>CAXKWD010000009.1:25177050-26534867 GCA_964059195.1 Ectobius pallidus
CACTGGAAAAAAAAATTAGAATAGTTCAGTCGTCTGTCTTAGTCATCTATAGAAGTCCTTACTTTGTCAATAGTCATTATTCTTTTCCCAAAAATATGTTATTATTATGTTATTTTTTTTTTTTTGAGAATAAATTTCAGTTATACTAACCTAACTCCCAAAATTCTTTTAACACTATCTCGCCTCACGTTAGGATATCAAACTATCACTGCCTCACGCTATGGGCTATCAAAATATGTGATTTTAACACAACTCACCCCACGCTATGGGCTCCAAAATTTGTAATTTTAACACAACTCGCCCCACGATATGGGTCAAAATTACTATCAAAATTACTATCAAAATTATCCTACTATGAAACTATCACAGCCCCACGCTATGGGCGACCAGAATATGGGAAGACTGAACTTCCCGTTACTTTGCTTTAAGTAACACAACTCGCCCCACGATATGGGCGCCAGAATATGTGACGGACTTTCTTACTTTATGCTATTAAATCTTCGCCAAAATCTGTGACGACTAATATGTGATTATTCTCAATCGTAATACATAAGTTTACTGAACTCCTACAAAACAAGGTCACTTATGCACCTGTTGTGTCATCATAACACTGCCTGCATAGTCCACATTCCAACGTTCAGTACAACTACCTCTGTCACCGGGTGGTTGCAAATTTCCTACACCCAGTCTACTTTCTCTTTCTTTTAACAATTTACCCAGTTTGAAAATATTGATGAAAATTTATATTAACGGGCGCCATCATCAATACACTTCCTCTCTTCTTTTTGTTGTATATCAGCCCAGTCACAAATTAAATTATAGATACACAGGCTATGTACCTACATGCCTCTCGACTAGCTTTTAATTTAACAGTGGAGACGGGAATTGGGTTCGGATTTACCTTTCTTTTATTACTCTACTTCTCTCTATTTCTTCTTTTTCTCCTTTTTCAGTGCTCACTACCAAAGTATGTAACTTAGCCCAAAAATCAGCGACTCTCAAACCATTACAAGGATAAGGGTCAAAAATCTGAACTTCACGTTAATTTACTTTGCATAACAATAACCATAATTTATTTAATATATTAATTTCTCTTTTCAACAATAACAATCTTATATACAATAAATTACATTTACACTACATTAACCATTCAACACTTTTTATTGGTAGGATAGTATTTAATTATTCAAGGTTAGTATACCCAGTTTAACTGTATAAGTACGTTTTCCGTTCAACAATAACTCCCTAATTAATTACTTAATCTCCTTTCTTTCTTTATTTCCAGGTATCTACTAGAACGTCTATTATCTTTCTAATTTACTACTAACTTGTGTAGTCACTTACATTTGCAACTTCAGGATATCTCAATATATATATTATACTTTCTTTCGAATAAATAAAGATTTCCAATTCATGATCCAGTCCTTGACTCTACATATTACACTCAATAATCCCACCTATGTCTCCTGTACTAGTCTACTAGTCATCTTAGTCCATGAAGAATTGTACTTAAAGATAGATAGGAAAGACAGTCTCATGAAGAAAGAAATGGAAATTTAGGCCTATACCCACAGAGTGACTGTGACGATAGACCACCGATACAGGGGCGGCGTCTAGATCTTGAGTTACAAACAATCTGACTCCTCTCCTGCAACCGGGAAAATATTAATGGGCCGCAAACAAAAATACAATTTTGAACAATCGATGTCAGAGGTCCCTGACACTCTCTCCTAGAGGCACGTGGGGCCGTTGTTCGCCTCCAACACCGACGACTTTCACAATTCTCATAAATTTCTTTATATTTATTTTATTTGGGACACTTCTGGCGTTCCCTCACCTCACCCTTCTTTTTTTTCTTTTCTGGGGTAATCTCTAGTACCTGCTAATGACCTACTTGTCATCAACTCACTACACAAAATTACCAATTCTCCCCTTTCTAATCTAACCAGTTATTATTGATTATCTTTTAACTCCTCTCTCTGTAAGCAATTTATACCATTGTTCTAATTTTCCCTCTTTCTTGTTACTCGGGTTTCCATACTTTCCAAGTTACTATTCTACTCCCTGGGCACCCAATTTCCTTGTTTCTAAATTCCCTAGAATTCTAACTGAAACTAACTCACGCCCCAGATCAGTAACTTTCTCTTTATAACCCTTGAGTAATTCCTACTTCTATCCTAACATGTAAGTTTTTCAATGGTAGGCGCTTAATCTACTACTATTCATAGGCCTTCTTCTGCCTCTCACTGTTCACTTCCTTATCTCCTTTTCCCATGATCCATACGGTTCCCACTCTTCGATAAATCTCTTAAAGAAAACAACTCAATCCTTACGGGCCAGCATGAAATCTACTCATAGATAGTCATCTGTCACCCAACAAAAACCAAGAGGGAGAGGCCCTCGCAAGAAATACTAAGTAAGCCCCTATTACCCTTCTTTCTTACTCCCCTCGCGTCCTGTCTTATAAAAAAACAAGTTTGAATGAGCATCACCAATTGCCTCTAGCTATGTATTCATTCGTGAGACAATCACTCATAGAAACCCAAAGTATAGAGATCATCTTTACTAACCCACGGTCACAGTTCTTGACTACTCTTTCTTAACTTAGACCAGAAATAGAAACGGGTTGGATTACTGTATTTTATTGCCTCACCCTAGATTTATCACACTTCTATTTTTCTAACCCTACTCTTAATCCTTCATTTACGGCGTCTAATCGCCACACATTTCTTAGAAACACCGCCTCCAAAATTTTCCCATTTCTCAAAAACAAAAGAAAATGTTTATGTGATACTCAACGGGTGATGACTCTCTTATCCTCTGATCCCGTACTGTTTCCATCTACTTCCTGATGTCCACATCTTCCCTTAGTCCAGACTGAGCAGTCGTGACCCACTCTTCTCTCCACAGCTGGTGTTCGCTGAAGCGGTCTCTCGTACCGGCGGACGTGATGTGCTTGCCCAGTTAACGACTATCTCCATATAGTCATATCAGTGAAATTCCCATTCAGAATTTCCTCAGATGAAAGTCTGACACACCATCATGCCAGAACGCCTCTACCGCTGTCGCACATCCCAGTCTCGTCTTCTCCCTTCTGCCTTTTCAACTTCTCTCTCTCGTAGTCAGGCACGTACTCCTAACCGTCTTTCAGGTTCCACACGTCTCTCTCGTCGATTCACCGTCGACGCATGCGCACCTCTCCTTTTCTGTAATTCAAATAAATTCAGGGCAGTATCGATAATCATGAAAATGTTCAATATCGATTAGTTGTGGTCCCCCAACCCTTCCTTTGTTTAGGAATGGTCTCCTATCGTTGATTATGCACGTCGCTATTTGCGTCGTGACATATTATTATTATTATTATAATTATTATTACAGTATTATTATAACATTTAAAAGTGAAAATGAAGCAGATTATTATTCAAGAGCTGTAGCATCAACTTAGGCCTACCTCTTATACACAGGATCAATGGATCATGTTACAGCTAACTTGAGGAAATTATGAAGCATAGATGGCAAGGGAAGCATTGCTTGAAAAACAACGTTCTCTTTCAAGATATATGCGACTTACAATTGTTAGTTCCGATCTAATAGCACAAGCAATTGTGGGTTAACATGAATCATCAGGGGTGATCAGCTTAACTTGATGATCAGTAGGTTCCAGATTTTTATGTAATATCAAGTCAGTCACTGAATACAGCAAAGAATCAAACTAATGCTCATTCAAGCATACCTGCCTCTTATTATTAAGGTGCAAGATATGTACATATTATCAGGGAAATATGTAATAAAATATGTAATAATAAGAAATATGTAGTTTAAAATTAGCATTTTTAATGCAGTAAATACCATATATTTTCGCAGATAAGACAATAGTTAAATCATAAAAAAAAATCCTCGAAAATCCGAGTTGTCTTATACTGACAGATATAAAAAAGTAGACTGAAATTTATGTAAATTAAAACCATTATAAAATGAGGTATTCTGATGCCATGATTATAAGTAGTATGGTTTTATATGCTACCCCTATGGTGGCGCCCGATACATACCCGCAACACATGGTGGCGCAGGGGCAAAGTCCACATCGTTCAAAGTCCACAAATGACGTCATCCAAGATGGCGGCGCGCTAGACCACGTGACCAGAAGTAGGTTTCATATTTCATCACGAAGCGTAAATGCATCGTCATCATTATATTTCTCCATACAATTTTTCAGTAAGATATCTATTTTTCTAAAACCTAGCGACTCAGCCTGGAGTAAATGCGGCCGATGCCTAAGGATGTTAACCTTATTATTATTATTATTATTATTATTATTATTATTATTATTATCATTATTATATTACTTTTTTTTCATACATCGAATTCTAAAAGATACTAAGATAGCACATATTTTAAACCTTCAAGTATTTTTTTGTAATTATATTCCTCCATACAATTTTGTCATAAGATGTTTATTTCTCTATTACATTAATTTTTCACTATGGTCCTGGGATCGACTCAGCCTGGAGTAAATGCGGCCGATGCCTAAGGTTGTTTACCTTATTATTATTATTATTATTATTATTATTATATTACTTCTTTGTTCATATATCGAATTCTAAAAGATATTACGATAGCGTAAAGGTGACCAGTGCGTAAAACTCATAATAATATTATGTTAATAATTACAGGTTTTTACAATGCCGATACAGAAAGCCAGCATGTGATTTAAACATGTGGAGTACAGACATTTGCTGAGGTAATCGGAAGTCTCAACTCGCAAGATTTCTACTCACCTTGCATCACTAAACAGTGGTCATATGCTGACGCAAGCGTTCTGGTATGTCTTATCTCGCACTCATGTCACCTACATTTCATCTCTTTAATTCTTCATTCATATGTTATAACAGTGATATTTCATTTATCAATTTAAACTTTAAATCCTTATGACATGTCTAGTTTATTAATCTACCTAGTGCTTTTATTAATTTTATGCTTTGAAGCGGACTTGTTCGTAATGTACTAGGGTATATTAGCCCCCCACGGTTGCTCCTGGTGAAAATAGAAAAATGGTTTTCATTGCAAGGTTTTAGCGAGAGATTTGAAATTCTAATACGTAATTCTTTAGAAAATGGCTTCTAGGACTTTTAGCGCGTAATTTAAAATTATGAACAAATGACATTGTGGTAGATTTGTAATATACTTTTACGAGAGTGTCCTCTTATATGTTTCATTTCACAATAGGTATCATATTACCAAAGTCAACATTATATTTTCCACGTTTTGTCACATAAGCTCCGCGGATCATATTAATGGCCGAGTGCACCAACCTCGGTATTCAGAATACCGCGGTAAAGTTGCTTAGTTTACCCCGGTAATGTCATACTTTCGTTGCACCGTGCTCGGTTTCGACTTTTATCGCGGTAAGATGCAAACCGGCCGTGAAGGAGCTGTAAAGTGAGAAAACCGCTGTTTTCTTTCCAAGATGGAGATCAGCGTAATGTATCATATTTACGATATCTAGGCCAAAAGCTAATTGAACATAAAGAATGAGAGACAGGTGGGGTCTATTTGAAGAATGAACGGTGGTGCATATCTTTGCAAATACTGTGCTGTAACATCGATTGAAATGACTTTTCTTTCTAACCTCAACCAAACCAGGTCCATCGAGTAGGCTAGTGGGCGTAACCACGATTATTACGATTAGTACAGTATTTATGGTGTTTGAAATCAGTTTGAATTCAGACGACATATATATGCAATATAATATTCCATTTTATCCTTATAAACTTTTATTACTGAACAAAAAGGTAACAAATAAATGAAATATGGAAAACCAGTGGTCCTAGGCCAAATTTAAGTGAATGGCTGCATGCATCACGATATAGCCTGTGTATCGGTATATAGGGTATGTAAATCAATTTATTATACCTGCCCGTACACGAACATAATTATAACAGCCCTTTCATGGCTATGCACATGATTTTGCACCTAAAATTTCTACTAGTCGTACGGGAATAAAAGCGAGGCTATGTCGAACTCAGAGGAGAGATTTCGTGGTGTTGCTTTGCCTTGGATTGCAAACGTGTGAGAATTATTCTTTAAAACATCAATGTTATTTTATTTAAATGTACAGACAGGTGGGATCTATTTGAAGAATGAACGATGGTACATATCTTTGCAAATACTGTGCTGTAACATCGATTGAAATGAGCTTCCTTTCTCACCTCAACCAGAGCGAAAGCAACTCATTTCACGTTTGGTACAGTATCTATGGTGCTTGGATTCGAAGTATGAATTCAGACGACATATATACGCAATATAATATTCCCTTTTATCCCTATGAACATCTTTTTATTGAATAATAAGGCATCAAATACATTGAATTTGGAAAAATTTGGCCTACTAGCGAGCCACCGTGACTGGCAGACGTGCAGAGAGAGATAGAGAGAGAGAGAACCTAGCGTCCATGGAAGAAACCATCAATGAAAAATGGATTCGGAGCAGAGTAACAGCAATATTTCCAAGCATTAGCAAACCGCGGTATTTTCGCAATGGTGCAAAGAGATTTTGAGAATACCCCGGTATTACGTTTACCGCGGTAACGAAACGGCTGAGAAAACCGGAGAATGGCGCACTCGGCCATAAGTCTTTGTTCATACAAACTAAAACATATTGCTACGACAGCATTTTTTTTTCCAAACGTATCATCAAACAAAAGTTTAATTTCTTTATTCATATACAATAAATGATGTATCTGTGGATAATGTTGATTCAACAAATTCTTTATTTATGACGTCATCATTACAAACAGGTTCATGCATGCTTCAAGGTCATACACGGCACGTGTGCAGACGTTAAGTAGGTCACACATCTTATATTACAGAACAAGTTTCTACAAGTCTCGGCTAGCTCACAGCGGCACTATATAAGGCGATGACGTCACCGCATCACATTCACTTCTTAGCAGACCGTCGCCGACTACACATCATAGAGAGCTCGTCCGCCGCCGTCTTCCAATGTGGTGAGTGTGCTTCAAGGTATAGACACAAGAAGGATATGAATAGGCATATTAATCAGAACCATAAGAAAAGTGACTACAAGTGTGAAATATGTGGTGTGATATTTACAAGAAGTGATGTACTAAAAAGACACATCCGCGAAAATCACTCCGTTACTGTCTTCACCTGTGACATATGCCACTCCAACTTCTCATCGGTACGATACTTAAGTATGCACCAGGAGAGGAGCCACCACCCAGCAACAAGGGACGCTGCCAAACGCATTGGGCTGTATCACCAGGCAGGCCACTTGTATTTTCCTGCTGAAGCCGGGACATCATGCAACGGAGGCGAGACCTCGAGGATTCCCGTGCACGGTGGTGGCCAAAGCCAGGAACCCGCTCGATTACAGGTACGTTTTATTACATTATCATCCATGTTTTTTAAAATGTAAATACATATATCATAGTAATGGTGTAACACATGTTTACATTTTATTTTTATAGGTCGGAGCGAGGAGCTACGATGCGGACGATGCCAGACATATCAACACCGATCGCTTCCATCTACCAGCACATAGCGGAGACGTAGGAGCAGGTGCATCACGTCCAACGATGCTGGGAGAGGAGGCTACACCTTCAGGTGTGCGTTTACAGGTATGTGATGATATTATTATTGTACAAGACATCATACTTATTTCTTTTATGATAAAACTCATTATTTTTTCCCTTGTTACTGATTGGATAAAAAACAAAACAGAAAACTTAATTTTGTTAATTTTTTCCACGTTACTGAATGCGAGACTTTATATTTCAATGATTAAACAAGACCGAAAACTTATTTCTTTTATCATAAACTCATTATTATTTTTTATATTAGTACAGAACGGTTAAAAACAAGACATTAAACGTAATTTTTTCTCATAAATCATAATATTTTATTTTTCTATTGTTACAGAACACAGAGTCCATCAACCAGTTGCGACCTAGCGTCACCATGCTTACGCGTGATATTCCACAGGTATGTACAGTGAAATATCTTAGTATTTTATTATTCCATACGCTTACGAAGGTCTAGATTGCTAATGTTGATATTTTTTCGTTATTACAGAGTCAAGGTGGAATGGATCGCGGCGCTGTGACCAACTCACCATCGGCGGGAACAAGTGAGTTTTTACCCGTCGAAACAGCGTTCAGGTCACGACTGGCAACATATGCCGCATTAGATTTTCCAGCCGGCGATGTGGAATCTACCCTGTCATCATACCAGTATAAAATTGAAAACCTTCTGTCAGATTCACTGTCAAAATTTGCATCAATTAAATTTAATATTTTTGTAGAGTGTGAATTTAAACATCTAGAGCTAAATTCTTGTTTGAGAAATTTTAAGACAAAAAATGAAGCATTGCTCAAAACATCAAATATTCACGAAGTAGTATCTAGACACATTTCTAAAATTCAGGCTGAGATGCAGGACAGTGAATTACGAGGGTCTGGGTGGTTTTACAATAAAATCCACAAAATTGAAATGATGATGAATTTTGTTTCAAATACTGCATTTTATCGAAATTTATTGAGTCTGATAAGGATTTGTGGGCCAGTTATCTTAACAGACCAGAGTTGGATAACAAGTACGATTGGAACTGTGTGAAATTCCCCGTTTCGATTCATGATATTGAAAAGTTTTCTAAAAGAAATAATATTTCGATCAATGTTTTCGGCCTAGAGGAAAACCGGGATGGGAAAAAATATTTCTCATTTCGTGTTTCCTATCAAAATTGTTGAAAAGGAACTAGATGATCATAGAGATCTTTTGTTTGTATGTAACGAGGAAAATTCCCACTATATAGTCATTTCAGATTTCGATGCTTTTGTAAGACCTTTTGTAACATCTTACACCCGTGAAATCAGAGTTTGCAAACGGTGTTTTACACATTTCCAAGCGTACGCTGGCAAGTCTGCCGACGTACGGTTGAAAGAACATTTGACATTATGCAACTCGTTCAGCCCAGTCAGGTGCGAAATTCCTAAAAATCCTGAAGTCGTATTCAACAAGCCCGAATATTCGCAAAAGATCAGATTTGTCATCTATGCGGATTTCGAGTGTTTGCTGGAACCGATATCGGGATGTTTAGGAGATCCGCAGAAAAGCTGGACTACTCCTTATCAGAAGCATAAACCTTTTAGTTTTTGTTATTTCATCAAAGATGCTGAGGGCGCATATTCTCAATTGAGACTGTTTAGAGGGGAGGATGCCAGTGGCGAGTTTATGCGCTCGCTCGTTGCTGATGTCAAAGAAATTGATAAAATCTTGAATAGTGTAAATAAGCCCATGACCCCTCTGACAGAAGATGAAATTAGGACATACAATAGCGCTACTATTTGCCATATTTGTGGCGAGGGTAACTTTACCGATGTGAACTATAAAGTAAGGGACCATTGCCATGTTAGTGGTCGGTTCAGAGGAGCCGCCCTCAGAAATTGTAATTTTGAAGGAGAAGAAATTTCCTCCGAAAGATGCATTTTATAATAGACTCGTGAATGAGAACGTCTCTGACCAAGACTACTCTTTCTCGATCAACTCATTAGGAGAATATTCAGACTTGTATTTGAAATCCGATGTTTTGATTTTGACCGACGGTTTTGAAAACTTTAGACAGATGTGTTTTGAGACGTACGTGTCGTGTAATGCATTTCCAACCGTTTTGTCGCACCACCTGAACCTCCGGAGATCCCGTAGGTTGGCCTCAAACCTAAGTCTGAGAAGCAGCAGAGTAGCAGAAGTTGATATGCTGGTAGCGTTGATGTAGTGAAAACACAAATCTTAAAGAATAACTTTATTAAGCGTAAACGTAGATAAAATACACTATGGTGCAGTAGAGAGTGTGACAAGCACCTACTAACACCCGCAGTAGAATACAACACATTGCAAAAATCATACTCCTTATATATTCGTAAAACACGTGTGAAGGTGATGGCTGCTTCTTGTAATGTCTGATAATCTTTATTGTTATCGTGCAACTATAGTGAAATATAAGAATGACACTCAGCAATTCACACGATAATCATAAGTCACCAGCTCCATTATCATATCGAAAGAATGCTGAATCTTGTAATTAAACTATGCATCCTGCTAAAGTAACAAGTTATCTGAAAGAACTCGGTGCCACAATGTCGCGTTATACTTTATGCAATAAAGGCTTATTCAAACTAATGCAAAAATGTCTCACTATACCACACTTCCCTCCTTATTTTTGAAAATGTTGAGTCCATCTCAATATTTTCAAAATCTCTCTTTTTTTTAACTTTTAAATCCGACAAAAATATAAATCTAAAACGGAGTTGGCTCTGAAATACTTCCATAACTTGTTCCACAGCCACTGGAATTTCAATCTCTTATAATTCGATTTCTTGTTTGTAACCGGAAGAAGCCATCTCCTGAGTAAATTTCTCCACTTCCTCCATGAATTGAAGTTTCGAAATGGGTTTAAAAATCAAAAATTTCTTTTTACCTTCATTACACATCTTATTACTATCTTGACAACATTCAGTTGGGTTCAATTGTCCCATCAGTAAAAATGAACATTTTCTACAATTAGCACTACAACAACATGCCATTATCCAAATGAACAAAATTACAAATAAAATTGCTTTGTATAAATAATAAATTTATTTAAATATTTCATATTAATATTAATCTGGTTCTTTTCTTATATTACTGCATTTAACTCATTTAATTTAAAACCTGAATATTTAAATTAATCTTGTATTAATAAAATGTTTGGGAAAAATAATTTAATTAAATCCTTTATCGACACCTTTTGATCGTGAAACTGTATACAACAAAATCATTTAACATAACTGAAAAAATATCCAAATCAAATTACATCTTAAATTTGTTAACTTGCTTTTACATTCATATGTCCCTCTTCAAATTTACATCTTAAATTTGTTTAACCAATAAACCAATACAAACAACAAAAAACTTTATTACGCATATTGGCACGAACCTGTTACAAAAGGTTTCGTCCTGCCATTCTCATAATGATCCTACCTTTATAAAATACATTTTTCTGTCTTTGTTCCTTTTGAACAACAACCTGGTTACACCTTACTCTAGCGTACCTAATTTCTTTCTTTGTTCCTCTCGAACAACAACATGGTTACACTTTCGCCCTAGTGTACCTAATTTCTTTCTTTGTTTCTTTTGAACAACATGGTTACACTTCTTGCATCACTATGGGAAAAAGAATTATCTGATACATTTCATATCTGTCTTTAAAAAAAAATCATGGGATAACAGAGTAACATTTTAATGCTTCATACATCATTTAATGTATCATACAACATACAGAATATAAATATTGATTCTTTCTTACATCATATAAATTACAGATAATATTTTATAAAGCAAAGTCTATAAACAAATATACATTTTTACAATTTATATTTTTTAGTAGGAGGTTCATCATCACACTCCTCCTCCCTGATTTTGTAGTGTCCGTGAGCGAGAGTGTCCACACAATTTTCCATAATATGACGCTTGTCGTCGTTGTCGGATAAAGTCAATTTATTCATAGAAATCGAAAATACATTATGCTTGTATGATCTGATGGATCTGTTTAACGACAATGTTGACTGTCCGCTGTGTAGACAACCAACATAATCTTCAAAGTTGACATCTTTGTCAATGACGTTTTTCTTAACGCCTTTCAATTTTTTGATTACCATATCATTACATTTTATGGCGTACATTTTCGCTCGCATACCTACGAACGCCTTTATGGAGTGACCAGCTCCTTCATCCTTGAATTTCCCGACCACCGCCCTGTTTTTGTTTGAATACAAGGGATGTTCGGGTGGGTAGACGCTAGTATCCAGCTCATCTTGGAAATGCATCATATCACGGAAGAGGTCATCCGTTTCAATTCTATAGACGAAGCTGTCCGTGTCCATGTAGCACAATTTCAATCCTTCTTTATAAAAATTTTTCATGGTATCATAATGGAACTCATACATCCCAACATAGATGGCCTTATCAAACACTAAACTAGTTTTTGCTAGATGGACACCAACCAAGTTTTCGTTATAAATTGTCCTATCCATAAAGTTACTTCTGGCTACCAGCTTTCGTATTTCCTTCTCACTTGATACAAGCCGAAAATTTATACGTTTCCTCACATTTTCCATAGTCTTGCCAAAAACGGCGTTATTCATCAATTTAAAAAAGTCTTTCTCAAAGTTGTTGGTTGCAGCCCTACGCATGACCGTGTTATAGTCAATGTAGGGTTTCAACCAGCAGCTTTGTTGAAATTCGATAACTCTATGGATCTTGGATAATCTCAGTCCGTGTTGCACGGCTTGCTTAAGTACCGTGTGATGAACGACATATTTTTCTTTTGGCTCCAAAGTGGTTAATAATTTTTTGTTTTTGCTTCCTGGAGGAAATTTCATCTCCGCACAGAAAGGGAGATCAGAATGAGCATCGTGAAGATGGTCTGGATACTCAATGTCTACCTCAAGCACATATCCTAATTTAGAATTGACCGGTATGGACATGATGTCAAAGGACGCTATCTCATGTTTGTCGAGCCAGCGGAACTCGCCTGACGGCAATGCCTGCGACATCGCATAACCATAAAGGTTATTGGCATCGACATAATAAAGAAAATACTTTTTTGTAGACTCATCATATTCATCACACATGTTATTGTTTGCAACAGCGTGCCTTGTCACACACTGACAAATTCCACCTCTTATCCCGCGTTCAAACATTTGTATCATATCCATATCGGTCAAAAGCGGTAATTTTACCTTTGTGAACTTCAACATGGCTGAATAAGCAAAGCCTGGAACTGTGGAATAGAACAAACAATCCATTCCGTATGTGGTATAGTTAGACATTTTTGCATTAGTTTGAATAAGCCTTTATTGCATAAAGTATAACGCGACATTGTGGCACCGAGTTCTTTCAGATAACTTGTTACTTTAGCAGGATGCATAGTTTAATTACAAGATTCAGCATTCTTTCGATATGATAATGGAGCTGGTGTCTTATGATTATCGTGTGAATTGCTGAGTGTCATTCTTATATTTCACTATAGTTGCACGATAACAATAAAGATTATCAGACATTCCATGAAGCAGCCATCACCTTCACACGTGTTTTACGAATATATAAGGAGTATGATTTTTGCAATGTGTTGTATTCTACTGCGGGTGTTAGTAGGTGCTTGTCACACTCTCTACTGCACCATAGTGTATTTTATCTACGTTTACGCTTAATAAAGTTATTCTTTAAGATTTGTGTTTTCACTACATCAACGCTACCAGCATATCAACTTCTGCTACTCTGCTGCTTCTCAGACTTAGGTTTGAGGCCAACCTACGGGATCTCCGGAGGTTCAGGTGGTGCGACAAAACGGTTGGAAATACATTACACGACATAATCTTGGTGGCAGCGGGCGGATGAGTAGTAGCAGTAGCAGCATACTACCGGTCAAGCTGGTACTAAATCCATGTGTCCTGTGTAGACACCGTCCATCTTTTAAAGGTTGCGAAGACGTATATGCGCATGCTTCTTGTAATATACAGAATCCAGATCCATGGAATGGTGCTCCATTAAGAAGATTACTTGCTGAAGAAGTTGAATTACCAGGTCAGTGGGACATGACGGAGACCCAGTGACTATATTTGAATACGAGTGAGAATTGATAATGTCGAACAGTATAATTGTTCCTGACTGTGGACGACTGGGGACAGACTGTAACAACTGGTCCTACAATCATTCGTGTGAAATCTGCAAACATTTTCCTACTGCAAGTTGTAAGGACGAGCACGAGGACGCTCCATTTCATTTGCAATGGCTCACTCCCAATATCGAGACTTTTCACCAAGGTGAACAATTTTCTAGACTGCAACCAGAAGAAATTGAGCCATCAGGAACAACAAAATATAACCAAGTTTTTCAAGTAAAACCACGAGTGTCGCAAATTGAGGACGGCATCCTCCATTTTGTAAATTTGGGAGACCGGCTGACTAGAAACGCTTGGGAATACAATTGGGCAGCAGGAAGGCAAATGCACTTCGTTGTCTGGACCCGTATTATCAAATCAAACTCAGACGGCACCAGGGAATATTACATGGAAGTTGCATAAAAGAACATGTAGCATATAGCGTCGACCACAGTACCAAACCAACCTCGTTTCTGAAGACATTTCTTCAGAACTCTTCTGTGTCATCTCTACATTGAGGTGTAGCGCAGATCCCTTCATCTTCCTCTTCGGGATACCCGTCAAGGTTCCAGTATCTCCTGATCATCGCTGTTCACCGTGGGAATCCTTCTCGCTAGGACCGGTTGGAGGTCCGAGGACTACACACCCAATTGGAGGCCACCCTAGCAGCAAGTCTTCTGTCTGACTTGTGGAAGAACGACTCCTTGTGGAAGTCAAGCCCCACCAACGTCGAGGCGCAGCAGCGATCCTTCAATTTTTCAGGTTAGTACTGTGAAGGCATAGAATATCCGTTAGTTTTCAGTCACTTTCCATAAAACATATATATATACAGTGTTTTATATATATATATATATATATATAAGTGTAAAATAAACAGTGAATAGCTAGCAATATGGCGGAAAAAGCAACAGCAGACATAGCTCAAACAGAACAAGACGAGATAGCCTCGCGGGAAGACACATTGGTACATGATTGATTTTCATTCAATGCTTTACTTTGCGAACTTTTTGTTTAAGGATTATTAATTTGGAAAACAAAAGATTTTGGAGTTTATTTTTATAACGATGTTATATAACGATTATTACATTTTATATAAAGAAGATATGTCAAAAGTTTTTAATATGCCTTGGCATATTTGTAACATTTTACTGATAAAGGGCAGGACGATGAATTTGAGGACGCTTTTTTCGTCCATTTTCATTTTTACACACCAAATTACGTTGGTGACGGATTTTTATAAACCAGAATGTCAGCATGTATGCAATATCAGGAATAATTATGTTAAATATTTAGTACAGAAACATTTTAGCATGTTTACAGTAGATTAAAGATATTTTTGTGACAGAATAGCAGAATTGATTTTTAATACGAGCACAGCTACAGTAATAAATTATGAGCATAATTTAAATAGTTAAATTAATTTATTTTCGAATTTAGTGAATTAATAAATTTTATTGATATACACATTTTATTTTGTTGAAATATGTTTTAAGGTAAAGGTAAAGTGATCCCTATACAGGCCATGGAGGCCCAGAGGGTTCCAGGAGGTTGAGGCTCCTAGATTTTGGACATTCGGCACAATTACAGGTGATGTTAAACACACATTAAATATTTGAGACCCAACAGGAATTACATGGGTTAGCATTAAAGAAAAGTTAGAAATATATTATGCAGTACATCGTAATTTTGCTTATTACATCACACAGTTATATTAAGTTAAACAAAATTATAATGAGTTTATGACAGCATATGGTAGAAGAGTAAAACATTTAATATCATACGCAGTGCAAAGCACAGATAAATTCATTTATGCGAGGAACATAGATGAAAAAGGAGCCAGGAAAATTATTGCTAGACTAGGTAGGACTCTGTTTATTAATGGCATAGCAGATAATGCCACTAGAGAAGCGGTTAAGAGAGATTCAGAAAATATCTCTATGAAATAGGCTATTGATAGGGCTATAGCCTAGGAAAGTGACCGAAAGCCTAACGTATCCCATCAAAGACCCTATAAACCACAGCTTAAGTCAGCCCCAGTGTTTAAAAAGAGAGTCAGTGAACTCAGTAAATGTCAGATGCTTCGGGTGTGGGAAGCCAGGACATGTAAGCAAGGACTGCAAATGCGAAAAGTGCCAAAGAGAAGGCCATAGTGCCAAGGGACTGTATGTCAGGCGGGTCGCAACCCCTGAATACATCCAGGAAGGGAAACCAAAAGAAGTTCCACCTATGCAGTCGGGGTGTGAACAGATGGTTATCCAGGACTGCTCAGTCTGTAATGATGAGAGTCATAGTGACTACTCAATCTGTAATGATGAGAGTCATAGGTCACCATAATCCATTTGCTTTTATGTAACCTCCGAGGAGATACATAAGAGAATTGGATTGGTACTTTATGATATTGGCTGAGGCGTATCATTAGTACGGAGAACTAGCTTAACCTGTCCTAAAGTGAATAAAAGAAAAGTTAAGAAGTTACAAACGGTAACTGGTGAAATATTTGTGAAATAAATGTTAGTACAGTTTACCACTGAGGAAATAGGTATTAGAAGTTGTGAAAAGCAAGAGATACAAGAAAATGTATTTTGTTGTGAAGGTGTAGTGGAATGTAAAGATAATGTTTTCAGTTGTCTGGTATTAAATTTAAATGAATACGAGATGGAATTAAATTTTGAGTTTTCATTTAGATTATGTTAATTTAAAATATAACAAGACACAGTTGAATTAAAAAGATAAGTTAAAGTGTTAGAAAGTCAATTACGTTTATTTTATATTATGGAAGGAGTGAATAAATAAAGCCAATTTCTTTAGAATTCAACGACGTATTCAGATTTTTAGATGATAGATTAATTGAAGTAAAAAGAGTAAAGCATTACATAAGTACTTTTGATATACAGTTTGGAAGAATACAAAAAGATATAAAAGCATTTTAAGTTTGATAGCATATTATAGGAAGTTTATTTTAATTTTTAGTAAATTTGTAAAATTATGGAACGAGTTATTAAAGAAATATATAATATAGACATGGTCAGAAGTTTAAGAAAAGGTATATGATAATTTAAGAAGATAGTTAATTTTATTACTGTTTTTTTTTATATATATATTTTACCCAGTTAATTGTATTTACCACGTAGATGTCAGTGATAAAGAAATAAGATAACATTTAAATCAAGAAAAAATAGAAGATAAGCCAATAGATTTTGCAAGGACAATATTGAATAACGCCTAAATAAATTATAATACTATCGATGAAGAATTAATTGCAATAGTATGGGCATGTAAATATTTCAGATTTTATTTAAGAGATAGAGAATTTACAATTGTTACAGATCATAAATTATTAAAGTTTTTGATGAATGTTAAAGATTTTGATTCAAGGATTATGCGATGGCACATTGCGTTAGAAAAGTATGACTATGATGTAGAGCATAAAGCAGGTATTTAGTGATAAACGTGAAAACACATAGTCAAGCAAAGCAGGTTAACGAAATGTCATTGATACGTAGGCAACGAATTTTTAAAAGAAATGCATGAGTATCCAATAGGAGGGTTTTAGAAATTTAAAGAACATATGAAAGGATTAAACTATATATTGTTTTTGGCCTAATATGTTTAAAGATATAGAAGAATATATGAGGAAATGTTAAATATGTTAATTAAATAAACAGATCAGAAATGACGTAAAGTTACCACTAGAAGAAACAGATACTAGTGAGGAACCATGGGATAAATTAGCGTTAGGCATCATAGGACGTTTTCTGATGTCAGAACACGATAACAAGTATGTACTTACAGGTTAAGATAATTTAAGTAAATGTACGGTAGGAATATTAATGCCAGACCAGATAGCTGAAACGGTATTCAAAGTATTAGTAAATGAAATATTACGGAACACAGTTAATGAGTGATTTAATTAATAGATTATGTAAATTGTTGAAGATCAGAGAAATTAATATTAGTGTATATTAATTAGAATCCAACAGTAGTTTGGAAAGATCACATAAAGTGATAGTGGAACATTTAAGATGTTTTTGTAAAAACAAGCAAGATGCTTGGGACGAATGGATCGCTTTTGCGATATTTAATTATATCACTACACCTCACACAAAATTAAAATATACACTGTATGAAATTTTGTATGGTAGAAAGCCTAACCTACCAGGTACACTACAAATACAAGTTCAGGTATCATATTGTTATGAGGATTATGTAAATAATATCAAACAGAAGTTTAGAAGGACATGGGAAGAAGCTAGGGAGAATCTGAAGGATTCTATGAGGAAAACTGTTGAAGTGAGTCAACAGAAGGGCAAGGAAACCCTGTGTATAAACTAGGTGACTATGTGGGTGTTCGTAAAGAACAAAGAAGGAAGTTAAATCCTTGTGAGTAGGGCCCTACGAAATAAAAAAGGAACCAATGTGAGATTGGTCAAGGTTGGCACAAACAGAAGAAAAATGGTTCGAAACCATGTTAATAGAACGCAACCTCATGGTGTAGGTTGACGTTGGGGGCTAGACTAAAGGAAAAGCTGTGACCACACCGAGGTATACAAGCGAGGTATACACAAGGTATACAAGCGAGGTATACACAAGGTATACAAGTGAGGTATACAGAATAACCTTAAAGAGAAGGTTAGCGACTTCGAGTCGGTTGTGTGATACTCAAGGTATCTAAAGAGGTATACAAGTGAGGTATACAGAATAACCTTAAAGAGAAGGTTAGCGACTTCGAGTCGGTTGTGTGATACTCAAGGTATCTAAAGAGGTATACAAGTGAGGTATACAGAGTAACCTTAAAGAGAAGGTTAACGACCTCAGGTCAGTTGTGTATAATAATCAGGATGTTGATTATTAAGGTAATATTGCTTTGCATAATTGTAACAAAGGTTTACATGGAATTGAAGTAGACAAGAGAGATCTACAGGTTACATCATTACCAGGAAATGCAGGTATATATTTCGATCTGATAGGTGAAGTATGGTTCACACCAATTCAATGGGAAATCGTCAAGTCAAATACATCAATTATGGGAAAATGTACAGGGATTATTTATAATCAGTTAAATGAAAACAATTGGTATATTTTAACAGATTGTGCTCACTCTGTAGATTATTTTTAACATGAAACGAGTCAATGTTATGAAAATAGTTTAATATTTTAAGAGAATGTCAAATATTAATTATAATAAACAAGGATAAAACGTAACAGCCCATTTTCAATTATAGGAGATATATTAAGAATTTTATTTGGTACAGCTACAGAATCAGAACTAGCTAATTACCAAATTCAAATTTAAAATAATAATAATAATAAGAAATAATAAAAAGAAATTTTAAAAGTAAATTAAGAATAAATCATTGTTGTGAAGAATGTTTTAGGAACATTAAACATTACAATATTTAAATTATTTGAATATGATCAGATGTTAGGAGAAAAATTGAATAATATTTCAAAGTATATAATAGGTAAAATAGAGCAAAGTATTTATGAAACAGAAGTTTTAAATATTGTAAATAACCACATAAGACAAATTGAGGTAGGCATCAACGAATGTCTAGAATTATATAAGTTATTGATAGATAATATTTATCAGCATAAAGTGGAATAATTAAACTGCAAATTTTGACATACGGTAAAATTTATAAATTATTGGAGCAAGTAAAGACCAACTTTATACAATTCCTCCTTTGCAGCTAGTTCATTAATGAAAAATTTAGAGCAAGAACATGCATACCAGATAAATTATTGGTTTATGTAGTACGAGTGCCATTGTTATTAAAAGACAGATATGAAATGTATCAGATAATTCTTTTTCCCATAGTGATGCAAGAAGTGTAACCATGTTGTTCAAAAGAAACAAAGAAAGAAATTAGGTACACTAGGGCGAAAGTGTAACCATGTTGTTGTTCGAGAGGAACAAAGAAAGAAATTAGGTACGCTAGAGTAAGGTGTAACCAGGTTGTTGTTCAAAAGGAACAAAGACAGAAAATGTATTTTATAAAGGTAGGATAATTATGAGAATGGTAGGACGAAACCTTTTGTAACAGGTTCGTGCCAATATGCGTAATATAGTTTTTTGTTGTTTGTATTGGTTTATTGGTTAAACAAATTTAAGATGTAAATTTGAAAAGGGACATATGAATGTAGAAGCAAGTTAACAAATTTAAGATGTAATTTGATTTGGATATTTTTTCAGTTATGTTAAATGATTTTGTTGTATACAGTTTCACGATCAAAAGGTGTCGATAAAGGATTTAATTAAATTATTTTTCCCAATCATTTTATTAATACAAGATTAATTTAAATATTCAGGTTTTAAATTAAATGAGTTAAATACAGTAATATAAGAAAAGAACCAGATTAATATTAATATGAAATATTTAACTAAATTTATTATTTATACAAAGCAATTTTATTTGTAATTTTGTTCATTTGGATAATGGCATGTTGTTGTAGTGCTAATTGTAGAAAATGTTCATTTTTTACTGATGGGACATTTGAACCCAACTGAATGTTGTCAAGATAGTAATAAGATGTGTAATGAAGGTAAAAAGAAATTTTTGATTTTTAAACCCATTTCGAAACTTCAAATCATGGAGGAAGTGAAGAAATTTACTCAGGAGATGGCTTCTTCCGGTTACAAATAAGAAATCGAAATATAAGAGATTGAAATTCCAGTGGCTGTGGAACAAGTTATGGAAGTATTTCAGAGCCAACCCCGTTTTAGATTTATATTTTAGTCGGATTTAAAAGTTAAAAAAAAGAGAGATTTTGAAAATATTGAGATGCACTCAACATTTTCAAAAATAAGGAGGGAAGTGTGGTATAGTGAGACATTTTTGCATTAGTTTGAATAAGCCTTTATTGCATAAAGTATAACGCGACATTGTTTCACCGAGTTCTTTCAGATAACTTGTTACTTTAGCAGGATGCATAGTTTAATTACAAGATTCAGCATTCTTTCGATATGATAATGGAGCTGGTGACTTATGATTATCGTGTGAATTGCTGAGTGTCATTCTTATATTTCACTATAGTTGCACGATAACAATAAAGATTATCAGACATTCCAAGAAGCAGCCATCGCCTTCACACGTGTTTTACGAATATATAAGGAGTATGATTTTTGCAATGTGTTGTATTCTACTGCGGGTGTTAGTAGGTGCTTGTCACACTCTCTACTGCACCATAGTGTATTTTATCTACGTTTACGCTTAATAAAGTTATTCTTTAAGATTTGTGTTTTCACTACATCACCGCTACCAGCATATCAACTTCTGCTACTCTGCTGCTTCTCAGACTTAGGTTTGAGGCCAACCTACGGGATCTCCGGAGGTTCAGGTGGTGCGACAAAACGGTTGGAAATACATTACACGACACGTACGTCTCAAAACACATCTGTCTAAAGTTTTCAAAACCGTCGGTCAAAATCAAAACATCGGATTTCAAATACAAGTCTGAATATTCTCCTAATGAGTTGATCGAGAAAGAATTCCAAACGTTTCTCGCGTGAGAGTAGTCTTGGTCAGAGACGTTCTCATTCACGAGTCTATTATAAAATGCATCTTTCGGAGGAAATATCTTCTCCTTCAAAATTTCAACAGAGGTGACGTAGTCGTAGGTTAAAACTCCCTTTCGAAACACCAAATCGGCGTTTTCACCAAATACTTTTGTTGTTTCCATAAATTTATCTTTAGGTAGATTGTTTGCTAACTTTTCCAAGCTGTTTGCCATGAACCGAAACGAATCTACAAACCTCAACTCCATACCTCCCCTCTTCAAATAAGAGGAGGGAATAAATTTTGAAAATGTCACATACTTTTCTTGTGTATTGCATATGACGTTGATTCTATTCTGATCGAAACCAAGTTCTGTCACAATAAAATGAGCATCATAGTTGGTTAGGTTATGCAATACAATAGGGACAAATGCCTGGTTTCTATAATTCAAATTACAATTTCTGTGGGCGGCTCCTCTGAACCGACCACTAACATGGCAATGGTCCCTTACTTTATAGTTCACATCGGTAAAGTTACCCTCGCCACAAATATGGCAAATAGTAGCGCTATTGTATGTCCTAATTTCATCTTCTGTCAGAGGGGTCATGGGCTTATTTACACTATTCAAGATTTTATCAATTTCTTTGACATCAGCAACGAGCGAGCGCATAAACTCGCCACTGGCATCCTCCCCTCTAAACAGTCTCAATTGAGAATATGCGCCCTCAGCATCTTTGATGAAATAACAAAAACTAAAAGGTTTATGCTTCTGATAAGGAGTAGTCCAGCTTTTCTGCGGATCTCCTAAACATCCCGATATCGGTTCCAGCAAACACTCGAAATCCGCATAGATGACAAATCTGATCTTTTGCGAATATTCGGGCTTGTTGAATACGACTTCAGGATTTTTAGGAATTTCGCACCTGACTGGGCTGAACGAGTTGCATAATGTCAAATGTTCTTTCAACCGTACGTCGGCAGACTTGCCAGCGTACGCTTGGAAATGTGTAAAACACCGTTTGCAAACTCTGATTTCACGGGTGTAAGATGTTACAAAAGGTCTTACAAAAGCATCGAAATCTGAAATGACTATATAGTGGGAATTTTCCTCGTTACATACAAACAAAAGATCTCTATGATCATCTAGTTCCTTTTCAACAATTTTGATAGGAAACACGAAATGAGAAATATTTTTCCCATCCCGTTTTTCCTCTAGGCCGAAAACATTGATCGAAATATTATTTCTTTTAGAAAACTTTTCAATATCATGAATCGAAACGGGGAATTTCACACAGTTCCAATCGTACTTGTTATCCAACTCTGGTCTGTTAAGATAACTGGCCCACAAATCCTTATCAGACTCAATAAATTTCGATAAAATGCAGTATTTGAAACAAAATTCATCATCATTTCAATTTTGTGGATTTTATTGTAAAACCACCCAGACCCTCGTAATTCACTGTCCTGCATCTCAGCCTGAATTTTAGAAATGTGTCTAGATACTACTTCGTGAATATTTGATGTTTTGAGCAATGCTTCATTTTTTGTCTTAAAATTTCTCAAACAAGAATTTAGCTCTAGATGTTTAAATTCACACTCTACAAAAATATTAAATTTAATTGATGCAAATTTTGACAGTGAATCTGACAGAAGGTTTTCAATTTTATACTGGTATGATGACAGGGCAGATTCCACATCGCTGGCTGGAAAATCTAATGCGGCATATGTTGCCAGTCGTGACCTGAACGCTGTTTCGACGGGTAAAAACTCACTTGTTCCCGCCGATGGTGAGTTGGTCACAGCGCCGCGATCCATTCCACCTTGACTCTGTAATAACGAAAAAATATCAACATTAGCCATCTAAACCTTCGTAAGCGTATATGCAACGATAGAATAGTAATGGGTGGTTAACTCTTTATCAAAAATTATGTAAATCGTTATTTAGTTAGTTATAGGTTTAGTTATTTATAAGCGTTGCTAAATAATGAAAAACAGCAATAGGCCAATCCAATAACCTAACCAGATACTGTACTTAAATATCTTCAAATACCAGATAAGATATAAGGCCAAATGCAAAAACTAGAATAATATTTATATAATGCAATAACTTATAGGATGTCTAATCTGTTACAGAAGAACTCAAGGGAAGCGTGAGGAAATGCCCTCAGAGGGAGATCGACTTCTTTTGTACCGGGCAGACTAGAGGGCAAAATTGCAATATCACATAGAAAACAGGTAGAATTCAACCAGAGTAACAACTTTAATAAATATAATGGAAGATCTCTCATAAAAGCAGAGTACAAATCAACAAGTAACAATAATTACCCATATTAATAAATATTATATATCATATAAAATAAATATATCCTAACCAGTATATGTTCGTCTCCAAGTTTACTATTCCTATGTTGAAACCTCCATTCCAAATAATCTATCTTCTATTTAAGGAAAGCTGTACTAAGTACCTAATCCCTATAATCCTGGACAAACAACTATAAATGGTATAGTCGAGAATAATAAGCTGAAGGCTTGATATCTGAATATGTCAGAAAAAAATCTAAGTAGGGAACTGTGAATATAAGTAAGCCTCAAGTAAGTTGAATCAACATATGTAGGCAAACGTTAAACAACCAGAAAGGCCAGAAAATATAAATACTGATAAGGCATCAAAATATACTCTCTAAGAATGAATAAATGTCCAAAATAATTTTAGAAATGAGAATAGGACAAAATGTAAAGTTCAAAAACAATGAGCCTAGAATAAATTTAGAAAAATGGGAAGTATCAGAAATTCTAATGTTCCAAATAGTAGGCCTAGAATAAATTCAGAAAAACGTAAGGTATCAAAAATTCTAATGTACCAAAATAATAGGCCTAGAACAAATTCAGAAAGACATAAAGTACCAGCAATACTAATGTCCCAAAACAGAAGGTCTAGAATAAATTTAGAAAAATGTAAAGTACTAACAATACTAAGGTTCCAAATCAATAGGCCTAGAATAACTTCAGGAAAATATAAGATATCACAAATTCTAATGTTAGAAAACAGTAGGCCTAGAATAAATTTAGAAAAATGTAAAGTACCAGCAATACTAATGTTCCAAATCAATAGGCCTAGATTAACTTCAGAAAAATATAAGATATCAAAAATTCTAATGTTAGAAAACAGTAGGCCTAGAATAAATTTAGAAAAATGTAAAGTACCAGGAATACTAAAGTTCCAAATCAATAGGCCTAGAATAAATTTAGAAAAATGTAAAGTACCAGGAATACTAAAGTTCCAAATCAATAGGCCTAGATTAACTTCAGAAAAATATAAGATATGAAAAATTCCAATGTTAGAAAACAGTAGGCCTAGAATAAATTTAGAAAAATGTAAAGTACCAGGAATACTAAAGTTCCAAATCAATAGGCCTAGATTAAATTTAGAAAAATGTACGTTACCAGCGATATTAAGGTTCCAAAACAATAGGCCTAGATTAAAGGGCAAATATAACTGTGTGTATCAAAGGGAGAAAAATAGAAAGCCCGAAAATCTAATTGGCTGAGGCGACCAAAAGCTCAAGCAATAATTGTAAATGAACTACTAAATATCAAAGGGTAACTATAAGAGCTTGACCAAATGAAATGGAATGTACTAGAAACGTATAGGCCAACCGGGATCAAATTCAAGAACAAAATTACAAAGCATTAGGCCTGTGAGACCACCAATAGAACTCTCGTAAGGAACATAACAGGGCACCAAAAGTTAAATTTTAATATTCAATAGCTTCAGAATTTCAATAACAAGACGGAATAGGCCTCACCTAAATAATGGGAATTTTCCCCACATACATTATCAACTTATACTCGACAAATTACAAGTATCAGAAAAGTACAGGTCCAAATTTCATTTTAAGCTACATAAAGCGTGAACGTTAAATTCATTAAGAAAATATTACTCTTTCCAAAATAATTGGAATATAATATTATATATATCTCATGTGACTAGTAACAAGAATTATTTCTGGCCAAGAAATTTAACATGGCGACCATGCGTGTACAGGAAACGCCCGCTTTCCTTGATCATAAAACATTGCATGAAGGTCAAACTAACATATCATTACAATAATATGCAGCCTAAGAAATTTCAATCTTTCAATCAAATACATTATAAGAAATAGCAATATTCATTTATAGAAGTAGGCGTTGCCGAAACTACAGAAATATGACTATCACGCCACTGAGCTTTTACTTGAGTAATATGTATATTTGCATATAGATTAATTTCCAGGATCTTTCTGAAGCATTGGTTATCTGCGCTGATATACTATCAAAACTTGAAACAGCATATGGGTACTCTGATATTAACTTCACCCATAGATTACCTACTCCACAAATTATTTAACATTATAATGGCAATTAGCCAATCACGAAATAAGTTTTCTGCTAGAACTGAATCTTTTACATGGTCACTGAATTTATTCCCTATGACTGACAATAGGTAGTTTAAATCTTGCTCTCTCTCTCTTTAATATAAATCTGATGAGTGCTGAAGGCACAAAAATTGAAATTAAGGTTACGCCATAGTAAAAATGTCGTTACTCACATACAGGAACGAGAGAAAATCTCCAGGCGACTCCCCCACAACCGTACAGTTTAACTCACTCGGCGGATCTGGCAAAGGGGGTCGCCAGGCTCAAGATGCTCGAGTTCCCCACTAGAGCGCGACACCGAACTAAAGACGTAACAGCAAAGAGCTTAATAAGCAGAGAGAGGTAATTTATATTTCAAGTATTACCATAACAAAGCACTTAGACGAAACAGAGAGGAAATATAAATTACACCCATTACAATACTCCCCTCTGTCCCATAAAAAAAAGTTTTACGAAAACTTTTTTTATTTAACACTCAAAATTAGACAAGTAGTATACCAAGCAATAGATAACTATTAAGTAATCCCACAAAATATTAATACTAAGACAAAGGACACTTTACACAATTAGATCATGACATATCTATACACAACTTGCATCATTTAGTCTTTCAAAATACTATAATAATATATCTTGATGAATCATTCTCTTGAAAAGTTTTTCTTCGCACAAGGCAATTTTAAGAGCACATTTTATACATATAGAAATGTTTATAGATTAAGTTACCAAATTATTGTCCAAAAAAAAAGTGTCTAAATCTTGAATGACATAGCCGAAAATAGTTCTCTTCATGATTCAGCAGTAACACATACAGCGCACACCAACAATGCTGCCAAATGTCCATATTCGGCGAAATGACATATCAGCAAGGTCCATACTTAGCTGACACAGAAGGTTATGATGAGCTGGAGATGACGAGGGCGAGGAGTATAGAACACCACATATAGTTCTATGATCGACGACTGCTGGGCAAAAATGTGAGGATGTCCCCGGCCACCGACATTGAGTGACAAAATGAAGTAGGGGTTGCATACCCCATGAGGCATCCATAAGGAGAGTGTCAAGAGGCATGGATCCAAATGCCTCCAAACAAGCCAGCAGGAACTTCATGGCTTCCAGGTCCCAGAAAACACATGTAGAATACATCTCGGAGCAGCTCGAACATGCAACAAAATGTTCAGAATCATGAGCGAGGTTCACACATGCTCACAGGGAGGGGACTAGTACATCCTCTGCGAGATGGGAAATTTTGTTGGCTAAGAAAATGTCTTGGGAGGATCACTCATTTTGAAAAAGAGGTCCAAAATTCCAGGAGATAACTGATAGTTTTCTTTTTGTCCAATATCAGTTAATATAGTCTTGCACTTGAAGAGAAACTAGCACCAATTTTTTTTTATAAAACTGCTTAGAGATTTTCTTCTTTTATTGCAATAAAAATGTATATATATATATATACTTCCTTTTTTTTATTCTTAATCAGTCTATTGTTGTTACTTCTTTTTTTTATACAATGGAATTGTTTTTTAAATGCCTTCCTAAGCATTACATGTTTACCGCCGGGGTTTTCTTAAGTTTTGTGTAATGTTTTTTTTTATTATTTTATTTTTAGGGGGCCCCCATAATACTTAGTTGGGTAAGAGACCGCCGAGGAGGGATTTCTCAAGTTAAGAGTAAGTAGCGACAATTTACTAAGGCAAACAAAACTTGAACAAACACTATAGAACATATTAAAAACATTATAAAAGAGAGGTAACAAGACAATTACAAAATCACAAACATATGTGTTAATATACTCTTACATCTCATAAACATCCTCATATACCTAGGTAATACTCAATACAGCAAACATTGCCCAGAAAGATCCAAAGCTTAAGACTTAACATTTTTTTATTTGGGAAATATGGCAACGCCTAACAGATTTGTCCAATACATGCTCCACTAAGAAGGTGACTCCACCGCCTAAAATGTCCACTATCCTATATGGACCAACGTAGCGGGGAGCCAGCTTCTTGGCAAACTTAGAAATGGCCTTACTTTGAGTATAATTCTTGCACATGACCTTGTCATTAATAGAAAAGGGGTTTGGAATTCTACCTTTATTATATGTCGTAGCACGTTTATCATGAGCCCTCAACAAATTCCTTTTTGCAGCTTTCCAAGTCCTGGCCAGATCATCAGGAGATGGAGAGTCGGGCAACAAATCCGCAATACCCCAGATGTTACTGAGAGGGTGATTCGGTGAGAAGGAACAAAGCAGAGAAAAGGGGGCGAAACCATGCGACTCGTGTATAGCAGTGTTAAATGCGAATTGTAACCACGACAAATTCACGTCCCACTGTGAATGATCTTTGTGGTGGTACGCAATAAGCGCATTTTTCAAATTTCGCATCACACGCTCCGCATGGGAGGGGTTAGGGTAATATGGCGTGGTGGTAATATGAGAGATACCAGCACGGAAACAGAAGTCTTTAAACTGTCTAGAAATAAATTGAGGTCCATTGTCTGAGACGATAAACTGGGGAAAGCCAAACACCTGAAAGATGGAAGATAAACTGGAAATGACCCTATCGGTAAGAGAGTCTCGCATGGGAAATAACCAGGAGAACTTTGAAAACGCATCGACTACCACAAATATAAAAGTATTTCCTTTCTTGGAACGTGGAAGTTTTCCCACGAAGTCGATGAAGAGTTTTTCAAATGGCCTTTGGGCGACAGTAGATGATAAGAAACCCATGCGAGTATTGAGAGAGGGCTTAGACATGGAACAAATAACACATGATCTGACTCGATCACGGACATCCAAGAACATGCCTTTCCACCAAAAGGAGACTTTAATTTTGGCCAAGGTTTTCTTTAGACCCAAATGGCCACCAATCAGGGAAACATGAAAATATCTGAAAACCATGTCCTTAAGCGAGGAAGGCAGAACAATCTTGGGACGCCTATATCTCCCCACCTGAATCTGTAAGGTATCTTTGACCAGAGAAAAGTTGCTAACAGCAGATCCACCTTTCAACTTGTCAATGATGACAGACAAATCGGGATCTAACAGTTGCTGCCGAGCAACATCAGAAAATGCCAACGGAAAATCTGTTAACAGGGGAGCAATAACTTCCTGAGGGGGGATAGATGACACCCCAGAACCCTGCATAGGAGTAACTTCTTCCACAGAAGCTCTAGGTGTACCCTCAAACATCCGAGACAAGGAGTCAGCTAGGATGTTTTCAGAGGAACGAATGTGCACCGTGGAGAATTTAAACGCAGATAGGCGAACTGCCCATCTAGCTAGTCGGCCCGTCTTGCGAGGTCGAGCCAAACGCCAAGACAACGCTTGGTTGTCGCACTCTAAGATGAAGTTGACGTGCTCGACATACATGCGAAACTTCTCCAGGGCGAAGATAACTGCCAGGGCTTCCATTTCATAGATGGAAAATTGTTGCTCGTGAGCAGTCAGCGAGCGCGACGCATACGCAATTGGCTTCCGTCCTTCAGGAAACTCCTGAAGCAATACGGCGCCAAGCCCAGCAGCACAGGCATCAGTTTGAACGATGAACGTACGCGAAAAATCCGCCATGGCCAAGATGGGCGGGTTGGAGATGGCACTCTTAATATCCTCAAAAGCGAGGCGGTGCTCCTCCGTCCACTTGAATTCGACACCCTTGCGTCGTAAACGATTCAAGGGAGCCGCCCGAGCCGAGAAGTTAGGGATGAATTTGGCGAAGAAATTGGCCATGCCAATGAAACGCGCCACTGCTTTGACATTGCACGGAGGAGGAAAATTCCTGATTGCCACCGTCCTCTCTGGGTCGATAGCGACACCTTCTGGAGAGATCAAATGGCCGATGAAACTAAGTTGCGGTCGGGCAAACTGCACCTTAGTTGGCTTGACGGTAAGGCCAGCCTCCTGCAAGCGACGAAATACCTCCCGAAGATGCAACATATGGGATGCAAAATCTTTGCTGTAAATAACCAGATCGTCGAGGTAATGATATACATAGATGAATTTAATATCAAAAAAAATCTTGTCCAACAATCTGGTCAGCACCTGCGCCCCGGTTGCTAAACCGAATGGAAGTCTGCAGAACTCAAAATGATTCCACTCTGTGGAAAAGGCTGTGAGATGACAAGAAGACTCTTGTAGAGGGATCTGGTTATATGCACTATTAAGGTCCAGAGAAGAAAAGACAGTGGCTCCCGCGAACCAATGGGCGGCAGAATGTATATCAGGTAATGGCATGGATTCAATGATAATTTTCTGGTTAAGGGCGCGATAGTCAATCACAGGTCTAAAATCCCCTTCGCCCTTGGGCACCAAGAAAATCGGACTAGAATAGGCAGAAGTGGAGGGTCGAATTATGCCTTTGTCCAACATTTCATTTATTTTGGATCTCATGACCATCAACTTAGGCGGTGAGAGTCTGTAAGGAGGGAGGCGGACAGGCACCCTATCAGTAACCTGGATTTGATACTCCAAAACATTGGTAACCCCGAGCTTGTCACTTAATACTTGAGGGAAATCAGAAATAATATGAAGAACTTGAGTACGTTGATCTGGACGTAAATGCCCTAAATCCACTGGTTGGTCAGGAACATCATTAGTACGGAGCAAATTTTGGTCTACAAAAGCACTAGTGGACTGAACAGAGGGCTTTAAAGAAGATATGGCAAAGCTAATTTGATAAGTGGGTTCAAATGGAAAATACACTACACTGCGTTGAAAATCTAAAGTCAAGCCAGTGAAACGGGCAAAATCAGCTCCCAGAATCACGGGAAACACCAATGAGTCAGCTACCAAAAACATGACCTTCCAAGAAAATTTAGCTATTTTCATCTTAAGAAAAATTTTCCCTAATATAGAAATAGGGGAAGCATCTGCACTAACCGTACTATCAGAGTAAGGCAAAAGTTTAGAAATAGAAATGCCGAGGTCAGCTAACGTCTGCCTACTGATACATGATCTAGCAGCCCCAGAGTCTAGCAAGGCATTAGTACAAAATTTCTTTAAAGTAATAGAAAGAACGGGCAAATGACTAGGGACACGACCAGAACAACCCATAGATAATAATAATTGTTTATCACGATCTCTGGGATGACCAGAAAAAGGCATAGTCACGGAAGAAGGTTCTAGTCATGGGCGGAAATTCGTCCTAGGAGCAGAAGCGGAAGATCTACGGCTCATATCAGCAAACTTCTTTCGACAATCAGCAACCAAATAGCCAGATTTATCACAATAAGTACACCTACGGACAATCCTAGACTCGGTAGCAGAAGCAGAAGGCCGCTGCTGTAATTCCCTAATGCGAGTAGCGCAATTTCTAACTAAATGGCCAGGCTGACCGCAGTAATGGCAAGAACGCACATCTCTAATGAAATTAGTTTGGACAGAATTACGAGTATCTCTACCAAAAGTGACTTGAGGACTAGTTCGAGGAGGGACCGGCTCTAACAAAGATACAGAATTAGATGCAACCCGACAGGCATCACCGCTCTCAACCTCAGAAACAGTCGCAGCAAGACCAAACAAATCCGCAAATGTGCGAGGTCGTGGAGCAAAGGTTAAGTGTGAGCGAGTGATGGGATTCAACCCAGATATAATAATTTCCACAATTTGGTTCTCTGAATCAGGGATTTGAAAAAGAGCAGCATGAAGTTTAATATCTAGCACATAGTCAGAAAAATTTTCGCCTTCACGCTGGGGTCTGTAATAATGAGAAGCCACTAAACCAATGCGTGGTCTGGAGGGAATAAACTGTCTCAATATCTCAGAATGAAACATGGTAATAGATTTTGAGGCACCTAGAACTGATTGCAAAATATCTAATACACGACCAGAAACTAAGCTGAGTAACATTTGTAAGACAATAATTTCTTGTACAGCAAAGGACTTAGCCAAAGCAGACAATTCTACCAAAAATCTAAGAAACTTGATAGCTTCATTCATAGTAGTGACGGTAAACTGTGTTTGTAAATCTAACATCTTCTGAAGAGGATGAGGCATTTTTAGTGGAGAAAATGAGGCCTGAGAAAAGGTCGGCACTAAGTTTAAATTTGGCGGAACAGAATCTCTAAGCTGAGTCTGAATTAAATTCCCATGTTGTGAAAACGACTGACAATTTGAAGCAACAGTATTTTGAATGTTTCCTTGAAGAGGCTACAAGGGAGGAGTGACAGTTGGTTGAGTCAAAGCCGGAGAATTATTCTGAACAATCGGAGTATCCAAGTTAACTAACAAATTAGATGAGGAGGCCCCACCCTGAGCTGCGCCCTCAATAACTACAACTTGATCACCATCATCGATATCCCACATAGAAAAAGGAGCTAACAAGATTTCCCTCAATTTATCAAGTTCTCCCAGATCCAAACCAGAATCCGAAATCTGCTGCATGAGAATAATCCTGTTTTCTATGTGCATTACTCTATGCTTAAGTCGTTTCTTCTGTTTGGTAGAAGCTTCGGGATCGGAAAATATCTCTGTTACTGAATCTACTACTTCAGTTACTTTACGTTTCAATAAACGAAATTCATTAACTGGGTCTTCAAGAATCAATAATTGTGCGGATGGAAGGTGCTGAGAGGCAACTTGCTTCAAAAGTGATAATAATGAGGCCACATCAGCAGTTTCATCAGCTGATACACCTCTGGCCTTTATTTCAAAAAGGATTTCATCCTTCCGGAGAAAATCCCACGAAAGGTGCAAATTCAAAGACATGGTGAGTCAAAAGATTAGCAAAAGGAATTAACAATCAATACAAATATGTCTATATATAGTAGCATATACCTATATATGCGAAGCATATATAACTTCCCTCGCCTCGGACAAAAGAGTTGCTACCATGCAACGATTGAATAGTAATGGGTGGTTAACTCTTTATCAAAAATTATGTAAATCGTTATTTAGTTATTTAGTTAGTTATAGGTTTAGTTATTTATAAGCGTTGCTAAATAATGAAAAACAGCAATAGGCCAATCCAATAACCTAACCAGATACTGTACTTAAATATCTTCAAATACCAGATAAGATATAAGGCCAAATGCAAAAACTAGAATAATATTTATATAATGCAATAACTTATAGGATGTCTAATCTGTTACAGAAGAACTCAAGGGAAGCGTGAGGAAATGCCCTCAGAGGGAGATCGACTTCTTTTGTACCGGGCAGAGTAGAGGGCAAAATTGCAATATCACATAGAAAACAGGTAGAATTCAACCAGAGTAACAACTTTAATAAATATAATGGAAGATCTCTCATAAAAGCAGAGTACAAATCAACAAGTAACAATAATTACCCATATTAATAAATATTATATATCATATAAAATAAATATATCCTAACCAGTATATGTTCGTCTCCAAGTTTACTATTCCTATGTTGAAACCTCCATTCCAAATAATCTATCTTCTATTTAAGGAAAGCTGTACTAAGTACCTAATCCCTATAATCCTGGACAAACAACTATAAATGGTATAGTCGAGAATAATAAGCTGAAGGCTTGATATCTGAATATGTCAGAAAAAATCTAAGTAGGGAACTGTGAATATAAGTAAGCCTCAAGTAAGTTGAATCAACATATGTAGGCCAACGTTAAACAACCAGAAAGGCCAGAAAATATAAATACTGATAAGGCATCAAAATATACTCTCTAAGAATGAATAAATGTCCAAAATAATTTTAGAAATGAAAATAGGACAAAATGTAAAGTTCAAAAACAATGAGCCTAGAATAAATTTAGAAAAATGGGAAGTATCAGAAATTCTAATGTTCCAAATAGTAGGCCTAGAATAAATTCAGAAAAACGTAAGGTATCAAAAATTCTAATGTACCAAAATAATAGGCCTAGAATAAATTCAGAAAGACATAAAGTACCAGCAATACTAATGTCCCAAAACAGAAGGTCTAGAATAAATTTAGAAAAATGTAAAGTACTAACAATACTAAGGTTCCAAATCAATAGGCCTAGAATAACTTCAGGAAAATATAAGATATCACAAATTCTAATGTTAGAAAACAGTAGGCCTAGAATAAATTTAGAAAAATGTAAAGTACCAGGAATACTAAAGTTCCAAATCAATAGGCCTAGAATAAATTTAGAAAAATGTAAAGTACCAGGAATACTAAAGTTCCAAATCAATAGGCCTAGATTAACTTCAGAAAAATATAAGATATGAAAAATTCCAATGTTAGAAAACAGTAGGCCTAGAATAAATTTAGAAAAATGTAAAGTACCAGGAATACTAAAGTTCCAAATCAATAGGCCTAGATTAAATTTAGAAAAATGTACGTTACCAGCGATATTAAGGTTCCAAAACAATAGGCCTAGATTAAAGGGCAAATATAACTGTGTGTATCAAAGGGAGAAAAATAGAAAGCCCGAAAATCTAATTAGCTGAGGCGACCAAAAGCTCAAGCAATAATTGGGTAATACCGGAGTTGACGGGTCCCTGTACGCAGCAAGCCATGTTGCCTTCATTCTGGCAGCGTTCCGTAAGGACAACTCCAACCGCCGCCGCCGCCAAATTCGAATGTGTTATATTCAGAATCCACAACGCCGATTTTGAGTGGTTAAAGATTTAATATTAAAAATAGCGCAAAAGCCCGTTCTTCTCACAGGTTCTCCCGGGTGAGAGTTTAAATTGGCGTAGGGACTAGTACTTAAAGGTTTAATATTACGAGCAACGACCGCAAGAGCCCGTTCTATTATCAGGTGACAGTTAAATAACCCCGTTCTGCTCGCGGGTGATAGATTAAGTTGGCATAGGGACTAGTACTTAAAGGTTTAATATTAAAACGACCGCAAGAGCCCGTTCTATTCACAGGTGACAGTTAAATAACCCCGTTCTGCTCGCGGGTGATAGATTAAGTTGGCATAGAAACTAGTAGTTAAAGGTTTAATATTAAAACGACCGCAAGAGCCCGTTCTATTCACAGGTGACCGTTAAATAACCCCGTTCTGCTCGCGGGTGATAGATTAAGTTGGCATAGGGATTAGTACTTAAAGTTTAATATTAAAACGAGCGAAACAGCCCGTTCTACTCGCAGGTGACACTTAAATAACCCCGTTCTGATCGCGGGTGATAGTTTAAATTGGCGTAGGGACTAGTACTTAAAGGTTTAATATTAAAACGACCGCAAGAGCCCGTTCTATTCACAGGTGACAGTTAAATAACCCCATTCTGCTCGCGGGTGATAGATTAAGTTGGCATAGGGACTAGTACTTAAAGGTTTAATATTAAAACGACCGTAAGAGCCCGTTCTATTCACAGGTGACAGTTAAATAACCCCGTTCTGCTCACGGGTCACTCTGTATATATTTTTATAATTTCCTAGCCGGTGGTCCTGGTGTTATAAAATCTTCACACGGCTTTTTCTACTCGGTATATTTTTAACCATTTTTAACTAATATGTCTTTCTGCAGAGCAAAGAATGAATGAACGTATTATGTATTTTTTCTTTGAGAACATCTCGTTTGTATATACTATACTATACTATACTATACTATAAAGTGTTGTGATGGTAACTACAATGATAACGGTAATGACGAGGAACTTTGTGATGCTTTAAACGAATTAAGTAACAGTGAAGGCAAAGTTGATATCCGTGTTGTTAAATTTCTTTTAAACCAGAAGGAATGTGTTGTGAAGGAACTGAAAGAAAAGGTTCAAATTCTTTTGGACCAAGTGACATTCTTAACGAAGAATCTTGAACAATGGAACAGTAATAGACATATGTGTACCAATGAGCAATTAGTTATGGATACCGATCGCCTCTGCACAAAAAGCAATAGCATTTCGGAAAATACCGTAATTAGTGGAAGTGTCGAGATACCTCGTAATGTGGATAAAGAAAATAAAATAGTAGGCCTACAGGCTACGCAATTTGAGATGCGTAGTAGTGACAAAATTTCGCAACAAAAAGAGAATAGTGAACCAAAATGGACTGACGTGGTGAAAAGGAAATTAAGTACACCACCATCAAAACCTGTATTATGTGGAACAAATTCAATCAATCAACTTAAAGTTGTTCCTAAACAGCCAAAGAAGAAACCAGTGTTTGTTAGCAGGTTAGCTCCAGACGTTACGGAACCTGAATTGACTGAGTATCTAAATAGTAACAGTTTAGTGTATACCAAAATTACCAAACTGAAAACTAAACATAATACATACGCATCATTTCATATTGAAACTGACGAAGAAAATTTCAAAGAAATATTTAAAGAAAAACACTGGCCAGAAGGTAGTCTTGTTACAGAATTTTACGGCAAACTTAAGACAGAACAGATTTTCAATTCTAATATGACAGACAAATCATCTGAATGACATAATCCTCCTGTCAAGGAAAAATCTGAATCAGAATTAAGCATCTTCAGCATCAATGTTCAATCCTTGAGGAATAAAATTAATGAATTCGAGGCATTTTTAACCACAAGTAATTATAACATTTTAACTCTAAGCGAGCATTGGCTGCTCGAGGACGAAGTCCAATTTTACAACTTTAATAATTTTCATATAGCAAGTTATTTTTGTCGCAAAGTGAACTTACATGGTGGTGTTTGTATTTATTTAGCCAACAATCTGTCTGGACAATCCATCAAGAAGGTCAATGATCTATCTGTGGAGCTTCACGCAGAATTTTCTGCAGTTAAACTTGATCACGTAAATGTAATAATAGTGTCCTGCTACCGTATACCGAGTGGTGATTTTAACATCTTTATTGAAAGGTTAATTGATGTTCTTGATATTACTCTCGGTAATAATAAAACAAAGATAATTTTGGTTGGAGATTTTAACATTGATGTAAACATTCAGTCTTCTTGTGTTGACATTTTATCTAATACTCTAACACAATATGGCCTTTTAATTGTAAATAATATTCCAACTCGTCTTAAAGCATGTTTGGACAATATTTTTACAAATTTTCACACTTCCGAATTTACTTATGGTGTACTGGATCCAGTGTTATCTGATCATCAGGCAGTTTGGTTTAATGCACCCCTGATAAGGATGAAGATTGATTTCCCCTTCCACATTTCAAAAGAAATTAGACTAATATCTCACAATCAGAACACGATAGGCAAATTCTTGAGGTGTTTAACTGAAATTTATTGGTATTCTGTTTTAATTTATGATGATGTAATTTTAAATTTTAATTCAATGTTTGACATCTTATTATATTACTACAACCTGTGTTTTAAAGTTGTTAAGGTTCGTCAGCAGTCAAGTAAGGAAATTCCCAACTCTTGGTTCACAACAGAGCTGAAATCATTACGAGATCATGTGATTGTGCTACGTACACTTAATCAAATTCACAAAACTGAACAGAGTAGATGTATGTATTTGACATCCAGGAAAGAATATAGGACCAGGCTAGACGCAGCTAGAATCTCTCACAATGAATTTATAATAAATAATGCAGGGAACAAATGTAAAAAGGCTTGGAATATAATCAATAAGGCGTCTGGAAGGTATAATGGTTTAAGTTTGCCAAAAATTAATATAACCGCTGATGAATTCAAATGTTGTTTTGTCCAATCAGTTAAAGAAATTGGAAGTAGCATTGTGCAACCTGATACGACTGCTATTGATTTTTTAAACGATTTGACTCCTGTAGAAGGCAACTTTAGGTGGAAGAATGTAACACGTGACAAGATTCACAGTAAAATTATGAAAATGAGTAATTCAAAGAGCCAGGATTATTATGGGTTTTCTAACCATCTACTAAAAGCATGTTCTCCATGGTTATTGGATCCCTTGGTATTAATTCTCAATCAATGTCTAGATCAAGGAAAATTTCCAGAGGCCTTGAAGATATCTAAAGTTATCCCTGTTTATAAAAAGGGAGATCGACAAGTAGCCTCTAATTACCGACCAGTGTCTCTAGTTCCAGTTTTTTCTAAACTAATAGAAAGTATAATTTTAGAACAACTGGTTTTATATTTTGAAGACAATGGAATTTTAAATGATGGGCAATTTGGTTTTAGGACGAAACGATCCACAACATTGGGAATTGAGTGTTTGGTAAATGAAGTATTACAGGCTTTCGAAAAGAAACAGAATGCGGCAGCTTGTATGTGTGATCTAAGTAAAGCTTTCGACTGCCTACCGCATGACCTACTGCTGAGTAAACTTGAGTTCTATGGAGTTAAAAATATAGAGTTATCATTAATTGCATCGTTTCTTAGCAACAGAAAGCAAGTAGTTGAAATAAACAATGAACTGTCTACCATTAGTGAAGTACCAACTGGTGTACCCCAAGGATCCATATTGGGTCCTTTTCTTTTCATTGTGGCAGTCAATGATTTGCCACTTGCAATTCCAGGGAAAGTCATTTCTTATGCAGACGACACAACCGTGCTTAGAACTTTCTTTGAAAATACTTTTGACTGGTCTAATACTTTAAATCCATTGTCAGATTGGTTTAGTGCAAATGGGCTATGTATGAATAAGGAAAAAACACAAACAATTGTATTTACTCTGAGAAACAACGAAAACTCAGATGCAGCCATCAAACTCCTTGGAATCTGGTTAGACAGTAAGCTATCCTGGAAACAACACACTGCAGCAATTTGTAAGAAACTGTCTGGAGTTTTGTTTCTGTTGAGAAAATTAAAACACTGCGTGTCTATTGACACTTTATTAAATGCTTATTACAGTTTTTTCCACTGCCACTTGAACTATGGTATATTGTTATGGGGAAACAGTGCAGGAGCCAAAAGTGTTTTTCTATTACAAAAAAAAGCTGTCAGAATAATGAAAAATTATGATTCTCGTCAACACTGTCAACATATTTTTAATGAACTTGGAATTTTAACTGTGGCATCTTTGTTTGTTTTAGCAAGTTTACTTTTTGTACATGTGAATCATAGAAACGAGGTTTTCTCTGATATACACTCACACTATACACGGCGAAGAAATGATTTTATGCCTCCAAAATTCCGCTTGCAGAAATCTCTGGATTCCTATTTATATGTTGGTGTGAAACTTTATAATAAATTGCCTTTAGATTTAAGAAGAATTGACAACTTGAAAAATTTTAAGTACAGAGTTAAGAATGTTATCAATGAACTAAACTTTTATACTGTACAGGAATATTTGGAGACAGATTTTATTTAATGACTTGCTGACGTAACCTATTGCATTGTATGCTTAAGGGTTAAAATAAATATTATTATTATTATATTATTATTATTATTATTATTGTTGCCATAACTTGTAAAAAGCCTACAGCATATTTTACCGACTTCTTGCATGTACCTAATAAGCCTATTCAGATTTTTCGGATATTTTGTTTGTTTAAAATTATCATACGTAATAATAAAGGTTATTACCCTGACTTTACGACATGAAAATCACACCGATTAAAGAAAAATTCATTATATGGAGGAACTTTTTTATCCGACATGAGTTACATGTTTTATCCATAATTCGACCCTTCTCAACTCGAATATAACAATAATAATAACCAGTTCCTTGCGCACTTTGAGAAAATTCCGATTTTCCATTAATATCACAGATTTTGAACAGAAATAGTAGGAACAGTTTCAAAAAGATTCACTACATGGAAGAAACGTTTTCTCCCGACATGAGTTACATGTTTTATCTATAATTCGACCCTTGTCAACTCGAATATAACAAAAAAAATAATCACTTCATTCCGCACTTCGAGAAAATACCGATTTGCCATTAGTGTCACACAGTTTACGCAGAAAAAGTAGGACCGTTTCCAAACAAAAATTAATTACATAGAGGGAAATTTTTTTTCCGACGTGAGTGACATGTGTTATCTATAATTCGACCCTTTTGAACACGAATATAGCAATAATAATAACCAGTTCCTTCCGCCCTTCGAGAAAAAACTGATTTTCCATTACCGTCACACAGTTTACACAAGAAAAGTAGGACCGTTTCAAAACAAAAATTCATTACATGGAGGGGAATTTTTTTTCCAACCAAAATTACATGTGTTATCTATAATTCGACACTTCTGAACACGAATATAACAATAATAATAACCAGTTCCATCCGCACTTCGAGAAAATACGCATTTTCCATTAGTGTCACACAGTTTAGACAAGAAAAGTAGGACCGTTTCAAAACAAAAATTCATTACAGGGAGGGGAAATTTTTTTCCAACCTAAATTACATGTGTTATCTATAATTCGACCCTCCTGAACAAGAATATAACAATAATAATAACCAGTTCCTTCCGCCCTTCGAGAAAAAACTGATTTTCCATTAACGTCACACAGTTTACACAAGAAAAGTAGGACCGTTTCAAAACAAAAATTCATTACATGGAGGGGAAATTTTTTCCAACCTAAATTACATGTGTTATCTATAACTCGACCCTTCTGAACACGAATATAACAATAATAATAACCAGTTCCATCCGCACTTCGAGAAAATACCCATTTTCCATTAGTGTCACACAGTTTACACAAGAAAAGTAGGACCGTTTCAAAACAAAAATTCATTACATGGAGGGGAAATTTTTTTCCAACCTAAATTACATGTGTTATCTATAATCTGACCTTCCTGAACAAGAATATAACAATAATAATAAGCAGTTCCTTCCGCCCTTCGAGAAAAAACTGATTTTCCATTACCGTCACACAGTTTACACAAGAAAAGTAGGACCGTTTCAAAACAAAAATTCATTACATGGAGGGGAATTTTTTTTCCAACCAAAATTACATGTGTTATCTATAATTCGACACTTCTGAACACGAATATAACAATAATAATAACCAGTTCCATCCGCACTTCGAGAAAATATGCATTTTCCATTAGTGTCACACAGTTTAGACAAGAAAAGTAGGACCGTTTCAAAACAAAAATTCATTACATGGAGGGGAAATTTTTTTCCAACCTAAATTACATGTGTTATCTATAATTCGACCCTCCTGAACAAGAATATAACAATAATAATAACCAGTTCCTTCCGCACTTCGAGAAAAAACTGATTTTCCATTACCGTCACACAGTTTACACAAGAAAAGTAGGACCGTTTCAAAACAAAAATTCATTACATGGAGGGGAATTTTTTTTCCAACCTAAATTACATGTGTTATCTATAATTCGACCCTTCTGAACACGAATATAACAATAATAATAACCAGTTCCATCCGCACTTCGAGAAAATACCGATTTTCCTTTAGTGTCACACAGTTTACGCAGAAGAAGTAGGACAATTTCATAACAAAAATTCATTACTTTTCTTGTGTAAACTGTGTGACGGTAATGGAAAATCAGTTTTTTCTCGAAGGGCGGAAGGAACTGGTTATTATTATTGTTATATTCGTGTTCAGGAGGGTCGAATTATAGATAATACATGTAATTTATGTCGGAAAAAAATTTCCCCTCCATGTAATGAATTTTTGTTTTGAAACGGTCCTACTTTTCTTGTGTAAACTGTGTGACGGTAATGGAAAATCAGTTTTTTCTCGAAGGGCGGAAGGAACTGGTTATTATTATTGTTATATTCGTGTTCAGGAGGGTCGCATTATAGATAACACATGTAATTTAGGTCGGAAAAAAATTTCCCTCCATGTAATGAATTTTTGTTTTGAAACGGTCATACTTTTCTTGTGTAAACTGTGTGACGGTAATGGAAAATCAGTTTTTTCTCGAAGGGCGGAAGGAACTGGTTATTATTATTGTTATATTCGTGTTCAAGAGGGTCGAGTTATAGATAACACATGAAATTTAGGTAGGATAAAAATGTCCCCTCCATGTAATGAATTTTTGTTATGAAATTGTCCTACTTCTTCTGCGTAAACTGTGTGACACTAATGGAAAATCGGTATTTTCTCGAAGTGCGGATGGAACTGGTTATTATTATTGTTATATTCGTGATCAGAAGGGTCGAATTATAGATAACACATGTAATTTACGTTGGAAAAAAATTTCCCCTCCATGTAATGAATTTTTGTTTTGAAACGGTCCTACTTTTCTTGTGTAAACTGTGTGACGGTAATGGAAAATCAGTTTTTTCTCGAAGGGTGGAAGGAACTGGTTATTATTATTGTTATATTCTTGTTCAGGAGGGTCGAATTATAGATAACACATGTAATTTAGGTTGGAAAAAAATTTCCCTTCCATGTAATGAATTTTTGTTTTGAAACGGTCCTACTTTTCTTGTGTAAACTGTGTGACGGTAATGGAAAATATTTTTTTCTCGAAGTGCGGATAGAACTGGTTATTATTATTGTTATATTCGTGTTCAGAAGGGTCGAATTATAGATAACACATGTAATTTAGGTCGGAAAAAAATGTCCCCTCCATGTAATGAATTTTTGTTATGAAATGGTCCTACTTCTTCTGCGTAAACTGTGTGACACTAATGTTAAATCGGTGTTTTCTGGAAGTGAGGAAAAAACTGGTTATTATTATTGCTATATTCTTGTTCAAAAGGGTTGAATTATAGATAACACATGTCACTCACGTCGGAAAAAAAATTTCCCTCTATGTAATTAATTTTTGTTTGGAAACGGTCCTACTTTTTCTGCGTAAACTGTGTGACACTAATGGCAAATCGGTATTTTCTCGAAGTGCGGAATGAAGTGATTATTTTTTTTGTTATATTCGAGTTGACAAGGGTCGAATTATAGATAAAACATGTAACTCATGTCGGGAGAAAACGTTTCTTCCATGTAGTGAATCTTTTTGAAACTGTTCCTACTATTTCTGTTCAAAATCTGTGATATTAATGGAAAATCGGAATTTTCTCAAAGTGCGCAAGGAACTGGTTATTATTATTGTTATATTCGAGTTGAGAAGGGTCGAATTATGGATAAAACATGTATCTCATGTCGGATAAAAAAGTTCCTCCATATAATGAATTTTTCTTTAATCGGTGTGATTTTCATGTCGTAAAGTCAGGGTAATAACCTTTATTATTACGTATGATAATTTTAAACAAACAAAATATCCGAAAAATCTGAATAATTTATTAGGTACATGCAAGAAGTCGGTAAAATATGCTGTAGGCTTTGTACAAGTTATGGCAACAAACGAGATGTTCTCAAAGAAAAAATACATAATACGTTCATTCATTCTTTGCTCTGCAGAAAGACATATTAGTTAAAAATGGTTAAAAATATACCGAGTAGAAAAAGCCGTGTGAAGATTTTATAACACCAGGACCACCGGCTAGGAAATTATAAAAATATATACAGAGTGACCCGTGAGCAGAACGGGGTTATTTAACTGTCACCTGTGAATAGAACGGGCTCTTACGGTCGTTTTAATATTAAACCTTTAAGTACTAGTCCCTATGCCAACTTAATCTATCACCCGCGAGCAGAATGGGGTTATTTAACTGTCACCTGTGAATAGAACGGGCTCTTGCGGTCGTTTTAATATTAAACCTTTAAGTACTAGTCCCTACGCCAATTTAAACTATCACCCGCGATCGGAACGGGGTTATTTAAGTGTCACCTGTGAATAGAACGGGCTGTTTCGCTCGTTTTAATATTAAACTTTAAGTACTAGTCCCTATGCCAATTTAATCTATCACCCGCGAGCAGAATGGGGTTATTTAACTGTCACCTGTGAATAGAACGGGCTCTTGCGGTCGTTTTAATATTAAACCTTTAAGTACTAGTCCCTACGCCAATTTAAACTATCACCCGCGATCGGAACGGGGTTATTTAAGTGTCACCTGTGAGTAGAACGGGCCGTTTCGATCGTTTTAATATTAAACTTTAACTACTAGTCCCTATCATAACTTAATCTATCACCCGCGAGCAGAACGGGGTTATTTAACTGTCACCTGTGAATAGAACGGGCTCTTGCGGTCGTTTTAATATTAAACCTTTAACTACTAGTTTCTATGCCAACTTAATCTATCACCCGCGAGCAGAACTGGGTTATTTATCTGTCACCTGTGAATAGAACGGTTTTAATATTAAACCTTTAAGTACTAGTCTCTATGCCAACTTAATCTATCACCCGCAAGCAGAATGGGGTTATTTAACTGTTACCTGTGAATAGAACGGGCTCTTGCGGTCGTTGCTCGTAATATTAAACCTTTAAGTACTAGTCCCTACGCCAATTTAAACTATCACCCGGGAGCACCTGTGAGAAGAACGGGGTTTTGCGCTATTTTTAATATTAAATCTTTAACCACTCAAAATCGGCGTTGTGGATTCTGAATATAACACATTCGAATTTGGCGGCGGCGGCGGCGGCGGCGGCGGCGGTTGGAGTTGTCCTTACGGAACGCTGCCAGAATGAAGGCAACATGGCTTGCTGCGTACAGGGACCCGTCAACTCCGGTATTACCAATAATTGTAAATGAACTACTAAATATCAAAGGGTAACTATAAGAGCTTGACCAAATGAAATGGAATGTACTAGAAACGTATAGGCCAACCGGGATCAAATTCAAGAACAAAATTACAAAGCATTAGGCCTGTGAGACCACCAATAGAACTCTCGTAAGGAACATAACAGGGCACCAAAAGTTAAATTTTAATATTCAATAGCTTCAGAATTTCAATAACAAGACGGAATAGGCCTCACCTAAATAATGGGAATTTTCCCCACATACATTATCAACTTATACTCGACAAATTACAAGTATCAGAAAAGTACAGGTCCAAATTTCATTTTAAGCTACATAAAGCGTGAACGTTAAATTCATTAAGAAAATATTACTCTTTCCAAAATAATTGGAATATAATATTATATATATCTCATGTGACTAGTAACAAGAATTATTTCTGGCCAAGAAATTTAACATGGCGACCATGCGTGTACAGGAAACGCCCGCTTTCCTTGATCATAAAACATTGCATGAAGGTCAAACTAACATATCATTACAATAATATGCAGCCTAAGAAATTTCAATCTTTCAATCAAATACATTATAAGAAATAGCAATATTCATTTATAGAAGTAGGCGTTGCCGAAACTACAGAAATATGACTATCACGCCACTGAGCTTTTACTTGAGTAATATGTATATTTGCATATAGATTAATTTCCAGGATCTTTCTGAAGCATTGGTTATCTGCGCTGATATACTATCAAAACTTGAAACAGCATATGGGTACTCTGATATTAACTTCACCCATAGATTACCTACTCCACAAATTATTTAACATTATAATGGCAATTAGCCAATCACGAAATAAGTTTTCTGCTAGAACTGAATCTTTTACATGGTCACTGAATTTATTCCCTATGACTGACAATAGGTAGTTTAAATCTTGCTCTCTCTCTCTCTTTAATATAAATCTGATGAGTGCTGAAGGCACAAAAATTGAAATTAAGGTTACGCCATAGTAAAAATGTCGTTACTCACATACAGGAACGAGAGAAAATCTCCAGGCGACTCCCCCACAACCGTACAGTTTAACTCACTCGGCGGATCTGGCAAAGGGGGTCGCCAGGCTCAAGATGCTCGAGTTCCCCACTAGAGTGCGACACCGAACTAAAGACGTAACAGCAAAGAGCTTAATAAGCAGAGAGAGGTAATTTATATTTCAAGTATTACCATAACAAAGCACTTAGACGAAACAGAGAGGAAATATAAATTACACCGATTACATATGGAATAATAAAATACTAAGATATTTCACTGTACATACCTGTGGAATATCACGCGTAAGCAAGGTGACGCTAGGTCGCAACTGGTTGATGGACTCTGTGTTCTGTAACAATAGAAAATAAAATATTACGATTTATGAGAAAAAAATTACGTTTTCTGTCTTGTTTAATCACTGAAATATGAAGCCTCGCATTCAGTAACATGAAAAAAGTAATATTAAGTTTTTATGGCAAAAATAATAAGTTGGATGTCTTGCACAATAATAATAATAATAATAATAATAATAATAATAATAATAATAATAATAACATACTTGTAAATGTTGACCTGAAGGCTCAGGTTGGCTGGTGCTTGGCTGGTGCTTGGCTGGACTGATGATGTCCGCATGGTATCCACACTCATTGGACCTGTATTCTGTAACAATAGAAATATAAAATATTAAGATTTATGAGAAAAAATTAAGTTTAATGTCTTGTTTTTAACCGTTCTGTACTAATATAAAAAATAATAATGAGTTTTATGATAAAAGAAATAAGTTTTCGGTCTTGTTTAATCATTGAAATATAAAGTCTCGCATTCAGTAACGTGGAAAAAATAAACAAAATTAAGTTTTCTGTTTTGTTTTTTATCCAATCAGTAACAAGGGAAAAAATAATGAGTTTTATCATAAAAGAAATAAGTATGATGTCTTGTACAATAATAATATCATCACATACCTGTAAACGCACACCTGAAGGTGTAGCCTCCTCTCCCAGCATCGTTGGACGTGATGCACTTGCTCCTACGTCTCCGCTATGTGCTGGTAGATGGAAGCGATCGGTGTTGATATGTCTGGCATCGTCCGCATCGTAGCTCCTCGCTCCGACCTATAAAAATAAAATGTAAACATGTGTTACACCACTACTATGATGTATGTATTTACATTTTAAAAAACATGGATGATAATGTAATAAAACGTACCTGTAATCGAGCGGGTTCCTGGCTTTGGCCACCACCGTGCACGGGAATCCTCGAGGTCTCGCCTCCGTTGCATGATGTCCCGGCTTCAGCAGGAAAGTACAAGTGGCCTGCCTGGTGATACAGCCCAATGCGTTTGGCAGCGTCCCTTGTTGCTGGGTGGTGGCTCCTCTCCTGGTGCATACTTAAGTATCGTACCGATGAGAAGTTGGAGTGGCATATGTTACAGGTGAAGACAGTAACGGAGTGATTTTCGCGGATGTGTCTTTTTAGTACATCACTTCTTGTAAATATCACACCACATATTTCACCCTTGTAGTCACTTTTCTTATGGTTCTGATTAATATGCCTGTTCATATCCTTCTTGTGTCTATACCTTGAAGCACACTCACCACATTGGAAGACGGCGGCGGACGAGCTCTCCATGATGTGTAGTCGGCGACGGTCTGCTAAGAAGTGAATGTGATGCGGTGACGTCATCGCCTTATATAGTGCCGCTGTGAGCTAGCCGAGACTTGTAGAAACTTGTTCTGTAATATAAGATGTGTGACCTACTTAACGTCTGCACACGTGCCGTGTATGACCTTGAAGCATGCATGAGCCTGTTTGTAATGATGACGTCATAAATAAAGAATTTTGTTGAATCAACATTATCCACAGATACATCATTTCTTGTATATGAATAAAGAAATTAAACTTTAGTTTGATGATACGTTTGGAAAAAAAAAATGCTGTCGTAGCAATATGTTTTAGTTTGTATGAACAAAGACTTAATATGATCCGCGGAGCTTATGTGACATAACGTGGAAAATAAAATGTTGACTTTGGTAATATGATACCTATTGTGAAATGAAACATATAAGAGGACACTCTCGTAAAAGTATATTACAAATCTACCACAATGTCATTTGTTCATAATTTTAAATTACGCGCTAAAAGTCCTAGAAGCCATTTTCTAAAGAATTACGTATTAGAATTTCAAATCTCTCGCTAAAACCTTGCAATGAAAACCATTTTTCTATTTTCACCAGGAGCAACCGTGGGGGGCTAATATAGTACATTACGAACAAGTCCGCTTCAAAGCATAAAATTAATAAAAGCACTAGGTAGATTAATAAACTAGACATGTCATAAGGATTTAAAGTATAAATTGATAAATGAAATATCACTGTTATAACATATGAATGAAGAATTAAAGAGATGAAATGTAGGTGACATGAGTGCGAGATAAGACATACCAGAACGCTTGCGTCAGCATATGACCACTGTTTAGTGATGCAAGGTGAGTAGAAATCTTGCGAGTTGAGACTTCCGATTACCTCAGCAAATGTCTGTACTCCACATGTTTAAATCACATGCTGGCTTTCTGTATCGGCATTGTAAAAACCTGTAATTATTAACATAATATTATTATGAGTTTTACGCACTGGTCACCTTTACGCTATCGTAATATCTTTTAGAATTTGATATATGAACAAAGAAGTAATATAATAATAATAATAATAATAATAATAATAATAATAATAATAAGGTAAACAGCCTTAGGCATCGGCCGCATTTACTCCAGGCTGAGTCGATCCCAGGACCATAGTGAAAAATTAATGTAATAGAGAAATAAACATCTTATGACAAAATTGTATGGAGGAATATAATTACAAAAAAATACTTGAAGGTTTAAAATATGTGCTATCTTAGTATCTCTTAGAATTCGATGTATGAAAAAAAAAGTAATATAATAATGATAATAATAATAATAATAATAATAATAATAATAATAATAATAATAATAATAATAAGGTTAACATCCTTAGGCATCGGCCGCATTTACTCCAGGCTGAGTCGCTAGGTTTTAGAAAAATAGATATCTTACTGAAAAATTCTATGGAGAAATATAATGATGACGATGCATTTACGCTTCGTGATGAAATATGAAACCTACTTCTGGTCACGTGGTCTAGCGCGCCGCCATCTTGGATGACGTCATTTGTGGACTTTGAACGATGTGGACTTTGCCCCTGTGCCACCATGTGTTGCGGGTATGTATCGGGCGCCACCATAGGGGTAGCATATAAAACCATACTACTATTATATTATCTTTATATTTTAAGATGTTTATATATTAAGATTTGCGAGCAAATGTAAGCCCCAAAATTACACAAATTTTGTACATAAAACCATAAATGCCATAATCGATAAAATAACACCTATTTTTGGTATTATTTCCCCTATATACTGGTATGAGTATCACATGGCTCACGCACAATACATGTATTGTTCTGTTCCAATATGGTGTGACTGTGCTCAGTGATCCCATTTTGAAAAGAAAAAGAAGATTCAGGAAGCTTTGTTCTGATAAGGGTAGCCAACAGTCTTTTTAGCTAACTATAGTTATTTTGACAACTCCTAATACCCACCCTATGGATTATAATAGTGTGATGTAGGGTTCGGATGTTATTGACTTAAAACAGTAGAAAATAGGACTGCAAATTTTACCTTAAAAATACTAAATTTGATCAAAGAACCCTAAATATGACCTCACATAATAACATATTTTCTAAAAATAAATATTCCAATTTAAAACATTTAATGACACTAAATTATTACATCATATTAATTCAATTAGATAATCACTTTTTATAAATCTTATGGATAATTAATTTACTGTTTTACTTGTAATGAACTTCTAATCTGTTAATGTTTTCCAGATACCACTGCAAATGTGAACTGAATTTTTTAAAAACATATCTATTGGAAGTTGTTAACAGGGAGAAAGAGGTAATTATGCTATTACTTGTTACATTTCAGTTAAAGTAAAACCAAAGAATTCATGACTCTTTCTTGAAAGAAAAATTTAATTCAACCATAAGAACATAAGAAGATATAATTTAAATTTCATGTATATTAACGCCAGAAGTACCTATTAGGAATAAACTTGAGCAACTGGAAATCATATTGGATACGTTAGGTTATTTTGATATTATTATAATAACGGAAACTTGGCTTAAACAAGGTGAAATAGATTTCTTTCATATATATGGTTACACACCTATGCACGTAACTAGGACTCAAGATGGTGGTGGTTTATCCGTATATATTAGAGACACTTTGACCATTGAAAGGGAGGTGAACATTAATAAATACCATAGTATAATATGCATCACTATTAAAAAGCTTAACAATAAAATTATATATAACATTATTGGTGCATATAATCCTAAGTTTAGCCACACACCAGAATTCTTATTGGATATGGAGGCAATATTACTAACTAAACCAAACATACATATTCGGTGACTTCAATATCAATATACTTGGAAATGAGAATAACTATGTGAAAACATACTTAGATCTCTGTAATAGTTTCAATCTTAATATCTGTAACAGACTACCTACTAGAATTACATCCACAACTACTTCTCTACTTGACCATATACTTACTGACAACATTGATATGAAATTAAATATAGCTAATATCTGCTCTGATATAAGTGATCATAATATACTACTACTATATGTAAAACCGAATACTGATGCACCATCTCTAAATACCTTTAACAACTTTTGCAGGACTAAAGTTGATTACATCAAACTAAATTCTTATTTCACAGCCTCACCATTTGAATCTTACAGTGACGATGTGAATAATCTAACAGAAAATCTTGCCACTTGTATAAATACAGGTGAAAATATTTGTTCCATAAAAAGGCGAATAAAAAGAGTTCAACAACCACGAAAACCCTGGGTAAATGATGAACTCTTGGTCTTAATAAAAAGAAGGGATACGCTATTTACCAAAACAAAGAAAATCAATGCCTCTATAAACATTCTAAATGACTACAAAAATCTTGCTAGACAGGTAGTTAAGTTAAAGAAACAGCTCAAAAAACAATATTATATTAGATTGTCTAAAGACATTAGTGATCAAAGAAAAATGTGGAATATTGCTAATAATCTACTAAATAGAAATAAAATTGCAAATAACCAGATTACTAAATTGAAATTTGATAATAAAATATATACTGACAATAATGAAGTCTGTAATTTACTAAATAACTTTTATGTAAATATCCCAATATCATTAAGACCTACTACACTGATCACTACAGAAGAGATTAACACTATTAAATTTTATGATAAATCTATATTCCTATTACCCACAAATATAGATGAAGTCAATAATATAGTCAAAACACTTAAGAATAAATTCAGTGTGACTGAGAATAATATAAATAGCCTCACTATCAAGCAATGTGCAAGTCACCTAATTCCTCACCTGGTCAATTTAATAAACTTATCCTTTAGTGTGGGAATAATGCCTGATATCTGTAAAACGGTCAAAATCATTCCAATATATAAGGGTGGAGAAAAAAATCGATCCTAATAATTATAGACCCATTAGTATTCTTCCCACATTATCTAAAATAATAGAAAAAGTTATGAAAAATAGGCTATTATCCTTCTTAAATAACCCACAAAACAGATTACTTAACTCCGCTCAATATGGCTTCTTAAAAAATCTAGCACCGTAAAGGCTGTTGTTGATGTAATTATCCCAATACAGAAAACATTAGATAATAATTTGATTGCAGCTGGGCTATTTATTGACTTAAAAAAGGCCTTCGATATGGTTGATAAGGATTTACTTCTTAATAAGTTGTATAGTTTAGGAATTAGAGGAATTCCACTTAATTGGTTCAAGAGTTACCTTAGAAATAGATATCAATATGTTTACATCAATGGGATAAAATCTAAAGTGCTTAAACAACAATATGGAGTACCTCAAGGGTCTGTTTTAGGCCCTATTTTATTTCTAGTTTTTATTAATGACATTACAAATTTAAAACTACATGGTAATATCACTTTATTTGCTGATGATATGTCAATTTTTTATTCTGGAAATACTGAAGTTGAAATTATTAATAAAATGCAATCAGATCTTAATCAACTAAATAAATGGTTAAAATTTAATAAACTAGTATTGAATACAAACAAAACAAAGTACCGTATATATTTTTCAGAAAATTAAGTTTCACATCTCAGCAAAATTATCAACTCATGCTAGGAAACGATATTATTCAAGAGGTTGATAATCTCACTTTTTTAGGTCTAACTCTAGATTCAACTCTTAGTTGGAAATATCACCTTGAAAAAATAAAAAATAAAATAATATCAGTTATTGGAATTCTTTCTAGATTGAGAGACAATGGATTACCTCGACCTTTATTAAAAAATGTTTATTATGCCCTTACTCACTCCCATTTTAGATATATGGATGTTGTGTGGCAATCGTGTAATAAAAGCCTAATAAGGCAACTTGAAATTTTACAAAACAGGGCCATAAAGATAATCTATAACCTTGACTACTATACTCCCACGAAACAGATATTTCAGATTTCAGGAATTATACTTTTGTCTGTCTCATTAAAACTATCAATCACCATGTTTGCTTTTCAAGTGCTTAATAATCTATTCCATACCAATTTGTGCATCCTACAATTTAATAATGTTCACCAACATTATACGAGAGGTCAAAATAACCTTATATTAAATAATGTAGAATCATCCAGATATGGTCTAAAAGGAATTCTTTATATCATGACTAAACATTATAATAGTTTACCTCATGACATTAAAAGTGCTATCAAATTAAAACAATTTAAAAAACTAGCCAAAGCTCACCTACTAGGTGAATATTTCTATAACTAAGACCTATATACCAATATACTAATCAAATTTACTTGGGCTAAACCATATCTATTTCATACACCGATTGTTCCTTTCTTGTTCAAATAACTCTGCTTCTAGAGGGTTTATATTAGATGGCTCCTATGTTTTTGTGTTAGATACTTGCTTTTGGACTAATTAATGTATGTATTTATACATTATAATTTATTGTAACTTGTGTTATATTCTTACTTTCTAATGATTAATGTATGTATTTTGTAATTTATTGTAACTTTCAAAAATGACCTTTGTTGTAGCCTCCTTTTTGTAAATAATTGTTTACATGCCTATTGTGCTTTTTATGTATTGAATATTGTTGTTATGTTTTGTAACTGCTGCAAACTTGTAAATGACTGTCCCTTTATGCGAGCCATCTGGCTCTTTGGGACCTTTATGATAGCTAATAAATAAAATAAAATAAAAAAAATAAAATAACCATTTAGTGCATATACTGTATAACTGTGCTCTTTTACCGAATTTATAACTGAAATATGATGTAAAATCACAAATATAACCAAAATATGACTAAGACCATAAAAATGACCAAAATATGGCTTTATATGAAAACATTCTCATGTAATATATATTTATTCACACACCATGTACGGTATACAAATCCTGATTATAATGCTCATGATGAGATATGACAACTCAGAACAAAGGTTACAAGAAATTTAAAAAATAAAATAAGCAGAATATGAAACAAAGAAGTTAATCATAAAATAGTAGTTCTTGAGTTTTGTCCATTCTGTAGTGATGTAAATCTTAATGATTTATATACAGCATAAAGCTTTTCCATTGGAACTCACTACTGTGGTATTTAATTACCTGTTGGAGCACTTTCAACCGCGTGGAGCAGCCATTTTCAGCATCTGACTCCCATGATGCCATCGTTGTGGTTGGGAAGATATTTTTGGATGACTGTGTTGTAGAGCGCGTGTGATTTGAACTGTAGGCTAATTGTTCATTTAAGATGTTGGTGTTGTCTTGTGTGATGTGTTTGTATATTTCATATTGTTCGAGTGTGTTGAGTGTATGACCTTTGTGGTTAATGTGTAGGATTTCCATGTCTCTATTGATGTCATCAACGATGGCATCATGGGAGTCAGTTGCTGAAGATGGCTGCTCCACGCGGTTGAAAGCGCTCCAATAGGTAATTAAATACCACATTAGTGAGTTCCAGTGGAAAAGCTTTATGCTCTATATAAATCATTAAAACATACAATAGTCTTAAATATAACCCTTCATCGAACTCAGAACAATAAATACAACAAACATACCGGTATATGTATATACAAGACTAATATAGAAAATTAAACAAAGTAAATTGTACAGCAGTCTTAAATATATCTTCGCCCAAAATTTATTTACAAATTACAAATTTTTACAAATTACAAATTAAGTTTATTACAAATTAAAAATACAAATTGATACAAAATTATTACAAATACAAATAATATACACACAATTTGTACAATTTGAAAAGAGTATTATTTGCCCCGCATGAGCATAGCTCGTGTTCGGGGTCAGTTCAGTCATACTAAAATTATATTTTTAAAATTATATAAAAAAAAAACATACATATTATAGTTTTAGGTAAAAAATAAGAATAAAAATAAATAAGATTGCTTATATGAAATAAATGCATGAACAAAGATACGAAAAAATAAATTACAGTAACATAACAGAGTTACCAACAAATACCCATTGTTAAAAATAAAAAATTTACAGTTGAGAATGATTAACATAAAAAAAGTGGTAAAAGTACAATTACAAGTTAGATTTAATCAAATCGAGCACTCTTTTTTTAAATAATTTATTGTTTAGTGGTATCATATTAGGGTTTCTTCTAGTAAAATTATTGTACAGCCTTGGTCCGAAATTTATACTATGCCTTAGACCAACTTCTGTAGCACACTTTGGTTCGAAAAGAGGACAAGAGATATTATACCTCCTTGTATTATAGTAGTGATTTCGTGTTAAGAACTTTTCATGATGTTTATGGAAATAATTTAATAAAGTGTAGGAGTATAATTGTTTAATATTCAATACGTCAAAATCTTTATATAAACTTTCAGATGGATAGTCCATTGATTGTTTTAAACATATCTTGATTATTCTTTTCTGCAACAACGACAATGGGCGAAGTGCAGTCTGACATATCCCACCCCATCCTATTATTCCATATTGTATAACTGATTGGACTAAACTTAGATATATTAGTCTTAAAGTACTCTGTGGCATAATGTTTCTTAATATAACAAATTTATATATAGTTTTCCGTAGTTTAAGACACAGATATTGAACATGTTTTTCCCACCGTAAATTTTGATCAATGATAACACCTAAGTATTTTACTTGTGTTGATGAACTTAATTTTGGACATTTACAATTAAAAGGGATAGAACAAGAGATTTCATGTAAGATTATATTGTGTTGTGCATTTATCGAGGAAAGTCCTTTAGAGTTTAGTGAAAATGGTAAATATGTTGTTTTATCAATGTTTAAAGATAGAAGGTTTTCATCGAGCCATTTTTTTATTTTGTTTGTTCCAATGTTAGCATTACTAAAAACGTGCTCCCAACTGTTTCCAGAAAATATGATTACTGTGTCATCAGCGAAGGAATAGACATTGCCTTTGATGAGACTTATATCTAATTTAAGAAGATCATTGATATATATTAAGAAGAGCAAAGGACCTAACACAGTTCCTTGTGGGACGCCGATATTTAGCACTACGTTTTCACTTTTTTCGTTGTTAACTTTAGTGATTTGGTATCTATTTGATAAATATGATCGAAATAGGTCTAAGGCAATACCTCTAACACCAATATTTTCTAATTTATTTAGCAAAATGTTGTGACTTATAGTGTCAAAGGCCTTTCTTAGGTCCAGAAAAACACCTAAGCATTTTTTTCCTTCATCTACTGCTTTAATAATTGTGGATGTAACGGCCATTATAGCATCATCTGTACTCATATTATTCCTAAAACCAAATTGTGATTCCGCTAATAGTTTATTTTTTTCTAAAAAGTTTGTTAGTCTATTTTTTATGCATTTCTCTAATAATTTTGCAATGGTAGATAATAAGGATATTGGCCTATAATTATTTAAATTACATTTGTCACCTGATTTGTGCAATGGAATTACTGTCGCATATTTTAATTCATCCGGAAAAAAGCCTTGAGCTAAGCATAGGTTGAAAATATGAGTAAGGGGTTTAGAAATAAATCTAATAATTGCTTTCATTATAGTTGATGAAATGTCATCACTTCCAGGAGTAACGCTATTCTTAAGGTTTATGGCAATTAAGATCAATTCATTTTCAATTATTGGCTGTAGGAACAGAGAAGCTGTTGGATTTGAATGTAGATTATTATTGCGAGTAGATTGTGATGAATATGATGAAATGGAGCTTGTTATTTTATGTCCAATCTGAGAAAAATGTTTATTGAATTCATTAGCAATTTCACTATTATTGGTAATGGTTAATCCTTCTTCTGTTACGATTTTGTTTATATTCGTATTTTCTCGTTTTAATGTATCTGTAGCTTCATTGATAGTTCGCCAAAATCTTTTTGGGTCATGTGAATATTGTTTGAGCTTGGTTTCGTAATAATTTGTTTTAGCCTTTTTTACAATCGTATTTAAAAGGTTCCTGTATTTTTTATATTGATTTTGTAACATCAAATTTAACGGTTCACTTTTAACTTTTCTTGCAATTTTGTCACGTACTCGAATTGATTTTACAATGCCAGTAGTAATCCAGGGTTTTATTTTTTTATATTTACAAGGTATAGATATAAGTTTGGAAATTCTACTATGTTCAATATGATTTTTTAAAATGCCATGAAAATATGAAAATGCTCTATTAGCTTCCGTAGCAGCATATATTGAGCACCATGTCTCGTTCCTTAGCCTGTCGGACAGTTGTTCTATTTTGATATGGCTTATGGTAGCAGGGGTATATTCTAAGTTGCAGCTATGGTGATTATGTGGAAACGAGAATGTGCCAATTGTTGTGAAATGGTCTGTGATATCACTCTGGTATACACAGCTATTAAAATCCAAATTGTTCATAGATTTGAGAAATATGTGGTCTAAGCAAGACTTCTTTGTGTTGCCTAAGCGCGTTACCGCTTTTAAATATTTTGTAAAACCAAATTCATTTAAAATATTCATATATTTATTTCCATCACTATCTAAGCCTATTTGATCGTCCAATATTTGGATATTGATATCACCCACAATTATGTGATCATAATTTCCTCGATTTCGTTTTAAATAATTTTCTAATTATCCATTTCAATGGATAATACAACTCAGAGAGGTCAGGAGAAAGCTGTTATCAATTTTTGCTGCTAGTTTCAGTTTCCAAGGTTTTCCGAAGAGATTCTTTTACTTCCTACTTGTTTCTATTTATGCTAATTCTGCAAATGATTATACATACAATTGGATACATCTTTGTATTACGTTCTTTGTGCCAAAACGTGTAGTTGAAGCTGGGGTAGTATGAATGTTATGTGAATGTCTTAAGTTGTGATCATGTATATCAGTATAATAATAAAGTGAAATATTTCTATGTATCTTATGACACTGCATATGTCAGAGAAAAGGAGCTATTCGAGTATTAAATGGAGTTTTCTGGAGCTGAGAAATTCATCATAGAACAAAAAGAATGATTTTAAATGCTATGTTGAAAGTATCCTCACTTATGGAGAAGGATGGGCTTTAGTGCAAAGATAAAAACAGATGTTAAATGCAGTAGAGATGGTTGCACTGTGTAGAGTTGTTGTGCATCTAGAATACAAGTCCCCAATAAAATAAATAAGGGAAAGAATGGAACAAGAAGAAACGCTTGCGGAAAGGGTTGAAAAGAGGATGCTGCAATGGCATGGACATGTCCAGGGGTTGTCAGAAAATAGATGGCCCAAGCAGATCCTGTCATGGTTGCCATATGGAAGGAGATCTCAAAGCACCTGGAGAGGTGGAGAAGCCAGGGAAATGTAGGGAAGGAGCTACAAAAGTTGGTTCAGCTGTCTTTGTCTACCAGGAAGCAATGCTGCAGTGGAAAGAGTGTTTTGTTCCATGAACATGATGTGGACATCTCAAAAATCAAGACTTGATATTGACATTATCAAAGTTATGTTAGCTGTCCTTAGTAGCTTTGCCATGACTTGCCAAGAATTTGCAACAAAACTGGAGTCAAGAAGAGATCTTCTCAACAAGGTGCATTCTTTGGAAAAATACAACTAGTTAAAAACAAAGGTTACTTCTGAATTTCATTAATATAATTATTTTGATTTGTTATAACGGTAATAAAGGCAAACTTCCTATCGAATTACCATCTCAACTGAAGTTGAAAATTGTCCCTGGATTCACTGAAAAATGTTGGTAACTTTAATGTAATAGTAATTGTAAATTAAATTCTAATTAAGGACAACATATAATAGTAAAACATTATTGTAAACTTATAGTTTAGTGTATAGGAAATTGTAATTGTAGTAAATTGTAAGTTTTCCTAATTGTTAATTAGATTTAGTTAGTAGTTTAAGAAATTGACGATTCCCAAATCATGGTAATATGATCCAGAGGATGAATAAAGGTTAATAGTTAATAATTAATAATAGTAATTCACTAATGTGTCCGGGTAACCTGCTGTACGCTTTCTGAGCTTGAATATTAAAATTGTTGCTAGTCTTACGTAACCTGCATCAGGGAATGTCAAGATTGTGATGGTTTCTGGTGAATATCACTTCTGGAGGTGGTAGAACTCCTTCTTTGTTTGATAAACAGAGAAAGATGAAGAATATATATGCTGGTGACTGTCAGAATTTTAAAGTCTACAAACAATGTAATTTTGAATGAAGGTGAGACAACTGAATGCACACTACCACTGCCTTCTATATCTTACAAGCCACGCTGCTTGAAATCTTGCAACACAGGAGGTAGTCCTATCTGTGGTGGTCTGTGGGAAGCATTTGAATAAGTTTTTATTGCAGATAATTTTCTTCATCACAAATACTGACTTTATTTAGGCCAAATCAGTAGGCCTATATTACATAGCCTATACTTGTGATGTGCATAATAACGTAACGTGCCGTGACTCCACATATCTGAAGGAATTCGTAGTTTTCAGTGTCTCCTCATTATAAGTTATGAAGTCTCGTTTTTCTTATTTTATTGGTAATAACCTCACTTTTCCTGTTAGGCCTACGAGCTCTGTTATTTGACCCACAACAGAGTCATATTTTATTAAGCTACTACACTTCTCTTTGTACCACCACTGAGCTAGTTGTCCCAGGTTTAATATAACCTAGAACACTGATATCTCTTTTCTTGTCACATGCACTTTGTGGAAGACTACGCCCATGACTGTCACTAAAAAGAATAACTTTGCCTAATTCCTTGGGAACACTCAGCTTTCCGTTATTTGCTGTCAACTCATTTATTCGTTCATCCTCCGGTGGTGAACTGTGTTGATTCGCCAGCACTTTTGAGGTTAAGGTTTGAATCCCGTTCATTACCTTCACCAAACTGTAGGAAAACGCTGGTAGTAATATTGGGAGGATAGGAGATTGCATATACTACGATTTGGCGTCTGCCACTTTAAGATGAATTAGGCCTACTGTGAGCAGCTTGATAAAAGTTCATACCAGTAAAAGTGGCTCTATTTCTCTTCAATTCTTCTTTAATACCAGCCAATTCTTCCTTAAGGACACTAATATCATACCGTACCTCACTCTGGTATTCGCTTGTAGCTGATGAACACGAAATTCTTCTGTGAAAAACTGTTCTCTGGTGTAGGCTACTCAATTAGAGGTGACGGTGTATATAAATCTCTCATTATGTACACGGTTTTTACCTTCCCTATGCTCTCCAGTTGCTCTTCAGGTGTATCCAGATGTTCTCTAAACAATAGGCGATGACTGGGATTACTTTAAGCTGAAATATGCTTAATTTTTCGATGATTCTGATGGAGTTCATTGCTTTATTTACAACATGTTCATAGCCGATAGGACTACCGATGTGATGTTGCAAGATTTAACAGCATGGCTTGTAAGAAATAAAGAAGGCAGTGACACTACTGTAATACAAAGGTGTGCTCTATACAGGAATATTTAATGAGCATAGAGGAAATTATGTGTTTCTCATCAGATTTTTTTGTTTCTTTATAAATTTGGGTTAGTTCTAACATTGGATTTTCCTTTAAATAAAATCTAATTTTGTATTTTGGTAATTTTACATTATGAACTCTGTTCTATCACCAATATTGCAAACTTAATTTAATATGTGTTTGTTTTCTCCAATGTGTATTGCACAGACCTTAGACAGAAATAAATATAATTAGAACAAAATATTAGCACCCATACGGAGAACTGATTGTTTTTCTAAATAAGTATAGCATGGATGTATGCATTCATGAACCGTGGAGTATTGTCTCTGTTGTTTTTCCTATAATTCTCTCAGGTATAGCATATTGATGACAAATACTCTGCTGAACAGGAACTGATGTCAGTTGTTATCTTAAAGATAAGATATTATCATGGCAAACATTCAAGATGACTTATCTGTGTCAGGGAATAGTGTGCCATGAAAGTCTTCTTCAATCAGACATGATTCTGACATGAAAACTTGAAAAATTGAGCAAGATTCAAAGGGAATGGAGTCTGTTAACATAAAGCATGACGTGAGTCTTGTGCTGGACAGGGTTGTGGGTTCTCAACCTGAACTGGGGCCCTCTCCACCTGATGGAGGCTATGGATGGATTATTCTGATAGGAGTGGTCATCATTCAAGTAGGTATACCTTACTCTCATTTGCAAATTATTTATACTATACTCTAGCAAATTTTTAATGCATCTCTTAACTCACTTCAATTCAGTGGGTTAGGCTGACAAATCAACTTGTTGGTGGGAGTATATTCCCACTCAGCACACATACGTAAAATATATGTAAAAATTGCGTTATCCCTAGATCTAGGTAATGTATATCGCACATATTGGTTAAATAAAATCTACGTATAATATACGCTCAAATGTCCCACTTTTTGATGTATATTGTACGTCTATTCATGTCAATACAGACATATAATATATATCAATTATACGAACAATCGCATACATACTATTGATGTACAATATCTATACGTAAAAAATATGTCAAGATGATCTATCAAACGTATATTTTATATATAATTTATGTAGCCTATATAGGGCCTTTGGTTCATAAATGTACACTGCTCACATACTTTTTACATATACTATCAATACATGAGATATCAATAACTAAAAATGTCATCAAGAACACTTTTTGTGCTTACTATCTTGCAGTTTTTTGGGACTTCTTGCTGAGGTATTTTGCAATTATTTATTGTAAGCAAAACACTGAGATCGCTCATAATACACACTGAACCAAGAATCTTCGGAACATCATCATTAACATCCATTAAGCACAGCACTAGCCTTTTTACTGCCATTATGCTAATCCACTGCCCTTTAAGTCCTTCTGTTACACTTAGGAAGTACTGCATCACATCTTCCAAACAATGCAGAGCTTGTCATTCAACATAACTTTTAAGTTCTTTTAAGCTTTCTGTAACTGCTTGGTTTAAATTTTCTTCTTCTGCATCAATTAATCTTCTGCATGATGGACCTGGTCTTGACAAGTACTCAGGCAGATTAGGAAATATTGATGGTACTGCACCAAGTTTCAGTTTAGGGCAAGTTCTAGGAAATGTTTTTATTTCACCGTTAACTACAAATGTCTCTGTTCTTGTCACACTCTCTTCAGGAAAATACTTCACACAAATAACAGGCTTGCTTACCCCTGTAAAGTCTGTAGGAATCTTTCTATGCCATGTCTTCTTAAGTTCTTCGTCTTTTGGTAAAGAAAATGTACTAACACTTTCATGTTGTGACTTGTAGTTCCTTTTACAGCCAGCAACACTACAGCACCTAGGCATTGTGAATTCCTGAAACAATTAAGAAATACTTTAGCAGCGTTATCGTAAATTATTATGATCAGAGCTAATTACCACAGCATCTGTATTATAAATCAGTTTGCAAGTCGTTGAGGTTATGATAGGCCAATTTATATATGTGAAACAAATCTTGCACAGGGACTTACCAGTACTGTTTTATGTGTAAATGTTTTTCTTCTGCCTCATTTAATCTTCTACATGAAGGAGCAGGTCTTCACAAACATTCAGGTAGGCCTAAATTAGGAAATGTATTCTAGGATCTAGGGTATTACCCTACAGATCACTGCACGTTGCATAATATTTTGTCAGCTTTAAATACACACGCATGTACATTTATTCTTCGTTTCTATGTTATATACATAGGGAGTAGTTGCAACAGAACAGTGCAATTCTCTCCACACACAATTTCTTGTTAATAAAACACTATAAAAGAGAAACTTATACACGCAACCACCAACAGCCAACAGCCAACAAACAACCTTGAATCAGCAGATCTACATTGCTGACGTCACTGACAAGATGGCCGCCAGTCATAAAAAATAGTTCTACTGAATGTACGGATGTAATCATTTTAAACCATTTTTTAAATTAATTTCTGATTAGCGTGAGTAAATTTTATTGCGTTCCCTTAATTTAACCAAATCGATTTACTAGAGTAAAACACAATAAACCGGTGTTTACAATGTACAATTCTAGACGTAAAATTTACGTATAGTTGGTAGGTAATTTTGATGTTACAAATGAACAATCAAATCGATTTTGTTTTATATTTAATCTTACTTATGTAACAGTAACTTTAATTTTGAAATATAAAGCAGGATTAAATTACAACAGTTTTTATACATGTATATATTGGACATAAAATATACGTATAATTTACGTTTTGACTTTGACCAATCGTAAGATATATATGTAGCTCTAAAATATACGTATATTATACATATCGTGCTGCGTGGGTTCCTTGTATAGTATAACACCTTAACCTTTTTGTGGTAAAGTGCACCAAGATTCAAATGCTTGTTCTCTTAATGTTTGTCTTATCTTTCTGACTTTTAGTGATGGAGAAGGCAAGCCATTAAGATCAAGTTTACAAAGACAGGTCTCAATTTCACTGGAAAAATTGCAGCAGACATTTACATAAACATTCAATGAACGTTGTAGCACTATACAAGCATTAATATGCTGAAGGAAAATTTCCCATTTAGTATTAAATAGTCCAAGCCCTTTATTCTTTTTCTCAGTGTACAACATACTGTCAGGCATATTAGTAGGAAGTTGAAGAATTTCCTTTATAGATCTTATTAGCTTATCAGTATCGGACAAAATTCTAAATGGATATTCACAAATAGTCCTTTTTCCATTGTCTATAGATAATTGAAACAATAAAACGAACACATTTACAATAGATCTTAACACTTCAAAAGTTTGACACAACGTTTCAACCCTCCTGTTGGTCTTCTTCAGGTGAATATCAGTTATCAATTTTTATTTACCTGAAGAAGACCCACAGGAGGGTTGAAACGTTGTGTCAAACTTTCGAAGTGTTAAGATCCATTGTAAATGTGTTCTTTTTATTGTTCTAAATGGAACCAAGCCCAGTGTTGTTGTTTGAAATTGGTAGAACAGAGCGGGACAGATAAAGGTAGTTGTACTTTTGATGAGTTGATGCCAGCATGTCAAGTCTTTTCTTTAGTCTTTCTATACATTTTACATTGTGAAATATAGTGGAACTGTGGTAGGTTACTCCAAGATACTTCACAGTTTTTCCTGGACTTATTTCTCCTGGAATTGTTTCTCTAGATTGTAAAATGATGGGTTTGTAGTTCGCAACTCCCTTTAGAATCGAGATGCAACTAAATTTGTTGGGATTAATATTCAATCCAATTACCGGTACTTCAAAACTTTTGATGGCAATAATTGATGATTTTCATACTGTTTGTGGTGAAAATATAATGTAGTAACTAATGTTCACCAATTATACCACAAAGTATAGTAAATTGCAGAAATTTTATTTGATACAAGGTTACACTACTAATCTTAAAAATATTGTTGATAAAGATTTAGGTTAGGCCTATATCTTAGAAAAAACTGAAAATATGAAAGAAAACATCCATAGGCATTAGATTGTAATTAACAAGATACATTGAGATTAGAATACAATGATTATTACATTAAAAATTTATATCTTAGGCACATAGGCCTATGAATATTTATATAAAAAAATCATTCTACCCAGTTATACAGTATTGATTACAATAGCCACAGAGTGTATTGTCATGAAATAATATAATATGGACTCGTTTCGCTCATTGGGAGGTTCTCGGGAAAGGTTTTTCAAAAGATCTATGGGAGATAGAGTGTGAGTGTTTAGTCTGTTGTATTGGCTATTACCTTTCAGAGCCCTATGTGAACACTGTTTGATAATACTGTTGCCATGGAAACCGAGCCCTTTCTCGGGGTTTTTGAGGTTAAAAATTAAAAAAATTAACTTTTTGTAATTTTCCTGTGGTTTACAGCCTAAAAGCTCTATGTGTACCAAATTTCAAGTTTCTAGCTCATCTGGAAGTGGGCAAACATTAATGTCAGTGAGTGAGTGAGTGAGTCAGTCAGCCATGTGGCTTTATATTATAGTAATATGTAATTATATATATCAAAATCAGGCCTATGGTAATAGGCGACTATTTTCTTTACTTATAACTAATGGTAATTATACAAGAACTATGTTACCTATAGTTTAAAAAAGAGGTAAAATCATACACACCATAAACAGTTTAAAATTAACTTGGGTCTTGGCCAATTAATTGCTTATACACCTTTGTCACAAATAAGTATCACTGATTATAAATTGCTTGTTTTACAAAATGCTGGATGCTAAGTTCTACAAGGGCATATGCAGAAACTTCATTCTTAGTGATAATTAATGTATCATCCGCAAAGTCTAAAGACAATATATTGGAAAGGTCATCTGCAATGGAAAATCCAAGCTCGTCTAGGCAATCTTGAGAATAAAGCTCTCTTAAAATATGGTTAGTGGAGAGGTTATAGAGAGAGGACAAAAGAGGAAATCCTTGCATAACTTCTTTTTTGATGGAAATAGGCTTACAAGTTCAAATAAGTGCTTCTGCGAAATTAAAACAGCTTGTTCCTGAGTATGGTCACAACTGTATTTTCTAGAGATGGTACAAAATAAAAATGCAACAGATGCTCCTTGGGCAGAGTTCATTTTTTATGAAGAGCTATGCAAAGCTTTTGCCTCCAAGATATAGTGCCGAAATACACTGAAAAATCCATCCCAGATGAGTTGAAAATTAAAAATAATTGTACAGAACGGTGTTACAACCAAACTATCAAAGTCATATGAATATAACTGGACAAGAGAAAATCTGGTTCTCAATAACTCTTGAGACCACAGATTCCATGGAGTGCTATGTTGCAAATGTATTTGTTGGGGAAACGAATGAAAAAAACAGTGGTGACATTTTCCTTCTAAATTGTGTAATCTTGGAGAAAGCAGACTCCTCAACCCGAGGTAAATTATTTGACATACCAATGAACTATGGCCTAGCAGTATCCAGTATGATTATATGGTACTCTTTTTCTCTAACGCAGTGGCGGCTCGTGTATTGGCAGTGCCATATACAGTGGCGGCTCGTGTATTGGCACTGTGTAACTGCAGCACCTCCTATTTCCACTTGATATTATGGAAAATATTTAATATTTTAATGAGTCATTTTTTCTTTATACTTGTACAATATATAATCCTTATGCTTAATGCCAGTAGCCATCTCCCAGTTTATTAAAAATATAAAAGAAAATATTTTTTATGAAGAGCTATGCAAAGCTTTTGCCTCCAAGATATAGTTCCAGTGGCATGATGTTTGACTGTTGTGCACATGCCCACGTAGGAAAGTGCATGCCACGGCTGCGAGGGAGGGAGAGAGAGCACTGTCGCTTCTACAGTGCCAACCCTGGGGTATTGATGGAAAGTAGTGTTTATATAAAAAAATTATTTTTGCTCCGTATGTGTTGTGCTTGAAAACCATGTACCATATTCTTGAATGTGATAAAGTGTAGAATTAAATTATCTTGTTTCCAGCTATTCTATTTGATTCATTTTTTCAGTTCTTTATTTAACAGAAAACTACAACCATGGCAGATCAAGGAGAAAATTATTGATCTTTTCGCGGAAATTAAAACAAGAAGAATGGATTTCATTTTTAAACGAATAGATCAAACTTGAACTGTAACAATTTAGATTAAAGTAAGTAAAAGTTTGATTTTGATCTTTTAGGTTTTATCTTGATTTTGATCTTTTAGGTTTTATCAAGTTTCTGAATACATTTTCTTTTTATATATGTATGTTTCCTTTTGCACACTTTTAAAACAAAGGCTAAAAAATGTCTGGAGCAACAACCCCACTAATTTTAGCTACGAGCCGCCACTGGCCATATATGGTAAAAGCCACAAACTTTCTTAAGGCACTGTACTCAAAAATGGTCTATGTAATCTGCTTGGTGCATGTGTGCCATACAATTGCAGAATAAATAAAGGGTAAATAGGTACTCATTAGGTGGAGAACTTGGCTAAATGCCTGTAACTACGGGTATTTCTATGAACATTTTGAAATTGTGAAAAAAGTCATGGACAGTGCAGCATCTATAAAAAATATCCCAGGACCTTCTCTCTAACACTGAAATTCAAGGGAAATTGGCCTACATAAGATCTAATTTTGGATTTTTGCCATGCATTAATGTGGATGTCCTATGTCAAATAAAATAGAATTGGTGAAATCAGTTCCACGTATTTTAAGTTGTGTGGAAGGTGAAGGGGATAAACTTGTCTTTGCTAAAATAGAAAATGAACAAGAACAATGTGCATAATTGCTGATGTACTGTCTGGCAAAAAATATTTCCTCAATGAAAACCAGCTGGAGACTAGTGATATTTGCTGCTTTAAGTAGGCCTATCATCAGTCGATGCTGAAAGAAGTTTTTCAATGTATAAGTAGCCTATTATATTGACAATCGACAGTCCTTTAAATTTGAAAACTTACAAAAGACATTTGTAACATCTGACCAATATAGGTAATTTTTAAGTCATTCTTACCGAGCAAGATGGCCAAAGATGGTAACATCTTGGACTCACATTCGGGAGGTTCCAGGTTCAAATCCCATGGCTGGCCAATTTGATATGAGTTTTTTTTATGGTTTCTGCAGCCGTAAAGGCAAATGCTGAAATGGATGATTATTTACCATCATTATTACCGTTATTACCATTATTTACCGCTATTTCATCTTGTACCATATCCATTTAAATTATTATCAGTTGAAATGTACATAAAATACAATGCCAATAGAAAATAGTTGACAATCAATAGTTGCATGGCTTATTATATAGACACACATCCTGAACTCCTGATATGGCCTTAATGCTCAAAGTTGTATAAATACAGTTGAATTAAACAAAAGTCATTCTTTTTTTCTTTTTTAGGTAATTTTTAATTAATTGTAAAGTCATCATTTTAAGAAATTTTTTTATTAGGCCTAATCTTTAGGTCATCAAAATCTAGACCCTATTTGTTATCATAGGTAATCCCATGAGATATTATGAGTTTATTGATAGATTTGCGACTGTGCAGCAGGAGCGAATTTATCTGTTGAAACTCATAATCTTGAGTTGGATTTATTAAGACTATTCCATGAATAAAATGTAACAGATTATTATATTCTAATATAAATATTTATTTCTGGTTTGTTTAAAATAAAATTGTTAATAGTGTCAGCTGTCAGATCACAGGATACTAAATTAATGAAGAGTCTGCATTATGGAATACTAAGCAATGCTACCAATGAAGTAGTTACAAAGGAGTTAACCTAAAAATTAAGGTAAGGTAAAATCGGGACAAAATAAAAACACTTTTTTTCAAGAACATAATTTATTTGTAAATTGCCACACTACTTGAATGTGCATTGGTTAAAACACAATTTTCTTCTCCGTTGAAGTTTCTTATATTGATAGCCCAATCTGCTGTGTTTGAGATTAGCAAATCAATTCAATTCAATTGTACTTATGATCTTCACAGAACTTTTGTAATTGAATCCATATGCATTTGATATTTTTTTCAGTATTATGTGTTTTGGCTTAACAACTCTGGCCAAATTCTCAACAAATGTCAACAACAAAGAAAGAAAATTGGCTACGGAAAAAAGAAAGTTATATTGCTAGCGGACAGTCATGGACGTGGCATTGCCGAGAGACTATCAAACAAATTAACCTCTGATTTTGAAGTTTGCAGTGTTATTAAACCCGGAGCCATGACACGGGATGTTCTGAATACCCAAGTCAATTTGCAGAGCGAGGATCACCTTATAATCATGACTGGATCAAATGACATTGATGACACCGCTATCAATACAGTCAGCGAAATCCTTTCATTTGCACATACCATTAAAGGAAATATCACTGTAGCTGAATTACCTCCCAGACATGACCTGCCTCTCAACTCTCCTGCTCATGCAAAAATACAAACTATAAATAGAGGGATCAACAAAATTTCTCGTTGCTTCCCTAATATAGATGTCCTCCATGGATCTGCACTCAGGAGACATCACTTTACACAACACGGCCAGCATCTCAACTCTATTGGGAAAGATCTACTAACAGAACAATTTGCCAAACAAGTATTGTTTACCAGAGCAGATTGTCAACGCGTTGAAAAAAGTATTCCGATGCAGAACACTAGCTACAGTCTTCCAGTATCCATCACTAAGGCTAACTTGTCCTCAAAACCTATTCATATCCAACAAATTAAGACTACCCCACTCATTAAGGAGTCTGAGACGAAGCAGCCTTAGACCACCAAGACAACTGTATGTTATCACCAAATGGGAGTATTGACTCAATCTGTGAGGATTCACCTGTAAATTCAACCTCAATTCAACAAACGGATTCAACACCTCAACCCACAAAGCCTGGAATATGCTCTCAGGCAAATGAACTAACGAAACATCTTAGCCTCCCAAATTCATCTCCTAGTTTGGAATCATCACCCTCATCCACAAAGTCTGAAAATCAGCCTCCAGGAATTGTTGCTGTTGAACCCGGCATCTCCAGAACTGTTCGAGTCAGCAGGCCGCCATCTCATCTAAAAGATTTTTTGTGCCCAACAAACATTCTGGACCGCCTAACTTAACATTAATGCATCTAAACATCCAGGGTTTAAGTTCAAAAATCGATGAGCTAAATATCCTACTACAACCTGAGCTTTCTTACATCAACATCTTATGTTTAACTGAACTCTGGCTCCATAAGAATGAGATCTCCCTTGTAAATGTAATTAACTTCTCTCTAGCTGATTTCTACTGCCGTACCTCTCATAAAAACGGAGGTGTAGCCATTTTTATAAGAAATAACCTGGGCCTTCAATTCAATCAAAAAACCCACACTACTTGCTTTAACGAGGATAGAATACTTGAGCATGCTGTTATTGAACTAACTTGGCTTTCTGTTAGATTATATATTATCTGTATATATAGGTCACCTAAATTTTCTCCAATCTTATTTCTAAATAAGCTTGAATCACTGATAGATTATCTAAAAAAGGATGACATCCCCATAATAATCTGTGGTGACCTAAACATAAATCTGCTGGATTGCTCCCCCTCTAAAACCGACCTAATCCAACTTCTTCAAACTTTCAACCTTTCAGCCCTGATGATGCACCCACTCGCATTACCTATCACTCTCAAACTTGCATTGATCAAATAGTATTAGACAAAGATGTATTCTCCTCTTCGTGCTTTACTACTGATCTTGGCCTGTCTGACCATAATGCAGTCTTCCTGAAATTCTCTTTAAATTCTGCAATGATCCAGGATGCTAGCAGTACCAATGACAAAATAATCTCATGGAAAAGGTTTTTCTCTCCTGAAAATACAAATTATTTTAACTTCTTACTGTCCAATGAATCTTGGTTGGACATACTCAATAATTCAAGTGCTGAGGAAAAAGCTATTAATTTGACTAATTCTATCACCCATTACCTCAACATTGCCTTTCCCTTACTTAAAATCCATACAACTTCTAATAGAGTGGATGGAAAGGAAATAGACATTAAATCCATGTCTGGGATGTTACCACGAGAAAAAGTGGCTCTCAAAGGGTATAATCACGTCCTGCCGGAGGAAGAGATTGCTCTGGCGACTCAGTAAGACCATTTCCGATCCATCTTTCCGAAACTATGTCAATGAATACTCTAAGATTCTAAAAAAGGTAATTCTACAAGCAAAGAAAACTGCCATTTCAAATAAAATTAATGCGGCTTCGAACAAGGGTAAAGCCATTTGGGACATCATTAAAAAAGAAATCCAACACAAGGATAACAATCGTGAACATATCAAATTGAGTATGAATAATGATATTATTGAAAACCCCCTTGATATCGCTAACACTTTAAATCATATTTTGTGAATATCGCCACAAACCTTAATTCAAATAAAAGTCCTCCTACCGTAGTTACTAAGGACAAATCAGTCAACAATACTATCTTTCTGAGTCCTGTTAGCTCGGAAGAAATAAGTATAATCATTTGTGGTTTCAAGAACAAAATCTCTTCAGGACCTGACGGCATTCCAATGTCTTTAATAAAGCAATGTCCCTATTTACTCGACCCAATAACTGACCTTGTCAACGCTTCTTTATCAACCGGTTATTTCCCTGATGCGTTTAAAAAAGCGAGAGTAGTCCCTGTATTCAAGAAGGGAAAGAAAGACAATGTAGAAAATTATAGACCTATCTCTCTCCTATCAGCTATATAAAAAATTCTTGAAAAAGCCATGTTCAATAGAGTAATGACCTTCCTAAATAAACATGAAGTATTATCCCATTCACAATTTGGCTTTAGAAAAAATAAGTCTATCAATGATGCCCTTTACTCCTTTTCTGAACACCTCCTCTCGGCCCTTGATAATAAAAATCCCACAATTGGTATCTTCCTCGACCAAACTAAAGCTTTTGATGTAGTAAACCACAGCATCCTCCTTGAAAAATTGAATAATTATGGTATTAGAGGAACCGCAAATGCCTGGGTTTCCTCTTATTTGAGTAATAGACGGCAAATGGTCCAAATCGACTCCCAGAATTCAGACCTTCTGCAGGTGAATTGCGGTGTCCCTCAAGGATCCTTGTTGGGCCCACTAATTTTCCTTATTTACATCAACGACCTCCCGGCTTATCTACCGCTCTCCAAGAACATTCTTTATGCTGACGACACCAACATCCTAATTTCTGATATAGACAGCGCTCAGCTTCAAGCTAAAGCTAACAAAACTTTGGAAAATCTCCAGGTTTGGCTAAATTACAATAGACTGCACCTCAATATTTCCAAAACTAATTACATAAATTTTTGCCCTTTCTCCCTAGCAAACTTACAAATTATGTTTAATAATGTTTGCTTAAAAGAAGTTGTTTCCTCTAAATTCCTGGGTATTTGGGTTGACTTCAAGTCATCCTGGAATACACATATCTCCCACCTCGCTGAAAAAGTATGTAAAATCACTTATGCTTTGAGAATTTTAAGTAGATTCTGTAATATTGAACTGCTCCGTACTCTTTATTTCGGCAATATCAACTCTGTAATTTCCTATGGCATCCCTTTCTGGGGAACCTCTCCCAATCTAACTCGGATATTCAAACTCCAGAAGAGGATTATCAAAATTATGATGCATGTTTCCAATCGCACTCAGACCAAGCCTCTTTTCAAAAAATTAAATATTCTTCCTGTCCCTTGCATCTTCATTCTAGAGACTGTCTGCTTCATACATTCAAACAAACCGAAATTTCCAAAGAACTCCCATCACCATAACCACGACACGCGAGGAATTAATGATTTTCACCTCACATCCCACCGAACCTCCAGAAGTTTAAAATTCATCAATCACACGGGACTAATTCTGTACAATAAACTTCCCCACTCTTTTAAGCACACCAGTCCAAAACTTTTCAAAACCAAAGTGAGAAATCTTCTTATGGAGCATGTTTTCTATAGTACTCAAGATTTCATCTCCGCCAATTTACTGACTCTATAAATTTATTTTTACTGGATAATAATTTATGGAGTAATTGGAGCTACGTGATTTCTCCTGATCTCTCCTCTTTCTCTTTTCCTCTCCATTTCTATAAGTCAAAATTGAATCACAAGTAAAATTCTAAATGTCCGTGTCTTATTGTACTCTGTATTATTTTGTTCTAATGTCTGCATTTGTATGAGTGTGTACTGTATGTATAGGTATGTTTTGTTTAATATTTTTTTTTAGTTCTTAAGTATGATGAAGCCTTTGGATTCTTGTAATCCCTAATGGTGAATAAATATTATTATTATTTTTATTATTATTATTATTATTATTATTATTATGATAATACCAATTTTGTCAACAGATGTATTACCAAACTTTCAGCTTGAGATTTTTGTTTTCAATTTATTACCGACAATGGGTGACATAGTCTACTAATCACTGCATTAGTGATACTGTGACGGTTCAGTAACAAGCTGACGTTTTATCAGATAAAATCACATCTTCGCGATTCTTGCAGGGATTTTGTAAGATAATCAACTGTGATTGGTCGATCTCCAAGGCATTGCTAAACATTACTGGTCAATATCAAATGCTCAGCATACAAACGGAATAGTCAGCAATAATATTTTAGCAGGTCTATCAGCTGTAGTGTAATTTTGCAAAATATAAACTGCAAAAACATTTATAGAATATTTTGCTGGGTTACTAATCCCGTGGTTACTTTGAAAAATTCTGACGTTTCAGGGCCAAACTGAGGCTCCATTGTCAAGGAGAATAGAGTGCCAGGACTGGATGGTATTCTTTGTTTAGAGTTTAGGTGGCTAAGGGCATCTGAAATGGAGAGAAGTATTATTGGGAACCAACCAATCATGAACCAGACTGTGGACTGAATTAAGTGAGTGCCAGATGATACGGGATTGGAGTGTAAAAACCTACACTATGGAAATTGAAGAGTGCTCAGTCTGTTCACATATCTACATCCACATCATATTCAGATTGTATGATTTTGTAATTTTTATAGCTACTTTCAAAATTACAGATAACTATACCCAGCATTGTTGTGACATCAGGTCTACTAATATGTTACTATACACTGAAGGACGCCAATAGCAACATAGATTCCCAGCAGATATGGTTTCCCACAATTTTTTATGCAGCATGGAGTATGGCAGGTATGGAGTTGACAGTAATGTCAATTATTTATTAGCTTTTCAAATTATAAATTACTGTTTTGATTTTATAATGTATGAGGGGGAGTCAAATGAAAACCTTAAAAATGAAATTAAAAATAGAAAATTCGCGCCACTGATCTATAAGTTGGCAGGAGTGTTACCAGTGCTTTCAAAAATGCCCTACAGGTGGCAGAATACTGGAGACAAGCAAAACGCTGCCATAATACCAGTTCAAAAATGGCTGCTCCACTTGTGACATGCACCAAGGAAGAACAGCGTTCTGTCATACGTTTTCTGAGCAGTGAAGGTGTGAAACCTATTGAAGTCCATAGGTGAATGAAGGTCCAGTATGGTGATGCATGTTTTCACTGCAGCAAGTGTATGAGTGGAGTAGGAAGTTCACAAATGGGGTGACTTCTGTGGCAGACGCTCTGCACCCGGGTCAGGCACACCATGTTATGACACCAGAGTCTATTGCAGCAGTTGAAGCCATTGTGATGGAAAATCGCCGTGTGTCGGTGGATGAAATAGCTGCAAATCTGAACATTAGTCATGGCTCAGCACATCACATCATTCATGACATGCTCGAGTTTCACAATGTGTCCGCAAGATGGGTGCCACGGCAGCTCACTGCAGAACTGAAAGAGCGACGCATTGATGCCTGTGAATAATTTTTGTGGCACTTTGAAGCAGAAGGTGATGGCTTCTTTGCGAGAATCGTTACAGGAGACGAAACGTGGGTACACTACCACCAACCCGAAACAAAGAGAACAAGCAAGGAATGGTGCCATTCCTCATCACCGAAACCCAAGAAGTTCCGGACGCAGCCATCTGCAGGGAAGGTTATGGTGACTGTCTTTTGTGTTGAATGCCTAGGGGAAACACCATCACTAGTGCGTCATATTCCAATATGTTAAAAAATGATCTTCGGCCTGCAATCAGATCAAAGCAACGTGGACTTCTGACCACTGGTGTCCTTTTTGCAACATGACAATGCACGGCCTCATACTGCCCATGCAACAGTTGCAACCATAAATGACCTTCACTTTGAGACTCTTCCACATCCACCATACTCACCCGACCTTGCCCCGAGTGATTATCACATGTTTGGACCACTCAAAGAGGCGATGGGAGGGAAAAGATTTTGGTCCGATGAAGAGGTACAACAGGCGGCGCATGAGTGGTTGTGCACACGACCACGAGATTTTGTTTCCAGAGGAATCAGTGCACTTCCTACGCGCTGGAGGAAGTGTATTGAACGTCATGGAGACTATGTCGAAAAATGATATACTTGTGTTCCACATTTGTTCAATAAATTAAATTTTAAAAAAATATTTAAGGTTTTCATTTGACTCTCCCTCGTGTGAGTGGGAGTCCGAAAATAAGTTTCCCCTGGAGACTGTGTACAGAGGTGTGGATGAAAGACAAAAAATATAATGAGACCTTAAAGATAAGACGTACCTTTATTTATCCACATAATTACCATGTACATTCAGACATTTGACATACCGCTTTAGAATCTTCAAAAAGCCCTCCAGGAAAAAAACAGGGCTCTGCATGTGGACGAAGCATCGAATGGCTTGTCTGACATCAGCAGTGCTCCCAAGGTGTCTTCTGCCGAGAGTCTTCTTCAAAGCCAGAAACAGATGGAAATCATTTAGACATTCTATATTATAGATATATGCATATGCATTCATGAACCATAGATTATTGTCTCTGTTGGACATTACATGATAATATTACGATATAGGAGAAAAATAATATTATCATTCTATATTATATTCTACAGAAATTTGTCTTTGTTAATATTTTATTTTATTTTTCTCTTATTATATAAGAAGCATTGAAATGGTTAGTAAAGTAGATAATATATTTAATTTCTTTTTCACAGTCCTTTGTTATAGAATTTTGCATTGTAGGTACCTACTGTGTTTCTTGATTGTCCCCTTTTCCATGCACTCGGGAAGAGTATTTTTCCTATAATGGAAATTGATGTTGATAGACCTAGGGATCATAAAGGCTTGTAGCAAGTTCCTCTTCATACCAGGACCTCTGTCTGATTAAAAAGAAGGGTGTCTGAATCTGTCTGTCAGTGAACTCCAAGCATTGGAGTGTTATTCTTCACTTCCCTCTCTTTAGTCTTCTATATATTGGTTTCAACTTTCGCAATTGGTAGCCTATTTGGCTAAGATAAATTTACTTTGCTTCATCAAGGATATCAGGTCATAGTATAGCATATTGCCATCAACGAAGTCATCCATAAACATACTGGAATGAACCAGTGGTGCAGCAAGAGTGAACTTGGACTTATGTATTGTGGCTGCTGGTTAGCCCAAAGAAGAGTCTCTTGAAACTGTACGTTTGTCCTTCTCCTGTTATCCTTCATAGTCTGTGTTGATTTTGTACCACAAAAATGTGTAGCCTACAGTCTCTGTTATCAGGATGTAGGATAAGTTACAAGAAAGCTTGGCTGATGTCACTAATAACACTGAAAGGATAAATCCAAAATCGTAGGACCATGGGAATTTAAGGAAGAAGGTTTGGTCCTGCTTCTAGTGCATCATTGGGCAAAGGTTCATTTGCTTCATGCGAGTAAAAATCAAAGGCTATGAACTATTTAACAAGTCCTTGCTTCTCTTTCTTAGCCAAATGATGGGATAGTTAAAATATACATTCTGAAGCACTCTCCGAAGACACAACTTCGATGTGGTCTCTCATGATGTAATAAAGCATCTTATCCTCATAAGTGCTTCTTGTCCTTGCTTCTCCAAAGAGTGGAAGCGTCTTTCTGCATTGTTTAAGTCACTGGGAAACATTGAATTCTTCTGGGGCCATTCATTAACCTTTTTCATAATAGGAGTCATAAAAATCTTGAAGAAGCTAGCTTCTTTTGTGCTTAGTGACCAATCTTATCGAGTGTGATGCTTAGTGTTTCTGGATCCCAGAATTCCTTAGGACATCATCAGACATCTCTGCTGATTGAATAAAGTAAAAAATTGTTGATTTGATAGTAATCCAAGTACGATTCCCACTTAATACCCATCTGAATATGGATGGTATAAGTAGGCCTACTATCAACGATAAAATGTGTACAGGTGCACTGTCTTTCACTACTTTTTGTAGTGATCTCTTCCTATTAGGGCTTTTAATGCAAAGAGGTTCCTTGTTATCCCATTTTCGGTCAGCCAACTACAGTTTGCAACCCTGAGCAAGCATTTTAATGTTGTGTGGTACATTTTGATGAGGGGTGCACTCATAGGCAATAATGCTCATCAATGACTCTGATCAGATGCTCTTTAGGAAAAACTGCACTAATCAGCGTGGAGTAGGTGCTATAGGTTATTCAAAGACACCAAAAACAATATCTTATGGTTCAATAATTTCTAACTTTAGCTTGTTTACCAGTGATTGAGAAATGAAGCAGGATGGTCTGCAACCATCTAATACTCAAAGCATAAGTCCTATGGCCAACACTCGTATGGTCTGTAAGTAAGTGAAGCTGGGTGATGTCATATCTATCTTCCGACTGACGTAGAAGCACGTAGAAGCAGTCCAACTTGCAGAGTGGGCAGCATTCTTCTTCTCCATATAAATTGCTCTACGATGACTACCTTTACATCTATAGCATGTGGCTTTCCCTTCTTATGACAGTTTCTGGAATTGTGCCCGACATTTAGGCATAGGAAACATCGGTTTGCTGCTTTCATTCTCTCGAAATAATCAATGGGCATTGGTCACTTGGCAGCCAGTGAGAACAGGATTCACAGGAAGGACAAAATGGTTTAATGTCTCTTTTGCCCATGTGTGTGTGAATTTCGCCTGCTTTGAGTTGATGTGGAGTGTAGCTGCAGTAGGTGTGAACATCAGGGGCCCTAGCAGTTCACCACGGATCTTTGATCTGTAGGAGCTCCTTCCACTTCCTCTCCATCAACTTCATTACATCTCTTTTTGAAAGCCCTTACTTCTTAACATGTACAATCCATCTTTGATACATCTCATGAGGAAAGTCATGACCTTAGGACATAGAACCCTACAGTATCCTCGTACTTCCTCACCCAGAGCACAAAGAATTTAGATGTGACATTGCAATCTAAAAACATAGGGTTCAGTGTTTCTGGCATAGCCAAGTGAATAGACTTCAGTTCTTCTAAAATATAATATAGTTATGGTCACTATACCAAGCAATAAGGATTCTCTTTGTCTCCTCACAGTTACTGGCAGTTATGTCAATTCCATCCACTAACATTAACACTGTTATTTCAATTTCAATTTTGAATTTAATTTCAATTTTTTGCTACAATTTACAATATGAGTGTATACAAATGTGGTTTCGAACGCCAACCGAAGAAGCAAAGCTTGTGCTCGGGGGTGGTTCAGTTCGATGCAATAAAGTGACTTAGGCTGAAATAATTATTTACACTAATTCAAAAAATTGATTTACAAAACATAGAGAAGTATGAGTTTATATTACTTACATTAAGGCCAGAAATGTTATGGGCAATAATTTTACAGAGCTACAGAGGCATATGAAATTGTGGTGCCTGCATCATGCTTAACTATGATGTTGCAAAAGCAACCTTACTCTCAATTCCTCACATAGCCTTCTGGATAGCGAGTTTAGCAGAATCAATATATTTCTCGTATCTTCCAATATCCTCTTCGTATTCCTGGTCTGGGAGCAAGTCATGTATGGCATTGTAGGGCTAATTCATTTTTGTAAAATTTCATGATCATCGAAGGGAATTATAGCTAGGAGTCTTGACCACTACGCTACGAGTGAATGTTGACCACTGAAGGATGCTTTCATATATTAGAGTTATGTTAGGGGGATTTCATAAGTTTTAACGCAAGAATCGGTTTTTATAAGTAGTGTTGGTACAAGGGAATTTTCCTGCATCAATTAAGCCACATTTTATGTTATAATACGGCGTTTTTTATAATTATGAAATATTATGTATGGTACAAGGGTATTTTTTGTATTGTGAAATAGCCTATTTTGTTGGAAGGGTCGTTTTTATAATTATGGAATTTTATGTGGAGGTGCAAGGGGCTTTCTTTATTGTGAAATATTAGGTGACATATCAATTGCAATTATGCATTACCGGCATTGAGCAATGGCTACAGGCATGAAGGTATGCGTTGCGGGGAAGTGGAGCAGGCGCTATGTGGGAAGAAGCCGAGAGGGGTGGAAGCTGCCAGGCGAGTGGAAAGGGGAGCAGCATGGGGCGCAAAGTTCTATTATGCCGATGATTTGCTTAGGTGTTTAAGAGGGGAATATGCTTTTTGAACGAGAATGTTGCAGGGCGCGTGAGGTAGAGACACTTGCACCTTCGCTGGTCAGCGAGGTAAGTCGTGTCATGCTTTTTCTGCCAACAAGAATGTAATATTATAATATAAAATCTGTGTTTAGTCTACGTGTGTTTGTTGGTAAGGCTTAATTATAGCCTATACCATTGTAATATCAGTGAACAGTAAGTAATTCACGACGTAAAAGGAATATTAATTGTGATTAAGTAAGTACTTTGTGAGATTACGTAAGATTGGGGAAGAAAGGTTACGCTGTTAAAATATAACTGTAATCTGGCTTTGCAACATCAGACATTCACGTAGCAAATTCCCGAGAACTACCAAGATTATTATTAGAACATTTTACCGTGTCATCAAAGCTTATTAATAAATAGTGTTGTTGTTTGGACCTGAACTTTGGAATATAATCTTTTTAACATTAAGAGCCCACTAACCCAACAGTACCCTGAGAACAGCAAGAGAACCTCAATGCGACCGCTGAACAAACCGAGGCCGATTCAACTGAGAAGCTTGAAGGACAATAATCGACAAGTGAGTATCACTGAATTGTTGATCGGAACTAAAATCCATATTAAAAGGGGTTCCGCATCAATCAGTCATAGGAGAGAGGTTCCATCTAGTGCTGTGAATTGAACTCTGGCTTAGCTCAGTTATTAGAGCAGTGGCACGGATATCCAAAGGTCCTGGGTTCAAATCCCAGTGTCAGAGGAATTTTTCTCCTATAATGTTATCATGTTGATATCCTGTTCTGGTATTATTTATTCTAGCTCCAGTATTTAAAAATAAATTCTTTGATGTTCAGTGTCTTAAGGAAGAATTTGTTCTCTTCCAGATGTCTGGAGTAAAACTATGACATCTGTTTGTAACAGCTGTTGCATGGCTACAACTGGTGTCATCTTTGTCTCTGCAGGACTTCTCGCTGCTAGCCTCATCACAAATAACCTGGATATTGTCTACATAGGTCTTGGGTTGCTGGCAGGTGACACCTATTGCAGTATTTTAATTCTGTTGTAGGAATATGCATTTCCTTCAAGTATAAATGGAGGGTTTCGAATTTGCTAGTTTGTGTGCATTACACCATGGATAGGCTATATTGCAGATGTAGTTATCTCGTTCTGTAGATCCTGTGTTGAGTGGGACTCAAGGATATAGAACATGTCAGACTACAAGCAAGTAATAAATAATAATATACACGGTTATTCAAAATGATGAACCCAGTTTAATTAAATTGTATTTCACGAAATACAAATTGGATATTAACATTTTACTTACTGAATGAAAGAGGAAGTTTCAAAGTTTTGTTTTCCATCGCTTGGATGGTGATTGTCGCATGATTGTTACGTAAATGGCTGTTCGCCCCAATAGGCAGGCATTTCTTGTCACTGTTAGTTGTCAGTAAGATGGCTACTATGCAGCATAAGGTTTTCTGCGATCTTGAGTTTGCAAGAAGTGAATTGGCAGTTACAGTGCAGGGGGCGTTTCGTCGGCAATTCGGCATTGAACCACCAACTAGGAAAAGCATAAGCCGTTGGTTTAAGCAATTTAAACAAATTGGATGTCTGCAAAGGAAAATGTCCGGGCTGACCGCGTATGTCAGAGGATGACATCAGACAAATAGAAGATTTTTAAATCAATCGCTCCCTCAGTGATGGATAGGTCGCATGGGAAATTAAGACCTGGCTCTTCACTTCTGGCCTCCGAGATCTCCTGATCTCACGCCATGAGACTTTTTCTTGTGGGGATATGTTAAGGAGGCTGTTTACGTCCCACCTCTACCAACAACTCTGGCCAACCTGCGGATCCGTGTTACTGCGGCGGTGAACTCAGTAACACAAGACATGCAGCTTCGCGTGTGGGAAGAGTTTGGCTACCTCTTAGATGTTTGCCGTGCAGCAGAGGGAAGACATATTGAACATTTATAACCTGTGTTAAAAAACTTTGAAACTTCCTCTTTATATTAGAATGTAGAATGTTATCTCCAATTTATACTTCATTAAATACAAATTAATGAAATTGGGTCCATCTTTTTGAATAACCATGTATAATATACTACACTGTAAACTTATTCAAGCTGGAAATACTCATCCATATTGTAGAAGGTGTGAGTCATTAAAAATTTCTTGAGAGATCCTTTGAAAGATTTGCTTTTTTTCGAATACATAATAATTTAATGTTGTTTGGAAGCTTATTGTATGTCTGTATTGCAGAGTAATAAGAGCCATTCTGAAAAAAAGTTTTAATCCATTAACCAGTCTATGTAAATCATTCCTGTTTCTAGTATTATGTTCACGAACACTGCTATTAGTTTGGAATCTCTCAATATTATCTACCATATAACACATAACAGAGTATATATACTCCCCTGTGAGAGTGAGGACTTTTAATTTTTCAAAGAGCGGTTTACATGATTCTCTCTTTTTCTTTCCACACATTATTCTAATTGCTTGCTTTTGCAACTTAAATATTTTTTCCCTATGGGTCGAGTTACCCCAGAATATGATTCCATACTTCATTACCGAGTGGAAATTTGCAAAATACACCATGTGTAAGGCATCCTGTTTTAATACATGATTCAGGACTCTTAAAGTAAAGCATGCTGAACTTAGTTTTGGAATTATCATTTCAATATGTGTCTTCCAGTCGAGATGTTGATCGATTTGTAATCCTAAAAATTTTATATTACTAATTTCTTCTATGCTTTGTGTATGGTAATTAATTACAAGGTTTTGGATACATCTTTGTTTTGTTCTGAATTGAATAAAGTGGGTCTTTTCAATATTAAGCGTCATTTTATTAGCTTGGAATCATATATTTAATTCGTCAAAAACCTTTGTAGCTACTCTTGCCAGTTGTTCCAGGGATTTTCCTGTTACAAATACATTAGTGTCATTTTCAAAATGCAATACCTTTGTTTCATCACTTAAGTTATGTGGCAAGTCATTGATGAAAATTAAAAATAGCAAAGACCCTAGTATTGATCCCTGTGGTACTCCACTTCTAACTACTCCTAGATTAGATTTGTTTCCATTTATTACAACATTTTGAGTTCTATCAGACAGGTATGATTTGAACCAATTCAGTGTTAAATTATCCATTCCGTAATGTTCCAATTTTTCAATTAATAGTTCATGATTTATACAGTCGAATGCTTTAGCTAAGTCACAGAAAATTCCCAACGTATATTTCTTTTTATCTAGTGCTTCTAGTATTTCTTTGGTGAGTTTAAATGTAGCATTTTCAGAAGACAGGCCACTTCTAAAACCAAATTGTGATGGTATAAGAATATTATTCAAATGAAGATAGTAAACTATGCGGTTATATACAAATTTTTTGAATACTTATGAAAATGAAGTTAAGAGCGATATAGGCCTGTAATATGATGGTAAATGTTTGTCTCCTTTTTTAAACAGGGGCTTGACAATTGCATGTTTCATTCTTTCAGGAAATATTCCAGTTTCTAGTGAACAGTTAAATATATGGCTAAGGGGTTTACTAAGTTCAGAACAGCAGCATTTTAATAGCTTATTACTTATGTCATCCCATCCAGATGAGCTTTTACTTTTAAGCAACTTTATTATATTTTCAATTTCTATAGAGGAAGTCAGTGTGATTTCAAATTTATGGTTACAAATTGTAGATTTTGTCAGTAGGTCTATTGCCTTAACACTGGTATTGTTAGTGGGACCACAATTCTCTGCAATATTTATGAAGTGGTTATTAAATGCATTTGTAATATCTGATAGATTATCTAGTTTCTTATTTTTATATATTAATGACGTACAATCACTTTTTTCCTTTGCTTTCCCTGTTTCGTTTTTTATTATATTCCATATAGTCTTAAATTTGTTGTTTGTTTGATTAATTATTTGTGAAAAATACCTGCTCTTTGCTTCTTTAATAACCTTTTTAAGCACATTGCAATACCTTTTATAATACACTTTCTGAGTTTGATTGTTACTTTGTTCTATATTGTAAATAGAGCTCTCTTTTTTTAGCACATGATATTTTAATACCAGGGGTTAGCCATGCTTTATTCCTCAAATTAGGTATTTTAGCAGTTGTCTTTTTTGGAAAGTTGGCCTTAAAGTGTCGCAACACAATATTTAGAAATTCATTTAATTTACTATCAACGGTGTTATAGGTAAATATAGTTTTCCAATTTTCATTTGCAAGATCTTGTTTGAAACTTAAAATCGAAACATCATTCATTACTCTGATAATATTACTACGGGTACATTTGCTAGTTGGATATGCTTCAGTATTGTTTAACATTACCATCATGGTCTGATAATCCATTTTTTATTGGGATTACTTCAAACTTCAAGTTTGTTTTCATTATTTAAGAATATATTATCTATTGTTGTTTGAGAGTTGTTTTGAATTCTAGTTGGGAAGTTCACTATGAAGTCTAGATTATAACTACCTACTAAGGACAGAAGTCTTGCCTTATTTTCACTATCAGTTGACATGTCTACATTAAAATCGCCACACAGCATCATATTTACACTATTACTATATAATGAATTAAGAACCTTTTCTAACTGATTGATAAAATAGTTGTAATTACTTGATGGTGCTCTGTAGATTGTCATTATTACAACGTGTCATTGTTAGTTTCCACTCTTGCTGAGCAACATTCGAAATCCTGTTCCTTGCAGAAGGAACTGGTGTCTATATCCAGGAGTGCCCACCCCCCCCCCCCAAACTTCATGACTCACCCCCTAACTTCATTGCTCACCCCCCAAACTTCATTGCTCATTCCCCCAACCTGATTGGCTGTCGACAAGGGCACCATATGATATTTTCTAGGGGGGTACTTTTTTAATTTATTAATTTTTTGTTGCTTTAACTTCTTGGGCCACTTTGTAACATTATAATAATAGTATAATAAGTGCAACAATGACGTAGCCAGAAAATAATTGCGGGGAGGGTCGAAAGTTCCGGGGGGGGGGGGTTTGGAATACCCCCCCAAAAAAGGGGGTCGGGGGTCCATCCCCAGAAAATTTTTAAATATTGAACTAATGAAAATCACATTTTACGCTATTTTAGCACAGAAAAACTAGTTGGGAAATTTGTTTACCATACTCTAAGACATGCCAATGTAAATAAGAAATCATTACCTAAGTAGGGGCCACCCCCGGAAAATTTTTTAAATATTGAACTAATGAAAATAACATTTTACGCTATTTTAGCACTCAAAAAGTAGTCAGGAAATTTGTTTACCGTACTCTAAGACATGCCAATGTAAACAAGAAAATGTTACCTAAGTCAGGTGTCCACCCCTGGGAAATTTTTAAATGTTGAACTAATGAAAATCACATTTTATGCTATTTTAGCACTGAAAAACTAGTTAGCAAATTTGTTTACTATACCAGGTTTTGACTTTTGGGGGGTCCAAACCCCCTGGACCCCCCTTTCCTAATCCACTGTTAGAAGATACCTTTTGGAGTTATAAAACTTTACCATTTTTATTTTTAACATATAAAACGCTAATTTTGCAAAAAAATTTCAACCCCCCCCCCCAGAAAATTCATAAAACAATAATATTTTGCCCCCCCCCAGAAATTTCAATGACGCAGTCTGCGTCTTAACCCCCCCCCCTGTGGGCACCCCTGCTATATCACTAAAATCTAAGTTTCTTTTGATAAAAATACTCACACCTCCACATTTTATGGAACGTCTACAACCTCAGCATTATTTTCATATATACCCATATATAGGTACAAGGGTTGGTCAATAAGTAAGGTCTCCAACACTCTAGCCCAAGCTCACAACGTCAGACGAGAGATTTGGCACCACTGCCATGTCCCACTATCTCCCCTCTTTCAAACAAGCCACTGCTGCAGCCACTGAACCTTTTAGTGTCCGAGGTAGAGCTGTTTAAAATGGATCTCCCGATTTCCGTCCCTGCCAAGTGCGCCTACGCGAAGTCATACGGTTTCTTACTGCAAAAAAAGGTTCTGCTGATTGAAATTCACAGACAGCTGTGCGAAGTTTATGGAGAGGGATGTACGGACATAAAAAATGTGCGTAAATGGGTTTGTGAGTTTAAACAGGGCCGGACAAATATTCATGATGAAGAACGAAATGGGAGACCAACAACAGCCGTCACTGATGAGATGGTGGCAAAAGTCGATGAATTGGTGTGACAAGATCAACATGTCAGTACTAGTGAACTTTGTTTATTGCTTCCTGACATTTCTAACGGTTCCATACAGACCATTTTGAGTGACAAATTGATGTTCCATAAGGTTTGTGAGAGGTAGGTTCGTGGAGACCGGACTTTGCGGGGACGGAAATCGGGAGATCCATTTCAAACAGCTCTATCTCGTACACTAAAAGGTTCAGTGACTGCAGCAATGGCTCGTTCGAAAGAGGGGAGATAATGGGACATGGCAGTGGCGCCAACTCTCTTGTCCAACGTTGTGAGCTTGGGCTAGAGTGTTGGAGACCTTACTATTACTTGGCGGGGATGGAAATCGGGAGATCCATTTCAAACAACTCTATCTTGGACACTAAAAGGTTCAGCGGCTGCAGCAATGGCTTGTTTGAAAGAGGGGAGATAGTGGGACATGGCAGTGATGCCAAATCTCTTGTCCGACGTTGTGAGCTTGGGCTGGAGTGTTGGAGACCTTACTTATTGACCAGCCCTCGTAACTTCTGATCATGTATATTGAAGGCATATTTACTTCATTATCTTGATAACTATTAATTCTGTTAAGAAAATGAGCTTGATAAAAATGTTTATTTTAACTGTCTCTCCCACTTTACTGGGCATGTTTCTTCTATCATAGTTGAGATAGCTGAGAAAAATCCAAAATGAACACGAGTCAACTATTTGCTATAACCTTTATAGAAAAAAAAATGGTAGCTGTTTCATAACACAGTGAAATTTCAAAATTTAAAAATATAAAAATTATTGAAGCCATTCTTAAAGAAAGTCAGCATTTGTAAAAATAAAAAAATAAATAAAAAAAATAAATAAATAAAAATTAAAAAAAAAAAAAATAAAGTATTCATGAGAACTCCCCTTAATAATTTAGAAATTCTAGGAGGTGCACGAGAATGTTCGTAGTCCAAAACTATAACTTAGAGTTGACATAAATTATTTACCAAAAACAGGCCTGCATAGACAAGACAAATAGATATAATTCCAAAAATGCTCTTTTCAGTTTCTAGGCATCATGAAACAGAACATTATAGGAGAAAAATTTCTCTGACACTGAGATTTGAACCCAGGTCCTTTGGTTATGAGTGCCATTGCTCTACCAACCGAGCTAAGCCAGAGTTCACTTCACAGTGCCAGTCCTATGACTGATTGCCCTTATATATATATATATTTATATATATATTCTCACAACTGGAGCATCCCTAAAATATTTCCTTAACAAAGCCTTTTCACAGATACTGATACTGATTACAGTTCATATCAAGCTTTTCAGATTATAATCATAGAATCTATCAGAAAGTTTAAAAATGTTATAAATTAAATTCAGTACTATTCATAATGAAATAAGGACAAGATATAATGCTCCACAGTGTAACTTGGGTCAGGCCAAGTTCTATATCCTGTCCCAGGTTCATTTGAGCTAGCTCCCGTTTTGCACAGGAATTGGAGCCAGCATGGTGACCACTCAGAGTGACTTTCTGCTGCACAAGTATTTCCTTTGTCACCTTGAGCTGGTGCACACGATCAGTCGCATTGCCAGAGCAGTTGGAGAGACTTTGATGCCTGTGCTTATTGCAACGCTACTCAGCAAGTTTGGGTTGTCCAGTACGCTGCTCATACAAGCAGGCATATCACTACAAGCCCTTATTGGAGCTCTCCTCTTCAGGAAGCCAAAATACCTGCGTCACAAGCAGAACAGGACAGCATATTCTTTATTGCAGGTCGGTATAGTTAGGGGAAATAAAATACATGTTATATGGTACTGTCAAGCTTGATCAATAAAATAAAATGGACAAATGATATAGATCAGCGGTTCCATGGAAGGGTTACAGGTGGGTCACCACTCGATCCTAAAACTATCAGAAACCATTGAATAAACCATCAGAAAAGATAACAAAAATCGAAACAAATCAAATTGTGTTTGGTTTTCCTAAAAAACCAATACAGAAATCAACTCAGTGTTGAAAGTGACTTAAGATTAAAAACATCTTCATTCAATTGACGTGTTAGTTCAATCAAAACAGTCCCAAAATCTCATTAATATAGTATTCTTACTTAAAAACAGCAATTTTGCCTGAAAAATTAAAATGGTCTTTGAGTATTTTTATAATTGTAGTTTTTATCTTCACCTAGGAACACTTGTTAGTGAGTATGAGACCACTTGTTGCATATATTGCAAACATATATCTTTTGTTAAATAAATAACTGTTCTGCTACAAAGTGCTTACATTTCGTCAACCATTTTCAAATCAAAACACAAATTGTTTACCAATAATCAATCTGTATCTTCAAAAAAGCATAATAAGCTTATATATATTTGCAATATTTGATGGTAAATTATGTATAAGTTACGTAAGGAAGGGATACGATACAAATAAGGTTTTTTACTCCACCATGGACCAATGGACCATGGAGGTATTCTGATAAGGAAAGGTGGGTCGCCAGCTGAAAAAGGTTGGGAACCACTGATATAGATCAACAACTATTTACGAGGGTGGTTTGAAAAGTAATGCACAATAATTTTTGTACAAAGTTTAATAGGTACAATTCCAAACAAATGCACACATGAAGGGACTTATTTTGTCTATTTTTCTATATAGTCGCCAAGTTTCTCAACGCATTTCTCCCATCGTGATACCAGTTTCAAAATACCCTGTTTGGTTGGAGTATAGCCATCTGCAGACTGCTGTTTTCACTTCTGCATCTGATGCAAAGCATTTACCTGCCAGGAAATTCTTCATGGGACCAAACAAATGAAAGTCTGATGGTGCCAGGTCTGCACTGTAACATTCATGCTGATGGTGTCAAACTTCTTCAGAACAATGATTGCCCCCATGTTGCTGCAGCTGTTCGTGAGAAAATCTACAGATTTTGTTGGGAGGTGTTCTAGCATCCTCCATAATTTAATTTGTTTGGTCCCATGAAGAAATTCCTGGCCGATAAACGCTTTGTGTCAGATGCAGAAGTGAAAACAGCAGTCCGCAGATGGCTATACTCCAACCGAATGGACTTCTATGAACAGGGTATTTTGAAACTGGTATCATGATGGGAGAAATGTGTTGAGAAACTTGGCAACTATATAGAAAAATAGACAAAAGATGTCCCTTCATGTGTGCATTTGTTTTTAGGTAGATTTCGAAGAAAAATCTACCTATTGCAATCGATACCATGTCATGACTTTCAAAAAATTGTTTCATATCTTTAGGTTTCATGCCTCCCTAAGTACGTAACCACCGCCTGTTCAAAAAAAAAATAAATTTGATATATATATGCGACAGTCAATATGCATAGAAAAATAATAAGACGCAAACTCCTCCACAAACGGAAACAAAAAGAAGGGGCCCTAAACCCTATAAAGTTTGAACAAGAGCTACAGGCAAACCTAGAAAGCAGAACACGAATGGATCCTAACCTCACCCAGGAAAACTACAATAGCATCGAGCAGAGCATTCAAAAAGCAGCCACAGAAGCAGCAACACAAGGCAAGTCCAGGCAGCAGTCAAAACTCAGCGAAACCACATTCCAACTAATAAATAGAAGAACAGAGGCACACACGGCGAGGGATAATAACGATGAATCTAGGAAGCATTACACAGAACTAAACAGAACCACAAAAAGAGCCATTAGACAAGACTTACGCAACTATAAAACAGAAATAGTAGAGCAGGAGATGAAGAAGTCGAAGTCATTAAGGAAAATAAAGAAAGAGCTAACACAAGGCAAAAAACTCATCAAACAAGTCCAAACAACCAATGGAACGAAAGTCACTACGGGAATGAACATAGTGGAGACAGCCACAGCCTTTTACGAACAACTATACCAGAGTACACTTGCTACTTCAACTGAAGGACTGTCTCAATTCATCTCAACTCCTCTAGAAGAAGTGCAGGACGTCCCTACAATATTGAAGAGCGAGGTTAGAGCAGCAATAAAGGAAGTGAAGGTAGGCAAAACGCCAGGACAAGACAAAATCACCTATGAACAGCTAAAAGTGGGAGGTGAAGAACTAGTAATACATCTAACAAATATTTTCAATGAAGTCCTCAAGACAGAGAATATCCCCAAGCAATGGCAATCCAATAACATAATACTGCTGCATAAAAAAGGGAATAAAGAAAACATGAACAACTATCGCCCGATAAGCTTAATGTCTAACATATATAAAATATTCTCTAAGATCATCACTAAACGGATCAACCGCAATCTGGACGAAAACCAGGCAGAGGAACAGGCAGGATTCCGTGCAGGTTACTCCAATACAGACCACTTACACACAGTCAGACAGCTTTTAGAGAAAACCCAGGAATTCAATCAGGATCTTTATCTGGCTTTTATAGATTTTAAGAAAGCATTTGACACAGTTGAACATGTACCACTAATAACAGCCCTAAAGAACCAAGGAACAGACGATAAGTACATAAGAGTACTAGCCAAACTATACTCCAACATCACGGCAAGGATTCAACTTGATAAACAAGGCAGAGAATTTAAGCTACAAGGGGACCCAATATCACCTAAACTCTTTATAAGCTTACTGGAGAGTATATTCAGAGGAATAGAAGGTGATTACGGGGTCAACATAGATGGGAAAAAGCTATCCCACTTAAGATTTGCAGACGACATCGTGCTTTTTGCCCCCACACCAATCGAACTACAATCACACATTAACGCTCTGGAAAACCTAAGTGCAGCAGCAGGTCTAACCATGAATTCAGCAAAAACCAAACTAATGACGAACAGAAACGAAGTTGCCATCACACTAGCTACTAAGGAACCGCTTGAGTATGTCCAAGAAACCACCTACTTGGGGCAGATTTTCTCATTCCAGAATAACTCAGACAAAGAAATAGCACGTCGCATCACAGCAGCATGGGCAAAATTCTGGTCCCTTAAATTCATCCTCCTAGATCATTCATACAAGGTTCACCTAAAGGCCGAAGTCATGAACATGTGCATACTCCCGGTTTTAATATATGGAGCACAAACATGGAGCTTAACGAAGAAGCACAGACAAGCCATAGAAATCTGTCAGAGGAAAATGGAGAGACAAATTTTAGGGATCACACTAAAAGATAGGATACCCAATCACGAAATACGCAGGAGGACTGGTATGAGGGACGCAGCAACCACAGCAAGCCGCCTAAAATGGAGATGGGCAGGGCACACCATGCGACTACAACCCACCAGATGGACATACAGAATAACTTCATGGGACCCCAGGACAGGTCAAAGGCACATAGGAAGACAGAAAACACGCTGGTCAGACGACATCAGGCACACCTTTGGTAACCGATGGACGACGCAAGCCAAGGATCGTCAATCCTGGAGACACCTTATAAAACTTAACTTGGACACTATCAAAGACTGATCTCTCCCGGACTAGCTACCCGGGTCTGCAAGAACCCAGCTACCTTTCATAGAAAGAGGCCCTTGCCCGATAGGGATGTTACGGGCTAATACTAATACTAATACTAATATATCTTTACACGCTAGCGGCCGTAATTTTGAAGATATTTGAACAAAATTTTATTATGATATTTCTAGGCCCAATAGTTCGGACAAGTTCGTTAATGAGCAAAATTGGCCCAGGGGGTGGTCGGGGGAGGGGGTTGAAATTTTAAAACATTTATATCTCGGCCCCTATGAAGTATAGAGGGGAACTTTGTTTGAATAAATTAGAGTACTCCATATGGAGTTCACAGTGACACCAACGATTTGGGGGTTTTGGAGGTACGAGTGGGGGTGGGGGGATGGAAATTCAAAATTTTTTAAACTACGTCTTGTGAGGTATTGTTGAAAAGCTCTTGATGAGTATTCTACAAATCAATAACTAGTTTCTTGATAGTTCTCATATAAGGCGAGATTAGAATGTTTGAAAAAGTGCTCTTTCCTTTTTTTTTGCAGTTATTATTGCGGGCTCATCATGCCAAGGCTAAAGCAGAATAGTGCTACACAGCGACAATAAATTAAACCAAAAGCACTTCGAAATCTACCTCAGCCTGTAGGCTTGCCTAAAGGGATTTTTAAATATACCAATTAACTTTTTGTAAAAAAAAATTATTGTGCGTTACTTTTCGATCCACGCTCGTATTATTTTATTGCCTCGGTCTTTCAATATTTAAGTCATCTTCAGGGTGTTATGCAATGTAGATATAGGTATAATTAAAAATGGCAGTGTCATCCAGTCCTGTTAATATAAAATAATTAAAAGCTGTAGACTGTTAGAACGCTAACAACTAACCTTCTTTCTGGTGTAGCCTACTCAATGTATATGTCTTTTAGGGTATATGTCGTTTTCAAACATGTGATTTGAACCAGATATTTCTCTGTGTCTTGTGCAACTGGTTTTAGTATTTTTAAATGTGAAGAATGATTGATTTTCTTCCAAGATGTTAAAATACATGTTGCACGTACAGTACCATCAAGTTTGGTCATAATGCCTCAACCAACTAGGCTATGGTGAACCTTGCATCCAACATACTGCTTCGGAATTCAATGTTTTCTGACTTAATTGTCTTTATTCCTGAATGACATTCTTCTTCTTATGGTGAGGAATAATATGTACTGTAAATAGATTATTGGGCAGCACTCACCACTGTTTGTTGATCCTTTTGTGAAGTCGTTGCTTAATCTTGCGTGAAGCCTTCGTCTTCTTAATAAGATAATAAAATAATAAAACACACACATAAAATAAAACATAAACACTAAAAATCGCAACTTCACAACAGGAATCACATCACAACGTCAAGTTTAGATGTTCACAATGACTTCGTGACCGAACATCTCGTCACTAAGATTCACTTGAAAACGAGAGACGTTCTTGTTGTCTCGTGAAACGTTGTGATGTGAAGTTGCCATTTTTAGTGTTTATGTTTTATTTTATGTGTGTGTTTTATTATTTTATTATCTTATTAAGAAGACGAAGGCTTCACGCAAGATTAAGCAACTATTGACAACGGCTTCACAAAAGGATCAACAAACAGTGGTGAGTGCTGCTCAATAATCTATTTAATTGTCTTTACCAAGTATTAATCAATTTTGCCATCACAAGTGAATAAAACATGTTACTAGATATCATTGAGTTTGATCAATAAAATAGTATTGTACCGGGTAGTACCTTCTCGCTTCACCTTTATTAATTTATTTATTTTTATTTTTGGGGGGGAGGGAGCTAAGTAAGGCCTACATCTTCTGGCCATCTTCCTAACTAGAATATTATGGCATAAAAGACTAGAGCTGTTTAAATCTTACTTTACTGATCGCCAGCAGATTGTCTCAATGGCAGGAAAACAATCAAACATAGGTTATCTCACAGTGGAATGATGATTCTTTCACAATGGCTGTGTGTAGGCTAAGATGGAAAGGTGAAGTCAGACTGAAAAATTCAATGCTATATCTGGGATTTGAACCAGGATCTTGGGCTCTCCGTGCTGGCTATGGCATAGAATTTTTCAGTCTGACTTCACCTTTCCATCTTAGCCTACACACGACCAGTGTGAAGGAATTATCATTCCACTGTGACCTACTAGTGGTTTTTTTTTTAATTTTTAATTTTTATTTATTTATTTACAATAAAATTTACAACCCGTGTTTTGCCGTTGGCATATCACGGGATATTTACATTGTATGTTTAGCTCCTTGAAAGATTACAGAAGCTATTCTTGTAGCGAGCGGAAGATGCTGTTGATGAAGTTTGAGACAATGACTGTGTTTATGTGAGTCTTCAGAGTGAGATACAGTTCTTTTTTTGATAACACTGCAGGCCGGTCTCTTGAGAATGTTGTGCATTCCGTTAGTAAGTGAATTGCTGTCTGTGGTGCTTTTTCGGGGCAGCTGCATAATGGAGAGGGTGATTTTTTAATCCTGTGTAGATATGATCTGAAGCATCCGTGGTTGGTCAGGAATTGAGTGAGGATATAATTTGGCCATAGTGATATGGAAAGCCTTTGTTTGATGGAGGGGATAAACTGTTTGGTTTGTTGTGCTACCTCTGTATGAATATAAGATGCGTTCCAGATGTTTATGTAGTAGTTTAGTAGAAGTTGTTTAGCCAGCGATATGGAGATGTAGTTGTATTCTTTCGAGTTTCTATGGCTGGCCGCTATCTTAGCTAGGAAATCTGCTCTTTCGTTTCCTTTAATCCCCGTGTGACCTCTGATCCAGTGCAGTGATACTTGGGTAGTACTCCTAAGTGCGATCATTGCTGGTCTTTCTTTCTAATGTATACAGCTTTGCTATGAAGCCCAGGTCTTGAAGTACTTACAGGTTGAAAGTCACCAATGGGTTGGTATCTCATATTGAGAATGCCTGGTGGTACACGAGGATTTGTGAGTCAGTTGGAGAATTTAATGTTGTACTGGCATATTGCCATGGTAGCTCAGTTGGTAAGAGCAGCAGCACAGAGAACCGAAGATCCCATAGGGGTCTATTCTTGGACCAGTTTTATTCCTGCTTTATATCAATGACCTAAAAATGCACTCCACTCATATAAAGTCAACTCTATTTGCTGATGATACGAGTATCTTTGTAACAGGAGAAAACATCACTGCCACAGAACGAAACATAAAAGAGGCAATTGACAAATTAATTGAATGGTTTGATACAAATAGACTAATTGTTAACAAGGAAAAAAACTGTAGCAGTCCCCTTTAAACTAGTTCACAGCAAAAGTACGGACTTCAGAATCCCATACCAGGATAGTTCAATTAATTATGTAAATGAAACCAAATTTCTAGGGGTTTGGGTAGATCAACATCTGAACTGGCATAAACACATAGACATACTATCAAAGAAATTGAGCAAAACATGCTTTGCACTGCGGTCAATAGAAAGATTATCAAACAGGAACTCTGCTCGTACCCTTTATTACGCTAATTTTCATTCCCTTATAACATACGGTATAATTTTCTGGGGAAATTCATCTAACAGTAAACTTATATTTAAACTCCAGAAAAGGGCATTACGAATAATCATGCATGCAAATAATCGAGTAAGCTGCAGGAATTTTTTCAAGGAATTAAGGATTTTACCCTTACCTAGTATCTACATTTTAGAGACACTTACATATGTAAAAGGCAACCTTAGTGGGTTCCAAAAGAACTCGAGTGCACACTCTTACAACACAAGGAATAGAAATAATTTGGCTTCTATTCCACACAGTACTAGTCTTTATGAAAAGAGTTTCACATACACTGGTCTCAAATTATATAATACATTACCCCAGTACATAAAGGAGATACCTGCTCTAGCTAAATTCAAAAAACAGATCAGTTCACTTTTACAGGATCATTGTTTTTATTCATTGGATGAATTTTTCTCTGTATTCCGGGGAGAAAACTAACTGCTGACCAAGGAGAAAGTGAAAAAGTGAAGTGTTGAAATTAATTAAGTAGTAACGACAATGTGAAGCAAATGGACCAATGTGGCCTCGTGCAGAGCCCAGTGTTAACTGGTGGAAATAACATTGACTTCCATGTATATATATATGTTAGTTTGGTGTGTAAATACGGAAATGTATTAATATTAGGTCTCGATTCTAAGGCCTGTACACTTTGTAAAGTCTGTATATTACTATCCCAAGCTGTTGTAACATTCAGTTATATTCTAATTGTAACCATTTTGACGTGTCCCAAAACATGAATATGTTCCGTCGGACTAATAAATCTATTCTATTCTATTCTGGTTCAAATCCCGGCTATGGCAATGAATTTTTCAGTCTGACTTCACCTTTTCATAGGTTATCTCAAACAGGGTATCCCACAAGGAGCAATACTCGGCCCAGTCCTATTCTTGGTTATAGTAAACAACCTGGGGCATAATATCTACTCCCAATAGGTGATATATGAAGATGATTCTACCTTCCTAAATAGTGGTCATACATTAGAGCAGCGGTTCCCAAACTTTTTTGTCCTGGGACCCACCTTCATCTAGAAATTTTTTTCGCGACCCACTACTACATAACGATAACCAATATAAGCTATATAATTTTTATTTTTCACGACCCACTACTACATAACGATAACCAGTATAGGCTATATAAAATGCAGCACATGTTTTTCATATGCCTTTCAATAGTTTTATTGTGTTCAAATGCCCTGCTGAGAGAACACAGTTGAAATAAAAATGGTAAAGGTTATTTCAATAAAGATCATTGTCCAACTAGTACATTTTATTTTTAAAAAATTAATGAGATTTGTGAAACTGTTGTTTTTTATTGACAAATTAAATTAAATTAAACACTCTTTCCTTATACTGAAAACACGTTTAATTTTTCTTGCCCTTTTTGCGACCCACCGAAATTGCTCCCATGACCCACCAGTGGGTTGCGACCCATAGTTTGGGAACCACTGCATTAGAGGATCCCCACAAGAAAAGCCAAGAAACAATAGAAGAAGCAGATACCTGGTTTAGGGTAAATGGTTTTCAGTTAAACAGAGCAAAGACACCCTGAAACCAGGGGGACAACCAATAAGGAAACAGGCAAACTTTTGGGAATCGTGACAGATGTAAAGCTTAGCTGGGAAGAGCATAAAAACTAGGTACCAGTATGTTGAAGACTCTCCACAGTGCTTTATTTACTGAGGAATCTGAGAACGTATGTACCACAAGAATATGTCAAGTCAGCCTACTATGCATACTTCCAAAGCATTATCAGATATGAACTTCTACTATGGGGCAACTGCCTCCATATTAACCAATTGCTATTTTTACAAAAGAAAGCAGGTGCAGGTAATAGGAACCACTGTAAACCTCTCTTCATAGAACTGAAAATTATGACAGTGATAAACTTGTATATATTGGATCTACTAATTCATATAAAGTGTAGTCCTAATACTCAGAACAATGTTCTTAGAAGTGAGATTCATGAACACAGGACTAGAAGACAAAATGACTTTAACGTACCGAGAAGCAGACTAATGAAAACCAAAAATAGCTTTCACATATTGTCCATAAATGTTTTTAACAAAATTCCAAGTAGGATCAAGGAACTGAGTGCACATGAGTTCAAGAACACAATGTCTAAATGGCTAGTGAAAACCCCATTCTATAACTTAGATGAATTCTTTAGCTAAGAACCAATGGACTTCACAACGAATGATATGTAATTTTTGATAAATTTCAAATTTCTTTGGAATTAGGTTTGTATAGGTATAATGAGATTTAATCAGTATCCAGTGAAATTTGGGCTAGGCTAGTTTGATATCAATAGGCCTATCTTTATTTTTTATTTGTTGTAGTCATAAGTTAAATTAATTCATGTTTCACTTTTAACAACACAAGGTTTTAGTTTTTTTACCAATCAGATAAGCAATAAATAGGCCATAAGATTTTAGGTATTTTTTAGAAAACTACTCACAGCATATAGACAGTTAATAAAACAATTCACAAATAATATGATGTAGCCAGTGCTTTAGTTGGGCCGGTACGCACCGGTACTGCGTACCGGTATAAAATTATTTTCCTTCTACCATACCGGGAAAAATATGTGCTCCGGTACGTCGTACTGGCAGTACAGGAACGATATTGTCCTAAAATACTTATTAAATGTCCAATTCACGAGAGTGTATTTGTTAATAATGACAAACACTATTAAATTCGCAATAGATATGCGTTCTAATCTTCACCTTCGTGCGCATTTCTACAATAATTACTTTCTCTTTAGATTACATGTTGGCTATCCTGATAAGGTGCTCGGTTTTTTAAAACTCTTTTGTATGAGGCGATATTGAAAATTTTGAAGTAAGGTGAGTACCCCCATAAAATATTTTCCAACTAAAGCACTGGATGTAGCCTATTACAAAATATACTGAATGAGTGTAAATCTATTAAATTCAGAATAGTTTCTGTAGTAATTGTTCTATTATTTGATCAAAATAAATAAATGCAAGGTATAGGCAAATCTTTAATTGGGGGTATACAGTGGATATTTATATATAATATAATTCATGTTTGTTTTTGTTATAGATTAAGTGTTAGCATTAGTTTTAAACCTTATGTATAGATCTATGTAAGTTGTATTTCCCCAATTGACGAAGCCATGTATTTCACAATAGCACTGGTGAATAAATATCTATCTATCTAACTTATCTATTGTTGTTCGTGAAGACACTTTATTATTTCAAATTAGAAAGTTTTATAAATTTAATATCAATTGAATCTTAATTTACAGATTATGCAGATGACTTTCCTGGTTAGTCTGGAAAAAAACCACAGCCTTATATATTTTATTTTTCTAGAATGAGGAGACTGAGGAGCCTAAAAGTAATCCAGACATTGAAAGTAGTAGCATCAGCACATCAGAAGATCCACACAATCTGACAAAACCATATACAGATGCTGAAACAAATGATGAAAACCCTATCTTGCTAGAATATAAGCCAGAACCTTCATTAGATGTACCTCAGCCTTTGTTTAATGAAATGGCATTAAAAGAAAGTGACCAGAATGTGACTGTGTTTATTGAGGACTCTGAGGATGATGTGGAGTTGTTTGTTCAGAGAGGAGGATATACTATCAGGACGATACCGTTTTCCCATGAACTCAGAGCGTTCAGTTATCCAATGTTCTACAGTGGTCTCATACTTCTTGTTACTACCAAGATTTCGGTGCTTGTATTCTGGATTCTTGGACCCCTGCTTGTCAAGAAGAGACTGGATGATTTTAACCTACATCACGCAATGCTTGTGTTATGTGTAGGAGGAATAGCAACTATGTTCTGTACAGTCGGCTGTCACTGGCTGCCTCGTCTGTCTGCCAGAAGCAGAAAAATCACCTGTATTACAGCAACTTTTGTTACAGCTGGGGGATTTTATTGTAAGGTTCTTCTTTTTCATTTACGTTTCAATTTAAGACTAACAAGTGTAATATGCACATTTCTATACATTATATCTGTTTATACTACATGAGAACACTTAGGAAAAAAATTCCTCTGACATCGGGGCTCAAACCTGGAATCTTCTGCGGTCTGTGCTGATCCTAGCAAGGGAGTTAGCCCAAGTTTCCTACATGATGGCAGATGGAATCTTTCTCCTATGACTACCCTTAATTGTCATCATATACATTGTAGTTACTTTTTTGAAAAGTTATGATGGAACTTTCACAGTGAAGTTATATTATTATTATTATTATTATTATTATTATTATTATTATTATTATTATTTTAAATAATGTGAATTCACTAACACACTTAACTACTCCACTTACCAAATTTTTGGTAGAACATGTTTTGCATGCATCCTCAACTACTTGTCAACTGCTGGTCCTTGTTTGCTAGAAGAAGAATCTCTATGTATCCCTGGTGGCGATTTTATGTACTTCGTGATCAGACTGTCTTCAGATGGAATGTCAAAATTCATTAATTTACTTTCAAATTTTTTCATGTAGAATTTTTCCAAAATTAAAAGTTCTGCAGGTGAGTGGACTGATTTCAATAATCTACATGAAAAAATTTGAAAGTAAATTAATGACTTTTGACATTCATCTGAAGACAATCTGTTCACGAAGTACATAAAATCGCCACCAGGGATACACAGAGATTCTTCTAGCAAACAAGGACCAGCAGTTGACAAGTAGTTGAGAATGCATGCAAAGACATGCAAAACATTTTCTACCAACAATTTGGTAAATGGAGTAATGGGAACCTTTTGCGTGCAGTTAAAATTTTGTCCACCAGAGCGCAGCAGGGTCTGAGGAGGTCCTGCCATCTCATTCTGCCATATACTTATGCGTATCAATAGATGTGAATAATGTTGGCTTTCCTATAAAAACTGGCGATTAATAACGTTTAAGTAATATTCCAGAAATCAGATACCTATATTTTGCCTAGGAGAGTGTGAGATCGCCAGAAAAAGTATTGATTTGTTAAAAGAATTAAATAATTAATGTCTGTCTGAAGTAATAATTGGTTGTAATTATTAAGTCGAAAAGAACCCGTGGGGTGTGTCAGCAAAAACAGGAACAATAATTATTTTGCAGTGGCAGAGACATGTGTAGCTTAGTGACAAATAATTCAAAATATTAAAATTATTCCTGTATATCGCGATGACATTTGTATTCGTTAAATGGTGAAGAAATATTTCAAATTTTATGAAACATTTAAAACTTGTTGTACAGTACTTCACAAAGAAAACATCCCATCTTCTTTAGATTTATAACCATAGTCGTAAATATGTTAAAAAAATTCTTTATACTGTAAGTCATTTTTAAAAAGTAATTTAGGTTCATGGTTGTTTGCTTTCACAATATTCTGTATATATTTCAGCGTTCGGTTATGGATTTACTGTGTGGTAAACAGATGCTAATATTTGATTAATGTAACACAGTAGTTATAGAAAGTAAAGAACTTGGATACAAATGTGTAAATATTTTGTTCCTATTATCATTAATATTTTATAAATAAATTTAGGTTACGTTTGCTTGCTTCTAAATAATATCCTTTAAAGGCTTACGAATAAGACATGCTCCAGAATTATAACTGTCATTAAGTTTTTGTGTGGAAAACAAATAAAAATAAAAGTATTTGAATAGTGTATCATATTATTAATAGGATGTTCTTTTCATGAAGTCAACGTAATTTGAAAGAAGCTGGAATGTCAAAATAAGGTAATAAGGAAATGATTTTCTTGTGATTATTACTATAGGCCTAAATGCGTAATATTTTTAACGTCAACGCCCATCCATAATATAGGTTCATACTTTTTGTTTTAGAATTATATTGCATAAGTTTCAGAATTATGGCTCGCAGGTAATTGTTGTTCATTGTACTGGGTTCTCATATGCTAATAATTCAAAATACTATGTTCTCTTCGATTCGAGTTAAAATATCTACGTGCATCGGTAATTCCAGTTCTAATATAGTATTTTAATATCATTAATGTGCATTATAAAAGTGAGTTGTATATAATAACAGTGTAGTTGATTTATTTATCTTTTTATTTTTTATTTTTTTGTATTTAGAGGGAAAAAATAGCCAGTGCCAATTGCCAGTATAGAAAGGAAAAATATGCTTTGACGTCTTCTTTAAAATATATATATATATTTTTTTTTAATCTTCAATTTACAAGAACAACCAATGTCTGTAAGAATAATTCAGTTTTGAAATTGTTTCAATTTTACGATTTGTTTTAATGTTTGCAATGAAAAAACTTACGAATTTAAACAAAATATTAATAATTTTATTATACAAATTATAAAAAATGTGAAACAGAAATATGTGAATTTTTGTTATGAAGTTGATAAATTAAGTAAGTTGTATTTATCAAATACTGTCCATAGAAGTAATTTTGTATCATAGTTTGAAAGAGAATAAATGGTTGAGTTTCCTGCTGGGCGAACTTTCTGTTTAAAGCAACAGAACATAAGTGAATCTTGTCCATTTGATGAAGATATTTGAAACATGGCCTTCTGCTGTAGATAATGAGAATACTACTTCTTGTTAAGTGTTATTCTTTGTAAAAATGATTAAGATAGTGAGTCAATTCTGAGGATTTGAGAGTGTTGATCGAGGAGATTTGAAGGAAATCATAGACTATTAACTATTAGCATCCGTTTAATCTTCCTTATATTTTATAACCATATATTTCGTAAAGCATATGTGTACACCTGTGTTTTACACAGAGGATCGCCACAACATGTTTTCTGGCATTCTGATTGATGTTTAAATAGTCTGTTCCATTATGTTCAATGGGCAGCAGACGACATGCTTGGACCTCTTTTGACCCTGCTGCCACCTATCGGAAGTCGCTGACAGAAAGGTTCCCATTAAGTGTGTTAGTCAATTCACATTATTTAAAAAAAAAAAAAAATGTAGTTACTTCTTTGTAGATAGGCCTACTTGTGACCAAGTACCTGCTATAGGCCTATATGGAACTATACCGTATTATAAAAGATGTAGATATATTCATGATTCCACAGATCAGTATAGCCTACAGTGAGAACCAAAGATGAAGCCACCAGATTTCCACTATGCATAGCACACAGCTATGGTTGAATGGCGGAATAAGGTTGAATTGTGGGCTCATGTAAGCACGGCAATGAACCTCCGGGTTCCATAAAAGATAGGCTATATACCCTTAGCTTGCTTAGGAATTCTCTACTGAGTAAGTAGGGTGTCAGAGGAAGAGTAAGTGGCCATTGGGTGTCTGATCACCAAGACATGTTTAGCTCTCCCCTCTACTTCCATCTCTCACCAAAGATTCAAGTAAGAGAATTCCCAAATGAAAAGAACAATTTCAGTATTTAATTCATCTGTCTTAAAGTAGATGTTGAAAATGCTGTCCCTTCTGATCCATATGTATCTGAGTAAGAAATATAAATTTTATATGGACAGAACTTTTAAGTCCCCTTAACACTAATATTTGAGAAATCACAAGTTCCTGACAACCAGACTTTTATGACTCACTTCAATTCTTGCATGAATATCAAATTTTCTTGAGTCAAGAGTTCTCTTATGTCACAACTCCTTCTTATTTAAAACTGTTCCATTGTTGTAATTTGTCTTCTGAAGCAGGATCATAAGAAACGTGCATTCTCAAATTTCAAAGATTTTATTCTAAAAGTAGAGTAACTACAAAATCATGTGTGACAAGAGTCAGAGATGGTTCACATTGTAGCCTATATCTGTTGATATAACACGAAAATAGCTAAGAGAAGACTCAAACCCAGGATCTTCAGCTATCAATGCTGATGTTCTATCAACTGAGCTAGCAATCATATTTTTTGTGCTTTGAACTTTTCCTGGTGCTGGTAATATATGATATTTTCCCGGGCTAATAACCAGGTGGTGAATTGGATTAATTCCGACGTTTCGAAGCCAAACTGAGGCTTCATTGTCAAGGAGAATGAAATGCCGGGAAGGTGTCTTGAGTCGGTTTATGGTGCCAGTGCATTTGCACTATGACCCGTCATAGTATTGTCAGTCGTGTGTTATTTCAGTCTGAAGTCCCCGTGTCTCCACGGTTGCCTTTCTAGGTATGTGGCCCTTTTCACCACAGTCTTGTCGTACTGTCATGGTTATGTCAGTAGGTCGTGTGGGTTTCGTCTGTGAACATCCCGTCTCCTTTCTTGGGTGCCTATAGCCCTTGCTATAGGATTGGGATGTTCGTCTCGTCCGTCTGCTAGTCTTCGTCACCGCTGGCAACGATACAGACAAGTACAAGACAAAACAGAATTTAACAGACTGTCTAACAGAATAAAGACACTCATACGAGACTATAAAGACAGAACACTAGACGAACGGGTGCAGGCCGCGGTGGAGAGCGGCAACATATGGAGCGCCATCAGGCCTTTTAAGGCCAAAGCACCGCGACGTAACACCCCTATACACGGACTAAATGGACTTGTATACGAACCACAAGACAAAGCGACTGCCATAGCTGACTACCTTGAAAATACATTCAGATCCCCAGATATAGGAGATGATGATTTTCAAGACGACGTACGCAGGACGGTACGAGACTTCTTAAACACAATACCGACACACGTAGTGCCATTTGCAACCCCGACAGAGACAAAAAAGATACTGCAAAGACAGGCAGCCAGAAAAGCGCCAGGCCCCGACCACTTGACGACAGAAACGTTACGTGAACTTCCACGTAACAGTTTAACACACATGACGAAACTATTCAATGCGTCGCTACGGTTGAACTACTTTCCAAAGACCTTTAAAAAGGCTACAATTGTGACATTCCCCAAGCCGGGAAAAGACCCCCTGTTCCCACAGAACCATAGGCCTATAAGCCTACTGGACACTACGGGAAAAACACTAGAAAGACTAATACTAAAACGACTGACGCCATATTTGGACCGACACATACCACACCACCAGTTCGGGTTCAAACCAGAACACTTGACTACACTGCTATTGGTACGAACAGTAGACAATATCACTACTGCTTTCGCAAACCAAGGACACACCGTAGCGACATTTCTAGACATTGAAAAAGCCTACGACTCGGCCTGGCACACTGGCCTTATCAGGAAACTGATAGACTGTGACGTCCCAGACTCGCTGGTACACATGGTACGCAGCTACTTACGACACAGACAGTTTAGAGTGAGGGTAGACACACGATTTTCAAGCTGGAGGCCTATACAGGCCGGGGTCCCGCAAGGGAGCGTGCTGTCGCCCACACTCTATAACATTATGACACACGACATACCACACAGTGACCAGACATTTCTAGGACAATACGCAGACGACACGGCAGTATTTTCAACACACAGAAATATACACTATGCCGTGAGACGACTACAAAGACATTTGGACCGCATAACGCAATGGTCCGATAATTGGAGAATTAAAATTAATTCTGCCAAGACTCAGGCCATTGTGTTTACGAGACGAAGACCACGTAACTATAACAACATAGTTATAGACGGCCAAGACGTAGACTACACAGACCACGTGAAATATCTAGGAGTAATTCTAGATAAATCACTGACATGGAGACAACATGTAGCGAGTGTACGCAACAAGGCCTACGCTCAGCTACTACGACTGTATCCGGCGCTAAGTACGCCATCACTGACACTAAGACAAAAAGTGACGCTGTACTGCACACTAATTAGACCAATCATGACATACGCCTCACCGGCGTGGGGCTATATACCCGACACTCTGTTACAACGGTTGCAGGCTGTTGAAAACAGAGCGACAAGAATGAAATGCCGGGATTAGATGGCGTGTATTTATAGGACTGCTGTGAATGGGGACATCCGGATTGGAGAAAGGATTTGTTGAAGACCAACCAATCAGGAAACAGATGGGTGCTGTAAGAACAGGAGGGAAAATTAGAGAAGTAGAATCGGTCCAAATAAGGGCCAACGGTCAACAGGTAGTGAAAATAAATTATTATTATATAGGTGGTGGTGGAAACGAGAAAAAATGGGAAAAAAGGGAAACACGGTCCAAATGAGGGCCAATGTTTTTAATTACTCTGGTGGTTCATTGGAAGGTGTGCGGTTGGCTCATATGGACCTGACTGAATCAATAGCACGGAACCAGGCAGGGCTTAGTTGGATACCGCTGTCTCTATTCATGTTGTTTGGTTCCAAACGGATCTCCACGGCTTCCCTCACCACTCTCTCCCAGAAGTTTGAAGACCTGGCAAGAATAGCCGTTTCACCAAACTTGATACGGTGTCCCATGTTGATGTTGTCCCATGGCCAGGTTGTAGCTATCCACAAACCCACCCATTTCTTCAGATACGTCGATGACACGTTTGTGGTCTGGCCCCACGGGAAAGAAACACTACAGGAATTTCTACAGCATCTGAATGGATTAAACAGCAACATACAGTTCACAATGGAAGTAGAAAAGAACGGACAGCTCCCCTTCCTTGACATCTTAATCAGCAAGAAAACTGATGGGACTTTGGGCCATGCTGTCTACCGGAAGAAGACCCATACGGACCTATACTTATATGGAACGAGCCATCACCATCCATCCCAGCGCAGAGGGGTACTTAACACCCTCTTTCATAGAGCTTTTGCCATTTCAGACTGCAACAACTTACTGGAGGAACTAGACCATCTCAAGAGAATATTCCTCCAGAATGGCTACAAGAACAATGAAATTAGATTGGCCCTGAAAAGGACTGCTTCTCCGCGTCCAGCAGTGGAAGATGAGAAACCCCCTGACGGTAGCCGGCGCGTAGCATGCATACCATACATGGGTGCAACGTCGGGGAAAATTAGCCGTATCCTCCGGAAATTTGACATAAAAACAATTCATCTACCACCTCCCAAGATAAAGCAGCTGATCCGGCCAGTGAAGGACATCCTGGGTCTGAAGACAGCTGGTGTGTACCGCATTCCTTGCGAATGCGGCAAGCAATACATTGGACATACCGGCCACATGGTGGAAGTGCGCTGCAAGGAACATGCCCGAAATATCCGGCTGTTTTATCCAGATAAATCTGCGGAGCGGAACACGCCATCAACATGGGACACCGTATCAAGTTCGGTGAAACAGCTATTCTTGCCAGGTCTTCAAACTTCTGGGAGAGAGTGGTGAGGGAAGCCGTGGAGATCCGTTTGGAACCAAACAACATGAATAGAGACAGCGGTATCCAACTAAGCCCTGCCTGGTTCCATGCTATTGATTCGGTCAGGTCCATACGAGCCAACCGCACACCTTCCAATGAACCACCAGAGTAATTAAAAACATTGGCCCTCATTTGGACCGTGTTTCCCTTTTTTTTCCAATTTTTTCTCGTTTCCACCACCACCTATATAATAATAATTAATTTTCACTACCTATTGACCGTTGGCCCTTATTTGGACCGATTCTACTTCTCTAATTTTCCCTCCTGTTCTTACAGCACCCATCTGTTTCCTGATTGGTTGGTCTTCAACAAATCCTTTCTCCAATCCGGATGTCCCCATTCACAGCAGTCCTATAAATACACGCCATCTAATCCCGGCATTTCACTCTCCTTGACAATGAAGCCTCAGTTTGGCTTCGAAACGTCTGAATTAATCCAATTCACCACCTGGTTAGTAGCCCGGGAAAATATCATATATCATATTTTTTGTTGGTATTGTGTTAATCTATGTACAAAACTAGTTACGTTCCTTCTATTTTTCAGTGCTGGGGATTACTTCATCTTGGCTTATCTTGGTGTGTGCAAGTGTATTGGTGAGACTGGGAACTACTGCAGCAGCAAGTGTATTCCACCTTGTGCTGAAAGACACTATGGGGAACTCGGATGCCATCAAGACACAAACACTACTGCACATTCTCAGTGGTCTTCTTCTTGTCTTGGGAATACTGGGACTCTGTAAGTTCAATCACAGGGATTTAAGTGGGGATATATAATATTGAGGGTCAAGAAATAATTTTTTCAGTTTATTTTTATCCTTTTTACTGCTAACATATTATTCTTATGCAAATAATTTGTCATTTCCTCTGAAACAAGAGCACAGCATGTATTTCTTAAGTTCAACCACAGGGACTTAAGTGAGGTTATATAGAACTGAGGGTCAAGAAAGAAATTTTTCAGTTTATTTTTAACCTTTTCACTGCTTATTATCAATGTGCAAAATGGTGGTGCTGAATTCATTTGCAAATTTCTTTTGTAACCGTAAATGGACAAACAATGGCAAATAATTTGTCAAAGAAACAAGAGCACAGATATTCAGCTCAAATTCAGAGCAAATTCTTGAAGTTTAGAATGATTTACATTAATCCTGGATATGCCCGCATGTCACCACAACACAGCTGAGTTAACATGCAAATCAATGGATGGAACAATATATCGCCTGAAATATTTAACTACAGATGGTAGCAAGAGACAGAGAATAGGAAACTGATGGTGTCAGGATTTAGACAACACATGACACTATACACTGACTCACTTTGAATCACTTTCATAGAGAATTTCTTTCATCAATTGGCATGCAAAGTGGTGCATCATATAAAAGCATTGATAGCATGGCCAGCAGTGATGCGCGCTGATCCATATATACAGCTAAAGCAGTGAAAAGGCTAATATGAAGACTGTATATCTATAATCTTACCAGTGGTTGATTTTATATCTACATTTACAGAATGGAAAGATAGCAATGGGGTAGAAGATAATGAAAAGGTTTGCTCTCTCAGGTATGAATATGCAAGCCCTTTCAGGTTAAATGAAAGAATGAATAACCTTTAATTGTTTATTAATATTTCCTTAATTTGATAGCCTGTTTATAGCCAGACACAAAATATAAACACTTAAACAAATAAAAAAACAAAAAACAATAATGCACATTTATACGGTTATTCTTGACGTAAATGAAATCACATGTTATTAAAAACCCTTTTTGTAAATTACGACTCATAGCACAATAACCACTCTTCAGAACAACTGGTTGCATCACAGCCACCACTTGTGAATGATGTTGCATTGTGATCTGAAAGATGATGTGTTTCCCTCGAAGATGTGATGTGTAATGTGAACAGTCATTGTTGACTTAATTGTGTGTATGTTTAACCATCATTGCATACAAATACGTGTTGTCACTATGTTATCTGATGATGGTAGCAAAGAACAACAAAGTCATTTGCGAAATGCTTCACAATATTAGAAATGCATGATTGTCACTGCATTATCCGATGAGGGTAGCATAGGGTGTCCATTCATCCCATTTCTCCTGGAACAGTCTTTTTTTTTTAAATTTACAAAATGTCCCACTGTCCCAAAATTGTTATTGTGGACACTCAAGTGTCCTGCTTTTTTGTGACTGTGATTGGCCAGTGAGTTTCAGGCTACGTTAAGTTACAACAGTGAAGGTCTTGCTCATTGTCAAAACAATACTTTATGGAGTAATATGTGCTGACTTTTACGATAAATTATAAGAAAAAACGCACTTCTTGATGGAATACATAAAAGAGAAATGTACAGTGACAATGAGGCATCTATTTCTGTGGAGTAAATTATCTACACCAGTCTGCAGAAGAAATTTAAGAAGTCATTTGGGATAATTTGTGTGCATGAGACAAAGATAAATTATTGTATATAGGCCTATTCTCTAACTTTTGAGAGTTACATTTTTGGCCCCTTTTTTTCCTTAATCGTCCCAGGTTATTTTGCAAAAAATTTAAAATGTCCCATTTATACGAGGGGATATTCAGAAAGTAAGGAACGTTTTGGAATTAAAAAAAAACCAAGTACAAGAAAAACATGTTATTATATACATGTGAAAGAGGGACTAAAATACTACTTTCAACATAATCACCACGAGGGCTATTCAGAAAGTAAGGAACGTTTTGGAATTAAAAAAAACCAAGTACAAGAAAAACATTTTATTATACACATGTGAAAGAGGGACTAAAATACTACTTTCAACATAATCACCATACAAATTCAGGCATTATCATAGTGGTGGACAAGCTTTGAAATTCATGTGTCATAGAATTCTGCCGCCACTCAGTGACGCGTACCTGGAGCTCCTCATTGTCGTCAAAACGCTGTGTTGCTAGCCAGGTCTTCATTTTCGGGAACAAGTGAAAATCACTTGGAGCAAGATCAGGACTGTAGGGGGGTGAGGAAAAACTTCCCAGTTGAACGAGTTCAAGAGTTCTTGCGTACGGTTTTTCCGTGTGAGGTCGGGCATTGTCATGCAAAAGCATCCGGGTTTGATTCCCGGCCAGGTCTGGGATTTTATGGAGATGTAAAATTTCCTTCCTGGGTCAGGACTAGGTGTTGTGTATCCTCATTCCCATCCTGCAAAAGGAACTGGCCACCCTAGGAACTGGCCTAGTGTCCCTCAGTCGGGCTGTGGGCCTTCCCCCCATGGCTCCATCCCAGGGCATTACCAGCCTCCGGGCTGAACACTTCATCATCATCATCATCATGTTTATAAAACGAGCATTAGTAAGTTTAACAATTTTCATGCTTCGTATATATGTATGTGTATATTTACCTCTACACATATATACATGTATAAAGGGTAGGTCTCTGTCACCTTGGCATGGTGCATCCTCAGATTGCGGATAGAGGATATGGCCTCCTCATATGGAGGGTAGCTGTGAATATATTGAATAAGCATTCACTGACAGACAACATGAGGTGGTCCTCCAGCTTGGGGGTCTGGCATGAGGTTAACAACCTCTCACAGTAAAAAATATTGTTAAGTAACGCTGCCTGATTTATGGATCCTTTCAGTGTAAAATTTTCAGGAGGTGAAATAGTCCCTCGTTTGGATCTCCAGGTAGGGACTATACCGAGGGAGTCTAAAAATCGTAGAAACTACAGATTGGGAACATGGAATGTTAGGAGCTTATATAGGCCTGGGGCGCTTAAATCGGTAACTAGAGAATTAGAGAAATACAGGTTAGATGTAGTGGCAGTACAGGAAGTTACATTAGAGGGTGACAGACAGACAGACAGACCCATATACCTTTTCCACGGGAAAGGGAACGATAACCGTCAATTAGGGACCAGGTTCTTCATACATAGGAGAATAAATTCTGCCATTAAGAAAGTAGAGTTTATTAATGATAATAATAATAATAATAATAATAATAATAATAATAATAATAATAATAGTTTATTCATCCATTGATCAAAATACATTGATATAGGACACGTCTTTACCATACAGAACTTACAAATTTTCCTCACACACACATGCACACTCATACAAAGTTTTTGATTATGATACAATTTTAATTTTTTTTAGCTATAATATTTTTAAAATAATGAAGTTCTACAGTAATAAAAATTTTATATCATTTTAATGACTACTTGATGTTAAACATATACACAAAATACATACACATAGGCCTACACAAAAGGGCATACAATTCTAGGGCAACATCTTTGACTTAACATATTATGAGTTAATTAGTTATTTTATATAGTAAAAAGCAATGACTCAGTCGGATATTTTAACATGGAAAATTATCAGTCACAAAATTATAGGAAATTTAAAGGTTGACATCACTCAAGTGAGTTTTCGTTCCTCCATAAAACTCTTCTACACTATGAAAACAGTTTAACAAGAATTTTTTTAAGGTTTTTTTAAATTGAGTAGTGGGTAGGTTCTTTATATAAGCTGGTAGAGAATTATACATAGACAGACCGCTATTCATAAAGCTTTTATTATCAAAATCAAAATTCAAAATTCTAGTTTGGTATTGTGGGATATGGCGTGCAAATTATTTTTTGTTCTTGTACTGTGGAAGTGAAATTCTTAATTTGTTTTATAGTCCTTTATACTAATCTTGACAGAAATATAGACACATGGAACCGGTAGAATCTGTAATGATTTAAAAAAATCTCTACAACTAGTACGCATGCTCACCTGCATCATTGCTCGAATAGCTCTTTTTTGTAAATTGAACACTAAGGGAGTGTGTGATGAATTTCCCCAAAAGATGATACCATAAGTTAGTATGGAATGGAATTGGGTAAAATATAAAATTCTGGTAGATTCTAACCCTAGTGACTTCCTAATAGTAAGTATTGCATAGCATGTTGAACTCAATCTACTTATTAACTTCTGAATGTGAGATGACCAATTTAAATGTTCATCCACCCATAGACCCAGAAATTGTTCTGTTTGTTCTGTTTGTATTCAATGATCTTACCCTTCAGTCTTATCTCTGGGTGTTGTGGTTGTCTATTTTGTACATGGCAGAAGGATATGGCTATTGTTTTGTCCAGATTAACAGATAGTCTATTTACATCAAACCATTTGGAAAGATGAAGAGAAGTCTCATTTATTTTGGGGATTATATCATTGGAATTTCGACCTGATATAAACACAGTAGTGTCGTCAGCAAAGAGGGTAGGTTTACCATGTTTAATACACGATTCCAAATCAATTATATATACAAGAAAAAGAACAGGTCCAAGGATGGATCCCTGTGGTACACCATACTTTACTGATTTCAGGTTAGATAAATGAGTAACATTTAACTTACAATTTGCATAATTATGAGAAATTTCTACTAATTGCTTCCTATCTGTTAGGTAAGACTTAAACCATTTATGAGCTAAGCCTCTTATTCCGTATGACTCAAATTTCCAAAGTAGAATATCATGGTCTACAAGATCTAAGGCTTTAGACAAATCCAAGAATAAAGCCACGTTTAATTCCTTTTTATCCATGGATTTATAAATATTCGAAATAAATTCTGTTATCACTGTATTTGTTGATTTAGATTTTTGAAATCCATGTTGACTATTTGCAAGAATTTTATGTTTAATTAGGAATGAGACTAGTCTTTTATGAACTACCCTTTCAATAATTTTAGAAAAAACAGATAGCAATGAGATTGGTCTATAATTATTTAAAGCAGTATTTATTCCTTTTTAAATAATGGTTTTATCTTTGATATTTTTAAGTCATCAGGGAAGTGGCCAGTGGCAAATGAGAGATTAATTATATAACATAGGGGAGTTGAAACCTGCATAAAACACTTTTTTATAAGAAAATCAGGAATATCATCAATTCCAGCTGATTTCTTATTTTTCATGTTTTTTATGATATCAACTATTTCAAATTCATTTACTGGAGTCAAAAACATGCTATTGTATACATTCAAATTTTTTGTAGGTGCATCTGTAGATTTGCCATTGTCATCGAAATTGTTTTTCTTTCTTTCTTACGCTATTCTAAGAGGACGGTGGTGTGATATCATAGTTATGAATGTCCATGCACCAACAGAGGATAAACAAGATGATGACAAGGACAGTTTTTTATGAGGAAATAGAACAAACATTTGATCAGTTTCCAGCATATCATATGAAAATTTTGCTAGGAGATTTCAATGCAAAAATAGGAAGGGAGGATATTTTGAAGCCCACAATTGGGAACGAAAGTCTCCACTTGCAGAGCACGATAATGGGGATAGACTAGTGAATTTTGCATTGCTAAAAATTTAATCGTAAAGAGTACAAAATTCCCACATCGTGATATTCGTAAATACACATGGACCTAGCCAAATGGAAAGACTCATAATCAAATCGACCATGTGCTAATAGATGCAAGGAGGTAGTCTAGTATAATTGACGTTCGAACTTTTAAGGGTGCTGACTGTGAATCAGATCACTATCTGGTAGTTGCGGAAGTTTGGGAGAAACTTTTGTTAAACAAAGGTACTAGGCAAAATTTCGATATAGAGATATTCAATGTGAAAAAGCTAGGTGAAGACCAAAGTAGGAATGCTTACCAAGTTGAGATTTCAAATAGATTTGCAGTTCTAGGAAACACTGCAGAACAAGAAGCTAGGGATGATATGAATATCGATAAAATCTGGGAATGCCTTAAAGTAGCCGCAAAAGAAAAATTAGGTCAGCTTGAACTGAAACCAACAACCTGAAACCAAAAAGCGTGGTTCAATGATGACTCTGTAAAATTAGTAAATGCAAGAAAGCAGGCAAAACTACAGTGGTTAAAGAATCCAAATGACACTACTGTTGAAAATCTTAACAATGCTAAACAAGAAATCCCTAGAATCATTAGAACAAAGAAAAGAAACTACGTATCTCAAAGACAAAGTAAATGAATTAGAGGAAAATAGTAAAGACAAAAATGTTAGGGATCTTTACAAGGGAATAAACGAGTTCAAGAAAGGTTGTCAGCCTTGATTAAACATAATTAAGGACAATGATGGCACTAAACTCACAGCTCCGAATAATATTTTGAATAGGTGCAAAATTTCTTTAATCAATTATTAAATGTACATGGAGATGTCCAAAGTGTAGAAAGTAAAATATTCACAGCAGAGTCAATGATTGCTGAACCATTCTAACAGAAATAGAAACAGCTATAGGTAAACTAAAAACTCACAAATCCTCAGGTGTTGATCTAATTCCAGCAGAATTAATCAAGGCAGGTGGGGATAGATAAATGCAGAGATCCATAAACTCATTCTTATGATTTGGAGAAAGGAGGAATTGCCAAAGGAATGGAAAGAATATATTATTATATCAATCCATAAAATGGGAGATAGAGTCAAATGTAATAACTATCAAGGAATTTCTCTCTTATCAACATCATACAAAATTCTATCTACTCGTAATATACTGCTGTCAAGATTAACCCCATATGCAGATGAAATCATCAGAGATCACCAATGTGGATTTAGGCGAAATAGATCAACCATTGTTCATTTATTTTGTATTCGCCAAATCTTGGAGAAAAAGTGGAAATACAATAAGTCTGTTCGCTAGCTATAACTTACATAGATTTAAAAAAAGCACAGTGAGACAAATTGCACAATTGGGGTACCAAAGAAGTTAGTTAGGCTGATCAAAATGTGTCTAAATAAAACCTATGGCAGACTCTGGGTAGGAAAATTTATATCAGATAGGTTTGCCATTACAAGCGGCTTGAAGCAAGGGGATGCACTATCACCTTTACTTTTTAATTTTGCTTTGGAATATGCCATTAGGAAAGTTCAGGAAAACAAGGTAGGCCTAGAATTAAATTGCAGTCACCCGATTTTAGCTTACACAGATGACATTTGCTTGTCAGGAAATGACATAAACACAATCGAGAGAAATGCAGAAAGTCTTTTCGCTTCCTGCAGAAATGTTGGATTGGAAATTAATACAGAAAACACTAAGTATATGGTCATGGAACGTCAAAATAATGCTCTACAAAATATTAGAATAGCCGGTAAATGGTTCGAACAAGTGGAAAAATTCAAATATCTGGGAGCAATAATTACAGACACAAATAATATTAAAGCAGAAGTTAAGTCTTGACTAAAATCAGCAAATGCTTGTTTTTATACAGTTCAGAAACTCTTATCTTCTTGTCTTCTGTCCATAAATCTAAAAATAAAGATTTATAAGACTATTATCCTGCCGGTTGTGTTGTATGGATGTGAGACATGGCTGCTTACTGATCAGAAAGAACATAATCTGAGAGTGTTCGAAAACAGGGTGCTTAGGAAAATATTTGGGCCTAAGGGAGATGAAAATGGAGACTGGAGAAAACTGCATAATGACGAGCTTCATAACCTGTACTCTTCACCGGATATAGTAAGGGTAATTAAATCACGGAGGATGAAGTGGGCTGGACATGTTGCGCACATGGGGGAGGAAAGACATATCTCAAAAGTATTGACTAGGAGACCACATAGGTGGGAGAGCAATATTAGGATAGATTTAAGGGAAGTAGGATTTGCGAGGGATGATTGGATAGAGTTAGCACAGAATAGGGTTGAATGGCAGGCTCAGGTAAGCGCGGCAATGAATCTTCGGGTTCCATAAAATAGATAATATTCCTTTAGTTTGCTGAGGAATTGTCTATTGCCATTGAATAAGTAAGTAACTTAAGTAAGTAAGTAATAATTTTTTTGCACTCCTTAGCTAGTAAGTGTTACTTACGAAAGTTGTTTACATGGATCGTAAGTTGACATTCCCACACAATCGTGTTGCTAAGGGCGTTGCGATGAGGTTAAATTACTTACGGTCCAAGCGCCACGTCATAATTCATTACGATACACTTCATAATACAAGCCTTTATGGACACGGCCCCCAGGACAAATATTCTCGAAAACTTAAAAACCCTCGGCTGCGCCTTGGGTTTTCAATCTGTTTCCTCGACCCGTAAATGTGCCTTACGGCACTTGTATCGCAATATACTATAATACAAGTGCCTTAATTACCAACATGGACAAGATGCATATGAATGCTTTTGTTCGACCATAATTAAATGTCTAAATGTCCCAAGTTCTGAGTTTTTAAAATACCTTGTAATGATAAAACAAATTATTCTATCTCGATGAACATTCAGCTGTTGGTTATTTTAATATTTTGCTATAGATGGTAGGTGATAAAGGTATGCAGGAAGCAGTACTTTGCTTGGACCAATGGACACACTTTTAGTGAATAATATAATATATCAATGATTATTTTCATAACTTAATTTTACTTTTTATTGCAGCTTTCAACTTTGAGACATCTTTTAAACTTCTGGGTTGGATGAACCTAATAGCAGGAATTCTGTGGAGTTTACAGCCTATACTGAACAGAATCTGTGGCTTCCACAGATGATTTACCATCATCTCTTCAAACCATGAAAGAATTATGAAATCCTAATATTTATGAAAAATAATTTGCATATGCATATTCAACAAACTCGGAAGTACACTCCTACAATACCAGGAATAAGTATGCTCTGTTCACTCCATTTCATAACACAAATGTCTACCAGCAGGGGCATATCCAAGGTTTCTTTTTGGGAGGGGCTGTGAAAAGCCTAACACTATTATCACTAGTGCTCAGAAATTGATGAACTAAAAATGCCTGAAAAATGACTTATAAATTGATCCATATCAAAAATACAAAAAATAAAATGTCACGAAAATGACCCTTGCACCATATCAAATGGAAATTTCTCATGTATTAAAGCTCCCTAAGCTTAGATAGATGAATTTTCCCATCACCAGCCAGCAATCGCTTGTGGTGTAGTGGTTAAGGCTGCTATTTACAGTGCTAGCGGTCACGAGTTGAAATTGATCCAAAATTTAATGTGAAGAATAAGTCTTAAATAGGTAGGTAGGGCGAGGAGAAGGTGAGAGAAAGGGAGGAAGAGAGAGGAAAAGGAAGAGAAGAAGAGAATAAAGGAAAAATTATATTTTTCCAGTTTCACCTTTGGCATTACTAGCAACACCATCTAGGAGGCATCGTGGGAGGCATTAGAGCATTGGTGGGAGGAGACAACTTCTCGTGTATATCATAGGTCATGACTGGTGAAAACATCTCAGGCATTTGTTTCGTGAGCCTCACGGAGCTGATGCTCGGCTATATTCGTAAAGATCACTTGGTATAACTTATTCACACCACATTCAAAATGACATTATGAACATTTATTATGGTTTAGGCGATGGCAATTCTATTACAGTTCATTGTCTTGCATAGATAGGACCCTTTTTTTTTAAATAAACCATCTGAGTGACATCTCGGCCACCTCACTCTGTCCTAAATATCTTGTTTCTGATATACTCAATATTTTAATTTTAAGAAATAAATCCTATGTTAACAGTCTAAATTACCAATAGGAAATATACCCCTTTTCAGAGATCTTGCCAACTTCCATATTGGAAAATACAATACAACTAATGGAAGTTGCTCCTTCTGAAGACGGGCCTCTGCACCCACAACAAAACAGAGCATTTCACTCTGGAATATAACTATCTCGGCTTCCGTATTTTTCAAGATATATCCCTTATTTCAAGAATTACAGTCCTATTCTTTTAAATTTGTTTTGGTATGATATTTTCATAACAGTCATATATGAAATGTAATTGGTAGTTTTAAATGGTATTGGCAGGAATGTTTGTATTGTTGATGTAGAGTGGTGTGTATAGGCCTATATATATATATATATATATATTAATAAAAATTAATTTCCAAAATGTATGACGGAGCATCACTTGAGAACTGCTCGACCGATTTGGCTGATTCTTTTTTTGTTGTGTTCGTAATTGTCAGGACAAGGTTTGTATGAAAGAAATTTTTTGGAAAATCCACGGGAAAAGTCGGAAATGTGAAATGAGGCAAAGTTAGAGAGATCTGCTCTCAATTGTTTACATAACAAAAAAAGAAGATTAAAAAAAATTGAAGTGTGACAAAAGAATGTGACATATTAACAGTTTGAGAGTTCCGCTGTCAAATGTTTTCATAAAAAAAAAAAGAAGTGTGAGTTTTGCAACCAAACCAAATTGAAAGTGTGTATGTATGTAGGCCTACGTGGGTAAGTATGTTCCCTATACAAATCTACATTTCTTGACCAATTTGCACGAAATTTTGCACACATACCCAGTTAAGCCCGGGAAGTAACACGGTGAACACTAAAATTCAAACAAACTACTCCCTCCCTTGAAAATTTATATAATTTCTGAAAATATTATACTGAAAAATGAAATGCAATTCAGTGTATTGTTTACAGTATTCACATAGGGCTTTGGGAACTACATAATACTGGGCTTTAAAAAATTATCATGCTATCGATGTAATTAATAGGCTACATTTGTGGAAATAATTCTTGAAGAATGAAATCCAAGAAAATAAAGCACAATGATAATAATAATAATAATAATAATAATAATAATAATAATAATAATAATAATAATAATAATAATAATAATAATGATAATAATAGTTTATTCATCCTCGGAACATTTAGCCTACATGTTATGGGATATGTTAACTATACAAGATCAGACAGAGTTGTGTTACAGTTTGCATATAGAACAGAGAGAGAAAACATTAAATCTTATTTACATTTATTTACAATGAAAATAATTCAGCATTGTGGCATTTTTCTTCAAATTCCTCTACACTGTATATGGCATTCTTTGTTAAGAATTTTTTGATGTAGGTCATGAAGTGTTTTGTTTTGAGGTTTCTAATTTTGTGTGGAAGGTTATTATATAGTTTGGGACCTATGTGCTTATAGCTATTGTGTGTTTTTGATAGTCTTAAATATGGGGTGTCTGGTCTGTTTTTGCCTTGTGTTGTGGGTATGGATCTGACTGCGTTCACTAAAAAGATGTTGGTTCTCCTTTGTGTAGGACAGAACATGAGATATATAGAGAGATGGTTGTGTCATGATGTTGCTGTTCCTAAAAGCAGTTCTACATGTTTTTTGGTTATCTATTTCATATATACCGTACATCTAATGGCCTTTTTCTGCCATTTGAATACGGTTTTTGCTCCAGCAGAATTGCCCCCAAAAAGGATCCCATATTGTAGATGTGAGTGACAGTTTCACAGATGTCTTCGGATTTATGTCTGTCAATGAGTTGTTGGGATGAAAGGTGATTATTTCAGTTTTGTCTTGGTTCAACAATAGTCTGTTATGTGCAAGCCACTGGGATGCCTCATTAAAGACTTCCTCGTTTTTGTTTATTAGTTTAATTATGTCTGAGTCAGTTGTAATTAGGGTTGTGTCATCTGCATATATAACCGATCTACAGGATAGATTAGGGGTTAAGTTATTTATAAAAATAATGAACAGAAGGGGTCCTAAGACTGAGCCCTGGGGGACGCCTATGTTGATTTCTAGCATGTTGGAACGTTTATTGTTTATCTGTACCATCTGGTGTCTGTTGGAAAGGTATGATTCAAGAAGGTTTAGTTCAGTACTTCTAATTCCATAATGTTTTAGTTTTGTTATCAATAAGTTATGTGGAACAGTATCAAAGGCTTTGCTCAGATCTAAGAGTGTAGCACTTACATAATTATGTGACTCAAAACCATTTAGAATTTCTGTGATGGCTGATTCAACAGCTTTTGTGGTGGAGAGTCCTGGTCTGAAGCCAAATTGAGAGTCATTAATTAGATTATATTTTGCAAGGTATTGTGTTAGTTGGTCTTTTATGCATTGTTCAATAATTTTCGATAATATGGGGACAAGTGCAATTGGTCTGTAGCTACCAGGGTTTGTTTTTTCCCCTTTTTTGTATATTGGTACAATGATAGAGATTTTTAGACAGTCCGGGTACACTCCTTCAGCTATTACTCTATTTGTAATGTGAGTTATGGGTAAGAGAATTATATCAATAAGTTGTTTTGTTAATGTGTTAGATAGGCCATAGTGGTCTTCGCTTTTAGAATTTTTCATCTTGCGCACTATTTTAAGTATGGTGAGAGGTTCAACGTATTTCCAGCTAAGACGGGTTAAGGCACTTTTCCTAGCTGTAGAGTGGTTCTCTAGTGATTCATTAGGAGGATGATTTCCTTTAGGATTGTCACCCATCTGGTTGACCATGGTCTGGATTCCATTTACGAGAAAATTATTTAGATCATCAGGTGCTATAGGGATGTTCAGGGTTTGTTGTGTCCTAGCGGTTTTCAGATTTAACTATTTTCCATGCTGTTTTGCATGTATTTCTAGTTTTGTATAAGAGAATCATTGTAGTTAGTTTTTGCTTTAATAATATCCTTTCTGTAAGCATTTCTTATGTATTTATAGTTAGTCTTATCTTCAGCTGAGCCGGTTTTGGCTACCTTGTATAATATGTGAAGCAGTCACATAACTTTCTCTACCCTCGACATAGAAAATATCATTTTCTCACTTCACATTTTGATGTAGAATAAGCGGTCGTATTGCAGGGACAGCTTAAGTGTGTACCAGTTTGTTTACTATATCAGAAGTCGGGAAAAAGAAATCCTATCCACTGAATTGTCACTCATAGCTGTAGGCTTTGTATAGGGATGTTTATCATAGGCCCTAAACACCTACAAGAAGACAAAATAGGATGAAACATTTTCAGACCTACGCCTGCAGTATATTATGTCCCAGGTTTTGGGGGAGGAAAGTATGAAAGTGATATTGAATTTTTTGAAATTTCAGCTCCAAAACGGTTGTATGGTAACATGAGAGTGAGAGATAAAAATTTCCATAAACACAATACAATCTTATGTGGTAGGAACTTATGTTTCTTCTTATTTCAACCCCTCTCAGGCATGGTGTGTAGAAGCAACGGAATGCAACATTCGTCTTCATCTGTGAGCCATAAAAAGCTATATCTAGCATTTTCTGAGGAAGTAGTTTTAGTGTGATAAGTCGTTCTTCATTTCAAGAACTAGGCCTACGTACATATTATACAAGGCTCTAGAGTTTGAAAATCGAAAGTCCATCAAGTTAATTTCAAATTACAAAATAAAAACCCGGGCGACGCTGGGACTTTTAAGCTAGTATATATATATAATAGAGAATATTAATACAGTACTTTAAGTGACATTCGTTATGCTGTACGAGTAGTAAACTTTGGATCCCTTATTTTAGGCATTTATCCCTTATTTCTGCTTTCAAGAGCTGGCAACCCTAGTACAAGCGTATTTATGTAACCCAAGTACATGCGTCATGTATTCAAACAGAGGTGCCTAAAAATGAAAAGATAGGAAATTTCGACATTTTAGATTTATTACACATAGGCTACATTTATATTAAGCAGAAGCTGTTCTTTTGTCGTAAATCAGTTAACCGATGACATATCTGTTTAAAAAATATCCACTTCTTTTTGTTCCTATAGCTTTTAGTGAAAAGACTAATTCTTCTTCAGTCACACAATTTGTTTTACTAACTTGTATAGGATCCTCAAGAAAGTCATTAGGGGCTGTAAATAAATAAATAAATAAATTTAGCCTACAATACATCCCCTAAGGGCCAAGGCCTCCTGTATTCACAGGGAATTGCTCTTTGTTTGCTCCTTAAGGAGCTACACGAATTTGTTGCCTTTCTTTGTTGCACTGAACACTGTCTCACTATTCACTGCCTGTCTTGGTTGGATGCGGGTGGTTGCAGTTCACTCTTTGTGTGTCCGTCTTTTAGTGCTTGATGAGTCCTCTCCGAGTCTGTCACTGACGCTGGTGGCCCAAGAGTCTCCACACCTCTCTAGGGGCTGTGCAAGTATTCAATTCTATTGAAATTGTAAATAATCAATGAAATATGAATATTCTAATATAATATTTGAGCTGTTGTATCTGTGTAGACCCACACCACCAGTGGTGTAGGGAAGGGGGAATCCAGGGGGTCCAGACCCCCCCCCCCCTCGAAATCAAAACCTAAAATTCTATTTAAGTTATTTAAGCTCCATTTTGTCAAATATTTAATTATTTTATTTAATAATAAAATACTGAACTTGTAAATGTGTGCCTATTATTATTTTATTTTAACAATCTTCCTTTACATCCAGAGGCTGCCAATTGACAAAGAATATCATAACAGTATAAAAGTGTTTTTAACTTTATTTTTAATAATTAGTAATAAGTGTTAAAACCTAGGTAACGATTTCTTGTTTAAGTTAGCATGTCTTAGAGTATAGTAAACAAATTTGCTATCTAATTTCTCAGTTATAAATAGCGTAAAATGTGATTTTAATTAGTTCAATTTTTTTAAATTTTCCTAGGTGGACTCCAGTATTCCATACCCCCCAAGCCCCCCGGCACTTTTGACCCTCCCTGAAATTATTTTCTGGTAACGCCACTGAATGCCACATATTAATAAGAACTAAACTTAACTCTATGGCTCTACATCCCTTTAGGGACTAGGCCTACCATCCAACTACTGCGTCATCAACCATAGGCAGATAGCAGGTAATAAGACTGTAATCAATTGTGAAATTAATTGAGAAAAGAGCATGTCTGAAATCGATTCTCTATAACAGGGGTGCTCAAACGGTCGATCGCGAGTGCTTTTTGAGTAGATCTCGAGAAGAAAAAAATTTTTAATAAGTAGGTAGGTAACTAATAAAATAACACTGCTTGCGGCAAAAGGTGGCTTTATCAAAGGAACGCGCGGCACTTGTCAAAGAAAAGCCGCGTTGTTTCTAGACTAGACAGTGGAGTCTAGTCTAGAAACAACGAGAGACAGTACAGTCTAGTTTCGGGCGGCGCGTTTGACGGGAACATTCGAGACTTTCGTTCACGCCGATATAAATGTTGCGCCTGCAGGAATTGGAGTCATTCTGAATTGTAACTTGATGGCGATACTACGTCGATAAGTACAAAGTTTATTATTAAATAGTGGAAAATGAGTGCAGTGAAGAAATCTAAAACGTATCATTTTAATAAGGATTGGGAGGAAGAATTTTTCTTTTGTATGGTGAAGGATAAGTGCATTTGTGTTATTTGTCGTGCGTCAGTTGCAATACCTAAGCGTGGTAACTTAGAGAGGCACCATAAAACGGTTCATAAAAACTATGAAAAGGATTTTCCGCCACAGAGTGAATTAAGAAAACTAAAGGTACGTGATTTGATATCTTGTTTGAAAAAAGAACAATCCATGTTCACAAGACCAGTCAAACAATCAAAAGCTGCTACGATCGCGTCATTTAAAATATCTCATATATTGGCGAAACACAAGAAACCATTCGAAGATGGATCGGTGGTGAAGGAAGCATTTATTGAAGCGGGTGAGACTTTATTTGGAGATTTTAAAAATAAAACAGAAATCATGTCTGCTATTAGAGAACTTCAGTTATCTCGTCCGACTGTCACAAGGCGTATTGAAGTCATGAGCCAGGACATCGCAGATAAACTAAAACATGATATCATGGAATGTACATACTTTTCTTTACAGTTCGACGAATCCACCGATATGACAGACACTGCCCAGCTGTGTATTTTTATTCGGATGGTATTCAATGACATGTTGGCTAAGGAAGAATTTTTGACAATCATACCTCTGAAGGGGAAGACCCGTGGCGAAGATATATTTGACGTTTTCTTCAATTTTGTAAAAAACTACGAGCTACCAATATATAAATTAGTGTGCATTACAACCGATGGAGCACCAGCAATGACTGGAAACAAAAACGGTTTTGTGGCATTGTGTCGAGCTAATGAAGAATTCCCTTCATTTTTTTCATTCCATTGCATTATACATCAACAAGTTTTGTGTTCAAAAGTTTTAAACACGGAGGAAATTATGGGCATTGCGACAAAAATTGTGAATTCCATCCGTGCACGTAGCTTGCAACGGCGGCTCTTTCAGTTGCAGTTGGAAGATAGGGAGTCAGCTGAACACACTGATTTAGTTCTTCACACGGACGTCAGGTGGTTGAGTCGCGGAAAATTCCTAGAAAGGTTTCAAGAATTATTGCCCGAAATAACAGCTTTTCTAGACGAAAGAGGTGATGACACTCAGATTTTGAAAAACGAAAAATGGCTAAATGATTTGGCATTTTTGACTGACATCACAATGCACTTAAACACCGTTAACTTGGAGCTTCAAGGTAAAGGAAAAACTATTATTGAGATGATTAGCGCAGTAAACGCATTCAAAAGTAAATTGCAACTTATGATAGATCAACTGAAAAGAAAGGATCTGAAACATTTTCCGTCTTTGAAAGCAAGGATTCCTCAGTTGAATTATGATACGTATGAGGCTGAATTATCAAATATTTTGGGACAATTCGAAATGCGTTTTCATGATTGCAGTAAATTGGAAAATATAGCATCATTTATGAGTTATCCTTTTTCATGTAAAAACATTGAGGAATTAGCTACTGAAATAGCCAGTCAGTTTAATATGAACTCATGTTCTGTTGAAAATGAGTTGGTGCAGATTATATCAGATATACATCTCAAAGCTACAGCATCTGATACAAATTTCTGGTGTTTTATATCTGAAGATAAATATCCGAATGTAAGGCAAATCGCCCTTCAACTGACGGCATTTTTTGGGTCAACTTACTTGTGCGAGTCTGCATTTTCTGAAATGAAGATAATTAAGTCAAAATATCGCAATCGACTAACTGACGATCATATGTCATCATGCTTGCGATTAGCACTCAGTGGTTACGTACCATCTTATGAAAAGTATGCTGAGGACATGCAGTGCCACGCTTCAACATCCAAAGCCACTCCTTAGTTAAGTTTAACACCATATGTAACTCTTTTGTTTTGTAACAACCAATAAACTCGCAATTTTGAATAACTATGAGTTTTTTCATTGATATTGTAGAGAAGAACCTAACTAAACCTAACCCAAACCTTGACTAAAATAATGTACCTATACTGCGCAGAAAGCTAATATCTATATATGCTACGGTACGCCCTACCTAGGTAGGTAGGGTGTATCGTGTATGTACGACAACCCTGCATCACACACACTTGCAGTCTCTCAGAGTCGATCGTAAGTAGTCTAAAAATATTGAGGTAGATCGCCAGCAGTTCAAGTTTGAGCACCCCTGCTCTATAATATACATAAAACTATAAATTCAGCAGAAGACTGTTATAATCTTCAAACTGATATTAATGCAGTATCAAAGTGAAGTACAGATAACAAACCACCACTCAATATTTAAAAATGTGAAAAAATGACATTTGTAAGATGTAAAGAAACTATTAGGTTTAATTATAGCATTGACAACATTCCATTACTACAAGTAAAAAGTAAAAAAGACCTAGGTATTGTTTTTACTTCTGATCTAAGATTTAATGAACATATAGAATTAACAGTTAGGAAAGCATTGGGAACCCTTGGTTTCATAATGAGAAATTCATACATGCTAAGCCAGGAAACATTAACTCGTTTATATTATTCTCTCGTTAGACAAAATTTGGAATATGGATCTATCATTTGGGATCCATTTACTGTAAAAAACAAAAAATAATCGAAAAAGTACAAAATAAATTCCTTCAGTTTTTAATGTATAAAGTTTGTGGCTATTATCCATTGTATATGAATTATGATAAACTCCTGGAAAATTTTGAATTCCAAGCTTTATCACATAGAAGAGCATGTCAGTCATTAAGTTTTTTGTATAAAATAATGAATTCTAATATTGATGATACAAACCTTATAGAAAGAATTTATATATATGTACCCAGCAAAAATAGTAGATTAAGTAAACTATTTTTTACTCCTAGAGTAAACACAGACTTGCACAAAAATTCACCAATAAATAGAACTTTGAATAGGTACAATCAAATCCACCCATTTAATATTGATATATTTGGAATGAATCTTAAACAATTTAATTCTGCTGCAAACCAACTGTTAAAACTTGTCCAAAATGGTAATTCATAGCAATCTGTGTGTGAATAGTAATACCACATATGATATTGTCAACTAACATATTTTTCTCTACATACTTCATGCTTGCTTTCTTCTTATCTCTCTTATTCTCTTTACTCTCTCCTATTCTCTTTACTTCTTACCTTACATTGGTTACTATCCTAACTTTATTACATTTTATTATACCTATTTCATATTTGTATTATTGTAAGTACATTATGTATTGCTAGTATAGTCATGAACATTGTAATTGGGTGGTATACCCAGTGCTTTAGTTGGAAAATATTTTATGGGGGTACTCACCTTACTTCAAAATTTTCCATATCGCCTCATACAAAAGAGTTTTAAAAAACCGAGCATCTTATCAGGATAGCCAACATGTAATCTAAGGAGAAAGTAATTATTGTAGAAATGCGCATGAAGGTGAAGATTAGAACGCATATCTATTGCGAATTTAATAGTGTTTGTCATTATTAACAAATACACTCTCGTGAATTGGACATTTAATAAGTATTTTAGGACAATATCGTTCCTGTACTGCCAGTACGACGTACCGGAGCACATATATTTCCCGGTATGATAGAAGGAAAATAATTTTATACTGGTACGCAGTACCGGTGCGTACCGGCCCAACTAAAGCACTGGGTATACCTGTAATGTTCATTCTTGAATAAATAAATAAATAAATAAATATATACCGGTACACATAATTTGCCGAACACTTCGAGTTTAACCTGTTCTACTTTATTCATTTGCTTATAACATTATGACTTGCAGAAATCTGATTTTTTAACATAGGTAGGCTGAAGGGGATTATGATTGCCCACCTAAATGGGAAAACATTGAATGATTTGGACGAAACTCACTGTGTGGGGTTTCTTGGGCAAGGAACTTGAAACTGAAGTCTTTTTTACCTGAGCTGTGCAATTTAATCATGGAATGTACATTGAAGCCAGGTTTTTACCTTTTTAATTATCAATTGTTTTAATTGTTAATGCATGAGTTGTTTAAGGTTAATGAATTTGTGGTAGGCTACATTTTAATCATTTTTAGGTAGATTTCGAAGAAAAATCTACCTATTGCAATGGATACCACTTCATGATTTTCGAAAAATTCTTTCATATCTTTACGTTTCATGCTCCCCTAAGTACGAAACCACCGCCCGTTCAAAAAAACATTTTGTGATATTTATATATATATATTTATATACACGATAGCGGCCGTAATTTTGAAGATATTTTAACCAAATTTTAATATGTTATTTCTAGGCCCAATAGTTCGGACAAGTTCGTTAATGAGCAAAATTGGCCCAAGGGGGTGGTCGGGGGAGGGGGTTGAAATTTTAAAAATGTATATCTCGGCCCCTATGAAGTATAGAGGGAAACTTTGTTTGAATAAATTAGAGTACTCGCTACGGAGTTCACAGTGACATCAACGATTCGGGGGTTCGAGTGAGGGTGGGGGTGGGGTGGGGGATGAAAATTCGAAACTTTTTAAACCATGTCTTGTGGGGTATCGTTGAAAAGCTCTTGATGAGTACTCTACAAATCAATAAATAGTTTCTTTATAGCTCTCATATGACGCGAGATTTTAATGTTTGAAAATAATAACACTTAAAAGAATTATTATAATATCATAATTTTGTCTTGTTTAACGGCTTTGCTAATTTTATTCATTTTTGATCTTGCGCACGGCCTCCCAGAATATTATATCCTATTCTTGTTGTCAAAACAAATGATTGTAGGCTCTTCCTCTTTACTGCAGGTTTGCCATGCCAAGGCTAAAAAAGAAGAGTGCTGCGCAGCGATAATAAATTAAACCAAAAGCACTTTGAAATCTACCTCAGCCTGTAGGCCTGCCTAAAGGGATTTTTCATTTTATTTTGAATGTGTATGCCCATACGGAAGCACAAGATTTGTTCTATTTGTTTAATTATTTATATTTGTTACGAAAAACAATATAATTAAGAATAAAATTATGTAATTCTTGCAGTTTATGTAAAAATGATATCATCTTATATACCCATATAAGCAATAAGAATATTCTTCTTCACACCTATTTTGTAAGTCCAAACTTACAAAATAGGTGTGAAGAAGAATATTCTTATTGATTATATATAATATACACTTCACAATGTTTTCCCGAATAATTTAATCAAATGATATCATCTGTTAATGAAGATAATGTTTTTATTTTGTTTCTGTTAAATACATTATTTAAATAACACATCTAACAGTTGAGGCACCTGCTTGTAAATTAAAATTCTTACATAACTATGCACATGTCAAAGCACAATATTCAAATATAATGGTGCTGATAATGTCACTTAGCAACAAGTTAGATGGCACTTCAGTGCCGCAGGAAGAATTTAAATAACAGAATATTGTATTTACATAAGGTGGTGGGTATTTTATACACATTGCTCGTACTTAAAGGTTAAATCATGGCAAATCCTGTTTCTTCTTCTGTGTGAGGAAGAAAATGAATTTTTAGTTTACATCTTCGAGAAAATATTTTGTTACAGACATCACACAAGTTTTCTCACCAATGAGGGTAAACAGATGTCGAGAGAAGGCTGATATGCATTAAGAAAAGAGTACGAGGTCTGTTAGAAAAGTATTTGATCTTTGGCCAGAGAAAAAAAACTGGCATACCTGGAGCATTGAAAACCTCATCACCCTCAAAGTAGTCTTTGGGACTCCACACACTTGTTCCAGTGGTGCCACCATTGTTGGAAGCATTCTGAGAAAGCCTCTATTGGTATGGAGTTTAGCTTGGCTGTCGTTGCAGACATAATGTCCTCTCTTGTCTGAAATCACGTTCCTTTCAATGGCCTCTTGAGTTTGGGGAACAGCCAGAAGTCGCAGGGGCCATATTGTCATATTAGGAGAGTAAACCACAGGAGTTTTGTTCTTCACCAAAAAAGTCTGAATCAAGTGCGAGGAATGTGCTGGAGCATTGTCATGATGGAGGCGCCAATTTCCTGTTGACCACAACTCTGGTCTCTTGCACCGCACAGCATCTTGAAGGCGATGGAGGACATCCCTGTAGTACTCTTTAGTGATTGTTTGACCCTGTGGTGCATACTCATGGTGTACCACACCGCAGGAGTCAAAGAAAGCAGTCAGCATAACTTTGACATTGCTGTACACTCGGCGGGCCTTTGGTCTTGGTGATGTGGAATACTTCCATGGTGACAACTGAGATTTGGTTTCCGGGTCGTACCCATACACCCAGGACTCATTACCAGTGATTATGGTGTTCATGAAGTCGGGGTCACTGTTTGTAGAGTCCAACATAAGCAGCTTCGGCACGAATTTCACCGTCACTCTCTTCATGGCCAAATCTTCGGTCATAATAGAATGTGCCAAAAAAGAGCTGATGCCCATCTCTTCTGTGATTTATCGGATACTCACACGACGGTCCCGCATCACCACAGCGTTCACTTTGGGAATGACCTGGTCATTTTGGCATGTTGATGGTTGACCGGAGCGTGGCTCACTCTTCACCGATGTGCGGCCGTCTTTAAACCGGTTGTACCACTCCTTAATCTGTGTGATACCCACAGCATCATCACTGAAAGCCATCTGGATTTTCCAAATGGTTTCCACCTGGCTGTCACCCAGTTTCAGGCAAAATTTTATGCAATAGCACTGCTCCAGTCGTTCTGTCATTTTCCTTGCAATGAAAAACCAACGAGAGCACTACACACTACCTCACTCAAATGCTGCTTGCCAGCAACAGACGCTATTAATGGGTGGGAAATAATTCACGCATGTGCACGAAGGTTCAAGGTCGGCTCAACAAGTGCGCTTGATTCAAACCCATCAGGTTTTCGCAACAACAAAATAAGGTCGGATACTTTTCTAACAGACCTCGTATGTGCTTCATACTGGCAAATTTCAAGTTTCTACTTGCAGTCATATGCACAAAGAACAAGTGGAGTGCCCACACACTGCACCAAACAGGAAGCTTGTACAGTGCGTTTCACATAAGAGTTGGCCAATCATGAGGGTTTCTGCGACACAGCAGCCACAGTTCTAACTCCCGAGCGATCAGGTGGAATATTTACGCAAATAAAGCCGCTAATGGTATAGTGATTCAGTTTCTCACAATTAAAGTTAAAATTACAATGAAAATAACCACTAACCTCATCACAAGAGATGTTGGAAATGTCCTCTTCTTGTATCCCCACAACACTGGCACCTTTCTAGGAAATTTTCTTTCACGTGTATAAGTTAAGCTTCCGAGATGAGTTAATTTCTCTTGTGTTGTCTTTAAGTTCTTCTAATGTATGGGAAATTGACCTATACACTTTACTTTTCAAGTTCCCCCATAAATAATAGCCACATACTGTTAGAAGAACTTAAAGACAATATCAGAAGATAAATTAACTCTATCTTGGTAGCTGAACTTATGCGCATGAAAGAAAATTTACTAAAATGGTGCCAGTGTTATGTGCTTGCAAGAGGAGGACAATTCCAACATCTCTTGTGATGAGAAGCATGGTTATTTTCTTTTTAATTTTAACTTAAATTGTGAGAACCTGAATCATTACACCGTTAGCGGCTTTATTTGCACAGATATTCCACCCAATTGCTCGGGAGTTAGAGCTGTGGCTGCTGTGACGCAGAAACCCGCACGATTGGCCAACTCTTATGTGAAACGCACTGTAGTTAGCAAACACGACACTCACTAAATTAGGGCTTCTTGAGCAGATGAGAATCCAGAAACAGAGAGAACATGGGGATTACAGATGAGCCGGAACCAACTCCTTCAGCCTTTTCTTATGAAAATTTACAAAGACAAAATAATTATGTTAATTTATATGTCTATTAATATTAATTTTATTTAATAATTTTTAGTGTCATTTTTGGTAAACTAATTTCATTGTACATTGTAAAAAAATCATTTTATGTTTCTTGTATTAGAATTAAAATTATGGGTTTATATAGTTCATTGGTTTTTTTCTTTTAAGAGGAAAACAGCCTAATTTCATATTTTATACTTCAAAATATGTAGAATCCATATATAAGCATTGTTTATTTTAGGAATATTGTAAATATAAGTAGGTCTACTAACTTGACAATTGCGTTAATCACAGTCTCACCTGGACTATACCGAGTGAGACCAAGTGTGTGTAATATCACCACAAACATGGCTATGTGCTGACTGAACTCCGCAGCGTTGAGTAGTCTATGGATATAAACGATACAAAATTACATTCAAATTATTAATTCTGTAAACAGTGTTTCTCAAATCTTCAAATTTTATATATCATTATTTCATATTTATTTATTTATCCAGATTGACTGCAGTTATGTTGATACGTTTCGTAGACAAATTTTTCAATCGTTGTCAGATGATTGTTGCACCAATTGTTGACGATTGTTGAAGTGGTTTTTGGACAATTGTTGAAACTATTGTTGGACGATTGAGAAACGATTTTTTGATGACAGTAGAAACCTTCTTTAAAACGATAGTTAATGATTGTTGGAAGATTGTTGGAACATTTGTTGGACGATCGTTAACAAGATTTTTAAATTAGCACTCAATCGATTCTTGAATAACTGATGAATTCAAGGTAGTCCTATTATTGAATGATTGTTTGATGCTTGTTGTAAGGATTGTTTTAACCACTTTTGAACGATTTATGAAATGATTATTGAACAATTGTTGAACCCATAGTTGGACACTTGTTCAACGATTGTTGAAAAATGGTTGAAACGCTTGTACGATTGTTAGCAAATTTTTGTTTGAGTTGAAACAATTGTTGGAAATTTGTTGAAGCGATTGTTGGGATATTGTTGAAACAATTGTGTAGCGATTGTTGGACTATAATTGAAAATATTGTTTAAAGATTTTTAAAACGAATTGAAGGCGAATGATGAAACTATTATTAAATGATCGTTGAAACTATTGTTGGACAATTGTTGTAAGTATTTTCGGTGGATTCAAGAAACGATTGTTGTTCGATTGTTTGAACGATATTTAGACTAATTTTGTTCGAATGTTAGACGATTAATGGACGATTGTCGAAACGACATTGCAACGATTGTGGAAACGATTGTTGAAACGAAAGTTAGACGTCTCCGGTGATTGTTTAAGGATTGCTGGACGATTGTTGAAACAAATGTTTGGCAATTGTTTAAACGATTGTTGGACATTTGTTGAAACGTTTCTTGGACAATTGTTGAAATGACTGTTGGACGATTGAAGAAACGAATTTTGTACGATTGTTTAAGCGTTAATTGGGCGATTTTCGAGAAGATTGTTGGAAGAGAGTTGGGAAAATTGTTGGCCAATTGTTTAATGTTGAAGCGACAAGTGTTGAAACGATTGTTGGACGTTTGTTGAAATGAATATTGAACGATTGTGGAAACTATTGTTGGACGATTAAGAATCGGTTTTTTGATGACTGTTGAAACTTTCTTTAAAACGATAGTTGAATGATTGTTGGAAGATTGTTAGAACGATTGTTGGACGATCGTTTACAACATTTTTAAATGAGCACTCAATCGATTCTTGAATAAAATTGATGAATTCAAGGTAGTAATATTGTTAAACGATTGTTTGATGCTAGTTCTAAGGATTGTAGAAACAATTTTTGAACGTTTATTGAAATGATTATTCAACGATTGTTGAACCCATTGTTGGACAATTTTTCAACGATTGTTGGAAAATAGTTGAAAGGCTTTTGGTACGATTGTTAGAACATTTTTATTTGATTGTTGAAACAATTGTTGGACGATTGTTGAAGCGATTGTTTGACGATTGTTGAAACGATTGTTCTACGATTAATCAAGTTATTATTGGACGATTGTTGAAAATATTGTTGGAAGATTGTGTGAAATATTGTTGGCCAATTATTTTAACGATTGTTGGAATATTGTTGAAACAATTGTGTAACGATTGTTAAACTATAATTGAAAATATTGTTTAAAGAATTTTAAAACGAATGGAAGGCGATTGAGGAAATAATTGTTAAATGATCGTTGAAACTATTCTTGGACGATTGTTGTAAGGATTTTTGGAGGATTCAAGCAACGATTGTTGTACATTGTTTGAACGATATTTGGACCACTTTTGAAACGAATGTTAGATGATTATTGGACAATTTTCTAAACGATTGTGCGATGATTGTTGAAACGATTGTTGAAACGAAAGTTAGACCAGTCGGGTGATTTTTTAATGATTGTTGGACGATTGTTGAAACGAATGTTTGACGATTGTTGAAACGATTGTTGGACTTTTGTTGAAATGTTTCTTGGACAATTCTTGAGGAATTGTTGGACGATTGTTGAAACGAAATTTGGAGGATTGTTGAAGCGATAATTAGGCGATTGTTGAGAAGATTGTTGTAAGGTAGTTGGAAATATTTTTGGCCGATTGTTTTAACGATTATTTGAACATTGTAGAATAAGTGTTGGACAACAGTTGAAACAATTGTTGAATGATTGTTAAAACGTTTGGTGGACGAATGTAGAAATAATTGTTAATGATTGTTGAAACTATTGTTGGACGATTGTTGGAGGATTGTTGGAATGATTGTAGAAACGTTTGGACGATTGTTAAAATGATTAATGAGCGATTTTTGAAACCGTTGTTGGACAATTATTGAAACGGTTGTTGAAAGGTTATTGGACAATTTTTGAAACGATTGTTGGGAGATAGTTTAAACGGTTGTTGGGAGATAGTTTAAACGGTTGTTGGATGTTTGTTAGAAATTTTGTTTTTGCCGAATGTTGAAACGATTATTGTGCGATTATGAAACGAATATTAGGTGATTGTGAAACAATTTAACATTTAACAATTATTTCCTCAATCGCCTTCCATTCGTTTTAAAATTCTTTAAACAATATTTTCTATTATACTCCAACAATCGTTACACAATTGTTTCAACAATATTCCAACAATAGTTAAAACAATTGGAAACAATATTTCACACAATATTTTCAACAATCGTCCAGTAGCGGCTCGTGGCTCAAAACGAGAGTGTGCTGCAAATACCATTTCATACAACAAACTTAAAATATTTAATAAATTAGTAGGCTTACTTACATAATTACCAGGGCCCAGATTCTGATGACCTAAAATTGTTTGAAAAATTACCTATAAAATGACCCTAAATTTTAAAGAAAATGACTTAATAATTATAAAAAATGACCTAAAAACTGACATTTTATTTATAAAAAATATTATTGCTCACACAAAGTTATAGACTAGTTTGTGCATAATTGTAAAAACTGTAATGTTGTGAATGTTCTTTTCTCATGGGAATTTATACTGGCACTGAGGCACTGGTGAGTCAAAATTCGGCCCATCCTATTGTGGTCTACCGGATTATATTGTTGTTCATTGAGGGCAAACAGTACTTTGCACTCTCAGATCCAAGCAGGTGGCAGACTCTGGTGCCAAGTCAATCTCATAACAATAGTAATATAATACAAAATTTTGGCGTTTTTTTTATTCTTACTTCCGGCTGAGACATGTCAACACATTAACGCCGAATTTTTCCTTCTTCCATAAACAAACAACACTTCAAAGACATCGCCGCTAGCGACGAAAAAAAAGTTAATGCATTCAATGTAAATACATGAAAATGACTAAATAAGGAAGCAAATGACAAAATAATGACCTAAAATTGAAATAAATGCCCTAAAAATATAAAATTGCATAAAATGACAAAAAATGACCTAACAAAAACGCATTTCTGTAATCTAGAGGCCATGATTAGGATTTATTTACAAGTTGGCAATGTGTATGCAGCATCAATAAAAAGATGACATCTCATTGAAATCCGGGCCTTGATAAAATACTGTCTCAGAGTGAAGTCCATGCGACGTTCCTTCTTACTACAGAAGTTATCGATGACTTTCGTGTTGAATCCACCCATGTTTGCAACTATCTTTTTCTCTATGGCATTGCAAGAGCTGTTCTTGTGACAAGGTATTCCTCAGGAATGTCTTTATCCTCTTCAGGGTAGAAAAGCATCTTTCTGGTTCTGCTGTGGTCATAGGATTGGTGATTATAATCCTGAGAAGCTTTGTTATTTCGGAGAATGTTCCTACCAAATTTAAGCTCGAGTAGTGGAACAGCTCCATGAATAATGCTTTTAGTGGCTAAAACCAGAACTACAGTTCCATCTATATTCCAGCAGATGTCGCAAGTGTCGTTTTGTGTCAGCGAGATCACAGCGCGCCAGTGAGACGTAAGGAAACCTCAAAATCTTGTGAATACAATTCGACCGCAGCCCGTTCCTCACGTTAAAACCAGCTTACACGTCACAAAGTCAAGCGTAAGCATGACGTCACACGCTACGAATGATGAGCTGCTTGACAGATGCATTCACGAATACGGGAAAGATAATATTCACATTACCGACTTCCATTCTCCAACGTAACAGCTAAGGATTTCTCGCGTGGACGCGCCAAGTTAAAAATCTAAGTAAAAGAAAATATAGTATATAGCGTTTGAAAATAACATTATACGACGAGCGGAAAACAAGCTGTGTGCTGTAGCACTGCAGCACTATAGGAGAAACCGCCACTGCAATCGTCCAACAATAGCTTGAAAAATCGTAGAACAATCGTCCAACAATCGCTTCAACAATCGTCCAACAATCGCTTCAACAATCGTCCAACAATCGCTTCAACAATCGTCCAACAATTGTTTCAACAATCAAATAAAAAGGTTCTAACAATCGTACCAAAAGCGTTTAAACTATTTTCCAACAAGCGTTGAACAATCGTCCAACAATCGTTGAACAATTGTCCAACAATGGGTTCAACAATCGTTGAATATTCATTTCACTAATCGTTCAAAAATTGTTTCTACAATCCTTAGAACTAGCACCAAACAATCGTTTAACAATCCTTGAATTCATCAATTTTATTCAAGAATCGATTGAGTACTCATTTAAAAATGTTTTTTAACAATCGTTCTAACAATCTTCCAACAATCTTTACACTATCGTTTTAAAGAAGGTTTCAACAGTCATCAAAAAATCGTTTCTCAATCGTCCAACTGTTTCAACAATCGTTCAACATTCATTTTGTGCCCCCCTTCGGGTTAGCACGAGCTTACGTACGGGAAGCTAGCGTACGGTTTAGGAATGTAGATTGGTTCCGACCATTTTTAACCAAATCAGTTAACACCCTGCTGAACTCTTGACACTGGGTCCCATTATCCCCATATACAAGATCTGAAAACTGACTTTGAACCATACAGGAAAGTGACTGGATACTTAATATTATCAGGAAAAAGTTCTTATTGAAAAATTTAGGGTATAAGAGGTTTATTCAGTTAAATCACAGCCAACATTGATCCAAGTTATATAACTCTTGAGATTCAGTAAAATCTATATACAGAATAATAAATAGTAATAAATATATTTAAAAACCCATATGTATCAGCTTTCAATTAATAATCAGGGCCATGAAATTCTAGAAAATTTATTTTGATGTAGGCCTTAGAAAAAATCCTTAAATGGAAAATAATTGTTAAAGCCTTTTTATTTGAATAAGGATCACACTCTATTCATGAAGAAAACTTGAATACCATATTTATCCAGAAATTCTTTAGTTTTCTAAAAATATAACTTTGAATCAGCATTTTAATTCTGAAATTACTTTAATCTCCTAATAATATAACTTTAGATGTAAAGATCAAAGTACCACGACAGTCTAGTTCCAATTCTGATCTAGATATCACTTTCTATATAACTGAATATATTAAAAACGACAGATGCTAAATTTATCTGGAACATACTTTGCCTTTAATGTTACATCATTCTGTCGAAGAAGACAGAATCTGAGAAAATGCAATTCCGGTAATACCGGAGTTGACGGGTCCCTGCACGCAGCAAGCCATATTGCCTTCACTCTGGCAGCGGTCCGTAAGGACAACTCCAACCGCCGCCGCCAAATTCGAATGTGTTATATTCAGAATCCACAACGCCGATTTTGAGTGGTTAAAGATTTAATATTAAAAATAGCGCAAAAGCCCGTTCTTCTCACAGGTGCTCCCGGGTGATAGTTTAAATTGGCGTAGGGACTAGTACTTAAAGGTTTAATATTAAAACGACCGCAAGAGCCCGTTCTATTCACAGGTGACAGTTAAATAACCCCGTTCTGCTCGCGGGTGACAGATTAAAGTTTGCATAGGGACTAGTGGTTAAAGTTTAATATTAAAGCTAGCGAAAGAGCCCGTTCTACTCACAGGTGACACTTAAATAACCCCGTTCTGCTCGCGGGTGATAGTTTAAATTGGCGTAGAGACTGGTACTTAAAGGTTTATTATTAAAACGACCGCAAGAGCCGGTTCTATTCACAGGTGACAGTTAAATAACCCCGTTCTGCTCGCGGGTGACAGATTAAGTTTGCATAGGGACTAGTAGTTAAAGTTTAATATTAAAACGAGTGAAAGAGCCCGTTCTACTCACAGGTTACACTTACATAACCCCGTTCTGCTCGTTGGGTGATAGTTTAAATTGGCGTAGGGACTAGTACTTAAAGGTTTAATATTAAAACGAGCGCAAGAGCCCGTTCTATTCACAGGTGACACTTAAATAATCCCGTTCTGCTCACGGGTCACTCTGTATATATTTTTATTATTTCCTAGCCGGTGGTCCTGGTGTTATAAAATCTGCACACGGCTTTTTCTACTTGGTATATTTTTTACCATTTTTAACTAACTCATATTTCTTTCTGCAGAGCAAAGAATGAATGAACGTATTATGTATTTTTCTTTGTGAACATCTCGTTTGTTGCCATAACTTGTACAAAGCCTACAGCATATTTTACCGACTTCTTGCATGTACCTAATACGCCTATTCAGATTTTTCGGATATTTTGTTTGTTTAAAATTATCGTACGTAATAATAAAGGTTCTTACCCTCACTTTACGACATGGAAATCACACCGATTAAAGAAAAATTCATTATATGGAGGGACATTTTTTCTCCGACTTGAGTTATATCTGTTCCTTATAATTCGACCCTTCTGAACACGAATATAACAGTAATATTTACCAGTTCCTTCCGTACTTCGAGAAAATTCCAATTTTCCATTAGTGTGACCCAGTCAACGCAGAAAGAGTATGGACGATTAGAAAGGAAAATTCATTCCATGGAGGAAACATTTTTTCCCGACACGAGTTACATGTTTCATCTATAATCCGACCCATCTGATCTCGAATATATCAATAATAATAACCATTTCCTTCCGCGCTTCGAGAAAATTGAGATTTTCCATTAATGTTAGACATTTTTCGCAGAAGAAGGAGGAACAATTCAAAGAAAAAATTAATTATATGGAGGGAAATTTTTTCTCCGACTTGAGTTATATCTGTTCCTTATAATCCGACCCTTCTGAACACGAATATAACAATAATAATAACCAGTTCCTTCCGCACTTCGAGAAAAAACCGATTTTCCAATACTGTCACACAGTTTACACAAGAAAAGTAGGACCGTTTCAAAACAAAAATTCATTACATGGAGGGGAAATTTTTTTCCGACCTAAATTACATGTGTTATCTATAATTCGACCCTTCTGAACACGAATATAACAATAATAATAACCAGTTCCTTCCGCACTTCGAGAAAATACCGATTTTCCATTAGTGTCACACAGTTTACGCAATAAGAGCATGGACGATATAAATAAAAATTAATTACATGGAGGAAAATTTTTTTTCCTTCATGGCTTATATGTGTTATCTATAAATCGACCCTTCTGAACACGAATATAACCATAACAATAACCAGTTCCTGCCGCACTCCGAGAAAATTCCCATTTTCCATTAGTGTCACAGAGTTTGTTTTGAAATGGTCCTACTTCTTCTGCGTAAACTGTGTGACACTAACGGAAAATCGGTATTTTCTCGAAGTGCGGATTAACTGGTTATTATTATTGTTATATTCGTGTTCAGAAGGGTCGAGTTATAGATATCACGTGTAATTTAGATCGGAAAAAAATTTCCCCCTCCATGTAATGAATTTTTGTTTTGAAACGGTCGTACTTTTCTTGTGTAAACTGTGTGACGGTAATGGAAAATCGGTTTTTTCTCGAAGTGCGGATAGAACTGGTTATTATCATTGTTATATTCGGGTTCAGAAGGGTCGAATTATAGATAAAACATGTAATTTAGGTCGGAAAAAAATTTCCCTTCCATGTAATGAATTTTTGTTATGTAATGGTCCTACTTTTCTTGTGTAAACTGTGTGACGGTAATGGAAAATCAGTTTTTTCTCGGAGATCGGCAGGAACTGGTTATTGTTATTGTTATATTCGTGTTTAGAAGGGTCGATTTATATATAACACATATAACCCATGACGGAAAAAAATTTCCTCCATGTAATGAATTTTTGTTTTGAAATGGTCCTACTTCTTCTGCGTAAACTGTGTGACACTAAGGGAAAATCGGTATTTTCTTGAAGTGCGGAAGGACTGGTTATTATTATTGTTATATTCGTGTTCAGAAGGGTCGAATTATAGATAACACATGTAATTTAGGTCGGAAAACAATTTCCCCTCCATGTAATGAATTTTTGTTATGAAATGGTCCTACTTCTTCTGCGTAAACTGTGTGACACTAATGGAAAATCGGTATTTTCTCGAAGTGGGGATTGAACTGGTTATTATTATTGTTATATTCGTGTTCAAAAGAGTCGAATTATAAATAACACGTTATTAGGTTGGAAAGAAATTTCCCCTCCATGTAATGAATTTTTGTTTTGAAACGGTCCTACTTTTCTTGTGTAAACTGTGTGACGGTAATGGAAAATCGGTTTTTTATCGAAGTGCGGATAGAACTGGTTATTATTATTATTATATTCGTGTTCAGGAGGATCGAATTATAGATAACACATGTAATTTAGGTCGGAAAAAAATTTCCCCTCCATGTAATGAATTTTTGTTATGAAATGGTCCTACTTTTCTTGTGTAAACTGTGTGACGGTACTGGAAAATCGGTATTTTCTCGAAGTGCGGATGGAACTGGTTATTATTATTGTTATATTCGTGTTCAGAAGGGTCGAATTGTAGATAACACATGTCACATAGGTCGGAAAAAATTTCCCCACCATGTAATGTTTTTTTTTTAAACGGTCCTACTTTTTCTGCGTAAATTGTGTGACACAAATGGAAAATCGGTGTTTTGTCGAAGTTCGGAAGGAACTGGTTATTATTATTGTTATATTCGTGTTCAGAAGGGTCGAATTATAGATAACACATGTCACTTAGGTCGGAAAAAAATGTCTCCACCATGTAATGATTTTTTTTTTTGAAACGGTCCTACTTTTTCTGCGTAAACTGTGTGACACTAATGGAAAATCGGTATTTTCTCGAAGTGCGGAAGAAACTGGTTATTATTATTGTTATATTCATGTTTGGAAGGGTCGAATTATACATAACACATGTCACTTAGGTCGGAAAAAAATTTCCCCACCATGTAATGATTTTTTTTTTGAAACGGTCCTACTTTTTCTGCGTAAATTGTGTGACACAAATGGAAAATCGGTGTTTTCTCGAAGCGCGGAAGGAAATGGTTATTATTATTGATATATTCGAGATCAGATGGGTCGGATTATAGATGAAACATGTAACTCGTGTCGGGAAAAAACTTTTCCTCGATGGAATGAATTTTTCTTTTTAATCGTCCATACTCTTTCTGCGTTGACTGGGTCACACTAATGGATAATCGGAATTTTCTCGAAGTACGGAAGGAACTGGTTAATATTACTGTTATATTCGTGTTCAGAAGGGTCGAATTATATGGAACAGATATAATTCCAGTCGGAGAAAAAATTTCCCTCCATATAATGAATTTTTCTTTACTCGGTGTGATTTCCATGTCGTAAAGTGAGGGTAAGAACCTTTATTATTACGTACGATAATTTCAAACAAACAAAACATCCGAAAAATCTGAATAGGCTTATTAGGTACATGCAAGAAGTCGGTTAAATGTGCTGTAGGCTTTGTACAAGTTATGGGAACAAACGAGATGTTCACAAAGAAAAATACATAATACGTTCATTCATTCTTTGCTCTGCAGAAAGAAATATGAGTTAGTTAAAAATGGTAAAAAATATACCGAGTAGAAAAAGCCGTGTGCAGATTTTATAACACTAGGACCACCGGCTAGGAAATAATAAAAATATATATATAGAGTGACCCTTGAGCAGAACGGGGTTATTTAAGTGTCACCTGTGAATAGAACGGGCTCTTGCGCTCGTTTTAATATTAAACCTTTAAGTACTAGTCCCTACGCCAATTTAAACTATCACCCGCGAGTAGAACGGGGTTATGTAAGTGTAACCTGTGAGTAGAGCGGGCCCTTTCACTCGTTTTAATATTAAACTTTAACTACTAGTCCCTATGCAAACTTAATCTGTCACCCGCGAGCAGAACGGGGTTATTTAACTGTCACCTGTGAATAGAACGGGCTCTTGCGGTCGTTTTAATATTAAACCTTTAAGTACTAGTCCCTACGCCAATTTAAACTATCACCCGAGAGCACCTGTGAGAAGAACGGGCTTTTGCGCTATTTTTAATATTAAATCTTTAACCACTCAAAATCGGCGTTGTGGATTCTGAATATAACACATTCGAATTTGGCGGCGGCGGTGGTTGGACTTGTCCTTACGGACCGCTGCCAGAGTGAAGGCAACATCGCTTGCTGCGTACAGGGACCCGTCAACTCCGGTATTATACAGTGATCTCAATATATAAACAGGATACACAACAGCTGTGCTTTGGAATTGCATAAATCGTGACGTTCACTTGTTGTTAAGTTGGCTATACCGTGCGTATTGGTGAAGTGTGCTTCCTATGGTAAACATATATTTATGAATGTGTTTTTGATATTCTTCATGACAAAATGGTCAAATATTGCGTGGTATATGGCTACACAGAGCTCCAGAGAAATAGAAGTGGACTTAAGTTTCACAAGTAGGTTATTTTTGTTTGGAACATTTGAGGATACCGACCAAATCTGACTTAACCTCAATCGTAGATTAGCCACGAACGCTTGTCTTTTTCTTGCCTGTTTGTACAGGTTTCCATTTTCTTGGCCTGATATTCCGAAGAAGTGGGTTCAAGCAATGCGCAGAGAATATTGGTCACCCACAGCGTACAGTAAATTAAGCAGCAGACACTTTACACCTGATTGCTATCAGTCAAGGTCTGGTGCACTTGTAAAATTACTAAAAGATGCTGTACCATCAGTCTTCAATTTTCCAGAACACCTTCAAAAAATTATTGTTCCAAAAAGACAACTGGTTCATAACAAAGCGTAAACAGGCCGACCATATGGGGGGTTACAACATCTGTGGGGTATAGAATACCCCCCAGAGAGAGGGGGGTTCGGGGGTCCTCCCTCGGAATATTTTAAAAATTAAGATGCACAATAACGAGTTTTAAGCTTCCCACGCTTTATACTCGTATTAAGCAATTTATAAGCAGAATTAAAAAAATTGTACAATTTTCTTTTTTTAATCAATGGGTGGGGTTCAAACCCCCCCTCGGTACGCCTCTGGTTCGTAATGTGGTTAGTAGTAGGCTTACTTTAGGTACCAAGTAGGAATATAAATTATGCAATATGTCAGTCATGTAAACAGTATTCTTATGCATGTAGGCCTAAATTTTTCATGCTAGTTTTTAATTGCAGAAATAAGAGGAAGCAGATGTTTTTTTATAAGACCTCGCTGAAAATTATACGAAAATAGATAAACAGACACAAACAGATGATCTCCCACCATCTCCTATCCAAACAGAATTGAGAAAGAACAAAAGGCTACAGACGATTGTCTGTCGCAAGAATAAGAAGATAAATAGCATGGCTAATTAAATTTCAGATTCGAAGAAAAGGAACTTCTAAGTAGGCCTACTGACTTAAAGTATTTTGAAATTTCATTTCAGTGGCTTCCCTTTACACTAATCTGCAGGAATTATTAGCAAAATAAATAAATAATGTGAATTGTATCCAGTACAGTAATGGTACAGTTGAAGGTCACGGTTTATACATTTCCAAAGCACTTAGAACAGATTTTGTCTATTCTATTTATATATCGAAATCAAGCATAATATCGCAAAATGAAGGCCTATTGTGAAGTTATTTTAATATTTAAAATGCGAGTGTTTAGAACTGTTTACCAATGTACATTCAAGCCTGATCGAGATTAAAGAAATACTTTTACCAAACCATTACGATATGAAATTAGTTTTGTTATGTACTTAAAAAGCATCAAGTAGTTTATATTGGAGCGTTTCATTCATAAAAGTGTTTTAAAAACGCCAATACATCTTCATAATTCCATTAATACACATGAGTTTGTTAGGAGGAGATACGGGATAGGAGCTAAATTATAAGCTCACTTTCATGGCGGACCGCGAACTCTGCCGTCACGATTTTTCATCATGCAGTGCTACCTCCAGTATGTAATAGAGCTCAATGATATTATACCGGAGTTGACGGGTCCCCGTACGCAGCAAGCCATGTTGCCTTCACTCTGGCAGCGGTCCGTAAGGACAAGTCCAACCACCGCCGCCGCCAAATTCGAATGTGTTATATTCAGAATCCACAACGCCGATTTTGAGTGGTTAAAGATTTAATATTAAAAATAGCACAAAAGCCCGTTCTTCTCACAGGTGCTCCCGGGTGATAGTTTAAATTGGCGTAGGGACTAGTACTTAAAGGTTTAATATTAAAACGACCGCAAGAGCCCGTTCTATTCACAGGTGACAGTTAAATAACCCCGTTCTGCTCGCGGGTGACAGATTAAAGTTTGCATAGGGACTAGTGGTTAAAGTTTAATATTAAAGCCAGCGAAAGAGCCCGTTCTACTCACAGGTGACACTTAAATAACCCCGTTCTGCTCGCGGGTGATAGTTTAAATTGGCGTAGAGACTGGTACTTAAAGGTTTATTATTAAAAAATTCCTATTGCCATATGCTAATTGAAATTAGCACAAAACATTTTAATATAAAGATTTTAGTGTTCCCGAAACACACTGGGAGCGCTGTTTATACAGTCTTGAGCCGCATTCACGGCTCAATTTCAACAAACGTCCAACAATCGTTTCAACTCTTGTCGCTTCAACATTAAACAATTGGCCAACTATTTTCCCAACTATCTTCCAACAATCTTCTCGAAAATCGCCCAATTAACGCTTAAACAATCGTCCAAATTTCATTTCAACAATCGTCCAGCAGTCATCACAACAATTGTCACAGAAACGTTTCAACAAATGTCCAACAATCGTTTAAACAATTGTCAAACATTCGTTTCAATAATCATCCAGCAATCCTTAAACAATCACAGGACTCGTCTAACTTTCGTTTAAACAATCGTTTCAGCAATCGTCGCACAATCGTTTCGAAAATCATCCAATAATCGTCTAACATTCGTTTCAAAAGTAGTCTAAATATCGTTCAAACAATCGTAGAACAATCGTATCTTGAATCGTCCAAAAATACTTACAACAATCGTCCAACAATAGTTTCAACGATCATTTAACAATTGTTTCATCATTCGCCTTCCATTCGTTTTAAAAATCTTTAAACAATATTTTCAATTATAGTTCAACAATCGTTACACAATTGTTTCAACAATATTCCAACAATCGTTAAAACAATTGGCCAACAATATTTCACACAATCATTAAACAATATTTTCAACAATCATCCAATAATAGCTTGAAAAATCGTAGAACAATCGTTTCAGCAATCGTCCAACAATCGCTTTAACAATCGTCCAATAATTGTTTCAACAATCAAATAAAAATGTTCCAAAAATAGTACCAAAAGTGTTTCAACTATTTTCCAACAACCGTTGAACAATTGTCCAACAATGGGTTCAACAGTTATTCAATAATCCTTTCATTTATCGTTCAAAAGTTGTTTCTACAATCATAACCACGTGCATCAAACAATCGTTCAATAATAGGACTACCTTGAATTCATCAATTGTTCAATAATCGAATGAGTTGTCATTTAAAAATCTTGTTAACGATCGTCCAACAATCGTTTCAAAAATCTTCCAACAATCATTCAACTACTGTTTTAAAAAAGGTTTCAACAGTCATCAAAAAATAGTTTCTCAATCGTCCAACAATAGTATCAACAATCGTTCAACATTCATTTCAACAAACGTCCAACAATCGTTTCAACACTTGTCGCTTCAACATTAAACAATTGGCCAACAATTTTCCCAACTATCTTCCTACAATATACTCGAAAATCGCGCAATTAACGCTTAAACAATCGTCCAAATTTCGTTTCAACTATCATCCAACAGTCATCTCAACAATTGTCCAAGAAATGTTTCAACAAATGTCCAACAATCGTTTCAACAGTTGTCAAACATTCGTTTCAACAATCGTCCAGCAATCCTTATACAATCACCGGACTCGTCTAACTATCGTTTCATTAATCGTTTCAACAATCGTCGCACAATCGTTTGGACAATCGTCCAATAATCGTCTAACATTCGTTACAAAAGTAGTGACTAAATATCGTTCAAACAATCGTAGAGCAATCGTTTCTTAAATCCTCCAAAAATAATTACAACAATTGTCCAACAATAGTTTCAACGATCCCTTAATAATTGTTTCATCAATCGCCTTCCATTCTATTTAAAAATCTTTAAACAATATTTTCAAATATAGTCTAACAATTATTACAAAATTGTTTCAACAATATTTCAACAATCGTTAAAACAAGTGGCCAACAATATTTCACACAAACTTCCAACAATATTTGCAACAGTCGTCCAATAATCGCTTGAGAATTCGTAGAACAATCGTTTCAACAATCGTCCAACAATCGCTTCAACAATCGTCCAGCTATTGTTTCAACAATAAAACAAATATATTCTAACAATCGTACAAGCGTTTCAACAAATTTTCAACAATCGTTGAACAATCGTCCAACTATAAGTTCAATAATTGTTCAATAATCATTTCATTAATCGTTCAAAAGTTGTTTCAACAATCCTTACAACATGCATCAAACAATCATTCAATAATAGGACTACCCTGAGTTCATCAGTTATTCAAGAATCGATTGAGAGCTAATTTAAAAATCTTGTTAACGATCGTCCAACAATCGTTCCAACAATCTTCCAACAATCATTCGACTATCGTTTAAAAGAAGGTTTCAACAGTCATCAATAATCGTTTCTCAATCGTCCAACAATAGTTTCAACAATCGACCAAAAACCACTTCAACAATCGTCAACAATTGGTTCAACAATCGTCCGACAACGGTTAAAAAATTTGTCTACGAATCGTATCAACAAAGTCCAACAATCGTTTCAGCAATCCTCTAACATTCGTTCCTCAATTGTTTCAACAGTCGTCACACAAATGGTTCAAAATCGTATAAAATCGATTCAACAATCGTCTAAAAATCGTTTCAAATGTCGCGTACATATGATTCAAAATATCGTACAACAATCGTTTCTTGAATCGTCCAAAAATAGTTTCAATATTCATTTAACAATGTTTACACATTCGTCCATGAATCGTTTTATCAATCTTTCAACAATCGTTTCAACTATCTCTAACATAATTCTATACAAAATTACAACATTCGTTAAAACAATCGGAAAAACAATATCTCCAACAATGTTTCCAACAATCGTCCAATGATCTTTTCAATCATGAAGATCAATCGTTTTAACAATCATCAACATTCATTACAACAAACGTCTAACAATCGTTTCAACAATCGTCTACCAATCATTTATCAACCGATTAAACAATAGTCCATCAACAATCGTCCAAACCATCGATTTCACAACCATTTTACGATCGTTTCAACAATTGACCAACAATCGTTTCGACCATAGCCTAACAATCGTTTCAACAAACGTCCAAAAACAGTTTCAACAATCGATTCAACAGTCGTCCGACATTGGAGGATCAACCGTCCAACAATCGTTTCAACAAATGTCCAACAATCGTTCTACATTCGTCTAACATTCGTTTCAACAATAGACAAATAATCGCTTCAGAATATATTCCACAGTTATGTAACATTCGTTTCAACAATCGTCTAATATTCGTTTCAACAATCGCACAACAATCGTTTCGACATTCGGAAAAAACAAATTTTCTGACAAACGTCCAACAACCGTTTAAACTAACTCCCAACAATCGTTTCAAAAATTTTCCAATAAATCTTCAACAATCGTTTCAACAACCGTTTCAATAATTGTCCAACAATGGTTTCAATAATCGGTCATTATTCATTTCAACAATTCTCCAACAATCGTCCAACAATAGTTTCAACAATCATTAACAATTGTTTCTACAATCATCCACCATTCGTTTTAACAGTCATTCAACATTTGTTTCAACTATAGTCCAACAATCTTTTTAACTATCGTCCAAAACTTATTCAACAATGTTCGGATAATCGTTAAAACAATCGGCCACAAATATTTCCAACTATCTTACAACAATCTTCTCAACAATCAACTAGATATCTCTTCAACAATCGTCGAAATATCGATTCAACAATCGTTCAACATTCATTTCAACAAATGTCCAACAATTGTTTCAACACATGTCGTTTCAACATTAAACGATGGGCCAATAATTTTTCCAACTATCTTCCAACAATCTTATCGAAATCGGGCAATTAACGCTTGAACGATCGTCCATATTTCGTTTCAACATTCGTCCAACAATCATCTCAACAATTCTCCAAGAAACGTTTCAAAAAAGTCCAAAAATCGTTTCAAAAATCGTCAAACAATCATTAAACTATCACCCGACTCGTCTAACTTTCGATTCAACAATCGTTTCAACAATCGTTTCAACAATCGTCGCGCAATCGTTTCGAAAATCGTCCTATATTCGTCTAACATTCGTTTTAAAGGTGGCCTAAATGTCATTCAAAGAATCGTACAACAATCGTTTCTAGAATTCTCCAAAATCCTTAACACACTCGTCCAACAATAGTTTCAACGATCATTTAACAATAACTTCCTCAATCGTCTTCTATTCGTTTTAAAAATCTTTAAACAGTATTTACAACTATAGTCCAACAATCGTTACACAGTCGTTTCAACAATATTCCAACAAACATTAAAACAATTGGCCAACACTATTTTACACAATCTTCCAACAATATTTTCAACAATCGTCCAATAATCGCTTTAAAAATCGTAGAAGAATCGTTTCAACAATCGTCCAACAATCGCTTCAACAATCGTCCAACAGTTGTTTCAAAACAAATAAAAAATTTCTAACTTTCGTACGAAAGCGTTTCAACTATTTTTCAACAATCGTTTAACAATTGTCCAACAATGGTTTGAACAAACGTTCAACAATCATTTCATTAATCGTTGAAAAATGATTTCAACAATCCTTACAACAAGCATCAAACAATCGTTTAACAATATTACTACCTTCAATTCATTAATTTTATTCAAGAATCGAATGAGTGCTCATTTAAAAATCTTGTTAACGACCGTCCGACAATCGTTCTAACAATCTTTCAACAATCATTCAACTATCGTTTTAAAAAAGGTTTCAATAGTCATAAAAAAATCGTTTCTCAATTGTCTAACAATAATTTCAACAATCGTCCAACAATCATTTCAACAATCGTCAACATTCGGTTCAACAATCGTCCGACAATCTTTAAAACAATTGTCCACGAAACGTTTCAACAAAGTCCAACAATCGTTTCAACAATCCTCTAACATTCGTTTCAACAAACATCAAATAATCGCTTCATGGTCGTCCAAAAATATATTCCACAATTCTGTATCATTCGTTTAAACAATCGTCTAATATTCGTTTCTAAAATCGCACAACAATCGGTTGGACATTCGGAATAAAACAAATTTTCTAAAAAACGTCCAACAACCGTTTAAACTATCTCCCAAAAATCGATTAAAAATTGTCCAATCAACTTTCAACAACCGTTTCAATAATTGTCCAAAAGTGGTTACAACTATCGGTCATTATTCATTTCAATAATCGTCCAATCGATGTTTCAACAATCATTCCAACAATCGTCTCACAATAGTTTCAACTGTAGTCAAACTATCGTTCAGACAATCGTACAACACTCGTTTCTTGAATAGTCCAAGAACCCTAACAACAATCGTCCAACAATAGTTTCAACAATCTTTAACAATTTTTTCTACAATCGTCCACCAATCGTTTTAACAATAATTCAACAATTGTTTCAACTATACTCCAACAATCGTTTCAACTATCGTCCAACATTTATTCAACAATAGTTTTAACGGTTCTCGGACGTTTGTTGGAGAATTTGTTTTTTGCCGAATGTTGAACGATTGTTGTGCGATTGTTTAAACGAATATTAGACGGTTGTTGAAACAAATGTTACATAATTGTGGAATATATTTTTGGACGACGTTGAAGCGATTATTTGACGATTGTTGAAACGAAAGTTGAAACGAATGTTAGACGAATGTGAAACGATTGTTGGACATTTGTTCAAACAACTGTTGGACGACTGATCCAAACAATGTCAGACGATTGTTGAATCATTGATGAAACTGTTGTTGGACGATTGTTGAAACGATTGTTTGAGATAGTCGAAACGATTTTTGATCCATAGCTGAAACGATTGTTACATGATTGTGGAATTGATGGTTTGAATGATTGTTAATGGACTATTGTTTAAACTATTATTGAAACGAATGGTAGACGATTGTTGAAACGATTGTTAGACGTTTGTTGTAAAGAATGTTGATTATTGTTGAAACGATTGATCTTCGGTTGCTGAAGTGATAATTGGACTGTGTTGGGAAGATTGTTGGAGATATTGTTTTCCGATTGTTTTAACGAATGTTGTAATTTTGTATAAACTCATGTTAGAGATAGTTGAAACGATTGTTGAAAGATTGTTAAAACGATTGCTGTACGAATGTGTAAACGATTGTTAAATGATTGTTGAAACTATTGTTGGACGATTCAAGAAACGATTGACGTACGATTGTTTGAATATATGTACGCGACTGTTGAAACGGTTGTTAGACGATTGCTGAATCGATTTTTCACGATTTGAAACGATTGTGTGACGACTGTTAAAACGATTGTGGAACGAATGTTAAAGAATTGTTGGAACGATTGTTGGACTTTGTTAAAACGTTTCGTGGACAATTGTTTCAAACGTTATCGGACGATTGTTGAAATGATTGTTGACCGATTGTTGAAACTATTGTTGGACGTTCGTTAACAAGATTTTAAATGAGCACTCAATCAATTCGTGAATGATCGATGAATTCAAGATAGTCCTATTGTAGAACGATTGTTTGATGCTTGTTGTAAGGATTGTTGAAACAACTTTTTAACGATTAATGAAATGATTATTGAACGATCGTTGAACCCATTGTTGGACGGTTGTTTAACGATTGTTTAAAAATGGTTGAAACGCCTGTGACGATTGTTAGAAAATGTTTGTTTAATTGTTGACGCGATTGTTGGACTATTGTTGAAAAGATTGTTCTACGATTTTTCAAGCGATTATTGGACGATTGTTGAAATTATTGTTGGGAGATTGTGTGAAATATTCTTGGCCAATTGTTTTAACGATTGTTGGAATAATGTTAAAACAATTGTGTAACGATTGTTGGACTATAATTGAAAATATTGCTTAAAGATTTTTAAAACGAATGGAAGGCATTTGATGAAACAATTTTAAATGATCGTTGAAAATATTGTTGGACACTTGTAAGGATCTTTGGAGGATTCAAGAAACGATTGTTGTACGATTGTTTGAACGATATTTAGACTACTTTTGAAACGAATGCTAGAAGGTTATTGGAGGATTCTGCAACGATTGTGCGACGACTTTGGAAACGATTGTTGAAACGATTGTTAGATGAATCGGGTGATATTTTAAGGATATTTGGACGATTGTTGAAACGAATGTTTGACGATTATTGAAACGATTGTTGGATTTTTGTTGAAACGTTTCTTGGAAAATTGTTGAGATTATTGTTGGACGATTGTTGAAACGAAATTTGGACGATTGTTGAAGCGTTAATTAGGCGATTTTCGAGAGGAGTTTTGAAGATTGTGTAACGTGGTTGAAAGTTCCCGCGCTCTCGCGCTCGCTCTCGCTCACCTCTTTTGTTTGGTCCACCATTACTGTTGGTGGCGCTATCTGTGTCTAGGCGAGGTTCTGCTCCTGACGGCATAACCAGATCGGTTCGGACCGTTGTCCAGTGTACTTGATTGTGCTTGTTGCCAAGGAGGGGGACCTGCGCCAGACACGCTGTAAGTTATGCATACCAATATTCTAGTAAGATTTACATGATTATCATAGGTGCCTTCTGCGCCAAGAATTTGTAGTCAGTTCTGAAGATGAATTGAATAACACAGACATAAAAGACATCCCTCTTTAATTACGCCAGATATATGCGTGTATCTATTTTTCTAGTGGTTGTTCTTAGACATGATTGTAATTTTTCAAAGAAAAGTTTTAAATATTGAACAGTGGATAGTGGAGGAATTTTGATATGAAGAAGTTTCATATATGTCAGGTCGCTGCTTGACGACGTCATATTCGCTCGATGAAACCGGTTCCGTGTGGCATGAGCAGATCTCTGACGTCACATTTACCTCAGATTAATATTTCCTATCGGCTTTATCTAAATTTTCTTAATTGCATTAAGCCTAGGGATTTTTCATATATTGTTACCCTCAAGATAATCAATCTATTAGGGTATTTATGTGATGATTATCTTTTGTCTCAGATACATCTGCCGGTTGCTAAAATGCTTTGCGTGTGAAGTTGAATATCTTCACGTTCCAGTAGTAATTCTCCCTACCTTTGATACAGTAAGGTTATTGTTATCAGATGTTAATATGTTAATTTCATGATAGATATTTTCTTCGCCCTTTTCACTGCATAATATCGAAGTTTGGTCTTCTTGAAGAATTATTAAGTCCACTTGGTTGGCCTACTTTTGGCAAATTTCCTGTATGCAAATTATATAGATTTTTAAAGTGCACGTTCTTATGCATCTAGAATTTTCCTACCACGCTGGAATCAGTTATCTTGATATTGGAGCAGGTGCTAATTAAAAAAAAAAGGGGTATATATATATATACCTGTTAATGCCTGGAGTTGCATTTACATTAATTTTCGAGTAATGTTCAAATTGTGTATAATTATATAAATTGTGTATATTATTATTAATCTGCCTTTTTCATATTTATCCAAATTTTCATAGTTCATTTAACAATTATTGATATTGGTAATAGGCCTTTAATAACCTTACATAATATCGGCTAAAACCCCTTTTTCAAAAATAAGCTTTCGAATTTAGTAATTAAAATTTATATACCGTTCTATTTAAGCACCTTGTTCATTCTAGTTTATGATTTATAATTTGCTTTGTATACTACAAATGTAGAGACATATTTACTCTTGTATGCAACTTTTCCATTTAGGCAAATTATACATAGTAACTGGTAACTTAAGTTCTATTGTCAAATTTGGCAATTGATTTACCAATTGAATTACTGAAGGGCACATACATATTTTTCCATATTCAAAATTTGTAATTACTTTAATCCATCATAGAATCCTAGATGCTTATTTTCAAATTCAAGTTTTGAAATTATTTCAATTCATGATAGATTTATTTATCAGTGCTATTCAAATCTTAAGGAAAGTGCATATACCAAGTTTTCTGGTTTTCCAAATTAGCAATTAAATTACTGAAGGGCAGATACATATTTTTCCATATTCAAAATTTGTAATTACTTTAATCCATCATAGAATCCTAGATGCTTATTTTCAAATTCAAGTTTTAAAATTATTTCAATTCATGATAGATTTATTTATCAGTGCTATTCAAATCTTAAGGAAAGTGCATATGCCAAGTTTTCTAATTGTCAATTGTTTATTGGCCTTCTACTTTCCCAAATTCAATTTTGATCTTATTGAATTTACATAGAGGCTTATTATTGTACATATCCAGATTTCAAGTTAAATAATTATCGTTGTCCTTGGAATTACCTTGTATATAAGCATTTTAAAATTGAAGGTACATATTGCTACATATTTCATATTTCAAATCTTATTAATTGCTCAGTGAAGTTTAGACACATATTTCATGTTATGTAGAAATTTTCCTTATTTAGTATCACATTGTTTCTTTTTCTGGACTTTCCTTAGTTTGGAAATTTAATCATATTAAGCATTACTTATTCAGTTTGATTTTGGATGAGTATCTTTGATTAGATTAAAATTTTGCCATTATGGTATGTTAGTGTATTCAAGTTTGGAAATTATATACTCCTGATAAACCTTTCTGGCATATGCATTCTCTCTTGGTTTAATTTAATTCCTGATAGTGAAGTGTGTCCACCATATTAATAAGGAAGTTTTCTTCCTGCTTACCATATAGGGTTTCAACTTAAGATTTACTTATGGCACACATGGTAGGATAGGATCTTCTGCTGGATATTTGAGTAAATAAATCAGAGCAATTTGGATAATTTTTATTGTACGTGGATGTACAGGGATATAGTTATATTTAACAATAGGAAATATAATATATATAAAATATGAAGACATATGTAAGCATATGCGCTTAGATTTTGTTTGAGTTGAATGACTCATTTTTATAGTTACAGTGGTGTTTATCCAAGTTATGAAACATTGTATTGTTGAGTATTATCTGTTGATTGTTATTGATTAAATCCAATTATTTAAAGAAACTTATTTCTGTAGGGTTTAATTTCTATTGCTATTTCCTCCCTTATATTGGTGCACTGGAATGGTTAGATCTACTCCTCAAGGGCATATTTTCCTCATGCTTTCTTTATAAAGTCTTCATCCAGTCTTGATTAATATTCCTGATAGTGATTTTGGTTTTGAGATTTAATTGCAGATATAAAACTTAATGATCACTACTTCTAACCTAACATTATTATCAATAAATATACAAACGCAACTAAACATTTCAACATAATTAATTTAGCGTTGCAATTGTTGCAAAAATGGTTGGCCAATTGATTAATGTTGAAACGACAAGTGTTGAAAAGATTGTTGGACTTTTTTGAAACGAATGTTGAACGATTGTTGAAACGATATTTCGACGAATGTTGAAGCGACAATTAGGCGATTTTTAAGAAGATTATTGGAAGATAGTTGGAAATATTTTTGGCCGATTGTTTAACGATTATTCGAACATTGTTAAATAATTGTTGGGCGATAGTTGAAACGACTGTTGGACTATAGTTGAAACAATTGTTGAATGATTGTTAGAACGATTGGTGGACGATTGTAGAAACAATTCTTAATTATTGTTGAAACTATTGTTGGACGATTGTTGTTAGGATTCTTGGACTATTCAAGAAACGATTGTTGTACGACTGTTTGAACGATAGTTTGACTACTGTTGAAACGATTGTTAGACGATTGTTGGAGGATTGTTGGAATGATTGTTGAAACAACGTTTGGAAGATTGTTGAAATGATTAATGATCGATTGTTGAAACCATTGTTGGACATTGATTGAAACGGATGTTGAAACTATTGTTGAAAGTTTATTGGACAAATCTTGAAACGATTGTTGGGAGATAGTTTTAACGGTTCTAGGACGTTTGTTAGAGAATTTGTTTTGCCGAATGTTCAAACGATTTTTCAAACGAATATTAGACGAATGTGAAACGATTGTTGGACATTTGTTGAAACAACTGTTGGACGACTGATCCAAACAATGTCGAACGATTGTTGATTTGATTGATGAAACTGTTGTTGGACGATTGTTGAAACGATTGTTTGAGATAGTCAAAACGATTGTTGATCCATAGCTGAAACGATTGTTAAAGATTGTGGAATCGATGGTTTGGACGAATGTTATTGGACTATTGTTTAAATTATTATTATTGAAACAAATGGTAGACGATTGTTGAAACGATTGTTAGACGTTTGTTGTAATGAATGTTGATTATTGTTGAAACGGTTGATCTTCGGTTGCTGAAGTGATAATTGGACGATTGTAGGAGATTAGTTTTCTGATTGTTTTAACGTATGTCGTAATTTTGTATAAACTCATGTCGGAGATAGTTGAAACGATTGTTGAAAGATTGTTAAATCGATTGCTGCACGAATGTGTAAACGATTGTTAAATGATTGTTGAAACTATTGTTGGACGATTCAAGAAACGATTGATGTACGATTGTTTGAATGATATGTACGCGACTGTTGAAACGGTTGAAGGACGATTACTGAATCGATTTTTCACGATTTTGAAACGATTGTGTGACGACTGTTTAAACGATTGAGGAAAGAATGTTAGAGGATTGTTGAAATGATTGTTGGACGATTGTTGAAACTATTGTTGGACGACTAGAAACGATTTTTCGATGACTGTTGAAACCTTCTTTAAAACGATAGTAGAATGATTGTTGGAAGATTGCTGGAACGATTGTTGAACGATCGTTAAGGAGATTTTTAAATGAGCACTCAATCGATTCTTGAATAATCGATGAATTCAAGGTAGTCCTATTGTTAAACGATTGTTTGATGCTTGTTGTAAGGATTGTTGAAACAACTTTTGAACGAATAATGAAATGATTATTGAACGATTGTTGAACCCATTGTTGGACAATTGTTCAACGATTGTTGAAAAATGGTTGAAACGCTTGTGACGATTGTTATAATTTTTTTTAAATTGTTGAAGCGAATGTTGGACGAATGTTGAAAAGATTGTTCTACGATTTTTCAAGCGATTATTGGACGATTGTTGAAATTATTGTTGGTAGATTGTGTGAAATATTATTGGCCAACTGTTTTAACGAATTTTGGAATTGTTGGAATATAGTTGAAACAATTGTGTAATGATTGTTGGACTATAATTGAAGATATTGTTTAAAGATTTTTAAAACGAATGGAAGGCGGATGATGAAACAAATTTTAAATGATCGTTGAAAATATTGTTTGACACTTGTTGTAAGAATCTTTGGAGGATTCAAGAAACGATTGTTGTACGATTGTTTGAACGATTTTTAGACTACTTTCGAAAAGAATGTTAGACGGTTATTGGACTTTTCTGCGACGACTTTGGAAACGATTGTTGAAACGAAAGTCAGATGAATCGGGTGATATTTTAAGGATAGTTGGACGATTGTTGAAACGAATGTTTGCCGATTTTTGAAACGATTGTTGGATTTTTGTTGAAACGTTTCTTGGAAAATTGTTGAGATGATTGTTGGACGATTGTTGAAACGAAATTTGGACGATTGCTGAAGCGACAATTAGGCGATTTTTGAGAAGATTGTTGGAAGATAGTTGGAAATATTTTTGGCCGATTGTTTAACGATTATTCGAACATTGTTAAATAATTATTGGGGGTTAAACGGTAATTTTTTATAAACTCTTGTTGGAGATAGTTGAAACGATTGTTGAAAGATTGTTAAAACGATTGCAGGACGAATGTGTAAACGATTGTTAAATGATTGTTGAAACTATTGTTGGACGATTCAAGAAACGATTGATGTACGATTGTTTGAATGATATGTACGCGACTGTTGAAACGGTTGTTAGACGATTGCTGAATTGATTTTTCACGATTTTGACACGATTGTGTGACGACTGTTAAAACGATTGTAGAACGAATGTTAAAGGATTGTTGAAACGATTGTTGGACTTTGTTGAACGTTTCGTGGACAATTGTTTCAAACGTTATCGGAAGACTGTTGAAATGATTTTTGCACGATTGTTGAAACTATTGTTGGACGATTGAGAAACGATTTTTTTATGACTGTTGAAACCATTTTTAAAACGATAGTTGTATGATTGTTGGAACGATTGTTGGACGATCGTTAACAAGATTTTTAAATGAGCACTCAATCGATTCTTGTATAATCGATGAATTCAAGGTAGTCCTACTATTGAACGATTGTTTGATGCTTATTGTAAGGATTGTTGAGACAGCTTTTGAACGATTAATGAAATGATTATTGAACGATTGTTGAACCCATTGTTGGACAATTGTTCAAAAATGGTTGAAACGCTTGTGACGATTGTTAGAAAATTTTTGATTAATTGTTGAAGCGATTGTTGGACGAATGTTGAAAAGATTGTTTTACGATTTTTCAAGCGATTATTGGACGATTGTTGAAATTATTGTTGGACGATTGTTGAAATTATTGTTCGCCATTTGTTTTAACGATTTTTGGAATTGTTGGATTATAGTTGAACAATTGTGTAACGATTGTTGGAATATAATTGAAAATATTGTTTAAAGATTTTTAAAACGAATGGAAGGTGATTGATGAAACAAATTTTAATGATCGTTGAAAATATTGTTGGACGATTGTTGTAAGTATTTTTTGATGATTCACGAAACGTTTGTTGTACGATTGTTCGAACGATATTTAGACTACTTTTGAGACGAATATTAGACGGTTATTGGTCGATTGTGGGACGATAGTGGAAACGATTGTTAAAACAAAAGTTAGACGAATCGGGTGATTGTTTAAGGATTGTTGGACGATTCTTGAAACTAATGTTTGACGATTGTTGAAACGTATGTTTGACGACTGTTGAAACGATTGTTGGATTTTTGTTGAAACGTTTCTTGGATGATTGTTGAAATGATTGTTGGACGATTGTCGAAGCGTTATTTGGGCGATTTTCGGGAAGATTGTTTGAAGATAGTTGGACATTTTGTTTGGCGATTTGTTTCATGTTGACACGACAAGTGTTGAAACGATTGTTGAACGTTTGATGAAATGAATGTTGATCGATTGTTGAAACGATATTTCGACGATTGTTGAATCGATATAGGCGATTGTTGAGAAGATTGTTGGAAGATAGTTGATACGATTGTTGGACTATAGTTGGAACAACTATTGAATGATTGTTAAAACGATTAATCTTTGGTTGTTGAAGCGAAAATTGGACGATTGTTGGAAAAATTGTTGGAGGTATTGTTTTCCGATTGTTTTAACGAATGTTGTAATTTTGTGTAAACTCATGTTGGAGATAGTTGAAACGATTGTTGAAAGATTGTTAAAACGATTGCTGGACGAATTTGTAAACGATTGTTAAATGATTGTTGAAATATTGTTGGACGTTTCAAGAAACGATTGATGTACGATTGTTTGAATGATATGTACGCGACTGTTTAAAGCGGTCGGCCCTTGAGGCCGAAAGAAGTTGGTTTTTCCACCTTTAATTCAAAATCATGGCGTACGAGCTGCTGAAAATGTAGAGTGAACAGGACTACTGTGTTTCAAAGAAAAGCTGGGTCAACAATAACATTTTTTATTTCCAATATAACGATTTCAAAATATATTAATGCAATCTACTGTTAATATAGAATTAAAAAATATAGAAACAGTTAAATAATCGTTTCCATTCCCTATATCATGTGATCTTTTCTGGCGAAAGAATTCTAGCATGTTCCGCCTGGTGCGTTGTGGTCTCAGCAAGATGACCTCCAATTTAAATATAACCCAACCATATTCTACGCAATTTATAAAAAACCCTCCCCATATTAATATATATAACTATATAAAATCGCGATAGTGGGCGAAATTTCAAACAGCCAAGACAAGAATTTATCAATGTAATAAACTTTTTCTTTTAAAACCAGGACAGAAAATTTTGATGTCGAAAGAAAGGTAAGCAACAATTTTAACAATTTCTTACAGAAACCCCTGAATCACAAATGCTTACCTGTAAGTTAGCCTACGACTTTAATTCTGCGCAACTCTCAAATCGGCCACTAGGCCTTGGTGGCGCCATTTACAAGTCAACCAGCACAAACGCCCTCTTTACGTACTATATTACATATATATTATTAAAGTTAAGGTGGAGAGGAGCAAGAAGGAGCCGTGAGACGAATTCTCGGCTCATTCTTCCCCTCGCAACAAATTATAAGGTCGTAGACCTTATAATAAACATTATATCACTCCTTGGGCATAAACTTGTGAATTAGAGTTTCTATGGGCCGCCGAACTTCACACCATATCCTCAATAAGACCGTCCAATCTTGAGGAGACCTTTGAATAATGAAAACTCGAACTTTTTCTGTATTTCGTCCCTTTTCTTTTCTTTCCCCGCACGGGTCGGGGCAAGCACCTCAGAGAGAGAGAACACCCTTTTGACCATTAGTGCACTGACAAAAATGTTTACTTTAATAGGCCATTATTCGTTTTCCTTTTTCCTTTTTCACCACATTATATACAAAAATATTGATGCAGCAAGTCAGTAAAGATGAAGTCCTCAGCTTCTTTTGTAATGAATTTCTTCGTTGACATCAGATTGGGCCAGTGTGACACCTTCAGCACAGGAAATGCGAAGTCCTGTACGAATCACATCAGCTAGGAAGAAAGAGATGACAATCCAGCCATGCAATCCATCACATGTACAGTAGTCAGGGCTCCCAATACAGACATCTGAGACGTGAACAATTAGTAGTCTTTGTGGCTTTTACTCTGCAGAAGAGAAAGGCAAACAGACAGGCCGATGTGCTACAAGAGATTATGTTTCCAAGGGCAAGTAAGCCTTTGCTAATAGGCTACGGCAGGAACTGAGGAGAGAGAGCCAAAAACTTGGTGGGACAGAATCTTTGTATACTTCTTTGGAGAAGAGGAAAGCGTGAGTCGGAACAAGAATGGAGTTGAAAGTGACGGAGATAAATAGCAGAAGATAGGAATGTATTACGAAAAGGATTTTCTTAAGAAGTTTTGGAAATGCTGCGCTGGTAAGAGCATACATTGCAGGCTTCTGCATCGTAGTTCAGTTGAAGCTCTTCTCTGCCATGCATGAGTTATAAATGCATATCACCAGCTCAGAGTCTAAATCATCTGAATTTCAGCATGTGGCTTCCGCCTCATCCAAACTCACTCAGCCGCCTGTCCATATTTGATTTGCCCGCCAATTCTTGAAAAATGTGGGCTGCATCGGCTCGGAAGTATCTTATTTCATTCATCCACAGCTTGCTTGCAGTGTAGACTCACAGGTAGTGTCAGCATTACATAAGGGTTCAGTCTCCTTCCGGGGAACCAATTTCTCCGGACGTCTCCAGAGGGGCACCCAGATCTGGCGAATGGTCAGCAACAGGCGCTCACAGCAGCCATGAGATAGAGGTCAGCAGTTCAGCGGACCCAAAAATAGATTTGAAGCCCAAGGAGGAAAGTTATCCACAAACAAGTTGACTGCCAGAAATGGAGACACTGTGAACACAAATCACACGCACAGTACACGAAGCCAAAAAAAAACACACACTAACACTTTTAAAAACCCAGCCAGAAGATGCCAACAAATTGAACCAATTCAACCTTTAACACGAAATTTTATTTACCCTCTCTTTGTTTTCTCACACAGATCTGCTCTTCATTGTATACTGAGCACTTCACAAAGCAAAAGGAACTAACTATCATTTTTTCCTTTCTTCGTTTTTCTTCTGCACTTAGCTTGATTACTGAATGCAATGAGACAAATTAAAAGGACAAACTGGCGGGACCTAGACCAATAAAGAAACAAAAACAGGCGAAGGATACTCACACGGAATGCCTCAATCACAACGGAAACAAATCATTCGGCACAGCTCGCAGGTTTTTCGGAATCAACCTGGGAGCCGCCCCCAATGGAATATCTAAAACGCAATCTCCAAAACTGAAATTAGCAGAGCGACATCTAGACGTATTCATAATTCCGCCGCTCTTCCCAGTTAGGGGCAAGAGGGACTCAAAATCCAGATTAATTAGTCCTAAATGGGCCATTCTTCCGATTGTGGGGAATTTCGTGTCCCAACCTTGCCAGTCTCGTAAATTAGAAATTACCTCCCTCTTTACTATTTACTCGTATGTAATCATCATTTATCTAGTTAAAATATAAAGAAGTATATTTTTATTCTGATATATTGTGGTATTAAATAGCTTGAAATGTTGACAGGAACTACAAATTACCCATGAAATCAATGTCCCAGCTCGAAGTATTGTATGTACGAAAGCTAAGAAATTGACCGAGAAGTCTTCTAAAAAATTTGTAAATACAGGAACTGCAGAAGGTATTCTTAATCTCATTGATGATATTACGATAATTATTTTATTTTCATTTATACTGTGTTAATTATTTTTATTTAAGTGCTTAACTGAGTGTTCCTGCATTACGCCAGTCAACACCGTAACGCACGTAGAAATTAAATTTTCGCCAACAATGCTATTGCGGCATTACCTACGGCCATAACTTAATTCGGAAGAACGATGGCTACAATGTAGCAACCACAAAAATATTCCTTGTGTGATTGTAGGAAGCGTAAGAGAAAAAAGCCAGATTTTTTCAGGAAAGTACCTTAATTGCATGTCAACAGCGTAACGTAGAAAAAAGTGTGATTTTGTGATTTTTATAAATATTTTTAGTCTAGCAAAGAATTTTTTACTGTATTTGAAGATAAAGCATGTGATGAATCGTCGTTTTTTTCAGTCTTAACTTCGAAAACTTATGAACAAAAAAATATGTCAACTCTGTAACGGTCAACTCCGTCACGAATAAATTCGTTACGGTGTTGAACACTGTTACAGTATGACTTTATTGGCTTGCATATGTTTAATTTAATTTAAATTTTGTATTTACCTCATTATATGAATACATTATCGAAAACATGTCCACATCTTGAAATGAATGTCCACACCATAACGCAAGTGTCCACACCGTAACGCAGTCTCCACCCCATAACAATAAGTAAAATGGCAGTAAAATGGCAATAGTTAGTACTAATTTTTAAATTTCTTTTTCTTAATGAGGAGGCATTTATGCACTCTATTCTCAGCATGCATGGGATATGAAAATTAATATTTTACATTAAAAAGTCTGACCATAGTAACAAAATTTAGCATTAAAAAATCTCGATTCCACATTCTAAATTAAAAGTTTTAATTTTTTTTGTCCATTATAGTAAATATTAGAGATGAAATTGATACAAGGTGAATCGCAAGCCGATGACCTATAGAAACAATGAATAAAATACTTTAATATTTCAAATGGTTAATATTAGCACCGGAAAACGCTCCGTTACGGAGTTGACTGATATTTGCACCTACTGATATTAAAAAAATTATATCTAATTTAGTGATTAACATTGAGCTCGGCCAATTCACTGGGAATAGGTTAACATCATAATAAACGAGATGACATCAATAAAACACAGTTTTGTGACAATTGTAATTCCAGCTTAACAGTGGATGAAAATCCCCACAATCGTGAGAATGACCCAATTGCCCCATATAACATTACTATCATAATAATTTTCCTATCGAGAAAGACATTTTCACTCAAACAGACACACAGCAAGAACTATACATAACACCAAATAACTAATTTCTCAGTTGGAACCTGTACACATACTCTGAGACACGAATTATGCAACAATTGATTCCTTAATGAGGGATTCTTACGGCCTTTAAGGTGCGAAACATGCGCTCTCCTTTCGCGTCCAGTAGAATCATCTTTCAACATCACAGTTACCGGAGAGAGAAATTTGACAAAACAGGGTGCCAATTTTCCTGCCACATGAGCCACTGCATTACTTCTAGGGAAATTTCTTACCAAAACTTCGCTCCTAACCTGAAATAGAACTGGCCTCCTTTTACTATTGTATCTACTCTCGGTTCTAGCATGAGCAATCTGTAAATTCCTAGCCGCACGTTTCCACATATCTTTAACTCTGAAAACTTGATCCAGATCGGGCAAGAGATCATGAATGGACCACAAGTTAGGTAACGGATTATTGGTCCTAAAAGAGAAAATCAAAGAAATGGGGTGTACTGATGAGCTTAGTGTCTGGCGGAATTGAAAGCAAAATGTAACCAGTCTAAATTTTGGTTCAATGTAGTATGATCTTGAGAGTGGAAAGCTATTAATGCGTTTCTGAGGTTTCTATTAAATCTTCCTGCATGAGATGGTTGCGGATAATAAGGGGATGTTGTACAATGTCTAATGCCAAGGTCAAAACAAAAACGGCGAAAAGCAAGAGATGTGAAGTAACTTGCGCTATCAGAGACAATACTGCGCGGAAATCCTACAACAGAGAAAACCTTCTTAAGAGATTCGACGGTATTTCAAGTGTTAGCATCGCGCACTGGGAACAACCATACAAATTTTGTAAAAGAGTCCATTACAACCAGAATGTATAAATTATCGTTTCTCAAACGGGGAAATTTACCCACATAGTATATGAACAAGCGATCTAATGGAGCTTTTGGTACATTAGAACTAAGGTATCCAACATTACTGGCTTGAGTAGGTTTAGAAGCCATACAAACCTGACAGGCGCGAATTCTAGCTCTTATATCTGATACCAGCCCAGACAAAATATTGACGGATATTATTCCTTGCTTTAAACAGACCAAAATGACCACTGATTGGTGACTCATGAAAATACTGGAAGACCATGACAACCAGAACTGTAGGCAAAACAATTTTAGATGGAACAGATCGCGTAGGTGCACTATATAGCACACCATTTTTGAGCAAATACCTATCAATTCGTTTGCCAGCTTGTAGCTGTTCAAGGACGGGTCCTAAAACAGGGTCTTCTTGTTGATGCTGGTGAATAGACTGAAATGCCAAGGGAAACTCTGACAGAATTAAGTTGTCTTCATCCAGACCTTTTCCAGACAGGCGATCTGATAAGATCTGATCCGTTTGAGCACAATCCCCAGACCTCTGAGTATCTGCACCATTGTTTTCCCCTTTTAGCACAGAAACCTCAAGGAGCGTAAACATACGGGAAAGTGCATCTGCTATCTGATTGTCAGAAGCTCGGATGTGCCGGGCTGAAAATTTGAAAGCCGACAAGCGGACAGCCCATCTAGCTATACGGCCAGTGGATAGTGGCTTGGATAACACCCAGCTCAGCGCTTGGCAGTCGGTTTCCAAATCGAACTCTATGTGTTTCAAATAACTTCTAAACTTTTTTACTCCAAATAACACAGTCAAGGCTTCTAGTTCGTAAGTAGAGTAAACTCTTTCTTGATCCGTTAATGTCCTCGAGGCATAAGCTACTGTTCTGCGACCTTCAGCTGAAATTTGTAAGAGAACGCACCCAAGGGCAACTGAAGAAGCATCCGATGGCATAATGAAGTTCTTCGAGGAATCAGGCATCGCAAGCACGGGGGGATTCATAACTAGTTTTTTTCAGTTCTTCAATAGCCTCTTGTTGATCCTTTCCCCAAGCAAACTTAACCCTTTCTTTCGCAGTGCAATCAACGGTGCGGCACGTTGGGCAAGATTAGGAATGAAACGCTGGAAAAAGTTTACCATGCCCAAAAACCTGGCGAAACTTTGGCATCCTTCGGGGGCAGATATTCCCTAATAGCCTTCGTTCTTTCTGGATCTATGGAAACACTTTGACCAGAAACCACATGTCCCAAGAAGGACAGTCTAGTAGAGGCAAGAGTCACTTTTTCGGGGTTTACCGTCATTCCGGCCTCCCATAACCTGGTCAGTACTAAGCAAAGATGGTCCATGTGTTCTTCAAAAGAGTTCGAATAAATAACCAGTTCATCTAAATAATTAAATACAAACTCATACTTAACATCACCAAAGATCTGGGCCAAAAGTCTAGTAAGAGCTTGCGCTCCGGTCGCTAATCCAAATGGTACTCTTTGTAAATTCGAAAAGATTCCACTCAGTGTAAAATGCTGTTAATTTCCTGGATTTAGGTGACAGAGGAATCTGATCATACTCCTGATTGAGATCAAGTGACGTAAAATATTTCGCCTTAGCGAACCAAGCAAACGACGAATGGATATCAGGCAGAGGAACTGAGTCTATTTTAATTTCAGTATTTAAGAATCTATATTCAATAACTAACTGGAATTTGTTCTCTTCTTTCTCTACCAAAAAATAGGGCAACTATAGTTAGATTTCGAAACTGTAATTACACCATCTTGCAACATTTCCTTGATATGCTCTCTCATAATCTTTAATTTTGGCGGAGGCAACCGGTACGGGGGCCTGCTAACTGGAGTCTGGTCCAACAACTCAATTTCATATTCCATAATGTGAGTTAAGCCCAACTCAGGAGTCGAAACATCATCACCAAAATTTCCATTTAATCATCGGAAAGATGATTAATGGAATCATTTTTCAGACCAGGAATACAAGGTGTACATCCCTCAGGTTCAGCTGCAAGCAAGACCTCCCTCTCGGTTCGGTTCTCTAAAGCTTCAGCCGAAGAATATTTAAGAAATGGAATTTTAACTTCAGGGGCAAAAGCAAAATATACATGTTCCTGCAAGAAATCTAGCATCAGACCGGTTTTATTATAACACGGAACACCTAAAATTACGGGCACTGAAAGTTGAGGTGCCACCCAGAATTTAAGAGTCCAAGGAAATCTGTTGATTTCGATCTTCAAGTCTAACCATCCCAAAAACACCAACGGTTGAATATTGGCTACTGAGCACGGAATGTTATCTGCTTTTACTTCAGGAATTTTATCAAGTTTGCGCATCCACAAATAAGTTGCATTAGAAATAATATTCAGTGAGGAGCCAGAGTCTACCAAAGCAGTAGCATCTATGGGACCACACTGAATTTTCACAAACGGCAAAGATTTACCAGTTAACCCTAAAACATTCATGGTAACAGCCCTCTCACATGTCGAGAGACAATACGGGGAATACTGTAACTGTCATGGCCGTCTAAAGGAATTTCCTTCACGTCTCAAATTAGAATGATTATCCGACATTTGAGGGGGTGGATCTCTGCGGTAATTTTCTCTCCTAATTGGTCGAGTCGGACAATTCCGTAACACATGGCCCGGCCTCCGGCAATAATAGCAAAGTCTGGAATCCGTCGTATCGTAACAGAGGTTTTCTCCAGATCTACCCACGGTATCAGTCGCTTGATGCTTAGACTACCAAAATTGCTTGGTGCCACAGGTCTAAGTGAATCTGAATAATTCACTGAATTAATGCGGGCACACAACAAGTCCAGCTCTGCCAAATTACTAGGCTTCTTTTCGAAAACAATGCTACTCCTTGTAGTAGGAGAAAGACCATCTAAAATATTTGTTACCATGTCAGTTTCCGACGGTTGCAAAAAAAAGATGGCGTCATATTTCTTTATATGAGTAATATATTCTGACAAGTTTTCTGCTTCACCCTGAACTCTATAATAATGTTTTGCCAATAAAGCAGCTTTAGCGCGAGCAGGGACATAATAATCTAACAAAGTTTGCTGGAACTTCGAGAAGTCTGTCCCTTCTTGGAAAGCTTTCGCGGCCAACTCTCTCAAGTTTCCTTGCAAACCTGCGGAAAGCATGGCCAGGACTTGTCCGTGACTACATGAGAAAAGGTGGGCCAGAGTGCGAACTTTGACCAAAAACATCAGAAAAGCTACAATCACATCTAAGGAATGATCATTGTAACTATCTAAACCTTCAAAACGTTTTCCCAGAGGATGAGGTAATCTCGCGAATTCCCGAATCCAATCGTTACTTACAGTTTCTCCAATGACCCCAGTTGGCAGAGAGGGTATTACCGAAACCACTGGCTGAACAAAAGGATTTTAAGAATTTAATATAGCTTCGGTTGAATTTTCTGCATTAAGCGCAGGGGGATCCGTTACAAGCAAATTAGAATTATTCCTCTTCAAAATATCTCTGTATTTTAGAATTTCTTCCTTTAGGGTCGTAAGCGAGTCCGCATACTCTGGATACATCTCTAACACTGATAAATCAATGATACGATTAAGAATTTGGTCTAGTTTAGCCAATAAACGTCTAACCTACTTAGGAGTTAATTTTGATTCCACTTGAAATTCCTGAAACTGCTACAAAATGTCCTCAGTTTTATTTATCAAAGCATATATCTCTACTTGGGGCTTAATATCTGAACATTTGAAAATGTCAGTTGGAAGAGACAAGTTTTCTTTTAATACCCTCGCCAAATTTGGCACAGACTCATCAGTGTCGACTTCCACACCTCGTATTCTTAACTCATACAAGAGGTCAGCTTTGAGCATAAATTCGATGGGAACATTCAGTCTAGACTCCATGTTAGGTTAGAAATATGTTAATCAAATACTGTCCCAAAGCTAGAAGAGCTATAAAAATAACAGCCTTACTAAGTTAAACCAAATTCTTGTATTAATAGAATTTATACGACTGGGAATATTCAAAGCGAAATTATGAAATTCAGAAACTATTCATCAAATCAATGCATAAATGACGAACTATCAAATTCAAAACGTATCTTCCTAATATCTCCAAAATAATTGTAATATTATACAATACAACTGCAGCGTTAGGTTAGAACATCCAAAAATAAACGCTCACAGTGTGACGCTGTTTAAAATAACCGCGATCCTTCCCCCTCCGCCTACACTCGTTGCCTTAAGTAGTGCACGATTTCGCCGCTACGCTCCATGTCGAGGTTGTGACACGCTGTCCGTTGGCTTGCCAGACTGTCTTGAGCATTTGCTTGGTGTAGTTTGGAGCAGCCGAGGATGGAGGCCGCCGCTTCGGTTTTGGTGTGAGTAAGCGTTATCGTCACTACTTTGTTCACTTTCTATGTTACGTGCCTTCTGCACATTATACCAAGAGAAAATATGAGTGATTATTCTGAAAAATGTTTAGATAAGAAAAAGGACAAGATCCATAGTTATTACCAGGATTAGCTTAATACATTTATTCTTCGAAGTATGCGTTTTGTAAAAGTCAGCATTGGAAAAAGAACAACATGTCTAAACTGAGTTTATCTTGCCATTTAGAAGCATTAGTTTAATCATGCTGAAATTCCCATGGCCTTGTACCAGTCACCCTGTAGTGTCTTCATATTCGGTAGGCATTAACTTCACCCGTAGCTTACGTACTTTCTGTTACTGTATATTCGTGGCAAGTCTGTTAATATTTATCTGGTAGATTTATTGTGAAATTAAGATTTCGCTGTTTCTTTCTTCTAAATTTTCCGAGTGGTTTGTAGTCGCCATTAGCCTTGTGCGTTGCATTGTGGGTAAGATGTGTGACGTAACTTATGGCTCAGTTTCACTTTAACTAACTTATAGCTTTATAAAAGTTGGATCGGAGATCGGAATTCCTGATAAGATCCGGGTCGACGCACGGACTGAAGGTCCTGTATCAATGTGCGTGCTGAGAAATGATAGTCCAGCGATCTTTACGTATCGAAATGAAAATGAACTACATAGAATATAAACCAAGTCTGTTAACTAAAATTGCCTTTCTTTCAATATCTATTTCAAGTGTAATTATGCCATATTAAGAAATTTTCCAGTTAGTGTTACTTATTGCGGGTGATACCCCGTTATGTTAAATACTTGCTCAGATAGGATTTACTTATAGTATGCAATCTATAGACTTATTTTAGTCCAGATTACTGTAAGGCCAGCCTTAAAATATTTCCGTATCTCATACATATTTATGGGTCAAAGGTAGTTTTCAAGTTTTGACATTCTAGGCTATAAAAAGATTATCTGTGCATTCAAGTGAGTAATCGTGCTCACGCAGGAATATTTAGTGTATCTCTATCTACTAAGCATTTGATAGTTAAGCTAAATTCCATTTTGCTGATTTGTTGTAACATTCCCCGGATCATTCTAGTCTTTCTGGTATTATATTATAAAGGTTTGGGGGTAGCCTACATTTTGTGTAGCTGCTTCCTTTGCTTCCTTATTAAACCAATGTTAATATATATAAATATTTTGTATGCCTCAGTGATATTACAGTTTGGTTTTCTGCTTACATATTCCGCTTATAGTATCAAATTTATCCTTGCCTATATTTAATGTGTCGAAGTGTAGTTACCTTGCTCTAGAAATATTGCTATTTGGATTTTCTTAATCCTGTCTTATTCATGCGGTATACATTTCGCCTATTGCCTTGTGACCTATTATAAATTAAACATAATTTTTCTTAATTACCTTGCATAACAAATCTTAGCAGGTGACTCTGTTTTTGACCTTGTTTTGCTATTTCATTCTGTGGGCTACCCTGTTTAAAGTTTTTACGTTATGATCTATTTTTGGTGAATGTTGTATTCCCTCTTAACCGTCCTTCGTCATTTACATAAAGCATATAGGCCTACTTATAATTAACAGAAAGTACTCCCCTTTATGTAAGTTCTAATGAAATGTTCGATTTTGAATAATAGTTTTCTTATTCTAGAATGTTATAATTCTTGGGCCGATATCTAAATTAAATAGGCCTAATTGTAATTAACAGAAGGTTCTCCCCTTTATGTAAATTGTAATGAAATCATGGATGTTGAATAATAGTTTTCTTATTCTAGAATGTTATAATTCTTGGGGCCGATATTTAAATTAAATAGGCCTAATTGTAATTAACAGAAAGTACTCCCCTTTATGTAAATTGTAATGAAATCATGGATGTTGAATAATAGTTTCTTATTCTAGAATGTTATAATTCTTGGGACTGTTATTTAAATTAAATATGCCTAATTATAAATTAACATATAAAGAACTCCCCTTTATGTAAATTGTAATGAAATAAATTAGATAGGCCTAATTATAAGTTAACATAAAGAATTCACCTTATAATTAATAGTGAGTTCTATTTAGAAGATATTGTAGTCAAACTCAGGATTTTGGAAGTAGGTGCTTTGGATATTCAAATTAGTTTATACATCAGTTTATTGTCACAAACTTACTACGATGTTTAGGAATTATACATTGCTGTTTTACCCACTCTTATTATATTGAGTAGTTTTTTACTCAGTTACATAACATTGTATGTATCAATGTATTCTAGTCATATTGCCCTTGTCTTTATTTCATCAAGGATCTTTAATATTGTATACAATTGTGCAGTTTATATATATTAAACTTATATTTTGAAATTTGGCGGTTTATGCTTGGCTGCTATTTGGTTCTGTACTTCCTTCCTTGACCTTTGTTTTGGAGATGGTATCTACGGCCTCTAGGGCACTAACCTCATGCTCTTCCAGCTTTCAAGTGCATTATTTATATGGGTTTGTAGTCCTGTAAATAGAAGCAGTCATTATTTATATATATGTGATACAGCATTATTCTTTTCTTAAGCAACTCTTCGTCTAATTCTGTATTACATAATCACAACCCAAACCTTTTAAACGTTGCATGGTAGCAGTATTGAGTATTATACAATAATACGTTGTAAATTAAATTATACGGGCCTAATTATAAAAGAAATTAGATAGGCCAAAAAGTCTCCTAAACGTTGCAACAGAGACATATCATCACCCATCTACAATGGAATCTTCCTCTCTCGGTTCATAGAAAAGAAGAACTACTAATAAATACCGAACAAAATTGAGTGCCCTACTTCCTCGAAGTTAAGGAAATACATAACAAGTGTATACAAAATTTATAAAGTCACTCAGAAATACTAACAAAACTGTTAACATAGAATTAAGTTTACTGGGTTACGATATTCACTCGCACAGAAGGTCCATTAATCAATATGAAATTAATCAACGGACTACTAAATAAGTTGAATATCAGTCCGAAATAGTTTTACAATAGGAAAAACTATCACAACGAAATTATTTTGAAGGCCTATATTAAGGCCTATATTAACCCTTTCAGATAAGGAGCCATTCAGAAATAATATCTCGAAATACACTATCAATTTATAGTAATCAGGCCAAGATTAAAAGTGCTAAGTTTTTTTGAAATATAATGTATCCTTTATTAAAACATACAAAGTAAGGCCTAATCCAATTTAATAGTCGTAAAAGTTTGTCAGAGTTCAAAACTTAACGCCACATCATAACAGGGGCCTACTCGTTCATACAGGCTTAAGCTCAACTCGAAGTTTGCATATGGTAATGTTAACAGAAGCTTCGAGTTTAAAAATAGAAATACTGAATTACTGAAGCCATTAGCAAGTATGCATGTCCCGCTTACACGAAGCTAGGGACGGAATAAAATTATTAGAAAACTAAGTAATACAGAATTAACAAATGGTTATTCAATCTTTGAATAAAGCAGACCCGCAGCAATTTTGAAAAGAAAAGGGAACAAAAAACCTTAACTACGGTCTGCATTACCACCTAATTGAAGCGGCCGGCCCTTGAGGCCGAAAGAAGTAGGTTTTTCCACCTTTAATTCAAAATCATGGCGTACGAGCTGCTAAAAATTTAGAGTGAACAGGACTACTGTGTTTCAAAGAAAAGCTGGGTCAACAATAACATGTTTTATTTCCAATATAACGATTTCAAAATATAGTAATGCAATCTACTGTAAATATAGAATTGAAAAATATAGAAACAGTTAAATAGTCTTTTCCATGCCCTTAATCATGTGATCTTTTCTGGCGTAAGAATTCTAGCATGTTCCGGCTGGTGAGTTGTGGCCTCAGCAAGATGACCTCCAATTTAAATATAACCCAATCATATTCTACGCAATTTAGAAAAAACCCTCCTCATGTTAATATATATATATATATAACTATTAAAAAAACGCGATAGTGAGCGAAATTTAAAACAGCCAAGACAAGAATTTATCAATGTAATAAACTTTTTCTTTTAAAACCAGGACAGAAAATTTTGATGTCGAAAGACAGGTAAGCAACAATTTTAACAATTTCTTACAGAAACCCCTGAATCACAAATGCTTACCCGTAAGTTAGCCATAGTAGCAGAAGATCAACACCCACCACTTAACAACTCGGAGGTTGAACCACAACTCAAGACTTTAATTCTGCGCAACTCCCAAATCGGCCGCTAGGCCTTGGTGGCGCCACTTACAAGTCAACCAGCACAAACGCCCTCTTTACGTTCTATATTACATATATGTTTTTTTATTAAAGATTTAAGGTGGAGAGGAGCAAGAAGGAGCCGTGAGACAAATTCTTGGCTCATGTTCAAACGATTGTTAGACGATTGCTGAATTGATTATTCACGAATATGAAACGATTGTGTGACGACTGTTCAAACGATTGTGGAAGGAAAATTAGAGGATTGTTAAAACGATTGTTGGACTTTTTTGAAGCGTTTCGTGGACAATTGTTTCAAACGTTATTGGACGATTGTTGAAACTATTTTTGGACGACTGAGAAACGATTTCTTGATTACTGATGAAACCTTCTTTAAAACGATAGTTGTATACTTGTTGGAAGATTGTTGGAACGATTTTGGACGACCATTAACAAGAATTTTAAATGAGCACTTAATCGATTCTTGAATAATAGATGAATTCAAGGTAGTCCTATTGTTTGACGATTGTTTGATGATTGTTGTAAGGATTGTTGAAACAACATTTGAACGATTAATGAAATGATTATTGAACGATTGTTGAATCCATTGTTGGAAAATTGTTCAACGATTGTTGAAAAATGGTTGAAACGCATGTGACGATTGTTAGAAAATGTTTGTTTAATTGTTGAAGCGATTGTTGGACGTTTGTTGAAACGATTGTTCTACGATTTTTCAAGCTTTTATTGAACGATTGTTGAAGTTATTGTTGGAACATTGTGTGAAATATTGTTGGCCAATAGTTTTAACGATTGTTGAAATATAGTTGAAACAATTGTGTAACGATTCTTGGACTATAATTGAAAATATTGTTATAAGGATTTTAAAACGAAGGGAAGTGATTGATGAGACAAATTTTAAATGGTCGTTGAAAATATCGTTGTAAGGATTTTTGGAGGATTCAAGAAACGATTGTTTTACGATTGTTTGAACGATATTTAGACTACTTTTGAAATGAATATTAGAAGATTGTTGAACCGAATGTTACATAACTGAGGAATATATTTTTGGACGACCTTGAAGCGATTATTCGACGATTGTTGAAACGAATGTTGGACATTTGTTGAAACGATTGTTGGACATTTGTTGAAACGATTGTTGGACGATTGATCCTAACAATGTTGGACGATTGTTGAATGAATTGTTGAAACTGTTGTTGGACGATTGTTGAAACGATTGTTTGACGTTAGTCAAAACGATTGCTGGTCCATAGTTGAAACGATTGTTAAATGATTGTGGAATCGATGGTTAGGACCATTGTTGATGGACTATTGTTTAAACTATATAGAAACGAATGGTAGACGATTGTTGAAACGATTGTTAGACGTTTGTTGTAATGAATGTTGATGTTTGTTGAAACGATCTCTTCGGTTGCTGAAGTGATAATTGGACGATTACTGGGAAGATTGTTGGAGATATTGTTTTCCGATTGTATTAACGGATGTTGTAATTTTGTAAAAACTGATGTTGGAGATAGTTGAAACGATTGTTGAAATATTGTTAAAACGATTGCTGGACGAATGTGTAAACGTTTGTTAAATGATTGTTGAAACTATTGTTGGATTCAAGAAACGATTGTTGTACGATAATTTGAATGATATGTACGCGACTGTTGAAACGATTGTTAGATGATTGTTTAATAGATTTTTCACGATTTTGAAACGATTGTGTTACGACTGTTGAAACGATTGTGGAACGAATGTTAGAGGATTGTTGAAACGACTGTTGAAATTTGATTAAACGTTTCGTGGACAATTGTTTCAACCTTATCGGACGATTGTTTAAATGATTGTTGGACGATTGTTGAAACTATTGTTGGACGATTGAGAAACAACTTTTTGATGACTGTTGAAACCTTCTTTAAAACGATAGTTGTATGATTGTTGGAAGATACCTGGAACGATTCTTGGAAGTTCGTTAACAAGATGTTTAAATTAGCACTCAATCGATTCTTAAAACATCGATGATTCAAGGTAGTTCTATTGTTGAACGATTGTTTAATGCCTGTTGTAAAGATTGTTGAACCAACTTTTGAACGATTAATGAAATGATTATTGAACGATTGTTGAACCCCTTGTTGGGCAATTGTTCAACGATTGTTGAAAAATGGTTGAAATGCTTGTGACGATTGTTAGAAAATTTTTGTTTAATTGTTGAAGCGATTGTAGTACGTATGTTGAAAAGATTGTTCTACGATTTTTCAAGCGATTATTGGACGATTGTTGAAATTATTGTTGAAAGATTGTGTGAAATATTGTTGGTCAATTGTTTTAACGATTGTTGGAATATTGTTAAAACAATTGTGTAACGATTGTTGGACTATAATTGTAAATATTGTTTAAAGTTTTTTAAAACGAATGGAAGGCGATTGATGAAACAAATTACAATGATCGTTGAAAATATAGTTGGACGATTGTTTTAAGGATTTTTGGATGATTCAAGAAACGATTGTTGTGCGATTTTTGAACGATATTTAGACTACTTTTCAAACGAATATTACACTGCTATTGGACGATTGTGTGACGATTGTGCGTCGTTTGGGGAACGAAGTAACTTACACAAACAAAATATTTCAATTGAACCTGAAGCGTTTATCAATTATTTCTCCGACTCAGTTAAACAAATCTGTCTGAAGGCCAAACTTACTTCTGGTACTCTTGGAATGTCCGCTATTGACTTGTTACTCAACCATGACATAAACCATAATATTTACTTTCAGTGGCGAGAAGTAACGGAATGTGAATGTGATGTCATTAATGCTGTCAGGAAAATGAAAACTTCTAATAGGACTGACATTTATGGTATTAGCAATACAATTATTAAAGGAATTATTGGCTATATATCTGTCCCTGTAACAAGATGTATAAACCTATGTCTAAGTGCAGGTATTTTCCCTGAAGAATTGAAAAAGACGAAAACTATATCAATATATAAGAAAGGTGACACATCTAATCCAGCAAATTATAGACCTATAGCTATCGTACCAATACTTGGGAAAATATTTGAAAGTGTTGTACTTGTGCAACTTAGGGAATTTTTTGTTGAGAATAAGTTTCTCACCCAGTCACAATTTAGTTTTTTACCTGGAAAGAGTACCATAGATGCAATTGATGATATTTTAAAAGTTATCTATAATGCTTTTGATAACAAGGAATTTACACTGACTTTGTTGTTCGATCTAAGCAAAGCTTTTGATAGTATACCGCATTCTTTACTTCTACAAAAATTGCATTACTATGGAATTAAAGATAGTGAACTAAATTTTTTTACATCCTACTTGACTGGTCGCTCTCATATGGTATATGTAAATGGTAATAATAGCAATGAGGCACCTGTTGATTATGGCGTCCCTCAAGGAAGTATTTTGGGACCTTTTGTTGTTATGCTAAATATTAAGCACAGTAGAAGAATTGAGATAAATGGCAGCTTCATTTATAATAGCATTCCAAACTACTAACTCACCAACAAGGACTGGTGGTGGCAGCACCATACATACATAGTTACAGAATAAACACAAAATAAACAATATTAGATGTTCATTTGTTGGTTTACGTAACTCAAGCATGGATACCAACACCTCTCCTCGGAAATCAACAAATTCAATAAATCACAAATGACACTACAATATTTCCAAACTTTGACTTCTTCACTAAAATCCAAGTCTGGTTCCTTTCATGGTTCTTCATCTCCACCTCCATTGCTTTCAACCAGGTGTCTCTATCCTCTCTACACATGATCTCTTCTGGGGTCCTGGGTGGCTCCAAAACATCAATTACACCATCCCTTACCTTGCAGCAATAATTGCAACACGACAGATTGCACATCCTTCTAGGTTGCTTCAAGCGTTTTGAACTCCTAAGTCCCTCCTCTGAAGTGGCATCATTGTAGGGCACTTCTCTCATAGAACCAGAGTCCTGTACCTCACCTGTGTCACCGGGGTCTAGCACCTCTCCTGTGGCACCAGAGTCCAGCTTCTCTCCTGTGGCACCGAGCTCCAGCTTCTCTCCTGTGGCACCGAGCTCCAGCTTCTCTCCTGTGGCACCGGGGTCCAGCACCTCTCCTGTGGCACTGGGGTCCAGCACCTCTCCTGTGGCACTGGGGTCCAGCACCTCTCCTGTAGGGAACTGGATTATATCCATTAGAGTTGGCTTCTCATCCTCCAGGCGGTAGCCTTTTATCCCTAGCAAAACTTCATTTCTCTCTTTATATTTCTTGAATTCTTGTAGGGCATCACTTTTCTTCGCTATAGCTGACGTTGTGAGGGCTTCAACTCTTCCCATAGTTTCCAGGTTAGGGTGGCCTAATCTCTTATGTCACGTCATCTGAGAAACTCTTGCAGCTTTTCTCATGTTAACGTTCTTTAGATATTCCTCATTTAACTCTTTTATTGATACATCTCCAACAGTAGTGACAAAATATAACCTTCCAATTCGATGTGCTTGAAAGATTAATTTTTCTCCCTTTAATAACTTATTCAAACCATTCTTCGATCTGAACTCAAGACCTTTCTCCTCTATCTGACCTTGAGAAATCAAATTATCATGTAATTCAGGCACATAGAGCACATCCTGAAGCTCTACATTCTTTCCTCCACATTCATCTGACATAGGAATTACAACAGATCCCAAGCCACTTATTTTCAGCGGTCTCCCATCACAGACTTCAACAGTACCTGAGCATTCTCTGAAATTCTTGAAAATCTCTCTTCTATTTGTCATGTGGTCAGAAGCACCACCGTCTAATATCCATACATCGTGTTTGCATTGAGAATACTTCTTCGCATGCAATACCACATGCTCCCTTGTAGTAACTGAAGCAGAAGCTTTCTTGGGTTCACTACTCCCTTTTTCCTTCTCTTCTAGTTCCTGAGTCTTGGGGCAATTTTTCGAAAAGTGTCCTTCACCACCACATGCATAGCAAAAGTATCTCCCTTTGTACTGCTTCCGTTGAGATATACTGTTATTCTGATTGGTAGAATTCCTTCCATCGGTATACTTTTTACCTTTAGTGCTCGGCGATTTCCAAGTTGTCTTTAATGCTTGATGTGATGATAGGCTTTGTTTTCTCATTTCTTCCTCTTGTTCCAGTAACACTTGCTTTACGTAGGACATGTCCATCTTATCCGGCTGAGTCACCAAAGTCTTCACTGTTATTTCATATTCTGGGGGAAGGCCAGACAAACACAAATGAGCCAACTGTTTATCAGATATCTCCAAATCATTCTTCCTCAACAGTCGATTCATATTCATCATTGTATTGCTATACTCTTGAATGGTCATATCACCCTTTACCATGGTCGCCAATTCTCGTAACTTCATCATAGCACCATACTGAGTGTTCTGGTGGCAAATAGTTTCGAGTTTGGTCCATGCTTCACTCGCCTTGTTGAAATCAACTATGTCGTTAATGAGATCATCACTAACTGATCTCATAATAAGAGATAGCGCCATGAGGTTGGCTTTCTCGCGCCGACGGGTTTCTGCTTGATTTAGATGAGCTCCATCAACATCGTTATAACCCGTGATTTCTTCCCAACACTCTTTAATCAACATTTCAGATTTCACGCGCGCCATCCACGCCACATAGTTATTTCTTGTTAGCTTTGGAATATAGAAGGTTTTCTCTTCCATCTCCGCCATTTTGACCGTTGCAAAATTCGTCGCTGCACTGTTACACAATATGGTAGTTTACTAGATTCTCCACACTTTCCACTACATTGTATTACGTCTCCTCAATTCACTCGAACACTGCGCACCTGGGCCCATAACCTGTTGTTATGCTAAATATTAAGCACAGTAGAAGAATTGAGATAAATGGCAGCTTCATTTATAATAGCATTCCAAACTACTAACTCGCCAACAAGGACTGGTGGTGGCAGCACCATACATACATAGTTACAGAATAAACACAAAATAAACAATATTAGATGTTCATTTGTTGGTTTACGTAACTCAAGCATGGATACCAACACCTTTCTTATTCTTGGTAATGATGAATGACTTGCCTGTAAATGTACCTGTAAAGTCAGTATTATTTTCAGATTACTCTACCTTCATTATGTCAAACAGTAATTATGAAATCCTTATGCATTCTCAAGGAAATGTTATCCAAGAGATCACAAAGTGGTTCTCCACCAATAATTTTTTAGTAAATACTGACAAAATTCAAAAAATTGTATGTAGTCTAAGACAAATTCCACATGATGTAAATCCAGGAAACGTAAAACTATTAGGAATGATTATTGGTCCTAAACTAAATTGGCATGCTCACATTGATACTGTATGCAGAAAGCTTTCAAGAGTTGTTTACTTGTTAAGGAGCATTCGCTTTAAAGTCACTTTCTGTTATGTAATACAAATGTACTATGCTTTATTTGAAAGTGTTTTTAAATATGGTCTTTTATTGTATGGAAATAGCACCAAGCTAAATGATATTTTAACTCTACAGAGAAAGGCCATCAGGATACTAACGAACAGGGCTTCCAGAGAACACTGCAAACCTCTTTTTATACAATGCCGCATCTTAACTGTTTTTAATCATTACATTTTAGAGTTGCTGCTTTATGCACATAAAAATGCAAGTACATTTCCTTTGTCAAACTGTACCCATGGCTATGATATTAGAAATAACAACAACTTGCTTGTGCCTTTTGCTAGATTGGAAAAGGTTAAATCCAGCCACTGTGTAGTAAGTCTAGACATGTATAATAAGTTACCCGTTCAAATCAAGCAGTTAAATTACTCATCTTTCAAATCTCATGTAAAGACTTGGCTGTCCAATAATCCATTTTACAATTTGACTGAGTATATGGAAAATCCTATCTCTCTGTGATACTTACAATTTCATTTTATTTGACCATGCCTATTGTACAATGTATCTAAGGGCTAAATAAAATTATTATTATTATTATTGTTGAAACGAAAGTTTAACGAATCGGGTGATTTTTTAAGGATTGTTGGACGATTGTTGAAACGAATGTTTGACGATTGTTGAAACTATTGTTGGATTTTTGTTGAAACGATTCTTGGACAATTGTTGAGATGATTGTTGCACGATTGTTGAAACGTAATTTGAACGATTGTTGAAGCGTTAATTGGGCGATTTTCGAAAGGATTGTTTAAGATAGTTGGAAAATTGTTAGTCAATTGTTTAATGTTGAAACGACAAGTGTTCAAACGATTGCTGAACAATTGTTGAAATGAATGTTGAACGATTGTTGAAACGGTATTTCGACGATTTTTGAAGCGATAATTAGGCGATTGTTGAGAAGATTGTTGGAACGTAGTTGGAAATATTTTTTGCATATTTTTTAACGATTATTCGAACATTGTTGAATGATTGTTGGACGATAGTTGAAACGACTGTTGGACTATAGTTGAAACAATTGTTAAATGATAGTTAAAACGATTGGTGGACGATTGTCGAAAATATTGTTAGTGATTGTTGAAACTATTTTTGGACGATTGTTGTTAGGATTCTTGGATTATTCAAGAAAGGATTGTTGTACGACTGTTTAAACGATAGTTTGACTACTGTTGAAACGATTGTTAGACTTTTGTTGGAGGATTGTGGGAGTGATTGTTGAAACTACGTTTTGGTGGTTGTTGAAATGATTAATGACCGATTATTGAAACCATTGTTGGACAATTACTGAAACGGTTGTTGAAACGATTGCTGAAAGTTTTTTGGACAATTATTGAAACGATTGCTGGGAGATATTTAAACGGTTGTTGGACGTTTGAAAGAAAATTTGTTTTTCCGAATGTTTAAACGATGGTTGTGCGTTTGTTGAAACGAATGTTACATAATTGTAGAATATATTTTTGGACAACCTTGATGCGATTATTCGACGATTGGTGAAACGAAAGTTGAAAAAATGTTAGACGAATGTGAAACGATTGCTGGATATTTGTTGAAACGATTGTCGGACGATTGTTGAATCGATTGTAGAAACTGTTGTTGGACGATTGTTGAAACGATTGTTTGTCCATAGTTGAAACGATTGTTAAATGATTGTGGAATCGATGGGTCTTACGATTGTTGAAAATATTGGACTATTGTTTTAACCATTATTTAATTGAATGGTAGACGATTGTTGAAACTATTGTTAGACGTTTGTTGTAATGAATGTTGATTATTGTTGAAACGATTGATCTTCGGTCGTTGAAGTGATAATTGGACGATTGTTGGAAAGATTGTTGGATATTGTTTTCCGATTGTTTTAACGAATGTTGTAATTTTGTATAAACTCATATTATAGATAGTTGAAACGATTGCTGGACGAATGTGTAAACGATTGTTAAATGATTGTTGAAGCTATTTTTGGACATTCAAGAAACGATTGTTGTACAATTGTTTGATTGATATGTACGGGACTGTTGAAACGATTGTTAGACGATTGAAGAATCGCTTTTCACGATTTTGAAGCGTTTGTGTGACGACTGTTTAAACGATTGTGGAACGAATGTTAGAGGATTTTTGGAACGATTGTTGTACTTTGTTGATACGTTTCGTGGAAAAATGTTTCAAACGTAGTCGGACGATTGTTGAACCGATTGTTGACAATTTTTTAAATGATTGTTGGATGATTGTTGAAACTATTTTTGGACGACTGAGAAACTATTTTTCGACGACTGTTGAAACGTTCTTAAAATCGATAGTTGTATGACTGTTGGAAGATTGTTGGACGATCGTTAACAAGAATTTTAAATGAGCACTTGATGAATTAAAGGTAGTAATATTGGTTTACGATTATTTGATGCTTTTGTAAGGATTGTTGAAACAAACTTTGAACGATTAATGGAAGGGTTATTGAACGATTGTTGAACCCATTGTTGGACGATTGTTCAACGATTGTTGAAAATTGGATGAAATGCTTGTGATACGATTGTTAGAATATTTTTTTATTTTTGAAACAATTGTTCGACGATTGTTGAAGCGATAGTTGGACAAATGTTGAAAGATTGTTCTACGACTTTGCAAGCGACTATTGGACGATTGTAAAATATTGTTGGAAGATTGTGTGAAATATTGTTGGCCAACTATTTTAACGATTGTTGGAATATTGCTGAAACAATTGTGTAACGTCTTTTGGACTAAATTGAATATATTGTTGAAAGATTTCTAAAACGAATGGAAGGCGATTGATGAAACAGTTGTTAAATGATCGTTGAAACTATCGTTGGACGATATTTGTAAGGAATTTTATAGGAATCAAGAAACGACTGGGTTACTGTAACTATTGTTGGACGATTGAGAAACGATTTTTCGATGACTGTTGAAACATTCTTTAAAACGATAGTTGAATGATTGTTTGAAGATTGTTGGAACGATTGTTGGACGATCGTTAACAAGATTTTTAAATGAGCACTCAATCGATTCTTGAATAATTGATGAATTCAAGGTAGTGATATTGTTGAACGATTGTTTGTTGCGTGTTGTAATGATTGTTGAAACAACTAATGAACGAATAATCTAAGGATTATTGAGCGATTGTTGAACCCATTGTTGGACAATTGTTCAACGATTGTTGAAAAATGGTTGAAACGCAGGTGGTACGGTTGTTAAAACATTTTTGTTTGATTCTTGAAATAATTGTTGGACGATTGTTGAAGCGATTGTTGGACGATTGTTGAAACGATTGTTCTGCGGTTTTTCAAGCGATTATTGGACGATTGTTTAAAATACTGTTAGAAGAATGTGTGAAATATTGTTAGCCAATTATTTTACGATTGTTGGAATATTGTTGAAACAATTCTGTAACGATTGTTGGACTATAATTTAAAATATTGTTGAAAGATTTTCAAAACGAATGGAAGGCGACTGACGAAACAATTGTTAAATGATCGTTGAAACTATCGTTGGACGATAGTTGTAAGGATATTTGGAGGATTCAAGAAACGATTGTTGTACGATTGCTTGAACGATATTTAGACTACTTTTGAAACAAATGTCAGACGATTATTGGACGATTGTCGAAGCGATTGTGCGACGATTGTTGAAACGAATGTTGAAACGAAAGTTAGACGAGTCGAGTGATTGTTTAAGGTTTGTTGACGATTGTTTAAACGAATGATTGACAATTGTTGAAACGATTATTGGACGTTTGCTGAAACGTTTCTGGACAATTGTTCAGACGATTGTTGAAACGAAATTTGGACGATTGTTGAAGCGGTAATTGGGTGATTTTCGAGAATATTGGTGGAGAACAGTTGGAAAAATTGTTGGCCAATTGTTTAATGTTGAAACGACAAGTTGTTGGACGTTTGTTGAAATGAACGTTGAACGATTGTTGAAACGATATTCGACGATTGTTGAAGCGATAATTAGGCGATTGTGTGGAAGATTGTTGGAAGATAGTTGGAAATATTATTGGCCAATTGTTTTAACGATTATTCGAACATTGTTGAATAGTTGTTGGACGATAGTTGAAACGATTGTTGAATTATAGTGGAAACAATTGTTAATGATTGTTAAAACGATTGGTGGACGATTGTAGAAAGAACTGTTAATGATTGTTGAAACTATTGTTGGACGATTGTTAGAATTCTTGGACTATAAAAAAAGATTGCAGTACGACTGTTGGAACGATAGTTTGACTACTGTTGAAACGATTGTTAGACGGTTGTTGGAGGATTGTTGGAATGATTGTTGAAACAACGTTTTGACGATTGTTAAAATGATTAATAACCGATTGTTGAAACCAATGTTGGACAATTATTGAAACGGTTGTTGAAACGATTGTTGAAAGTTTATTGGACAATTTTTATTCGATTGTTGGGACATAGTTTAAACGGTTGTTGGACGTTTGTTAGAAATTTTATTTTTGCCGAATGTAGAAACGATTGTTGTGCTATTGTTGAAACGAATATTAGACGATTGTTGAAACGATTGTTACATAATTGTGGAATATATTTTTGGACGCCCTTGAAGCGAATATTTGACGATTGTTGAAACGAAAGTAGAAACGAATGTTACACGATTGTATAACGATTATTGGACATTTCTTTAAGCGATTGTTGGACGACTGATCCAAACAATGTCAGACGATTGTTTAATCAATTGTTTAAACAGTTGTTGGACGATTGTTGAAACGATTGTTTGACGATAGTCGAAACGATTGTTAGTCAATAGTTGAATCGATTGTTAAATGATTGTGGAATCGATGGTTTGGACAATTGTTGAAACTATTGATGGTCTATTGTTTAAACTATTATTGAAACGAATGGTAGACGCCTGTTGAAACGAATGTTAGACGTATGTTGTAATGAATGGTGATGATCATTGAAACGATTAATCTTCGTTTGTTGAAGCGATAATTGGTCGATTGTTGGAAAGATTGTTGGAGATATTGTTTTCTTATTGTTTTTACGAATGTTGTAATATTGTATAAACTGATGTTGGAGATAGTTGAAACGATTGTTGAAAGATTGTTAAGACGATTGCTGGACGAATGTGTAAACGATTGTTAAATGATCGTTGAAACTATTCTTGGACGCTTCAAGAAACGATTGTTGTACGATTGTTTCAATGATACGTACGCAACTGTTGAAACGATTGTTAGCCGTTTGTTGAATCGATTTTACACGATTTCGAAACGATTTTGTGACGACTGTTGAAACGATTTTGGAACGAATGTGAGATTGTTGAAACGATTGTTGGACTTCGTTGAAACGTTTCGTGGACAATTGTATCAAACGCTGTCGGACGATTGTTGATATGATTGTTGGACGATTGTTGAAACTATTGTTGGACGATTGAGAAACGATTTTTTGATGACTGTTGAAACCTTCTTTAAAACAATAGTTGAATAATTCTTGGAAGATTGCTGGAACGATTGTTGGACGATCGTTAACAAGATTTTTAAATTTGCACTCAATCCATTCTTAAATAATTGATGAATTCAAGCTAGTCCTATTGTTGAAAGCTTGTTTGATTCTTGTTGTAAGGAGTGTTGAAAAAACTTATGAACGATTAATGAAATGATTATTGAAAGATTGTTGAACCCATTGTTGGACAATTGTGCAACGATTGTTGAAAATGGTTGAATCGCTTGTGGTACGATTGTTAGAAAATTTTTGTTTTATTGTTGAAACAATTGTTGGACGATTGTAAAGCGATTGTTGGACGATTGTTGAAACGATTGTTCTACGATTTTTCAAGCGATTATTAGACGATTGATGAAAATATTGTTGGAAGATTGTGTGAAATATTGTTGGATAATTGTTTTAACGATTGCTGAAATATTGTTAAGCAATTGTGTAACGATTGTTGGACTACAATTGAAAATATTGTTTAAAGATTTTTAATACCAATGGAAGGCGATTGATGAAGCAATGGTTAAATGATCGTTGAAACTATTGTTGGCCGATTATTGTAAGGATATTTGGAGGATTCAAGAAACGATTTTTGTACGACTATTTGAACGATATTTAGACTACTTTTGAAACGAATTTTAGACGATTTTTGCATGGGCGTCCGCAGAAATTTTGTCAAGGTGGGGCCAATGAACGAATTACTGCCATCACCACCATCACTATGCTACTACAACCACTTTATTATTATTATTATTACTATTCACATTATTGCTATTATTTCTATTACTATTCATATTATTATTGCTTTTATTATTACTATTAATATTCATATTATCATTGTTATTATTATCATCAACATCCTTCATTTTGTACCAGGACTATGGCCTTTGATACAAAGAAAACATCTGATGTATACACTCACATGACTTTCGTTACTCCTTACAATTTCTTACTACTCATATAAAATATAAAATGCCTTATCTTCATTGTAATAAAATGTTAGGGCTATAAATGGTTTCAAGTTTAGGGGAAGTAATTATTCCTACATACTCATATCTAGTCAGCTGTTACAACTCGTTTACATCCAAACAACGCGAAGAGACTTAAACCTCACTTCACATTAGTTGCTTATAGTAATTTAATTTACAGGTTTATGTGTAAACAAAATTTCCAGGGAGGGGCAGCGGCCCTACCCTGCCCCCCCTTCCGGACGGCCATGGATTATTGGACCATTGTTGAAACGATTGTGCGACGATTGTTGAAACGGAAGTTAGACGAGTCGGGTGATAGTTTAAGAATTGCTGGACGATTGTTGAAACGAATGTTTGACAATTATTGAAACGATTGTTGGACTTTTGTTGAAAAGTTATTTGGACAATTGTTGAGATGATTGTTGGACGATTGCCGATACGAAATTTGGACGATTGTTGAAACATTAATTGTCGATGTTCGAGAAGATTGTTGGAAGATACTTGGAAAATTGTTGGCTAATTATTTAATGTTGAACGACAAGTGTTGAAACGATTGTTGGACGTTTGTTGAAATGAATGTTGAATGATTGTTGAAACGATATTTCGACAATTGTTGGAGCTGTAATTAGGCAACTGTTGAGAAGATTGTTGGAAGATAGTTGGGAATATTTTTTGCCGATTGTTTTAACGATTATTCGAACATTGTTGAATAATTGTTGGACTATAGTTGAAACGATTGTTGGGCTATTGATACGAATGGTAGACGATTGCTGAAACGATTGTTAGACGTTTGTGGTTAATGAATGTTGACGATTGTTGAAGCGATTGATCTTCGGTTGTTGAAGCGATAATTGAACGATTGTTGGAAAGATTGTTCGAGATATTGTTTTCCGATTGTTTTAACGAATGAAGCAATATTGTATAAACTGATGTTGGAGATAGTTGAAACGATTATTGAATGATCGTTAAAACGATTTCTTGACGAATGTGTAAACGATTGTTAAATGATTGTTGAAACTATTGTTGGGCGATTCAAGAAACGATTGTTGTACGATTGTTTGAATGATATGTATGCGACTGTTGAAACGATTGTTACACGATTGTTGAATCGATCTTTCAAGATTTTGAAACGATTGTGTGACGACTGGTGAAACGATTGTGGAACGAATGTTAGAGGATTGTTGAAACGATTGTTGGACTTTGATGAAACGTTTCGTGGACAATTGTTTCAAACATTGTCGGACGATTTGCTGGACCGATTGTTGACGATTGTTGAAATGATTGTTGGACGATTGTTGAAACTATTGTTGGACGAATTAGAAACGATTTTTGATGACTTTTGAAACCTTCTTTAAAACGATAGTTGAATGACTGTTGGAACGATTGTTGGACTATAATTGAAACAATTGTTTAATATTAATAAATTTCATTTTTTCCTTTTGAGGGTGAGTATTATAGAGTAAAATTTAAAGGATTGTTATCCACCTTCATGTAACGTATAACCGCACCAGCATAATTAAAATTTTTTTTCGAAGCAATCCCAAAAACATTAGATGGTTCGTGTAGGTTAAGTAAGTTTTTGAGGGTATAAGGTGGATAACAATCCTTTAAATTTTACTCTATAATTGTTGAATGATTGTTAAAACGATTGGTGGACGATTGTAGAAACAATTGTTAATGATTGTAGAAACTATTGTTGGACGAGTGTTGTTAGGATTCTTGAACTATTCAAGAAAAGATTGTTGTACGACTGTTTGAACAATAGTTTAACTACTGTTGAAACGATTGTTAGACGATTGTTGGAGGATTGTTGGAATGATTGTTGAAACAACGTTTGGACGATTGTTGAAATGATTAATGACCGAATGTTGAAACCGTTGTCAGACAATTTTTTGAAACGATTTTTGAAAAGATTGTTGAAAGTATATTGGACAATTTTTGAAACGATTGTTGGGAGATAGTTTAAACAGTTTTTGGACGTTATTTAGAAATTTTGTTTTTCCCGAATGTTGAAACGATTGTTGTCTTATTGTTGAAACAAATAATAGACGGTTGTTGAAAAGAATGTTACATAATTATGGAACATATTTTTGGACGACCTTGAAGCGATTATTTGACGATTGTTGAAACGAAAGTTGAAACGAATGTTAGACGAATGTGGAACGATTGTTGGACATTTGTTGAAACGATTTTTGGACGATTGATCCAAACAATGTCGGACGATTGTTGAATCGATTGTTGAAACTGTTGTTGGACGATTGTTGAATTATAGTCAAAACGATTGTTGGTCAATAGTTGAAACGATTGATAAATGATTGTGGAATCGATGGTTTGGACGATTGTTGAAACTATTGATGGACTATTGTTTAAACTGTTATTGAAACGAATGGTAGATGATTGTTGAAACGATTGTTAGACGTTTGTTGTAATGAATGTTGATGATTGTTGAACCGATTGATCTTCGGTTGTTGAAGCGATAATTCGACGATTGTTCGAAAGATTGTAGGAGATATTGTTTTCTGATTGTTTTTACGAATGTTGTAATTTTGTATAAACTGATGTTGGAGATAGTTGAAACGATTGTTGAAAGATTGTTAAAACGATTGCTGGACGAATGTGTAAACGATTGTTAAATGATTGTTCAAACTATTGTTTTACGATTGTTTGAATGATCTGTACGCGACTATTGTAACGATTGTTAGACGATTGTTTGATCGATTTTCACTATTTTGAAACGATTGTGTGACGACTGTTGAAACGATTGTGGAACGAATGTTAGAGGATTGTTGAAACGATTGTTGGACTTTGTTGAAACGTTTCGTGGACAATTGTTTCAAACGTTGTCGGACGATTGTTGAACCGATTGTTGACGATTGTTGAAATGATTTTTGGACGATTGTGGGACGATTGAGAAACGATTTTTCGATGACTGTTGAAACCTTCTTCAAAACGATAGTTGAATGATTGTTGGAAGATTGTTGGAACGATTTTGGACGATCGTTAACAAGATTTTTAAGTGAGCACTAAATCAATTCTTGAATAATCGATTAATTCAAGGTAGTTCTATTGTTTTATGATTGTTTGATGGTTGTAAGGATTGTTGAAACAACTTTTGAACGATTAATGAAATGATTATTGAACGATTGTTGAACCCATTGTTTGACAATTGTTCAAGATTGTTGAAAAATGGTTGAAACGCTTGTTAGAAAATTTTTGTTTAATTGTTGAAACAATTTTTGGACGATTGTTGAAGCGATTGTTGAAACGATTGTTCTACGATTTTTCAAGCGATTATTAGACGATTGTTGAAATTATTGTTGGAAGATTGTGTGAATTATTGTTGGCCAAGTATTGTTGTTTTTCTAAAACATATAGCTTTTGTAAAACCGGGTTTCGATTAGAAAATTCAGGTTATCTGTCAGATTAGTAGTTCCTAATTTCAACAAGTATAACAGAGAAGAGTCGCTTAGGCAAATCTACTTTTTTTTTAATCAATTTCACATTCGCAAATCCACGATCACAGTGCATGTATCTCCAAACATAGGCATGATCTGACGACCAAATTCTCTCAATTCGGGACACATTCATCTCAAAGAAATCTCAAAAGTTATTTTATAGGATCATTAAGAAAATTCTTGAATAATATTTTCAAAGTCCTCACAAAATAAAATAAAATAAAATTCACTCCTGACAACATGGAAAACGTGAAAAAAAAATAGTTCTAAATTTGAATTCAACAGATTTGCAAAAGTGTCTACGATAAGGCATGCTGTTTCAACTTGATACTGTATTATTTATATAATTTTTTTAAGGCCACAATATCATACAGTCTCATATACTCAAAGATTGTAGCAAATTCAGGACGAACATCGCAGGAGATGTTCAGGCATATCATTCGACTTCTGGCACGCGGTGCGGCCGGGTCGTTTCGTAGAGTGCTCGTGCACCGATATTACAAATGTTTTACGTTCATTACATTATATCGAATAGATCGATTTGAAACATTGTACAATACATTTTAGAAAGTTATTTTAAATATTCATTGAAGTTGTGCATGTGAAACGCATTTATTAATACCAGACTGGAAAATTGGGTCCTACGACCACGTGCGTGTGCACAGCCCTAGTTGGTGGTCCAAGTTTTATAGTCTTTTTTTTACGATCACAAAGTTAAAATGGTGATATCAAATTTCCTAGACGTCCTTCTCAATTAGACATTTGCATATTACATACAAGACACTGCAGACAAATCGAATCATTTGACCACGTGCGTGTGCGTGCTCTAGCTGGTAGTACAAGGGTCCCCATAATATATTTTAGGATTCCACGTTATTCTGGTGACAGGACATTGTAGTGAATACACTTTGGCTGCATTCGGGGAGCTCACTAGCGCTAAAAGCGAGCTTTGGCCGTTCGGGGAGATGCTTCGTAGCGCTATGAGCGCGTATGTGACGTCACGGTTTGAAAGCAGCTGACGTCACCGCTCGTGCTAACAACGCTTTTTCTGGAGAGGTGAGGCACGAGATGCTACGGACGCTATTAGCTAGCGATTTCATTGGTCCCCGAACGTCGTCTGCTGAAGGTTCTTATTCCAAACTATGTTGACTGGTCTTCAGTTTTAACCTATACTGACGCTGAATTAAATTTTAATGCAATGTTCGAAATCTTACTGAGTGCATTTAATGAATGTTTTAAAATTCTTAGTTTTAAGGAAACTAAGAATAGGAAAGCACATAAGCCCTGGTATACTCCTGAGCTGAGAGAACTTCGTCGTCAAGTTTTATTTTTGAACAATGTGAATAACTTAAATGGCACCGAGCAAAGTCGTAACATGTATCTTAACAGAAAAAAATGAGTAAAAACATAAATTAAATGAAGCAAGAATCTTTTATAATGAGTTTCTAATGAATACCGCAACGAACAAAGGTAAAAAGGCTTGGAATATTATAAATGCAGAAGCCAGAAAACAAAGTGTCCAACCTAATGTTGAAATTACTGCTAATGAATTTAATGACTATTTTTTAAACTCTGTTATGGAAATTCAAGCCAACTTACCTAGCTCTGAATTATCCTCAGATTCATTCTTAAACGAACTGAACAACATCGAATGCACCTTCAAATGGAAAAAGGCAACATACGAAGAACTGTATGAAGCGGTAATGAAATTACGCAACTCCAAAAGTCAAGATTATTATGGTTTTTCAAATCTTTTATTGAAAGGATTAATTCTTATTATTTTGGAACCTTTATATTCAGTTATTAATCATTGTTTAGGACAAGTCAAGTTTCCAGATGTTTTAAAAATTTCAAAGCACAAAAAAGGCGATAGGAAGTTAATATCAAACTATAGGCCTATATCACTAGTACCCATTTTATCAAAAGTGTTGGAGAACATTATGCTTAAACATATTTTGAACAAAACGGACTACTTCATGACGAACAGTTTGGATTTAGATGCAACAGATCAACTACCTCAGCTGTTGAACGAGTTGTGTCATGGGTGCTGGATGTATTTGAATCAGAACAGAATGCAATGGCCTGCATGTGCGATCTTAGCAAAACATTTGACTGCCTACCTCACTTGAGCATTTGACTGCTCAAGAAACTTAGATTTTATGGTGTGAGAGAAAACGAGATTTCTTTCATTCAATCCTACCTCTCAAATAGACAACAGATCGTAGAATTTTCAGGAACTGTATCAATCTCAAATGTCATTAATACTGGAGTGCCTCAGGGCTCAATTTTAGGTCCGTTTCTTTTTATTGTTGCAGTAAACGACTTGCCAGCTGTGATTAAAGAAAAAATTATTACATATGCAGATGACACCACGGTTTTAAAAACTGCTCAAGATAATATTGATTTGAGTAACACTCTGGAAATGATAGAAAAATGGTTTCAAGCCAATGGGTTATGTTTAAATAATAATAAGACTCAGACTTTAACTTTTAGTCTTAAAAATAATGTGGATACAGAAGTAGCTGTGAAATTGTTAGGCTTTTGGCTGGACAGTAAACTTAATTGGAAATTTCATACACAAGAACTGTGTAAAAAGTTGTCTAAAGTATTGTTTTTATTGAGAAGATTGAAGCAGCTTGTTCCAGCAACAGCGCTTTTAAATTCGTACTACAGTCTCTTCCATTCACACTTGAATTATGGTATTTTACTATGGGGCAACAGTACAGGGGCATAAGATGTTTTTAAACTGCAAAAAAAAAAGCTATGAGAATTTTGAAAGGCCATGTGAGTATTGCAAACCTATTTTTATTGAATTAAGTATTTTAACCGTGGCCTCACTTTATGTTCTGTCAACTATTTTATTCGTTCATGGAAATGATTTTAATCCTGTGTGTTTTAATTATGTACATGACTATAACACTAGAGGGAGATATAATTTGGTTGCTCCACAGTGTAGACTGCAAAAATCCCTTAACAGTCATAATGTTTTAGGTATTAAGTTTTATAACAAATTGCCTCTAGAAATTAGAAATTTTAGAATATTCAAGCATAGAGTTAAGACTTTGCTTTTTCAAAAACTTTTACACTGTTGGAGAATATCTAGCGGCTGATTTTATGTAATTAGGCTACTTCTTTTTTTAACATGCTGACTATTCCTATTGCATATATATGCTTAGTGGTGTAAAACAAATAAATAAATAAATAAATCATCCCGTGTAAAGTTTGGACCATATCAGAGAAATGCAAGGAAGGAATGTTCGCGTTTCCTTAAGCTGCCCAGATGGAAGGGTTTGCGAGAGAGTCTTCAGTCTCTTCTGTTATAATTAGCGCAATAGGGATCAAAACAACTTTCCTGCGACGCTTTGATGCCATATTCACCGTCATTGTTTAAACGACACTCTGAGAGCGTTTCGTACTCATAGCGCGAAAGTGAGCTCCCCGAATGCGGCCTTTAGAAGATAATATTTCACTGGCCGTAAACGTAACATAACTTAAAAGTTTGGGGCCATGTTTTTCAATGTGACCATTCACAAATGCATCACATAAACGTGAAACTTAAACGTAAAATTAAACGTAACGTAGAACCTTGCAAACACCAAGCTTCTGCGTTATGTTTATGCGAAAAATAACGATACAACCAATCAGAGAACAGAACAGGAGACGGAAGTGGAAGTAGCCAAGAGATGGCGTCTATGAATGAGAAACTCGTCATTATGATAAATGGCATCCATTATATAAAGATGAGGCATTGAAGGAAAATATATGAACATTAGTTCCCCAAGAAATTAACTACAGCCCATATAATATTCTGTTAATTTTTATATGTCTCCATACGCTTGTATGATTTAAATTTTTAATGGCTACACATGTTTAACAGAAACATGAATATTTTCGTCTGCTGCAGCCATTTTATCAGCTGTTTGAGATTGGATGTTATCTATGTTTAAGTTTTCATTGCGAATGCTCAATGCCGTACTAAAGTTTGCGTTTAAGTTTACGTTCTTACGTTTACGGTTAAGTTTCTATCTGAATGGCCCATAATTAAAACTGAGGCCATACGTTACGTTATGTTATGGAGGGATTCCTAACCTAACACATAGTTCCACCATTGAGCTCTATTACATTATTGGAGGTAGCACTGCATGATGAAAAATCGTGACGGCAGAGTTCGCGGTCCGCCATGAAAGTGAACGTATACTTTAGCTCCTATCCCGTATCTCCTTCTAAAAAACTCATGTGTATTAATGGAATTATGAAGATGTATTGGCGTTTTTAAAACACTTTTATGAATGAAACGTTTCAATATAAACTACTTGATTCTTTTTAAGTACATAACAAAACTAATTTCGTATCGTAATGGTTCGGTAAAAATATTTCTTTAATCTCAATCAGGCGTGAATGTACATTGGTAAACAGTTGTAAACACTCGCATTTTAAATAGTAAAATAACTTCACAATAGGCCTTCATTTTGCGATATTATGCTTGATTTCGATATATAAAGAGAATAGACAAAATCTGTTCTAAGTGCTTTGGAAATGTATAAACCGTGACCTTCAACTGTACCGTTACTGTACTGGATACAATTCACATTATTTATTTATTTATTAAATAATTCCTGTAGATTAGTGCAAAGGGAAGCCACTGAAATGAAATTTCAAAATACTTTAAGTCAGTAGGCCTACTTAGAAATTCCTTTTCTTCAAATCTGAAATTTAATTAGCCATGCTATTTATCTTCTTGTTCTTGCGACAGACAATCGTCTGTCGCCTTTTGTGCTTTCTCAATTCTGTTTTGATAGGAGATGGTGGGAGATCATCTGTTTGTGTCTGTTTATCTATTTTCGTATAATTTTCAGCGAGGTCTTATACAAAAACATCTGCTTCCTCTTATTTCTGCAATTAAAAACTAGCATGAAAAATTTAGGCCTACATGCATAAGAATACTATGTTTACATGACTGACATATTGCATAATTTATATTCCTACATGGTACCTAAAGTAGGCATACTACTACCCACATTACGAACCAGAGGCGTAACGAGGGGGGTTTTGGGGGTTTTGGGGGTTTGAACCCCCACCCATTGATTAAAAAAAAGAAAATTGTACAATTTTTTTAAGTCTGCTTATAAATTATTGCTTAATAAGAGTATAAAGTGTGGGAAGCTTAAAACTCGTTATTGTGCATCTTAACTTTTAAAATTTTCCGGGGGAGGACCCCTGAACCCCCCTCTCCCTGGGGGGTATTCCATACCCCACAGATGTTGTAACCCCCCATATGGTCGGCCTGTTTACGCCTATGTTACGAACCAGTTGTCTTTTTGGAACAATCATTTCTTTGAAGGTGTCCTGGAAAATTGAAGACGGATGGTACAGCATCTTTTAGTAATTTTACAAGTGCACCAGACCTTGACTGATAGCAATCAGGTGTAAAGTGTCTGCTGCTTAATGTACTGTACGCTGTGGGTGACCAATATTCTCTGCGCGTTGCTTGAACCCACTTCTTCGGAATATCAGGCCAAGAAAATGGAAACCTATACAAACAGGCAAGAAAAAGACAAGCGTTCGTGGCTATGCTACGCTTGAGGTTAAGTCAGATTTAGCCAGTATCCTCAAATGTTCCAAACAAAAATAACCTACTTGTGAAACTTAAGTCCACTTCCATTTCTCTGGGACTCTGTGTAGCCATATACCAGGCAATATTTGACCATTTTGTCAAGAAAAATAACAAAAACACATTCATAAATACATGTTTACCATAGGAAGCACACTTCACCAATACGTACGGTGTAGCCAACTTAACAACAAGTGAACGTCACGATTTATGCAATTCCAAAGCACATCTGTTGTGTATCCTGTTTATATATTGAGATCACTGAGTTCCACGCATATTTAAATATACATATACATCGATATAAACCATACTGGCTACATGGTTTAATTCTGGCCGAGGCCATTACACTAAACAAGAAAAAGAAGAAGAAGAAGAAGAAGAAGTTCATGCATATACATTGAGCTCTATTACATACTGGAGGTAGCACTGCATGATGAAAAATCGTGACGGCAGGGTTCGCGGTCCGCCATGAAAGTGAACGTATACTTTAGCTCCTATCCCGTATCTCCTTCTAACAAACTCATGTGTATTAATGGAATTATGACTTGGCTAGTATAAATGATATTAAGAGAGGTCGAAAGATCCCCAATATTGTCTCCCATTTACAACTACAAACACCGGTGCATTGGAGTTTACTCGGCCATCCAGCACATTATAACACCTGTGTTTCAAGCGGAATTGTTCGCCATAAAAGAAGCTGTTAAATGGTGTACTGATGGTAGCAATAGTGCTTGCATAAACAGTGACTCACAATCGGCTTTACAAGCCATAGATGATAAATATAATAAGGATGCACTAGCCACAGACATTAGACATGCACTAAATACAAGCACAATTCATATTTGTTTAACCTGGGTCCGAGGTCACATGGGAAATTTAGGAAATGAGAAAGCAGATGAATTAGCTATGCTAGGTGCTTCTTCAAATGTTAAAACTTCTTATAGTTTATGCCCTATATCCTTCATTAAGAAAACATTAAGAGAACATATGCACAGCCAATGGGATCGGATTTGGCAAGAAACGAATAACGGCAGCACAACGAGAGATTTGTTTTTCCCAAGAGTGCAAGATAGAATAGCTTGTACACTTTTGATTCCGGATTATATTATGACTCAATTCTTAACAGGGCATGGGGAATTTAGTGAATACTTACATAGATTTAAAATTTCTACCTCTGCAAATTGTAAATGTAAAGAGGAAAGCCAATCTGTTCGGCACCTCTTATTTCATTGTCCATTATTTACGCATGAACGTTATCAGTTAATATTATATTTAAATTTTCAAAATTTTGACTTTACTACACCAATCTACCGTCTCTTCTTAAATAAGCAAAGTTATAAAGTTGTTTTAAGTTTCATGAATAGTGTTTTTGCAAAATTGTAATATATATATATATGTAGTTTACTGTATACTCTGTATATACGTTTAATCTCTAACTTTAATATGCCATCTGGTAAAATAGGGTTCTGTATTTTTGGAAATTCAATAATAATAATAATGGAATTATGAAGATGTATTGGCGTTTTTAAAACACTTTTATGAATGGAACGTTTCAATATAAACTACTTGATGCTTTTTAAGTACATAACAAAACTAATTTCATATCGTAATGGTTTGGTAAACATATTTCTTTAATCCGAATCAGGTGTGAATGTACATTGGTAAACAGTTGTAAACACTCGAGTTTAAAAAAAATTAAAATAACTTCACATTAGGCCTTCATTTTGCGATATTATGCTTGATTTCGATATATAAAGAGAATAGGCAAAATCTGTGCTAATGGCTTTGGAAATGTTTTTACAATGCCCTTCAACTGCTGTACTGGATACAATTAACATTATTTATTTATTTATTCTATAATTCCTGTAGACTAGCGCAAAGGGAAGCCACTGAAATACATAAAATACTTAACAACGTTTGCAAGCACCATAGACTTAGACTCACTGCAATAAGAACAATATAACACGACTAATAATGGTAAACTATAACAAATAGTATCAGGTAAAGAACATTAGCTACCAAATATTATAATTACTAAGGAAAAGAAGTCAAATTAAGCATGTAGTATTACTTAACTTAGTAATGGAACATGCTGTATTCTATAATAAAAAATATAAAAAAAATACTCTTCATTCGACCCCAGAAGAAATAGTCCATTGGCGTTAAGTCCGGCGATCGTGGGGGCCATGATACCACAGCAGGGTACGTCACGTGCCATCAGGTGATCCTCTGACGTAATGTACTGCCTATCCGGCTGCAAAACAACACCGGCAAATCCGACACATCGTAATGGCTGTAGCACGGAAACGGTCTGGACATGAGTTCCTATTCGAAATATTGTCTACTAAGTCCCCTCTACTAGCCCTAGAAGTGTGTAATATGAATTTCCGAATACCCGGTAGACATGATAACTACCGTAATTTTGCACAAATTAATTCCAGATCTTTACATGATATGCAGAGATGGAAAATCTGGTCCTAGCTTATTATTTGGCAAAATATGACCGACGGGGAAGGATTTTTTATAATATGAAAATTCATTGTATCTGTCCTAATATGAAAAATATTGCACCGTTTAAAGTTACTATACCATCTAAGTGTAGAGATAAAAACTTTTGTTTAAAAATGTTTCTTCATAACACCAACCATTACTTCACGGAGAGTGCAAACAATCTTATCTCCCTTAATAGGCACGGTATTAAATCCCTTGAAAGTTACCGAAATCCTTAAAAAATATTATCTAAAACCTAAAAATTCCATCTGAAACGATGTTTTACATCACCAACCTTTACTCCGAGATGTGACCAAAATGTGGACCCACAACAACAAATTAATTATTCCCTTAGTAGACACAAACCTAAACCATTCATAATTATTGTAAATCATCTAAATATTACAAAAATTTTACGGAAATAAAAAGTGCATCAACGCTTGCAGGCTGGGCGGAAATGGATTATTTATAAATGGAACGGTATAACATTAAATAGCTTCTTCGGAATTATGAAGAACTTCTCTCTCTCCTTTGTCCTATCCATATAATATAATTATAACAGCCTATTGCTTTAGCATGTAAATGAAAGAAACATGAAAAAATAAAATCAGGTAAACTATTGTAACAAAGTGCCAGAATGCTTTTGTTTAATAACTAATAACTGCTATTATGACATGCAGAAAATAAATTTGTTTTTTTAAATTGATTTCCGAGTTAAGCTCCAGATTGAGTCACAGTGTGAAACGAATGGACCAATACGGCCTCGTTTTCTTTACAGTTACAATCATTAAATATTGATGCATTATTTTATAACTCAATTATTTTAATATTAACATTGTTATTGCCTTTAATTGCTTTTATCGTTGAAAAACTGAATAACTCAACACCTTGGTAGCTTACAACTATGTAAATATTAATATGTTCTATGAATAGTAGGTCTAGACTCGAAGCACTGTGCAATTTGTAAAGCCTGTATGTTCTATTCAAACTGTTGTAACCTTTGATATATTCTTATTGTAACTGTCTTGACGTGTCCCATAACATGAATATGTTCCGATGGACTAATAAATGCATTCTATTCTATTCTGAACAGGGCTTAGGTATAGGTTTTTTTAAAATCAGCTTAAAATCGTCATGCATCAGCAGAACTATACAGATTTGTGATATCTTGACAATCGCACAACCACATAGAAATAAAAAAAATAAAATAAAATAAAATAAAAGCCAAAAATTTGAACTGGGCACCTCCAGAATGCGAGTCCAAGACGCTACCATCTCAGACACCTTGCTCGGTTTAACGAGCTAGTTTGATAAGCATATGTAAAGGAGTTTATTCTTACTCTAACTTTCATTACCTTTCTAACTTATTAATACCTTGTAAGATAATCTGTTCTTCAGTCATAATTTAGAATACTCAATACTGAAATTTTATATTTAAAAATTCCCCGTTTCGAAAATGTCTTAATATAACAACTTGTTGGATACTCAACAAACAGTAGATCAACGTTGTTCTTCACCATTCGTAGTCAGTCCTTCTTCTTGTCGGTGTCCACCTCCTAATGGATCTCATTCGAATCTAAGCACCACTTAGACGCAACCATACTCTTCTCTTCCATCTGATGTTCGCTACAGGCGGCCACGACGTAAGCCAACCAACGCTCTGGCTCGTCCCAGTTCTGATTAGAGGTGTACATATTCTGATTTTAGCTTGCTTGCCCCTTTCAAATTCTGCAACCAGCCACAACTTTTAACTTGTTTGACAAGCGAGCAAGCCAGATTACAACGATGATAAGAAACACTGTCGCTATGAGTCCCAAGCTCTTCATAACTTGGTGGGTTTCACAGGGCCTAAGGAAACTGCAAGGCCTGGCGGAAAGAATATGAAACTGGGTATATCAGTGCACTGGTAAGTTGTGCAGTTACATACTTGAGGAACTTCAGATGTGTTTAGAGTGCAAGCAAAAGGAGAATGGAGAATTTTACCGTGAAGGAAGCCGAGGAGAAACTAAAATGTGGAGAGTTTGAATTATCAATGAACAAAGGTACTAGTCCGGCATGGGAAAATTTTTCAAACATTTTCGAGAAAACATCATAAAATCAATAATAACAATAACAAAAATCCCTTTAGGCAAGCCTACAGGCTGAGGTAGATTTCGAAGTACTTTTGGTTTAATTTACTGTCGCTGCGTAGCACTCTTCTTCTTTAGCCTTGGCAAGACAAACCCGCAATAATAACTGCAAAAAGAGGAAAGAGAACTTTTTCAAACATTGAAATCTCGCCTTATATGAGAACTATCAAGAAACTAGTTATTGATTTGTAGAGTACTCATCAAGAGCTTTTCAACGATATCCCACAAGACGTAGTTTCAAAAATTTCGAATTTTCATCCCCCCACCCCTACCCCCACTCGTACCCCCAAAACCCCCGAATCGTTGGAGTCACTGTGAACTCCACAAGGAGTACTCTAATTTATTCAAACAAAGTTTTCCTCTATAGGCTACTTCATAGGGGCCGAGATATAAATGTTTAAAATTTCAACCCCCTCCCCGACCACCAATTTTGCTCATCAACGAACTTGTCCGAACTATTCGGCCTAGAAATAACATAATAAAATTTGGTTCAAATATCTTCAAAATTACGGCCACTAGCGTGTAAAGATATATATATATATATCAATTTTTTAACAGGCGGTGGTTTCGTACTTAGGGGGGCATGAAACGTAAAGATATGAAAGAATTTTTCGAAAGTCATGACATGGTATCGATTGCAATAGGTAGATTTTTCTTCGAAATCTACCTAGTAATGAAAATAATAATAAATGTGTTAAGACGCTTAAACGATTTTTAATACTTTATCCACCTTTTATTTATCTGCATGATGAATTTCTTCTACCAGCATGTAGAAAAGTAAGAAAGTATTACCTACACTTTGCAACTACAGTTGTTTTGTGGATAGGATTGTGGCAAGCTTATTCTGGCTTGGATAAGTTAGGTTTAACCTGACCCACGCAAGCCTAAATAAACCTGCCTGCTTGCTAGCTGTGACACTGGCGACTTGCTTGCCTGGCGTTCAAGCGGGTATGGGGAAGCTAAAATTGAGATTTGTACACCTCTAGTTATGATACAGAACGTCAGACAATCCGTCACCACAACTGCCGCTTACTCCAATTACTCATCGACCCAAACCTTCCTTCTCTGCACAACCTTCCTGTTCCACTTCACAAGTTCGTCTCTCTGTGTCTCCAACACGCCAACCGTCGCCTCCTCAAAATTCTAACCGTAGCGCATGCGCACTCCCTTCTGTGTGTAATTCAAAAAAAGCACACAAAGTATCGACAATAATTTATTTTTGTTTTGTCCATCCTCTTCAGGTTCGTGACTCGTTTTCCACAACGTGACATTCCTCTCTTACTCACCCCCCAAAAAAGTTGCTTTTATTAGGGAACATTTTTTTCTTTCTTCTTATACAACCAGTAATTCCTGGACTGGTACAAAATGTTTTAAATCCTTCACATGCCACTTCCCTAACTTTTCACTATAGCGATTTGTCAGTTAATAACTATTTTCACTGATCCTTTTCTTTATAATATAAGGACCCAGAAACTTTTCACTTGTGCCTGCCTTATAAGCTTGCGCAGAATCACTAAGCTTAAAGTTTCTTCTCTACACTAAATCTCCTGGTCGAAACTTTACCTCTCTTCTTCTGAGATTGTAATAATGACTCGAATTTTTATAGGCAGTTTATAGGCAGTGTATCTTTTTTAACCTCTCTAACCTTTCTATCCAATTTTTTGGAATTTCCTTAATTACAGACTGGTTTTCAATTAAGTCTAACCTACTTAGAACTTCAGCCTCATGTCCAAAATTTAGCATATAAGGAGTGCATCCAGCGGAACTATGTTTAGCTGTATTTAAAGCAAAATTGAATTCTTTTAGATACAGAAAATTTTCTTTTAGAAAATCCCATACAGTTTGATCAGTCTTAATGTAACTAGCAATCATGGTTTTCAATATGCGATTAACTCTTTCTACTGTATTCCCTTGTGGTGAATATACTGGAAGATAGCAAGGGGTTATATTAAAAGTCTTAATAACAGATTGAAATAAGTTACTAATATATTGTGGTTCATTATCCATGAGAAAATATCGTGGGACTCCCCATTTAAAAATAATTGATTCATAAAACGCTTCGAGAACAGTTCTACTGGTTGCTTTCCTTAAGGCTTTACACTCCACATATTTTGTAAATGTATCTTGAATATATCTGCTATCTTGAATGTATCTGTATATATCTGCTATTACATATTTATTCCCCTGCTTGGAACGTGTATATGGTCCAAATAAGTCTGTAGCTACGGTAGCCCAAGGCTTTCTGATAAAAATGCATTGGTCCGGCTTGAACTGTTTGCGAAACTTTCTGCTTTTGACATATTTCACAGGAAGTTACATATTTTGCAACATCTTTGAACATTCCCGGCCAATAATATCTATTAGCTATCAGTAAGAAAGTTTTAGTTATATCCATATGTCCTGCAGTAGGTAAATTATGACATTCCTGCATTATTTTACTCCTATATTCTTGTGGAATAACTAACTTCCACCTATTCACAGTTCCTTCTAATGTTTGTTCCAACTGGTCTAGCCTTAAATGATAAAGTTTCCCATCTACAACCCTCCAATCGGGCCAAAATTTAGGTTTACTTTGTACTTGTGTTCTTCGTTTCAAAAACCAAGGGTCTCGTATATTTTTCCACTCTACTTCTCCTGAGCAACTATCCAACAAGAGACAAAGTTCTTCCTCTACCGTTTGTTTAGGAATCTTTTCTTTGTCCATCCTGGACAAAACATCAGGAACTTTCTGTAACCTGCCTAGTCTATGTATTACTTCGAAATCATACTCTTGGAGTAATAAGCTCCATCTAGTCAATCGTCCGGTCGGATTTTGTAAATTATTTAACCATTTAAGTGCAAAGTGATCAGTATATACTTTGAAATGATAACCTTCTGTATAAGGACGGAATTTCTGAATAGCCCAAAGAATAGCTAATAATTCCTTTACTGCTATTGCCCACTTAAAGTTCTACTTGCATAAGCAATTACTTTTTTCTCTCCATCCTCTCCTGGTTGTATTAACGCCGCTCCAAGTCCTGAAAAACTTGCATCTGCCTGAAGCACTAAAGACCTATTGTAGTCTGGACATGTTGATATAGGGCGACTGCAAAGTTTCGACCTCAGTGTATCAAAAGATTCCTGACATTCCTCTGTCCAACGCCATTTCTTATTCTTCTTCAGAAGTGCAGTGATGGGCTTTACAACTTCTGAAAAAAATGGAATGAACCGTCGGTACCAAGAAGCAAGTCCTAAAAATGCTCGTACTTCCTTGACTTTAGTAGGGGCTGGATATTCAACGACAAACGAGATTTTATCTGGATCTACGGCAATTCCCAATGGAGTAATAATGTGACCTAATTATTTAAATTCACTTTTGCAAAATTTTGATTTTTCTATAATAATTTTCAGGTTAGCTCTACACAACTTCTCAAAAACATTCTCTAACAAAGTCAAATGTTCTTCAAAGGTCTCACTAATAAGCACTATTTCATCTAAATAACAAAAGCATTTCTCTCCTATCTCTCCTCTCTCAATATAGTGTCAACCAATCTTTGAAATGAGGCTGGAGCGTTGTGAATTCCAAACGGCATAACTCGAAACTGATATAATCCTCTACCCGGTACGGTAAAAGCTGTTTTTTTCCTTACTTGTTTCTTCTAATGGTACTTGCCAATAACCATTCTTCAGATCTATTTTACTTATGTAACGGGCATGTCTCAATCTACTCAAAACGTGTTCAATATAAGGTGATGGGTAACTATCTCTTTTAGTACATCCATTAATTTTTCTGAAATATACACAGAACCTCCAAGTATGATCTGGTTTCTTTACCATAAGTACCGGAGAAGGCCAAGGTGAATTTGACGGTTCTATTATATTTTCTGCCAACATTTTATCTATTTCTGAATGAATAATTTTCTCTAGAATAGGAGATACCGGATAATATCTTTGTTTTATAGGCGTAGCCTCACCTGTATCAATAACATGAGAAATAAGATTTGTGAATCCATTACACCGATCAAATTTTTGTAACTGAATTTCTAGAAACTTATCTAATTTATCTTTCTCCTGAGAAATGGGAAGCGTTAGAATATTATGTAATTGATCTTCCTCTTTCAAATCTATTGCCCGAACAAACAGAAATTTTTTTGTTGATTCATCTTTGAAATACCAAGTTCCATCTTTTAAATCCACAACCAATCCAATTTGTTTTAAGACATCCATTCCCAAAATCACATCCACTGCTAAATTTGGCATGATTTTACACTTTACTTGAAATATTTTATCTTGTAACTGCATTTCAAATGTTCTCTCTCCTTTGATAGAACTATAGGTTTTATCTGCTAATTGCACTATTTTTGATTCGGACTCTTCCAATGGCAAATCTAGTATTTTACACAAAAAATCACCCTTTTCAAATACATAAGTTCTGTCAGAACCTGAATCTATCAAAGCTATGAAAGTAATATCTTCTAACAAAAGTTCTACAAAGCATCTGTCACCATTTACTAAATCTGTAGGGTTAATGTTTAACAGGTATGGTTATTAGGTAATTGTCATAATTAATTTGTAACCTTTGACTTATTTGTTTGGGGCATCCTACAATCTATTGACCTGTGACCTAATTTGTTACAATTATAGCATTTAAGTACAGTATTTGCAGTAAATCTGCGGGGTGCTTTACATCCAAACTGCCTATGTCCCAATCTATCATAATTCCAACATCTTTGATTATTAGAAAACCGAAAATCTCTTGCATTACTATTTTCTCCCGGTTCATTATATTTTCCATTGCTTCCTATTGTATTAACCATCTTAGAATTATTACTGTGATTTGAATTTTTCTCCTTGTCCAACATCCTAGTAGAAAAGCTAACATCTTTTTTTTTTTTTAATTCGGTAGGTTTATCTTCCATTCTCCCTTGTATTCCTAACACTGTATGAATTGATGGTATGGCAGCTTGTATTTGAGGTATACAAGCCATTTCCTTAATGGTAGCTCTAACCTGAGTAGGTGGAGGAGTATATTTCTCAGAATCCAATAATATCTGCTCATATTGTCGTCCTATCTTAATTAAGTCTATTATCGATCGAATTTCTCCTGGCCGAATATATAATTTAACATCTGGACGTAAATTTTTAAGAATAGCTTTCATCATCTGTTGTGGACCCATCGGAGTGCTCAGCCTCCTCATTAAAGTTTGAATAGCATTTACATAATCGGATATAGATTCCCTAGGACCTTGAGTTCTTTGACGAATTTCATCTAAGAGAGAATCTTCCTCATCAATAGGTAAATAATATTCCCTAAAATCCTTCAAAAAAGCTTCCCATGTAGGCCAATCTGCAGGTCGGTTCCTATACCAAAGCAAAGCTGAGTCTTGCAAAATTTCTGGTAATACCGATAATAATTCTAACTCTTGTACCCTAGAACTTCGTTTTAAATCTTCCAATCTTTCAAGAAATAAATAAATGCTGTCCGCAGGCTTAAATTTCATATTCCATTTACGAATTAAATCCAAAATATTAGGCTTATGTGGTTCCAATTGAATTGTAAATGACGGTATTGTTGGTACAGATTCTTCTGAATCAGTGGTCGCAATTGCTTTTCTACGCATTAACATGACCCATGCATATACCATATCTCCATATGAATCTTGAGGGACTGTTATATTATGCTCTATTAACTCTTCCTGTAAAACTTCTTCACTTAACCCGAATGCAGTAATTAACACTTGAAAAGACTGAGGGTTTTTACGAGCATATTCCAATAAGCGTTGTCGTAATTCATCTCTAGTACCAGTAGTCGGTAACCTAACTCTATCACATTCTGCCTCGAAGTCTACTTTTCTTAACTTTCTAATAGCTTTTGTCAACTCAGCTGCTCGTATTTGAACATTAGGATCAATATAAGTAGCCATCTTAATGCACTGATAATTAAAAACAGAAGAAAAAGAGACTGGAAAGAGAAAAAGAGATTAGAAAAATAGTAGTCAAGTCGTCTGTTATAGTCACCTACACAAGTCAATAAAAGCGTATTTATTACTTAAACAATATAGTTATTATTCTCTTTTATCTAACCATAAACTTAGGAAACTGTTCTCTTCCAACTTTTTCTTTTTCAAAACACCAGGCACAGCCGCTATAATTTTTCACTTACACGACCCCACAACTTCACTTACAGGTCCCCACAAGTTCACTTACAAGGCCCCGCGCTATGGGCGCCGAATTTTCTATGTGAGGGACTTTAGTATTAATTATCTTTATTTAACTTATTGTATTCAAAATCTTCAACTCCTTTATATTTTCCTTTACGTAATAAATTTCTATGTCACGATTGCCTTCTGTGGCAATGACTCAGTTCAGTGGTTATGTAACTACACCTGTCTTTTCCACCACAAGATATTGCAAGTTCACTCTAACGTTCCAATATTATTTAAATAACAACACCATACAGGGTGTTCCCAAACTTCTTCACCTTAAATTACTATCAACAGATTTCTCTTCTATTTGTGGAAATATTTATCTGTTAAGGGCGCCATCCACAAAACACAATCTTATCTATCCACTGATGGTTATTAACATTAATTATTTCTTCTGATTATTTTCCTTTACTGAATTCCAATTAAAGTCCATTCACATAGTGTGTATATATATATAAATGTATATATATATATATATATATATATGCCTTTCAGCCAGCTTTTAGACAGTCGAGAATGGGATGGGTCCTAGTATTTTAAGTGAGTCACAATACCTATACTATGAAGTGAATAATAACGCCAAATTACTTTATGACACAATTAACAATATTTTTTATTCAAAATCAGTTCTTTTTTTTTGCTTTACAAGATTTATTTTTATTTACAATAACCTTGTACTTCATCAATAACTACTTTTAACCCAATAGAATCATTATATGTGCATAATATACTATTATCACCAAAATCAACATTTATCATATGAAGAGCAATCTCCAATTATCTGTTTTACTAAGGTTAGTATTCTCAAATTAGTTTTATTTCAATATTGTACCATTATACTTAATTTTAACCAGTTAATCCAGTTTCTGATTTTACTTTACAGATGTGTTCCTGGATTCTACAATCAAATTTTTCTCTTATCGTAAACTTCACAGTAAAAACTATGTAATGAGCCGTGAATTCGGCTCATATCTTGATTATCTAACAGTTTTGTCGCATTCTGCTATCTTTGCTAAAAGTTTTATGCATGCTTAGTAAAACACGCCCGGTGGTAAACTCTGTTTTCTCTCTTTCTGAAATTGGTATTCGCTTGTGCTGCCCTCTGTATGAAAGCAAGGGAGGTCAGGGCCGTACTTCGAAACGTCAGTTGTAATTGGGATCACGCACGAGCAGTTTCTCCGTATGAAAGTTCAACTCAGTGTTTGGTGGGCGTCTCCCGTGAGGGCGACCTTCGTCTTCATCGTGGTTCTTGGGTGAGATCTTTGCTTTTTCTATCATGAATTTAAGGTATTTAAAGTAATTCTGTTTAGTATTTCTCACCCAGTTTTGGCCTTGTCTAAATTGCCGTTTTTCGCTATAGTTAATTATTATGCAGTATCGCGGTTCTGGAGTTAAGTTTGAAATTACGCCTACACCATCCGTAATTATTTCAAGTTTTCAGTCAGTCTAATGTTCGTCCGTTATGGTTTGTCTTCACATGTTCTCCCGTTATCAAAGGAATTTTACCCAGAGCTAGTAATGCGTTTTTAAAGAGATACTTTGTCTAAAGGTTAGATCAGGGGCTAAATTCTTATAGCTTTTCAAAACGGGGTTTCTAGGAGTTTACCACCGTCTTACCAGAGCATTTATTCAAGTTAAATTTGGGGATTTTGCCAATATAAAAGTTAGGCAGAAGTTCTTCCGCATATACAGCGTGATTAAAAGAAGTGGGTTTTTCTCCCTCATATAGAGTGATTAAATTTTGAGGACATTATTTGAAATGGCTAATAAATGCATATTCTTGGACAAGGGGAGGGGATAAGTAGTTATACCATGTTTTAGAAGAATACCCTCATGAGGATATTTTAGGTGATTTATTCAATTTTGTATATATAACCAAACTGGTCATTTTAAGGTATAGCGTAAGATATTAAGATCATGGGGATATGTTAGCTTGTTAAATTATTTAATGCATTTGTTGTAAATAATTGTTCGACCGATGTTTAATTGGTGAAGTTTAAAATAAATATGTTTTTCCAAGGTTATCACCTTTTTCTACTTGATCTACATATTTCAGGTTTTCCCCTAAATGCTGGGTATTTATTGGAGTAAAATCCTTTCTTCCTGGGAGTATGGGCACCAGATATTGCAGAAAATAAACAGTAGAGTTGCTAAATTAGTTAGAAATGAGAAAAACCCGGTCTACTTCAACAAAGCATTTGTGCTAGGCTTCGTACATATGTCGTCTGTGCCCAAGAGAGCAAAGGGGGCGCAACACTAGTGGTAGCAGAGCGTAGTTAGGGTTTTTTTAGCATTTCATTTCTCTAATTTCACGCTCTGTGTTTTTTAAATAGAGTTTTTCGAGGGTGGTAATTTTTCACATTGGCTTTTCTCGTAAAATTTTACTCCTTTATAATTTTTGGTCTCCTTCCTAAGAATAGGGGAGATTTTCATGTTGTCTTGGCATTTTGCGTAGTTCTGCATTTCCTCGCTTAATTTTCTATATTAAGATATAGCGAGTTTATTTACTTACCTTTTGTGACTGGTATGTTCAGTACTTCAGTTTTCAAGCCTGCTATCGCATTGAATATGAAAAGCGTGTGTTAGCAGTGATTATTTTGGGATCCTTTCTAACCTAACAATAAACTTCGGGTATTTACAAATTGCTATCCGAGTATTTCGGGTTTAGGCATTTTTTGGGTATTATTGATGGCCTGTTGGGTTTTTATCATAATACTTTGATTACCTATATCGCTATTTGGGTTTTGGTTAAATTTTTGCGAGCGAGATTGGTAGGACCCATGTGTTGCTTTATTGATATTACAGTTTGAAATCTAATGGTGATTTCAATTTTGACATGGGATTTTGAAAATTAACTTCTCGAATTGTTTTGAAGATCCAATAGTGATTTTCATTTTTGAACCTGACCTTTGGAAAATTAAAATTTTCGAATATACTTCGAGCATTAACTGGGACTTGTATTTTGGGAATTTGAAGTTGAGTTTTTCAGAAAATTTGGGAAAATGGACAGTTAGTGGTTGTCCGAACTTAATTAATTCTGAGAATATTTCAAGAATCTAAGATTGATTTGTACTTGAATTTGAATTTTGAAATTAATATTTGGGACTATTTCCGCAAATTTGATGGGGAGATGTATTTTGAAAATTAAAGCGAAGTGGATTTCGGAAGGTTTCCTGAAACTTAAAGCTGGTTTCTAATTGGAAATTAAACTTGGGAAATAAAGTCTTGAATTTTAAGTAACCTAACCGTGACCTGTAACTGGACATATTATAAAAAAAAAAATTCTCGATTACTACAGAATAGTGATTTCTATTCGCAATTGATTGCAAATAATTACATACCGATTTTGTGAGCTAATGGTGATTAAGATGTGGGCTAATTAAATCCTGGAATTTATTTGTTAATAATTTCGATACTTGATATTGACTTGGTTTTGAGATTGAAATTTGAATTTAATGTCCTTTAATGATTGGGAACCGATTTGTGACTTCTAGCTGGAGATTAAGTATTCGAGTATTTTCAAGTTTGATATCCGTTCTTTTCAAATTTAGATTTTACCGTGAATTTTCCGGTATTTTGTAATTTAATAGTGATTTGTATCCTGGGAATATTGTTGGAGCTTATGCATATTATTGAGGCTTAACTTTGAAGAGGTTTTTAAAATAAAAGAAAAGGAAAAATGCCTGGGTATATTCTAAGTGTAGTTGGATCCTGCAAAAGGGAGAATATGGAGAGTTTATTCGGGAATTTGGAACAATAATATAAACTACGTGATCCCAATTACACTCATTTTATTTTAAGAAACAAAAGGGGGAAAAATTGGCAAAATCAAAAACAAAAACAACACTTATATTATGTATATTTTTGGGCGTCTACTGTGAGTTTATATTTTATGTTCCAGTTTGTGCCTGTTCTGTTGGAGTATGATTCCGTCCCTCTTTTCTTCGCATCTGAAGGAATTCTGGACCTATGTAGTGGTGCCTCTCTTTCTTCTTGCTTCACTGTCCCACTCCTGCCTTGTGCCGGCCCATCTTGGTTCCTGCTCTGGAGACGTCTGGAGTTATTGGTTCCTGGAACACTAAGAGAACCACGGATGTTTTGGCGCATTTGTGGAGCGTCTATATGGATTTCCAAAAAGGGAAACAAAACTGCTTCTGCACTAAGAAATAAATGTAAGCAAGGAATTGGAGGAGAAATCGTGTTTTGGATGGAGCACAGTTAGCAGCATGTTGGAAATGAACTGTGGTGGCATGGTGGAAACAAGTTATTACATGCAAGGCATGCGAGCTGAATAGCTTGACTTATACCAAGGCAATCTGAGGCTGTGTTTACATTCATGCTTCTTGTGTTTATGAAGAGCCTGGATATTATATGGGTGAAAACTCCATGCAAGCAAAGAAAAAGCATAGAGCAAGGCCATCTTTAGCAAGCATTTAGCCTTTTGCACTTGCCTTATTGTGAAGAGCAATTGTTGAAGAGTCGTCGGGCACCCTGTTCGGGCTGTGGATGTCGCAACTGTCGCAGTTGCCGTGCAGTAACCTCTCCCGTCTGGTAGATTACAACACTGGTAATCTGAATCCACAAAACCTTGTTCATCCGTCTTTTGAATTCTAGTCCTGTTGGTTATTCTATATTCCTGTTTGTTTTTCCTGGGCGGCATGCCATCCTGTTTTACCACCCACCCCTGCACCATCTGGGACTCTCAGCCTTTCTCTCAAGCTAGAGCACTCACACCTCATGAGTTAGCTTGGTTGCTCTGTGTTCGTCCGGTTGATGGTTACCGGCCTGGCTGCCACCTTCTTCCTTGGACTGGATCTTTGGTGCTCTGTCTGGTGTGATGGACCTCTTGAAGTTGCTGTGGGCACTGACAGTGCTTTTTTTCCTTGGATCTTCCGGTTCCTGGCAATATGGTGTTCCTGCTACGGCGGTGTGGAAGTCATCGCAGTCTTGTGCGCCTGCACAGATTTCCGTGGTTCCTGTCTTCTGTGGTGTTTGTTCTTGTCTCCCACCCGGGGGGGAGGACGAGTGGAGTGGTATTAAGAAGATTGGACTCTAAAGAAAAAGAGTGTTTGTCTCTTCCTGAAGTTGCTGGGGCATCGGGCAAGGCATTGGAAACATTTTGGGCAGTGTTCAAGACTAAAGATTGTGCTTTTTGGTGTTTCATGGAAATTTGGGGGAATGTTTAAAGCAAAAAATGTGTTCTGCGTTTTGACTTTATTTTTTTTAGGGGAGTCAGGGGAGTTTGAGCCGTGAATTCGGCTCATATCTTGATTATCTAACAGTTTTGTCGCATTCTGCTATCTTTGCTAAAAGTTTTATGCATGCTTAGTAAAACACGCCCGGTGGTAAACTCTGTTTTCTCTCTTTCTGAAATTGGTATTCGCTTGTGCTGCCCTCTGTATGAAAGCAAGGGAGGTCAGGGCCGTGCTTCGAAACGTCAGTTGTAATTGGGATCACGCACGAGCAGTTTCTCCGTATGAAAGTTCAACTCAGTGTTTGGTGGGCGTCTCCCGTGAGGGCGACCTTCGTCTTCATCGTGGTTCTTGGGTGAGATCTTTGCTTTTTCTATCATGAATTTAAGGTATTTAAAGTAATTCTGTTTAGTATTTCTCACCCAGTTTTGGCCTTGTCTAAATTGCCGTTTTTCGCTATAGTTAATTATTATGCAGTATCGCGGTTCTGGAGTTAAGTTTGAAATTACGCCTACACCATCCGTAATTATTTCAAGTTTTCAGTCAGTCTAATGTTCGTCCGTTATGGTTTGTCTTCACATGTTCTCCCGTTATCAAAGGAATTTTACCCAGAGCTAGTAATGCGTTTTGAAAGAGATACTTTGTCTAAAGGTTAGATCAGGGGCTAAATTCTTATAGCTTTTCAAAACGGGGTTTCTAGGAGTTTACCACCGTCTTACCAGAGCATTTATTCAAGTTAAATTTGGGGATTTTGCCAATATAAAAGTTAGGCAGAAGTTCTTCCGCATATGCAGCGTGATTAAAAGATGTGGGTTTTTCTCCCTCATATAGAGTGATTAAATTTTGAGGACATTATTTGACATGGCTAATAAATGCATATTCTTGGACAAGGGGAGGGGATAAGTAGTTATACCATGTTTTAGAAGAATACCCTCATGAGGATATTTTAGGTGATTTATTCAATTTTGTATATATAACCAAACTGGTCATTTTAAGGTATAGCGTAAGATATTAAGATCATGGGGATATGTTAGCTTGTTAAATTATTTAATGCATTTGTTGTAAATAATTGTTCGACCGATGTTTAATTGGTGAAGTTTAAAATAAATATGTTTTTCCAAGGTTATCACCTTTTTCTACTTGATCTACATATTTCAGGTTTTCCCCTAAATGCTGGGTATTTATTGGAGTAAAATCCTTTCTTCCTGGGAGTATGGGCACCAGATATTGCAGAAAATAAACAGTAGAGTTGCTAAATTAGTTAGAAATGAGAAAAACCCGGTCTACTTCAACAAAGCATTTGTGCTAGGCTTCGTACATATGTCGTCTGTGCCCAAGAGAGCAAAGGGGGCGCAACAGTAAGGCACCACAATGTAAAACTTCTTCTAATAAATGTTCATTTGCAATTATAATGAATTCTACTTCATTTTTTTTCTTATCAGTCAGTTACTATATAATCCTGTAATAGTCTGGTCCTGTCTGTCCAGTCTAAGAATAATAATAGATTTTAAAGATAAATAGTAAAGACAACGTAGAAGAAAGAAAGTGAAATTTAGGCCTATGTCCAAGAATTGAACTGTGGCGATAGACCTCCGATACAGCGAGTTAGGTCTAGGTTCTGAGTTACAGCCAACCTGACATCTCACCGGTGACATAAGAAAAAGCCTAAAAATATATATAATTTCGACCATTCGATGGGCAAGGTCCTTAACAAGTATATAACTGCTCGTGGGGCGGATGAATGCCTCGACCATCGAAAAACTCTGGTAATTCTTTTCCTTTTCACTTTTTTCTCCTTTCACATTCCTAACCGTTTCCTTTCTAAGCAAAGTTACACTTTTATTGCTTTCAATACACTTTTGATCTGTATTCGCTCTAAGCGAATCTACTATTTTACTCAACCCTCTCCTGATTCTTAAATTCACTTTGAATTGTAATTTCTTAACCCACTATACTTTAACTTTTATCGTACTTTAATCAAATTCCTTTCTAATGCGATTTCCCAAAATTCCATTTTTTATATTAATTATACTCTACTGTTACTTAAATTTGGCTTCATGAACATTTATGTTTCTGAATCCCACTTTGAATTCCATTTCGAAACTATTCATCACCCTTAAGTAGCTTTTCCCCTTCTCTCACAGCCACAGTAATAGACAGTACTCAGATCTCATCTCAAGAGCGTATCGCCTGAGTAGCTCTCAAGTATGCATTCTCATCTTGAGATGAGGACAGAGTAATAGTCCCGTTTCAAGCTCTTCTCAGCTGGTAATTTACTCACGCGATACTAGATCCGGTACTCAGGTGATACACGATCTGATGCGCTGTTTTTCTATAAACCATGAGCACGCGTGTTAAGAAGCTGAGAATAGAAGGCAGTGGAGGTAAGTTACAGCCTTCGCCAACAGATGGTGCTACAATAACCGCCCCCTAGGCTTGTTTGGTTGGTCTGTCGTCTGCAATTTCGCAACATTCGTTTGCAATAAGGTCTTTCCTTTCGTATCTTTGTACATAGAAACTAGTAAAATGGAAGATATAAAAAGAGATTAAGGCCCGGTTGCATAAAAGCTCCAGATATCTTCTAGACAGCTAATGGCTCTATAGATTTTATACACTCTATAAACACCTTCCGTTTCCGAAAGCAAATACGATCGGCAAATACCGATACGTCAGATAAATGAGTTGAGCACTTTGTCAATAGATGGAGACACGGTGCTTACTCTAATATCAAGTTGGCCGTGATTGAATAGCAACCAATCGGAGCGCTTCTTGCTATTCTATCAAAATGGCTGAATTATCTTTCTGCTTTTCCTTGTCTGCTGTTTCTCTGCTAAAATGAATGTAGAACGTGAGATAAACTACGGTAATTTCGATTTCGAGACTTGTGCATTAGAGAAAAATGTCACCCATCACAATCTGACAACATAATGCGTAAAACGTAACACATTAATTAAGTTATAGCTAATTTACCACAGAAAGGAATGCTTCGATGGTTGTTCCCATTTCTAATGATGGGCAATTTAACGCTGAAAAAGGCATGCTTGCAGCTGTTCCTTATTTAATATGATGGCCTATTTATCCATAGGTAATTGCTTTGACAGCCTGATTCTTTCCGAAACTCAATATCGTCAAAGATCTAATTCTTTCAGGGAATACTTTTTGCTTTACACATCTCTAGGCCTATTTATTGCCTCAGGATGAAGATGACGAGAAAGATGATGATTATGTATTAATATTCGTGCTGTAAACTGGCAATATTTTTTTCATAAAGTGTTGCATCAGAAAATAAAATTAATATACTTAAGCTACATTTTTTCCGAATCTGAATATCATCGTAGGCTACTTCTTGAAAGGATTGCTGTATTTCTTTCAGGGAATATTTACTTCTGTATAGACCTAGGCCTTATACGATCTGGCATTGAAGATGACCAGCAAGAAAATAATATTCGCGATGTTTTCTTAAAATATTAACTTACAACAGAAAATGAAATTAATACAAATAAACGATGGATACATTAATAGCCTAGGCTATAACAAAGATCATCTAACCGATAATATACAATTTTTCTAGTACAGTATTATGAATTATTTCACACACAAATTAATAACCAATGCCAGCTTCATTACTACTTTTAATTTTAATACCATAACAAGCTAGTAACATAATGTAAGATTAAATGCTAACATAATAACGAAACATACATCAACATAAATATTTCGCATTTCCGCCATGTTGCGTGTTTATCTACCGTTTCGCCAGATATCTAGTGATTTATGGTGCGATAGTTTGTAGGGCGTTCTATCGAACGATTAGCCGCCATCGAACGTTTCAGAAACGCTTACGGATTGAATAATGCCATCTAGTAGATATCTTACGTTTCGGAAACCCGGCGTAAATGGAATACATGTTAAGATTTTTCGCAAATATCGCCATATATTGTGATTCCAATTTTAAATTATTATGAATTTGGACAATTATATTTAGGCCTATACTATGGTCGGGACTGAAATATTAAGGAATTTAGGAACGGAAATATACTTAAATATAATAATATAATTAATTAAGGCACTTGAGTATAATAATAATATTACAAGAAACATAAATAAACATGGTTGTGAACTGTAATATAATTATAAGATATTTGTTTATTTAAACCAAATAATATAAACAATAAGTGAATTTGGTTTAAATTACACTTTGTTAACAATAATGTGTTTTTTACATATAAAACCTAATAAAAGATACAATTAATTTTAATAACTAATCTAATTACTATTTCTTAGGCTTAGACTTCTTAGGTTGTATTTAAATTATGCTGTTTTAACGGGGTTATAAGGTGGCGTTGTTTATATTTTAGCTAATTATTTTTGTGTATTCAACAAACGAGAATGACAAACATTAATAATAAATATAAACAGTTCGACAGTTGCTGATATTTACATCTGCAGTAGTTGGTAAATAAGCGGTTTAACATAGCCATTTCTAACTTTGAAAACATAGGCCTAACATATTTATTTAACAGTTCTAACTTATTTTTTCCTTAAACATTAGCTTTTCACATTGAATCATTCCTTTTTTAGAATGGCTTTACTCTCTAAATTATCCTGTTTTTTCAGTATGTAATGCAAATAAAACAGAAACAAACAAAAAAACTGACCCACTGACTCTATACAAACAATTATATTTTATTGATGTAAAATATGTGCACTAGTCGTATTAAACTTGTGTCAGAGTTTGATAGAATTAGGTTCATGTCTGCTGGTGAAACGGATTGTATTTTAAGCAAGGAAGCTATAATTCGAAGTAATCTTACTAAAAAATTTAGCTAAAACAGGAGTAAACCCACATTTTACTTAAATAATATTCACCTGTTTTGCTTGATTTTTTTAAATTGTTAAGGGATGCAGATTTCGAAAATGATACCCAAGAAAAAAAAAATTCTTGCCGGTGAGTGTTTGAACTCAGGACCTTTGGAACATAAAGCCGGCACGCTACCACAGAGCTAAACTTTCTACATACTGTTCTCCAAAGCAAAGAACTTCCCTGTGAGGAATGCAAGGAATGTGACCGTTGCGCGCGCAAGCATGCCGGCGACCAATAAGAATCTGCCTAGCCACCTGTGATGGTACCCCTCACCTCCTCCTTCTCCACCGGAGCAATATATCGCCTCTTGCCCCTCTAATCAGCAGTGCACCCCGCAGGGAAGTACTCTGCTTTGGAGTACAGTACCAAGTCGCTTCGCTTGAACGTATTACCTGACACAAAGGTTACTGTTAGGACGCTGCCTACGGCTGAAGCGCAGAATTTGCCTTAATTAAGAGGATTTCTTTGTTGTATGTTTCTGGTGTTTATTATTTTCTGAATCCTTATCGACCAATGCATCTAATGACTGCCCCCCACTGTAGATTAGGATTGTATATTGTGTACAATAAGGGTGATAAGCTAAATATGCTGTCAATAGAACGCGATCTTGAGTCGTCCCCAGACTGCACTTGCGTGAAACGAGATTTTCCCTACTTCAAACGGCTCTCAAGTCTAGTTTCAGCGACTATTACTATGCACGCTGGGAATCTCGACTTGAGACTCGACTATTACTCTGCGTGATACTGGTCTCAGCTGATCAGCTCTCACGTGATACGTTCTGAAGCGAGAGGCTTCCGGCAGTACTCAAGATGCGTTTATTTCTCTGCACGGCGTCTCAAGTCTGATTTTACGTGAGTTTCTCAGGTGAAACAGGACTATTTCTATAGCCCTTAGACTCAACCATACTCTACTCTTTCAGCTGATGTTCGCTACAGGTGGCCACGACGTAAGCCAACCAACGCTCTGGCTGGTCCCAGTTCAATAGCTATATCTCCACAGCCATCGGTCGTTGTTTTCTCGTTTAGATGTCAATCTTTGCTTACGTTCTGATACAGAACATGAAATAAAAATAATAACAATAATAATCAATGGCAGTAAAACTGCATATTAATACTACTACTATTACTACTACTACTACTTAGGATATATTGCATGCTTTAACTGCATGTAGGTCATATCACGTGTTTAGTATGTTTCCGTGAACCAGTAGTCTTTAGTAACAAAGCATTCGCGTCATCTATTTCTAATGCTTATTGATGTCTTCTTTCGTGATATACAGTTTAAACGACTATAATACACGTTCGCCCCCCTGCCACGTTTTGGTGTTGGGCGTGGTATGGTGGGACCTGTGCGCAGTGAGACAGAGGTACGTGGGGGTTCATCCTCATCCACGTACAGGGTGCGTTCTTTGTATTTCAGGAAGGCGTATATTAGTGGCCTTCATTTGTCTACCCGATCCATGGCATCGTGGCAAAGGATGATGGATGAAAGCGGGGAGACTGAAGTACCGTCCTTTTTGGATGGGACCAAAGGTGAAGGGTTGTTTTGTACTTCTGGGAACAACCTAGGGCCTCACACCTCCACCCAATCCATTGTTTGTGAAAGGGCGCGTGTGAGAGCGGCAGACAGAAGTTCGGGCCATGAATACGGCCCGGACCCATATAGGGCGTCCTACGTACCTCAGGTAGGCGTCCTGGCGCACCAGGATCCACCCAATCCGCGGCTTCGCCCACCGAGTCGTAAAGGGCGATCCTGAGGCGCGGAGAGACTGAGGTAGCCAGGGAGTGGGCTGTTAGCCCCCACGTGCTTGCACGTGGTAGTCTACTAGTTGGGTTGGCCTCTGTCGAGCCGTGGTTCGTGTTACCTACACTGAATTAGGTACCGGAGCGTTGTGCATGGCGCTTCGGGGTTCGGAGGCGACTAAATGCCCCGGGTAGGCCCCTGCTAAGGGTACCAGGGCTCTGCTGGATTAGCTCGACTCTCCCCAGCTGAGACCGATGAGATAGGAAGTTGGATAACATCTGGAACGGCTAAGAGGGAATATAAAGAAAGATAGTATAACAGCTTGGGAGTCATAGTTCTGGTTTTAATCATCGGAGATAGAAAGATCAGACAGGTGGTGTAAAGGGACAAATACAGAAAACTGAGAAGATCGAGCAAAGAGATCGAAAGTCAACTCAGAACGAAAACAGCTAGAGAGATCAGATAGATGAGACAGATGGTCGGGGGCTCTGGAAAATGATAAGTGACGGCCAAGCAATAGATATATGTATAATATACCACCTCGTTGTAATTGGTTTTAGTGTGTTCATTACGACTCACTAAACTGACCGAGTTTCACAACAATAAGTACATTAGGCCTACAGTTTTCTTGTTACTAGGGGCAACAAAATATCATTCATATTTTGACATGTATGTTCTGAAATTAGCATTTAAGCCGTACTTATTTAGTTTTAGGTAGATTTCGAACAAAAATCTGCCTATTGCAATCGACACCATGTCATGATTTTCGAAAGATTCTTTCATATCTTTACGTTTCATGCCTCCCTAAGTACGAAACCACCGCCCGTTCAAAAAAAAAAAAATACATATATATCTTTACACGCTAGCGGCCATAATTTTGAAGATATTTGAACAAAATTTTATTATGTTATTTCTAGGCCTAATAGTTCGGACAAGTTCGTTAAAGAGCAAAATTGGCCCAAGGGGTGTCGGGGGAGGGGTTTAAATTTTGAAATCTTTATATCTAGGCCCCTATGAAGTATAGAGGGAAACTTTTTTGAATGAATTAGAGTACTCCCTATGGAGTTCACAGTGACACCAACTATTCGGAGGTTTTGGGGGAATATTATCTATATTATGGAACCCGAAGGTTCATTGCCGCGCTTACCTGAGTCCGCCATTCAGCCCTATTCTGTGCTAACTCCATCCAATCATCCCCCACAAATCCTCTTTCCCATAAATCCGTTCTTAGATTGTCCTCCCACCTACGTCTAGGTCTTCCACGTTGTCTTTTCCCTTCGGGTCTCCCAGTCAATACTTTTGAGATATGTCTTTCCTCTCCCATGCGTGCAGCATGTCCAGCCCATTTCATCCTTCGCGATTTAATTACCCTTACTATATCTGGTGAAGTGTACAGGTCCTGAAGCTCATCGTTATGCAATTTTCTCCAGTCCCCATTGTCATCCCTCTTGGGCCCAAATATTTTTCGAAGCACCCTATTTTCAAACACTCTCAGACTACGTTCTTCCTGATCAGTTAGCGGCCATGTCTAACATCCATGTAAAACAACAGGCAGGATAATAGTCTTATAAATCTTAATTTTTAGATTTCTGGACAGAAGACGAGACGATAAGAGTTTCTGAACTGCATAAAAACAAGCATTTCCTGATTTGAGTCTACACTTAACTTCTGCCTTAATATTATTTGTATCTCTAATTACTGTTCCCAGATATTTGAATTCCTCCACTTGTTCAAACGATTTACCGGCTATTCTAATATTTTGTGGCGCATTATTTTGACATTCCATGACCATATATTTAGTTTTTTTTCTGTATTAATTTCTAATCCGACATTCCTGCAGGCATCGAAAAGACTTTCTGCATTTCTCTCGATTGTGTTTACGTCGTCGCCCAATAAGGAAACGTCATCTGCATAAGCTAAAATCGGGTGACTACCATTTAATTCTAGGCCTACGTTGTTTTCCTGAACTTTCCTAATGGCATCTTCCAAAGCGAAATTAAAAAGTAAAGGTGATAGTGCATCTCCTTGCTTCAAGCCGCTTCTAATGGCAAACCAATCTAAATTTCCCTACCCTGACTCTACTATAGGTTTCATTTAGACACATTTTGATCAGCCTAACTAACTTCTTTGGTATCCCAAACTCAATGAGGATATTGTAGAGTTTTTCTCGCCTAACTGAATCATATGCTTTTTAAAAATCTGTGTATAGCTGGTGAACAGGCTTATTACATTCCCACTTTTTCTCCAAGATTTGGCGAATACAAAATATATGATCAATGGTTGATGTAATTCGCCTAAATCCACATTGGTGATCTCCTATGATTCCGTCTGCATATGGGGTTAATCTTGACAGCAATATATTAGATAAAATTTTGTATGATGTTGATAAGAGAGAAATTCCTCGATAGTTATTACATTCCGCCCTATCTCCCTTTTCATGGATCGGTATAATAATAGATTCTTTCCATTCCGTCGGCAATTCCTCCTTTCTCCAAATCATAAGGATGAATGCTGAAATTTGGTCAACCCCTGGAGACTTGTGTCATTTTATTTTACCTATAGCTGTTTCTACTTCTGTTAAAGTTGGTTCAGCAACCAACGGCTCTGCTGTGAATATTTCACTTTCTACACTTCGGACATCTCCATGTACATTTAATAACTGATTAAATAAATGTTTCCACCTATTCAAAATATTATTTGGAGTCGCGACTATAGTACCGTCATTGTCCTTAATTATGTTCATTCTAGGTTTAAAACCTTTCTTGAACTCATTTATTCCCTTGTAGAGATCCCTAACATTTTTGTCTTTACTGTTTCCCTCTAATTCATTTACTTTGTCTTTGAGATAGGCTATTTTCTTTGTTCTAATGATTCTAGAGGTTTCTCGTTTAGTATTGTTGAGATTTTCGACCGTAGTGTCATTCGGATTCTGCAACCACTTGAATTTCTGCTTTCTTGAATTTACTAATTTCACGCACTCATCATCAAACCACAGTTTATTTCGTTTCAGTTCAAGCGGACCTAATTTTTCTTCTGCAGCTACCATAATATTGTCTTTAATGCAGTCCCAGGTTTTATCGATAGCTTCTTGTTCGGCAGTGTTTTCTAGGACTGCAAATCTATTTGAAAACTCGACTTGGTAAGCATTCCTACTTTGGTCTTCACCTAGCTTTTTCAGATTGAATTTCTCTACATCGAAATTTTGCCTAGTTCCTTTGTTTAATGAAAGTCTCTCTCGAACAGTCGCAACTACCAGATACTGATCCGAATCGCAGTCAGCACCGCTAAAAGTTCGAACGTCGATTATACTAGACTGCCTCCTTGCATCTATTATATAGTCCTTTCACATTCGCCAGAGGTTTCAAGGCCAAACGTAGCATGCCTATGATACCCCCACTTACCGCGCTCATATGACATCATACCCCTCCAATGATAGTCACATGACAAGCCAGTAGGGAGTTCCCCCTTAATGTCGTATGAGTGTGTGCGACAGCGCAGCTCCTATGCGCAAAGGGGAATACTGTTCACTGCTGTTCAGTGGGGCCATATTAGACGTGAGAAGTTGTGGCCTTGAAACCTCTGGCGAATGTGAAAGCACTATAGCACATGGTCGATTTGATTATGCGTCTCTCCATCTGGTGAGGTCCATGTGTATTTATGAATATCCCGATGTGGGAATTTCGTACTTTTTCCGATTAAATTTTTAGCGGTGGAAAAATTAACTAGTCTAACCCCATTGTCGTTGCTCTGCAAGTGGAGACTTTCGTTCCCAATCGTGGGCTTGAAAATATCCTCCCTTCCTACTTTCGCATTGAAATCTCCTAGCACAATTTTCATGTGATATGCTGGAAACTGATCAAATGTTCGTTCTATTTCCTCGTAAAAACTGTCCTTGTCAACATCTTGTTTATTTTCTGTTGGTGCGTGTACATTCATAACTATGATGTCATACCACCGTCCCCTTAGAATAATATAAGAAAGTCTATCATTAATAAACTCTACTTTCTTAATGGCTGAATTAATTCTCCTATGTATGAAGAACCCGGTCCCTAATTGATGGTCATCATTCCCTTTCCCGTAGGAAAAGGTATACGCGCCTCTCTGTATTGAACCTTCACCCTCCCATCTAACTTCCTGCACTGCTACTACATCTAACCTGTATTTCTCTAATTCTCTAGTAACCGATTTAAGTGCCCCAGTCCTATATAAGCTCAAAAAGTTCCACGTTCCCACTCTATAGTTCCTACGATTTTTGGCCTCCCTCAGTGTAGTTCCTACCCGGAGATCCGAACGTGGGACTATTTTACCTCCGGAAAATTTTCCCATACACATACATATATACGAAGCATATATACGGATATAGCCATTTTATTAGTCATACATAAGAGTTTCCAATTTTAAATTTTTATTAAAATCGTTAGAGTCAATTTTTTAAAAATCTTAATTTCGAAAAAAGTTTTCATGAAAAGTCCCCTTAAAATTTCAGTGATATATATCAAATTATGGGCGGTTCGACAAAATTTCGAAAAGTCCTGGCGAAATAAAAAAAATAGGTCGCCTCTTAAGCTCCGCCCACTCGATAATCACATTTGCACGGACTGTGTGATGTATTTTGTTTCTTAGCGAAGCAGGATGACCAACTGCCCTTGTATATCGTCGCAAGTGCCTTGTACCCATTGACACTGTATACTGTCGCAAGTGCCTTGTACCCCCCTCATTATATCTCCCGCGAGATTTGTCAGCCTGGCCACCGGTCGTTTAGCGGTATGACATCACACCTCCAACGTCCAATCACGAGTTTCTTCATAATACGAGACAGAAGAATTCACTAGATCGTGGTATAAAAGAAAAAGCACCATTTTGGCTGGGCTGGGCGGGATACCACCATCCGAAGGTGCGCCCAGTTCTTGGATTTCCCCAAAGTCCTTAATTAAAATAATGATGTAAATACAATGAACCGTTTACCCGCTGTGCTTGTCCAGGGACAGACGGACACACGGACGTACGGACTTACGGACAGACGTCATTCCAAAAACACTTTTTTCGGTTTCTAGGCATGGTGAAATATGTTTTCCCGGTGTTATCTCGATTTCGATCTTTTGTCACGATCACAATACTTTCTCTATGCTACGTATATGCGAGAAAGTAAAAATTGAGCTCTCCTTAACAGAAGTAACTTTACGTAAAACAGTAAAAGCATGTATATATAGGTCTCCAGATATTGAGTTCCAAATTTTTCTAAATAACCTAGACCTTTTAATGCAAAAACTAACCTCTAAACACAAGAAAATCATCCTCAGTGGAGACTGGAATATAGATTTTTTAAAGGCAGTAACAACCCTAGTAGCACAGATCGTTGGGCCAATGTTGGGAAATGATCGCCATGTTTCGTTGGCTAACGGTTAGGAATGTCCGTCGGGGTTCCGTTGGCAAAGTGCATTTTACCCAACCAATTGCCAACTGTAGCCAACCAATATCCAACAAAATCCCAACAGTTGGGAATGTTCGTTGGCGATCTGTTGGGCCATCATTGTAATGCCAACAGAATGCCAACTGTTGCCATCCGAATTCCATCCATAAGCCAACCAAAATCCAACGATTTCCCTACATTCCTCCATTGGGTTCTGCTTTTTGCCTTGGTTTCATGTTTATTTTGTCACAATTAGGTAGTTGATAAAATATTTACCCCAGCAACTGCAATTTAAGAATGACTTATAAATCCATGCAAATCTTTCGCACTTCACCCCTTTTGATAATAGTCCAAGAAAGCCAAGTATTTAGCTAACTAATAAATTCACTCATACAGATTCACAAAAAACAGTATACATTTCTTATGTTGCTCTTAATTCAACCGTATACTGTATTTTGTGAATGTATAAGAATGAATTTATTAGTTAGCTAAATGCCTAGTTTTCCTGGGCACCTATCAAAAGGGGCAAAGTGCGAAAGATTTGCATGGACTTGCTAATCATTCTTAAAAGGCAGTTGCTGAGGAAAATATTTTATCAACTACCTAATTATGATAAAATAAACATGAAACCAAGACAAAAAGCAGAACCTAATGGAGGAATATAGGGAAATCATTGGATTTGGATGGCTTATTGATGGTTATACAGTGCTTTCACTGTACGACTTGGCCGGCAATCGCACGGGCCGCTCCACCGTCACAGATAAACCTCATGCGGGGCCAGGAGCGTGACATATCACGGTACTCCCGGCGAATCGTATATATTTCCGAAATTGTAATCACAATAAAATATGAAAATATAAAATAAAAATACAAACTTACCTTATCACAGGAGATGTTGGAAATGCCGTCCTTCTGCATCATTACATCTATGGCACCTAATGAGGAAATTGCTATTCACACGCAGTAGTTCTAATGTATAATTAGGTCATGGCATTTTTAAAACACTTCAAGCAAAACTAAAAACTACTTTAACCATAAAAAAACACAAACACTGCTGTAATAATTATTCACGTGTGAACGCAATCAGATCACATGCTAGACTTCAGTGGTGAGACGAGGCATCACTTGGGCGCTTGATGCATGAGTCACGGATAGTCGGCCCGTGCAATTGCCGGCCAAGTCGTACAGTGAAAGCACTGTAATACTAATGGTCGAGAACTTCATCCCATGAGGGGACAAGGCCTACTACCCATGTTGCATCTTCTTCCTCCATTCTTCTACAATTGGCAGATGGTGGTCTTCATGACTGAAGCCGCTATTTCTTTATCAAGTGGCTCCTCGTCTTCATGAGGCTATGTGCACCCTGGTCCAGAATTCTATATCTCAGAAAAATGGTGATACATGGTATAACATAAGGAAAGAATCTTGGCTATAGGCTAAATAAAATTCAGAGAAATGAATAATGAATAGTTTATTGTTATTGCTGCTTTACAAGTTATGGATAAGTCAGATATATATATATATATTATGAACTACATAACATGTATTAATAAACTTCATTTTTAAGCAATGTGAGAATAGTTGATTTATGTAAGTTGATCTTTCCACCTTATGCCCTCAATATAGTCTAGGAAATCCAAGAATGTTACTATTAACGTTTACAATATTATATGGTGTTAATCTTTATATTCTCATATAAGTAACAATGTGCAATCTTTTAGCCTACTGTGATTAGTTAATTTGTTATCCAGCTCTTGTGACCAGATAGCATCACCATTATTAGGCCTATACGTTAGAAATATAATCAACTCTATCAAGTAACTTCCATTCTACATGCCTGTATAATTTAAAAACATAGTTCATAACAGGGTTAAAAGGCGTATTTACATTATGTTTGAAAAACAGTCTAATCTGATTAGCTTAACCTGTAAGAGCTTTATTTCTAAAATGCTGTTCCATCTATTCCTATAGACCTATGCACTTAGATTAGCTTATTCATTATCAATTAATATTTAAAAGACTTCAATATAGGCTTAAAAAAGCTTTAAAAATTTGTGTAAAATCACTTCAAAATTCATAATAATTCTATTTATTATATTCTTAATTTACATTCAATTACAATTTTGATTGTAAGATGCAGTTTGTAACATAATCTGAGTGTGTTCGAAAACAGGCTGCTTAGGAAAATATTTGGGCCTATGGGAGAGATGAAAATGGGGACTGGAGGAAACTGCATAACGACGAGCTTCATAATCTGTACTCGCCACCAGATATAGTAAGGGAAATTAAAACACGGGGAACGAAATGGGCTAAACATGTTGTGCGTATGGGTGGGAAAGACATCTAAAAAATGCTGAGTGGGAGACCCAAAGGGAAATGATCACTTGGAAGACTTAGACGTAGGTGGAAAGAAAATATTAGGATGTAGATTTAAGGGAAATAGGATTTGTGGGGGATAGTAGAATGGAATTAGTACAGAATTGGGTTGAATGCCAGGTGCAAGGGTATTTTATTTTTATTGTGAAATATTAGGTGACATGCAATTACGCATTACCGGCGTTGAGCAGCAGCTACAGGCATGACGGCATGACCTGCGGGGAAGCGTGGCAGGTGGCATGCGGGAAGCAGCCAGGCGAGTGGAAAGGGGATCGCGTGGGGCACAAAGTTCCATTATTCCCATTTTACTCCATAATCTAGTAATATTTTACTTTTACAAAGACTGATGTTATGATCATTAGCGAAATTGATTAGGCCTACACACAACATTTTAGAGTTCATTTTAAATTGAATTCTACAAACTGTGGCCTATTGGGGTTATAACCAAAATTGTGACTGAATGTAAGCCTAAATTAAGAACAGAACAGATAGAATTCTTTAGAAATTTGTGAAGAGATTTTGCATGAATTCGTAAAGATGTTTTAAATAACCTAATCTATTAAGTGCACATATAGGCCTATAGGGATAGATGAAACAATTTGATGGAAAAGCATTCTAGCAATCAAGTTAAGCTAATGAGATTTAGACGGTTATTCAAACATAATGTAAATGCATTTTTTAACCCTCTCATGAACTATGTTTTTAAATTATAAGTTACAGGCAAATAGAATGCAAGTTACTTGGTAGAGTTGATTATATAACTAACGTATTAGGCCTAAAGCTCTATCCACAATGTGTAGTTGGCAGTCTGTAGTTGGTAGTCAAAGTAAAACATGTGGTGATCGTAATGTACGCCATTCACAAAGTACAGTTGCAGTCAGCAGTTGGTATTCGGCAGTCGAGAAATTCATCATCGACTACCAACTGCAAGTTACATATTACGAGATTGAAAATTATTTACTAGTGCAAAGAAATAGATTAGGTTACTATGAAAAGCAAGATGTATTTATTATAGCCTACATATTATGCACTATAAATCGATTCCTTCCCATTATTTGTACTATTAAATGTTTCCCTAACCTCAATGTTAACTTCTTATTGTGGGCAGCTTTCAAGCGGCCAACTGCACATTGTGGATAGAGCTTAATAATGATGGCATAACTGGTCACGGGAAAATGATACATTGCGACTCACCCGAGTCCCCCCCCCCTACTCTCAATCCAAAATAGCCTATTTTGTTGCAAGGGTCGTTTTTATAATTATGAAGTATTATGTGGAGGTGCAAGGGTATTTTTATTTATTTGTGAAATATTAGGTGACATGGCAGGCGAGTGGAAAGGGGAGCAGGGTGAGTCGCAAAGTACTAACTTGCCAAACTGATATGAGAATATAAAGATTAACATCATATTTAAATGTTACTGACAACATTCCCTGGATTTTTTATACTATATAATGAGGGCATCTACATTTTAATAATAAATCAAATATTTATAACTTAACATTATTGTAGGCTATACTTGCAAGTTTGAAATCTTGAAAATCCCGCAATTGATGTAGATTTTGAACTGTAGAACTGCTTTTCTTGAACTGCGTTTCAATTCAGTTGAAATTTCGTTGCGCCTACTCTGCTTTAATTTCCTTCTGCCTTTCTTTATGTAAATCATCTGAAACAAATAAATTTGCAATAGGAAATTACAGTACTGTAACGTTGAACGAACCTTCAATATTATAATATGAATGCAACACTCATAATACAGTATTATGAAAAAATGATAACGTTATATATTCAGAGAACAATCAAAGGGCTTACCTGATATTATGTAAAAGAACGAGAATGAAACACCATTCGGGCTCTTTCTTAATACAATCAAGATGGCGAATGACGGTTATGCGATGTTGTCGACGCGCAGGTGCCGCATGACCTATACGAGCTATGCCGGAAATTTCCGAAGAGAACTTGGAGGATCTAGCGCGCAGGATAAGCTTGAATAATTAATGAATTAACACAGTTTATTTTATAGGAAATAAAAATTTAACGCTTATAATGTTATTTCAACACTTTTTAATTTTAACATAAATGCGATTATATTCCAACAAAAAAAATTGTTGGGCCAACAATCAAACCCAACGGTAGGACGGTCGGGCAAAGCAACCGATAAATGCGTTGGCGCAACCGAGGAAATTACAACGAACCTTTCCCCAACATATCCCTACCATGCCAACCAAATTCCTCCGATGGGCCAACGAAGTGTGCTACTAGGGAAGTTAACGGAACTACAGAACCTACTTCCAATTTATGATCTCAAAAGCTAAGTAGAAAATGCTACAAGGAACATAGGGCATTCAAAATCACTTCTTCATGTAATAGAAACAAACATTGAATACTTGTATCCAGCTGAAGTAATTGATTTAGGATTTTCAGATCATGAAGCCCAGATACTGAACTTAACAACATATTTCACAGTTCCAAAACATAGGCCTATATAAACAACAAAAAGATGCTATAATAATATGTTACATCTTGTGATACCTACTTGCTTATTATACCATTGGCCGAGTGCACCAATCTCGGGTATTCAGAATACCGCGGTAAAGTTTCTTAGTTTACCCCGGTAAAATCATACTTTCGTTGCACCGTGCTCGGTTTCGACTTTTACCGCAGTAAGATGCTAACCAGCCGTGAAGGAACTGTAAAGTGAGAAAACCGCTGTTTTCTTTCCAAGATGGAGATCAGCGTAATGTATCCAATTTTCGATATCTAGGCCAAAAGCTAATTGAATATAATGAAAGACAGGTGGGATCTATTTGAAGAATGAACGATTGTACATATCTTTCCAAATACTGTTCTGTAACATCGATTGAAATGACCTTCCTTTCTCACCTCAACCAAACCAGGTCCATTAGAATAGGCATAACCAACTCATTTTCACGATTGTTACAGTATCTATGGTACTTGAATTCAAAGTCTGAATTCAGACGACATATATACGCAATATAATATTCCAATTTATCCTTATGAATATTTATTACTGAACAATAAGGCAACAAATAAATCAAATATGGAAAACCAGTGGGCCTATTCCAAATTTACAGTGAATGGCTGCATGCATCACGATATAGCCTATGTACCGGTAAATAGTGTATGTAATCAATTTATCATACTTGCACATACACGAACATAATTATAACAGTCCTTTCATGGATATGTACATGACTTTGCACCTAAAATTTCCATAGTCGAACGGGAATAAAAGTGAGGCTATGTCGAACTCAGAACAGAGATTTCGTGGTGTTGCTTTGCCTTGGATTGCACATGTGTGAGTATTATTCTTTAAAACATAAATGTTATTTTATTGACATGTAGGCCTACAGACAAGTGGGATATATTTGAAGAATGAACGATGGTACATAACTTTGCAAATACTGTATGTAACATCGATTGAAATGACCTCAGCCAAACCAGGTCCATCCAGTAAGCGTAATCAACTCATTTTCTCGATTGTTACAGTATCTATAGTGTTTGAATTCAAAGTCATACATATATACCCAATATAATCTTCCATTTTATCTTTATGAACATTTAATATTGAACAATAAGGCAACAAATAAATGAAATTGGGCCTATAGACCAGCCACCGTGACTGGCAGACGTGCAGAGAGAGAGAGCGAAACTAGCGGCCATGGAAGAAACCAACACAAAATTTATCAATGGGAATGGATTCGTAGCAGAGTAACCGCGATATACATAGGTTGGTTTTTTAGTTTTGGCACCATAGTTATAACTGGATTAATAACTCAAAATATATGGTTCCAAGTTTCATAGGCCCTCGATGTAGACCCCACCGTTGCGTACAACGTGTTGCCAGCGATGCGGAAGTCGTTGGATCCCGTTGGCACTGCCCAATCTATTGATGGTGCGAAGAGAGTGCTCGGCAGCCTGCTTAACGTCTTCAATGGTACGGAAGTGCTCCCCGCGCATTGTCATCTTCACCTTCGGGATGAGATCATAGTCGCAGGGACTGAAACAAACAGTTCGACCAACCCCCACCAATGTGAAGGTAATGTTGATTCTTGCCTATGATTGGGATGGTGTGATTATTCACCATACCGTTCCTCGAGGGCAAACCGTTAATGCGGCGTACTATTGTTCCTTTCTGCAAGACCATCTCCGAGGAGCTCTGAGAAGGAAACGGCTCCACCACATGGTTACACCGCCCATCGTTCTGCATGACAATGCTAGGGCACACACAGCAGGCGTTGTGTCGGCATTGTTGGATCGCTGGGGCTGGGAGGTCCTCTACCACCCCCCCCCCCTATTCTCCCGACATCAGTCCCTGCGACTATGATCTCATCCCGAAGATGAAGATGACAATGCGCGGGGAGCACTTCCGTGCCATTGAAGACGTTAAGCAGGCTGCCGAGCGCTCTCTTCGCACCATCAATAGATTGGGCAGTGCCAACGGGATCCAACGACTTCCGCATCGCTGGCAACACGTTGTACGCAACGGTGGGGACTACATCGAGGGCCTATGAAACTTGGAACCATCTATTTTGAGTTATTAATCCAGTTATAACTATGGTGCCAAAACTAAAAAACCAACCCATGTATTTTGGAAACCACGGTATTGTAGCAATGGTGCACAGGATTTCTTAGAATACCCCTATTAATTTTACCCCGGTTACGAAACAGCTGAGAAAACCGGAGAATGGTGCACTCGGGCGTTGTAAATTATTTTCAATGAATCTAGCTTATAGGTGGCTTTGTTTTAATTTCATTTGTTATTCCTAAAACTTCATAGTGTCATTACTGCACTGTATGTCTTGATAATTATTGTCATTTAATCTCAAACTCAAAATGCCTTCATTAATTTCTCTAAATGTCTTTTATTTGAACATTTCTTTATTTATTTCTTATTTTATCTTGAGATTATTTACTTTAGAATAGCGTTTCATCATGAATTGATCATAATTAATTTAATATTTTGATCGAGCTATTTTGGGTTGGCGTATAATCTGATTATTTCAACCTTTTGTTGTTTTTAAAACAAGATACAAAATGTAACAACTTCAGCAACACATTTCATTCATTCTATTCAAGAGCCAAAGGGTTCTTATTCATCTTATTAAGAGTTTCCAGCAATTCAGATTATTGCTATTTCGGGCGAAAGGCCTTTCTTTCATCGACATCACGTTCTTTAGTGATTCAGCAAGTATGAAGACTAAATATAATTCATATTAAGGACCAGAAAGAGTCTTTTTCTGAAGATAATAATTCTTCATCTTTCACTTCAAGACATTCATACCATTCAAGGCAAAGGTCCTTCCTTTTCGTGGGTAACTATTTGTGAACCACATCTTAAAGGTATGTTTTCAACATATTTCGTATGGACCGAGGATTAGTCGATTTTATTGAGATCTTCGCAGTCTCATAGAGGAATCAATGTTATTTGTGATTGATAAATACCTTGGACATTAATCAATCATTAAGATTTGTAAAATGTGTAAACCATTTGAATCAATTTAAATGCTCGTTTCAATTGTGATTTGAGCTTCATATAGACATTCAAATTTCTCTATCTGCACAAACAATTAATGTGCAATCTATCTAGTGAGAGACAATAACTTGACTAATTTGCATATGTTTTGCTATAATTAAAATATAGCTGGTCCTCTACTCAATGTACTATTTAATACATTTATGTGTATTTAATATAGACTCATAAACATCAAGATTTGTAATGAAACATTCAACATGCATGGTTTATGTCATTCAAGTACCAGCACATCAAGATTGGTGCGCGGGCAAAGAGAGTTAAGTCCACTTTCTTGTTACTGGGAATTAGAGTGACTTAACACACTATACCTGGCCAACATAGCTTTAGAGATGGATAAACCCATGAGGCACACATCCATAACTACCGTACAATTTTGAATATGACTTACTGGACTTAACACAAATGTAGAGAACATTTGTATTTATAATTCTATGGACACATCTCAATTTTTTTAGGATGGTGGACTTACCTCTCTTTGCCCGCGCACCCCGGATCTGCCTGTAATTTCTACAGCTCGACTTTGTAATTATAAAGTGTTTCTTCTTTTCGTTGGAAATGCAATAAAGTTGTGTTTTCAACATCATTCATTCAATTATTTAAGTTGTTATCGTCAGGGTAATACCTTAAAATTACTGTTCGTTCCAGAGGCTTTATTCGGGTACCCTGACGATACAATATCAATGTAGAGGAATTTAAATACTTTTAAGTAAAGAGACCTAGGGAGAAATATATACTGAAGACGGAATAATTTCAAAATTTGATACGTTTCTGAATGCGTTTCTGCATTATTTTAACATAGCATTTCCTCTAAAAGAGGCAAAACCTTTACCTCTAAAAGAGGTAAAGGTAGCAGTATATATACCAGTAACTCTTGGATAACCAAAAGGATTAGGATATCCTCAATAAATTAAGACTTTTAAACAGTATTAAGAAGGTAGGACAAATTTCAGGTGAATTGCAAAGTTATATAATCAACTATAAAAGAATATACAACAAACTTATTAAGCAGACAAAGAGAATTGACAATGATAAATATATATCAGAGTGATCAAATAAGAGCAAGGCTATGTGGCAGGTAAATCAAATTAAAGCAACCAACAAATCGAATTAACACATGGCAATAATAGTAATAGAGTCACACACCCGCTGCAGGTTGCAGAACTATTTAGACCTAACTTACATTTTACAGAAATAGCAAATACACTTATACAAACACAGGAAGTTCCACCAATTAGGCAAAATAGTTATAATAAAAAAATTAGCAGCTGCAATAAATCATTATTCGTACTAGTAAGTGAAGGAGGCAGGGTTGCCATACCTACGATTATTTCATAGATTTGTACGACGTACGACGCATCCATGAGTCGTATGCCTATTTGTACAACTATTTTTAACACAGCGTTTTATATTTTATTTCAATCTATCTACTGACGAATTTTAAATTTGTATATATATCCAGCTTTTTTCTTTCATGGTTTATGTTGTAATCATGTTGCTAAAATCAGTATGATTGGAAAGCAGTCCTGTTCCTTTACGAAACCTTTGGCGGAATGTTATAATGGTCACTGACACCATGAAACCGTCTCCCTTAATCTGTTCAATACAGGCTTCCTCATGGACATGGTGGCCGCACCTCGGGTCGGTTGTATTGTCTGGCACTCTTAATCTTAAATTGCCACTTATCTCATTATAATTTTGTCCAAACATTCTACAGTTTAGCTCCACTTGTGCAAAACAAGATAACCCAAATCTCTATATAATAAAAAATGTGCTATACCGCCAAAGGGCAGCTGGTCTCACCCAAGATCAGTAAACTATACTGTAGTTTACAAGCCTTGGGTCTCACCCGCAGTTTGTCTCACCTCTAAAACCTCTGTTTCCTGCACCTACAAGTAGGTATACTATAAAATGTGAAAATATTGCTCTTGAAGTAAAACTTTTTTGGAAGTGATGTTGCATTCATTTGGAATGCATACTTTCCCGAGTTATACGTTATTGTGAATAAATACCAAAATAAAATATGTAAAGTGCCCTCCAGTACTTTACCAGGATATAGCCGTCTGCGCCTCTCCCTCGCTGCTTCTCGCCGCCGTTGACCCCCAAAAATCGGGAGTTATGTGGCAGATCTTGAGTTCCCATGGTTCAAAACCCGTTATCCCCTATTCATCCTTGTGGATTGCAAAATATATGGTAAATAATAACATACTGGGTAATCTAATCTGCCATTTATTTCCCTTTCCGTCTATTTTAAGTATAGGGTGTTCCAATAAGAATGCCGGATTTAATAATGCACAAAATACATTTTGTTTTCAATATAAAGGGAACAAAGGGAACATGTTCCGATTTATGTATGAAAAATTATATCTGGCATATGTCCACCACGTCCTCCTCTGCAGCTAGTGACTCTGTCCATGAAATTTGTGATAATTCTTGCACAGTCTTGCGCCTGGATTTGGGCGATGACACGTCGAATTTCCTGCTTCTGATCTTGTATGGTTCGGGGATTGTGTTCATAAACCTGCTACTTAAGAAACACTCAAAGAAAGAAGCCTACGAACAGTTGATTCATTAGGCGCATTATTCCGGCCTAAGAGCGCAAGAAGCCTTCGAACAGTTTGAGCATAACACTCACCATTCTTTTAATGAGTTTTGACAGTTAAAAGTCGTTGTTCAGCAGTGTAGCGCTCCATACCACGGAGGAAAGAATACACGGAGATGCCCTGAGACCGCAAGCGTGAAGCCAACTGTCCGAGCGTTTGGTACTTAAGGGGGCGTGTCACTGTGTTTATATGTTTATAGTGTGCACGGATAGAGTGGTTACTCGTCTTTGTTTCTTTGTTTTGAACAATTCAGAAGTGAAAATGAGTGCATGTTGTGCATTATTCTATGAACTTACCTTAAAAATTAATAATTTTGTAAAATTTAGGTACTGAAAATAGTCAATTTTTGGGATGAATGAATATGGCAGGGGTGCCCACAGGGGGGGGGGTGGTTAAGACGCAGACTGCGCCATTGAAATTTCTGGGGGGGGGGAAATATTATCATTTACGAATTTTCTGGGGGGGTTGAAAATTGTTGCAAAATTAGTTTTATATGTTAAAAATAAAAACAGTCAAGTTTTATAACTTCAAAAGGTCTCTTCTAATTCTTTATAAAGATAAAGATGAAGAATTTCGACAGTCATGGGCGCCCATACCCGGGGGGGGGCGCAAGGAAAAAAATGTATATTAATAATTATTATAGTCAGGTATTTTTCTTTTAAGACAATTATTTGAATTGCAGAAGTTTTACCAAATCGACAACATGGAAGCAGAATCCACAGTGGATTAGGAAAGATGGGTTCAGGGGGTTTGGACCCCCAAAAGTCAAAACCTAAAATTCTATATTTGTATTTAAAAAAATATTTAATTAAACAAGATTTGTTGGTGTGTCAAATATGATATAGCAGTTATTTTCTTTTCATAACATAATGGCCAATTATGTCCACTGTTCCATGTGTTATTCAGCTTTTCTTATAAATAGTAATAAGTATTATAACTTAGGTAACAATTTCTTGTTTAAGTTGCCATGTCTTAGAGTATAGTAAACAAATTTGCTAACTAGTTTTTCAGTGCTAAAATAGCGTAAAATGTGATTTTCATTAGTTCAACATTTAAAAATTTTCTGGGGATGGACCCCCGGCACTTCCGACCCTCCCCGCAATTATTTTATGGCTACGTCATTGTTGCACTTATTATATTATTAATATAATGTTACAAAGTGGCCCAAAAACTTAAAGTGACAAAAAATCAATTAATTAAAAAAATTTCCCCCCCCCCCATGAAAATATTTTATGGGAGCCCTTGTCGACAGCCAATTGGGTTGGGGTGAGCAATGAAGTTTGGGGGTGAGCAATGATGTTTGGGGGGGTGAGTCATGACGTTTGGGGGGTGGGCACCCCTGAATATGGGTATAATTGCTGTTCGCGCAAGCAACATGTTTCTACTTTAGAATGTTTCAAACTGTCCGCTTGCAATGTCCCGCTTTGATTGTCCTTTTATTCCCGCCTCAAGGCATTGTGGGATCATGCATGACTTGCTAATTTCTTTTGTTATATGTGGTGGTTTAGCGTCACGCCAGTTAGTATTGTACGAGACCTCACGCAGATAACAGTGTATCTAGTAGGCTCGAGTCATTCCCGCTTTTTCTACCAAGTTTCATTAAACTTGCTCTGGAAGCGGTGAATAGTCGCAATTGTGGCTCTCAGTAATTATTCATACATAATTACATATAATTCATCAAATTCGCGAGTGAATTCTCCGAATTACAGAAGTTTGATATTACGCAACAGTTGTGCAACCAACGCTACATGTTCCAGTGCTTATATCAGCTTTTACGACTAAACTACATGCAAAAGTTTAGTGTAAACTTCAAGAGCAATTTAATCTACGCATTTTAAGATATTATTTATCAAGTTTTCCAAGAAATTAATATTTACAACCACGTGTGATAACGTACTCTTGCATCTTATGTATCAGTGTTTCTTTTCAATTAGTTTCAATAATTATTGTGTGTGAATCTAGTAAGTTGTGATTATTTCATATTTCAATTGTTCTCCTTAAGTAGTCCGTGGATTCCTGATACCAGAGTCCTGAGGTTACAGTCTATTTGCTCTCATTTTGATTCATTCGAATCTGGTCCTCACTAGCTATTCAGAGGTGGCTAATCTTTCCTATCTTATGCACTTCCGACTGAAGTCCCTTCCAAACCTAAAAGCAACATTTTATTCCTATTTGAGAAGTACCTTAACCTAACATTGCTCCTCACGGTCCTGATACCGTACATTTGACATTTGGTTCCTCAACGGACCGGACTACTAAAGAAACAATTTCATTATTCACACACATATTTATGGTTTGTCTCGTCTTATCGATCTCGTTCATTGTATGCAGACTCAACCGCGACGGCATCCGCGTATTCAAGAGCTACGATTTCTAGTACATAAACTCTGTATCATCTATTCGGCAGTGCTTCAGTACTACAGAAAACACAACAGCTCAAAAGACATCAAGAAAGCAGTGAACAGCTGACTCATATTATCGTGCAGCAGTGGTAGAATTCAATTGTCAATTGCAAGTAATTTCCACATTTCACACACAACATGGAAGGTGATTTACGAGCCTTAATTAGACGTAGAGGCGTTATTAAGCGAGAGCTTACTTTTCTACAAAAGTCTTGTGAAACTGCAAATCAAGACACCGATGTGTTCTTATTAAAAGTTAAATTTGACAAGATAAATGAAATATGGGACAAATTTGATATTGTTCAAACACAAATAGAATCTCTTGTGGAAGCAGAAGAAGATTTGGATGAACATGCAGAATACAAGGAAGGTATGATGAATGGTTACTTCGAGTTAAAAGCTAAACTCAGTGCGATCCTATGTCATCACGAGCAGCAAGTGCATAGTGCAAACTCTGTGAACAGTCAGCGATCTCATAACAGTGCCAATTCACATCATACTTGTCATTCAGCTGTTTCTCAGTGCAACAATAGGCCAATACAACTTCCTGCTATACAGCTTCCAACCTTCTCTGGTGACATCACAACGTTCAAACATTTCCAAGACACGTTCGGCAGTCTTGTAGCCAATAATGCAGCCTTAGAACCGATACAGAAATTGCATTACCTTCTGTCATCATTAAAGGGCCAGGCACACGCACTGATAAAAAATCTACCAGTGACTAGTGAAAATTTCAGTGTAGCATGGAATCTAATATGTTCCAGGTACGATAATACAAGAATTATTGCCACAGCTCACGTACGTAATCTACTCTCTTTACCAACGATGAAGAGTGAAAATGTGAATGATCTTCGTAGTATTCTTAACAAATTCCAAAGCAACATATATGCTGTGGAAGCTTTACATGTAGAGATACCATTACAAGATGTTATACTCATGCAGTTAATCTTGGACAGCCTTTGTGAGAGCGTACGAAAAGAATGGGAAGGAAGGATTGATTCTCAGAACTTCACACCACTTCAAGACCTCATCAAGTTTTTAGAAGCTAAGGCAAATTCCCTTGAAGTATTGGCAGATGTAAACAACACGTCCAGCCCATCTAAGCACAAAGGTGAGCAAAGTACGAAGAAGAAGTCAGAAAAACACACTCGTCATTCTTATGTTGCGACAAAAGAAGACACGTGCCCATGCTGCGATGATAATCATAATTTATTAAATTGCAAGAACTTCCAAGAACTAAGTGTATCACAACGATGGGATGTCATTAAATCTAAACGCTTGTGTTTTAACTGCTTCTCTCCTAACCACAGAAGAGATCAGTGCAAGCTAAAATCGTTTTGCAAATGTGGGAAAGGCTTTCATAGTAAATGGTTACACAATGACACACATTCAAGTGAAAAGGTTTCTCGACAGAGTCCTTCTTCAGAAAGTTCTACAGCCAGCACGGCAACAAACATTCCAGCTAGTTACTGTTCTATAAAAGAAAAGGCTAGCCAATGTGAAATTCTTCTTGCAACTGCAGTGGTCGAAATAGAAGACAAAAATGGAAAACTGGTAAAATGCAGAGCTTTACTTGATTCTGGTAGTCAGATTAATTTCATCACGGAAGATTTGGCAAGGAAATTACAATTACCAACTAGCGCAGTGGAGACTCACATAAGAGGTATCAATGGCACCTCAGCTTGTGGTCATAGCATCACTATTAATATGAGATCCAGGATCCACGCTTTCCAAGCTAACCTAAACTGCCTAGTTCTACCTCACATTGTAAATAAGCTTCCTGCTGTCCAAATTGACCCATACAAATTCAATATTCCCAGTGAACTTCCATTAGCTGACCCTAAATTCCATGTACCTGGTGATGTACAATTGCTAATTGGTGCCAACTTATTCTTCCAATTAATCACAAACGAAAGAATAGTTAAACCAAATCAGCCTGTTCTGACCAACACCGAGCTTGGTTGGATAATCAGTGGTACAGTTCCTAAGTCTGCCATTAAAAACAAGAAGGTGACGTTCTCACAGCATAACTTGTTTGTAACTGTCGACAACGTGGACAGGCAACTAAGGCAATTTTGGGAGCTGGAAGACTTCCCCAGCGCAGTACACACTAAGGAGGAACGTGAATGTGAAGAACACTACGTAGAAAACACTACTCGTGCAACTGATGGTGCCTTCGTAGTGCAACTCCCCAAGAATCAACCTGTAGATTCTCTGGGCGAATCTAGGCAACAAGCTATAAAACGCTTAGGACACCTGGAACGCAAACTTGAAGCTAACCCTAGCTTAAAAGAAGACTATTCCAAATTTCTGGAAGAGTATGAAAATCTAGGCCACATGAAGAAGGTTTCACTTCCTCAGCCTGGAGAAAAATGTTACTACTTGCCGCATCATGCTGTTATAAAGCCTAGTTCAACTAGCACGAAAACCCGAGTTGTATTCGATGCCTCAGCAAAGTCGTCTTCAGGCAAGTCATTGAACGACATCTTGAAACTAGGGCCAACTATCCAAGACGATCTTTCATCTATTGTACTTCGGTTCCGCACCTACAAGTATGCATTTTCAGCAGACATTTCTAAAATGTACAGACAAGTAAGAATGCATATAGATGATCAGAATCTTCAAAGAATTGTGTGGCGTTCAAGTCCTAATGAACCCATACAAGACTACGCTCTAACTACTGTCACTTATGGTACCAAATCTGCATCATTTTTGGCCATAAGATCTTTACATCAGCTTGCGCTAGAAGAAGAAGAGAAGTATCCGCTTGCTGCTCAGGCAGTACGGGAATCATTTTATGTTGATGACTGTTTAGCAGGCCACAATGACATCCAAGAAGCCCTGAAACTGCAAAGGGAGCTTACAGATATGCTCAATTGTGGTGGATTTCCTCTGCGAAAATGGTGTTCCAACCATGAAGCTTTATTAGAATCAGTACCTCCTTCACATCGAGAAACTCAATTGCCCCTGGCACTTGATAATAATGAAAACATACATGCCCTAGGCTTACTTTGGCATCCATTTAATGATGAATTCCAGATCCAATCACATCCTTCACTCCAAACCCATGTGCAAGGTAAACTAACCAAACGAAATATCCTTTCACTTATTTCATCTATCTTTGATCCGCTAGGATTGGCTAGTCCTATTGTTATAAATGCTAAAATCTTTATGCAATCTCTCTGGATTGAGAAATTAGACTGGGATGAAACCGTACCTGTGCATCTGGTGGAGAAATGGCTGGAAATCTGTGAAACATTAGCTACTATTCACACCTTGCGTATTCCCAGATATGTGCTTACATCTGGTACAGTGCAGGACATTCAATTACATGGTTTCTGTGACGCCTCCGAGAAGGCGTATGGAGCTTGTATATATATTCGTTCTGTAAATAGTGAAGGTGAAACTACTGTTCAATTATTATGTTCAAAATCTAAGGTTTCTCCTCTAAAGAAGCAAACCATTCCACGCCTTGAACTCTGTGGTGCACTTCTGCTAGCTAAATTATACAACAAAGTGCTAAGTGACCTCAAGGTACAACCTTCACAAAATTGGTTGTGGTCAGATTCTACTGTGGTACTTTCTTGGCTCAAAACTGATGCGCGAAAGTGGAAAACCTTTGTTTCAAATCGTGTGTCACAGATACAAGAACTTTCGGAGACTGCTACATGGCGACACATTGCCACACATGAAAATCCAGCAGATCTCGTCTCAAGGGGAATTTCTTGTGAGCAGTTATCTGAAATCGATTTGTGGTGGCACGGTCCTAACTGGTTATCTTCACCAGAGACATCCTGGCCAAAACAACCACAACAATTAAGTGTTCCTGATTCATCAGAACAACTTGCAAATGTCTGTCTGGTGTCAACAAAGGAGAGAGAACATTTTCTTACAACATTCTCAGATCTCCGACGCCTGCAAAGAGTAACATGCTACATGAATAGATTTATTGCTGCATGTCGCCATGAAACAAAATTTCATGGACCTATTACAGCTGAAGAGCTTCAACAAGCTTTACAAACTTGTGTTAAAAGTGCTCAGCATTTATCTTTTAAGAGTGAAATTGCAGATCTTAAAAATCTGAAAGAAACTTCTGCGAAAAGTTCTATTCATACATTAACACCATTTCTGGACGAAAATGGTCTTCTTCGAGTTGGTGGTCGCATAGATAAATCTCATCTTGCATATGATGCTAAACATCAGATCATATTGCCAAACAAGCACCATCTAACTGCTTTAATTGTAAAGCATGAACATTTTAAACTTTTACATGCGTCACATCAGCTTACGATAGCCTCTTTAAGACAAGCATATTGGATCCCTTGCGTGCGCAGACTGGTGAAATCTGTTCTACACAAGTGTCTGACTTGCTATAAACTAAAGGCACAATCTGCTCAACAGCTGATGGGCAATCTTCCTAACTACAGAGTAACTCCTGTTAGGCCCTTTCTACGATATGAAATGTCTTGAAAAATGGCAAATTCTACAAAATCATCTGCATCAGATATGGAGAAGACGGTCTAATTCGTGTGGCGACAGTTCGCACTCCTAGTGGTGAATACAAGCGCCCAGTAGTGAAATTATGTCCATTGCCAGATCAATAATAAGTGTAATACAGTGCAATCAATATTTCATATCTCTTTATCGTTGTACAACCAATTATAGTGCAGACAAACCGTTACATTGTAATAAGTGTTTTTTGGTTTTTCTCCTTACACAATAAGGTTTTACTTTTCGGAGATAAACTGTGTTATTGTGATGTATATAATAAGTGTTTTTCTTTATGTTATTTATCCATTTGAATGTATTTTTCATAGCTTGCTCTTTATCTATTTTGTTGAACTAAATAGTTCAAAGGGGTCGGTATGTTCGCGCAAGCAACATGTTTCTACTTTAGAATGTTTCAAACTGTCCGCTTGCAATGTCCCGCTTTGATTGTCCTTTTATTCCCGCCTCAAGGCATTGTGGGATCATGCATGACTTGCTAATTTCTTTTGTTATATGTGGTGGTTTAGCGTCACGCCAGTTAGTATTGTACGAGACCTCACGCAGATAACAGTGTATCTAGTAGGCTCGAGTCATTCCCGCTTTTTCTACCAAGTTTCATTAAACTTGCTCTGGAAGCGGTGAATAGTCACAATTGTGCGCAATTGTGGCTCTCAGTAATTATTCATACATAATTACATATAATTCATCAAATTCGCGAGTGAATTCTCCGAATTACAGAAGTTTGATATTACGCAACAGTTGTGCAACCAACGCTACATGTTCCAGTGCTTATATCAGCTTTTACGACTAAACTACATGCAAAAGTTTAGTGTTAACTTCAAGAGCAATTTAATCTACGCATTTTAAGATATTATTTATCAAGTTTTCCAAGAAATTAATATTTACAACCACGTGTGATAACGTACTCTTGCATCTTATGTATCAGTGTTTCTTTTCAATTAGTTTCAATAATTATTGTGTGTGAATCTAGTAAGTTGTGATTATTTCATATTTCAATTGTTCTCCTTAAGTAGTCCGTGGATTCCTGATACCAGAGTCCTGAGGTTACAGTCTATTTGCTCTCATTTTGATTCATTCGAATCTGGTCCTCACTAGCTATTCAGAGGTGGCTAATCTTTCCTATCTTATGCACTTCCGACTGAAGTCCCTTCCAAACCTAAAAGCAACATTTTATTCCTATTTGAGAAGTACCTTAACCTAACATTTGCCCTCTCGGACCGGATATATTTTCCGTCCGATCCCTAACAATTGCTAAGCATAATTTACTTGTATTTTACACTAGGCTGCTAATTATTGATGTATTTTCTTTATAACTGCCTTAGGCTACTTGTAATTAATCAAATAAAGTGCATTTATCTGAATTATTAGTTATACTAAGTAATTTATTGCTTTAAATTTTCAATATTTATATTAGTTGCCATTTATTGCGTTTAATAGAGTCAATAACCACATGGTGTAGCTATATAACTGTCCAAAATATTTTTCTCGTTCTGAATTATCATAGTCGCACGGTCACTTAATCATTTTCTGACTCAGTATTTATACTCGCACATGTGAAGTTGCTCATTTGAAAGTTACATTTTTGGCTCTTCTGAGATAGGTTAATGGTTACTACCGGGATTATTATGATGTCAGAGTATGTAGTTAATATATGAAATTAGGATATTACATATTTTCCCTACCGTTACGTTGTTATAACCCGTGAAACTTCGGAGTATTTGCGTGCTATTGTATATAGCAAGCCTCCCTTTTGGTCATCTAAGGGGGCGTGGTCATTGGCTTCATCTGTTTCCCATACGACACCGCAAGCACGGCGTCTCCGTGTATTCTTTCCTCCGTGCTCCATACCAAGTAAATGCAACAAATACAGGAAAGAGAAAAGCTACAAGACTCTAGCCGGAGCGCTCGAAGTGTAAGGCTTTACGTCATCACTCAATACCAGTGCGCATGTTCCAGGCAGCACAGCGCAGAACAGCTGACTTTTGTAAACATAAACATAACAAAATTTTCGTTGCTAGCTAAGTGAAACTTTATGGAGTCGCCTAAAACATTATAATTACTATTATTATTAATATTAATATTAGTGAGCTACGCTGGGTCTCCAATGTGTTCTAAGGAGTGTAGGTTTTTTGTTTGGATAATTATGTTTAAGCCCTTATGTGTGTAGTAACGTTAGTGCATGAACACAAACAACTTGGTTTTTTCTGTTGCTACAATCATATAAACTTAACGCCTAGTTTAGTTTATCACGAAGTAATTTGTCACTTAGCGTTGACAATGAACCTGCGGCACTGAAATTGCATGGTGTAGCCTAAATTATTAATAAAAAATCACAAAAAGATATTTTTTAGTCATTTCATCATCTCTGTCTTGGGGTAAAACCATAGGTAGTCTGCTATGCTCTAGCTAAAAGCCAAACTGTTAGTAAGACATATTTATATTTTATTTTATGGTTAATACTTCATATATTACATCATTCAGAAAGTAGTGGGAGAATATTATAAGTGGATAAAAATCACTCTAAATATTAGCATAAGGTAGCCTACCTAGTTGGTTTTCCTTAGTCTCTGAGGATGAGTTGTATTATCATTTCCACATACGTCTTTCCTTTCATTCCAAGTTGCTGAATAATTATCATTCCTTCATTTCTCAATGTGTTATAATTTAGTGGGAATTATTTCTAATTAAAATAACCCACTTATGATTTATGAACTATGTTATACATTATAATTTGAAGTAGAAGATACAGTGAAAAAATAGAAAAAGAAATAAACTGCAATCAAATAAGACAGCCTATCTGAAATCTGGCCTGTACATCTCCAGTATCACAGAATCTTCAAATTGTTAATTGTGAAATTAACAACGCAGAAATTCTGATGTACATAGGAATTTGTCCGTACACTACATAATTCTTAAAATAGCGAGTATATACTTCTGTTCTCTTTTACGCCTACACAAGTGTTATTGTAACATCTTCATAACTAGAGGCAGAACATTTGTTTTCTTTATTTAATGGATTGTGAAACACTTTTTAAAATCTGTAGATCTTCAAAGAAAGGAGACAATCATAAATTGGTTGTACTTAAACAGTTAAAAATAAAGAAAAACTTCGATGATGATAATAGAAATTAAATGTTCCCACTCTTTAAGTTTACAATTATTATTTATTAATCAGGAAAGTGAAAGTTAAGCGCAAGAACGATATATGTGACACCTACGTTTTGTTTACAAATGGCAACTGTAGGATGGGCCTCAGACTTACAGTGCGCTCTGGTGATGAAATTGGCGTGAAGGCTTACACTTTTGGGGCTCCGCCTAGACGCTATTAGAAAAGCTAACTATAGTGTTGCCAATCCCACAGCATAAAAATGGCGGCCAATTCAAATCCGGCGTTCTTATTGGGACACCCTTTATATTACAGTAGTCACTCTCCGTACCCATCCTGGCACCCTCTGCCTCGTACATCCGTTCTATGTGACATCCCCAACATGATTAGCTTGTCATTTCCTTCCCCACATTTAGCAGTGTGCTTGTAAACCCACAGTCAGCGGTTTACACCGCAACGAAAATACCATAGACATCTCGTGAACTTTGAAACCAGGGATACCAATCCCTGCATGCTATGGCGCATTACAGATATTTAATAATGAAGTTGTATCTTGAATTTAAGATTCAACTGCAATTTGTCTTATCTGCTTGTTCGAGTCTTTTGCAACAATTACAATACTGTGGCAACTACTGTTTATTTTATTTGATTGTTTTTATCAAATTTAGCCCATCGGAAGATAATGAAATACGCCAAATCATTTACAAATAAGATTATGTATTTACAATTACATGACATATTGCTATAGAATATAATACCGATTTAAAAAAAAATAAGTGTATTTACAACTGAATGAATTAATGCAGAGAATAATGTGCTGCATCCACATAACTTTCTATACTGAAAAGATAGGCAGTACAACTTTTGAAGTTCCGATTCAAATATAGAAAAAGATGTGTTGCAGAGAATGCATATTCAGATGTTTCAGCCGGATACAAATAAGATTTGTTTATCGCGCAAGACGCCTGAGTTTGTACAAACACGGTTGGCTCAGATAATTAACCTTCATATAAAGTTTACGATAAACATTTCAAATACACTTTTAGTCCTTAGCATAAGCAGCTCGTGTACAAGATTAAAACAAAATCATTTGTCGTTTATGAGAAAATCGCGAAGATGAAATTTTCTTCCCGTAAAAGTAAGAGACAGCCGTTGATGATCTTCTTGTCAGATGTCTGAAAGTGTCTAGTAGTAGTAGTAGTAATTCCTTTCACTCCCTGGTGGAGCATAGGGCATCAATGAGAGACCTCCATCTGACTCGATTGGCAGCAATAACTTTGGCCTCATTCCAAGTTCTTCCTGAGCTCTCTAATTCCTCTCTAACAGTTCTTCTCCATGACCCTCTTGGACGTCCTACTGATCGGGATCCCTGGGGATTCCATTCTAAGGCCTGTCTTTCAATGGCCTCTCTTGGTTTCCTTAGAGAATGTCCAATCCACCTCCACTTACGCCTTCTAATTTGCAGTTCAATTGGTTCTTCATTTGCCAGTCTCAGTAAATTTCTGTTACTGATTATTACTGGCCAATAGATATGCAGAATTCTACGCAGGCACCTATTAATGAATGTTTGTAATTTGTTATTGATCATTTTATTTGACAGCCAGGTTTCTGAACCATAAAGGAGAACCGATTTAACATTGCTCTTGAATATTCTTAATTTAGTTCTTCTAGATATACATTTATTTCTCCAGACAGAATAAAGTTGAACAAATATTACATTTGCTCTCTTAATCCTATTTGCCACATCTTCTAATGTTCCCCCAGTTTGAGAAACCATACTTCCCAAATAAATGAATGTCTCAACAGATTCTATTACTTGCTCTCCAATCATAAGCTGTTTTTGTGTTCTAGGATTGATCCTAAGCTCCTTAGTTTTCTTAGTATTTATTTTGAGGCCTGCGGTTTCCGAACTTAACTGCAATCTATTAAGTTTTCCTTGCATATGGTCAAGGCGTTGAGACAAGAGGCAGATATCATCCGCATAGTCCAAATCCTCCAGGCTCTCAAACAAGTTCCACCTTACACCCCTTACATGATCTTTGGTGACTGATCTCATGATATCATCCAGTACCAGTTTTTATATTATAGGAGATAAAATACACCCCTGGCGAACACCGCTCTTTACAGGAATGGATTGGGTAAGTTTCCCACTATGCAGAATTTGGCAGCTATATCCATTATATATCTCTTTGATTATTCGAACAATTTTATCTGGAATTCCATACTTCTTTAACACCTGCCATATAAATTCATGGTTCAGGGAGTCAAAGGCCTGTTTAAAATCTACAAAGGTAGCATAAAGAGTCGTATTCCATTCTGCGCTTTGTTCAATAATCAGGCGTAGTGTATTAATTTGGTCTATGCAACTGCGATTCGCTCTAAACCCAGCCTGCTCTTTCCGCATGCGTTTTTCCAATCTTTCCCTATTCTATTCAGGATAATTCTGGTAAACACCTTCCCTGGTGCCGATAGGAGAGATATACCTCTCCAATTTTCACACTTCAGTCTGTCTCCCTTTTTGGGGATTTTGACAATAACACCATTTTTCCAATCGTTGGGGATTTCTTCTTTATTCCAAACCTTTCTGAATAAAGGTAACAAAATACCTGCAGATGATTCAATATCAGTTGTCATTATTTCAGGGGTTACTCGATCCTTTCCTGGTGATGTTCCAGCTTTAGTTTGCTTTAGTGCTACTTTAATTTCGTTCAGTTCAGGCGGGTCTACATTAATTCCAATATCCGTACCTGCTTGCGGCTCCTGATTTTCTAAGTTTGCACTTTGACAGGGCTTATTTAACAACTCTTCGAAATATTCCTTCCATCTGTTCAGTTGGTCTCCTTCATTTGTGAGCAGTGTACCATCTTTATCTCTCACTGGGCAATTATAGTCCCTCATTCTGTTTGACATTATTTTAGTGGATTGATAGAGGGTCCTTAAATCCCCTCTATTTGCTGCTGCTTCTGCTTTGTTTGCTATCTCATCGAACCATTTCCTTTTATCTCTACGGGCTTTCTTTTTTACTTCTGTATTTAATTGATTGTAGTCTGTGGCTAATATCTTCTTCTTACTTTTTGTTTTGCAGACATTTATTTGATTTTTTACCTTCCTCCTTTGTTCTATAAGTTCCCAGGTTTCAGTTGACAACCAGTCTTTCTTCCGTTCGTTTCTGTAACCCAATGTCTGTTCACTAACTTCTAGAAAAATTATCCTTAATTTTTGCCCAAAGCTCCTCAACCTCTTCTGAGTCAGGTTCCACTTCAGTCTCTGTTTGGTTCAATATTTGAAATCGGTTTCTTAATTCTAACTTTACTTGTTCCTTAACCACAGCGTTCTTAATTTGGTTAACGTCAAAGCGTTTACTTCTTGTTTCAAACTTCTTCCTTACTGTGAGAATTTTCATCTTAAGGCGTGCAAGCACCAAATGGTGGTCAGTCCCAACATCTGCCCCTCTCTTACTCCTAACGTCTAAGAGAGATTTTCTCCACTTTCTATTAATTGCGAAATGGTCTATTTGGTTTTGTGTCTGTTGGTCTGGAGAAACCCATGTTACTTTGTGACAGACTTTATGGGGGAACCATGTGCCTCCTATGATTAAATCATGATCAGCACAGAATTCTGTAAATAAGTCTCCATTTTCATTTCTAGTTCCTAACCCATGTTTACCGACTATTTGTTCTAAACCATCATTTTCATGACCTACCTTTGCATTAAGATCTCCCATAACAATCACGATATCATTTCTTCTAATTTTGTTTATTGTATCTCTCAATAAGCTGTAAAAGTCTATTTTTTTCTTTAACTCAGCTGACTCAGTTGGGGCATAACATTGGATTATGCTGATATTCCTGATTTTTGCTTTAAATCTTGCCATAATGATTCTTTCTGAAACAGGGTGCCATTCCAGTAAACATCTATGAGCATCTTTTGTCATTAATAGACCTACTCCATCTCTGTGTATGTCCTCATCTAGTACTCCAGAATACAATAATGTTGGGCCTTCTTTTGTACTTAATTTCCCAAAATCTTTCCATCGAATTTCACTCAGTCCCATTATACTTATACTATATCATCTCATCTCCGCCATTATTTGTTTCAGTTTTCCCATTTCTTTCATTGTTCGTACGTTCCAGAATCCTATTTTCATGTCCTTTTTCATGCCAAGTTTCAGTACCGTTTTGACCGTCCGGCTTTCTCTCATTTCAGATTCTTTAATCATCTTGGTTTAAGGTTCTGTGAGTGATTAGCCCACATTCCCCGAGTACCCTGGTAGGACTGCTACCTTAAGGCCTGGGTACCTGCCCGCTTGCTTAGTTTGTATGCAAGCCGTGAATTGGCATTTCCTCCTACTCACAGAATGTCGTCGTACGGTTATACCGCCGACACTCGGTCGCCATATCCTCGTTCGTCGTTAACAGGGCCCACCACGAGAAGGTGAGGTTGACATTTGGGAAAGAGAGGCTATAACTTGCGCTTCATTCCCCTTGGGCCCCGAAAGTGTCTAACCCAAATATAAAATTTTGCTTTTATACAATTTTTCGTCCTCGAGCTGTTTACAGACACAAATAGACACATTTGTTATAGTTTATTACAAGTTAAATGAGAAATGATTTCTATATTCTCATATTTCAAAAAAAATGTATGTAATAAAGGATACACTTAATTCCATCACAGATAGGGTTGCCACCTTTTGTAAGGCTAAGGAGGGACCCTTATCGAACATATGCATATCGCCGATCTTCATACCTAAATTTGTACATGAAACAATTTATTAATAAGAGGAAGATGGTATTCGTTACAAAGTCAAAACTGAATAGGGTATGTAACAGTACCACTTTAATATTAGAAAAGAAAAAGCTAGCAAAATAATAAAAATATATATAATGCATCCCTCAAAGGCATAATTCGGGACGCTGAAAATGTTCTTAAAATGCGGGATGTCCCGCCAAATTGGGGACAGGTGGCAACGCTAATCACAGAATATAATAATTCTATTCACAATATACAATACACAAGTAATATTATTATTATATTTTCATTATTATTATTATTATTATTATTATTATTAACGCAATAAGTTCATTAACCTGAAAAATCACATCACAAAGTATACGTATGTGTTCTGTGAGCAAAACCTTGCTGCAGTCGTAAAGCGAGATTTGAGTTCGCCACACGGACAGTAGAGTGAGGGTAAAGCGAAGCTAAAACGAAATGTAAAAAAGAACGGTTTTGATGCAGCAATGGTAAAGCGCTTTAACTTCGCTTTAAAAAAGAACACACTGAAAGAACGCCTTCCAGTGTCATGACTGCAGCTTGAAGACGTTACAAATATAACGTACAAAAGAAACATGTTACACTGTCACGGCTGCCAAACTACGTTATCATAAGAGTCAGGAATTTTAGGTGCTGCACGTGATGTTTTGCTAGTATAATGCCTAAATAAGCTTGTCCTGCAAATGATACATTAAATAAACACACCTATTTGGGGCTCCTTTGCCGCATTTTATTCTTATAATAATTTTTATTTCCTCTTTCCCTTTAGGGGTTGATTTATTTTTTTAAAAATACGTGTTCAAATATTGTGTTTTGGAGAACTTTTACCTAGTTTTAAGTTCAATAGAATAAATATATAATATTTTCCTGTGTAAACATTGAATCTCCTTATGACTCCATTTTGTTTATAAACCCTTTAGGGGCTAAATTTTTGGAAACGCTGAAATATGTTTTTCATTATTTGTGTTGTCAAGTTTTTAAGTAGGCCTACTACAGAGAGAATTATATATTATATGCCTAGAACTTATTGCGTAAAATTTATTATATAAATTTATTTTCACAGTATTTTGGGCCGTATTTATGATATCTGTAGCAAATACACTCAACTTATTGAGAGTATTTGTCTGTAGTCCATACTTCACTGAAAATTTTATCTATTCACGTCAGGGGCGGATCCACGGGGGGGGGGGGAATGGGGGAAATTCCCCCCCCCCAAAATTGTAACATTAAGCACAAATTATTCAAAATTTATTAGAACATAACCCAAATACTTAAATTAAAGCAACAACATTCATTATTTTGAAATACCTTTGTAAGAAAATGCTGAAATGTTCATTTTGTTTTTAATTGTGTACTGGGAATAATTAATTTTTATGAGTAAAAACTTCCCTCTCTACTTTGGTTCCCCCCCCCCCCCCCAAAAAAAAAGTCTCTCTGGATCCGCCCCTGATTCACGTATGGTTGTATTTCACCATTTTTATTTAGCCTGCCTTTATAATGACAAGTTTTCAATATACTGTATTTACATAACAAACAATAGGACTGCACATAAGCTACATTTATGGGGACTAGGCCTACGCATATTTTAAACTACACTTGTTTTTTAATAAATCTTACTTAATTCACTTGTAACCGTTATATGTAACGGTTATTTTTTTGGAAAGGAGAACCCAGTAACCGTTACCATGAAGTAACGCTTTATCCCACCTTCTAGTTGGCAATGCTCGTATGTGTTCTGTGGTATCAACTGGGCCGTTACAGAAAACATCATGGATGACAAAATCGTTTTACGCCCAAATTCATGCAGTAATTTCTCTGTATTTTCATTTACGAAACATTTATAAAGCCATGTTACATGTGAAAAAATTCTGTGAAAATTCCTGAACGATTTGAGTAGTTTATCAGATAAATCGGAAGGTTGGTTCGAACTGTAATCGTTTATGTACCTAAAGTGCACTTATGAGAAAGTTTTCCACTAATATTTAGTTTTTATTTACTAGGGAAGATATTTCGGCGAAAGACAAATATAAGGTGCAGTTTAAGCTCCGCGCACTCGATATTCACATTTTGGGTATACCACATTTTGTTTCTAAGCGAAGTATGGTGACAAATTATCCTTGTATACTGTCGCCGACACTCCCGACCATACCAAATATTAAAAATGCGAGAGTACCCCTTGTACAAAATATTAAAAATTCGAGAGTACCCACAGGTTTGCCTTGTACCCAACGGTTTGTCAGCCTGCTTATCCTCGAAGAATTCGCTAGATCGTCGTATAAAAGAAAGTGCTTCGCTGGTGGGTGAGGGCGGGATTTGTCTCATGCGACGATGCACCTTATATTTGGTTTTTCCCGATATTTCAGTTATATTATATCCCACTTGAGAATGATCCTGTTCAAACCCCGTTGCTGTCATAGTCCGCACGTGATAACGCATGTCATCACCGTGTTAATAGTAGTTTATTCTCAGTACAACTCACACGCAGGATCGTCGTAAACAATGAATCCTTTGTTTTTCTCCTAATGGTGCAAACTATAATTGTTATTTCGTATGTGTAATGAAATGGTACAAGGGGCATCTCGTATTTTGAATATTTGGTACAAGGGGCACACTCATATTTTGAATATTTGGTACAAGGGGCACTCTCATCGTTGGAATCATATTTTCAATATTTGGTACAAGGGGTAGTGTGTTCCTCCATGTAGTGTTGAGTGTCGATTGAGTCAGCGTGGGCACAGTCGGGAGTGCCGAGCGGGTGGTTGCTGGCCGTCAGCTGCTGTTGCCATAGAAACGCAATGGGCAGAGCCTAAAGTGCACCTTATATTTATCTTTAGCCGTTTTGTTTGCTAATTGATATACTCAGTGGCGGACGCAGAAATTTTTTTCGGGGGGGGGGATTTGAATAGGTAGAGAGAATACTAAAAAAAATTAATCAACTTACATATACCATTAGTTTATAAAAGTGGCCACTTGGAGTACATTTTTCAAATTTCGGGGGGGGATGTAACCCCTCTATACCCCCCCTGCGTCCGCCACTGGATATACTATAATGATGATGATGCCAGTGAGAGTTTGTTATTTCACGTGTAAATGTTGATATTATTGTTGCATAACTTACGAATACTACTTCTCCACTAACAAGCCACACCCTGGTAATGGTGCATGCTAATGACATTAACCAATTACGTTTTGTCACATGATGCGAATTTTCCACGAACTCTGTGAGTTCTCCTCCCCTTTGTTTTGAACAGGATCAAACTTGAGTGGGACAAATTATAGTGTGAACTGTTTATTTAATTAATTGGGAAAAAAGTAATACATGCCGCGCACGAGTCTTCCACTCCAACTCGCTAACGGGACCTGCCTGGAAACTAGGGGTTCTAGCGGCGGCATTTGAACTATCAGCGACGGTAGTATGGTGCAAGGGTCTTTTTTTATTATGAAATATTATTTTGTTTTTATAATTGTGAAATGTTCTGTGATCTTATATACAGTTTTTTATAATTGTGAAATATGTTTGGTGCAAGGGTATTTTTTTATTGTGAAATATTATTACCAACGTTGGGCAGCGGTCGGCAGGCGGGTATTGAGTGAAAGAGGGATGTTTGCACGGTATGTTTTACTCTTTCCCCAAAATTAGTTTTGCACATTTAATAGGGATATAAGTTATGCTGTAACAATGTATATGTAAAGAACAGTTCCCAAAAATCTAATGTTGTACGATATAATATATGAAATAATGGCCATTAAAAAATTCTTGGTTTGGCTGGAGTCTTTGGACTTGAAATGTTGTGCTTTGAATAATGGGCAGAGTCGCAATATAGGGGGGCCCACCTTGCAATGTGCGCAGGTTTCCACGGAGGGGTGATGTTTTTTGTTTTCCAGCGAGGTAGGTTAACCAACATGACGCTTAGGGCATTCTGAATTCTTCTGAAATTCTAGTTTAGTGGCAGTTACTAATTAGTGACAGCTTCTGTTAGGTTAGGAACAGTCGTATTAATTTAGTAGGACATTCTGAATTCTCCCGAAATTACTAATTAGTGACAGGTTCTGTTAGGTTAGGAACAGTCATATTAATTTAGTAGGGAATTCTGATTTCTCCCGTTTCGTAAATGTGCCATATTGTATGTCCCGTGAGGTTCATTGCATTGGTGCACCTGCTTCCCAGAATTCTACGTGGTCTGCTTGGTGAGACATCACACCTGTAACGTCCAATCACGAGTTTCTTCATAAAAATATGGCGGCATTCACGGCACTTTTCGCTAGATCGTATTATAAAAGAAAGTGTAACGTTTAGGGTGGATGGGCAGGACACAAACACTCGTCAAGGCAACATCTCTCCAGAGAACAATCTATAACTAAATACATGTGATATTAGGTGTTTTATGACAAGAAAATTGGTTTTGAAAGTGGGCCCCCTACATTGCGATTTTACCGAATAATGTTATCATGCAAACTGAATCCTTTATCAATTTTACTTTCCTTGTGTTTCAGATATTTGAGGGTGCATGATGAATCCCTGGTTGGTAATAACATGCTTCGTTGCTGTACGATTGATCACTGTGTTCATTATTCAGACATGGTTTGTGCCTGATGAGTACTGGCAGACAGTTGAAGTGGCTCACAGACTAACATTTGGATATGGATACCTGACATGGGAATGGACCCATGGCATAAGAAGCTATATATATCCAGCATTATTAGCAAGTGTTATGAGTGCACTAAAGCTCCTCAGTGCAGATTCAGTCACAGCTGTTATATACGCTCCTCGAATATTTCAGGCTGTTGTATCCGCTGTAGGAGATTACTGCTTTTGGAAATGGTATCGACATCAGAACAAAGAGTCAGGTTTCTGGGCAATTTTTTGTCTTTCCACTAACTGGTTTTGGCTGTACTGTGGATCACGAACACTTATCAACAGTTTTGAAGCAACTCTTAACACAATAGCTTTGAGCTGGTTCCCATGGAAGAGAAGTTCAATTGAGGAAACTACACCAGTATTTTTATGGGTTGTTGGTATTGTGTGTTTAATTAGACCAACTGCTTCAGTCATCTGGCTGCCTTTGTGCGTTTACCATATAGCATCATCCAATCACAAGATTGAGCTAGTTGTTAAACATTACTTAAAAGTAGCAGTGATCTTAGGTTTATTTAGTATTCTTTTGGATACATATTGTTATGGACGTATTTCATTCACTCCTTTAAATTTTTTGATTATGAACATTATGAGAAACATAAATGTATTTTATGGCACCCACCCTTTTCATTGGTATTCAACTGCAGGGATACCAGTGGTTTTGGGGTGTCATCTAGTACCATTCCTTCTTGGTATATTTAGGATACTTGTGAGGGAAAGAAACCACCGAGACATGATTCTAGTGTTTGTCATAATATGGACTGTTTTAATCCTTAGTTTTATACCTCACAAAGAGTTCAGATTCCTACTGCCACTGATGCCATTGTTCGTGTATGTGGAAACAAAGTGGTTTTCACACTGGAGTCGAAGGGCACCTCAGTTAGTACTTTATATTGTTATGAGTGTCATGCTTGTAATGAACGGCATTCTTCTGGGGTACCTTGGTATGGCACATCAACGTGGCAGTCTGGATGTGATGAAGATACTTGCAGATAAGAATCCCAGGAACACCAGCGTGCTGTTCTTAATGCCATGCCATTCCACTCCGCTGTACAGTCATCTTCACTCAGAAATTCCTGTGAGATTTCTCACCTGTGAACCCAATTTCAAGGAAGATCCATTCTACGTAGATGAAGCAGACATGTTTTACCAGAATCCAGAGAAGTGGCTGCAGGAGAATTTTTTTAACAATGGCACTGTATCGCATATTGTTATATATGACTCTCTACATTCCAGTATTCAGAAATTCCTGAGTGAAAATCACTACAAACTCAATAATTCTCTACATCACAGTCCTCATGTAAATGGTAGGGTTGGAAAGTTTGTACAAATTTATACAAATCAGAAATAAAGATCTTAATATTTCCATGTATGCACCTCTCCTCTGAATGAGGTTTTATAAAGGCAGTAGTTTTGCAGAAAACATTTATACATAAACATTTATAATAATAAAGAGATAAGTTCGCACAATGTGCATAGAGTATAAAAGTAATAAAATGTTGAGCTGGAGTCATGTCTGCTTCTTATGAGCATAATGCCATCAGAGACATATCTCTCTGTCTACACAAAAGTACATGATACTGGTCACAGCAACCTCCACATAATTCACATACACAGTCACTAGCTGGCTGATATATCTGGTTCCTGCAGATTTTGAAATGAAAACCATGCACTGCCAGGCTTGTTACAATTTGTCTCATTTCGTAGTTTGACTCTGTCCATTCACAATAGATCATTGCGCCAGTTGCATAGAATTCATCCCAGATTTCTGCCCTCTTCACAGTCATTTCTTCCATTAGGGTCTTATAAGATTCTGTAGTCAGTAGCTGCATCTTCAGTCTTAGATCCTTTATGAAGAATGTTTCTCTCGCCAGTATGTATGTCAGTCTTGACCATGTGTATTTTGAAAGGCCCATTATCCTCTTCAGAAACCTTGCTTTCATGCCTTCAATTTGTCTTAATTGGTTGACTGTGAGATGGTCCCAGATAATTTCAAGACCATATGTTAGTGTCGGGCATATTTTGATCTCAAGTAGTCCCATGACGACTTTTAATGAGATCAGAGTGGGGTTGCATATTTCATGCGTGGCCCTTATTCCTGATACTAGTCTCTTTTAGGTGTATTGTGAACATCCGGCCCATTGTCTTGATTGATATCCCCAGATACTTGAAAGAACTTCTGATATTCAATGTTTTACCATTGCATGTTATCTTCTCTCTTTCCACTAGTCTCCCCCCTCTTCTGAACACCACCACCTCAGTTTTATCTTCATTGATTTTTATTTCATTCTCAAGTGCCCATTGTGATAGTTGGTCCATAGTCTCCTGTAGATCTTCTAGGTCTTCTGAAGCCATGGCCATATCGTCAGCATACATGTACAGCCTTGTCCGGGTTTTGTTTTCCAGTTTCACTCCAACATCATGTGACATAACATTGAACAGAAGATGGCTAAGGGGGTCTCCTTGGAGAACTCCAATCTTCTGGCGGATCCATTTTGACTTTGCAACACTGTCTTCTACTTGGATGTAGTTCTTTGCCATAATGTTGTTCACTAACCTCATCAACCACGATTTAACAATTAACGTTTCCAACTTGTGTATCAGAATCTGCCGATTCACTAAGACTTGGAATAATCTACGAAGACCACATATAATTTCCCAAGCTTACAATCAATTGTTTGCCATATGTCTGCTAAGAGATTTCCTGCTGCCATCAGGGTTGATCTCTTTGGCCTAAAACCAAACTGCTTCTCCAGTAGTAAGGGATCTATTAGCTTATTTAGCCTCTCTGATAGTGCTCTTGTCAGTACTTTGAAACCCACTGTTTCCAGAGTGATTCCTTTACATGTATTGGGGTCACTGGTGCTTCCTTTCCCTTTATATAATAGTTCAACGGTTGACTTCCTCAATCGTTTGGTACAGGGTGGGGCAGTGAAACGGTACTATTTCAAGGTACCTTAAAATGACGAAAAAAATCTTGTATTTGTTATTTAATGTATCAAATGTTTTGAGCACAAGTGGAAATTAGACAAATGTTTTATTTTTTGAAAATCACTTGAGAGAGGTGGCGACCATCATTGTCTATACACATTCTGAGTCTATCAGAAAAACTGTCACTGACACGTTGCAGTAGCGCCGGTGTTATTGCAGCAATTTCTTCTCGAATCCGCACTTTTAAGTCCTCAGTTGTTGCTGGGCGAGTCTCGTAAACCTTTTGCTTGAGATATCCCCATAGAAAGTAATCACAAGAACTTAGATCAGGGGATCGAGCTGGCCACAGAACATCTCCAAACCTACTGATGAGACGGTTCGGGAAAAGACCTCTCAAAACCTCCATTGACATATTGGCTGTGTGACAAGTCGCTCCATCTTGCTGGAAATAAGTGTTTTCATACGGTGGATAGTGTTGGAGTTCTGGAATGAGGCAGTCTCGTATCATTTTAACATATCGTGTTGCTGTCACTGTTACTGCTCGTCCATTATCGTCCTCGAAAAAATACGGGCCGATAATTCCATTGGCAGAGATCGCGCACCACACTGTCACTTTGGGCGAATGGAGAGGTTTTTCATGAAGTTCTTGGGGGTTGGCAGCGGCCCAATAACAAAAATTTTGTTTGTTCACACATCCGCTTAGGTGAAAATGAGCCTCATCGCTCATCCATAGATTTAGGCGTGGGTCTTCTTCAAGAAGCTGTAGCATGTGCTCACAAAATGCAAGATAATCGCCAGGATTTAAAGGATGGACCATTTGAATCTTATATGGGTGAAGATGCAGGTCATTATGTAAAATTCTCCTTACAGTTCGATTGGACAGTCCGAGAGCAATGCTGTGACGCCTGGCAGATCTTCGAGGGCTTCTTGCGAGTGCCGTTGTACAGCCACGACGTTCTCCGGTGTCCTAGCAGTTCTTGGACTACCACCTCGCCTTAATACAGTTTGGCCCTTTGTTGTTAAGTTCTGAGCCCAAACGTTAATCGCTTGCCTACTCGGAACAGGAGCACGAGGCGGAATACGAAAATGTCGGCGGAAGTCGCGTTGCGCTCGTATGTAACTGCGACCATTTTCTAAAAACGCTGTAACAGCGAAACCACATTGTTCTAAGGACCAATGCTGCATGATTACTAAACTTCCCACTGTATGGAATGAGAAGGTCATTGCCTACTACCCCCACTATACACACCCCCGGCATACAAGCGCCAGGAAATAGTACCGTTTGACTGCCCCACCCTGTATTTCTCCTGTTTCTAGGCAATTATTAAGTATTACAAAAAAGATTGCTATGGAGCACTCAACTTCACTAATTTACATGTACTTACACGTGACGCGTTTCACAAGCAAGATGCTCCATAGCAATCTTTTTTGTAATATTTGATTACTTCACTGTGATTCCCGCATATAATAGTGTTAATTATTAAGTAGATTTGTCCACTTCGGTAGCAGGTACTGAATAGACTGTTTCAGATACCATCTATACCAGGTGTTCTGTTATCCTTACCTGTGAGGATAGCTCTCTTTATCTCTTCTTCTGTGAAAAGATCACATTTATCTAACTCCTTGTCCTGGATTTTCATAGGTCTAGTCTCCTTGCAACATAAAACTTTACTTAGATATGCTTGCCATGTCTATATTGGTATGTCCACTGGGAATCTCGGCTGTCTTGGTCTCAAGACCTTATAGGGATTACTTTCTATCTCCTCTATCAGTTTCCTATGTTGTTCTTCGAGATGCAGCTTCTTTTTGAGCTTCAAGAGAGCCTTATACTCCTTCCATGCATTGTTATATTCCTGGAGGGCAGTCTGCGTTTGGTATTTCCTTAATCTGTGCAGTACAGCTATGGTTGCTGACCTTTTGTTATAGCATTCCCTATCAAACCAGGGTTTTGATTTCCTCTTTCTTGACTGACTTTCCTGAACGGTGTTTGTAATCCACGTCACAATTTCTCTAGCATTATCAATCCTACCTTCCTTTGTCTCCTGATTGATGCTGTGCACCACGCCTGATGTTATCTTCGTCTTTTCTACATCTAGGGTCCTTCCAAGCTTTCTGGTTTTATTGCACCCTGTTGTTTCTATTTTGATGTACTTGCGAGCCAATGTTGTCGACACTGGGCAGTGTTTCCTGATTTGTGCGCCATCTGTGTCATATAGTTTGTTCTGATCTCATACTTCATATCCTTTGACAAACACTAAGTCTATCGCACTGCCCCATTATGACAGAGATATGTTCGCTCTGTGTTATTTACCAATTCTAGCCCTTCACTAGTTAGGTAGTCTAAGACCTGTGTAGTCTTCCTACTATTTTTATCAACTGCATAGTTGAGATCTCCCACCAGTATTACTCTTGCTGTCCTCGGGATTATGTTCATGATTTCACTCTGACCCTCTACCAAATCCACCGAACTACTGTCCGGTGTGAAATATACGCCTGCTATAGCTCCAATTGATGACAGTATAACCACAGTATAAGTATTAATACAGTAAGGAAACTGTGTGTTAAAAGTCCTATGACAACTTGTTAGCTGGGCGACACTAGCGCTCCATGCGGCGGTTGAGTAAAACTGCATTCTCACCATATAAAATAACTTGGGAAAATGCATAAACACATAACAAAATATGTTATAATAAGAGAAAAAAATCTTCTTTCAAAACTGAATTTTAAATTTAAGAAACAATGAAGCATGTATTATATTTTAGTTAAGATCAGGCACAATTTTTAAATGCCACTTACCTGTAACTTGCACTGCAGTTCCTAGGGCTATTCTTATTACAAGTTTTAATAACTTCAAGATGATTCTTGGAAAACCAATTATAACTCATTTTTATTTTTAAAAGTAGCCTAATATTACATTAGAATAGAAATGTCATCATTTTACAAAAATAATACAATATTACATAAGATACAATACAAAATTCAAATAAAAATATAGGTTTCTATCAATATTTCTCAATTTCTAATACTCCAAAACTGCTTTTAGTATACAGTCGGTACAGCAGTTTTAATTAAAGAGTTCTTATTGGAATTCATAAACTGGCTGTTTTCGAAGTGTTCCAAACATAGGCGGCAATTTACATTTAAATATTTTACAGTTTTTCTTAGTAGGTCTTCTCGCCGACTATTGATGACCCATTTTTTACACCTGAAATCATTACAACAATTGAAGGTAGATCGAAGCCGTAAGATACAGAAACAAAATACAATCTCAACAATGAAGTTGAGGACGAGCAGTGTGACAAACCTATATTCAAAGGTCACTCTTTAATATAATTTATAACTTAAACGTTGATTTTAAAGGTGGGTAAAACCTTGGACTAGATACGCTTCTTAACAGTAGCCTATTTTAGGTAAGCCTATTGCTTGCCTAGGTTTGGATAATGATGTCATGTTAGTTTACTGTCGCAAACACCTTAATGGCACATGTATCCGAGAATTTATGATGTAAGATTATGTTTTCGTCATCTTTACGCCTACATCGTGTTCGAGAAAATAAATATCGTACTGCCTGTAAAATCGGCTATGTGCACTTTTTTACGAAATTGAGTTATGTGCACTGATATTCCTTAGCATTGATCCTTACAACCGGGCATGTGGATCTTTGATTGTCAGGTTTGTGCAAGCAAAGAAAAAAAATCGGCTACATGCTGCAAAATGGCCATGTGCATTAGAGCTCACATAGCCATTCTTGACTGCCAACACGGCACACATGTTTGTATACATAACCGGCCCTGACATATACATTACAATGCACATAGGAAATAAGCTGCACCGCAGCAAATATTGTGTTATCTTAAGCGATCACAATACGACATCCTAAATATTGTTATCTTTAACCGTGATATAGACTGCTGACATTTTCATTTCATTAGTATCTATTGTTAGAAATTACAACATAATTAAAGATAAAAATATTACATTAAAGTAAATGTAAACATAACCACACCAGAACATGTGTCAAGAGTAAGCCAGCAGGCATACAATAAATATTACGTATTTTTCTTCTTACCTTTCTGGATCTTTTGGGAAAGTGAAGAAATGCAATTCAGGATTTCTTCCTTTATTGTTACTGCAATTTATAGCAGAACAATAACATCCTTTCCAAACACGCATTGCTATAAAAATTCAAGACTCCTATTTATTTCCATTCTTCCTGCAGTAGTGATTGTAGTATTACTCAATGGCCAGTAGGATCGCATGGAATCTGCGCGCGCATGTCCGTATGGCAGAAAAACGGACTGAGTTTCTTTACTGTATTAATACGTATACTGTGGTATAACTATCCTATTGTCATTTTTCATTAGAACTTTAAATGGAGCAATTTCTGGTTTGAGTAAACACACTACTCTTCCTGACAGCCTACCCTTCTCACCTTGTGTTGCATAATGCGTGTATGTTGTAGAAGCCTTCAATGTTCATTGCGTCCTCTTTTATGAATGTTTCTGTCAGAATACACGCCTCAAAGCTATCAAATGTGCCCACTGGTATTAGCCCAACCACCCCTCTAAGACCCTCTACGTTCCAATTCAGGACTTTGATACACTGTCTGGGAGCTTCATGAATTTGTTTCTTAGACATAACTTTTACATTATTACGATCTTCTTCCTCTGTATTTCCTTGGGACATGAAAGGGCCGAAAGACTATGCCAGAGGGCCAGAAGTTGGCATCCTGGACCTGATCTTTATACTGCACTTTTACACCATTCTTGATTGCTTTGGTCGGCCATGAGCTTACTTCTTCACAGCTTATGGGATCTTCTATACCATTTTCTTTCAAGTATTTTGTCACATCATTTTCTGTAATATGTGGTTTTAATCTTGACATATGGAGCCATATGTGCTCGGCTGCCTGTAGGTAGGATGTCCCCTCTCTTCTCCCAATGGCTCCTCGCCTGCTTGTCTGGGGTTCTACCAAACGGGTCCCTTCCTTCGTCCAGACCATAAACTCCATTTGTTATCCTCGTCCCTGGTCGGGCTGGTCATAGTACTTGGTTCTTCTTCCCCTGACCAATCTGGTTCTCTTCATTGAGGGCTACTGGCGCAATCTCAGTGGAGACTTCATTTTCTACTGCTATGTCCCCACTACCGCCTGAGGGAGATGGATTCTCCTTCACGGTATTTTCTTTACTTAGTGAGGTTGACGATACCCTGTTTGTTCTCATAATTGGTCCATTATGCATGGTTTGCGCATCCTTCTCTGTTTTCTGCAACGCTTCAGTGGTGAGTTTATCCTTCTGCCAGGCGGGATTATCTTCGGGTTTGCAGCTTGTCCTTTTGATTGCTGTTTTACAAAATGCTCCTGGGGGTATTCTTTCAGTCTGTCTAAGGCTTCTGACAGTTCATTTAGTTTGTCTGTCCTAATACATTCAGTTTCTTTCTGTATAGATATTCCTGCCTTGTATTTAAGGAAGTCTTGTTCACAATGGTAGCACAGCCATAATAATTTTGACTTCTATTTCTTTGTGTCCTTTAGAGCCTTGAACTGTCCTTGTTGTAGCTCTGCGCAGGCCTTATGGTGCCATTTCTGGCAAGTGCCATCACATTCAACTGCAGTCTCTGCAGATAGTCCAGTAACTTTGTCGCCTGAAAGTATGGGGTAGTATGCGTCAAATCCGGTAGTTCTGATTTTTTTTTTTTTTTTTGCAGACTTGTTTATGATGTTGGCCTAATGAATAATCCAAGTTTGTGACCTCGAGCGCCGAACGCAACTTTGTCAAAAATCGAAAAAATCGTGTTTTTTTTTTCAAATTTTGGCGATTATAACCCTAAAGGACTAGTTTCTGAAAAAGCTTTCTTAGGACGTTTTTAAAGTAGACTACATTTGCTACAATATGATACTAGAATTGTCTCTGTAGACCCAATAGTTTCCGAGATTAAGCCTTTCAAAGTTTATCATTGTTTTCGAACTTCGCAATTTTGCTTCCGAGCCTACCGAAGCACAGTGCACAGTGGTCCGAAATTCCAATCTAGGAGGAAAAAACTATACTTATAACTTTTACTATTACTTTTATGAAAGTAATTGAATTTTCGAAAGAGAATGTCATGTCTAATTGTATAAATAATAAAAAATAAATGAAATAGGCCTACATAAAAAAATTAATGAAATATATTCAATAATATAATTTTGTTATAAATTATTTCAAAAGTACTAAATACGTTAAATTCAATTGATATTCCTCAGATAATAAACAAAAACAAAAAGTAGCTTTGCTAAATTGCGCAATTTTTTATAAAATACATTTTTTATTTGTTTTAAGATTGCTCCGTTACTCGTCGCATGATTTTTGAAAAATTAAAGTCAAGCCCGCACACTCAGATTAGTGATTTAGTGACACAAAAAAGGGATACTTCACCATCCGGCGCACTAACAAATTTTGGTTGGGTATTTGGGCAGATATGACCATTGAGCAAGTACTGATGAAATCTATGAAAAGCTATGGAGGGCTCACCCGAGGACGTGGTATGACTGACAGTGTACTCTCTCGATGGACATTAGGCATGGTGTATCTACATAATATCTGCCATGAAGTGGAAACATACTGCGAGGTTACCACTGCAACAACTGAACAACATGTTGACATGCGACCATCTCGTGTCACCAGAGATGAATCAGATACTAAAAAACTCTGTAGCCGGTTTGCACAGCACCCTCCATTCCTTACAACAGATTTCATTATGTCCATCAGCAGTGGCCTGGTTGGAGAATCTACTGTCAACAGCCACATGGCTCTAGAGATTGGGAGAGAATCGATGCTAAAGATGGTTGGCCAGAACTTCCAGGAAGTGAAATTCAAACGTAAAAACAATGTGGTGTCCCTTTCTTCAGCTGTACGAACTATTACTATTGGCAATAAACAGGTAACTGTTGATCCTCTAACACTGTTTCACAGGTTGTGTGTCTTAAAACAATCGGATGAAGAATTGCGAGAGTTGTTCAATTACGAACTGTCACCAATCCCAATGTCATTGTTCTCTGAAGAGGGAATGAGAAAGGGCACAAAATCCACCTTGTATTCAGTATTTCAACCTGTAACCTTAAATGAGAAGCAAGGGTTAACGAAGTTTGTAGTAGTGGATGGAGGGCATCTACTTCATAAAGTTGTGTGGCCTGGAAGCTCATCATTTGGCGCGATAGCTGACAGATACATACAGTACATTACTGCTCACTATGGCTCAAACGTGGCAGTAGTTTTCGATGGTTACCCCGTAGATGCTTTACAGAAAAACACAAAGAGCTCTGAGCATCTTCGAAGAGCCAAGTCACACTCATTGCGAGAAATAATCGTTGATGAGAAAACCATGGCACAGGTTCCTCAACAGAAATTCTTGTCAAATGACAAAAACATGATTCGTTTCATAAAGCTGCTGACAACAAAAATGGGAAATCACAACATTCAAGTACTCCAAGCAGAGGAAGATGCTGATAGGCTCATCATCACTACAGCTGTAACTGCTGCCTCTACCTATGATATAGTGGTAGTCGTTGGTGAGGACATTGACTTGCTGATCATCCTTACTGCGATCTCAAACCAACGTGAAATTTTTTACAATAAATGTGGAAGAGGCAAAGCATCAAATGTCATGTATTCCAGCATCGCTTCTTCAAAATCCTCTTTGAAACCAGAGCTTTTCCTCTTCATCCATGCCTTTAGTGGTTGTGACTCGACATCCTGCTTCTTTGGCTTAGGGAAGAAGCAAATGATGTCCATAGCCGAAAAGAATCCGGACTTTGAAAAGCAAGCTGCGATTTTTCTCGACACCAACTCTACACCTGACGAGATAGCAGCAGCAGGAGAGCGAGTCATAATTGCCCTATACGGAGGCAACCCCAACACCCATAACCTTGACGAGCTGCGGTACCAACTATTCGCCAGGGCTGCGACGAAAACCAGCTTCAATCTAGCCAGGTTACCTCCTACACGAGACTCTGCTCGATATCACTCCTTGCAGACATACCATCAGGTAAAAATTTGTCCTTGCATCAGTAATACACATTACATATCATTCATCATTTTCTATTCTCATGTACAATCTTCTTACAGGCACAGGCGTGGTTGGGAGTCACACTGAACCCTCTTTCCTGGGAGTGGATATCCATGCCACAAGGCCTCAACCCCAAAATGATGACCAGAGATGGAGCCCCACAACACCTCTTGCGGATGATTTCTTGCGGCTGCACGAAGGGTTGTGGGAACGCGTGCAGCTGCAGGAAGGCAGGATTAAAATGCTCGTCAGTCTGCAGGCAGTGCAGTGTGACAATATACCTGATGTTGAAGTAGTAGATATCCCAGAAGGCGACGATCTGTCCGATGTCGAAATGGAGGATGACTTGTGGGCACAAGACGTCGACGATTCATCACCATCCGCTGATGGGGATATACCATCCCAAAACGTCGATCCAGATACAGACGAACCTCAACCAGGACCTTCCAAGAGAGCTAAATTAATTTAATTTTTTTATTTTGAATATTACTCAATTTCCTAACAAATAAACTTATTAACTTTAGTTGTACTTATCTTTTTTACTTCATTATTCCTAGCTTAGCTTAAACTAGTGATGGGAAAAATCGAATGATTTTAACAATCGAATGATCATTCGAATGCAGAACTAAACATTTCGAATGAATATTTCGAATGAATTCATTCGAAGTGTTTTATTCATAGAGGGATAGTTACATGCAACCTACGAGATGTTCATTCGCTAGCTTCAATATTTTTCGAATGAAATCTTCCGTTCTCACTTCACTTCATTGGCATTCGAAAGCGGGTAGATTTAAATTTAGTGCGCACATTTCCGGCAGAGAACAATGCGGCCAGCTTACAACAAACACGGCCTCCAGAGATGTTTATTATTTTAGTCATGTAGTCTCGAACAAGTGCTGTAGTAAATAGGCGTACAGTAAATTAGGCCTAACATGAAATTTCTTGAAGTCCTACAAATATAAATTGCTTAATGCAGCAATAACCAGGCAACTTCGTAGTTATTATTTGCATTTGCATATCTGTGGTGTTAAATAATAACAAGCATAATACAATCAAGTACAAAATAATATAACTTTTCAATTTACGAAAAAGTAAAAATTATGTAATTTCAAGACACGTTCTTAAAGCTTTAAATCAATCATAAATAACAAAAAATCTGTTCATATTAGTTTTCTCTTTGGACTTACAATTTTAAATAAAATACCAGTCAATCCTTTTTTCTTGCAATAAAAGCTCATATGACTTTCCTAATAACAAAAATAAGTTTGCATCATTATCTTTGACTATAAAAAATCATTTGCCGTAGGTTAATTTTAATATCCCATTCACAAAGGATTGGATATTTACTTATCACGACTTATCGTTACTATTCACCTAATAATATTATCATAATCATTATAACTGTATAGGCCTATCAATCCCAATGAATAGAGAACATAACGACAACAGAAACAGATTATATTATTATTATTATTATTATTATTATTATTATTATTATTATTATTATTATTATTATTATTATTATTACACAGCTTATTGGTATACCCTAAGCTCCTAATTAAGCGATGTAATATGTAATATGAAGTTAAAGCATGGAAGGATAAATATAATACACAAAAAGACAATAGTAGGCCTAAAATAGATAAATATATTTTCACGACCAAATTTGAATACAACGAAATGAAATGTATCTAATTTTAGTATTAGGTCCATTCAAATTTTCAAGTTTAATAAATAGTAATTAAGGTAAATAAGTTATTAAATTGATTATGTACAGTGTATTCTTCAGTTTATTTTATTACGTTCGGAAATCCGAATAACTATATTGTCAGTTATATGCGATGCTGTAAAGTAATTACTGTATATCTATAATTCGATAAGATCTCCAAATCTATTTAAATCTGAAGATTACAAATTATTATTTAATAGGGTAGACATCGTTCGTTTAACTAAGAAATTCAATAACACGTATGTGAGAGCATATGTGAAAGAAATTTAGTATTATTTATTTTATTAGGCCTACTGTGTTATAATAGCATACTGAAGGTAGTGTTACGTCATATTGCAGTATTTTTGCATAAATGCAGACATAACTGTTCAAAAACAACGAATCAAAACAAGACAAGAAATAACACGAACATTTCAGTTAATAAACAGTAGAATAAAGTTTAGTACAATGCTATTTTCATGTACTATAGGTCGTGGCTCTTTAATCTGTATCTCAATAATTATTAATTTTATAAAGAAGTATGTTTGTTGTTTTATATATAATTTTCTTGTATAATTAGGAACCGACAAAAGCAATTCAAGGTCTCTGCAAAGCCTGGCCGAAGAGTATTTCCGCCTGAGTAAACTGAGCCGTGATTGAGCACATGTAGGTTGGCGATGGGGTCTGGTTTTTTTCCTTCCTTTCTTCCTAATTTTTTCCCCTTTATTAGGATGTGGAAATTGAAAAGACTGCAAGTCCATTCACCTTCTGAACACAACCCTTTAGGGGTGGATGATTTTTTTTTATTTTAAAAGGGAAAAAATGCAAGCATTCCCACTTTGGTGGCATTACCATTAAAATAAATTAGATGTTGCCAGTTCTCTGACATGTTGGAACACTGCAGATCTTTAGACAAAAATAGTAGAAACAACAGAAGTGAAAAGGTTAAATTAGTATACCCATATTATAGTTTGTCGCGGAAAATATGCTCTTACTTAGATAATTGATAAAATATGAAGGTAATTGGAACATGTCTCAGTTAACTAATTCAACAGTTCAATGTGGTATAGAATTATTAATTATGATTGATATCTAAATGGACTCTAAACAACATGTTGCAATGTTGCCTCCTGATTAAGTAATCTGATCTCGAGTCAATAATTAAAGTATAACTTAGAATATTACTTTTGACTGGTATAATTAACTTTGTAAGATTGTAAATACTCATAGCTTAGGTTGTTGAAGATATGCATTTATGTAAATAGCTAATGTTGCATTTTTATATAATGCATCAAATATAAAAATTGAATGGCTGTATTTAATATCATAATTCATAACATACGGTAATTAATGAAATAAATAATCCATTTGAAAATGCATATGTTTCATGTAGAAGCTAATGATGGATGTAAAATAGGAACAATCTGTGAAATATTGAACTTTTTAATATTCGAGAGAACGGCTATTTTATTGTCAAAATATATTTTGTAGCCTGGGGTTGAAACTAGCTCTGCGTCATGCCATCCCCACTTGGAATGGGAGAGATGGAAGTTACCGAACGCTTTGCTAATTGGGACACGATGGAACACGAAAACAATCGAATGAACGAGAGAACGAGCCGAAAAGCCAGATTCCGAGAGGTTGAAGAAGCATTCGAATGAATTCATTCGCTTTCACACTTCAGTTCAGTAAGCGAAGCGCTCTAACCCTAGTCTGGAGCAGAGCAAAATCATTCCAATGATTTTTTTAACATCTCGAACATTTCGAATGATTTTAACAATCGAATATTTCGAATGAATTCATTCGAATGGTTCCCATCACTAGCTTAAACATCATCGTTCACACTTCTCATTCTCTTTTTTAACATCCCATCATAAAAAACAGGGCTTCGATAGTATAATTAGGGTCAAAATTCATTCAGAACGACAGAATTGCGAAGTTCGAAAAAAATGATAAACTTTGAAAGGCTTAATCTCGGAAACTATTGGGTCTACAGAGACAGTTCTAGTATCATATTGTAGCAAATTTAGTCTACTTTAAAGGGGTTCGAAACACAAAAATGCATTTTTCATTCTGTGCTGCTAGTTGTAGAGAAACAAAAATAAAACATAATGAACCTTATCCCACCATTATAGGAGCAATACTCCGTGAGTTGTGAGGAATTAAACATTGTCGCGTGACGTCATTGGAGCTTGAACTCTCAGCGTGCGCTTACATAGAATCGACATCTCATACCGCAGTTTTCGCTCATTCAACTGTTTTGAAAGTCTATTACGGCTTTAAATGAAATTCGCCCCTTCCAGTTTGAGCCCGAAAGAACAAATTCTGATAACATGTATTTGCTCAGAGGATTAAACAATAAATAAATAAATAAATAACAGTAATTCAGACGGTGATTCTGATATCGCAAACATAAATATGGAAATGCGTCCATGATCAGTGTTTTGGTGCAAGTGTAGAGATTACGAAAATGTATGCTGTTGGGAGTTTGAAAATGTAAAATTAGTTAAGAAGGATGAATTTTTATGTGTAATGCAAAACCCAAATTTCACTAAACTAATTTTATACCTGTTTTAACAATTACAAGACACAAGTATTTAGCAGCGAAAACAAAGCGTAAAAAAAACGAACTAACTAACTAACCTCTCCTAATTCAGCAGCTAAGACTTGGCTATACGTATCATATAAGTAGGGTTCGGATGTTTATGACATGTCATATTTTTATCCTGACCTCAATTCTCGCTCAAACACAAACTGCACGCTTGTTATCCTAATCGGATAGTTTTTATTTTGCATATAAAGTCATATTTTGAGCTTTTTTGTGGACTTGGTCATATTTTGGCCATATTTGTAAATTAACGTCATCTTTCAGTCATAAATTCGGTAAAAGACCGCAATTATACAGTGTATGTATAACATGGTAGAGTTAAATTTGATATTTATTTAATTAATTTATGCCAAATTAATATTGACTTAAATTTTAAAATTAATGCAGTTGTTCATATTTTATAGGGACACGCAAGGTATACAAAATATTACGAGTATTTGGAGCTGATGAAGCGAGCAAGCAGGAACAAATTCTTTAAAAATAGAAGTTAATTACAAGTAAAACTGTAAATCAATAAATTGTTAAAAAGTGATTATCTGATAGAATTCATGTGATACGTTTTGAATTGCAACATTTCTTTTTAAAAAATACGTTATTTTATTATGTCATATTTAGTCATTTTTAAGGGCATATTTGCAGTCATATTTTCCACTTTTTTAGGTCATAAACATCCGAACCCTAGTTATAAGCAGTTCACAGCCTGGGTCAATTCATGGACTGCTATTGGATATAAAAGAAGAGTGGTAATTCCATCGTGTGTAGTCAACATTATAAGAAATACATTTCCATAACCAAGAGTTGTGTACGTGGGCTTCAAGCTGTAAAAGTAGAAGTCGAAAAAGTTCAAAATTCCAGTTTTAACTTTAATTTATCGAACAAAATTCTTGTTTAGTTCCAAAAGTTAATTAAACCCTCCTTACCTATTAGAACAATTTATTGGAATCTTGAGAAGTGCCTTTTTCTTAGTTCATCATATGATGGACAAGGTGTTGGAGCAATGTTTTTAGGCAGTGATAGATCAATTTCTTGAACCTCTGGTGATGATCCTCGAACTTGTGTTTGTACATTGCTTTTAATTTTATTTATTATTTCAAGTTTCCATTCAATCTTTGATTTTTCATATTTATTCTTGAGTACCCACGATGCAGAGGGTTTTAGAGTATTGTGTTTTAACCCCAATCTTCTCTTTATTTACATTAGAATTATGATCCGAAATTGTAATTATGGACCTACATTATATGATAATTATATGATATGATAAATGTATTCTTTTCGGGGCGTATTTAAGCCTGAGACTATGGTAACTTTCCAAACTGCCAGTGTGAATATAACAATGTCTGATGTGAGGCAAATCTTTTAAGAATGTCTTATCTAAACTAATTTTAGCAAGTATTTTATATTAACTTGAAAATCCATTAATCCAAGATTTCTTTTTTCGTCTTCCTTTGAGAGAACGTAGTGTTCACAGAATTTCCATATCCCATTTTCCATCCACTTATGCTAATTCATTATGTGATTGAAAATAGAAATACGTTTTTCAATCAAAATATCGCTGTCCCCTTTGCAAGTCTGAGCAGACCACCACAAATGATTGTTTATGCTATTCTTCCAAGCGAATATATTCGGAATTTTTTTAAATGAATTTTTAGTTTCTTCATGAGGCTTTCCGACATATGCCAAACATCAAACTCATGTTCAATACTGGGGTACTTCGTTTTTAATAGATGTCTGACACCTTTGTGTCTGTCAGAAAGAAAGATGCTGATATTACTTTTTTCCTGTTCTGCTAATCGGTTCATTAAAAGTTCACAGGCAGCCTTTTCTAAATCACCTATCACCATCCCCTTTTGTAACATTTCAAAATCGATTATTTTTCCGGAATTTAAATCCATCATTGAATAAATAAAATACTTTGCTGAAAACCCAGGGGAGTCGTACTGACCGGCTCCTGCTAACCATACACGTTTATCATCTGTCTTCAATGAATGTAAACATCTTTCTCTCTCATGTTCCCAGCATTTTAGATTCACCTTTTATATTGCAATCAAACACACTACAGAATGGCATTTTTCAATGAATTAATAAGACTATAAAACTCGAAAAGAAACACTAAGAAAAATTGTTATTACACTGAACTAGAACTGACTGAACCAGCAAATTCCTATCCCACCACTGTATGCAGGTAACTGGCGCGCGTGGCCGCCGAGCTCCAGTGACGTCACGGGGAATTATATTTCCTCGTATTGCAAACAAACGGAGCATCGTTCCGCAACAATAATAACACCAATCTTTACTATTCATTATGAAGATTATTTTAAGATCAACATGCATTTTGTGTTTCGGGCTCCTTTAAAAACATCCTAAGAAAGTTTTTTTCAGAAACTAGTCCTTTAGGGTTATAATCGCCAAAATTTGAAAAAAAAACTCGATTTTTCGCGGTTTTTTCGATTTTTGACAAAGTTGCGTTCGGCGCTCGAGGTCACAAACTTGGATTATTCATTAGGCCAACATCATAAACAAGTCTGCAAAAAAATCAGAACTACCGGATTTGACGCATACTGTGATGTATAAAGTTACTGGACTAAGAAGGATACAGCAAGAATGCACGGTCTTCAATGTATGACAAATACAATTTGTAAGTATGTAGACTAATTTGTTCTTGTGTCATAAGTATGGCAAATACAATTTAATAGGAAAATTTTTGTATTATTTGTACAAGTTGCATTTGCTGACCACATGTTTACCAGCAATTTAATGAGTGGTATGAAGCATATCCTACTAACCTGTCATTATACTACTTTTCTGCATCCTCCATGCCATGAGTCAAACATTTTTTATCCAATTTTTCATTTCTGAGATATGCTGTTTCTAGATGTGCACATACTCTAAAAATAATGTTTTTGGACTTGAGGACCACAAAACATGCATTAATGCTGAAAACTGGGCATGAAATTTCACGGTCAAACACAATATTCTTACTGCAGTTCCTACATTACAGGTGAAGAAAGTAAAAAGACAGTATACTTACATGACCTCAAGAATCCCAATTCTCGTGGAACGTCTGAGAAGATGAGAATGACTCAGCAATCACATACTTCAAGTGTGTAGTGTAGAGAAGTAGTACCAGTAGTCTCTCACCAGATCTGAAATCATTCAATTAATGGTTCATTTATCCTTGATGGATAACCAATTTCTTACACACTAAAGACACCTCTCAGGCTCTTAATATTATTTTTGTAATTTTTATTTGCAAATACTGCATGAAAAATTTGATATCAGCTTTAAGTCTATTACAGTACTATTAGTAGAAATCATATAAAGAAACAATCAGAAGTTTCAAAATAAATTTAAAATATATTTGTCGCAAATAATTTTTATAGTAGGGCCTAAATATTATACATGACAATGTATTCATTTTTCACATAATTAATACCTAAAGTACATTATCATTCAGACACTACTTAAAAGAAGTCCTACCATATGATACTTAAAGGTTCACTTCTTACATTCCTTTACCAATGGAGCAACAATATTAAGGATGAAGAGAGTCAGCGATGATCAGCAATTGCTACTGGTTTTTGAAAAGGAGATTACTGCTGGTTTTTGAAAAGGGAAAATTTCTAGGGTTGCCAGGGTGCTCGGTTTTATGGATTCATCTGCTGCCAACAGGAAACTCTTGCCTGGGGAAATTGCTTTTTGAAATTTACTGATAGTGTTACAGACCAGCGCCAGTCATCCAGACACTATTGAACAATAGGTAACAATGAAAGATGACTCAAATGAAAAAATTGTGTTAAATATGGTTAAATAAATATGGTTATAATATATTTTAGGAATATGAGGTAAATTCAGAATTGTCAATTAAATGTTGTCATTAATAACGTTCTGTAGCATTATTTTAACAAAACCTGAATGTATAACAATGAAACAATTTGAAATTGAAAAGTAACTCAATATTCACTTCCTTCATGCGACATTCTCAACCAGTTTTCATACGGTAGTTTAGCAGTGCTGTGCCATGTGAAATTGCAAAGTACAGGAATCTGTTCAATATGAATCTGGCAAAAAGACTAAATTCTTTCTGTGATGAGTGGTTGACAAGCTTTTTCAAAAAAGCCGCAGCACCAAATATGCTAACAATAATGCAGCATGTGCTAGCTAATCTAGCGAGTAATGCTCAGGTGGAAAGGGTGTTTAGAGTTGGTTTGTAGGCTGATAACAGGAACCGAATGTTAACAAAACTAGTAAAAGTGGAAGTTTATATTAAAATGAACTTTAGGATAAACTGTGAAGAATTCTACAAAATAGCTCTGGAAAACAAAATACTTCTGGATTCTGAAAGGATCATCAAGAAATACAAATTTTAAAGTATGTTAATTTAATTATTGCTCCTCATGAGAGCATAGAACCAATCATTTGTTGAAATAGAAAATTAGGGTCTAAATAATAATAATAATAATAATAATATTATTATTATTATGGACAAAATATGTCTGTCCGTGTGTCTGTACGCACCATAACTCAAATACGCTTTATCGGATTTTCATGAAACTTGGTATACGCATTTATAATGTCCATGGGAAGAACCCTATTGTTATTGAACCAAATCGGTTCACCGGTACCGGCGTCAAACCCAATTTAGTGTTTTTTTTTTAAAGCGCCGTAACTCAAATACGCTTTATCGGATTTTCATGAAACTTGGTATACACATTTATAATGTCCATGGGAAGACCTCTGTTGATATTGGATCATATCGGTTGGCCGGTACCGGAAAAATGCCCAATTTAGTGCATTTTTATGGTATTATATAACAAAAGGCTCCATAACTCAAATATGCTCTATCGGATTTTCATGAAACTTGGTATACGCATTTACAACGTCCATAGCAAGAAGCCTATTAATTTTGGACCTAATCGGTTGACCAGTACCAGGGTAACGACTAATTAAAGGTCACATGTTTTTAAATTTTTGTCTATCGGTATAATTTGACAGTTAACACTATTCCTTCACTTATGCTTATTAAACGACACCGTCAGACTGACTGAGTTGGCCAAATGGTAACGCCTTGGACTCGTATTCTGGAGGTCCCTGGATGAAATCCCGGACCCGGCTGGGTTTTTTTTTTTATTTTATTTTTTTTTTTTTTAATGTGAGTGTGCGATTGTCAAGGTATCACAAATCTGTAGTCCTACTGACGCTGGTCAATTTTAATCTGATTAGAAAAACTTATTTTCTGCATATCATAATTGCAATTATAATTGATTCAACAAAAACATACTGGCACTTTGTTATATCAATTTACCTGGTTTTATTTATTTATTGAATATCCACCATACACAAAACCCTATTTCACCCGAAGGTACATTAGGGTTGGAGATGTCACAAATGTTACTTTACAGTAAGTTATCCTATATTGGAATCTGAAGGCATGCTATGTTTCATGTCTATTATACACTGTTTACAATACTGTACAGTTCTTACCAGGCGTAATGTCTACAATAGTCCTACAGTTTCTTATGTCTTACGGTATGGTAAGTCTTAAGTTAAAGTTAATTATGTGAATTCGTTTTTATATAAACATAACCTTATATTATAACATGTAGATAAGATATTGTTGGAATAAATAGCTTAACTAAGCAAAATAAAATAAATGTGCAATACGTTAGGTTAGGCATGTTATACCCTAATGACTGAATAAAAGTGGGAGAGTTAAAGCTTCGAAAATATTCTATTTACAAACGATTGAAAAAGTTTGTGTCCGTTTTTGTCAGCAAGGACGTGTCCTATGGGACTGACATACTCTAAGTTTATTCTGTTCAGATACAAAAGAAGTTCAATCCTCTCCAATTCATAACGTGGACATGTATACAATATATGTTCAACTGTTTCATCTTGCTGACCGCACTTGCAGGTGGCAGTGTTTGAGATCCGAAATCGGAGAAGATATTGCATGAATTTTCCATGTCCAGTCAGAAACTGCGTCAGAACAAAATTTGGCATGAGTTTTTTGCACTTCAACCTATCGCCCACTGTTGGAAAAAATAGATCTCTTGTTGTAGAACCATTTGAGCTATTCTGCCACAGAGTATCCCATTCTTCTAAGATATTTCTTCTGATTGTCTTCTTTATGTAAGAGATGGGACAAGCAGAATAGGAGGGAAGGAGGTTTGAATTTGCAGCTGTTTTGGCCAGTTCATCCGCTCTCTCATTTCCTGAAATTCCTGAGTGTCCACGAATCCAGGAAAGACAGACATGACCAGGGAATTTTCCTATCAATCTGCGCACTTCGTGTGCGATTGGGTGTAGATTGTATTTGTCATTTATAGCGAGTAAAGCAGACTTCGAATCACTATACACACATACACTATGGCTGGTATCCTTACACCATTTTATGGCTTCTCTAATGGCCAGGAGTTCAGCCTGAAGCACTGAACACTCAGGGGACAATTTGTTTTTGTTTGTAAATATTTCTGTTGAGTTGGAGTACACAACAAATGCACACCCTACATTCATAGTGCCAACGAGTATGTCTTCAAAGCGAGACCCATCAGTATAAATTTCATAATGGTGAGCCCCACTGTCATTTGGTTTCCTGAGGTATTGCATATGTAGGGCAGGATGTCCTGCCGAGATCTTATCAAGCGGTTCCTCGAGTTCTAGTTCTGATATATATTCAGGTACAGGTCTGCCTCTTTTTATATTGCTTATGTGCGCCTTCATTGTACCTGTTAAGAACAATGGCTCTATTCCAGCCATGATTAAAGCAACTTCAGTGGAGATGGTGTGATACCCTCTGATCATTTTGAGTAAATATCCACGTTGAATTTGGAGCAGTTTGTTTTGTGCCCACCATTTCTGAAGTACATCCTGAAATGCTGCTACACCATATAGAATCAGTGGTTCTACTGCACCATGATATATTATTTTGAGGATGTCGTCATTAAGTCCCCAGGTAGGTCTAGTTGCAAATGCCAGTCTTGTAAGTAGTGAACTTGCCTTTTTGGCTACATGATCAAAATGAGGGCGGAAGGTTAACTTTTGGTCTAATAGAATGCCTAAGTAATTTACTTTATCAGTAAACTGTACTGGTGTATTGTTCATGCTGAGGTTGACCGGTTCAGCGTTCCTTCGTCTAGTTACCAACAGAGCTTTGGTTTTATTTGCATTAAAATAAAGTTTGTTGGCTTGTCCCCAGTCACGAATTAAAGAGAGAGCAGTGTTAGCAATATTCTCTACTCTTGCTGCTGTATCAGATTTCACCAGCAGAGGAGCATCATCTTCATAGGCAAAAATACTACATCCATTTGGCAGGGGCTGTTGTAGTAGGTCGTCATAGAGTATGACCCAGAAACCTGGGCTACAGGTTGATCCTTGTGGGCAACCCCTTGTAATGTTTTTGTTAATGGTAGTGCCACTTAATGCTAACTGAATCTTGCGGTTAGTAAAATAGTCTCTTATTAATTTATATAAGTTTCTTCGGCAGTTTTTCTTTCTTAGCTGGTGAAGCACTTTTGGCCACCATGCATGGTGAAAGCACTAGATATATCCAAAGAGATAAGCAGGCCTATTTTCTTTTCGTTGAGTGTCCTCTGTATCCAATCAACCACTTTACAGACTGCATCCTCTGTTGATTTTTGTGGCATAAAGCCGAACTGGTTTTCGCTTAGCTGATGACTGCTAGTTAAATGAAACATAACCCTGTCAATTATAAGTTTCTCTAAGCATTTCCCTAGAATCGGTATTAAACTAATAGGTCTGAATGCCCCAGCCACCTTATTGTTATTTGGTTTTGGTATTACTTGAGTGACGCAATCTTCCAGCAGTCTGGGAAAGTACCAAGTTGTAAGCATTTGTTGAACACATCAGTGAAAAGGAAGGGAAAACAAAAATGGACATTTTTTACTATGTTAGCGGAGATGTGATCTGGGCCTGGCGCTTTTTGATCGTTTAATTTTAGAATTATATTATTAACTTCCTGTGGAGTGAACAGGCAGTCGTTTGGCGTGTAAATATCATTTTCCGCTAGTGTACGAATTTGTTGTTGTTCTTCATTATCTATTGTGTCTTCTGGGAAGAATGATGCAGCCAGTGCCTCTGCTGTTTCTTTAGGATTTGTTGTATATCCTCCTTCTGTTTCTATTGCAGACATGGGTTTTCGGCAGTACTTATATACAATGTTCCATGGGTTTACTGATGTCTGTGTTGAGCAAAAATTTTTCCAGCTATTCCTTTTGGCATTCACTATTTTAAGCCTGTATTCTGCTTTAATTAAATTGAATGCTTCCTCATACCTCTCACGTAGTAGGGGACATCTGGACCGTTTGAATCTCCGGTAGCTTGCGAGGAGACGTTTCCTAATAACTGCCAAATCTGTATTCCACCAATAGTTTCTTGCTGGTCTGTGTGAGTTTTGGTAAGTATGACTCACATGAATGAACTATTATGTCTGTCATTTCTTTTATGATATGATTTAGTTTTATTTTGCTGTCAGCATTCTGTATTTCTTGAGATATTCCTTCCAAATTATGGGACACTGCATTTTGAAAGTGAGACCATGATACATTTTTGGTTTTAAACTTTCTTGTGAGATACATGTTATTATTGATGATATAGGGCGTTCTAGATGTATTTATTTGAGTGACAATGAGTCTATGATCGGAAAGAGTAGCTTTCTCACTTACTGTCCATTCCAATATAAGCGGTAGCAGTGATGCACTGCACACCATGACATCTATGTAGCTCTCACAATTCCTTCGGCTATAGGTGGGTAAATTTCCGTTATTAAGTAAATAATAATAATGATGATGATGATGATAGAGACTGTAATTAGTTTACTGTTTTGGTGATGTTCCCAACTGGCAATCCTAAAGATTTCAGTAAATATGTAATTTATTTTTCCCCCTCTCTATTTAATAGGCACTAATAAAGGTTTTAGGTTAAATTATTTGCAAATTTAAAATTTTAAGAGCTGATTGGTTATTATGTAGCCGTTTCATCATAGCCAAGCTTCTTTGGCAGAATTAGATCAGTAAAATGTCAAATGCCTAAAAAACTCTTTTCTTTTTAAACCAAATAGCTAGTCATCACAGCCATTTCTTTTAACAACATATTTGCAATTCTGCCCAGTAACTACCGATATATGAAGTAGAGATGTTCTTTTCTTCATTTAAAATATATTTTATGAGACAGAATGAAATCTCTCCTCAAAGAAAGTATTGAGAAATATTCAATTATTTGTTGCAACAAGAACAAGTGAGAGATGGTGATGAACTGATGAACATATGTTGAATTTTGATATGTGATATACATTACTGATTAATTATTATTTAATACGGAATAAAAGGTTAGCAATAAATTTAAATGAGAAAATTATATTGTGCAATTAACATAAAGTAAGTTCATTCTTTGATCATATTATATATATTTTTACTGCATAAGTGCATGCATATATTCAAGATTTTTAGTGTATATGGATTCGTCCTCTAATTTATAACTTCCATTTTTTACAAATCCATGGCACAATGATCTAATATAATATTTGAGCTTGTTTGCCGTATACATCCTACACCACCTTGCTTGGTTTCTATCTATTTATTTATTTACAGTGGTATTAATACGACGTGGCAGTCCAAGCATGGATGCTCAGTAGATGCAGACGAGTCCAATAAACATTCGTACTGCATGGAGGGGTGTATGGGTTAGTTGTGTCGTTGCTTTCAGTGCGGTAACATCGTATAATGCAGTTAAGAAACAAGAGACCTTGTTACAATCGCTTCTCCTCTCCTGGAAGAGCAGTTCAACCATCTTACCCCTCCCCATGGTTCCTCCTACATGCATCACCTCTCTCACGCGCATTTGACTGCTGCATCTGTTTAATACCACTGTACGTCCTGCAAGATCAATATACATTGATATGGGACATGTCAATATTTTATGTAATATGGTTAAATGAGATAAATGCTATGTGATACAGTGTAGAGCAGAGTACTCAATAATACAATACAAAATAATACAATAATCTACACAAAAAAAAAACTAAACTCCATGGCGCCACATCCCTGGAGGGACTTGGCCTACCACCCGACCGCTGCGTCATCTCCCGTAGGCAGATGGCAGGATTGGGGGGCATGTGGTCAGCATGCCGACACCCACAGCCGTTAATGGTGGTTTTCTTGACCGGAGCCGCTACTTCTCTATCAAGTAGCTCCTCGAGCGCTGGTACCTGTAACTGTAATGATAAATGTGGTTTCAGAAACCGCTTTTGCACATACTAGCGTGTTATACCACAAGTAACTTTGCGAAAGAAGATAAAAGTAGTTTCAGAAACCGGCCAGTAGTGTTTACGATGTGTACATAGTATTCATGTAAATAAAATGGGAATAACTGGGGAATATGAGTATCCTTGCTAACATTAAGAGATCCTATGTATCCTCCCTTGAACACCACCAGGAGAAAACTGCAGCACGGAACCAAGGTCTGAACAACAAGATTTCATCACAGAAGAGCCTTATACAACCCCAGGCAGATGTTAACCTCACAATATTATAAAATGTAGAACATTAGGTATTTACAATAAAAGATGTGTTTAAAATTATTACAAAATCAGTGGGTAAACGTTAAAAAATAAAATACAACGTTTTGACTCTGTCCTTGAGTCTTCCTCAGGTGCCACCTCAAACAGTACTTCGGAATGCATAGGAGAGGAAATGTTTGACATTCCAAAGGACTGGAAAAACAGATATTTTAGAAACAATGTTTTTATCGATGGTTACCGTGACGAAGCCCAATCTTCCCTATGATCAGTACTGTTTGAGGTGGCACCTGAGGAAGACTCAAGGGCAGAGTCGAAACGTGTTTTATTTTTTAACGTTTATCCACTGATTTTGTAATAATTTTAAACACATCTTTTATTGTATTTGACTCAGTGGAAATTGGGACCGATACGGATGTTTTATTAGGTATTTAATTGATGAGCCACAGACATGATTGCAGTATTATTCCTCAATACTATAAAAACATGGATTATTAAATAACTTTTTAGTGATCTCTTAAATTTATTTGCACAATGTATATTTTTCAAATGGTGAGGTAGTTTGTTGAACAGGTTGATTCCAGTATATTTGACTCCTTTCTGGAATAAGGATGTGCTTGAGAAGGGATAGACAGGTTGGTTTTGTGCCCAGTATTGTAATTATGGACAGTTTCGATTTTTTAAAGTCCTCCATTAGACCATGGGCTACCAATAGCAACCCCCCCCCCCCCCGTGGGATTTTCTGAAACACATATTTTCTTGTTGGTATTGTCGTCTAGTTTAAGATTTTACTTGTTTGCTCCTTATCAATTACAGCATTTACACGGAAATCCGGAGAAAATGAGTTTGTTTTAATTTTTTATTGTTCTTTGCCCCTAATATCCCCAGGGAATTTCTGACTCACACATTTTTGTTCGTATTGCCATCTAGTTTAAAGTTTCAGTTGTTTGTCCCTTACAAATTACAACATATCCCCGGAAAACCACGTATATACGGAGAAAATAACTATGTTTTGTTTTTTAAATCTTTGTTCTTTGCTCCTAATATTCAAAGGGAATATCTGACTCATGTTTTTTTGTTGGCATTACCATCTAGATTAAGATTTCAGTTGTTTGTCCCTTATCAATTACAGCATATCCCCGGAAAACACCGAAAACCACGGTAATCCGGAAAAATTAATTTCGTTTAAATTTTTGAAAATCTTTGTTCTTTGCTCCTGGTATTCAAAGGGAATTGGTGAATCATATGTTTTTGTGTTTGTATTTCCATCTAGATTAAGGTTTCAGTTGTTTGCCCCTTACCAATTACAGTATATCCCCGGAAAACCACGTATATACGGAGAAAATGACTATGTTTTCTTTTTAAAACTTTGTTCTTTGCTCCTAATATTCGAAGAGAATTTCTGACTCATATGTTTTTTTGTTGGCATTACCATCTAGATTAAGGTTTCAGTGGGTTGCCCCTTATGAATTATAGTATATATCCAGAAAACTACGGAAATCCGGAGAAAATGACTTTTTAAAAATTTCTTTAAAATCTTTGTTCTTTGCTCCTAATATTCCCAGGGAATTTCTGACTCATATGTTTTTTTGTTGGTATTGCCATCTAGTTCAATGTTTTAGTTGTTTGCCCGTTATCAATTGCAGCAAATCCACGTAAACCCTGAAAACCACGGAAATCCGGAGAAAATTACTTTGTTTTAATTTTTTTTAATCTTAGTTCATTGCTCCTAATATTCAAAGGGAATTTGTGACTCATATGCTTTTGTGTTGGTAATATCATCTAGATTAAGGGATTAGTTGTTTTCCCCTTATCAATTACAGCATATATCCGGAAATCTCCGAAAATCCGGAGAAAATGAGAGTAGGGGTATGACCGGCATATCCCGTCGACGTCTAGCGCCGCGACGCCCCAATTCCAACTTAAACTAATTTCAGTTACGCCATCTGGACCATCTTGGCTATCATATGACACCACCCCCACCCCTCTATCATCCCCCTAAACAAAGTTATAGCAAATATAAGATTTGGTCGGTAAAGCAGAGACCTGCAATACCAACCTTGAAACAATCAAACTAAATACAATAAATAAAATTAACAAAAATAAATAAATGTTATGCAAATGAGTTAGGCTCTTATGAATTAATTTTCTACCCCTAGAGGGGTATTTTAAGAAATAAAAAATAAAAATAATAACTTTTAGAATATATTATTAATTTGTAAATCTGACAGAGTAGTAACAAAATTAAATAAATAAATCTTATACAAAAAGGAGTTAGACCCTTATGAATTAATTTTCAACCCCACTAGGGGGGTAGTTTTAAGAAATAAAAATAAATATAACTTTTAAAATCTAGTAGTATAATGTTTAGGTGATGGAATTAAGACCATATGATCACCCGTAACAAGAGGGTGGTTTTCACCCCAACTTCCAATCTAACCCATTTAAAATTGTTTTTTGACGTATAAACATCTTACAGAGCAATATTAACTATCTGACATGATTTACACCCCAAAATTATTTAATTTTATGAGGGGGTGGTTTCCAAGGTCACCCATGTTTTTGCCGATATGGACAACTTGAGCCACTGTAAATCGTCTGGAGGGTAGTTTTCACCCCCACTTGCAGTCTAACCCATTTAAAATTATTTTTCGACATTTAAACAACTTACAGAGATATATTGGCTATCTGACATGATTAACACCCCTAAATGATTTAATTTTATGAAGGGGTAATTTTTCAAGGTCACCCAGATTGTTGCAGATATGAACAACTTGAGCCACTGTAAATCTTCTAGAGGGTAGTTTTCGCCCCTACTTCCAATCTAACCCGTTAAAAATTTATTTTTCAACAATAAAAAATCATACTGAGTGATATCAACCATCTGACATGATTTAAACTCCCAAAAAGGATTGATTTTATGTAAGGGGTGGTTTTAAAGGTCACACAAGTTTTTCCACAGATGGACTAGATAAGCCATTATAAATAATCTAGAGGGTGTTTTTCACCCCACAACCAATCTAACCCACATAAAAATTATTTTTTAGATATTGATGCTTTAACAAGTGTCTAAGAACAATATTAAACCCAGGATCTCAATTTTTTTGTTGTTGCAAAAATGGACATTTTAAGCTATTACAAATGTTTTTTCTCCCCTAACAAACTTGCTTTGTTACGTCAAATGTATGAATAAGTACCACTATAGTCAAAGTTAAACTGGGCAAATCCTAAAAATAAAATAATTTATGACAACTAAGAATTCGTCACAGTTCCAAACATCTGATTGGTTGAAGTTTTGGTAGTATCCCATATCATTGGAGAGTTATATTTTATTTGTGAATATCTGTTCCCTCGTTATAGGATAGGATGAGAGGACACAATATGTATGCAAACAGAAAAAACCATCTGTAGGAAAGAGTATATTGGAACCATTAGGACAAACACAACTGCAATCAATGCAAACTGCTTGTAAAATAAAAAGGATGTGGGAAATCGCAAGTGAAAACAAAGCAGAAGATAAAAATATTGTCGTCTTTGTATTAAAATTTAAAAAATCACATAATAAATACACAAATTATGATTGAACATATACATAGACAGAGGAAATGAAGCCATTTATACAAATTACGAAACGATCATCCCTAACAAACTCAGAATTTATTGGTTTGTTATAGCAAAAATAAGCCCCATCCCCACTAAAGCTAAACCCTCAAAATAATAAAATGTTATACCCACCATAACTGGATGAAGGCTCAGCAACTCCTAATTTATGACAATGACGTACAGGATGAAAGGAAAGGTTGAACGTAAAAGGAAAGACATACCGAATGGTACATCGTTCCTTTTTAAAAATAAAGACAAAGAAAAATGTTAGTAAAGATTGTTTATTTCAAGATTATCAAGTTGTACATTTTTTATGTATCATAAGAAAGTTTATTTCATTCACAGATGGAGAATCATACAAACATAGTCTATTATTTGCACAATCTGTAGGATAGCTTGGAGCACAGATTTTCACATAATTAGTAAAAAGACCAACGATTAAAGTTTAGATACAAGTGATTTAATTTCATTAATCAATCCCTTTTTAGGTGGACAATCTATTCCAAAAAGTTCAAGACTATTCTTAAAGGTATTAACAACGGTGTTGTTAAATTCACTATATTGTATTACTTTATTATCCTGGAAGAAGTATAAAAACCCATCTGTATACCTAAACACGTTATCTATTTTTGGGGGAATCCCGGGGAAAATATTCTTAATGTAATAATAGTTAGCTGGTTTTACAGCACAATCGTCAATCTCTAAAACTAAACCATCATCATAAAACAGATATGTTATTCCTCGATACGTGTAGACACCAGCTGTCAAAGAGTTGTTTCTATTATCAAAAGTAGGTACAGGTTTAGGATAGCCGGATTGAAGCCTAAATGTTTTATGTTCAACGAGATACTGTTTAGTACCGACTATCATAACGATGTAGGAATTTGGTTTTTGATAAACAGCTGTCACATTAAACTCCTTAGGTAAGTGCTCTACCCAAGTGGGTATGAAAAAGGGAGAGTTTATTTCCATATCTACTAAATCTCTAATCCATACCCATTCTCTATAAAACACATACAATGCATTATTAACTACCATAAATGTGTTAACGTTTTTCAGTTTACAGAGGTCAGGAACAATACTCGGCACAGGTCTACCGGATTCATACTGAGGAGTTGTTGATGGCGTAGGTCGAGGTGATGATGGCGTAGGTCGAGGTGATGATGGCGTAGGTCGAGGTGATGATGGCGTAGGTCGAGGTGATGAAGGCGTAGGTCTAGGTGTTGAAGGCTTAGGCCGAGGTGTCGAAGAAGGAAGCAGCGGTGGTGATGGCTGAGGTTTAGGTCGTGACGACGGAGGACCATATCGTTTCTTGGCTTCTGCAATATCATTATCGTTCAAATCGAGTGGTGGATGATAGGGATTGTAAAATGCATACATTACCGCGTTTTTATCGTTTATGTGATGTATTCCCAGCGTGTGTCCAATTTCGTGAATGAGTACGTAATACAGACTGTTGACCTTTTCATCACCAGTGAAATTTGTTTTCGTAGACCATTGTAAGTCGTCGTTAATGTGAATTTCAGGACGAAGACCCTCACCAGGATGGAAGGCATGTGCTAAAACACGGCCATTTGTCACGAAATCGTCAGTACAATCCATATTGAGAAGTTCAAATGTATGGTATCCTCTCTGATTAGTTATTAAGATGTCTGGTTGTTTTATATCTCTTGAGAAAGTGAGGCCAGATATAGATGCCCATTTTTCAAAAGCCTTATATGCAATTTCTATAGCCTTTAGGTCCATGGTATTATAATTCCATGTTAAATGTGTTTTGTTCCACTTGTTCAACTCTTCAGAGTACGTTATATCTGCAACTCCGCATCGCGGTGTCCTCATTAAAATCAAAGTGTCATTGTCTAACTTTGAAGATACATTAAGTCCATAATTAGCTTGAAACATGGCAAGAGCTTCTTCGAAAGTTCGTTTGTCTCGTAGTGTGTTGCTATTACACGACAGATATCCATACTGCTTTAGATATTTAATTGCCATTTCTTGATCGTCGTCGTCGTCCACCCTCATAACCTCCGCTCAGCCACAGAGGGCAATCGTTAAAATAATTGCAAGCCGTAACATGATGAAGTTTCACCAACATGGTCTCGGCAGTGATGCAGCCGCTTATATACCCTATCGATGACGTAAACTGTTGCAATCGACACCTCCCCTCTCCTCCACTTTCCTCTGATGCGTAGCAATTAACATATCTACAGCCTGAAACCAAAGAAGTGTTGAGAAAAAAAAAGGAAATCCTATTTGGTTACTATACAAAAAAAACTTAACTGTGTTATACCTTTTGTGATGTCCTCTTAAATGTTTCACACTTGGTGTCACATTTTAGGCTCCATATTCCCATCAGAGGATTGGCAGGAATTAAACAAGTTGTGAAATGTTCCTCTCCCGTGCACACTTCCTCGTGGTGATTGAAGTCATGATCAAATTTCCGTTGCTGACCAGCAATCATTTTGTTTGATCGCGCCATTAACATTGCCACCGTCTCTCCTAAAACATAGCGCTGCACCCTTAAACTAGCAAAGGACTCTGGAAAACGAGGATGATAATTATTGCATAGCTCTTTGTTATCAAAAGCGTGTCAGCTGTCCGCTACTTAAAAGGAGTGACTTTATCAATCATCACGCCAGTCTTTTGTCATTGACTACTCGTAGCAGAACGAGGAGTTAAAATCAGAAGCCTACTGTTTACTTCTCCACGATAGAAGTATTGAATAATACCACTCTCACTAACATCTTTACCAATGTCTTATGATAATTTTGTCATCATAGATGTCCAGGGATTTCAGTCTGAATCCAAGCAGTTCGTGGCGAAGGAGGTGGCACTGATCTCACACGATGGGAGAATTGGACACTTTATGCTTGAACCGCCAGCTGATGTTTTTCTGGACGCTCGGTGTCAGGAGTATGCAGAATCGTATCTTCACGGAATCCCTTGGCAGCTTGGATACATACCATATGTGGCATTGAAATCTACACTAGAGAGTGCTTTACAGTGTGAAGACAAACTTTATTGCAAGGGACTAGAAAAAGCAATTTTTTTTTTAAAAACTACTGCAAAGAAGTGTTACTAACCTTGATGATGTCAGCTGTCCTAAGCTGAGTAAATTAAGACAATGTGACGTCAAATGTTTTTTTCATACTGCTTCACATATGGCATGTGCACTACAGAATGTGATGGTGTTAAGAATTTGGATGAAGACCCATTTAAATTTTTCCAGTTTTGTTCACGATATCATGTGACAAAATAAATATTGTTTCATCACTTATTTGTCTTTCTTTCATTCCTACCGTCACCCAACCAGAGGACTTTCGTAATTTTAAATGTAGAAATAACTTCATTTCCTGTGTCGATGGACATGTTCAAGCATGATTTGTGGATTAATTTAGTAGTTTTTCATCACTTTAGCACAATTGACTTTATTTTTTGCCCATTTTAAATGCATAAATGGTTTCGATTCCTCTGTCTGCTGTTCACGATGAATCATGTTTTGCGGGTGATACCTGTCCTGAGCCTCTCTACTCAGTATTGAAGAGCTGCTTTTGTCATATTGTTACATAATTTTTGTGCACAAATAACTATTTTCATAATTTCTTTGTTAGTTTAAAGTCTTTTTGTTTGAATTCTGAAACGTTTAGAGCTGTTTTTGTAATATTGTTTAAATTAGTTGAACCTGAGGGATATAGTGTTAGGTTGGGTAAGACAGAATACACCCGTTGGTTTACTTGTTTGCAAGACTATATAGTATTAGTGTCAGGTAGGCCGAGAGATCTAAGGCGCTAGATTCAAGATCTGGTTCCCTTAGGGGAGCGTGGGTTCGAACCCCACACCTGACAGACATTTTATTTCAGCCAATGAAGTTAAGGCTTTAATGCACTAAAGTATAACTAGCCTTGAACGAGTATGATAATGATCATGCGTCATGAGGAAGATGGCCATGACTGTGCATAAAGGTTTTGTGGCGTAGGTTTATTCTTGTAACAAGGTCGTGAAGGTATTTTTCCCCTTTCCAGGATATATATAAAAAGTCTTGTTGCTTTTGGACAACGATCAGCTACGATGTAACGTTGGCAAATGTTGCAGAGCGAGGAGCGACCTATCACCTATCGTGTGCATGACAACAGAGGTGTTGTTATCAAGGAGGTGGTTCATCCCTTTACATTTACCAGAATCAAAGGGTATGACCAAATTCACGAGGAATTAGTTCAGGTGTTTCCATGCGGGCGACCAAACAAAATGATTGCTGGTCAGCAACGGAAATTTGATCATGACTTCAATCACCACGAGGAAGTGTGCACGGGAGAGGAACATTTCACAACTTGTTTAATTCCTGCCAATCCTCTGATGGGAATATGGAGCAGAAAATGTGACACGAAGTGTGAAACATTTAAGAGGACATCACAAAAGGTATAACACAGTTAAGTTTTTTTTGTATAGTAACCAAATAGGATTTCCTTTTTTTTCTCAACACTTCTTTGGTTTCAGGCTGTAGATATGTTAATTGCTACGCATCAGAGGAAAGTGGAGGAGAGGGGAGGTGTCGATTGCAACAGTTTACGTCTTCGATAGGGTATATAAGCGGCTGCATCACTGCCGAGACCATGTTGGTGAAACTTCATCATGTTACGGCTTGCAATTATTTTAACGATTGCCCTCTGTGGCTGGGCGGAGGTTATGAGGGTGGACGACGACGACGATCAAGAAATGGCAATTAAATATCTAAAGCAGTATGGATATTTGTCGTGTAATAGCAACACACTTTCGAAGAAGCTCTTGCCATGTTTCAAGCTAATTATGGACTTAATGTATCTTCAAAGTTAGACAATGACACTTTGATTTTAATGAGGACACCGCGATGCGGAGTTGCAGATATAACGTACTCTGAAGAGTTGAACAAGTGGAACAAAACACATTTAACATGGAATTATAACACCATGGACCTAAAGGCTATAGAAATTGCATATAAGGCTTTTGAAAAATGGGCATCTATATATGGCCTCACTTTCTCAAGAGATATAAAACAACCAGATATCTTAATAACTAATCAGAGAGGATACCATACATTTGAACTTCTCAATATGGATTGTACTGACGATTTCGTGACAAATGACCGTGTTTTAGCACATGCCTTCCATCCTGTTGAGGGTCTTCGTCCTGAAATTCACATTAACGACGACTTACAATGGTCTACGAAAACAAATTTCACTGGTGATGAAAAGGTCAACAGTCTGTATTACGTACTCATTCACGAAATTGGACACACGCTGGGAATACATCACATAAACGATAAAAACGCTGTAATGTATGCATTTTACAATCCCTATCATCCACCACTCGATTTGAACGATAATGATATTGCAGAAGCCAAGAAACGACATGGTCCTCCGTCGTCACGACCTAAACCTCAGCCATCACCACCGCTGCTTCCTTCTTCGACACCTCGGCCTAAGCCTTCAACACCTAGACCTACGCCTTCATCACCTCGACCTACGCCATCATCACCTCGACCTACGCCATCAACAACTCCTCAGTATGAATCCGGTAGACCTGTGCCGAGTATTGTTCCTGACCTCTGTAAACTGAAAAACGTTAACACATTTATGGTAGTTAATAATGAATTATATGTGTTTTATAGAGAATGGGTATGGATTATAGATTTAGTAGATATGGAAATAAACTCTCCCTTTTTCATACCCACTTGGGTAGAGCACTTACCTAAGGAGTTTAATGTGACAGCTGTTTATCAAAAACCAAATTCCTACATCGTTATGATAGTCGGTACTAAACAGTATCTCGTTGAACATAAAACATTTAGGCTTCAATCCGGCTATCCTAAACCTGTACCTACTTTTGATAATAGAAACAACTCTTTGACAGCTGGTGTCAACACGTATCGAGGAATAACATATCTGTTTTATGATGATGGTTTAGTTTTAGAGATTGACGATTGTGCTGTAAAACCAGCTAACTATTATTACATTAAGAATATTTTCCCCGGGATTCCCCCAAAAATAGATAACGTGTTTAGGTATACAGATGGGTTTTTATACTTCTTCCAGGATAATAAAGTAATACAATATAGTGAATTTAACAACACCGTTGTTAATACCTTTAAGAATAGTCTTGAACTATTTGGAATAGATTGTCCACCTAAAAAGGGATGATTAATGAAATTAAATCACTTGTATCTAAACTTTAATCGTTGGTCATTTTACTAATTATGTGAACATCTGTGCTCCAAGCTATCCTACAGATTGTGCAAATAATAGACTATGTTTGTATGTTCTCCATCTGTGAATGAAATAAACTTTCTTATGATACATAAAAAATGTACAACTTGATAATCTTGAAATAAACAATCTTTACTAACATTTTTCTTTGTCTTTATTTTTAAAAAGGAACGATGTACCATTCGGTATGTCTTTCCTTTTACGTTCAACCTTTCCTTTCATCCTGTACGTCATTGTCATAAATTAGGAGTTGCTGAGCCTTCATCCGGTTATGGTGGGTATAACATTTTATTATTTTGAGGTTTTAGCTTTAGTGGGGATGGGGCTTATTTTTGCCCTGTTTAACATTTGCTATAACAAACCAATAAATTCTGAGTTTGTTAGGGATGATCGTTTCGTAATTTGTATAAATGACTTCATTTCCTCTGTCTATGTATATGTTCAATCATAATTTGTGTATTTATTATGTGATTTTTTAAATTTTAATACAAAGACGACAATATTTTTATCTTCTGCTTTGTTTTCACTTGCGTTTTCCCACATCTTTTTTATTTTACAAGCAGTTTGCATTGATTGCAGTTGTGTTTGTCCTAATGGATCCAACATACTCTTTCCTGCAGATGGTTTTTTTCTGTTTGCATACATATTGTGTCCTCTCATCCTATCCTATAACGAGGGAACAGATATTCACAAATAAAATATAACTCTCCAATGATATGGGATACTACCAAAACTTCAACCAATCAGATCTTTGGAACTGTGACGAATTCTTAGTTGTCATAAATTATTTTATTTCTAGGATTTGCCCAGTTTAACTTTGACTATAGAGGTACTTATTCATACATTTGACGTAACAAAGCAAGTTTGTTAGGGGCGAAAAAAACATTTATAATAGCTTAAAATGTCCATTTTTGCAACAACAAAAAAAGTCTGAGATCCTGGGTTTAATATTGTTCTTAGACACTTGTTAAAGTATCAATATCTAAAAAATAATTTTTAAGTGGGTTAGATTGGTTGTGGGGTGAAAAACACCCTCTAGATTATTTATAATGGCTTATCTAGTCCATCTGTGGAAAAACTTGTGTGACCTTTAAAACCACCCCTTACATAAAATCAATCCTTTTTGGGAGTTTAAATCATGTCAGATGGTTGATATCACTCAGTATGATTTTTTATTGTTGAAAAATAAATTTTTAACGGGTTAGATTGGAAGTAGGGGCGAAAACTACCCTCTAGAAGATTTACAGTGGCTCAAGTTGTTCATATCTGCAACAATCTGGGTGACCTTGAAAATTACCCCTTCATAAAATTAAATCATTTAGGGGTGTAAATCATGTCAGATAGCCAATATATCTCTGTAAGTTGTTTATATATCGAAAAATAATTTTAAATGGGTTAGACTGCAAGTGGGGGTGAAAACTACCCTCCAGACGATTTACAGTGGCTCAAGTTGTCCATATCGGCAAAAACATGGGTGACCTTGAAAACCACCCCCTCATAAAATTAAATAATTTTGGGGTGTAAATCATGTCAGATAGTTAATATTGCTCTGTAAGATGTTTATACGTCAAAAAACAATTTTAAATGGGTTAGATTGGAAGTTGGGGTGAAAACCACCCTCTTGTTACGGGTGATCATATGGTCTTAATTCCATCACCTAAACATTATACTACTAGATTTTAAAAGTTATATTTATTTCTTAAAACTACCCCCCTAGTGGGGTTGAAAATTAATTCATAAGGGCCTAACTCCTTTTTGTATAAGATTTATTTATTTAATTTTGTTACTACTCTGTCAGATATACAAATTAATAATATATTCTAAAAGTTTTTATTTTTATTTTTTATTTCTTAAAATACCCCTCTAGGGGTTGAAAATTAATTCATAAAGGCCTAACTCATTTGTATAACATTTATTTATTTTTGTTAATTTTATTTATTGTTTTTAGTTTGATTGTTTCAAGGTTGGTATTGCAGGTCTCTGCTTTACCGACCAAATCTTATATTTGCTATAACTTTGTTTAGGGGGATGATAGATGGGTTGGGGTGGTGTCATATGATAGCCAAGATGGTCCAGATGGCGTAACTGAAATTAGTTTAAGTTGGAATTGGGGCGTCGCGGCGCTAGACATCGACGGGATATGCCGGTCATACCACTACTAATGAGTTTTTTTATTTTCTAAAAATCCTTGTTCTTTGATACTAATAATCCCAGGGAATTTCTTAATCACATACATTTTGTTCCTATTGCCATATAGTTTAAAGTTTCGGTTGTTTTCCCCTTACCAATTACAGCATGACAAATAATACCGGAAAAAATCCTGTTGCTGAAGGGATGAAAGCGATTGAAAACCTGGCAGCACACCCTTCATATTCTAATTTGACATCTGTGAGTGATAATTTATCTTGCCAAACCTTCCACAGTCACTATCAAACTTTCTTTACTGAAGTTATAGAAGGGACATTGGGTAAAACAGCACAATTTTGGATTGGTAACATCGACAAAGTGTCTTTGATTTTGAGATTTCAGCGAGCAACTAAAGAAAACTACTTTGACTTACACTTGGCATGTTTAGAAGATATGATTCCCATTTTATTTGCATGTGACCATCACAATTATGGCAGATATCTCGTAGTCCACATACTCACCCTTTTGAACCTGCAAAGGACACACCTGAAGCAGAATTAATTCGCAATAACGGTTTCAGTGACTGTAGATCACAAGTTCCGAGTTCTAGAAATTCCGTGTAATTCCGTGGTTTCCCGGGGATATGTTGTAATTGATAACGGGCGAACAACTGAAACCTTAATCTAGATTACAATGCCAACAAAAAATATGTAAGTCAGAAATTCCCTGGTTATATTAGGATCAAAGAACAAAGATTTTTAATAAAATAAACGAACTCATTTTCTGCGGATTTTCGTGGTTTTCGGAGTTTTCCGGGGATATGCTGTAATTGATAAGGGGCAAACAACTGAAACCTTAATCTAGATGGCAATACCAATACAAAAACATATGAGTCACCAAATCCCTTTGAATACTAGGAGCAAAAAACTAAGATTTAAAAAATTTAAACAAAGTATTTTTTCTCAGGAACGGGCAAACAACTGAGACCTTAATCTAGATCGAAATACCAATACAAAAACATATGAGTCACCAATTCCCTTTGAATACTAGGAGCAAAGAACTAAGATTTAGAAAATTAAAACAAAGTAATTTTCTCCGGATTTCCGTGGTTTTAGGAGTTTTCCGGGGATATGCTGTAATTGATAATAGGCAAACAACTGAGACCTTAATCTAGATGGCAATATCAACAAAAAAACATATGATTCAGAAATTTCCTTTGAATAATAGAAGCAAATAACAAAGATTAAAAAAATAAAACATCATTTTCTCCGTATATACGTGGTATTCCGGGGATATGTTGTAAATAGTAAGAGGCAAACAACTGAAACCTTAAATTAAATGGCAATACCAACAAAAAATACGTGATTCAAAAATTCCCTGGGCATATTAGAAGCAAACAACAAAGACAAATTAAAACAAAGTCATTTCTCCGGAGTTCCGTTGTTTTCCGGGGATATGCTGTAATTGTTAAGAGGCAAACAACTAAAAACTTAATCTAGATGGCAATACCAACAAAAAATATGTGATTCAGAAATTCCCTGGGCATATTAGGAGCAAAGAACAAATAAAAATTAAAACAAACTAGTTTTCTCCGGATTTCCGTAGTTTTCCGGGGTTTCCGGGTAAATGCTGTAATTGATAAGGGGCAAACAACTAAAAACTGAAACTAGATGGCAATACCAACAAAAAAATATGAGTCGGAAAATCCCACGGGGGGGGATGGGGGGTATACAGGAGCCCACGCTCTACATGTGTTTTGTGACATGTAACAGAAGTTCATATCTAAAGGAATTAAAACAAGAATATTATACAAAAATGTTTTCAAATACCGGTACTAAAAGTTCCAGACATTCATGGGAAATTGTAAATGAACTTCTGAATATTCCAAAAAGGACCAAAAATACTTCCTTGGTTGAACTAATGGTTGATAATAAATCTATCAAGGACCCAGTTGAAATTTCGCAAAACCTAAACACTTATTTTGTTAATGTTGCTCTAAACTTGGCTAAGAATGTACTCAGAAATAACGATTCTTATAAACCCTCATACAGCAACACTCCTATTGGAAGTTTATTCCTTACTCCTAGAAATGAATATGAAATTAAAAAAATAATAAGTGAACTAAAGAACTTTGGGAACCGTACAGATGGTTTCTTACTAACAAATTTATTAAAAACAACAGAATTTGGCTAACTCCCTATATCGTCCAATTTGTAAATCTCTCTCCAAGCTCGGGAATTGTACCTTCTAAATGTAAAATTGTGAGAGTAGTGCCCATTTCAAAAGGAGTAAATGACACAGACCCTAGTAATTATAGACCAATTAGTATTTTACCGGTTTTGGCTAAAATCCTTGACAAAGTTGTTAAAATAAGACTACAAAACTTTTTACATAGGAATACATTCTTTCATCCCATGCAATATGGGTTTACATCAAAAAGCAGTACAGCCACTGCTCTATTTGACATTCTTGTTCAAATACAAAAATCAGTTGACGGAAGTAGCTTAGCATCAGGGCTATTCTTGGACCTAAGAAAAGCTTTCGATACTGTAGACTATGATTTATTACTAGAGAAATTGAATTACGCAGGGATAAGAGGATTATCGTTAGCATGGTTTGAAAGTTATTTGAGTAATCGAAAGCCATAGGTTAGTGTAAATATAATAGTGAAATAGCATCTATTAAGTGTGGAGTGCCTCAAGGATCTAACCTGAGTCCACTCGTCTTCAATATATAGGCTATGTAAACAATTTGTTTAATTTAAAATTGTTTGGAAAAATACTTTTGTATGCCGATGACACAAATATTTTCTATACAGGACGAACAGAAGAAGACTTAGCATATGAAATGCAACATGACATGAATGACCTAATCAAATGGTTTAACTATAATAAATTAACAATAAGCGAAGATAAAACTAAATTCAGGTTCTTTCACAAGCGATCGCACAGACTTCAAACCAATATAAACTTAAACATAAATAATAAGACAGTAGAGAGAATTTAATTTATTTCTTTTTTAGGACTAAATATTGACAGTGGGAATCTCAAATTGACAAAATTCGGACAGATTATGTCTTTCAGGAATATCCAGTCAACTTCTTAAAATGGTATATTTTTCTTTAATCCACAGTCATCTTACTTATATGAACATAATATGGGGCAATTGCAGAAAAAGCCTATTTCATGAGCTAGAAGTAATTCAAAATAGAGCGATTAAAATTATGTTTAATATTCCCTTTAGAACCCATACTAGTGATATATTCAAAATTTCTGGAATCAAGCCACTTTCTCTGTACAAATGCGGCAATAGTCAGCCGCTTACATTCTATCAAATATAAACCTATTAAATCCAAGACCAATTACACCCGAAGATGTTCATCTCCATAACACAAGACAAGTCACTCATCTTTTTGTAACTCATAGCGAATCCACTACGTATGGCCTAAATGGAATATTACCTCATGCTATAAAATTGTATAACATGTTACCTGAAAGTGTGTCCAGTTCCATTAGAAATTTTAAACCAAAAGCATTATCATATTTTTTAGATGTGTACTTTAGTCAGTAGGATAGTTATAATATATTTCTGTGAATTCATACAAAAAAATGCATATTTCAACATTGCTTAGTATATTTCAAGTTTTTTGTGGTTTGTAGTATGTTTGTCACTAGTGAATTTGTTATAGACTTAAGATAATTGTAGTATGTGTTATAATTTTTTTTTCCTTTGAACCAATGTATTTATGTCACCCCTCGCATGAGCTTTGCTCTTTGGGGTTGATTTATATTATATATTAAATAAATAAAATAAATAAATAAAGAATGATGTTCTGTAGGTCCTGCTTCCCCAAAAGATGATTCGGTATCTTAAGATGCTATGAACATGCGCAAAGTAGAGAGTCCTGATTGTGGGTAAGTTTGTGAATTTTTTAATGTGAAACATTGTGTAAGTAAATTTTCCTAGCTTCCTATTAATTCCTTCGATGTGGGGTTTCCATGTCAAATGTTCATCTATGTTTATGCCTAAAAATTTTATGGATGATGTGTAATTGATGGAGTTTTCAAATGTAATGATAGGTTTGGGCAAATTGCTATTTATTTTGTGGTGGAAGGAAATAGCTGCTAATTTACTTTCATTTAAAATAAGCCCATTTGTTTTAAACCAATCTATTAATTGTTGTGCTATCTTGATTTATTTGTTTACGACTCGCGGAGATCTAATTTTTTTACATAGGTGGACAGAAAGGATCCTGAATGCATGCCTAAATGAGAAAAAATTTAATGATTTGGATGAAACTCACTGTGTGGGGATTTTTTAGGCTAGCGGACTTGAATCTGAGGTCTTTCTTCCCCAGTTGACACACTTTAAGCGTGAAATGCACCTCAAAGCCGGGATTTTAGCTTTTTAATTATCAATCATTTTAATTGTTTATGCATGATTAGGATAAGGTTAATGAATTTGTGGTGTGTTTTAATCATTTCATTTTGAATCTGTATGCTCATATGGCAGTACAAGATTCGGTTTGCTTAATTATTTATATTTACTATGTAAAACAATACAATTAAGAATAAAATAATGTAATTCTTGCAATTTATATAAAAACGATATCAGTGCTAATATATATAATGTTATAATTTTCTGTTAAATATATAGTTTAAATATAACATCTAGTAGTTGAGTAAATAATCGCGGGTGAAGCCATGGAAACCTGCTAATTATTATACAACTTGAATACTCCTGCCGAAATCTGTCAACCTGTTCTTAAAGTCATTAATCAGAAACTCATCACGAAAATAAATGTAATAATTTCCATCGGTGGATTTCCAGATGACTTTAATAACTTAACCCACATCCATAACACAAAAATGTGACATGTTACAACCTGTCACTATCGTGTTCAACTCTTGTGAATTAGGTAATAACAGCATATTTTATTAGTGTTATGAAAAAAAAAACTATTAAGTTGTGTTATTACAGAGCTTACAAAGTGATGGTAAGTCTTGAGGACTATTCTTTTCCTTGAGTGTGAAAAAACAAAGAAACAAAGTTGACAGACTTCTTGTGATGACTGAGAATTATGGCAGTTTCATCAAGTCCTCAAGGAATAAAGATCACTGGATGGGACATAACATGGTACGTGGATGTCAAAACATGAGAACATAGGCAGGTCACAATACTTCAAGTGTTTGGATGGGAATTGAAGTAGGAGCGAGACAATCAGAATTCTGAAATTACCTGATTGAATAGAGAAACTGTTTTCCACTGTAAAGTCCAAGTTGAGTTAAAGGAAATAAAGAAAAAGTGTTAATTTCTTGTATCACAGGGTGGACATTAAAATTATGATTCATTACACTTAAGTGTGTGTATTTCTAAGCACAACAGAATACACAGTGATGGCTTACAGATTCTCAGTATGACATGTTTATAGCACTTCATTCAGTCTTGAATGGCAAAGTCATCTAAACATAATTAGTAATTCATTCATCATTTTTTCTTTTTAAAAACTTCATACACAGATACAGCTTAGGAATAACTTACTTATAACAAATGCACACATACACTTAACAAATATGGAGGGAATTCTGGGTGCACATCATCATCATACAATGCAAAGAAGTAATTCCACTCTAATATTAAATCTCAATCTACCCAAGTTCATTTCTCAAAGTTCAGTGGATACAGTGAGCAACACTGCTGGCTGCAGCACTCTCCTGTCACCCTAAGTAATGCAAGACTGCAACAATTGTGAATACTTACCCTGCAGAATTTGAAGGTTGCTTGCTCACTCTGGAGCTGCTTAATACAGAGCATCTCAGAAGTTGTAAAAAAGGTAATTAAATAGGATACCAAAATATGTCTTCGCAGAAATGAACAAAATATTTTTTACGCATACGGTAACTTAGAAGAATTATGACACACATTATTATTATTATTTTTAAATCGAACATACCTATTTTCTTAGTGTTTCTGTGTAAGTGCATTGAGAATGCCTGGTGGTATACTGGGATATGTGAGTCAGTTGGAGAATTTAATACTTTATTAGCATGTTGCCATGCTAGCTCAATTGGTAAGAGCAGCCAAAGATCCTGGTTCAAATCCCGGCTATGGCACTCAATGCCTCAATGCTTTGTAAAGATTATTTACATCACTGAAGTCAGTCTTGTTCCATTCATTTTTTTAATTATTAAATAGGTATGGCCAACAAAACTATTTTCCTATTATGCTGCAACTATATTATTTTATATAGTAGTAGGCCCTACTGTTCAAAATTGAAAAATGTCTCATGCATGACTAGTTTGCAACTAAAATTCATTCAATTTATGAACTGTTAACCATTTTCAAAAATTATTTTTTTAGAAAAATCAATGCTTTAAAAACTTTTCAATCTCAGAATTTAAAATTGCAATGTAAAATTTGAGATTCCATTGTTAATTATACAGGGTGTAACAAAAAGGTAGGCCAAAACTTTGGGGAAACATTCCTTGCATATAGAGGATGAAATTATGTTTTATGAACATGGGTCTGAAAGTGTTTTATTTCCTTGTTAGAGCCCTGCATCACATAGCAGAATACTCTACAACAGAAATGTAGAAAATGCAGTGCTTTAGTTGGAAAATATTTTTTGGGGGTACTCATCTTACTTCAAAATTTTCCATATCGCCTCATACTGAATGTAATCCTTCGGTTGACATTTTCTGCATGCAGTTTCTTCTGCTGACCTATTGCCTCCTTGTAGTCATGACCTGACGTATGGAGCAGGATCAAAAACGTCTAGTGGTGGTCCCACACATTTTATGAAAACAAGGTGGCTAGCCAACATGTGATCTAAGGCAGTGGCGTACCAAGGCTACTTGGCGCCCGAGGCTAATTAAATGGTAGTCGCCCCTAACACTAAAAGGTTCAAGGTTCAAGGTTCAATGAGTTTAATTTAAACACAGTTTAATGTTCACAATTATTTATTTTTAATAAGTAGTATGTTACTTTAACACATTATAAAGAGACAAATATTAATGAAATAAAACTGTAAGTATTATAAGATTAGTTTGTTTGAAAAAAATAAAGAGAAAAGAAGTTTCAGAGTCATAACAAAAATTTAAAAATGTGCCTTCCTAGCCTTGATGGATGCAAACTTATTTATAATAGAGTTGAAGTCTATAGTAGCAGCCACATCACGTTCAATTGATAAAATTGCTAAATTACACCGTAAACTTTTCCTGTGTGCTCGGCGCCCACGACCTATTTCGTATTGTCTATAAATAGCTTAAAACGAAACATTTATTTCATTTCTAAATAATATTACTGCAGTATTTAACAAAGTAATAAAGAAAATTTGACCAATAAAACCTTATATTTTGCCTAAAAAAATATTTTTTCTTAAACTAAAAAAATACTTTTTCAATTTTGGCGCCCCCTTCTTTACGGCGCCCGGTGCGACCGCCCCGTTCGCACCCCCCTTGGTACGCCACTGATCTAAGGAGAAAGTAACTGTAGAAATGCGCACGAAGGTGAAGATTAGAACGCATATCTGTGGCGAATTTAATAGTGCTTGTCATTTTTGGTATTGAATTAGACATTTAATAAGTATTTTAGGACAATCTCGTTCCTGTACTGCCAGTACGACGTACCGGAGCACATATTTTTCCCGGTATGGTAGAAGGAAAATAATTGCGTACCGGCCCAACTAAAGCACTGAGAAAATGGTGTTGCATACACAAATGTTTTTACATCATATAAAATGGTACTCAAAAACAGAACTGTGGGTAACAGAACATGAAGTGAAATTTTCAAAATGTCCTTTGTTAGCATGGATACATCCATCAACCCACTGTGGCATTGCCTCACTGATATGCTGATAAATCCTTGGAGTATCTCAAATTATGTGGCAGCCTTGAAACACGAGCACAGAGACTCTCTACATCTTGCACTGGTATTGCATATGCAAGGTTTTTAAATGCCCTCTCAAATAAAAATCTAGTGGATTCAGGTCAGGTGAGCATGGAGGCCACCTCTTCCTATCCAATTATCATGGAAACGTCTATTCCCACAGGATAGTTATGCTGGCATTTAGCTTGCATATCACACTGTGTCAGCAGAGTTGTAGACAAGGGCTCTAACCAGGAAATAAGGCATTTTCATATAACATAATTTCACCTTCTATATGCAAGGAATGTTTTCCCAAAGTTTTGTCCTTCCTTTTTCTGTGTACTCTAATGCTGCAGCTGAGCAGCTCAGGACTACATTCAGACACAGCCATGTCAGCAGATAAAGATCATCTTTGCTTACTAGAGGTGATTGAGCATTCAAGCATCACATACATGATCGCAACACAAGAAACAAGGAAAATACACCGTGTCCAGCTTATAGATTTAACATTACAAACTTTTATAATTTTTGTTGTATCAGTTTCTGGTCAAAAATTCTTTCATATATGATCAGCAAATCTCTTGCAATTTATGAAAATAGTTTGCAATAATGACAACACATGATTAGAATATCAAAGATAGCAATGTGGACAACACAACAAAAAGTTTTCTGTGTTTTGGACTGGCCGAAACAAAATCTGACAAGCGTATACAACGAAATTTTTGCCATGAATTTAACCTTGGGGGTCATGACGATGTTCCTTCCTATGTGAGCATTATGAAATGCAAGACAGTTATGAGAAACTGGTACCTTTTGTCTAATTGTGGAAAGCATAGCAAAGGGAATGTGCCTGCGGAAAACATGGGAAGGATTCGTACATCCTTCATAAGAAGTTTGAAAAAGTCAATTTGACGCACCAGTGCAAAACAAAACCATTTTCCAACAAGGGCCCCCACCTCATTTTGTGATCCAGGTGCGGGAATGTTTAGATGAGGAGTTCCCTGGTCAATGGATTGGATATGGCCCCATTGGATTTTTTCCTATGAAGTTTTGTGAAGAATTAAGTGTACAGCACTCCTGTGGAGGACTTAGACCATATGAGACGAAAAATTTATCAAGCCATCGACAATGTCACACTGGAAATGTTGCTGAATACCCGGGGTGGAGATGGAGTATAGGTTGGACATCTACCAGGTGCAGGTGCACAAATTAAAATTGTTTAAAAGGCGTGTATGGTAAATGGCATGACTTATTATATCATATAATATCAGTTTATAAAATAAATATGGTTTACTTTAAAGTATATACTCTCTTAAAATTCTAAACCTATAAGCCAGCAATCAGCCATAGACTGTTTGAAAAAGTACCCAAATATCAAGGTGCCAAACTATTCAACATGCTGCCTCAGGAACTGAAAAATTACTCAGACCAAAAGTGTTTCAAGGCAAAGCAGGCAAATTATTTAGTGAATAAATCATATTATAGCGTCCAAGAATTCATTGACAAAACAAAAGCTCCAGGAAAACGATCAAGCCACAACTGATGTATTTAATGTTTTATGGTAAACCGAGCAGGTGCTAAGTGTATACAGGATGTTAATGAATAACACCGAAATATTTTACTGTGTTTAGAGGGGGCTTAGACAAGCAACTTTTATTAGGAGATTTTTGCTCTTTGGATTCAATTTTTCCTGTAACAGCATAAAATCTTCCAGGACATGGCTGCCACTGACTTCTAACTTTTAAAAAAATGCAGAACAAAGGAACTTCGTTGTTAACACTGGAATAATGAATAAAAAAAAGCTAACGCACTGGCGGCCAGTCATGTGATTTGGGTGTAAATTTTGCAGATTGTGAAAACTCTAAATTATGATATAGCTGTTGATGATTGATTAAGAATAAGGTTTTTACCGATCACTAAGAAGACAATTTAATGAAAATTTTAACCCTATTTCGCTTCATTGTTGATTTATAAGCACCATATTGTAATGACTGTAATGCCCTGTTAGAATATACATTTTATGTCATAGAGGAAAAATCTCCTAATAAAAGTTGCTTGTCTATGTCCCCTCTATATACAGGTAAAATATTTCGGTGTTATTTAATAACTCCCTATATAATATATATAAATTACGATTAAACACAATGTGTACACTCAAAAGTTTTCGTCATTTGCGTAGTATGAGAGTGGTAACACTCTATCTTTGCAGTCAATGATGTGATAAGCATTGCATGTTAAACCACACAGTTTGCATATGCACTGATCGGTGGCGTCGTGAAATCGGCTTTGATTACATATGCGGTGGTGAAATCCATGGGCCGCTACTCTTATAATATAATATAATATAATATAATATAATATAATGTATGGTAATGGTATGGAAAATTGGATATGAGTTGAGTGTATGTATGATGTATAGTATGTATGCTATGAATGAATGAATGAAGAAATTCACACAATTGTACATATAGATGTATTCTTATTCTTATTTGATAAATTTTATCTTCATTTTGGTTTCAAGTAGAGAAAAGCAAGTATCTGGCCTGGCAGTTCACTCATTAGCACACAGCCCCTGGGAATTTCATACTTAAATGTAAAAAAACTAATTGAGGGAAAAGTGTCATTCAACCTCCATTGTGAAGAGCTAGTGTAAACAATTATTCCAGTAGTAAAAACACAGTATATTCCATTTAAGAAAATAACGTTGGTGTAATAGCCCTGTCAATATTAAGAGTTAAAATCAGATTAGCTAAGTGTCAGTATTCTATCATGTAGGAAGTCTGTAAAATATGCTTTTCCTGCCAGCAATAGTTTCTATACTAGAAGTATTACACAGATTATTTGGAACATTCTATATAACAATGTGAAATGTTTAAAACAGTTGCTTATTTTTCAAAATGTACACCAAAACAGAAGGAAATTTACTACCAATGTCAGCCATTTATTTTAAAAAAATTAGGTCCAAGAGATCAGGAATTGCTAAGAAATGAGCTCTTTCGGAAGAACTCACATACACTGCATTTACAATAACACATATTATGTGGTACAAGAAATAACACTGAATTGTATTTATGTTCCATAGTATCATTCTAGCCTAATATCTATTTTTCCATGTGCAAACCCTTTGCTAAGTCAAAGGCAACATAAAATGAAATTTAGCTTAAATATAGCACACATTTTCTACAGCAGGTCCTTCTTATGGCCAGGCCGGAGATTGCATGTAGTAGTGACCTCGGGATTTTCTCACATGCTCATTGGCGGTAAATGACTCATGTAACAAGGCTGTGTCAACTGTCAGTTGCCACCTTCTTTTTCTTTTTCTGTACTGTGAAGACTAAAGTTTGTTCATTGTGCTTCTCGAAACATGAAGGTTTATTAAATTACATTATTATTGTTCCTGTTCTTGTCTTCTTGTTATTAGTTCACTGAAATGCCTACCAAAATATTCAAGCTTGAACAAAAAAAAATTATATGTAAGATACATATGTAAAAACAGAGGTGTGCAGACAATTTGGGAAGAAACTTCCTGGCATTACAAAGGAGAAATGGATCACTAAATGCTAAACCGATGAAGTGAAAAATAAAATGTCCTAATGGAGGAAAAAACTGACAATATTGGTGCATTATTCGAACACTCTCCAATAATGTGCTGCACAGCAAGTGAGTGTTTCAAAAACCTCTGTTCATACAGCTGCTAAACTTTTAAGATTGAAACCTTACAGAGTGGAAATTTCATCAAAAGATGCGAGATCTGTGTTAATGTAGATGGACACCACTTACAACCAGGTTAGTAATCATTATAAAAAGTGTATGCAAGTTACTATTACTCATAAGTTATGCGGGAGCTTAATGAACAGTAAATCACCCGGTGTAGTAGATAATGTGCAGAGTATGCATACATATTATGATCTCTGGCCTGGCCATAAAAAGGCAATACTGTATTTCTTTTTCAATATATTCTAATCACTAATGTACACGAATATACACTAAGTTAAGGGGGGACATACACCTTTGGGTGAAATGCATAGGTAAGAAATAGGCGGAATTCATTCTTTTTTCTCAGCAATGAATAGTTCTGTAACCTTGTAATCTGGTATGTTCTTTACTGACACCTCTACAATTACAAACTATTTTCATAATTAATTTAACTGATAAAGGTATGGGTAATTATCATTACAAAATGGCAGCCACGTTTCACTAAAATGCTGTTTCCGTGATAATTTCCACAAATGGCAATATTTTTAAGTGATTCTTTTTTTTTTGTCTATTTGTAAACATCATATGAACATCATCATCTACAATCCTTGGAAGTATAAGTATTTTAATGTATAATTTTTTTAGATTTTCTTTTTCATTAAAAATATATATATACCGGTATATATTTATTTATTATTTATAATATTGATATTTATGGCAGTTATCAAGCAAACAGCATTTCAGTGCATGAACGTGGCTGCCATTTTGTAACATTAATTACCCTTAACTGTAATAGTTTGATTAATTTTTAAAATAGTATGCAGTCATAGATATATTCAATAAAGAGTATGACTGATTGTGAGGTTGTAGAGCAATTCACTAGTGAGAAAAAAATAACAAATTTCTCCTATTTCTCAGCTATGAATTTTACTCGAAGCTGAATGTCCCCCCTTCAAGGGAAAAGATAGTACTTTATAAAATTTTCCCTGTTTCATACACATAAAGTAGAACCCCGTTTATCTGAAACATTTGAAGCAGGTAAGTAAATTTTTGGACAATCTTATAAAAGGGGGAACACATTCACATGTTAAAAGTACACCTCTACAAACTGCAGGAAACAGTAGTTCAATCTGTGGTTATTAGCCCTACTGGTGATGAATAATTTAATGATTTACAGTATGTGAATTTTTTGTACGGTACAACTTTGTTGTTCAGTATTCTTTGTACCAGTAAAGATAAGACATATTTGGGTCATTCTTCCAATTGTGGAGATTTTTGTGTCTCAACCTTGCCAGTGTTGTAAATTGAAATTCCCTCCCATTTTACTATTTACTATAATGTAATCAGCATTTATCTTGTTAAAATATCAAATAAATGGTGCAAAATATGTTGCACAAACTTTCTCGCATATATGTTGTAAAAGCTAGCACAGAAAAAAGTACATCACAGAAATAAATAAAATTTTTACGTACATTTTTACAACACAGTGCTTTTTTTCTGGGGATACGCATACCCCTTAAAGATTTTTCCAGTTTCATATAGGAGAAAATCATTATTTTCTACAATTTTGAAATCTGGAGAAATTTTTGCCATATGAAATAACAAAAGTGATTACATGCATAGTTTGCTTTAAAGTAGCTATATTTAATGTTATGTTTGTTATCTATACCATAATTTTTGAGAGGTGGGGACTGACATTAGCACTGCAATTGGGAAAACAAGTAAGAGCTACAGCACCATTGCAATGGTAACCTTGATTACATTGTTGATGTTACTGATTCAACAATAGCACATGCTCAAGAGTTTGTTGTATCCCAATCTTCTTGGCTTGCATTAATGCTGCTGCACATGTCATTCTGTCTCCGCCTTAATGTGACGGTGGGGTTTGCGTGCTCTAATGATCTCGGGAGCTATGCCGGCGGTAGCTATGCCTGGTCCTCCAGGTTGGGTTGGGCATGAGGCTGACAACCTCACATCGTAAAAACAACTTCATTGTGAAACCCAGTAAAAAGCCTCGGACAGATGGATTCTCTGATAATGACCAGGCAAATGTACCAACGACACGAGAAAAAAATGGAACTTTAAAATTAGCTACCTGGAATGTAAGAATAATGTTGCAAGCAGGGAATATGGAAGAAATTGCTACAGAGGTTGTGATGTTCCCATCACATGGTGCGTTTCTTTGCTGTATTTGCTCCTGTTTTGCTTGCTCCTTTGCCGTGCGCATGCGTCTTACGAGTCTGTTTCGCTTGCTTGGGGGTCGAGGTTTGGAGGCGGTGAAGAGAGGCGGAGATGCTGTTGAGATAGTATAGTGAGTGGATGTGTGCCTACTTCACCGCTGAGAACTTCCATCCGGGTTGGCGTAGCGGATTCGTAAGTAGTCTTCCTAACAGGACATTTATAGAACAATTCCTCCTCGTTTTAAAATAGGATCCAGAGGTAAATTAATAAAATGTAATAATGTTGTATGATGCAAGGTTTCACTTTTCAAGTACAAATTATAAGATGGGACGCCATCTTGTTATGTAGAGGTTAAAAAAAAATATATATATTATTCTAGAACCTTTGTGGTATTTATATAATGCAAAAAAACTATGATATAACCAGTGAACAAACTATCAGTACTGCTATAGAACATGTTAGCTTTCTTAAAGCTAATTCGTTTGTTGAGATTATGGGAAGTGCCAAGATTTGTGCTATGATCGTTGGAATTTAACCTGTTCTAAAGAAGAGTGCTGCTATGTTTAATACAATTATATATGCCATTCATGACCTTAAACTGCCCACTTAATAGCTTGCTACTTAATAGTAACTGTAACTGTTTTCTATTGAACTGATGTACATGCTTGGCTATTCCTAATTATTTTGTAAATTATATAGGCCATTCATGACCTTAAACTGCCCACATAATTGCTTGCTGATTAATAGTAACTATTTTCTATTCAACTGAAGTACATGCTTGGCTATTCCTAATTATTAGGGACCGGATTCTTAGGTTTTTACCTATTTTTTTCCTTACTTCCAAAACAAAAAGCGCTCATACACTTTTTCGAATCATGTCCATAGGATTCACCCACATTAATTCTGTGGCACCTAAAAATACCTAAATCGGGTATAAAAACCTAAATATACCTAAACGGGGTATAAAACCTAAAATATCTCATTTAGGCTACTTTTTTGTCTTTTTTGTGTCAGTTGAGAAATCTACATTTTGCGGAGAGACAATAATTTGTGTCGGATTGAAATTAATACCACCAGCGTTTTGTTCAACCCATTGTCGTCTAGGATGGACAGTATCAAGAGAGGAAGTGTAAGAGTACCGGCGTATTCCTTTTAAAATATTCGTACGAACAACCATTGTTGCAGTGTCTGAACAAGGACATAGATTTCTGTGTTTTAAAGCACTTGTTTTTTTGTTTGCCTTTAGTATTTCCCTGTTATTCATACTGAGTGGTCACACTGTGAGTTTTAAGAAGACGTGTTAATTATGTCGAAACAAATGACATTGAGTTTATTACGGCAGTGGATTGTCGACGACCTGAATTTCACGACAGATGACAAAGTAATATTTTGTCAAGCCTCCCAGAAACACGTAGGTATTATTTACCTTTCTAGAAAAGGGGGAAGTTTTCGTTCCTAGTTGATCTGTTGTGCAGTTAGCATGCGTAACAACCGAAGAAATGAAAATAATCAGTTTCACATTATCCACATCCAACCATAATGTATTTTACTCACTAAATTAGAAGCATCGGATTCGAATCTTGAGAAGGGTAGTGTCTAGATACAGTATCCTATTAACTATTAACTAAGAGATAACAGGAAGAACTTCACAGTTGAGAATCTTGAAAGATACACTGTAACCAGGAAATATGAGGCAATCTTATTTTCACTGCTTCTTTTGATTGTTTGTTTTCTTTATTTAATTGTACTACTGCCCTAAAGCAAGTTGACACAAATTTAAGTCAATTTTGTTAAGTTAAACTTCAAAACTATTATGTATTGAATCCTATGTAGCACACTCAAATTCATTAAACCAATTATTCCACCCGAAAACGATATTTTGGACAAAAAACCTAAAAAAAAACTATTTCACCTAATGGAAAACCTAAAACAGTGTTTTTAAAAACCTAAAAATCCGGTCCCTACTAATTATTTTGTAAATTATATAGGCCATTCATGACCTTAGTCTGCCATTTAATAGCTTGCTACTTAATAGTAACTGTAACTGTTTTCTATTGAACTGAAGTACATGCTTGGCTATTCCTAATTATTTGTGAATTATTCAGGCCATTCATGACCTTAAACTGCCCACATAATTGCTTGCTGATTAATAGTAACTATTTTCTATTCAACTGAAGTACATGCTTGGCTATTCCTAATTATTTTGTAAATTATATAGGCCATTCACGACCTTAAACTGCCCACATAATTGCTTGCTGATTAATAGTAACCTTTGTTGAAGAAATCTTCTGTTATTTGAACAGTAGGCCTAGCGACTTTCTTCTGTTATAATGCTCGGTGCAGTGGTTCATATCGTGTGGCGAATAGTGTAATAGGGAGTGCATTTCGATAAGAGAGTGCAACAGTTATTTTTTCTTTAGATTCAGTGTCCGTTCACTCACAAATAAGCGCTCCCCGGGAGAGGAGGTTGTGTCTCTTTATCTACTCACTTCTATCTTAACCACATAATATGGCAGCTACTACAAATAGCATTTCGGTAGACTCCGAAATGGTAGACGTCTCTATTGCAATGGAGGTGAATCCCCCATCTCAAACATCTATGACACCTTCTCCAAGTACTGAAGGACAGAACAATCTACATCCACCTTGCAATACATCCAATCACACTGACACACCTCTTTTACCCAAGGAAAAAACTATTACCAGACAAAGAGACATGCATAGGTATCTTTATTCCAATTCTGGTCCTTATTTCGTTTCCATTCGCAATGATACTGTGGACATCGGAAAGCTGCACCCAAAGAAAATAGGCAAGTGGCTTTTTAAAGCCCAATATGATGTTCAGTATATTAATAAGGTGAACAATACACAAATTGACGTGCATTTTACATCAGCGTATGCGGCTAACGCGTTCCTCGATTCAGACTTTGACAATGTCCATGGCACAAGATCATTCATTCCTACCTACAACCTATTCACAGTTGGCATCATTAAGGGAGTGGACATCAGTGTTACCTCGGAGGAAATACTGGCAGATTCAATAGTGCCTGAAGGTTTCAAGTTAGACTGTTTTAACAGGCGAGTAACCGGGGAAGATGGTACGATCAAATATCTCCCGACACAAACCGTCAAAATTACTTTCCGTAGCCAGGTTCTCCCGAAATTCATACGTCTCTATCACCAGCAATGCCCAGTTGAAGTGTATAAGGAAAGAATTATTGTTTGTCAGAACTGTGGTAAACTCAATCATAGGGCCAAATTCTGCTGATCCACCACAAAATGTCTGAAGTGCGGCGAGGACCATCAAACAGACACATGCGCCAATATCACCAAAAAGTGCATAAATTGTAAATCTGCTCATAGCACCTTGAACTTTGGGAATTGTCCTGCATTCAAACTTGAGAAGCAGATTAAAGACAAACTACATCTACTACCCATATCCAGACATGAAGCCCGTCAGGTTGCTTTAGGACGAACGTCATACGCTCAGATGGTACAGAAGAAAACAGTCATCGCCTTTAAAGGCGTTGCCCCATTCCCGGGCCTAGTCTCTCGTCCAGAAGGGGAGGTTTCTTCACAAACTCCTCAACGCCCGACATTTTTCTCTGCTCCACCTGTGCCAACAAAATCTCCAAAGCAAAAGGGACAGGACGTTCCCTCAGGAGATATAATGGAAGCTCACAAGAAAATGCTTATTTCTCCTTCGGGACGAAATCCAGAACCATCTCCACTCAAGCCATGCCCAACGAGGATGTCGGATGGTCCACAACTATCGTTACCACGAAATCAGCCCCTACCGCCATTAAGAAGGATACCGCAAAGTGCGGAAAAACACACCGTCAGACCCCCGCCGGCACCTAAGTTTACGGTGCTCACGTCCATAAATAAAATTCTGAGTGATGCTCCAGAGGCATTACGGGGTGACCTAGAACGCCTAAAACAACAAATCAAAGAGTTGATCACCTAAACATTCCTCCCCTCAACACATTATACTGGAATGCTCGAAGTATTACCAATAAAAGGATAGAATTATTACAACTACTGCGTATTACACCATATCATCTGATCATCATCACAGAAACCCATCTGACGCCAGAAAAAACCTTCACACTGCCACATTATAGGGTGCTACGAAGGGACAGAATGCCGAAGGTGGAGGAGTCGCGGTTTTTATCCACCAAGCTCTTCCCATCCACGGTTTCAGTATTCCGGAGAACCCTATCCCGCATCTCGAGATATTACATCTATCTCTCCATCAGATCGCCATATATGCCCTTTACAACTCCGACCGACAACCACTGTCGGTGACCCAATGGAACACACTCCTACCTAATATGCCCAACCATCATGTCCTCATTTGTGGGGATTTCAACATCCCAAATTTCCATCCTTATGATGATTGGACGCAGATCAACCACCCACTTATCACATTGTGCAAGTTTAATGGCTGGCATATTTTGAATGGCAACATACGTACCAGAAGAGGAAATCCACTCCAACAAGATTCTACTGTCGACTTGTTAATTGCTTCCCCGGGTTTATTGCCTCTATATCATCTATATAGAATAGATGATACATGTCATAGTGACCATTTTCCTCTCCTCCTCCAACTTACCCAATTATCGGATCTAATGAAGTCTCTGGCGACACCACGTAGATGTGGGAAAATTCATACGGCCACAGTACATGATTATGTGAACCGTCACGGTGACAAACTTCTCACAGCGAATCCTACATATGACCATCTAGAACACATTCTCCAATCGTATCTGGATCAACATCACCCTCGTTCCATCATACCAAAACCACACCATTCACGCCCCCCTTGGTGGAATAAAAGATGTGCCACCACTATAGAAGACAGACGACAGGCCATGAAGCTTTACAGAGTTACTGGGACCCATGACAATTTTCTCCGGTTACGAGAACAAGAAGCGGTTACAAGAAGGATTCTCAATAAACAGAAACGCCTGGGATGGAAAACCTATTGTACCAATATCAACCAGGATAGCACGACACCGCACATTTGGAAGAAAATAGCATGATTCTCGCACAGAAAACAACAATCCACTCTTTCGCCCCTTGCAGGCCACCTAGAATTGCAGCAAGAATTCCTGTCCCACATAGCCCCCGCCATAGCACCAGAACCGCCACCAACAATCCCTGCCATGGCAGATCGAATTCACAATCATCCTATACTCAAACCCATTTCCCCCCAGGAGATATACCGGGGGTGGAAAACAAAAACAAGAACTTCCTGTCCAGGCCCTGATGAGATCACCTACACCTTACTCCGCGCATTACCAGATATTTTTACTAGACGTCTCGCAGACTGTTTCACTTTCTCTTTACATACTGGGAACATCCCACAATCGTGGAATTCTGCCTACATAATTCCCATTCAAAAACCAAACACAACAGAAATGAAAGTGGGAGATTATCGCCCCATCACATTACTCTCTTCGCTTCGTAAGACGTTTGAAAAAATACTTACGGATCGAATTTCCTTTTTCCTAGAAAGAAATCAGTTATGGTCGAAAACGCAGTTTGGCTTTCAGAAGCACTTTAATGGGGAATACAATATATACACCTTAGTCACGGATATTCAAGTAGCCCTCGCCCAGCAACATAAACTTGCAGCGCTCTTTCTGGACGCCGTGCAGGCCTATGACAACGTCAATATTAACATACTCATCACCAGGTTACCGAAACCATAACACATAGAAGACTACGTAGAACTGCCTCCCAACCTTTTGAAAACAATCAACCAGCCAACCCATTCGACACAGTTGACATCCAAATCGCAATCGACCGTACAAAAAACAGAACTGCACCGGGCATCGATGAAATTAACACAGAACTAGTAAAGAAAGGGGGACCTACCCTTCTTTTTCAACTCCTTGACATCTACAACGCCTGCCTACAACTCGGCATATTCCCGAACGCCTGGAAAACAGGAATTTTAATTATCATTTTAAAACACACTACTAAAGACCCTACGCTAGCAAAATCATACCGACCCATATGTTTGCTCCCCGTCCTGGGCAAAATCTTTGAGCACCTACTTCTATTCAAAATTGACGCAATCCTGGAGGCTGCATACTCCCCCCGACAGTTTGGATTCCGACCTGGTAAATGCACTGAAGACGCTGTCTCACTGCTTCAACAAAAAGTTGCCACTTCTAACGCAAAATATGTATTAGCTATCTTCATTGACATTGAAGGTGCATTCGACAATGTCTGGTGGCCACACGCCCTAGAGAGGCTACGACACATAAATTGTCCAGAAAACATCTACGCTGTCTTAAGTGACTACTTTCGAGCCAGACAAATTACACTACGCAACCGCCTTCATTCTCATACTAAAGCCGTAACAAAAGGGTGCCCCCAGGGCTCAGTACTGGGACCCAAGTTATGGAATCTGGTATTTGACGAGGGACTAAGACTAATAGACTTAACTGACGATGCTGAAGTGATTGCCTATGCTGACGATGCTGCCCTGATTATAGAAGGCGAGTCCAGAGCAATACTCGAGAAGTCTAACAGAGCACTCGATATCCTGAACTCTTGGTCAGATAAAGCAAAATTAACCATCTCAAGGACTAAAACAAACAGTATGCTACTTAAAGGTAAGCTTAACACTCATCCGCCTAGAGTCAGGCTCGACAACACAAACATAAAATACGTCCGTGAAATCCGATATCTGGGCATCACCCTCCAAGAAGGAAACAAGATCACAGCTCATGTTCAGAACATCTCCAACACTGCCAATAACCTAACCCAAGCCCTGGCCAGCAATGGGGTTACACGTTCACCAACTACCATACACTATACTCCTCCATATTTGCGCCAATAATCTCTTATGCCGCTAGCACCTGGGCACCCAGGCTCAATGTCCACCATATCCGGAAACTCAAATCCTCACAAAGACAAGCACTTCTACGCGCTACTAAAGCTTACAACACGATCTCCAATGACGCACTTCATGTCATCTCAGGAGTTCTCCCGGTTGACCTCCTCCTCCAAGAACGTTCACACAGATTTAGAATACGCAGACGGCTCCCTGTTCACACAGGTAATCTCCACCTGGCATAGAACAATATGACACCAACGACAAAGATCATTTGTACACCTTATTGCACGACGAAATTGTTAACATATGGCAACAAAGATGGACCGAATCCCCAAATGGGAAGATCACGAGGGACTTCTTCCCTAGTGTCTCCGCACGTCTAAAAATGCCATGGATCAAACCTGACCATTATGTCACTCAAATTTTAAGTGGACACGGAAACTTCGCTGCAAACCTCATTAGGTTCAATCTTGCAGAGGACGACCTTTGCGCCTGCAAAGATAGCGAACAAGACACAATGTATCACATGCTATATACCTGTCCGCGCTACATAGAACCCAGACTCCTTCTTCATGAAGCAGCTAGAGCCGTAGACGAAGTCTGGGCTCCTGACCTACAGTTCTGGACTCGTAAACACGCCTTCACAGCTCTCAAAATTTTCGCCAAACAAGCACTCCTGGAAAAACAAGAAAACTAAACCCGCACTGGTGGAGGGACACCCTAATGGGTAACCTATCACCCCAGCCCGAGCAAGGTTTTTGAGGGGTTTCCCTTGCTCATCGGCAAATGCCGAGCTGGTTAAAATCCTCTCACACATATTAACACTCAGCTCTCACCTCTTAGCACATCACAAACGAAGGACATAAAACACTCCAAGCATAAAAGCAGGATAACTGCAACAATCACTAAAGGGTCAATCCATTAGAAATGAACCAATTTTAATAAAATTTGTTGCTCGACATTTTTTATTTTCCTAATTTTTTTACCAGTTATTTCCCAACTAAAGGCGAGTTCAAAACTATGGTAAAAAAATTTTGGGGCTCATACTTTTTTTTTGGCGGCCATTTTAAGTTTGCTTTTTAACCATATTTCAGTCGAAAACATGTTTTGCGCAAATGTACGTAACTCTGTTAATTTTATAGATAACAAGACAAAATAAACACCAAAATTATCAGAATGAAATGCTCTACATTTTTGTTTCAACACAATATTACCTAAGTAGTGAGGAAAGTGAAGAAAAAAATTCAAAACTACAAATTGAAAATTGACTTAAAACGGGAGATTTCGTGCCGCAAAATTATTAGAAGGAAGAAAGACTCGCCCTTAATTTTTTTTTTCTGGTGTAGACCTACTATAGGACTACTCGCTGTAGAAGTTTAAAGCTTGAGAACTTTGCGGTTTTTTTTATACAATTTTTCAAAAATGCTCAAAACCGTATTTTGGCAATATTTGAAGTAGAATATCTCAAAAGGGACTGAGTGAAAAATTATGAAATTTATACAGATAACACCTCTTTATGATATAAAGATGTGATAAAAATTTGGTGACTGAGACTCAACTGGTTCCCGAGTTAAAGTGCATCGAATTTGGCCAAAACTTGCATTATACGCACATGAATTTTAACGGTAATTTAATAGTAAAAATCCACATTGTAATTTTAAATGCAAAATTTTAGTGAACCTAAGTATGTTACATAAAAGAGTTGTACATGTAGGCTACATTTCAAAAGTTAACATGACAGATTTATAATTTCCTCAAAGCGTTGAAATTTCGGTGCATAGTTTGCAATTTTTGGCCAACTTCGATGCACTGTAACTCTGGAACCAGTTCAGTCTCAGTCACCAAATTATTATCACATCTTTATATCGTAAGGAGTTGTTATGTGTATAAATTTCATAATTTTCAATCAGGCCCTTCTGAGATATTCTACTTCAAATAATGCCAAAATAGGGTCAATCCATTAGAAATGAACCAAATTGAATAAAATTTTTTGCTCAACATTTTTTATTTTCGTAATTTTTTTTACCAGTTACTCCCCAATATTAGGTGAGTTCAAAACTAGAGTAAAACATTTTTTAGGCTCATACGTTTTTCTTGGCGGCCATTTTAAGTTTTCTTTGTAACAGTTTTTCGACCGGAAACTTGTTTTGCACAAATGTATGTAACTCTGTTAATTTTATAGATAACAAGACAAAATAAACGCCAAAATTATCAGAATGAAATGCTCTACATTTTTGTTTTAACACAATATTACCTAAGTAGTGAGGAAAGTGAAGAAATAAAATCAAAACTAGAAATTGAAAATTGACTTAAAACGGGAGTTTTGGTGCCGCAAAATTATTAGAAGGAAGAAAGACTCGCCCTTTTTCTGGTGTAGACCTACTATAGGACTACTCGCTGTAGAAGTTTAAAGCTTAACTTTGCGGTTTTTTAATACAATTTTTCAAAAATGCCCAAAACCGTATTTTGGCAATATTTGAAGTAGAATATCTCAAAAGGGACTGAGTGAAAAATTATGAAATTTATACAGATAACACCTCTTTATGATATAAAGATGTGATAAAAATTTGGTGATTGAGACTCAACTGGTTCCCGAGATACAGTGCATCGAATTTGGCCAAAAATTGCGTTATAGGCACACGAAATTTAACGGTGATTTAATAGTAAAAATTCACTTTGTAATTTTAAATGTAAAATTTTTGTGAGCCTAAGTTTGTTACACAAAAGAGTTGTATATGTAGGCTACATTTCATCAGTTAGCATGACAAATTTTTGGTTTCCTCAAAGCTTTGAAGAGTGTTGAAATTTCGGTGCATAGTTTGCAGTTATGGCCAAATTCGATGCACTATAACTCGGGAACCAGTCACTAAATTTTTAACACATCTTTATATCATAGAGAGGTGTTATCTGTATAAATTTCATAATTTTTCACTCAGTCCCTTTTGAGATATTCTACTTCAAATATTGCCAAAATACGGTTTTGGGCATTTTTGAAAAATTGTATAAAAAAAACCGTAAAGTTCTCAAGCTTTAAACTTCTACAGCGAGTAGTCCTTTAGTAGGTCTACACCAGAAAAAAAATTAAGGGCGAGTCTTTCTTCCTTCTAATAATTTTGCGGCCCCAAAACTCCCGTTTTAAGTCAATTTTCAATTTGTAGTTTTGAATTTTTTTCTTCACTTTCCTCACTACTTAGGTAATATTGTGTTAAAACAAAAATGTAGAGCATTTCATTCTGATAATTTTGGTGTTTATTTTGTCTTGTTATCTATAAAATTAACAGAGTTACATACATTTGTGCAAAACATGTTTTCTACTGAAATATGGTTAAAAAGCAAACTTACAATGGCCGCCAAAAAAAAAGTATGAGCCCAAAAAAATTTTTACCATAGTTTTGAACTCACCTTTAGTTGGGAAATAACTGGTAAGAAAATTAGGAAAATCAAAAATGTCGAGCAACTTGGCCTGGTTCATTTCTAATGGATTGACCCTAAACACAGTTACACAGCCCAAATACCACCAACATCCCATCCGGATGAAGCACCAAGGGCACTCACAGGAACAAAACAGCACAAATGGTTACCAAAATTTGGTTTGACCCGAGGTTCTGGCTTCATTGCTTGGTACTCGGGGGGCAAGGGAGGGCACACACACAAAAAAAAAAAAAAAAAAAAGTCCCTTATTGTACGCACTTTACATGCAGGATATTTTACCTCACCCAGGAATTAATATTAGATTATTGCAGTATGCCGATGATATTTGTTTATATCTCCCCATAGTTTCCAACTTCCGCTCTGGACAAGAGTTGGACCACTTTCAATCGGCGTGCACGAAATGCATTGAGGCTATTTTACAACTAGGAATATCAATCAATTTGCAAAAAACCAATTTCATGATCTTTCAGTCCGGATTCCGTATTATTTAAATGTAGCATCTAGAAGGTTACAGGCAGTTCCTACGGTAAAATTTCTGGGAGTGATAATTGATAGTAAGATCACATTCAACCAACATTTTCAACAGAAACTATCTACATGTGTTAATAGAACTCGCTTATTTCAAGCCATCTCTGGAAAATACTGGGGTGCGAACCCCCTGACTTTGTTCCAACTTATTATACCACTTATCTTAACACCACTTGAATACGGCTCCTTAGCTTTCACTCGGTTAAAGCAATCCTTGAAGAACAAATACCAATCCCTCATATACAATCTCTACCGTATCATATTTCGTATCAATGGGAAACCGGCTTGTGCTCAACTTAAACAAGATCTCCCATACTTCGACTTTCAACACAGACGTCTCCGTAAAGGGCTTAACTTCATTGCGACGCATCTAATGATGACATCCACCGTGTTAATTCCGAAGCTTCAACGACTCCTGGATATCAATACCTGCTCCTTCAATCCCATAAGTAATACCTGGGATGATCTAGCTATGATCTTTTCCAACTTTTCACATTATACCTACATTTATAAAACCCCAGTCCATCCTATTTACCTAATGGAACGAATTGACCCATCGCCGTCCCTCCAGATCGATCTCACAACATTTAGCCACTACCAGCCACATCCGCAAGTACTTTGGATGGACTATATGGAACCATATAACCAGGACCCAGAATATGTGGTATATTTTACGGACGGATCAAAAACACTGTCCAACACTGGAGCCGCATTTTATAATTGGACTAAAGGGTACGGCAGAACATGGAAATTATACCATCAAGCTTCCATATTTACGGCAGAAACCATCGCTATATATACGGCCCTAAAAGATGCGCATTCCAATCATCATCAAAAAATCCTACTTTTTTCCGACAGTTATTCCGTTCTCCAATGTATTCAAGACACTTATTCCTCCAAGCGCTCTATCTACCTCATCCTATTACAATCCCTCATTTACACCCATATTCGGCAGGGAAGTCTGTTTCAACTTACATGGATTCCGGCACATCAAGGAATTCATGGCAATGAAATAGTAGACGCACTAGCCAAAACATCGGAATGTAAACAAAATATTGATACACATTTCCTGGTCCCACCTACAGATATTGCCCAGTCCATCAGTCAAAACATTGCCCCCTCGCGACCCTTGGACCCTTCCCATCCTCCTACTGAACAGGGGAAAAAATACAGCATGATGAGATTGCTTAAAGGGCTACAGGGTGTGCCTCCACGAGCAGTGATGTATTATTTTCGCCTTAAATATCATACGGCCCAAGTGCCAGTGTACGAATACAAGATTAATAGGAATATCAGTCCCTTTTGTGAGTGTGGTCAGCTCGGTACTGTTAATCACAAGTTTTTTGGCTGCAAGTTATTTCGAAAACATCAGGACACTTTATTAGCTTCCATTTACAAACATCTACCTCCTGGACCGATCCAAATAGATCAACTCTTAGCATATCGACATCTGGCAATCAACAAAGCGCTATTCCGATTCATCACCAGAACAAAAATGAAAATATAAAGCACATGATCTTCTATTATTGGCAGACTAATATACGGATATCCTTAGTCCCTGGTGGAGTGCCAGGGGTCTATAATCTCACAGAGGCCGGGACGTAGTAGCCTTCCTTTGGGAGAAGGCAGGAACGTCATATAAATAACGACGAAGAGAAGAAGAAGAAGATGCTGTTAGATTCTTCCGAGACAAGAGTTCAATAAATCTGCAATAAACTTTAACAGGTTATGGGTCCCAGTTCGGTTTACTGTGCAGTTTCTGTCGTCTCTTTCGTATTGGAATCTAGAAATAACGGCATCGAGAAGTTCTGATCGTGCCTTCTGTTTTTCCGCGTGAGTTTCCAGATAACCTTGAATTCGCGTTCGAGTTCGTCCAGCTCTAAAATGGAATATGCGAAAGGTATCAAACCACTGAAAGGACCAGAAGATTGGCCGACATGGAAAGATCGAGTTTTAGACGTGTTGGAGTTGTTTGATGCGGTCGACATCGTCGAGGGAAAAAGAATGAAGCCTACTCTGTCTGAAACTCCAACGAAAGCTGAAAAGGAAAAACTTGAAGCATTCAACAAAGCCGCAACACAAGCAAAAATAATCATTTCTCAGTGCGTAAGTGATGATCTGCACCAACGAATTTCAGGTAGATTATCAGCTAAGGAAGCATGGGACGTTTTGGTTGAACAGTTTGATAACAAAGCAGAAGACCAGTTGTTTCGTCAGTGCCTGGAATTTTTCAGCATGGAGTGGGATGGCAAGGAAGACGCGCCATCAATACTATCTCGAGTTAAAAATAAACATCACGAATTTGCTGCTGGTTTGAAAATGCGTGAAATTGAAACAGTTGAAGCTTTCCTCGAGCTACTGTTCATGTCAAAAGTTTTGTATATATTACCCAAGCGTTTTGAGTCTTTCAAGTCGAGCTATCTACTCATGAAAGCGAACAAAGCTAAATCGGTAGAAGATATCTCGTCAGCGCTGATTCTTCACGACCGTAATGTTAGCCAGCAGAAGAAGAAACCCAATAGTAATAAATGCAAGTACTGTAATATGAAAGGTCACTGGATCCATCAGTGTGCAAAATGGAAAGCTGATGGTAAGCCTCCGTATCCAGCCCGTGCCAGTGATTCTAGTGCAACTCCGACTGTCAGTGGTGGGGGTAAATCAAAAGACTCACAAGCCAACATCACTCAAACACGTGTTGCGCTAGTCTCAATTAGTAATGATGTAAATATCGCTACCACAAATTATCAGTGGTGGATAGATAATGGTGCTACTCGGCACATTACATCTAATCTCAACTGGTTCACTAATTACAAACCTTTTCCTGAAAATTCGAATGCCACAGTCAAAGCAGCTGGGAAAGAAGTTATCAAAGCTCTTGGTAGTGGAACAATCGAAGTAGCCAACTACGACATGGGGGAGTTGAGTGTATTCACTCTAAATGACATATGGCATGTACCAGACATATCACGAAATCTCGTGTCCATCCTTGCAGCTCATGATAGAAATCACGACAGCAAATTTGAGTCAACTGATACTGAGTGTCAGTTCAGTGTCAAAGGCCAGACAATATTCAGGGGTACTCAGAACTTGGGTGGAACTCTGTATCGAGCCTCGTTTCACACAGTTCAACCAGCTGAAGTATGTGAAGTATGGCTGAAGATAATCAAACCCTTCAGCTCTATCATCAGCGCTGGGGTCACATAGACAAGCGTTACGTTCGATCGAAGCTCGATTCTGAGTTGGATATTAAAGTGCCAGGAGACAGTGAAATCTGTGAGTAATTTCAGTTTGGGAAGGCACATCGTTTATCATTTGGAACTCGAGTAAAAGCATCTGCCCCTGGAGAACTGTTATCTGGTGATGTGTGTGGGCTGTTTGATCCATCCTTTAATGGACGGCGTTACTTAATCGTCATTAAGGACCATTATTCCCGATACCGTTACTGTTTTTTGCAAAATAAAAATCTGCTGTTAAGGAGGCTATGCGTGAAGTACTAGCCAAAGCTCGCACACTTGGACATCAAGTTAAGGAGTTTCTTAGTGACAATGGCGGTGAATTTGATAATGGTGAAGTGCGTGAAATTTTGAAGGAGTATGGTGTAAATCAACGTCTAACTGCCCCTTATACACTGGAGCAAAATGGAGCCGTCGAGCATGAGAACAGGACAATTGTAGAAATGGCTCGTACCTTCAAGTATTCAAACCCTGACATAAAATTTCCTGAAGCCATCTGGGCAGAACTGTGAGAAAATCAACAGTTGCTGACAAAACACCATACGAACTCTGGTTTGGTGTTAAACCGAGAATCAAACATTTAAGAGTTGTAAGTTCAAAGTGCTATGTCCATATTCCCGCACAGAAAAGACGGAAAATGGAGTCAAAGGCAGTGGTCGGCTATTTGATTGGGTATGATGGAGATGAACGTTATCGGATCTATGTTCCTGAAAAGAGAGATGTTGTTTCACCAGGATCCACCAGCAATATGTGCTCATTTGCATCCTATTTTACAGTTCCTAAAATCAAACCTTTCAAGTATCACGCAAATTAATTTTCTTAGTGATGGGCCAACTACTCAGTACCGACAAAAGAAGAATATTTTTGCCTGTTTGCAGAAGGATCCTTGAGTATGGTTTTAAAAGCGCCAACTGGAATTTCATGGAAGCTAACCACAAGAACAGAGCCCGGACGGAACAAGGGCAACCATGAAACATACAGGCGATAGGCTTGTCTGTCAAAATGCCAAGGTATTTCATGAACAGGTGTCAAAGGTAGAATATAAAGAATGATGTACTTCGTAGATGAAGTCAATGTAGATAGTGAAGCATCTGTAATGCCAGATCATGTGAGGGATGTAAGTAGTGGTAAATGTTCTACGGGACTCAGCCAACATATGATAGAAAACAAACATAACATCAGTGATGTAAACATTTTAAGAATTGAGGATGATTGCATAAAGAGAAAGGTCTATGAGGCATGGAGTATAATCGGCACCCAAGGGGTGTGTTTGAATAGATATGATGGAGATGTAGGTGAAGAATGGTTGGACGAGAGATTGAGAAGGGAAAATCCGATGGTAAAAATTCCCCGGCCGCCTGTGGAATGCATAGAGGAAGCAATATTTGATATTCCAAAGGAATGGAAAAGCAGATATTTTAGGAACAATGTTTTTATCGTTGGTGGACAAACGAGTTATCATGACGAAATTCAATCTTCCTTATGAGCAGTCTAGTGTGGTGTGTCACCTGAGGAAGACTCTAGGGAAGAGGCGAAATGTCGTGTGTTTTAACTTTTAACTTCTATCCACTGTTTTAGAAGTAATTTTTAAAAACGTCTTTTAACTGGAACTTACACTCACAGATTTACTGAAGGTAACTTTCCTCCTCATATTCAACAACTTCACCAGATAAAAAAGAATTGTATAAAACTTTGGGAACAAACTAAATACCCTCAACACAAGATTTATTATAACAGAACAACCAAAGAATTAAAAGATGCATTAAAACTTGATCGTACAATTGTTCTTGAAGACTGCACAGGATGGATCTTTATAGAAGACAACAAAGAAATTATTAAAATACAGAGCAAAAATACTGCCCTTAAAAACTGGCACTAAGCGGTCCTCGACTCCAGAAGAGAAAGTGAAACTCTTTTCCGAACAATTGTACATGCAGTTTCAACCAAACAATGTTGCTGATGCTGAATTCACTAGGACCATGGAAGAATCAATTTCACAGCCTCTCCAACTACCTTCTTACAATAACTTCTTTACACCAGCTTAAGTATGGAATGTCATAACTAGATCACCTAACAATAAAGCTCCTGGCCAAGATTTGATTGTTCAGCTTCTACTGGAAGCTCTCCCTCGAAAAGCACTAATATTTATAACACAAATATACAATGCTATTCTTCGCATAATTTATTTCCCTTCTAAATGGAAGCATGCTATTATAACTATGATCCCAAAACCACAGAAAGTGAAAAGTGATCCAAAGAGTTATTGTCCTATAAGTCTTTTACCACTCTTTTCCAAAATTTTTAAATGTTTACTCTTACAATTACTGGAAGAATTAAGACACGTTCTACCCACTACACAGTTTGGTTTCAGAACACAACATTCATGTCCACAGCAGCTACACTACATCGTAGATGCTATATTGGACACTAACGAGGAAAAATCAGTTTGACTATTTCTGGATACTGAAAAAGCTTTTTACAAAACATGGCACCATGGTCTTCTTTTCAAAATTAAGCCTCACCTAAAATATACTCCCTTTAGGATCATTAAATTATATCTTTACAGCAGAACATTTTCTGTAAAATATGAATCAGCTAAATCAAAAGCATTAACAATTCAATCTGGAGTGCCTCGAGGCGCATACTTGGATCTCTACTTTACATCACGTACACTGCAGACTTTCCAGTTTCTGACAAATTCGTAATTGCATGTTTGCAGATGACATTCCAATACTGAGTAAAGGTGTAATTGAAACAGCTATACAGCACCTTTGAGAATTTTGCAACGAAACAGACTTATGGTGCAAACATTGGAGAGTTGTGATGAAACTCAAAAAATCAAACGTAGTAAAATTCACATACAAGCATGATGTACTACAACAACCAATCATACTTCAAGGTGATCAGGTTATTGAGTCTAAGTCAGTCAGATATCTTAGCCTTATTCTCGATCAACGTCTAACGTGGAAAGATCATTTTTTCCTACTTAATTAAGAAAATTTGCCATTGTCTCCATGAGTTGAAACACATCATATCTTTTAAATCTTCACCTTCCCTTCAAGAAATTAATATCTACATCACTCATCAGGCCTACCTGGATGTACAGTTGTCCAATTTGGGGTTCAGAAACATCTTCACAAATACAAAGAATTCAGACTATTTAAAATAGGTGCCTTTGATTAATAACCAATGCTCCATGATACATCAGAAACTCAACATTCACCTCTGATCTAAATATTCCAGATGCACCAACAGTACTCAGCAAAGCTTACGTAAGACTAGCCAGATCATTCAACAACCACATCAATCCAACGATCCAGGACATTCCTACAAACTATCCACCAGTGCAATTACTAAAACTTGAATACAACCGGGACTGTCGCTGGGCAGAACCCCAGAAACAAGTGTCAAGTTCTCTTATTTCTGCTGTTATTAGCAAAACTGCAATGTATTATATACAATAAAGTTACCAAAATATATTTTTTTTAAAAAGAAGAGTTCTTCTTAAAATTGATTTTAGAAACGCTTTCAACTGCGTATGCTCCGTTCTATTAGGAATAAAATTCCCAACACACATGCATACATATGGAGGCTTACAGCCAAACTTTCAAGCTTTTCTACAATTCTGAAGTGACTTTATCACAGACAGGAGTTCAACAAGGTGATCCAGAGATCCCCTACTTTTTACTCTTACCCTGAACTCAGTTATAACTCAATTAAATAGTGAAGTGAATTTATTCTACTTAGATGATGGTACTTTGGGTGGTGAACCAGATGTTGTATCATCTGGCCTTAAAGCTGCAGACTCCTGGAATCTATGAAAATATTATTTGAAGGATTATACTCACTATCCTCTCACACAGCTTATTTTCTTTTGAAGAACTGCTTTATCATACCAAGATTAATGCACTTCTTTCGCACAACCCCACTTTAGTTAGTCAACTAATAGGAATATAAATAGTTTTCAGATTTCACAAGCATTAAAATGTAAAACAACAATTAGCAGAGCATTGAGATATTACTTTAAGTCATAACAATTGTGTCTGTAAGTCTGTAGCGATTCTTTACATGCTAAAAGAACTATATTCTTCAGCTTCTGCAGGTCTAGTTGGAATTGTTTCCAGATGGTAACTGCATGGCATGGAATTGTGCCTCGAGCTCCTTTTAACATGCTGTATATTTGCATTTTTTTCAGGTGGTACTTTACCAGGTAGTATGGAAATGTAGGTTCATATATTAGTCGTTTCTCCTTCTGGTTGACCAGTGTGTTTTTCAAATCCAAGAATGGGTCAAGAATGTATAATGATGAATCTTCAGTGTATACAAGCATGTCAATATGGCGACGGCTTCTATTTGTGGTCCTACCATGGACCTTTTATATACTATTAAACTAAGTTAATACAAGTAGCTTATTAAGTGTATTGTAACAAGGGCTCGTCGGGGTGCGAAATTAGGACATTTGTCTTCGGATTGAAGAAGGAAGGTTCCTTTATTCCATATGGGAATACTCAATACACAAGCAGATAACTCTTGAATGTTCTCCAGTTCACTTGACTATTTGCTGCTAACTTCCACTGTGCTAACTCACAAGTCACAGCACTGTCGCAGTTCACACACTGTGTGGACTTCCAAGTCTAGGTAGCCCAATGCCACGTCAGTCAACTCCGCAGTCTTCGCTGGCTCGCCGCTGCATGATCCACCTGTCGTGCTGAGTTCACTGGAATGGTACTGTCTCAGTTCAGTTCAGTTCACACTCTTCCCTCAAGTCACAAACTGTTCTTCCACGGCTCGCTCACAGGCTATATATAGGGCCGTCGAATGTTCTGGAGCTAAGGTCGCGATGATTCTGTCTGCGCATGATCCGGAAGCTTGTGGCGGCACTCAGTCACACCCCTTAGCATGCAGCCCCTCCCCTCTAGAGTGCATAGTCCACTCACTGCGATGTGTCTCACTAAGCCACACCCATCGGCAGGCGGTTCCAGTCTGTTCATTTAGAGGGCTGCCATCTTTCTAGACGTGTCGATTTCTCGAAGCTTCGCGGCATTGTGACAGTATTTTCTTATTTTCCTCATTACGTGAATACATGACCAAAAACATGTCCACATCTTAAAATGAATGTTCACACTATAACCTTATAACTCTGTAAAGTAATGTCCACACCGTTATGGAAATGTTCATCCCATAACAATAAGTAAAATGGCAAGGAGGCATTTATGCACTCTGTTATTTATTATACATAGGATATGAAAAAAAAAAAAATTTACATTAAAAAGTCTGACCTTAACAATAAAATTTAACATACAAATCTTGATCCTATATTCTATACTAAAAGTTTCGATTTATTTTTGTTCATCATAATAAATATTTGAAATAAAATTAAATGATATTGAATCGCTAGCCTGTGAGGTACAGAAACAATAAATTATTTAAAATTGTTAATATTAGAATTAGAAAATGCTGCATTACGTTGCACCTAGTGATATTCAAAAGTTACTGATTAACATTGAGCTTGGCCAATTCACTGGCATCACAATAAACGAGATGACATCAACAAAACGAAGTATTGTGACAATTATAATTCCAGCTTAACAGTGGAGGAAAATCACCACAATTGTGAGAATGACCCATTTATCACCTGTTAAGAGGGATCAGGCAGCAATTTTTAAACTAGAGTGACCAGACATCATGTTTCAAACAGGATTTTCCCTTTTTTGATTGAATGGTTCAATTGTACCAACAAAACTTGAACACGATGCAAAATGTCCCTTCTTTCACAATTAATTTCTTAATGTCCCAATTTCGTGAAATTTTTCTGTGTGCTAAGATGAGAAGAACAGGTTTAATATTGAAACTGTTAAAGCGATGGTGACAGTCAAAACACATTTCCGTGATGTATCTCCCAATAAATACTAAACTCACAAAAATATTCAAGACTGGTTCAGATCCCAAAGTGTAAACAAGATTTTGCCTAAGAAACTTCATTTAAGCTAAGACTTAGGGAAGGATTTAATAAGGTAAAGTATTTTTGGAATCTGTTTGTAAGGTTACCACATATATTTTGAGAATAAGTTTGACAGTGATTGAAGCGATGATGTAGCTTAAAGTTAAATATTGTTCATTTGAATTTTAAAATTAAAAATATATTTATAATATTTACCTAATTATGGGTTCTGTTTTCTCGACAAAGCGCACAACATGTCTGACTGTCCTGCTTTTTCATTTGTAAAATATGGACACCCTAGTTTATACTGCAAGAAACTATAGTAATGTTACCTCTTTGTCCCATCTTTTATCATATCTGATTTCAAGGCTTTAAGTAGAAGTCTACCAAAAAAAAAAATTCTTGAAAGTTAGAAATTTTTACAAGCCAACGAAAAATACCAGTTCTGGTTAACATGGGTTTAGGTTGACCAAAGTTTGAATAAGTTATACTGTTTTATATATATATATGTAGAGTCATGGCTAATGCAATTTAATACAAGAAAATATAAAACTAGTGGCTTAGAGATTTGAATTAAAAAAAAAAAAGTTCCTTAGTGTAGAACTTTACCAAAACTAACCCTTTCAGTGCTGAATTTATATACTTATATAAACAATCAAGTAAAATCATCAGTGGGCTCTAATTTTGAAATCAACAAAGAAAATTTCAATGGAAGAGCTGGTCTCCATAAATGACTAAACACATGGATAAAAATCCTCACATTTTACATAAAGCATCAATCTTATAAATCTGCTTTTATGCAGTTTTTGAACTGACACATTTGTATATCAGTAGCAGTGCAAAGGTATTTTGGTCATTCTAAAATAATATAAGCAGTTTTTTAATCTATTTGTAAAAAATGCTCTAAAATTGTCAGAAATAAAATTTTGGTATTCAAAATAACATTTACATATACAATGCATTGTTATTTACTTTTTGGGGGGAGCAAAGATATATGCACAATCATTTTACAAAACTAAATAACAAGTTTCTGTCTCCTTCAGAGAAATGTTTCCTAATAGTCAGGGCCGGGTTTACTTTTGTTATTAACAATAAACGTGAAATGTAACAGAGAGATGCTGGAAGAAGTACATGCACGATTTATCACAAATGTGTAATTTTCCTGCAAATTTTCACAAAAACTGGCCGTTTCTGCAAAAAAATCATTTTTAGGACAAAAACACATTTAAAAAAAGTACTCGTTTTGAAGATGTCGGCTATAGTGGAATGAGAATTCATTTGGAAAGGTAAATTAAGCCAACAGTGTAGGCTATGCATTATTCAACTTTATGACCTGCAGGACCATATGACAGCTGATGGTTATTCCTGAGCTTTCGGAATATTCTGTTAGAAATACTTTTGTTTTGAACTTCTTAAACTATTAGCTGCAGGGATAAATTATTTTGTATACAATTTTGTTTTACGTTAAACTTTTCCTAATAAATAATTTAGATGCTATTTTATAAGCATGGTAGTGTAAAAAGCATATGAGAATGATATTCAAAATTATCATGAAATATTTCACAAAATTTCTACCAGATTTTAAACTATATATTCAACTAGAGCACTGTTTTTATAGCTTAGACAATTTTTTTGAAACTGTTAGATGTAAGTAATTATGTTATTAGTTATAAAAATAAGATAGTAATTCTAAGCACCTCTGTAAATATTAGTTTTAACTCATAGGTAATATTATGAGTATTTTAATTTCAAAACTAGTATTGTAAACTTTAGTAATTAAGTTATTAAATACTTATTGTAGTTATGTAAGAATTTGACGTGTTCCATACCATGTAAAATGATCAAAGGATGAATAAACATATATTAAATTTTAAAAAATAAACACACAAAAAACCTGGCCCTGCTAATTTTTCTCATTAGGTTGCAGTAAACCGCAAATAAAGTTTAGCATGAATTGGAGGAATGTAAATATTACTTGTCTTGTCTAGGACTTCTCTTGGTCCATATGACATTCAAACACAAACTGTAATCTGGACAATATTTACAGGTACATCGATTTTATACTTATTTAGGCCTACTACCTAAATGGCTATTAACAATACTGTCCCTTCTGACCAAAGCTTCAGACATGCATTCTAGGTATTCCTCACATAACAACAAACACTTTAAAGCAAGATACCTCCTTTGACATTTTCCAATCGTTTACCAAAATCTACCAACCTCCCACTTTAACAGACACATCATTTGTGGGTGACATAATTAAATAACACGAGCAACTCGTGTTACATTAAAAGGATTAAAAACCAGATAAATAAGTATAATCTAACAATATATTTATGTACATGGAATGGAATGAAGGCATATGAGAGTTTCTCAATCTATAACAATTATAGAGCGTTTTATTTTATTAGCTCCTACCTAAAGAGTTCCGCTACCAAGCAGGCCATGCAATAACAATGGTTAAATTGGCACCCGTGAATTTGGTAGGTTTTGAATAATCTTGCAAAATAACAGTATTACCTCTGGAGGAATGTAAATATTACTTGTAAATATTACTGTGCTAACTTTGATTATAAGCGATTCTAGAAGTGCTTTATATTTTTCTTCCATGAATCATGCTTAGTTTAATTAAGATGCTGTTCTAATCTCTCTCTTATTTCATCAATCTTCTAACAAGCATATATGGAAGTTTTCTTGTTTTTATTCAACACAAAACCTATTTCCTTAAACTTAAAAGTTTATGAACAGTGCTTCCGGATATTATCTTTCTGTGTACATTTCCACAGTCACTTTTTCTGAAATACATCTGTCTAAAGAGTTGTTACAATCTTGCTTACTGACAGGCAGACTGATGAAATAGGAGAGAATCATCATCAGGATTAAATTAGGCAGGATTCTCAGAAGAAGAATGTGTGCACGTAGGCCTAAATGCAAATTTTCTATTATGAAGGTGTCATGAATATGTAAGTGGAGTGATAATTTTGTGATTGGTTTTTTAATCTGAGATGTGAACATTACACACATAGGCCTATTTTTGTTTAACTCAAATTTTTTTCATATACAGTAAAACCCCCTTTTTACACTTTTCAAGGGACCGATTAAAAAAAGTGTAAATTGCAGGAAGTGTAATAGCTGTAATGTTATATATTGCAAAATTTAATACTTGAAAATAAATATAGATACCTATGTACACTTACATTATCTATACAAAATATGTTGCACATTGCAAAGAAATGCATTTTCTATTGTTTTATTTCAACTTCATAATACCGCCAAAAATCATGCAAAACAAAAACACTGGCAATGATTCAAATTACGATGAATTATGCTATTTGAATAACTACAATACATTAAAAAGCAGTAAATTGCACCCGCACAGAAGAAAACCAACTTCACCTGGACTAACACAAATAAAAACTGACACTGCGTCTAAGAGAGTTGGCAACATAGCGGAAAATTTTGTTAAGGGAAAGCAGTTCTTCATTGAAAACCAATGTTGCCAATAAAGAAAATGTGTAAATGGCAGGAAATGCAACTGTTTGAAAGTTGTTAATGACAGGAACACTATGTATTATCGGAATAGGATAAAAGATGGGTCCAGCAGAAAATGATGTAAAAGGCAGGAAAATGTAAATGACAGGAATGTAAACAGGGGGTTTTACTGTATTTTCAAAGTAATCCCAAATGGTTTGTGTATTTCATTTTAAGTGGAAATTTGAGGGAATAAGGAGAATATTTATTAAATAATCTTATTTGTGAATTATCTAATGTTGATCAGGCACACTATCGTGCTCTTCAAGAAAAGGAATCAGGCTCCTGGTTTCACCACATATAGGTACATTAATGGACAATGTGACTTTCAAGATCTCAGAAGCCTTGTGACTTGGCTGTAAAGTTTGCCATCCACATAACCAATGGTTATGTGCGTAGTTAACCAATTAGGACATAAAAGTTATGTTGTCCTAAGAATAAAGGATGATTCTCAAGGCATTTCATGTTGAAATACCTGATCCGAAGAGCCCTGATATCAGCAGATGTCCCAGCAATCTTGGTACCTGTTGGTATCAATGGGTCAGATGGACCTCGGATTGTCACTAATTCTATGGATCCAGGAAAAACGTCTATTATGGGATGCAACTTGTGTTGGACACGCTGGCTACTTCATACTTCTCTACCTCAACGCATACTGGTTCTGTTGCAATGTCAGCTGTTCGTTTAAAGCATAACAAATACCAACAGATAGGAGAAAACTGTTATTTTATTCCTTTGCTGTTGACACAACACTTAGAGGAAGAAGGCTGGAATCTGCAATGGAAGATTCCTACTCAACAGAATATCTGATGCAGCTTATCATATGTAATCCCATGAGACTTTACGAGTTTATTGATAGATTCGCGACTGCACAGCAGCCGCAGCAGGAGCGAATTTATCTGATGAAACTCGTCAACTCGAGTTGGATTTATTAAGACTATTTCATGAATAAAAATGTAACGGATTATACAAATAATAATTAATTTCATCCTTCATTATATAAAAACAAAACTGACAGCTTCGAGATCACAGTATACTATGAATCAACCATCCATGAATCGATTCGAGTTACCACGTTGTGATCAGTGCTACCAATTGTGCATATAAGATATAGTTAACTTCATTCAGAAGCAGAACAGAATAAAAGCACACGAACTGGCTTGCACCAAAACAAAACTGTATTTTAACCAATGTTAAATTTTATATTATTTTGATTTCCAAACAAGTTATGTTGTATAAAATAATCTGTTTTTGTGCTGCTTAGTAGCAACATGTGACGTAATAATCACGGCACATTGATGCTTGTGTGACCAGTAATGAACTGACCATTTTATCAGGTAAAATCCCTTTCTCATATTAATAGCAAACATTTTATAAGATAAACGATTGTGATTGATCTATATCCGAGGAATTGCCAAACGATATTGGTCAATATCAAACATGCAGCATATGAGTGGATTAGTCAGTATAATTCAATGAGGTAACACTGCAAGTATCATGGGAACTTTCTCTCAGATCTCAAGGATGGAAGAATTTTTGTTATTTTGATTAGATCAGGTGCTGACTTTTCCAGTGTCGGTCCTACCGGGCAGCAGAATTCCCAAGGCTCAGAGCTAATAAAATAAATTATCTGCATAATTTATTAAAAACAATACTACCGATATACTAGAAAACAGAATAATAAAAATGCATTATATCTAGTTTGGGTCCTAATTACAAAAGCTCTGACTTGATCTGAGTCTCATGATATATCAAATGACCTCTGCCAATAGAACAGAAGCCTGTGTGCTTGCATCAAAGACAAGACTGAGTTAACCAAAAGTCTTCGGAGAACACCAAGTAGAATGTACAGTCAATCAAAGAAAAATCCATGCTAGTCTTCAAGTAAGAAATTGTGTACGTTCACAAGTAGGCTTCAATTACAAGAATATGCATAAAAGTAGTCAAATTTTTTTATAATTTAACTTAGACTACCTTCAGATTATGCTCTGGTTTGTCACACTGTTTAGAGTGTATAGAGCCTCTGAGTGGAGGTTTCATCACAGAAGACTAATTTAGTTACCAGTACACTTATTTTCTTATGGAGGACAGGGGACAGGGTGGTAAGCCCAGCTGGATATGTTACAGTAAAGCGTCAACTATCACACATAACAAATGTTCAGTCATGTCAGGATTTTTGAACATAAAAGCCCCCCACCCCCCCAAAAAAAACAAAACAAAACAAACAAACACACAAAAACTGATTTTTACCTAAATACTGCATTAACTTGGCAGATGTCAATAGGCCTACATACTACCGCAGCATAAATAATACTAGGCAGATTAAAAGAAAGTCTTTGATTTTTTTTCTGAATTATTACTGAGCATTCACTCTTTGCAGCCAAGTCTCTAATTTGTCACAGACAGGCAAGCTGTGTTACAATACATTCAAATAGACCACAATGGACAATTGAAGTTCCTAAACCATGCCTGTGCTTTTGCAAAGTATGTACAGTAATAAAAATAAAAGTTGAGGGTTCGGGTTTGAATTTTCAACATTCTATTCCTGGAGGACTTTGTGCTCAGGATTTTTGCACTCTGAAAAATCCATGAACCTCAGCCAGGTTTGAGCTCACAACCTTTGGATCTAAAGGTGGCATGATACCTCTATACATACCCCTAAGGTCAACAAATAATGAACAATAAGGAACCTAATTCCTATGAATATAATTTATTGTTCTTTTAGTTTGCTATATTCAATTTAAATTATTATTTTACTATAAATATAGGCACAGCTGTTTACAAAAACACATAGATCTTAAAAAAAAGAAGTCTTGTAATGATTTAATAAATTCATACCAGGTAGCTTTAAATCTCCCACCTCAGCTTTTTAAGAGGCTATTTGAAAGCTCACATTATGTTTACCCCATATGAGGAAATCTAACATTTCTTAAACACTATTTGATACAAAATTATAGAATTTTGAACATATCTTCCTGATTTTAATGTGTGATATTTAGTATTATGTTCACCAGGGTGAAGAGGCACTCCACACTTAACACAAAAACACCTAGTTTCACTATTTTTCTTTTCAAACAATCTCAGCAATAAAGATTTGTCTGCTCACATAAAAAAATTCATAGAAGTCACAGTCCAATAAAGAATCTACAAGGGTAACTCAATAAGTATCTGCACATTTTGTTTAATCTTTTGTAGATTGGCTGTACCGCTTTGTGCTTGTGCATATTGACATGTTGTTCATTTGTCTCCGCTTGTGGAATGTTTGACCATTATGTCTCAACTGAGTGTTACGCTGTTGCACATTAAACATGGCTGCACTGTTCAATGTTTGCACCAAAGAAGAACAGTGTGCAGTGAACAGTTTTTTTGTTGTCTGAAGGTGTACCAGGAACCGAAATCCAATGAAGACTTTCCGCACAATATGGGGCAATGTTTTACCACAACGAATGGATTGAAAAGTTCAAAAATGGTTGGACAAGTGAGAAGGACGAGGAAAGAAGAGGACAATTGAGCAAGTGAATATCATGATTCAGACAAACCAAAGAGTGACTGTCGACGAAGTGGCAAATCATATGTAAATTAGCCATGGTTCTGCATATGGCATTATTAAAAACAGGCTTAGCTTTCATTAAGTCTGTGCAAGGTGGGTCCCAAAACAGCTCACTGAACAGCACAAGCACAATGCTTCCTGGACTGCCATGCTAACGAAGGTGAAGCTTTTTTGGAACGAAAAGTCACTGGAGACGAAACGTGGATCCATCACTTTGAACCTGAAAGCAAACATCAAGGCATGGAATGGAAACACCCTGCATTTTCATTCAAAAAGAAATTCAAGAGTCAACCCTCCATAGGAAAAGTGATGCTCACACTTTTCTGGGACTCACAAGGGCCAATACTGCAGCATTACTTGGAGAAGGGCTCAACAATAAACAGTGCACGTTACAGTGAGATGTTGAGCAATGAGCTGAAGCCTCCAATTCGAACCAAACATCGAGGCCTTTAGTTGAAAGGAGTTCTTTTGTTGTTGCATGACAATGTGCGTCCACATATTGCTGCCCACACTGCTCAAACTATTGCAAAACTGGGGTTTGAGGTGTTAGAGCATCCTGCATACAGTCCTGATCTCACCCCATCAGATTTCCATCTTTTTGGCCCACTTAAAGATGCCTTAAGGTGCCGTTGATTCACCACAGACCAAGAACTGAAGAAAGCGGTGCATATGTGGCTTCCTACTCAGCCAAAAAACTTTTTTTTCTGAGGGCATCAGGAAGCTTGTGCAATGATGGATCAAGTGTATTGAAAAATGAGGTAATCGAAAGTTTTGTATTGTTATTACCATAAATTTCAAAAAGAGAGTGCGGATACTTATTGACTTACCCTTTTACTAACAATACAACACGATCAGAAGTATGTAGGCCTACAATGAACCAATATTTCCAGAAAATACGTGAGCAGGAGGCTGAAAAAGAGGAGGGTCCAGATCCATGCTCTGTTCACTTTCATTGTGCCTATCGGTACTAATATTTTCACAAGGCCTTCTTTCCTTGCTTCCTGAATCACTACCACTGTCTGAGGGGATTAAATTATACCCAGCATCATCATTGCATAAAATATCTAACAATTCAGTATTAGATAATGGCTTATATTGATAATAACTGTAATTCATTGAAGCACTGCATGCCGAGTTAACGCTACTACCCTGCCATTATTCACAGACTGACTGAAAACCAAAACCCTTTCTTGGAAACACATGGAATTGACGTAGAAACAAAGCCACAAAACAGTCAGCTTTGGGTAGCATGGTTTAGGATAAAGTGTACACGAACACCATCTAGCATCCTAAGAAAGAATCAGCATAAAAAGTTGGAAAACAATTAAAAATTGCAAGTGCGAGTTTTAAAAGGAACAACTCGTTTATGATACACAAGGATTGGCTATTCTTAAAAGAGTTAGCTGTTCTACGGGAGTCAGTGTTAAATGCACCTTGCACCATTCAGACTTACAGAATGTTTCTGATCTGGACATATAACTGAAAAAGGGATATAAAGTGATTGGATTTTTCTTTTGCCAACCTACATGATCCATTTATTAGTGTTCCCATGATGACAGAACAATGAAGCAAGGGAATGAATTCATCTTTCCTAACATAAAAGTGTCATCTCTCTCAGTCACAGTCTTTTCTTATCATACAGTTACATTTTAAGGAATAAAAAAATCATTAATTAAGGGGAGTCATGGGTGATACCTGCCCATGAACTTTTATAAAATGATTTACTGGACAAGGAGAGCTGTAAAACGGACAAAGCTACATAAAACAGAACAAGGATTTTAGAGTGAAAGACATGGGGACCCCTTGAATACTTTTCACCCCAGTTCAAGTTCATCTCTTACCAACACATCCTCAACCTGATTTAACTCACAAAAAACACAATACTGTAATTTCAAAGTAAACCTTGAAAATAATTTTAAGATATCCTCATATTTCTTTCCAGTTCATTATTTAGGAAATCAAGTTAGGTTACATTACATTGAACTAACTAAGGAAATCGTTAATTTCCGAAGAGGAAAGGGGTTTTGCAGGTTGTGAAGGCTGCACTGGGTGAAACTGGGACATTCCTATAAGAGGTTGCTGCATGGGTGCTGGCATTCTATTCATAGGCAGCTTTGCCGGTCCTGTTGGAAGGAGGGTATCTAGAGAACTAGGAGCTGTGAACACTGACTGACTATTGTTCAACACTCCACCAATCATAGGCTGGCGAGGTGGTGCTGACTGCCACTGCCACTGTTGGTTCACAGGAGCGGCCTGGAATGCTCCAAAGCCTTGGGGCGATGCAGCTGGCTTGAACACCGGTGCCGTCGTAGCCTGCCACCCTGTTCCTCCACCCTGGTCTCCTGCAGACAGTGGTGGTCGACAGTATTTCATCTGGTTCAGATTGCTCTCCACCAGCGATGCAGTGAGATCTTTCACTTGTGACTGTGGCTTTGGTTGAGTCGGTGCAGTAGGATTAAGAGCAGGCTGTGACTGCAGGCGCTGTTGGGCTTCCTGGTGTTGTGCAAGCCTGCCAACATGAACACAATATGTGTCTGGAGTTGAATATAGTGATCAACTGTAATAATAATTATAGAAACTAAATCCTAATTGCCTATTTCTGGGACTAGTAGTGTAGAAAACGATGGTAACTATCTTATTGTTGGACATGTAGCAAGGAGAAAATTTATGTTGAAAAATTGTAGGCCCAGAAAGAAATAAATGAAGAATGAGTATATCACAGCAGAGGTTAGGCTCTAACAATTGAAGCTTAACCACAAACAAGAGTTTATATTACATTAGGGTGTTCATTCGTCCCATTTTTTCTGGGACAGTCCTGTTTTTTACTATCCCACTGTCCCGAAAGTTTTGTTGGTGACACTCAAATGTCCCACTCTTTTGTGACTCTGATTGGCCAGTGTGTTTTACAACAGCGAAAGTCTTGCTCATTGTCAAAACATACTTTAATGCAGTATTATATGCTGACTTTTATGATAAATTATAAGAAAGGAACACATTTCTGATAGAGTACATAAAGTGAAACGCACAGTGACAATGAGGCATCTATTTCTGTCGAATAAATTATCTACACCAGTCTACAGAAGAAAATTAAGAAGTCATTTGGGATAATTTGTGTAGGCCTACATGAGACAAAGGTAAATTGTAAATATTCCCAAAATTTTGTGACAAACTTTTATCCCCTCTTTTCCTTAATTGGCCCAGGTTTTTTACAAAAAAAAAACTGAAGTGTCCCATTTTTATATAAATATTATATGGACACTCTATATTAAATTTTCCAAGTTATGAGAAAACGTGCTCAAAAGAAGTTGATGCTTGGTTAGTCGGGATGCCTAGTAATAATGTAACATAGGCCTTTGTACCATAAAAATTAACTAACTTTATCTAAACTACACAAGTTAATAATAAGATAGGAAGAAACAACAAAAATAATAACAACCCACAGAATAATATTGGCTGCATATTGCAGAACAGATGGACAATGTGACTATAGTACCTTGGCATGAAGAAAGCAGGAGTATTACATTCATGTTCAGACCCTTGTTCCATGATTTTTAAAGCAGATTTTGTTTCATAATTTTTGGATAGTGATTCAGTTCTTAACTATGTGTATAGGTAGATAGAAAAGACGCAAATAACTCAATTTTTACAAAATCGTGACACAGGCCCTTGTTTGGGGGTTAAGCTTCAATTTCAGTTTTTTGCTTTGGATAAACAAATCATCCAGTGGCTGATAAAATATTGGCCACTGCAAGCAACCTTCCTTCTTGAAATTGAGAGTACTATTTAACTTATTGCTAGTCAATCAAGGCTAGTTATGAATAGACATCAAGCTCGGAAGTGATTTATTAATAGGAACATGAGTTTTACTACTAATTAAGCAGTATAATGAATAGAGTGATTTGTTCACATGCGTTATAGCTATTTCTCTCTCACAATTCTTTAATTCAACTTTCAGTTCACTGATGGACGTGGAAAGTATGTGGGTGTTATTTACAGATATAGCACTATGGATTATGTAACTGAATTGAACTGAGCCTTGATAATATGATACACTGTATATGCATGATAAGGTTTAAATCAGGATATCTTATTCCAGAATTATCATCATCCTGCCATTACAGCCATGTAGAAAAAACATTAATAATGACTAATAGTCCAGTAGCGTAAAACCAAAAAATTAGACGAATCGGAAATAATTGCTACAAAAGGTTTTATTGTTTTAATGGCTTCATTTGTTGCCTAATATGACTATCCTAGGTTTTCCCCCTCGGCGGAGTTGTGCTTAAGTGGTGGGGGGTAAAAATGAGACCCCCAAAGGGGTATTTTTGCGGTTTTACGGTTATATCTCGTAAAGAACTCACGATATTGAAGATATGGTCCTATTAAAAGTTGTAGGGCATTAAATTTTGCATTGTTTGTTTGTTTGTTTGTTTATTCACCATATAAAATATTACAATTTTTGGCTTCGTCATACAATATACAATTTAAATACCCTGCAGTATACATTAAAATTGCTGTTTACACAGGTATACAATTTGTGATCTATAAGTACAATATTAGCTGTTCAGACCCATTTTGCTCCATGCTCTACTCAGTAATTAATAAACATGCAAACGTATATATAATATCCACATCATTTTGTGAAATCAGAATAAAATAAAAGTGAAGTAAAACAGACCAGTATCGGTATGAGATTATCAAGATACAGTAATAATGCATTATTATATTTGATAAGGACAAAAATACTTATTCAAATTTAGAAACCGTGCAGTATTCTTCATATTCTTTTATAGTGTAGAATGATTTGGCAATTAAAAATTCTTTGAGTTTTATCTTAAAACTTCTTGTCGAATGTATTTCTTTAAGCTGGGGTGGTAGCATATTATAAAATTTAGAGCCAGAAAAGATTATGTTCTTCTTTGCAAATTCACCTCTGTAAGAGTTCAAGAAAAGGTCAGTACCTCTTCTCGTATAATGATTATGAACATCTGCATTTCTAACTAATTTAATATTTTTGTTAGTTTTAACAAATGTGATTACGTAATGTAGATAGATTCCAGTCAGTGTAAGTATTTTTAATTTGGGAAAAGTATGCCTGCAAGTTTGATTATATTGTAATTTCCCAATAATTCGAATAGCTCTTTTTTGTAGTGAAAACAATTGGTTAAAGCTAAGACTATTTATAACTCCCCATAGAGAGGCATTATATTCAAGGTGTGAATGAAATAACGAAAAGTAAACTACAATCAATGTCTCTTGTGTTATAACCTGTGATAGTTGCACCAATAAGTATATTGTTTTATTTAGTTTGCTATAGAGATTTTCAGTCTGTTTTTTCCAGTTCAATTTACTATCAATATTAATACCAAGAAAATTTATAAATTCAGATTTGAGAACATGATGATTTTTGTACAGAAAATTAATATCATCAGGATTACTTTTAGTTAAGGAGAAATCAATATATTTTGTTTTATCTACATTTGGAATCAAGTTGTGTACATTAAAATAATTTTGTAAAAATTCACTTAATATCTTGCACTTATGGTTGATTTCTGAAATTGTTTTACTAGATATCAACATAGTAGTATCATCGGCATATAAAGTAGTATCAATGTCAAATTTTTTTAAATTATTAGGTAAATCATTTAAATATATCAAGAATAAGAATGGTCCAAGGACCGACCCCTGAGGAACTCCAAATTTAACAGTTTGGAAAGTTGAGCAATATTTTGTTTTTTCTCCATTTTTACTTAAATAACTAATTTCAGTACACTGTAATCTTTTTGAGAGGTAGCTTTCTATCCAGCTTCCTGATATTCCCCTAATGCCAAAGCAATTTAATTTGTATAATAATACCTTGTGGTCTACACAGTCGAATGCTTTGCTTAAATCAAGAAATAAGCGTATAACTTTATCCCTTTTATTTAGAGAGTCTATAATTTTATTTAATGTTAAATTAATGGCATCCTTAGTGGATTTGTTTTTCTGAAAGCCAAATTGATTTCCTGTTATGATATTGTTCTTAGTTGTGAATTTAATCATTCTATTCAAAAATACTTTCTCAATTATTTTTGAAAGGGAGGAATTAATAGTTATTGGTCTGTAATTGGAAACATCAGTTTTTTCACCCTTTTTAAAAACAGGGATAATTTTTCCTCTTTTAAGAGCATCAGGAAAAGTACCAGTTTCAAATGATGTGTTTATTATATGTGTAAGTGGTTTAACTATAAATTCCTTACAGATTTTAATCAGTTCATTTGAGAATTCATCAAGTCCAATTGTTTTACTCTGCTTTAGTTCCACAATGACCTGTTTTACTTCAGTTTCATCAGTTGGCAACAGAAACATTGAATCAGTTATATGATGTTCCAAGACATATGATTCCATTTTCCTTTGTTCTGTGATTAAATTTTCAGCTAAATTAGTATAGTAATTATTAAAGATCTCTGCAACACTTATTGAATTTGTGATTAGTTGATTGTTCCTTTTGATATATATATTTTCCTCAGAATCTTGTCTGGAGCTGGTTTTACGCAAATTATTTATGATAGACCAGGCCATTTTTGGTTTGTTCTGCTATTCAATAATTAACCTACCATTATGTAATGCTCTGGCTTTTTTAACTACTTCATTATAAATTTTTTTGTAATTCTTAAAATATTTCTTGAAATTAGCCGATGTAGTTATTTTATTGATTTTGGATAAGGTTCTAAGTTTGTCTCTAGATATGCATAATCCCTTTGTAAACCAGCTAAAATTAGTTTCATGCTTTTTGTGACTCGATACTTTACATTTAGCAATTGGGAATACAATATCAACATAGTATAGTAGTATAGATGAAAATTGTTTTATCATTTCATTAACATTTTCTGCTTTGTAAACTTCATCCCAGTTCTCCATGCCAAGTTTCTGATGTAATACAGGTATCTGAGATTTATGTATAATTCTTTTGTACTCATAGGTTTTTTTATTAATAGTCTTTTTGAGTTGAGGTGCCGAGAGATTACAGAAAAACTGTAATCCAGAATGATCAGATATTCCAAAGTCAAATAAATTAATTTTGGAGTACTGTGTAGGAATATTAGAAAAAATATTATCTATACAGGTAGCTGAGTTTGGTGTAATTCTAGTAGGCAAATTATTACTTGGCAGTAAGTTGAATGCTTTTAATAATGTTAATAGTTTACTGGTATGTGTATAATTTTTTATTAAGTCCATGTTAAAATCGCCAGCTAGGAGAGTGAATTTATGTACATCAGTTGAAGCTGATGAAAAAAATATTGTAACTAGAATTAGGTGGTCTATAAATTCCTACAATGAGATATGTTAGTCCCAAAAAATAAAATTCAATTGCAGCAAATTCTACTTCCCATTCAACAGATAATTTTGTAATATTTGTCAAAGTTTTACATTTCAATCCTTGTTTTGCTAAAATTGCGACTCCCCCCCCTTTTGCATTTTGTCTTGAATAACTAGATATTATGTTAAAACAGTTGTAATTGGTTGTGTTTATTTGTTCCTGAGTAAGACCATGTTCCGTAAATATAGCTAGTTCTGGATTTATATCATACATCATTAACTCAATTTCATTTCTTTTCCTGCACATATATTGTACATTCTGAACCATAACTTGAAAACCTTTTTTTAGACCTATTTCATTGTCTTTTTTATTAATATTATGTCTTGTAAAGAGAGGTTGAACCTCTTTTTTAAACTGATCACTAATATCCACAGTGTTAGTAACCTTGTTTTGATTTATATGAATAGGCCTATCTATTGTTCTAAAAAATGACCATCATTTAGAGGAAGAGAGACAGATTTTTGTTGATCTTTATTGATCAAATGGCTGTTGACCCAGTTCTGTATCTCATTGTTAACATATTGTTTCCCTAACCAGTTGAGATGCAAACCATGGCTGGTATGAAATCGCTTTCCTAATCTACTTATATCTACATATGAACAGTTCTTAAAATATTTACACACTTTCCTAAACTCTTCATTAATTTTTTTCACTTCAATATTTACACCAGAAAATTGAGGTAAGTCATGACGATGTGGTACAGAGAAAACGAGAACCTGAGTATTTGTCATCCTTAGATCATATATCTTTTTCCTAAGAGCTACACGAAGTTTTTTGGATTCCATGGAGTCAGCATCATTTGTTCCACCAAGCAACACCACAAAGTCATCATCACCAAAGGATTGTGTACTTGAGGGAACCACATCTTTGAACTTTGCCCCAGGCTTCACAAAAGCAGAGATCTTATGATCATTGTTTCTTCCTGTTTGTTTCCTTACATTTCTGCCTTGACTATCAGAGAATAAGTGAACTGTTACTTTGTGTCTAGAGGATTTGCTACTCTTATTTTGAGAGACAGAGACAGGCTGTCTGTACTCATGCTCGGTTGTATCGGTGTTTGATATGGTATTTAAAACTTCATATTTATTTTTAAGTGGCAGGAAACTATCACAATCTAGTCGGAAAGAGTTTTTTCTGAATCTTCCACCAACATTTTTCCATTCTGCTTTCTTTCTATCCGTCTGCCTAAACTCACGGTCATAATCCGATGAAACCACACACATTTCACCTTGACTTTTTCGCCACTTTTCATCAGTAACATTGAGGTTATGTTTTACCATGGTTTTACTATATACATTATTTACACGTTCACAGTACTTTATGTTCTTCAAATTGTTTATTTCCTTGTTAAGACTTTGAATTTCGTCTCTTGCTTCTTTTAAATCTTTGTTAAGAATTTCTATGATTTTATGAAGAGACGCCACTGTGTTTACATCATTTAACTGAAGATCATCTTCCTTTGCAGGCACTTTGGTTGTAGATATTACATTATTCATCGTTTGGCTAGTGCTACCTTTATTTCCATAGACATTGAATGAGACTAAACACATATTTTTTGGACAATCCGTTCCCATACCACTGCTCATCAAAATTGGACAAATTTTATATATTTATGAAAATCTAGCGGACCCGTGCTGCTCTGCAGCATTTCTGAAAGAAGAAGAAAATGTCTAGCCCCCATCACTTTTCATTTGTTAACTAAAAATATATATAAAAAATTAAGAAAAGAAGAAGAAATTCTTGCACCCCAACACTATTTTGTTTGTTTGTTGTTATTATTAAAAATCTCTCTATTTTTCCTCTTCAGTTTTATAAAAATCAATTGTCTGCGCATAACTTTCCTCTCACTCAGCTGATTTGAGTGATCAATTCGGCATGTTAAAGAGCTATTTCTGGTGAGTGTCCTTAGCCTATCGCCAGCTGCGTATGTTAATTAGAGCCTGAGTTTTCGCCTCTCAAAGTTACAGAATTTTTATATCTCAAGGATGGTGGTAGTTGACTGATTTCCAATGCCTGTTAACATATCTGTGCTTGAATACCATTCGTTAAAAAAATGAAGCAAATCAGCCAAGAATACGGTAATAGAGATGTGTAAACATAGTACTATAGCACTCCAATGTACTAGTCTTGTACTTAGTAAATATATAAAATATTAAAATTGTAGAAAAGAAACACAATTCTTCAAATCAATTAGTGATGATTTTATTTCATAACAAAAATTGCAGTTAAAGGTAGGAAGATGAAAAGGGGAAAAAATAGGTAGGTATACAAATTTTACAGACGTGGACGTTTCAATGTCGTTGGGCCATTCGGCTCCTCAAAGTCTGTAATTTCCGATAAGGAGTCCATCGCCCCATCACTCGGTTCCTAAAAGTCTGTAATTGTCGTCGCCCCATATATGCAGTCCAGGTTTTCGTCAACATCTGGTTCTTCAGTTGCATCTGGTTGGAAGGAGTTAGTGCAGGAGTTCCCCTTGCAGTTAGCACAAATCAATGAGCAATTAATCCCAACCTTCCAACACCCACAACTATGTGCACACCCCTTGTTGCATTTGCAGAAAATTGTGGAGAGAAGAGACTATGGAGCTGGTTCCTTGGAGGTAGGAATGGGGTCATGACCAAACTTTGAAGCCTGCCATCCCCAGAGGAGCGGATCCATTTGGTGTCCTAACCACATTTGTACTTGTAGGTAAGTTCCCAAGCAATGTTGGCGGGCTGCTTCGGATGTTGGTAATAGGGATGCCAGGATGAATTTGGATTTCACGAAAGCTTTGGAAAACAGGTTGAATCGCAATTTATCTAAAGTATCTCCTGCCCTACCTCCATAGAGGGTTGTTAGTTATCGTAGGCCAGTTTCGGCAATAGCTTCAGTTTGAGTGTCATGGTCAAAGAAAGGTTTGATTTCTTCGAGAAGACATCTATTTTCGACCAACAGCTTGATCACCTTCTTCTTGCTTTGCCTGAAGATTGCCGAAGTTACATCCACTTATGGTGTGGAGAAAAATGATTGGCATTCTGATGTTGTCTACCGAACCTGTTGGGACTTCTGATGGGGTCGTTCCTCTTCCAGGTTTTGAGAAATATATGTTTGCTGATGGTGTGGTTAGGGCACAACCTTCTCATGCTCCTCAAGGGCCGTGGCAATAACCAGGTGGTCTGCGTCTTCATTAGCTTGCTTTACTGCGAAGCCTTCACCTTTAAGCCTCTCAGTAAGCATGGTAATACAACGTGCTTTATTTCTGTCGTTGGAAAGGAATTGCTCCTGAGTTATGGTCACCACCATTAACTCGGTAAAGATGACCTCAGGAGTAGTATGTCTTTGGCTTCGGCGGAGGCGCTCAGCAGATTTGATGCTCTCGGTGGGCAGGTCTTCGGAGTAGCCATTAAACACCACACTTGTCGCATTTCGGTTGTAGTGTCTTTTTAGGTAGTCAACGTATCTGGTTAGGAATAAGTGGAATGTTTCACCTTTCTTCCACACAACCCGGCGGAGAAGAAATCCACCATCGATGACAAAAGCTGCTTCTTCCAGGTTTACCTCATTCAGCGGTGTGAAGAAGTCATATAACACTGACTTGGGAGTCTTCCTCATTCCAACTACATCGTTGGCCAAACTTTAAGGTAGAACTTTACGGAAACGGCTGGTCCAACAAATTCACTTCTAATCTCATCGAACGCAGAATTTATTCCTTTATTACCTTTGTATAGATCACTTTATTGATACATGGATTAGGTTAAATGATATTACCAAAAAGCAGAAGTTAAAACGAAAATTTTTCATAAATATGTAAAATTTGTCCAACTTTGATGAGCAGTAGTATGAAAACGGGTTGTCCAAAAAATATGTGTGTTTAGTCTCATTGAATGCAGAATTTAATGCCCTACAACGTTTGAGAGGACTATGTTTTCGATATCATGAGTCCTTTACGAGATATAACCGAAAAACCTCAAAAATACCCCTTGGGGGTCACATTTTTACCCCCACCACTTAAGCACAACTCCACCGAGGGGGAAAACCTAGGATAGTAATATTGTGGAAGTCAGAAAGACTATGAAACAGGGCACTTGCAGTAATTTTTCACTTAAACTTAACTTTTTTAGCTTTTACCTTGGAACTACGTAGTTTCAATCACCAAAACATCAATTCCAAAGATGGAGTATATCTTTACAGATATAGGCGACAAATTGGTAGTTCTAGATACAACTGAATATAATAAAAGGATGGACCAATTACTAGCATGTGATGCATTCCAAGAAGTTAAAACTGACCCACTTAAGACATGCATTCAAGAAGTAAACAATACCCTAAAGAGAACCCAGAAAATAATCATGAAACAAGAAAAATTAAAGGTTAAAGTAAACAGTCCCACCATAACTAAAATATATGGCCTACCGAAAATCCATAAGCTGGGCAATAAAATGAGCCCTATTATAAGCAATTTAGGAACACCAACCTACAACATAGCCAAATGGTTAGTTAAAAACTTTCAAGAACTGCCCCAATTTGAAAGTCGAGGTATTCAGAATTCTTTGGTACTAATTGAAAAACTAAAAGATATATTTGTTTCAATTTTATGTTACAAATCATAATATATACGTTATTACTTCACTGTGTTCATTAATTATACTTTAATATCTTTCTTCATATTTTGTTTAATTTTACATTCATTATTTTTCGGGTCAATGAAAAGTTTAATGGTATGCATACTGGGACGTTCCACCTGCTCACAACTGTAGGAAAAAATTGTTCAAAATTGGATGGCTTCTAGGTATATTGTGTAACACAGAATGCCCTTGCTTCAATTCTAGCCCTAAATTGTTTTCTTCATTAAACTTAAATTCATTACTGTTATGTATTGGGGAAAGGCTTTCGGAAAGCCATTAGTGCTAGACCAGAGGATAAGGAGAAGCAGGTAACATGGACATTAAGAAGGGAATTTTTTTTTAGTATTCTTTAAAGAGGGAGGGCCATCGCATGGTTCAGACCAGAGGTTTAGAGGATCATGGGATTAAGGAAAGCTATTGAACAGGGTATTTGCCCCATGTTTGTAAAGGGAAAAGAGACATGTCAGGAATCAGAGGGATGGGCATGTGAATTCACACTAGAAAAGGGGATGAAAATGAGAAAAGAAAAAGTAATTAAGGAAAATATTTTAAGATAATGCCTAAGAAAGTTAGGGAAGTGTTTGAATAGAGTGAAGAAGAAATGGTTTAGGTTGATAGAAAGAAAAATAAGATGAAAACTTGGAGCTGAAATCTTAATACAAATGGATCTTGGAAACATGTTAACTGATTTTTCTAAAATAACTGTGTTCTGATGGATGTCTACTAGGTCAGTGATCTGAGTCAGAGTCAGCAGACATCTATTATTTCACAACAAGTACCTTAGCACTCAATAACTTTTACTATTACTATTACTGTTATGCACCATTTTTCAGTTTCACTTCATACCGAGGTTCCAGTAGACTTCTGGTTTCAGCTAAAAACTTATTTTCTCTTAATTAGTACCGTACGTAATTATTCAAATTATCTAAAATTCTCAAGCGAGTCAATTCTTTTAGGTAAGTTATGTATTTTCTGATGTAAAAGATGCAATTTTTTACCCTTGAAATAGGCCTTAAAACTGGTGTGCACCTTACATAATGAAGGAACAAATTTATTGTGCTTTTTTTCCTTAAAGTCTTGCAAGCTGTTTTTGACTTCCAAAATCTTTGTTATGTGTGCATGCTCCTTTTGATACTCCCAGACCTTGTTGATCCTCATCAGGGTGCATGACTTTCTCATGGCTTCTCATTTAGCTATCTCACCCAAATAATCAGTTACTGAGTTGAGTTTAGGGCAGCCGCCCTCATATGGTGCACTGTGCACACGAAGCAGGTATGACAATAGAGGGGCATCAAGCAGCACATGTGCCAGCATGTCTGTGACATACCATTGAAGTGTTGTTGCTGCAGTAATGGCTCATTTAAGGGGAATACAGAAAAATAAATATAATGTGGAGTGTCACTATAGAAATAAAAATGTCAGTAGATATGATTCAATTGTTGGAGATAACCGTCTAAAATGGTTCAGGAGCCTAAACAATCCCCTATTAATGAGGTAAGTTTCAGTGTTGTAATTAAAATCAATTGTGAGCTTTTAGAAATTAGTGACAAGATGTTTCAAGCGTCAAAATTTGGAGATGTCAGCACAATGAAATGTTTCTCACTTGCATTATTTTTACATATACAATGACTCTATTTTATTTTATTTTATGTTATTGCACTAGTAAGGATGCTTTGAGGGTGAGTTGTAAAATATCGCACTTGATAGCACAAGAGATGCAGCTTTTCACCATTGGCCCCTTCATCAAGTAATGTTTACAAATGGCAGTGAAATCCGTATGCCCTATCGAAGTAAACAAATTAAATCTACTACCTCTTTCTCGGGATACAGTGGCACATCGTGTTCTGCAGTTAAATGAAGATATAGGAAGACAATTACATTTGAAAGAAAAATATTTTATAATGTATTCTATTTGTCTTGATGACAAGTGTGAAGTGTATGCTGTCATTCAATTTCTGAATGTGAAGGGGAGCATTGAAGACAAAATTCATTGACAAATGAGTAATGTGTATGGTCCAACTTTCATGAGTGACAGCAAAGTGCGGCAATGTTGCAGGAATTTTGAAGCAGGACGTACAGATGTTCATGATGCAGGTGGCCAGGGAAGGAAGCGAGTGTCAACCGATGAACTTGTTGAGCAAGTGGGTCAGGCAATTTGAGAAAATCGTCGGTTCACAATTTCTGTGTTGAGTGATTCATTTCCTGACATTTCATGGTCAGATCTCTATACCATCGTGAGTGAGAGACTCCAGTACTGCAAACTCTGTGCGAGATGGGTGCCCAAAATGCTGTCCGACCTTCACAAAACACAGCGAATGGGTGCCACCTTAACGTTTCTCCAGCGCTATCATGATAAAGGAGAAGATTTTTTCAACAAAATCATCACGGGGATGAGTCAAGGGTCTGTTTCAAAACTGAAGAAACAAAAGAGTAATCCAAACAGTGGATGCATTTTCATTTCCCAAATAAACTAAAGAAATTCAAGCGAATCTTCTCCAGTAGAAAGTGTATGGCTCTTGGTGGAATTAATGGAGCGTGGCACGACCATCACCACAGCCTCGTATAGCATGACTCTTGAATGCCTATGAAGAGCAATTCAGAACATGCAAAGAGAAATGTTCAAAGAGGAATGTTGTCATCAGGTATTGTCCTTCTTCATGACAATGCATGGCTGCACACTGCAGCTGCAAAAAGAGCGTTTTCGATGGACAGTATTTTGTTACCCACCATACAGCCCAGACTTGGCTCCCTCAGATTTCCATCTCTTTGCTCACACGAAACGCTGGCTAGGAGTACAGAAATTTGGCTCAGACAACAAGCTACAGACTGAAAACACAGCTGGCTGATGAGGGTATTGGAAAGTTGTACCATGCTACGACAAATGTCTCAAGCAGACTAAGCAACAATGTAGAGAAGTAGCTGGAAAGTGTATCTAAAAGTTCCAAATAAAACAATTTTGATTTTCATTCTGCGATCGATCGGACTTTGAAAAAAAATAGCCTCGTATTTTATTGCATATTTTTTTGGTACTTTTCAGCATATTTACATACATGTTTCCAGTTTTTGAGATTATACTGTATAAATCCGCACTTTATTAATAAAAATAAAATATTAGTAATAAAAATCAATAACAGTAACAAACGGTAAACTAGGGTAAATTTATACTTAAATCTTTCTTCTGAAGAAAAGATTGGATGAATTCCATTTGCATTTCAAGCTCTAATTTTTTAAAATCTGTTTTGGAGGCCTGCCCCCTGGAAGTTTTTTTTCTGTTTAAGGCTCTGATTTAGTAAGACCTTAGCAAATTCCATTTATTTTTACACAATTCAGCTGAAAAGTTATGAAATTAACACAAATGATCGCTATACCCTGGCCTAAAATATTTTCCTACATCTTTTTTAATAGCTTTCTTGAAAACATACCAGTGATGATGCGTTTCACGGCAATTTCCTTCCACATGAAGTGATTGTTGTCATAGTATTTTATGATCTACAGTATAAAGACATTCATGTACTGAACTAAAATTATCAGTGCTTCCATTCTAGAGCAAGACGACCACACATTTTATTGCTGTAAAATGTAGGACAACTTCCAGACCACTTAAACCAGAAAATATACAGTAAAACGTAATGATAGTATTCCCACTTTCTTAAAGAATTAATCCTGTTTGTTAGGAAATCAATTTTCTCTGATTAATTATCATAAGAACAATGTGTTTAATTTCTGCTTTTAAAAAACTCTGCTTTGAAAGAAATCACACTTCTAAGGAATAAATATTTTTATAATTACAAATATCTACCCCATAATAGTGAATTTCCAAACTGATGAAACAAATACAACTTGACAGTCATGGAAAATATAAAATCAACTCTTTGAATGCTTCTGCTGGATGGAGAGGAAAAACAGCACATTACCAGCACCTGGAATAGGTTTTATTTATTAATATTTTGATTTTCAAAATGTTTTATTAATATTTGAAAATACTTCTGCTCTCGATGTCTTATATTTTCTACGGTCATTGCTTCACTGCCTCCATATTGAAACACACTTGTTGAATTATACTATTAATAAAAAAAGAAGAGGTTAAGGCTCGTACAAAATACACAGAAAAATAAAATTATATATTCAAGTTAGGTATTATTTGGGGTTGTGACAAAGATTCCCAGAGACTTTTTTTCTTTTACTACCACTTTACAAGAAGAAAATTTAATTTTCTCCTATTTTCTTGAAAACATCTCTAACACTTTTGTTTAAATTTTATACACAAGACATTTTACTAAGAACTAAACTTTTAGTTGAATCACTTTTTCCTAAAAATTCTCTGAAGGATATTTTGAAAATCAAAATATTAATAAATAAAATCCATCCTTTGTACAAACCCAGGTTTAAGGTCTTCATGTGAGACTGAAACAACTGATTATCTCCTGTAATGGGGCCTCTTATACTATTGTATTGAACTTGCCTAGGGTAAAGGAAGCTGTCACAATGATATTTTTTGCTCATTAAAGGCAAAGTGACTTTTAAATGGAACTTACATACCATATCTTACAGACCATAAGATGCAATTTTTTACCTTGAAAACAGAGCCTTGAAAGGTGAGTGCATCTAATGGTCCAAAGTAAATAAAAAAATGGAAATTATAGTAAATATTGCCGGAATACCAAAGTTATATCAAGGTATTGTAAACGATAAGGTAGTTAAAAATTTTGGCACAGACTGTACCTCAGTGCACTTGTCACAATCGTAAAATGAGGGAATACAATGCGAAAAGAAAGGAATGTTGAGTTCTTTTATACCAAAGGAGTTGTCTCTGCCGGGTGGTTTAAATGAAGACAATGATCTCTGAACAGCCTTGTCTATTACACTTACCATATGCTGAATTGAGGGTTACAGGGTGTAAAAGTATTTTCAGTCTTTCATGAGAAATCAGTTCAGATGTTAAAATTTACATGATGCCACCTGTACAGAAGAGATTTTCGTAAAACACAGGTTCTAGGTTAGAAGTGATTTACACTGATTCCATTGTACAAGGTTATAATTTGTTTATGCAATTAAGTATATTATTCCTTTTAAAATTTTTCGTTTATGATCACATTAAATTTTTTTTCCTTTAAATTTCCATCTTAAAAACAAGGTGCATTTTATGGTCCAGAGCGTCTTGTAGTCCATAAAATATGGTATATGTCACAGTTTGTGTCTCATGTTAAGAGTTATTGTTTTCTTTGTAAATGGGCCTTTAGATTAACAATTTACTTTCAATATTGTCATCGATTTTATTTATGTGTAGGCCATCTTTATGTTTCAATCAAAGTCATGCAACCGAGTTGTTACAGAAGGAGAGATTAATAATTAAGATCTAGGAAGTGTTTCCTTACCTCTGTTTGTCTTGTATACTGAGAGATGCGTCTGTGGTAGTGATGACCGTAGTATTAGCATTCCCATTGATCTGTGGTTTTGATGTCTGGTTGTTGGACTCACTCCCTCCCATGTAATTGTCCAGTCCAAGTCCTGAGAACATCTTTTCCAGCTCGGTCCGTGGCTGAGGAGCCGCCACCAGTTGAGTGGGATTGTTGTTTGCGGTACTCAGGCTCATGGGAACAGTTCTAAAAAAGACAGGACCAGTAAGTATGTGGAGCACTGCACTATGCTCGTTTATGCTAAAGAATAAACAGGAACGGGGAAAAATTATGTTATGCCCCGGAAATAAGACTTAAGAATTAAAAAATTAATTATATTAATTTAACACTGAATTTGATGAAGTCATGAGTTGGCTAGGAAAGATACAGTCAGACAAATAAGCAGATAAGATTACAAGAAAAACTGTGCAGATAAGCAGAACCATTTTGTCCGGCAGATGTGAGTTGCAATGCTTGGGAACTGCAAATTAATAATATATACTGGTACTAGCATGCCTGCATCTAGATTAGAAGTGCTTACATTGGCATTTCCGTGTGAAGGAAGACTAAAATGTAGTATAAAGTGCGCTGAAGCCCTGCTAGAACAGAGCCAGCAGGCAACAAAATAATTTTAAATATAGTAAGGGCCAATAGATGTCACTAGACACTAATTTCCAGTTTGCTGCACAGCTATTGGTTAATTTCACGTCGCACGCTACTAAGGATGTACAAAATGAAGAACGCACACAAGTATTCATCCGTGTGTGGGAAGGATAGCGTCAGTATGAATTATTATAAAACGAGTTAGCAGAATGCGCTGCAAATGGCAGTGAATCTTTTGTGACTGCTTCGCAATGGCACGTCAGTCAGCCATTCATTAAAATGTAACTAACAAAATTAATATTTCATACTTAAAATATTTAAAGATAGGATTATTTTAAAGCATGCAATTCCATATTTTTCAAAGTAAAGTTGAAATAAGGAAATATTTTTTAAAATATGTTTTCATATTACATACAAAATATGAACATTAATAGAGAAAGTATGGCTTTCCATGAGCAAATAAAGTGTTATCATATGTGTTATATATTTTACTAATTGTGAGCAAATAGGGAAAGTCTAACTTTCCACATTCCACATAATTTCATGTGTTGAAATTATGTGATGATGTAGAATGACTTCTGGTCAGCTCACAAAGATAGCAATGTTTCAGTAACATAGAAATTAAACATTCTGTTTACAATTAACTAATAATTTAGTTAACTTGTTTTGTTTAATAGATTATTTGGTTAACTTTTATGTAAAGTTTAGTCAAAGCATCGGTTGTTTATTTGAATACAATTTTTATTTATTTGTAGTTAAATCAATTAAAGTTAATTATATTGAAGTTTTTTATTTTGCGTACAAAGCAAACAGACAAAAATAATGTAATTAAAAGATCTTTGAAATGCTATAATAAGGAAACAGCATGTGCTGTTTAAAGCAAGCTCATAACTGATTTTATTAAGCTATTTAATTAAAGTTTAATTAACAAAATTAAACTGTAATTCCAAACACAACAATTTTATTTTAACTAAATAAAATAAAATAATGTTAGTAAATAAATAGAAATAAAAACTTAATTTTTTTATGTCAAGGCCTATAATTAGACTCACTAAACACTATATTTTAGGTAGATTTTTTTCGATTGCAATCATACCATGTCATGACTTTTGAAAAATTCTTTCATATCTTTACGTTTCATGCCTCCCAAAGTACGAAACCACTGCCTGTTCAAAACAAATGTTGTGATATTTATATACCGTGTGTCCGGCTTAAACGTATAACATTTCATTATTTTATTACTTGACAAGTATTGTTGACTGCCTCATATCATCTCTCCACGACTACTTATTCAAAATATTTGCAACTACCCTCCATATCTGGAGACCAGATTCTCTAACTGCCATCTGAGGACACACCATGCTTTGGTGACAGAGACCCACCCCTTATATATATATATATATATGACATGTGTACATGTGTGTATACACACACACACACACACACATATAATATATTGTAACAAGGGATCGTCGGGGTTTGAAATCAGAACACAGAGTTTCTAATTGAAGGATGGAGGTTCCTTTATTTCCTATTTCCTATACAGCCAGAAAACTCCTGAATGTTCTCCAAATCACTCTTTCGTTCGGGGCTCACTGGCACGTCACAGCACTGTCCCAGTCCAGTCCAGATCAGCTCACCAGCTCTTCCGTTCACTAGTTCCTCCGTTCACCAGTCCCTCCGGTCACTAGTTCCCCGTTGACTAGGTCTTCCGTTCGATGGTCCCTCTGTTGACTAGTCCCTCCGGTCACTGGCTCCTCAGCTTCCCAAGTCACAGCTACTTGAGGCCGCGCCGATCGGTTCACTCCGTCCAGGTCCTCAGCTCCTCAAGCCACACTTACTTGAGGTCGCGCTGATCAGTGCTCTCCGCACAGTTCATACTCTGACGCTGACTCTCTCCCGCTGTTACTGACTGTTACGGACTGACTGTTCTCCCATTGACTGGATCATCACTCCTTGCGGATTGACTCCCTCTGACTGACCGTTGCTACTCATGGACTGTCTCTCCTTGACTGACTGTCGCTGTTACTCTGACTTACTGACTGACTGTCCGCGTCGCCTGTCTCGCCCCCTTAAATAGTCTTGACGAATGTTTTAGAGTCGATGTCTTGAAAGTTCTCCGCCCACGCATGGTCTAGAATGCCTGCGCACTGCGCGGTCACAGCCCTTAACGCGTGGCTCCTCGTCTGGCCCCTCCCACGAGCGCACACCGTCCACTTACCGCCGGGTGCCTGTAGCAGGCTGCGCCATTCGGCGCGCAGCCCCAATCAGCAATAAGAGGGCCACCCCTTTCTAGACGTCTCAAATTCTAGCACCTTCTGGGTGAGTCCTTCTTCTGTCAGTTTCAGGGAGATTCTTTTCTGGGCTTTGTGACAATATATACACTGCCAGTCAAAAGTTCCCGGACACTCTGCAATAACTCTAACATACTTATAATACTATCATAAAATATATTTTTAATCGATAAAAATGATTAATCTACACAGGAATGGTACCAAACTAGCAATAGAATACCAAAAGCATGATAACAAAGTCCAAATTACACTGTTAACAGTTAAACTTACTTCTCATCAAAAATCCTCCTTGGACGGAGATTAGTTTCTGCACGAGTTGAGGCATACGGAAGACCAACTTCTGCAAACAGTTCATGGGAAATTTCCTCCAGGCATTCTGCAAGACTTCGAACCTGCAGTCCTGTGACGTTGGAGCTTCCTTTCGCACTCTTCTGTCAAGCTCTTCCCAAAGAAGCTCTATCCGATTCAGGTCAGGTGATTGTGGTGGACATTCCATTACCACCAAGTCACCAGCAACTTGTTTCCTGTTGAGATAGTTGGTACAGAGCTTAGAAGTGTGTTTAGGACCATTATCCTGCTGCATGACGAAACCCCGGCCAATTAATCTCAATCCAGATGGTATGGCATGTCTCTGCAAGATGTTATGGTAGCCATCTTTGTCCAGTGTATCTTGAATTCTGTGAAGACTTCCCACTCCACTGAATGAAAAACATCCCCATACTATGATACATGCTTGATAGTAGGTGTAATGCAGACTGGGGGCATTTTCTCTGAGGGAGACCGACGAACATAAACACGACGCCTCTGACCAAAAATCTCAAACTTTGACTCATCTGTCCAAATAACCTTCTTCAACTCTTCGACTGACCAATTTTTATGTTCCATTGCCCACAAAAGCCTCTTCTGATATTTCCATGCCTTAGAAGAGGCTTTCTCACAGCAACTCTACCAAAGAAACCTGCAAATCTCAACCTCCTTTGCACTGTGCTGACAGATATGCTCTGTTCATGAGACATATTGTACTGTGACTGAATCTCTGGTGCTGTCAGCTTCCTATTTCTCTTGCCCATTAACACTAGAGACTGGTCCTCCATGCTGGACGTCACTCTAGGTCTTCCAGACGTTTACGATCTTTATTAGATCCAGTTGTACGGAAACGTTTCATAGCATTAGCTACCGTGGAACGTTTCAATCCCTGTTCCAGGGCTATCTGATAAATAGAAAATCCGGCATTATGAAGTGCGTTAATAGCAAAACATTGTTCAGTGCTCAGGGATGGAGCCATTTCTAATTTTGAATTAAATTACCAAAAAATATTCACTATAAACACTTTAAACTGGTGTCCCACCACTGATAAACAGAATTTCACAGTAGATAGTAAAACAGTAGACAGTACGCCCACATTTTTCTCACAATCACAGTAGAATAACTTTTAAATATGCACTTTGACACAATGCAATGCAGAGCAGACCTTAAACCAAAAACACCCTGCACATTCGACCGTGTGAGATAAGATTTTAACCAAATGTAAAAATTGGTAAAAAGTAAAAAATGGCACAAATAAGGAAAAAAGCATTATTTTAAATATTTAACAATAAAAGAGCATAAAACCCTCTAAATATATTATAGATTAATATCTGAAGGATGAAAGAATCAAAGTATGTTGGTGGTATAATCACCATCCAGGGAGCAATTCAATATAGAACATAATATATGCAAGTGTCCGGGAACTTTTGACTGGCAGTGTATATATATATATAAAGCATGGAGGAAGTTATTTTTAAAGAAGTAAATTAGACTAATACCACAATATAAGTATTTATACAGTAAAGAAACTGTGGGTTAAAAGTCCTGTGACAACATGTTAACTGAATGACACTAGCGCTCCACACGGTGAGTAAGTAAAACTACATTCTCATCATACCAAATTACCTGGGAAAATACATGAAAACATCATAAAATATGTTATATTAAGAGAGAAAAATACACAATATTTTTCTTCATTGCAAATCTGAATTTTAAATTTAAGAAATAATAAAACTGGTATTATATTCTGGTTAAGAACAGGTAAACAATACCTAGGGATAGTCACATTTCATTAATCCCCAAAGCACGAAATTAGTAATAGAAGTTCGACCGACTCAGCTCTTCTCAAGTTTCGACCACACCGATGGATGCGAACCGGGTGGTAGTCAATCTTTCCAGCAAGCCTCTGGACGCAGCCACAAACTCGGTCCTGGCAAAAGGACTGAACTTCGCTCCAACACCTAGAGCCGTTCCCATCAAGGACATCATTTGCGGGGTAGAGCAGGCCATACGTGATCTTCCGCCTGATGCAGCCGAGGAAATCCGCAGGGAAACATGTCTGGCCCTGAAAAGGACCGATTTCAAGTCGAATCTGAATAAAGAAGAACATAACGCACTGCGGGTCCTAAGAGCAGACAAGGACCTAGTTGTGCTGCCTGCGGATAAAGGTAATGCTGCTGTGGTACTAGACTCAACGACGTACAAGGACAAAGTGTCAAACCTCTTGAGTGATCCGTCTTATAGAAAGCTTGATAAAGACCCAACATCCAGAATAGAGAACCGAACCAGAACACTACTTAAACGCTCCAAACTCCCAACCGATATTGTTAAAAGCCTTATTCCTCGCTCCTCGGTCCCACCCAGACTTTATGGCCTGCCCAAGATCCACAAGACCGACGTCCCGTTACGCCCTATCGTTAGTGCCATTGGGTCTCCCACCTATACCTTGGCGAAGCACCTCACCACATTACTTCAACCCGTAGTTGGGACTTGTGAGCACCACGTCAAAAACTCTACGGAGTTTGTAAAGAACATCCACAACATCAAACTAGACCCTCAAGATATACTAGTGAGCTTTGATGTAGTGTCTTTGTTCACAAGAGTCCCACTGAAGGATGCACTACAACTTCTAGAGAGCAATTTTACTCCGGATGTCATAGCACTTTTCAAGCATGTGTTGACGTCTACATATTTCCTGTATGATGGGCAGTTCTATGAACAGCAAGACGGCGTGGCGATGGGCTCTCCTCTCTCACCGGCAATTGCGAATTTTTACATGGAACATTTTGAACATCTGGCCCTGAAAAGGACCGATTACAGTCCCAAATATTTCTACAGATATGTTGACGACACTTTTGTGGTCTGGCAGCATGGCATCGAGAGACTAAATGACTTTTTGGGCCTTCTAAACAGCATCCATAGTAATATCAAGTTCACCATGGAAATAGAGAAAGACGGGTGCTTGCCGTTCCTTGATATTCTAATCTGCAGAAAAGCTGATGGCAGTTTAGCCCATAAAGTGTACAGAAAACCCACCCACACAGATTTGTATCTAAATGCCAGTAGCCACCACCACCCGGCGCAGAAGAGAGGCATTCTAAAAACGTTGGTACATAGAGCCAGATCCATCTCGGATGCCGACAGTCTAACAACAGAGATACAACATCTCCGGAATACCTTCCGGCAGAATGGCTACGGTCACAAGGACATCGCATGGGCCCTGAGGAAGACTGATCGCCAGCCCCCCACATCGTCGGAAACCGGACCAAAACTGGCTTTCATTCCGTACATGCCTCCAGTCTCCAACAAGATAGCCAGACTGCTCCACAAACACAACATCAAGACCATACATATGCCACCACCCAAAGTGAGACAATGGGTTCGCCCTGTGAAAGACTCTCTAGGATTGCGGACTCCGGGGATCTACGAAGTCCCGTGCCAATGTGGAGCCGTCTATATAGGGCAAACAGGCCGCACCATTGAGGCCAGGTGCAATGAACATAAACGCTGCATCCGGTTGGGTTACCCGGAAAAGTCGGCGGTAGCGCAACACATGTACGACCATGACCACCACATCAACTTCCAAGGGGTGAGAAACCTGGGCAATCAACCTACCTACTGGGGCCGGGTCGTGGCCGAAGCTCTGGAAATAAAGCTACACCCCAATAATTACAACAGGGACAACGGGCTAGAACTCAGCCAAGCCTGGAACCCAGCAATCAGAATTCTACAGGAACGGGCCAAATCAGGACCAACTTCAACACCAACCAATAGCATTCCTGCTTTTCACCCCGGGATTTCCTGTGCTCCGATTGGTCGCTCTCTGCAAACTCCACCATCTATAAAAAGGAGCCAGACACAGAACTAGCGCACTTCTCTCCCAGAAGATGGCTGCAGAGCTGACAGCAGCCGAAAGCTCGGAAGCAAACCATATTTTAACCCGGTTGGAAGCCCGAGAGACCATTATATATAAGTTCAAATTACTATAATAAATTCGTTTCTAGTGTTTTTTTATTCAAAATATGTGTTTATTCATTCGCAAAATACCCGGTTTTTAAGGTTTTATTGCATTTTTACGCGAAATACGGGCAAATATAAAAGTTCTACTTTAAATTAACTCATATTTGAATATATGTTTTTTTTTTTATCCACGGAAAATATTTTAATTAAAAATGTGAGCCGTTGATGAAAACGTGAGTCGTCGGCTTTATTTGAAACTCGAAGATGTCAAGGTCAACTGAAGAAGGGACTTTAGAGGAAGAGGGTGGAGGAAGGAGTTTCTGGCACCAAGATGTTGGCGGTCGGCGGCGTAACTCACGGCCGAAACAAGTAAACAAACGGCCGATCTATTCTTCCAGTCTTTATATAATAGCAGAATAATAATAAAAATTTAATAATGAATTAAAACAACCTGTAAGTTACGTATTTCAACAATTTCGCATTTAACGAAGTGGGTATTGGAGGCTACAACCTGTAACATTATGCTTCCCGCCGAATCCCGCGTGAAAGAGACGAAAGTAGGGATGAACATCGGTTGTTAAAACATCGATGTATAATTAAACAAAAAAGCATGGTATCCGAAATTTAGGCAACGTTCAAAAATAAACTGAAATATTTCCATGAAAACTATCGATGTTTTTGGAAATTTTGTCAATAGTCCTGAATGTCCGACTCAGAATGTATGTTCATGAAAATTAATGCAAAAAACTGTGGATATTAAAAAAATGTGTGCGTGGAACGCCACACGACAGAAGTGAAACTTGTTTTAATTTTTGGTTTTTTCAATTTTGGATTATTGGATTTTTTCAATTTTGGATTGTAGAACTTTTAAATATTGGGTTTTTGGACTTTTTCATTTTGGATTTTTTCAATTATTTATGTTTTAATTGTTAATTTTGAAATTTTGGATTTTGGATTTTTTTAATTTCGGATTTTTTATTTTTAAATTTTTAATTTTGAATTTTTTTAAGTTTGGATTTTTAAATTTTGGATTATTAAATTTTGGATTTTTTAATTTTTTAATTTTGGATTTTCAATTTTTTAATTTTGGAATTTTGGATTTTTTAAATTTTGGATCTTTGACGTTTTTTATTTTTGGATTTTTATTTTGAATTTTTTAATTTTGGATTTTTAGATTTTTAAAATTTTGGATTTTTTAATTTTCAATTTTTGGATTTTTTAAATTTTGGATAAGCCTAATCATTGAGTTGATTGTTTTCTGTGCAGACCGTTCCATCACACCTCACTAATTTTGTGATGATTTTGAGCGTAACACTAATTTCGTGATGATTTCTAACGTAACGCAAGATCTCGATGTACCCCTACCGCGGCTAAAGAAGTTTCACTTCAAAAACATCAATGTCGGGAAGAAACATATACTGTTTTCCATCAATGATGGTGATGATGATGACGAGTGATTATTTTAACTTTATTCGTACTTCTATTTTTTAAGTTCTACATGTTGACAAATAAAATATTTTAGGATGAATTTGTGCATTTTTTTAACTGCCGTAACCACAATGTAAAGTAAGGAGTTTATTTAATTTTAAACTAAAATACAAGCACCTCAAGTAAATCAGGTAAGCTGTTTCATTTTTATTTCATATGAATTCAAGACATTGTCATATCACTCCTGGATGTTACTTGATATGAAGCGTCCAATTCCAAAACTGTCTCAATCCAGTTTTAACAATTTTCAGGAAACGTAAAAAACTGATAACTTTTTTCCTAACTGGTTGCAGTGTTCCAATTTTTTTAAAATTTTACAGTTGGGAGACACTCTTCTCATGAGTGATATTCCTGAAAATCAGGGATCGATATTTCAGGAGTTATTTCATATTTTTGTTTGGATTGAGAGAGTTTTGAAACTGTAAGCTGGAACGAGAGAGTTTTGGAACATTACACAATTCTTTTTCGTTTCCAATATTTTAGAAGAGGGTTCTTATTAATGTAAATACAATAATCTATTACTGCAATTTCTATTTTGTCTATGACATTGAACTCAAATATTAAAATTAAAGGTCATACGGAATGAATACATTATTCTGTTTGGTTATTACACTTCAGATCAAATTTTAAGTCTTCTTTTTCCATAAATAAATCCTCATTTGCATTTTCTTCTCTGTTTAACCTTGAATCACTCTGTATTACGCTCTTGTAAAATGATAAATCAGTCATATTTCTCCACTCGGAACAAAAGTGTTGAGATCGGATAGTTTCTCTCTTCCTTCTGATTCTGAGATTCTGGGGTCATCTGCAAAATGTTTTTCGTCTCTTTAACACTGATTTGAATGCTCCTATGTCTGTTCCCCTCTCACAATCACATTTTTTCCAGATGCAGTTTTTCTTAGAATGATTCACTTAGCAGCGGAAAACTGGAAATGCCTCTGCCCAGGATGTTTGAGAGTAGCTTGCGCTATTTTTCTTCCAATCAAAGATAACAAAATCCTCTCCCAGTTCCTTCAGATAATGTCTCTATATTCACATGGTTTGTTAATAGTATCCCTCTTCCTAATTACATTTTCTATTCTCCCAAAAACTCTAATGGCTGGAAGAAAAGAGTGGCCGACAATAGGGAATATAACATGGAGTTCTTTACAGTTGGTATGCTATTGTAGAGCCAATACTGTAATTACTGTAATATTTTTATTTTGTCCTGGGCACCCATCAGCATACACTTTCATGACCTTAGTTTCTCCCGCCTACTTGTGTTTTTCTTTATTTTTTCCCCCATTTCGAAGGATCTTTCAATTTCTTCCGTCTAGGTGAAATCAATATATTACTTTCCATTTCTTAAGAATAGTGCTTAATTAGCTTGTATTTGTGAGCAATGCACAGAAAACACTATCTTCTTATTTACAGAGAGTCTGTACTATTTATTACCTTCTAACAATGGGTATATGAGTGACAACGTTCATAATTATAATTTTTCTAATACACTGCTGACAACAGCTGGAAACATAAAATGAAAGGTTGTTTGTAAGGGAATTTAAAAGACGGATGGAGAGAGTTTTGTTATCCAAACAATGAATATTACCAATCCTTGCTATGGATGGAGGAAGTTTTGAAAAAGAAATTCATCTATGGAACGAGACAGTTTTGTAACAGTACATGGGATGGAATGAGAAAGTTTTGAAACTGTTTGTCATTTCTGAAGCTTAATTTTGGAAGGAAAGAGGAAGTTTAGGCACAACATTCATTACTACATTGTTAGAGATATGTAGGTAGATGACGAAACCGCCATTATCTCAATTTTTTAAAAAATGGATTGAGACAGTTTTGGAATTGGACGCTTCATATATATTATCAGTGTACGGAAAAAAATGCAGTTAGATTTAAAAGCTGATTTTCAAGATTTTTTTTATATTATTATTTTTTTTTTTTACCATTTTTATGACGAAATTCAATTTTTAAGTAGCAAAATATATGTAGAAATTTTGCATTTTATTTGACGAAATCCTGAGTTTTTATTCACCACAAATCATCAACTCTAACAATACCTAAATAGGCTACTGATAAGCACTGTATCTAGGCCTGAAGCCGAACTTTTGAAATAGCATGCCAACTGGCAGAGGGAGTGTGCTGCAGCTACTGAGTGCATCTAGCTGCAGGTTTAGACAACAAACTGCCATTTGCTGCATTTTGCTCTCATCGTTACTTGGCGAGTTACAGACACTGAAGCGAACATGTGCACAAGTTATTCGTCGGATTACTGCCAAAGTGTGACAATGAAACAGCTTGAAGAACAATGTGTGTGTGTGTGAAATTTTGCTACAAACTTGGAAAATCTTTACAGAAACTTCTATAGACCTGTCTTTGAAATTAGCAATAAGGACATTATGCTTTTTTATGAGTAATTTGTAAAAAAAAAAGTAGACAAAGTATACAGTATATACAAGGGGGGACCCAAAAAACCGGAGTGAGAGCACGCTGACATTCATGGATGTAGTAGAGAGTTTTCCTGCTAGATGAGGTTAATAGAGACCTTCACGAAACACTGCCCAGACGGCATCAGTTTGTATGTGAACGTTTGATCGTAGTGTTGTTTTTCTCTTACTGTTCTCATGTTCCACCTGCGAAGTCGTTATGGCAGATTTAAAAAAACAATGAATGTGTTTGAAATTTTGTTTCCTGCTTGAAAAATCGGCAACAGGCTCAACAGGCTTTCAAGGAGGATGCTATGAGCCGCACACAAGTTTTTGAATGGCTTGGGTGCTATAAACATGGTGAGATGAGTGTTGAAGACCATGCTCGTTCTGGACGCCCTTCAACATCTCGAAACAATGAAAACTTGAGAAAATCTGCCAAAAAATCAACAAGGATCGTCATTTCACGATCAACGAAATTTCAGAAGAGATAGGAGTGAGTTGGAGCTTGTGCCAGCGAATTTTGTGAGATGTGCGGAGGAAACGCCCAAAACTTTGGCAATCAGACGACTGGTGCCTTCATCACAACAATGCTCCCGCACACACGGCCTTATCTGTGAACTGCTATTTGGCCTCTCAGGGGTGGTCTGTCATTCCCCACCCTCCGTATTCCCCAGACCTAGCCCCGTGTGACTTTTTTCTGTTCCCAAGAATGAAAAAAATCTGAAAGGGAAGCGTTTTGATGATGTGGAGGTGATAAAAACAGCTTTGCAAAGGGCATTGGACGATATCACAGTTGAAGAGTTCCACAGGTGCTTCAAACAGTGGGAAAAAAGACTTGACAAGTGCATCGCATCTAATGGAGAGTACTTTGAAGGTGATTGAAGGAATTTTGTAAAAAAAAGTAATAAATAAATTTTTTATAATGAAAATCCATTTTTTTGGGTCCCCCTCGTATATATTGTACAACCCACACTGATTTTAATAACACAAGATCTTAGTTGAAATTGAAATAGGCTTTACTAATCAGACAGGCAATAAATAGATAGGCCATAAAATATTTGAGGTTATTTTTGGATAACTATTCACATTAAACAGTTATAATTAAAGCATATAGATTAGATAAAAAACTTTTTTACAAATAATATGATGTACAAACTCTACTGAAAAATGTAAATATTTTAAAATTCATACTAGCTGCTATAGTATTTCTATATTATCTGCTCAAAATAAGTAAATGTAAGTAAAGGCAAATCTACAAAGGCATTATCATTAATTGAGGGTATAAGGTGGATATTCAAAATATAGTATAATACTACCCTCAATGGAAAATGAAATTCATTAATACTAACAGAGACATTTCAATTCCTTAGCCAAGCATATGGGGAGGACTGTATGAGTCGCACACAATGCTATGAGTGGTTAAAGCATTTTGAACATGGCAGAAGGTTGGTCGGTGACAATCCCAAGTCTGGATGACCTTCCACATCAACAGATGATAATCATGTCAAGACAGTTCATGCTGTGATTTGTGGAAATCATCATCTAACTGTTTGAAGAGTTGCTGACAAAGTGGACATCAGCGTAGGATCATGCCATCAAATTTTGAGTGATAAACTTGAGATGCGTTGTGTCAATGTAAAATCTGTGCCACGTTTGTTGACTGACAGTCAGAAACAGACCCATGTTAAAATCAGCCAGGAACTGCTTACCACTGCCAATGTCAATGAAAACTTCCTTAAAAACATCATAACCGGCGATGAGATGTGGGAATATTATAGGAGAAAAATTCCTCAGACACTGGGATTCGAACCCAGGACCTTCAGCTATCCGTGTCGCTGCTCTACCAAATGAGCTAGGACAGAATTCGATTCACAGTGCCAGATGGAATCTCTCTCCCATGACTGATTCCCCTTAATGGTCTATCTCACTGACACACAAGTTATGTCATATGCAGTATGTATGTATGTATGTATGTATGTATGTATGTTTATTCATCCTTTGATCATTTTACATGATATAGGACACGTCAGATTATTACATGACTATATTAATTATTAAATAACATAATTACTAAAATATACAATGCTAGTTTTTAAATTAGTCCGCCGGCGTGGTCTTGTGGTTAGCGTCGCTGACTACAGATCCGTCGGGCTGGGTTCGATTCCCGGTACCTCCTCGGATTTTTCTGAGGTAGGGAGGTCTGGTAGGGGTGCACTCAGCCTCGTGATTCCAATTGAGTAGCTACTTGAGAGAGAAGTAGCGGCTCCGGTCAAGAAAACCACCAATAACAGCCGTGGGTGTCGGCATGCTGACCACATGCCCCCAATCCTGCCATCTGCCTACGGGAGATGACGCAGCGGTCGGGTGGTAGGCCAAGTCCCTCCAGGGATGTAACACCATGGAGTTTAGTTTAGTTAGTTTTTAAATTAAAATTGTAAATGCAGAAAATATTACCTATAAGTTAAAATTAATATTTACAAAGTGCTTATAGCTACTAAGTTATTCATAGGCGTACCGAGGGGGGGGGGGTTTGGGGGTTTGAACCCCCCCCCCCCCATTGATTAAAAAAAGGAAAATTGTATCATTTTTTTAAGTCTGCCCATAAATTACTTAATACAAGTATAAAGCGTGGGAAGCTTAAAACTCGTTATTTTGCATCTTAATTTTTAAAATTTTCCGGGGGAGGACCCCCGGACCTCCCTCTCCCTGGGGGTATTCCAGACCCCGCGGATGTTATAACCCCCCCCCCCCCCATATGGTCGGCCTGGTTACGCCTATGAACTTATTTTATAACTAGTAACATAATTTACTTATATCTAACAGTTTCAAAAAATTCATCTAAGCTACAAAAACAGTGCTCTATTAGAAACATTTTTACACAAGATTTGAATTTATGTAGTACAGAGATTTCCTTTAGATGTTGTGGTAGGCCATTATAAAGCTGGAGGCCAGCATAGATAAAACTCTTTTCAAACAAGCTTGTGTTATGCGGAATTATCCTAAGTTCTTCTCTGTTTCTTGTGTTATGGGAGTGTACTTGTGAGTTGATGGTATACATGTTTAAATTTGATTTGACAAATGTCAATATTTTGTAGATATAAATACAAGTTTTCTGCAACTGGTTGTTTTCTTTAGTTTTAGCATAGACCGAATAGCCCTTTTCTGTAGCTTGAAAATAGATTGAGCACCTGCTGTATTTCCCCAAAATATTATTCCCCATGATAATACAGAATGAAAGTATGCATAATATATAGGGAGGACGTTTTCCATATTCATAACTTTTGAGGCTGTATAAAGTGCAAAGCATATTTTACTAAGTTTTTCTGCTGTTTTTTTTTAATTTGAAGAGAACATTTTAGATTTTCGTCCACCCACAATCCCAAAAACTTAGTACTTTCATTGTATGTTACATTATTGTCCCCAAATGTTACATTATTGTCCCCAAATGTTACTGCTGGATGCACAGTGTTAATGTTCTGTATATGGTGAAACGATATTGCTATGGTCTTTTTTGTGTTTATTACTAATTTGTTTTGTGCAAACCATTCAAGTAACTGATTTACTGTCATTTCTAAATTTGACTGCAGAGAATTTGTGTTTAGACCTGTAATAAAAATACTAGTATCATCAGCAAAAAAAGGTGGATTTCCATTCTTGATGGAGGAATCTAAGTCATTAATGTAAATTAAAAATAGGACAGGGCCAAGAATAACTGTGAGGCACATTAGTTAGTGATTTTTGTGACCGGGCTTCCGCTGTTATTGTACAGTAACATTCAAGATGGATTATTGTCTCCGTTGGACAAGATATGAGAATATTATAGGAGAAAAATTCCTATTGACACTGGAATTCAAACTAAACTCTGTGGTTCATGAATGCTTATATCCATGATGAGATGTGGGTTTATGGCTATGATGTTGAAACGAAGGTGCAGTCGTCACAGTGAGTAGGCAAAGGGTGTCCTCATAAAAAATAAAAATTAAATAATAATAATAATAATAATCATCATCGTCATCGTCATCGTCCTCGTCGTCGTCATCATCATCATGAATGTGGCAAGATGGCGCCGTTGGTTAGTCCGTCGAAATTACGTAGTGGTTGTAATCGGTGTGAAAACTGCAATAAACCTACACAGGATAGTGATGGAAAAATCACAACGGTCAACCCAACTGTAATACCTAACGCTAGAATTGAAGGTAAAACTGATAAAGAAGAAGGTAAGACACAGCAGCATTTTGAAAATACACACCATGAACGAGATGCAAGAAAACCAAGCATGGCGGACTCACCCGAAACGATAGCGTCCCTGCAAGTTGTCATAAAACTCCTGACAAGAGATCTTCAGGAATCACAAGCTGTAATTAGCAAACTAACTACAAGGAATAGAGAGCTGGAAAACGAGATTAAGCAGGATAAACTCCAAAGCATCTACACCTCTCCTGATGTAGAGAACAATATCAACTGGAATACAGTACGAACAAATAATCGCCTATCATGGAAAAACAATAACACTGTGAGCAGCAATAATAAAGTCATAACACAAAATCGTTTTCCACCATTAGCTGAACTTTGTTCCAATGAAGAACACAAGCAAATTCTCTATGACGAAAATGATCAGAAATAGGCCTCCTGACAACAGGGAATTTGCTAGTCAAAATTGCAACAAAGAAAATGTTCATCTAGATACAGGCAGAAGTAAGGTTATGGTGCTAGGGGACTCATTGCTCAAGTTCTCAGGAGAGTTCTGCAAAGAACAAGGTCATGAAGTCAACTGCTTCCCTGGCATAAGAGTTAATGGGCTCAAACATAAAGTGGATGAAATGGACCTTGGAAAAAAAGAATACTGACATCATTGTGCTTCATGTTGGTACCAATGACATTAGGCGAGGAGTGATGGCGGAGGAAATAATGGGAGACACTATGGACTTAATTTCAAGCATCAAGACTCAATCTCCGAAGACAAAAGTGGTAGTGAGTGGTGTGTTAAGACGACTAGATATTTCTGAAAAAAGAATTGTAAGAATAAATGATGAACTTGATTGGCTCTGTTCGATAAGAGACTGCGTATGGTAGACGGGAACTGCTGGCTTCAAACAGATGATCTAGCTAGGGATGGTGTCCACCTAAACAGGAGGGGATCCCTCAAACTCGGCAATCTCTTCTGTAAAGTCATTTCTTCCTTAAGCTAGGCCAAAGGAAAAGTTAATATCAGGGCGGAGCTACCCCCCCTCACCTCCTGGTTGAATCAATCAGTAAATCAAATACATAGCACCATCAGTGAGCATGGATTGTCATGCCAGTATATCTCTCCTGACCACCTTATGTGGCGCAGTGGCCTCAACTCTAATAAAAGCTCAGTAATCCCTGACAGGCAAAAAATTTCAATTCTACATCAAAATGTCCAGTACTTATCAAACAAATTAGAGTCCTTAAACCATTTTCTAGATATAAGTACAACCTCAAATATTGATTCTTACAGAGCATGGGCTAAACTCTGCTCAACTTGATCTTTATATATATTTTTGGCAATTTATTTACAAATTCTGTAATGAATTAGTCCCTGAAGTTGGTTTTAGACTTATATTTTTTTACTACTAACTACAGATGGCAGGAGTATGTAGCTTATCTTGAAGAATGAAATATTAGGTTTGTTCGCAAAGAAAATCCGTGACCGCTTGAGAATTTGTTGTACTGCGCATGTCCAGTCTGTAACTTACCCGTGATTTGCACTTTGCGAACGGTTACAAGAATTTGGAATCGATAGTTTCTGCATTTAATCGATATGATATGCAAATAAAATATATATTTCCCTTTGACATGTTATAAATGCAATGTACATCGACAATATAATCTATATTTTGGGAAACTTTTAATTATCTTCCATTATTCATACATATAAGTAGCCTATGTTAATAAATCTGGCGCAATGTTATAGGAGGGAGGAGTCAGGCGCGTGAAAATAGGTTACTGCGCATGTCTCTGATAACAATTCATGCTAGAGCCTGCAAACTTTTCTTATAGTACGGAAACTGTCCGTGAGAGCTTTGCGAACGGAAGATTGAAATCAGAATCACGGATTCTCACTTTGCGAACGCGTGTGGAGAAAGAGCGCATGCGCAAACGATATGTTCCTGGTTTCTGACTGCTTTGCGAACAAACCTATTGTCTTCAAAACTGTATTAAGACGATCCAAGACGAATCGCTTATCAAATTTCTGTGATTTCTGACATTTTGATGTGTGAAATATTTAGTTCCATGTATTTTGCCAAGTTATTATGGCTTCAAAATGAATAAAACACATTAGAGACGAGGACATTCCAAAATTATTTAGAGGAACCCCATCCTAGTGACTTTGAATTGTACCGTATTTCACCGCATAATCGTCGAATTTTTTAGGCCATTTTTTCCCGTGTGAAAACACAGTGCGACCATTACGCGAGGAAAGCCTGGAACTAACATGTATAGGCCTACAGCATATATACCTTACAATGAAAGAAAAAAAGTATTATTAAACTACCAGAGCACTTTACTATTTACAGTTGCAGAGTTATTAAACTGCATGTGCAATGAAATTACGTCAATTCGCAGAAAGACGATCAATCTGAAATAAAGTTGCAATTACTTTGTGTTATTGTGTTTACCTGTAAATATTACGATTGTGAAAATTTATTCGACACGATGTCTTGTAATACTAACTACATACTTCCACAACATGTTTTTTTTATTATTATTATTCTTTGTCCAATGATTCACGGCAGAGCCGGTATCGCGCGTCTTCCCTACAGTTGCATCAGAACCGCGCCATCCGCACCTCGTGCCGTCTGTTGGAAATCCCCGTCTTCTTGATGCTCTTTACAATGATTTTTTCATGGGAGATGTGATTGCAACTTTAAATGACATATGAATTAATGAGTACTAATGATGTGCGCTGCTGATTGCTATTTTATTTTGTGCCAATCTCGTTCAAGATTTTCGTTCACTGAAAACTCCCTGGTTTCCATTTTCTTCCGCGAATGCTATTACTTTCAAATGAAAACTCACAGTATAATTCCTATTTCTTCCCTTTTTCTACAAGTGTAGTGTACTGAAACTGACCCAAATGGTGTTACCGCAATTTCTCGTGAATTGCCACCCCTACCGCTTGCTATTGTGTCAAGCTAGCGGTCACTGGTCAGCACATTCCTTAACCTTGGATGCATCGGGTGGAGGATAACGGTGCTCTAGATTGCAGTGGTGGCGTGTCAGTTATAAATTTCTGAATCATCGTGAAAGAGAGAATAATGTCAAAATATCCGTGCGACGATTATGCGATGAAATTTTTATACACCAATTTTGGACTGAAAATCAAGGTGCGACGATTATGCGGTGGCGACGATTACACGATGAAATACGGTATGTAGAGCGAAAGTGATTTCGTTCCAGCAATGCCAAGTCCACCACTGGCAAGTCCATGTACCTTACGCATATTTTTGTCTATCCTGCTAGTAGCGCTAGAAGGGTTAACCAAATTATTTTCACTAATTTTGCAAAAAATAGCTGTAACAATTTTTAATCACAAAGTACAACAGCACGGATGTACTTACTTGCTTTCCTGCTGTATGGAGTTGAGTTGTTCCAGTTTGGTACGATGTTCTCCCTCCACTCTGCTTACCATCTCCTTTATCACAGTCATCAGTGCATTGAATTGATTCAGAGTCAATCCATTCTCTATACTTAGTGGCATAAGGAATGGAAGAATCTTGGTAGCCATCAACTCCTTTGTAATTCCAAGCTTTTTATGTGTTAGTGCTAGTTTATATATTCCTGCAAAGAGAAGGAACAATAATTAATGCTTTAAAAAAACATATAACAAATTCCAAAAGAATATCCCTAAAATATAAAGAGAAAATACTGATTCTCTTTGGAAGACTCCATTACAATCATTCAGCATCACATTTATATAAACACTGTTGCAGAGGACTATTTGAAAGTCAAAATGTTAAATTTTATTTATTTGTAATTTTAATACTGTAGAATTGTTTTTACATTTAACCAAAGTATTTTGACTATGAGAATTGTCATATTCGGACTACAGCAAAAGTCGAGTATTCTGTGTCATTTGTTTGTTACATAAAATATTTCCTTCCCCTATGCAGCCTCTTATATACTATCTGCTAATTTCATCATATTAAGCAATGTGCCGTGCTGAAATCAACCAAAGAGCCATAGCCTTATTTATTGTATTTATTGTATATGGTATATCTATTGAAGACAATATCCTGATGTATGAATGTTGTTTCCTTGTTAAGTCGTAAGTCATGGTAATTGGTAAGATGTATTCATGTTGGTTAACCCTTACACAGTTGAATATCTTGAGAATCCTTCACTGAATGAATAATAACTCCTGTACATATAAACAATAACGCCTTAAATAAAGCATGAGTTAAGGGATGAAAAAAAGCCAATTTCAAAAACCCTAAAGCCAAAAACTCTTATGGATGAGGAGTATTTTTATATAATAAGGAGAATAGTTGGACTGTTTTGTTCAATTGAGAGAAATGCAGAAAGTCTTTTCGATGCCTGCAGGAATGTTGGATTGAAAATAAATACATAAAAAAACTAAGTAAATGGTCTTGAAATGTCAAAATAATGCGCTACAAATATTAGAATAGCCTGTAAATCATTTGAACAAATGGAGAAATTCAAATTCAAATTACAAATACAAATAATATAAATGCAGATGTTAACTGTCGACTGAAATCACGAAATGCTTGTTTTTATGCAGTTCAGAAACTTTTATCGTCTGGTCTTCTGTCCAGAAATCTAGAAATAAAAATTTAAGACTATTATCCTTCTGGTTGTATTATATGGATGTGAGACATGGTTGCTTACTCTTCGGGAAGAACATAATCTGAGTGTGTTCGAAAACAGGGTGCTTAGGAAAATATTTGGGCCTAACAGAGATGAAAAAGGGGACTGGAGAAAACTGCATAGTGACTAGTTTTATGACCTGTACTTTTCACTGGATATAGTAAGGGTAATTACTACCCCTGCACGATTTCTTGGGTGCTCGGCTCCATAGTCCTCATTCGGTAGGTTTCATTCAATTCCGTAGGCAGAGCTGACAACATTGAAACACGAAGTACGCTATACACCCTGACATCTAGTTGGCTTCAAAACTAAGCTTTCATTCAGTTCCAGGATCCATATTGACATTATCTTTTCTGACGTATGGAGTTATGGGGAAAAAATACAATTTTGTAAACTGCTGACTTCACAAACACATCACATTATACATCCAACACTTTTCTGGTGCTAACATCTCTTTAAGAATTCCATATGTGTTAATTTCTGACTCTCCCATGAACTCAATTTTACGAACTTTTCACAAAACATATTAAATACTACAATAAGCAATATAAAGCGTTTTATACAGTAGAGCATGATAATAATTAAAATGAGTCAAAGAATATACACTTATTGCTCCACTTACATAATTTACGTAGGACTAGTTTCTAGGGAAGCAGCTCCCTTATCCTCAGCTGAAGGTCGACTGTCGACATGCTTACCTAGAATTCCCATCAAAACAGCTGGCTCCCTGGAAGGAATCTGGGGCAGGAATGGAAGCACTTCATCAAGAACTAGCCATTTATCCAAATGTTCTAGCAGCTTGCCAACACACACCAAGCAATTGACCCGCACCTGAAAAATTATTTTCATTCATTCATTTTATATATTGCACTTTTAAAAAGCTGGAGTTATTCATTTTGGGAATTTAGATTTCCTTTTCTGGAACTGAAATTAATTTATCTGAAAATAAGTTTCAATAGGTGTACATCAAAAGATGTGAAGAATAAGTGAATATCGGTAAAACAGCAGAAGATTTACAAACCTTGATCAGCAATGCAAAAGATTTTGCTAGAAATAAATATAGAATAAACAGAAGGCATGTACAAATGTTGATATCAGAGGCATTTGGTACAATCAGTGCTTTTTAAAGGGGTAATAATTTAAGGGGTACTCTTGCTTTTCACTTGACGGAGCATTGGCAACCTTACCCATATATTTAAAATGAAAGTGGAATCACACATAGTATGCATAAGGTTATGTGACTTTATAAGAGCTCTGAGGTGGGCTCAGTTCATACACATCACAGACAAAATGATAAAATCTACATAAGAACAAATACTATGCCTTCCTACTATGTTCCCAATTTAATGCTCTACAGTAATGGGCATATAAAAGGCCTTGGATTATTTCGAGCCAACTGGGAAAATTCCTTCAAGGCATAAATGGAATAAATATTCCAATCAAGTCAGAAAATCAACATATTTTACAAGCAAGGAATCTTCATGAAGATTTGTCAAGATTTGTCAATGTCTCTACATCTACAGCTCGCACTAGGCTGCTTAAAGATTGTCATGGATTTTTGGATACGAAAAAATTCAGGTATTTTCTTCAGGATGAGGAATATAAAACCTGGTGCAGTCTGAGTCATAAAGGGAAAGGTCTTTGTCTCTATAAAGAATATCCTCCAGCCAACAGATGGATAGTAAAGTATTTTGGCCTGTCCTCATCTGAATGGAAGGAGGCTCTGAAAATGGCAACCAACACAGCAGCAGTGTGTGCTATTCCAGGTAGGAGTCAGGACAGAAACTGCTGCAGAAGGTGCAATGAGATTGAAACTTTGCCTCACGTCCTTGGCTTCTTCGTTTAGTGAAGCACTGTGCAATACTAGACACCAAACCGTAAGATCCACGATTGCCAGTTCCCTCCGAAGTAACTGCTTCAATGTTTTTGAAGAGGTTCACAGTCTTGCCACTAATGGAAGCTGCAGGAGAATCGACATTATTGCCATGAAACCAGGTGATAGTAAAGGATACATTTTGGATCCTACTATAAGATTTGAGACTCACATCGACCAACCTCATGAGGTGCACTTAGAAAAACAGGCAATGTATGAACCGACAGTGCCCTTTTATAAAGAAAAATGTAATTCAGACGATATCAAAGTCCGAGGCATAATGGTGGGTGCAAGAGGGACTATCCCTAAAAAGTGTGTCACTCTCCTTCAAGATCTGGGAATCAAGAACTGGGAAAAACAACATCCAAGTTTAAGGAAATTACATTACAAGCTTTAAAGTTTTCTATAAGAATACGTAGATACTGTATTTAAAACAATAGAATTCTTCTTCTTCAGTGATCAACCAATTACACTTTATGCTAATATTGTTAGATGGTATTTGTCAAATTGACAGCCTCTGGATGTAGAGGAAGAGTGTTGAAATAAAAATTACGTCTAGGAGCAAATCTTGAAAAATTGAGTTATTTATCAATTTGTGGCATATTGTGGCTAAATTGGATCTTTCAAAAGCATTCGATCTTGTAGATCATCGCATCTTAATTGCGAAAATGAGCACATATGGCATTAGAGGATTGCCAATGACTGGTTTAGATCTTATCTCAGTAATAGATCACAGATAGTTGAATATGGTGGCGCACTATCTTATTCAATACAGTCAACATCAGAGGTACCATCATCCTCGGCCCTATCCTGTTTCTACTTGACAGAGGCTGTTATATCATATATCATTGACCATTGTTATATTAAGAATCATGCGTTTTTCCTTTCTTTTTGTAGAATGATGGTGTTTTCTCTGTATTTTTCTTCTTTCTCCTTTTCTTCTAATGCTGAGAAATGTCTGAAGTACAGTCGAGCCTCGATATCTCGAATCACTAGAGGATGCAAAAATAAATTCACGTTATCGAAAATTTGAGTTGTAGAGATCACAATCCTAAAAACTACAGTATATTTAAATAGTATTTCCTTTTATTAAATGAAAACACTGACCTTAATAAAAGACAAAATTATTTCTTATTCTAATTAATGACGTAGTGTAATTAAAATTATAACAAAATACTGTATTGTTTATGGAGGAACCACATTTTTATGACTTTAGGAAGTCTGTCATTTTCTTCTGCTTAACTTTTCTCTCAGGCTTCGTCCACAAAATTTTTGAATACACTGGCATTTGAAGTGCTCCTGGAAGGTAGACCACACTTCGGGCTCTTGTGTAGCTGTAGCTTTTTTTTCCATAACACAAAGCTACTACTGAATCTTCAAGGTTTTTCTTTCTTTTCACCCTAGCATTTTTGGAGAATGAAACACCCCCATCTGAACCGTATCTGTGGAGAGTGTATTATTGACGGACAGTAAAAATTTCCAAGGTCATTGCACCAAATTTCTTGTTTTCCATTCATTGATACACACGCCCAGTACCTGGTCAGTAACAATACACAAAATAACCTGTTACAAGATCTAGGAAACTTTCTGTAGACTTCGGGCTGTATTCGTTTTCTTACCTTTTTGTTATTATTTTCGAGTTATAGATTTCATTTAAGTGTTAAAAATATAATTTAAGCTTCGAGATATCGAAAAATTCGAGTTGTAGAAATTCGACTTAAAGAGACCAATACATAGGGCAATTATAGGAATTTTGTTCGGGAAATATAAATTACTTCGAAAAATAAAAAATTCGAGTAATAGAGGTTCGACTTATTGAGGTTCGACTATTGTTTAATGTGTGGTATGATATGATGATGATTAACAAGCTTCATAAAGAGCTGCCACTGGCTATTCCAAAGTAAAGAGCTTTTTTTTCCATTTCTTTTAGATATGTGTGGGTAGGTGATTCGTTATGATGCAAGTCAACTACAGAAGGCAATGGATGCCTTATACGTACAAATCGCCCAATTGGAACAGAGGAAAGTGCATTGCAAGTGGAAAATATTTCTTTAAATCAGTTGGCTAACACCCCCAAGGCTAATTTCAATTTATTGAGTAGTGTGCCCACCTAAGGTGGAGGTCCTAATGAAAATATTTCTAGAATGGTAGGGAAAAAGCAAATAAGTAAAAAAACCAAAGTTTCAGGACAGACAAAAAACAATTTATTTCCACAGCATTGTTACAATATTTAGTTCAGCTCACCCAGATATTTTTAAATATTATAATATATTTTTACATATTATAAGATACTGTGTAAAAATATCTGGTGGACTGAACTAAATATTGTCACAATGCCGTGGAAATAAATTATTTTTTGTCTCCTGAAACTTTGGCCATTTGACTTATTCGCTTTTTCCCAATCACTCTAGATTTTGCCAGGACAGAAGAGGCCACTAGTATTTCAAACTGGTCGGATGAGGATAAAATGAGGGTCGTTAAGTTAAAATGGATTTAACAGGCATTGGATTTTTCTACTTACTTACAGAAAAACACCTAATATTATTAGTAAATTTTATCAGTCTATGAAACGGTTTACTAATAATATTAGCAATATTTACTAATAATTTAGAGCCATGAACTCATAACTAATATTATTAGAACATTTCTTATGAAACAGAAGACTAATAATAATAAATAATATTATTATGTATTTGCTAATAATATGAATGTAAAAGTACTATGAAACAGGACCTAGACTTCAATTTCTGGAGTCATTTCAGGAGGCAGTACGCAAGGCTATCACAATCCGACAGATCGGCATAAGAATACAGATACACAAAGAATTTTTACAGACAAGCAGAGTGATTCTACATGCTCTACTACATCTTATAAACCAGGCTTTGTCCCTAAGCCTACAGTCTTAAGAAACATGTTAAAAACAAATTAATGAGAAGTAAATTAATACACTTACAGAAATATAGGAAGTAGATATGCAAAGACGTTTGATACGAGGAAGCAAGGCATTTTTCATGGCTGGATAATCAATGAGCCCGGCAAATGTTGGCAGTACAGACAGACATAGCTCCTGAATCTGTTGAGCATCTGACTCAAGAGCTCGATATAGCATGGGCAACACATCTGTTTTTATTTCTTCAGGTGGTGTCAGTTTTAACAACAGTTCCATTTTCTGCATAAAAATTAGAAGTATCTGAAACAAACAATTCATATTTTTATAAGTTATTAAAAAACAATAACAAATAATAAGCTTTATGACTATCATTTCTAAGACTACTTAAATATTCAGATATATATATATATATACACACAAAAACTAAACTAAACTCCGTGGCGCTACATCCCTGGAGGGACTTGGCCTACCACCCGACCGCTGCGTCATCTCCCGTAGGCAGATGGCAGGATTGGGGGGCATGTGGTCAGCATGCCGACACCCACGGCCGTTAATGGTGGTTTTCTTGACCGGAGCCGCTACTTCTCTATCAAGTAGCTCCTCAATTTGAATCACGAGGCTGAGTGCACCCCTACCAGACCTCCCTACCTCAGAAAAATCCGAGGAGGTACCGGGAATCGAACCCGGGCCGACGGATCTGTAGTCAGCGACGCTAACCACAGGACCACGCCGGCGGACTATATATACACACAGGTGTTCAGAAATTCATATTACAAACTTCTAGGGTTAGTAGAGGGGATTTAGTAGACAATATTTTGAATAGGAACCCATGTCCAGAAACAGTTGTACCATTTCCGTGCTAAGGCCATTACAATGTGTTGGATTTGCCGGTGTTGTTTTGCAACTGGATAGGCAGATGATCACCTGATGGCATGTGCTGGGTACTTCATCTCCTACAGGACGTACTGCCCCTGTTGTTGGTTGACGTGCCATTGCATGTCCGTCAGGAACTGTGGTTTCAGCATGATGGCGCACTGCCGCACTTTACACATGACATCCGGGGACATCTGAACCGAAGATTCGGGCAAAGATGGATAGGCCGGGGTGGTCCTATTACATGGCCCCCACAATCGCTGGACTTTACGCCATAAATGAAGAGACCGAGGAAGAACTTCTGGCATGAGTGATGGTTGCTGCACAAGAAATTAACAGGACACCGGGTGTGATGGAACAAGTGAACAGGAACATGATTCGTTGATACAATGTTTGCAACGACACAAGTGTTCTTGTCATCAATGAAAGTTTTTTTGTTACTTTGGTATTGTTACCAAAAAATCTTACTTTCGTCTGTAATGAGTCAAACGTCATTTACTTCTGTACCTTACGTCACACCTCATTTCACATGGTGCTCTTCTGACGTCATGTACTGCCTCTCTGGTTGCAAAACAACACCAGCAAATCCAACACATTGTAATGGCTGTAGCACGGAAATGATACATTTCTGGACATGGGTTCCTATTTGAAATAATGCCTACTAAGTCCCCTCTACTAGCCCTAGAAGTTTGTAATATGAATTTCCGAACCCCGGTATATATGTATAGGGTCTGTATTTTAAGTAATAAGAACAAATCCAGAAAACAAAATTTATTACAGATATCACTACAAACCTTTAGTAGTCTTCAAAGTATGCTCCTTGATTGAGCGTCAACACACTTCTGCAGGCGAGTTTTCCATGCTTCCTACGCTCCCTGAAAGTCAACAACTTGAACAGCCTTCAGAGCAACACTTTCACGTAGAAGGCGCCATTGACTGTCTGTCCTTCAGGCACAAATTCCGAGTGGACCACACCTTTCTTGTCGAAAAACACAATCAGAAATGCTTTGATTCTGGACTTGGATATGCGAGGTTTTTTTGTCGAGGCGACTGCGGAGTGTGCCATTCGGTGCTCTGCCATTTAGTTTCGGGGTCGTACTCGAAGATCCATCTTTCATTTCTGGTAATGACATTGTCAAAGGACACCACCTCAGAACCCTAGATACTGTCAAAGCAACTTCCATGCGTGCTCTGAAGGCTGTTCCAGTTGCTGATTTACAGGGAGCATACGAAGCATGGAAAACTCGCCTGCAGAAATGTGTTGACGCTCAAGGAGCATACTTTGAAGACTACTAAAGGTTTGTAGCGATATCTGTAATAAATTTTGTTTTCTGGATTTATTCTCATTACTTAAAATACAGACCCTGTATACATGTATGTGTATATATATATATATATATATATATATATATATATATATATATGTCCTTAAAAATAATTCCTTTCCGCAATGACACGTTTCTGTCAGCATGTGTAAAGCCATTGTGTGAAACAAGTCCTCTTTCCCTTGTTGTATTTGCAGTAACTTCATCAATGTTCGCACTATCATCCACAGGTTGCATTTGATGCTGAATGGTTTATGCTTCATCATAAGCTTCTTTGAGCATTCTTAATATCTCTGAAGAAGATTTGTGTAACAAACCATTGCTCTGTAGTAGATATTATCAAATAAGATAAATGAACATACACAAATGACAAAAACTGGAAGCCATGGAAAGACAACAATCCTTATGATGGTGAAAATTCTATGGGAGTGATGTTCATGATCATTTCAACAGCTAATTTAAAATATTCTTTATTATCTAATACATTAAACAATTAACGTAATATTCTGGGAACTTTTTGAATGTAGGGTTAATTACATTCATATATGCCACTGACCTGACTCTGGATCAAAGCTATGACCTTGAAAGAGAGAATCAGGCCCTTATTATCTGTTCCACTTCTAATTAATATGGATGTGAGAGACATCACAATCTTCTTGCTCTTACAACAGAAGCATCCCGAGGTGGGTATGTAAACAGGAAGTTACGTAAAATGTGCATCCGAGTCACAAAAATTCTAGAAATGACCATGCTTCAAATGAAAAATGGGAAGGCATGAAAAAAAGTTTGAAGGATATTATGCTATTTGAGATTGCAGAAAAAATTATAAATTATAATAATATTTTTGAATTTATTTTCTATTGGCTTAAATGTTCTGTAATTGCTTCAAGGAATAAAGTTTACACATAAAATACTTGAAACAGGGAGAAATGTATCTGATCATTATTACAGTTAGTTTTAATAACATTACTAATGAGTGCATGGTAAGGAAAATAAAAGATACAGTTGAGATACTGTACACCAACATTCGGGACCTTCTTCCACCATGGCAGAAATTTTTTACATTTTATAGTTTATTTTGTTCAACAACTTGTTGTTTGTACAGAAAATTAATTACAGTCTACTTTCTAATTAAATACCAAATAATATATTATACTTTTTTATTTTTTAGAAGAAATGAAAAAATGTGGTTTAATGTAGGAGACCAGACGTCCCTTTTTTTCATTAACTGTCCCGGTGTCCCGACAAATTTTTAACGGGATGCCAAATGTCCTGTTTTTTCCAAAACTTGCAACAAATGTCTGTTCAATGTATTCGATTTAATTTATTCAAATACCCTACTTCTATAATATTAGAGATTATTATTATTAAACAATTTTAAATTATAAATGCTTTTCTCAAGAGGAGAGAATGCATGCAGATTTAGAAAGTAAAACGCAGTTCTTTTTTTTATGTTTTCACAATAATTCACTTGGTTACCACCAGTGAATACCAGGTATCACCCAATACCTAGTTTCCACTTTTTCGTCTTCATTCTGCAGTCGCAAGTCGAAATCAGTGGTGTCAGCCTACGCCACAGCATTGAAAGAGCACTCTCATTTTGCACAGTTTTAGTGATTAGTGAGTTAGTCATTTGCAGACCGACACATTCTGATATGGGGAAGAGAAAATGTGTTTTCTCTAATAGTTTGAAACAAGAGTTTCCTTCTTGAAGGAAGATGGCACAACAAACAAAGTGGAATGCACCTTGCCTAATTCAGTTTTCTCCATTGAACATGGAGGGCGATCTGATATCACACAGCACGTGAAGAAGAAGAAGCACGTGTTGGTTGTTACCGCCAGTGTCTCACATCATTTGTAAAGGACTACAAAGTGAAGAAGAGAAAAGCGTTGCCGCTAAAGGTCTCTTTGCTTTCCACACAGCAAAACATAACCACTCTTTCAGGTCAATGGACTGTACACCAGAAATAGTGAAGGACTTGGTCGAAAAAAAGTTCATCACATGTTCCAGAACAAAGTGTGAATCTATAGTAGTGAATGTTCTGTCACCGTATGCAATGCATGAGATCCACGCAGAACTTAAAAAAGTTAAATATGTTTCTGTGATGGTTGATGCATCAAACCATCCAAGTTTGAAGTTGGTTCCAGTTCTTGTACAATATTTTGTTCCTGATCAGGGTGTTAAACGTAAAGTGATCTGTTTCCAAAATTTTAGTGGTGAAACAGCTGATTTATTAGCTAATCATGTTCTAGATATTCTGGGAAAAAAAAAAAAAAACATTTAACTGATAAAGTAGTTGTATTTTGTGCAGATAATTGTAAATTGGGACCATTACTGTTTATTTTATATATTGTAACAAGGGCTCGTCGGGGTTCAAAATCAGAACACCGAGTTTATAATTGAAGGATGGAGGTTTCTTTATTTCCTACAACAATTGTCAATACAGCCAGAAAACTCCAGACTATTCACCAGTTTACTGTCCTGTTCAGTGCTCACTCTCACTGTGCTCAGTCCTAATTACAGCACTGTTCCGTTCGCACACACTGTGCGGACTCCCAGTCGAGATGATTCCACGTCGCGCCGGTCAACTCCACAGTCCTCGCTGCCGCTGTACGATCCACCCGTCGCGCAGAGTTCCCCGGGACGGCACTACCTCAGCCCAGATCAGCTCACCAGCTCTTCCGTTCACCCTTCCCTCCGGTCACTGGCTCCTCAGCTTCCCAAGACACACTCACTTGAGGCCGCGCTGATCAGTCCTCTCCGTCCAGCTCACCCTCTGACGCTGACGCTCGCCGCTACTCACGGACTGCCTCTCGCTGACTCGGACTCTTCATTGTACTGAACTCTCTTCATTCACTGACTCTCTTAACTCTGATTCACTGACTCTTCACACTGAACTGAACTCTCCGCTCGCTCGCGGCCCTATATATAGGGCCGAGGAATATTCCAGAGCCCCGCCCGCGCATGGTCAAGAATGTCCGCGCAGGGCGCTGTCACAGCCCTTAGCGCGTGGCTCCACCTCTGGCCCCTCCCACGAGCGCGCACCGTCACTCACCGCGCCGTGCCAGGGAGTAGGCCGCACCCGTCGGTGCGCGGCTCCAATCAGCAATAAGAGGGCCGTCCCTTTCTGGATTTATCTAATTCTAGCGCTTTCGGCCCGAGTCCTTCTTCTATCAGCTTCTAGGCTTTCCTGGGCTTTGTCACATTGCCCCCTCCTTAAGGGCCTTCGTCCCGAAGTGCCCCATGATATGCCGCCAGACGGTCCAGGTGAACTACCAGCATCTTCACTCTTGGCTGTCGCTGGATGCGGTAGACTTCTGGCCACTTGGTGAACTAATGCATGGCCAACAACAGGTACCGATTTCCATCATCAGTAATGGAGCATGGGCCTGCCACGTTGTATTGCCTCATGGCCCCACGGCTGCGAGTTCTAGGCCCTCTGCTGTCATCGCCGGTGTCGCATTCCTGACGCCACCTCTCGACCTCACTGCATTGGTACAACCAGTAGAACCTTCTCCGCAGTTTGTCGAGGATCCGGTTCACTCCCAAGCGGTCACCTGTCGCTCCTGGGTGGACTTCCTCCAGGACCTCCTTGACTCTGGCTTTTGGAAGGACTAGGTGTTCCGCAGTCGCCTTCTCATCCGCAGACTCCCAGCTCCCTTTCAGGACCCCGTCCCTGACCACTAGGGCGTCCTGCTGGGCCCCACAGCCCTCGTAGATGGCGTTGCGACTGCCTACCTCCTCCCATGTTGGTCCTGTGCCTGACATGACGTCCCGCAGTGCCTGTCCCCCGTCCACGCCATCACGCGGTGTCTCTCCGGCGTCCACGTCGTCCCGCGGTGCCCGTCCTACATCCACGTCGTCCCGCGGTGTCTGTGCTACGTCCACGTCGTCCCGCGGTGTCTCTCCTACATCCACGTCGTCCCGCGGTGTCTCTCCTACATCCATGTCGTCCTGCGGTGTCTGTCCTTCTTCCACGTCGTCCCGCTGTGGTTTACTCAGGGCATGATCTTCCCCTTCGGTAGCTGGTGGTACGGTGATAGCCATGTTCTCTTCCTGCCCTTCTTATTCTTCCACCCTGGCCGGTCTCTCCGGTTCACTTCTCACGGCCACCAGTTCGCTGCCCGGTTCATTCGGTCTTTCCTTGGCCGATGTCAGTTCCTGCTCGAGTTCTTCCTTAGGGCGTAACTGCAGGTTCTTCAAGTCCTTTATAATTTCTCTCGTTTCGGTGTGAAGCTGGTCCATTATCTCGTTCAGTCGGTCATACTGCTGGTCCAATTTCTCCATCCGTCGGACGTGCTGCTGCTCCATTTTTTCTTTCAGGTTGTTCACGGCGTGGAGTAATGATTTTAACATGTCCTGCATCTTGCCTTCCTTCAATTATATCCCACTCTGACACCAGTGTAACAAGGGCTCGTCGGAGTTCAAAATCAGAACACCAAGTTTATAATTGAAGGATGGAGGTTTCTTTATTTCCTACAACAATTGTCAATACAGCCAGAAAACTCCAGACTATTCACCAGTTTACTGTCCTGTTCAGTGCTCACTCTCACTGTGCTCAGTCCTAATTTATTTACTTATTTAATACATTAATACTTATTGGCCCCTGTCCTGGATTCCTATCAGAGGCCTCTTTATGCACTATACAATTTGTACTTATTAATTTATAATTACATAGGTTATCTACATTATTTATAATTTAATCTCAAGAATATAAGTATATAACGAAACAGAGAGAATGGTTAACTATTTAAGAAGAAATAAAAAATAACAAAAACATTAATAACTTAATAATAAAACTAACTACATTAACTAAAGTAAGTGTCGAGTCCGGGATTTTTGTGGATTTGTGATGATGAATGGGAGGTCGCGCCTAAGCATACCAATCTTCACAGATGCAGTACACTCCCGCATCCTCACTACCATCTCATCATCAACCAGGTGAATACTAGTCGTCACCGGAATCCTTAGTCTGGAAGCCAGACTTCAGGCATCGGCGTCAACCGGTAGGCCATCCTGGCACCACGAAGTCATGTCCGGGTGTTTGTTATCCTTTATTTGTAATTTGTCTTATGTCCTGTGTCCTTATGTGTCTTATGGCATAGTCTTCTTATTGCCTTTGTCCGTGTCTGCTATTTATATAGTCTTCTTTTGCTTTCTGGGAAACTCTATTTGCTGCTTCATCCAACAACTTCCACGAGTAGGGGTCTCTTATTATGTTCCCTATTTGCCTACCTTGTAGTAGTCTCTGAAAGGGCTCCCTCAACTGAGCAGTGTTTTGGCATTCCCAAACCACATGCTCAGGAGTACCTATTCCCCCACACGAGCAAGCGTTGGAATCCGAAATGCCCTTTTCATTTAAGTAGACCATGTAGGGTCCATGGCCCGTCAGATAGTGGATTAAACCTTGGGATGGTTGTAAATGTCGCAGTTCTAGTCTTTCGTGTACGTCCATAAAAATATCGTAGGTCCTACGTCCTGTGTTGCTTTCTTCCCATCTGGTTTGCCACATATCCAGTATCATATTCTTGATATCCCTTATTGTTTCAACTCGAGTGTCAAGTATTAATTCTGCACGAGCCTGTAATCCCTTTTTAACCCAGAATGTAGCTCCTTTTTGCCTTATAAGAAGATCCAGTGGTATGACCCCGAGGACTGTGGTTAAGGCATCAGTCGCCGTTGTTCTGTAAGCTCCTGTTAGTCGTAGCAGGATTCCCCTTTGAAGACTACGGAGCTTCGCAGCTGGCTTGATGTTCTTTAATCGGTGGGCCCAAATTCCTGCACCATACCCCACTATTGATACCAGTATTGTCTCATGATACAATTTCATCACCCTTGGGGGAAGACGAAACTTGGTCATTCCAAGATTGATGAATTTGTTCATTAGTCTATTGGCTTTTGCGCTTACTCGTTCAATATGGGGCATGAAGTTAAGCTTTTCGTCCAGGTCAATCCCTAGATATCTCACCGTTCTGCTTCTCCTTATGCTTTGTCCATTTATCTTGAGTGTTGGGTTACGTAGAAGCTTCCCTTTAAGCAAAAGATAAGTTGTCTTTGCTGGTGCCAGTTTTAGTTTTACTTCTACACACCAGTTACCTAATATTTCTAGAGTCCTATTTGTTCTACATTCCAATTCTCGTCTTGTGTCTGCCTCAAACACCAAGAGTAAGTCGTCAGCGAAAGCTACCAGTCCAAGTAAGTCGTTTGATTCTTCCAATCTTAAGAGTCCAGGTTCCATTCCCACATCCCAGAAAATAGGGCCACAAACAGATCCTTGTGGGCACCCTTTGCTGAGTTGTTTCATGGTTCTGTTACCGTGGCACTCAATCATGGCGAATCTTTCTTGGCAGTAGTCCTTGAAAGTGTTGTATAATTCTGCCGGGCATTTAAGTTCCCTCAGGCGTCCAAACAAAGCCGGCCACCAAAGGTTGTCAAATGCCCCTGAGATATCTACAAAAACTCCTACAACATATTTCCCCCTTGCAGATTCTATCAACCTAATTGCCCGATCAATAGCGTCTACAGTAGATTTGCCTGTTCTGAAGCCATACTGATGAGGATGCATTCCAATTTGCTGTCTATGTCTCTGTAACCTATGGCAAAGTATTTTTTCAAACACCTTACCCAGGACATTAAGCAAACAAATAGGTCTGTAAGATTTTGGTAATAGTGGATCTTTATCCTCCCCTTTATGTAGAATAATTACCTCACTTTGTTTCCATATGTTCGGAAATTTTCCTTGTCGTAAGCATTCACTCATCAGTTCAGCCGCAAAAGGTGAAACCTGTTGACAAATATTGTGAAGAATTTCTGATTTTATTCCATCAGGACCTGGTGCTTTTTGTCTTTTTAGTGATTTTATGGTCAGTCCTAATTACAGCACTGTTCCGTTCGCACACACTGTGCGGACTCCCAGTCGAGATGATTCCACGTCGTGCCGGTCAACTCCACAGTCCTCGCTGCCGCTGTACGATCCACCCGTCACGCAGAGTTCCCCGGGACGGCACTGCCTCAGCCCAGATCAGCTCACCAGCTCTTCCGTTCACCCTTCCCTCCGGTCACTGGCTCCTCAGCTTCCCAAGACACACTCACTTGAGGCCGCGCTGATCAGTCCTCTCCGTCCAGCTCACCCTCTGACGCTGACGCTCGCCGCTACTCACGGACTGCCTCTCGCTGACTCGGACTTTTCATTGTACTGAACTCTCTTCATTCACTGACTCTCTCAACTCTGATTCACTGACTCTTCACACTGAACTGAACTCTCCGCTCGCTCGCGGCCCTATATATAGGGCCGAGGAATATTCCAGAGCCCCGCCCGCGCATGGTCTAGAATGTCCGCGCAGGGCGCCGTCACAGCCCTTAGCGCGTGGCTCCACCTCTGGCCCCTCCTACGAGCGCGCACCGTCACTCACCGCGCCGTGCCAGGGAGTAGGCCGCACCCGTCGGCACGCGGCTCCAATCAGCAATAAGAGGGCCGTCCCTTTCTGGATTTATCTAATTCTAGCGCTTTCGGCCCGAGTCCTTCTTCTATCAGCTTCTAGGCTTTCCTGGGCTTTGTCACAATATAAATGATTTGCCAGGGGTAATAAGACAATGTAAGTTAGATATGTTTGCAGATGATACATTACTCTATTTCTCAGGAAAAAATGAATCTGAGGTAGTGAATAAAGTAAATGAAGAATTGAGATCAATTAGTGACTGACTGAACATGAACTTTTTAAGTGTCAATGTGGGAAAAACAAAATGTATGGTTATGGGAAAAGCACGGTTTGTGGAAGAAATAGAAATGAGACATTCTGTAGTACTTATGAATACAAAATTAGAAAGGGTTAGAAAATACAAGTATCTTGGTATGATTATTGACAGTCGTCTATGCTTTGAAGTTCACGTTGAATACATTCAACTAAGAAGGTTAATATACTGTGTAAATTAAGAAAAGTTGTGTCTAAAAAGGGAAAGGAATTATTGTTTAAATTAATTTTGATGCCTCATGTGAGTTATTGCTCTACAGTACTTTCAATGGTAAATAAATCAGATATAACATTATTACAAATAACTATAAACAAAGGACTGTGTGCTGTACTAAACAAAGGATGTAGGAAAAGTGTAAATAATATGTTAGAAGAAATGGGATATTTATTTATAGAAAAAGAAATTAAGAAGGATGTGTTCACATTTATTTATAGATTGGAAAATAAGTTGTTGCCAAATTATTTAGGTAATCTACTAAGAAAGAATAGTGGTGTACATAAATACACAACTAGACAAGTAGATAAGTTTCATGTAGAGAACAGTATTAAAGCATAGAAAGAAAACTGTATGTAACAAAGGGATAATCATGTATAATGCATTGCCACAGGAAATAAAATTGTCAAGAAATGTGGGTCAGTTTAGAGTGGAATAGGAGTGTGACTTAAAAATATGGATTATTTGAATAAATGATAATGGGTATAATTGCTAAGCATAATTTACTTGTATTTTGCACTAGGCTGCTAATTATTGATGTATTTTATTTATGTATTAGCCATAGGCTACTTATAATTAATCAAATAAATAAATAAATGCAATACAAATTTTGGAGGCCATTAAGGGGGCTTGAAAGAACAATGTTTTTCATAAATTAAGCAGTGTACTTAAAATGGACATTCAAGGGATTGGTTGTGCTGCACGTGATACATAATGCTGTGCAGACAAGTGCAGATATTCTTCACATTGATGTGGAAGTAATAGTTAACAAAATATTTCAATACTTCCACATTTATACCGTAAGAGTGGAAGAATTAAAAACATTTTGTGATTTTGTTGCTGTTGATTATCAGCAGGTTCTAGGTAGTGTGAAAACTAGACAGTTATCACTGTTGCCTGCAATTACAAGGGTCGTTGATATGTTTGATTCTCTCAAGGCATATTTCATGTCTCAGGACAGGCATCCTACTTTATTGAAACAATTTTTTGAAAATCCACAGTCACTTCTTTGTCTTCACTTCATTCAAAGTCAGCTGAAAACATTTTCAATTTCAATTAAAAATATTGAAAGGGCCAACATCTCATTAACTGAAGTAGCCAAAGAATCAGATTTACTCAAAGAAAAGGTCAGTAACAGAAAATACCAATTAATATATTCAGTGATGGGAAGTAATTGAGTAAAAGTAATCGGATTACAGTAACGATTCCTTTTTTGGTCCCATTTACTTGTAATCGTTACTTTTTAAAAAATGTAATTTTTACTGGTAATTTACTTCTGGAAATAAAATTGTAATCGTTACTTTTGAGTAATCGTTACATTTTAGTAATCGAAAAGTATCGAATTGAGAATTCGGCAATGTTGCTTTCTTCTACTCGTCGGCAGTCGCTGCAACGGCGGTAAATTTTGCGTTCTTTTTAAAGCAATGGGCCATTCAGATAGAAAATTAACCGTAGGCCTAAACGTAACGTAAACATAGAAGTTTGGGGCCATGTTTTTCAATGTGACCATTCACAACGCATCACGTAAACGTGAAACTTAAACGTAAAATTAAACGTAACGTAGAAGCTTGCAAACACCAAGCTTCTGCGTTACGTTTATGCGAAAAATAACGATACAACCAATCAGAGAACAGAACAGGAGACAGAACTGGAAGTAGTCAAGAAGGATTATGAATGAGAAACTCCTCGTTATGATAAATGGCATCCTTTATATAAAGATGCGGTATTGAAGGAAAATACAGTAAAACCTGTCTTAAAGACCACCCCTCTTTAGCGACCAAATCCTTTAAAGACCAATTTTTCTAGGAACGGACTGTAAAACGAAAACCCATAAGGCCAATGTTATTTGTACCCCTGTTAAATGACCACCCCTCTCCCCGACCAACGACCAGAGTTTAATTTTCGTTAAATTCCTCTATAACGACCAAAATCGTAAAAAAATTTACTCAAATGATAGGCGTTAATCAGCATTTGAAGAGAAATACTGATGTGGGCACTGCAATTTTCAATACAATGCTTTAGGCTGTTTTCTTTTCGCGTTCTGGGAAAATCCTTACAGTGGACAGCGTACAAGTACCGTACAGCGCACGGCGTGAAAAGGACACATTCCAGTCTCCTACTTCTGACCTGCTTGTTTCAAGAATTCATGCCTTTATTATCTACATGATCGCAGTGACTCGGGGGGGGGGGGGAATTCTATTTCTTATGAAAATGTTTATTCAGTGGACATGAGGGGGTTTCTGAAATTCTCGATTCTAAGAAACATGCTGGGCGAGACCCTTTCATTGTCCACCAAGCAAAATGTAATGTAGGGAAAATAAACGTGTCTTTCTTTTCCTGGAAAACATTACCCCGGTATACTTTAAATAGAGGCTCGGTGTTCTTGACCTGCATAGATTAAAGTGTCTTATTGTTGTGCTGCAAATTTTAAATACATTAAAAATAAGTAATAATCAACTGTGTGTTACATAAGACACCTACTGTATTGTACTGTATTCATTCTATTGTAATTTTGCTTTCAAGACATAAAAATGCATTCCCCCTATTAAGAGACCACCCCTCTTAAAGAACACTTTTTTGTGGAACCAGCGATTGTCGTTATATAGAGGTTTCACTGTATATGAAAATTAGTTCCCCAAGAAATGAACTACAGTATTAAATACAGCCCATACAATATTCTGTTAATTTTTATGTGCCTGCATACGCTTGTATGATTTCAATTTTTAATGGCCTACATATGTTTAATAGAAACATGAAAGTATTTTCGTCTGCTGCAGTCATTTTATAAGTTGTTCACGTTCTCGTTTGTGATTGGTTGTTACTTACGTTTATGTTTTCATTGCGAATGCTCAATGCCGTGCTAAAGTTTGCGTTTAAGTTTACGTTCTTACGTTTACGGTTAAGTTTCTATCTGAATGGCCCATAAAGCGCTTTACAGCTGTTCCAGCATCGCTGTATGGTCGCTGCAGCGGTGGTGAAGCTATGTCAGATCTGGCTTTACGGGTTTTGGTGCATGTACTATCAGCTGGTCTTTCTTTACACTTTAGTTTGCTGCAGCGAAACTGTAGCGATTTAAGCAGCGACGCGACATTCGACATGGCAAGTCAGAATTTCTGTGGAAAAACGTGGGAACGCGACATCAGCTGAGATGAGCGGAAGTCGAATGTATTTTGTGTGTGTTTTTTTTTTCAATGGCGACCACAGCCAGAGCAATTTACGGGGAGCGATACTACATTTAATTAGATTTCTGTATGGCTTCCATTTATTTCAAGATGTATTCAAGAAATTAAAATTGCTGTTCTCAGCCTATAAAATTTATTTATAGCCCTTTCTTTGAAAAGAAGGTTACGTGTTCCACAGTATAAAACTAAGCTCAAACTAACCTCAACTTCAAAGTTAATTACCGAGCATTCAGTCGCGGACGCAGAATTTTTTAGGGGGGGGGATTTGATTAGGTATAAAGAATACTAAAAAAATTAACTTACATATACAATAAGTTTATAAAACTGACCGTTTAGAGTGAATATATAGCCTTTTTTTTCAAATTTCGGGGGGTGGGGGGTGGATATATCCCCCTATTCCCCCTGCATCCGCCACTGCAAGCATTAGAGGCTCTGCTGAAAATACTGCTTCTGGCATTGGAAATTCATGTATGCTGTATGAGGACCAGTGATTTACAACAAGGTGACATTCACTTATTCTGATAGTAGGATTCTGGATCCCGGTATTGTCTTTTTCTAATTTTAATCAAATCTAATCTATTGTAATACTGCAATATTACGCCGCGTGTTGCGGGGGGGGGGTTTCACTATTGTAAATGCCACTTTATGGGTTTTGCTACATGAACTGTCATGTTCCCCAGTGAAGCTGAAGCGATTTACAGATTCGGTTTAAAAAAGAACGGAAAGCATCATGCGCAGACAGAACGGGGTTCGGTGTGCAATAACATCAGACATTTTTAAAATGGCATTGGAATAACTATGTATATCTTCATTATTTGATGTTTAAAGATTATGCATAATATTGTAAGCCGTGGGAAAATAAATAAATATCTATTTCTTCCCATTTATGACTTTTTCAGTTAAATGTTTCAGTAAGAACATTTCTTAATTAGGTATACCGTATTTTTAAACTTGCTTCTCATTCTCAATTGCTATAGGCTGTCGTCATCATTACTGTTTTTGCAACTAATATCCAAATTAGAGGTAATATTAACAAAGGTTTCTCAATGTGTCTGGAAATATTGGTGTTGATTTTTTGTTGTTGTTCATTAATAATTTGAGACTTGGTAATGTCCCAAGCTGCTTTACCACTGAATGGCCCGATAGTTTATAGCCTTGTGCCCCCCCCAAAAGGGGAAAAAAATATAGGTACTGCCATTTTGTAAAGGAATTGTAATTGTAATTTTACTGATTACTTTTTTATGCCCCCCAAATGAAGGAATTTTTAGGTACTGCCATTTTGTAAAGTAATTGTAATTGTAATTGTAATTTTACTGATTACTTTTTAAAAAAGTAATTTGTAATTGTAATTAAGTAAAATGTTCCTCAAGTAATTGTAATTCAGCCCAATTACTATTTTTTTGTAATTTTCCCATCACTGAATATATTATACTTTTTTATGTTTTAGAAGAAATGAAAAAATGTGGTTTAATGGATTAATAAAAAAATGTGTGTTCCATAATTAAGAGCTTTTGTTACTTGATGCAAAATTCCTTTTAAGGTAAACCCCCAATATAATAAAAAATGCAGAGCCCCTGAGCTTCATTAAAAATGAGTCTTAAATGTATTTAAAATATTGCCGGATTTGGATGTTCAACTCCATGACCCAATACCTGTATAGGATCCTGCATTTTCATGACTGGCTTGAGATGAGGAAGAATGTTCAGGGAGAACTCTTCTTTGGTACAGTTTTCAGATACAAGCAACACATTCGGTAGTACAAATGGCACCATAGTTGGATTCACGAACTCCTTCATTAGACAAGGAAGTATCCTGAAATGCAACGATAACACTAACAGAAAATAATTCTCAGGAGAAGGGAAAAAATGCACTCAAGTTCTAATTTTCTTAGCACCAGGCTACTCGCCTGAGTACAGCTTCTAAAATGCCAGCTGCCGATTCACTCTGCTGCCAGCACCGATCAGAACAGTATTCAGTTTTACAAAACACTATACATATTTTTGGAGCAGTCTATACTCTCCAATATAGGTAAACAGAAATAGGCTTCTTTCCTCTCTCCAATACCGTAATTTTTTAGGGTATTAGCCTTTAGGAGGGGTTTTTGTGCATTTTGTGCAAGTAAAACATTTTATAAGACCACCTCTTATCAGTGCAGGTTCTATGTTTTGCAGTAACCAAAGAGAGTGTTCTCGAGCAAAGTTTGTTGCTGGAAAAGATTATGAATGTTAATATTGGAATATTTAGAACAGTGCAATTTCAACCCAGATGATTTACAGTGGAACCTCGTTAGCATGTTCCTCATTACCATGTTTTCTCGCATAGTACAACGGTTTTTGAAAGTCCCAGTCCCAATCTTACTAATTATTTGTACCTTTAACACGTTTCGTTTCTCGCTTGGTATGTTCACATTTGGCTTGCCAACCACATGTTACTAAACACAAACCTTGGTTGCACATGTAATTGCATAATCTTGATGTCAGAATTTGTTTGCTCTCCGGTCTTTCTCTTTGCTCCATGGGACCAATCGTCAGCTTAGTTTTGTAGACGCCAAATTTGATCTTCCATTGCAATTGCTCCTCATTGGTCGTTTTGATTTGGCGTGGTTTCTCCAACAACAGAAAGTGATATCCAGCATCAGCTGTTTACCCACCATTTTTGTCATAATTATTAATCTTGTTGTGTTTGTGTTTGTTAAGTGGTGAAATGTTGAATGTTTTAAATTTCCAATGGTGTGTGTGGTGTAGAGGTCAGAACACGTGTAAGAAGTACATTGTGATTTTCAAGTGGATATGGGATTGCATTTCATTGGCAACTCGTGGCTATGAACATGACTTTGAGTAGATTTTGGCACGAGTGATATTTCATACTTTCAGTTATTTTACCTATGTTTGTTAACAGATTGTGGAATGCAACTTGTTTCATATCTGATGTTCCAAACTAAAGAGTAGCACTTTTTTGTGGAATTTTTTCTTCTTCTTTCTTTCTTTTTTTTTTCTTCCATTCATTGAATATGACTCCCAATACAGTCCTTCAATTGTAGCACATTTTGTTTGATTTTCTTTTGTAATCAAATTATTAGGCCTTTATATTTATGTATTGTATATCTGTCAGAACAACTAGCCCAGCAAAGAAACTACTGTGTGTCATTCTGGGCAATTTTGAACCATCTGGATGCCTTTTTGGGTTGTACTGAGTAAAAGAAAAAAATAGATTTTTTAAAAAAAGTTCAGTAGCACATTTTCCCGTTTAAGACAACCAATTTTTTTGGTCCATAGAAAAGCGTGTTAACAAGGTTCCACTGTATAGTTATAGTGACAGTGATTTATTTGCTAGCAGCAGTGATGAAGACATCATGATCATACAAATATATGCCAATAAAAACATAAGAACATAACATATTATTAGCTTACTTAAATTATGCACATCTCTATTATTTTAAAGTAAAAAATTGTCCCAGGAGAAATCTCTGTTTTATATGAATATTTGCAACAACTGTGCATTTTGTGTAAAAAACCCTGGCTTTCTAGGCAGGTAGAATCAGTACAAAGGCTGATAGTGAATGGTCAGTGAGAGTGCAGTTGATTGTATCGGTGCTGGGCAGTAAGAGGATTAAGTATGTGATCTTCTTCAGTTTGTAGCATATATGTTGCCAATTACTTCATTCACACATTTACCTTACCTATAAATGCATACTCGATGAGGGAGATTCTGTATTATTTGTGGGAGACCTTTATAAAATTGAGACTTCTGAAGATTGTCCCATTGAAACAAGGAATCCAAATAATTAAGCGTCTTCACACCAACGTCTTCGAAAAAATCAATCTGAAAGCAAGAATAAACACACAAACTTAAAACATAAGTAAGTATTGAAATGACACTGATATCCAATGCAAATGAGAAAGTAGCCTATAACATACTTTTGTGAACTGATGTGCATCAGGCCTCAACTCTGGGGTGGCATTCAACATCATTTTGACATACTCTCGCAAGCCTTCTGTTACACACTGTAGTCGTGATGCTGGCAGTTGTTTTAACTGTAAACATACAACTACATATCAGTAATGAGTTAATCTACACAAAATGGTTCAGTACTTGTTGCTTGACCTAGGTAATAATTTAAAAGTGCACAACACATATTATTAGTATTAAATCTCCAATAATAAGAGCCCTATTTTACCGAAGTATGCTAGGGCTATAGTTACAGTATAAGTACATTAGAGATGCAAAGGATTTTGAAATGTAGTAATAAACAAGAAACAATAACCTCTGGTTTCATTGATAGGGGTTAAAAATTAACCTCGGGTTACACATTCTCAACTTTTGATTTGACGAAAATTTTGTTTCATCGACAAGAGTTAATTGTAACACAGTGTTATGAGCGGGGTTAAGTTAACACCTACTTTCCCTTGTATTAAAAGTTTAATACAATGTGTATTAATATGTGTATTCTGTCGAATACAGGGCTAAAAGGGCTACTGTAAATCAAGCATTTGATCTAGAATTGCTGTATTCCCCTGTCAACCCAGAAATTATGAGTTTGATAATAATATGATTTTCGGAAGTAAACCGTCTGTTAAAGCGCAGTCTGGCAGTTCAAAGACTGTCATGGGTGAAGTGCTTTTTTTTGGTGAAGAACCGCACTCCCGTTTACTGATTTATTCAGTTGAATTCAGCCAGTGAATGTGTAAGGAAGATCATAATGTGTGATAAGTCAAGGGTTGTTTTAACGTTGGAAGGAAGGAGAAAAGTGATTGTTGAAAGGGATAAAGAAATTTCTGCAAGGAAACATGACAGCTCAAAACCAAGCATGTGGCAGACTCTGTTGCCAAGTCAATCCGATAACAATAGTAACAGTAATAAAAATTTCAGTGTTTCTTTGCTTCTCCTTTCAGGCTGACACATGAGGTAAATAGAGTTCAATGTCCGACTATTGGCAAGTGTGTCCTTCTTGCATTAAAGAAACAACACTTCAAAGATCGCACCATTATAACAGGGACTAGGATAGCGAGGTGACTACCAGTAATCATTTGATGAACCAGACCTCATTGATTTAAAAAATGTCATAACTTTAATTTAGGGGTCACCTGTACAAATGGCCATTTTTCGGAAGAATGACTGGTGGCTGCTTTAGGCAGGTTTGTCTGAATGCGATACTGATAGTGGAAGCCTATATAATTATTTTAATGTCTTTGTACATACTTTACACCGACATAGTCCTTCACCTGTGTTAGCTTGTTTTCCCATAGAACATAACAATATCTTACTTCACAAGCATTTCTCTTATATGAGCCCCAGTCTCCATTGTTGCTGTAAAGAGGCTGACCAGAGTTGTGTAGCGCAAAGATGAGCATGCCCAGAGAAAACATGTCGCTTGCAGGAGAATGACTCAATGTTAATGCATATTCTGGAGCCAAGTAATCTAGACAGGGCTGAGCCATAGGATGCAATGTAGGGCTGTACTCCACAAAGGGCCAATAGGGCTGTAAAATAAACAACATAACAAGAAATTATTAATTTCTTGTGTTTCCCCAGAAATCAGGTTTCTCAATATATAAGTTTTGGGTCAAATGGCATGGTAAAATTTTTAGCATATGCAAGTAATTGCATAATAAAGAGGGAGTTCTGAAGAACACTGAAACTCTCTGGTAGGCCTGCAGCAAAATTAACTTAAGGGTATATGTACGTGAATTATTTTGAAATTTATGTTTTTTTGTTTATAGCACTAAAAAATTGGGCTGAATTTTCTGCATCCATTGGTATATAGTTTATATAGGTTTAGAAATTATTGGTGCCATTTAAATGGACATTTAAATATGTTTACGTGCTCTGAGCTACTATTCACTATGAACTTAAAATTGAATTTCCCGGTAACTCTTATTTTTCACACATATTGTTAGATAGCTCCACAACCATTAGAGATAGAAGGCTGAAATTTTTTACACTAATTTTACATGCATATATGCATAAAGTAGACTACAATGATGCCCATAGGTATAAAATTAAAGAAAATGTGTCATGAAATATTGATCAAATTTCAATATATTTTATATGCGATATATAAAAATTAATTTCATTAGAAATACTAACGTTAGCTGTATAAAAGTAGTCTACTTTATTGAAAAATATGTTCATTATATGCATTAAAAAAATAAAAGGTGTCAGAGAAACCAGAAAAATGCTATCTCTACAGGAAGTGATAAGTGCATCTGAATTAATATTTTTCATGCTCCTATAAAACATGTAATTTAAAAATAACTTGGTCAATTTTTTATACTTTTATCAGCTAGTTATGTTCTAGTAAGCCTTCTTATAGGATCCTGTAATTTTAGTCCACTTTTGAGTTCATTTTCTTGTAAAATTTTAATATTTTAGAACCTGCATTTTTTAAATATTTTTGTGGTAGTTCACGTACATATACCCTTAATAGTTAAAGGAAGAAGGATCCCCAAAAATGATAAAAAAAACTATGAAAAATCAATTTTTTTACATGTTTTAACCCACAAAATTATTCCTTAATGTATGTGCAATTGGGTTTCCATGATTTATGACCTGGACAGGTCGCAAATTTGAAACTCTTTATAAGGTTTTCATAATTTTGTTTACATTTTGTATCTTAACTGCTTGTACTAAGACCTAAAACTGTTATTTGAAATATTTTTTCTCAGAAACTATCTGAGGAATACATGCAAACCATGCCTTCTGCAAATTCAGGCCCTGCCTCACAAAAAACATAGCCCTATAAAAGGCTGAAATATCTCAGGAAAACGGGTCAGGGTAGAGTAAGTTAAGTTTCACATAAGACATATTTGTTGTAATAAGTATACAAATAGTAGAACAAACCTCACCGTTGAATCCTGTGTATTATGGTTGTGTATGCAGAAGTCAAATCCGAAAATTTTCCATGCACCTTGCTGATTGACTACGATTACATCAGGACAGATGTTGTGATGCAAGAGTTTTACATCACTATGTAGAAAAGCAAGTCCCTCTCCCACCTGAAAGAAAAGGATGGAAATGCATGCTGTTAGTAACTCACAGTAACTCACAGAACATACAACTCTATTTTACTAATAAAAGTTGCTTTTACAGGCAGTTTAGTTAATCGCCAGGCAAGTTCTCGGTAAACCATGTCTATATTCTTCAAAAGTTTCACCAGTTTGGCATATGAGAAGTCACCAATATGTCACAGATATATTACATTTGGAAGAAATATTTCGCTCATGGCATAGAAAGAAGAAATGTGACTGAACTCAGTTACAGCCACCTGTGGACAAAATCAGCAATATTTCATAGGAAAAAATTTAGTTTCCCTATTCCATTAAATTTATTTTAGAAAGTAAAATTAAGAAAAGAAAACTTGCAAACAAAGGAGCAATGTTGATAACAATATTGAAAAAGCAACAGGGATGGAAAGAATGTCTGCAGGGTGGTTTTTCTTTGTTAAAAACAAGGAAAGGAAAGGAAAAAAAAGGCCATATTGGATGTAGTAATGTTTTTTAGAACCTTCAGAGTTCATATATAAACTCAATTTGTTCCTAAAAATACAAAAACTGTAAGAATTGTGAAGAAGTGAACCCTTATATAATCTATAATGGCATAATTTATACTGATTACTCGGTTGCTGGACATGAGATTGGGAATGTGGGGGAAGAGTATGCAGAATTGATCACATCGTGAAGTAGTAAAGAAACTTGTCATATATTAATCTGTATTGGAAGTTAACACAGTGATGTTATACAACATAATAATTATATAATGAGTTGAAAACTTCAAAAATTTCACTTTTGGTTAAAGTTTACCTGTACTAGTTTCAGCGCCTTCGCTACCATTGTCAACAGCTATACTTCAATTGAAGTATCCATTTGAAGTATAGCTGTTGACAATGGTAGCGAAGGCGCCGAAACTAGTATAGGTAAACTATACCAAAAGTGAAATTCAACTCATTATATAATTATATAATTATTATAAACTTGTCAAAGTTTCAGTGATAGCTATAACCACTATAGGCCTAGTGATTATGATGCTGTTGCTAGAGCTACCTGCCACTAACCTAACCTAACTTGTCACAAACCTCGCAAATCTGTCAAAAACCTCTTGCTTGTTCTTCCCACATGTAAAGCTGTTGGCAGCATTGTATGCAGCAACCAATGAGACAAATCATAGGCAGCCAATCAGATTGTTGAAAGACTAACTTATCTGCAGGCTGCATAACAACACTGAGCAGAATGCATGCAGAGAATCATGGTAGACCCAAAGCAGCTATCCTAATGATGTATCCTAACGAACTACCCGAATCTTTTCACTGCCATTGACATATAAATTCTATTACCTCCAAAATACTGTATAAAATCAAATATATAAAATTAATAAAGTAATGGTTTATGTAAAATGTGAGGAGTATTATCATCTTAAGATTCTCATTCATGAATAACTGCTATTCTAATGAAATTTTCCTCATTGATTCCAAGCTTAGAGCTCACAGATGGTTTCACTTGATGACTGCTTTCATTTATATACAAATTCTGCACTGAAAGGGCTAAAAATGGAAGCCTGCCCTCAAAATTAAATTGCAGACACCTGTCAAGCAATTGGCTGTTACAGATATTGGCATCATTATTATTTACATAAAGTTTAAGAAAGAATGTCAGGCTATTTTAAGTGTGCAACTTGCCAATATTGAGTTACACACATTCAGTTGTTTACCCAGGGATTATTAATAACATTTTAAAATCCTTAGTCATATTCATTCCTGGGCCCTATTTCATAAAACTCTACAGGTGTGACAAATACGACGATTACGTCAGGTCTGACAAATTTGTCAATATGTCATGACTAGGGTTTGGATGTTTAGGACCTAAAAAGAGGAAAATATGACCTTAAAAGTGACTAAATATGACCCAAAAATTTTAAATATGACCTCATAAAAGAAGGTATTTTCTAAAAATATATGTTCCAATTTAAAATGTTTAATGACACTAAATTATTACATCACATTCATTCAATCAGGTGATTTACAGTTCTACTTGTAAAGAACTTCTATTCTGTAAATGTTTCCAGAAACCACTGAAAATGTGAACTGAAAATATTTTAAAACATGTCTATTGGAAGTGTTAACAACAACTTGTTGCTATTACTTGTTACTGTCCCTTCACATTTCAGTTAAAGTTAAAACCAAAATATCCATGACTTTTTCAGAAAAAAATTCAAGTCGACAATTTAGTGCATATATTGCATAACTGTGCTTTTTTACGGAATAACTGAAATATGTTAAATTACAAATATAACCAAGACAATGAAATCAACCAAAATATGACCTTATATGCAAAACAAAAAAACCTGATTAAGATAACAAATGTGCAATCACGTTTAATTTGTGTTTGTGGTGGATAAAATGGAGGTCAGGATAAAAATATGACATGTCATAAATACCCGAACCCTAGTCATGACAATATTGTATTTTTCATAAATATTACAACTTTTCCTTACATTATAGGCAAATTAGTGTAAATTGTCAGACTAAAATAACCCTTCTCATGAACGTGACAATTTTATGTCAAACCTAAAGATTACTTTAGTACACTGTAGATGGCTCTCATACACGCGTGCGATAATCGATCTCAACATCGAATGTGATACCTAAGCAATCGATTATTATTACAGAAAATAATTGAATTATATTTCTCTTTGAATATAAAGTCACTGAAATTGAAAGTTAGGTTAATCCGTTGCCTAAAAACCCTGCTTGGTCTCATTGTCTATTTCTTCATCACTTTCACTATTGCTAATATTACTACTACTAGTGTTTATTATTAACAAGTCAATTTAGCAAGTTTAGAAAGTTTAAATCACAAAAAGCAGTTTGCCAAGTTATGCCACACATTTACATAACCGACTGATGACTTGGCTTACATATGAAAGATTGCCTGTCACTTCTGTGATGACAATTCTACATTTTTGTAAATTTATAAATATGTAAAAAAAAAAATTAATGTTTTATAAGTGGTAGGTACCCTAAGATTTGACATATTTGTCAGACTTTTACCTGTAAAGTCAAAAGTTTTGAGAAACAACAGTATATAAAATTGTCATACAAGTCTACAAAATCGCTATGACATTTATGTAAAGTAGTCAGCTTTTATGAAAAACACAATTGTCAAAATGTAAACCTGTAAAACAATTCAATGATACCTGTCACCTATAAAATTGTAAGAACAAAACTTCGTGGTGGCACATCCCTGAAGGGACAAGGCCTACCACCCAACCACTGCGTCATCCACCATAGGCAGATGGCAGGATTGGGGGGCATGTGGTCAGCATGCCGACACCCACGGCCATTAATAGTGGTTTCCATGACTGGAGCAGCTATTTCTCTATCAAGTAGCTCCTCAATTTGAATCACGAGGCTGAGTGCATCCCGTTCCAGACCTCAGAAAAATCCGAGTAGGTACTGGGGATTGAACCTGGGCCGACAGATCTGTAGTCAGCGATGCTATCCACAAGACCACACCAGCAGTTCTGTAAAATTGTAACTTCTATGAATTGGACCCTGGTACAAATGTTACACAGGAATTATTTTAATCTTCAGTAATGTTCATTCCTAGCTCAAATGTTACCCAGGAATTAGGATAAGTATGGTAACTTTTTAATCCTCAGACATGTTCATTCCTGCTACAAATGTTAAACAGGGATTATTAGTAAAGATATATGCCTTACAACTTTTGCTAAACTGGAGAACACGAGTACTGCTGACTAGGCCAGGCTGCACTGATTGGGACCGCGGTAAAGTTACTTAGTTTACCCTGGTAAAGACATACTTTCGTTGCACCGTGCTCGGTTTCGACTTTTACCGCGGTAAGATGCAAACCGGCCGTGAAGGAGCTGTAAAGTGAGAAAACTGCGGTTTTCTTTCCAAGATGGAGATCAGCGTAATGTATCATATTTATGATATCTAGGCCAAAAGCAAATTGAACATAAAGAATAATGAGAGACAGGTTGAGTCTATTTGAAGAATGAACGATGGTGCATATCTTTGCAAATACTGTGCTGCAACATCGATTGAAATGACCTTCCTTTCTTACCTCAACCAAACCAGGTCCATCGAGTAGGTTAGTGGGCGTAACCACGATTAGTACAGTATTTATGGTGTTTGAATTCAGACAACATATATACGCAATATAATATTCCATTTTATCCTTATGAACATTTATTACTGAACAATAAGGCAACAAATAAATGAAATATGGAAAACCAGTGGTCCTAGACCAAATTTAAGTGAATGGCTGCATGCATCACGATATAGCCTGTGTATCGGTATATAGGGTATGTAATCAATTTATCATACCTGCACGTACACGAACATAATTATAACAGCACTTTCATGGCTATGCACATGATTTTGCACCTAAAATTTCTACTAGTCGTACAGGAATAAAAGCGAGGCTATGTCGAACTCAGAGCAGAGATTTCGTGGTGTTGCTTTGCCTTGGATTGCACACGTGTAAGAATTATTCTTTAAAACATCAATGTTATTTAATTGAAATGTACAGACAGGTGGGATCCATTTGAAGAATGAACAACGGTACATATCTTTGCAAATACTGTGCTGTAACATCGATTGAAATGACCATCCTTTCTCACCTCAACCAAACCAGTAGTAGACGAACCAACTCATTTCACGATTGGTACAGTATCTATTGTGCTTGAATTCAAAGTATGAATTCAGACAACATATATACAAAATATAATATTCCCTTTTATCCTTATGAACATCTTTTTATTGAATAATAAGGCAACAAATCAATTGAATTTGGAAAACCAATAGCTTAGGCGAGCCACCGTGACTGGCAGACGTGCAGAGAGAGAGAGAGAGAGAACCTAGCGGCCATGGAAGAAACCATCAATGAGAATGGATTCGGAGCAAGCATTAGCAAACCGCGGTATTTTAGCAATGGTGCACAGAGATTTTGAGAATACCCCGGTATTACGTTCACCGCGGTAACGAAACGGCTGAGAAAACCGGAGAATGGTGCACTCGACCACAAGTGTTTTATGTCGCTAACATCACAAAAACGATTACATGCCGAATGATGAACAATATTATGATGTTAAATACAGAATGTCGAATAAAATTAGTGTTATGGAAATAACACCATGCTTGTGTGTTTAAATACAGAATGATGAATAATGTTACGATGGTAAATACAGATAAGTAGTGGCAGCTAGATACTAGGTCAGTGACATGTACTGCAAGTGATAGGTTATGTTAGATTAGGAACAGTTAGGCTATATTACTTTAGCAGCAGCATACTGAATAGCACACGTTTCATTATGTGAAATATTGAATCTCTTCATGCACAGGAAATTTTCATCACTGCAACAATTGTTCCTCTTTTCTTTTCCATGGCATCTTTCTGAACATAAGGAAGAAAATATTTTTATCATCCTACATCCTTCATCAGCCTTATTACATACACCAAAGTGAAGGTATATAAGAACTGAAAGTCTCTAGCTATAAAATGCGGAAAACAGAAATTTCATATCTACTCACAGGATGTTAATTCAAAACAGAAAATACTTTTTAAAAACTAAGAAAACAGTAACAAGAAAGGAAAGACAACATAATTACCATAATACCTCACAACAAATTAAAATAAGAGTTTGTGGTAAAGTAGGGTATTAGCTGTACAAAGTAGGGTACTGGCTGTAAAAAGTAAGGTACTGGCTGTACAAAGTAGGGTAATAGCTGTACAAAGTAGAACACTGGTTAAAAAAAAAAATCAACCATAATGTACTTCGAACAAAATGTAAAACCGTATTACCCTACATTTTTAAGAAGATTAATTATGTTTTACTCAAATTTATTAAGGGTACAGAAAAAACAGATTTTTCTTTTACCTGCAGGAGTCCGTACTTGATTTCCACTTCAAACAATTTGTAGTTTTTCAATTGCGATGGCACAGGTGATGGCATGTTTTCTGTATTCCCTAAGATATTTGCAAGACTAGCAAATACAGGTTCAGTGGCAAATGCCAGACTTTCTCTACAAAGCAAGAAACAGAAACAAAGTGTTAATTATTGTCCTTTGCCTTGCCTATAGGGAAGTGATTGGCAGAAAATACAGTCATAATCACCTTGACTCTTCTAATGGGTGCTGAACTATGAGGACCTGCGGGTGTCTGAGTCTGGTGAGCTGTGAGACACCTCTTCGTAATGTTTCCAACATTGCTTCTCGATCTCCTCTTGGCCATCTTTCTAAGAGTCTTTTCTCAAATACAAATATAGCAGCCTCTTGTTTTGTTGACTTCTTATAGCCGCTGTACACCTTCCATAGTAGTCCTGAAAAGAATATAAAATAACTAAAACTTCCAAATAAATCTACTATGGATGGGGTTATTATCATCCCCCCCTTTTTTTTCCATTATCCTAAAAACTAGAGATGACCTGTCCTGTATTCTTATAAAAATAGGAAAATTTATTGATTGCTTTCAATATTGCACATTGAACCATTACTAAATGGTTCTTGTTCTATTAATACTTGGTTGAAAACTCTGGATCACGTAGTGGTATTGGATATACACATGGACAGAAGTAAATTTACGAAACATGGACTACATATGAACTCAAGAGGGAAAGCAGAAATGGCCGGAAAAATTGCAAATGAAATCACAATGCAGTTCTGGACATCAAACAAGGGGAAAGGCCCTATAAAGATGAAATGGAAAACCCCCGAGCAAGTTGAAGACCAAGAAGAGGAGCCTCATGAACCACATGAAGATATCGTCGAAGATAGAGCTAGCCCTACCGAGGAAGAAGAGGAACCAGGAACACCTGTTGGTACAGTAATGGAGAATGAAGCCAGGCATGCACACGAAGTAGGCGTACCCGTACCAGAAGTGGAACAAGATAATGGAGCATCTGGACTTCGCACCTCAGGAAGAAATAGGAGGCCACCTCAAAAGCTAAGTGTTGATTTTTTAGGCCAGTAAGAAACCATAGTGCAGATATTTCAGCAAATGTTCAGGGTAAGCATAAACCTATAGGCCTAAAAATTTTCCACCAAAATGTACAAAGTCTGAAAAACAAAAAACTAAATTTTGAGGTTTTACTATCACATGAATTTCCCAACTTAGATTTATTATGCTTCACAGAACATTGGATAAAGGAAGAAGAGTTTGAATACTTAAATTTCGAGAATTTTTCGTTACTTGCCAAATATTGTAGGACCAGAAAGAAATGTGGAGGTTCATGCATTTATGTTAGAAACACTGTAGAAGCCAAAGAATATGAGAAATTTCAAAATTTAAATATTGAGGAACACTTTGAGGCCTGTATGGTGGAGCTGCCACAGTTGAAGACAATCGTAATTTGCATATACAGATCCCCTAGTAGTGATTGCCACATATTGATAAACAGGTTAGATTCCATAATTAATTCTCTACATAATAATAATAAAAACATTATTATAGTTGGCGATCTAAACATAGATTTTCTAAGTAGGCCTACTACCATAACCAATCAACTAACACCAGTCCTAAATTAATATGGCTTACAGGCAGTGATAGAGACCCCAACTAGAATAAGTAATGGGACTAGTTCAGCAATTGATCAGGTAATACTTAATGTAACATCTTGGAATTACAAAACCAGTGTAATTGATACTGGTTTCTCAGACCACTTTGCGCAGGTCATAGAGATAAACTCTAAAGAGTCCCTTAGAAAAAGAGAGAAAATAAACTCACATTATAGGATTAGTAGACCATATACAGAAACTAATATCCAGTATCTAAACTATCTACTTGACAAAGAATCGTGGGATAATGTTTATAGCAAAAACTCGCCTCACTCAGCTTGTGCAGAATTTTTAGAAACTTTCAGTTACTACTATGAAACAGCATTCCCTAAAATTAAAGTCAAACTACATGAACAGAAAAATAAATGGATTACCCCTGGCATTAAGGAATCTAGCAAACGATTGAAATATATCAGTAAAATTATGAAATTGGGGAATATAACAGAAGAATTCAAAATATATTATAAACAGTATAAAAAGATATACAATAAAGTACTAGAGGAAGCAAAGAAACTACAGAACGACAAACATATATTGCAATCAAATAATAAATCTAAAGCGATGTGGAATATCATTAAGCATGAAATAGGTAAAAGGAGGGAAACGGAGAAAAACCATAAAATCAATAACAACGGTGTTATATCATCAGATCCAAAAGAAATAGCAGAATTGTTCAACAGTTATTATACAGACATAGCACATAACCTCATAAGTAACACTTTCACTGCCCAAACACAAGACTCAGACAGCAGTAATATTCCACAACAGCGAAATACTATTTATTTAAACCCAGTAACAGTGAATGAAATCACATCAATTATAGTAGTAGTAGTAGTAGTAAATGATTTATTTTGCCTGGCAGAGTTAAGGCCATAAGGCCTTCTCTTCCACTCAACCAGGTTTCAGAAAATATATACAATGTAGGTTTACATAAATAGCAAATTAGTGAATAAGAGACTTATGACTAATACTAAGACTAAGGTTAAGGCTAATCATAATAATAAATTAAATAAGTAAAAAGCATAGGTTTCATAAAAAGCACAGGCTTCATAGAGAGCGTAAGTGTCATAAAAGAAAATAGTAATAATGTTACAAGTAAAACAAGGAATATGTAAAATTATGTTATAATGGAAATTTAAGTCTAGCTGTAGATACGTTATAAGGAGACTAAGTAATGTTATATACAGTGAAAGATGGAGTGACTACAAAGAGCTAGTTCTGTTCAGTGGGCAATAATTGTTTAATAAGCGCAGATTTGAAAGAGTGTACACTCCGACTACCCCTAATATCTTGTGACAAGGTATTCCAAGAACGGGCTGTGGCTATGGTGAATGAATGAGAGTATGAGGTTGTATGATGACTAGGAATTGATAACAGAGAGTTGTGCTGCGAGCGTGTACCATGATTATGGTAGGAGGATAGAAATGTAAATCGGGGAGCCAAGTAAAGAGGTATGGAAAACTTAAGAATTTGGTATAATAAGCACAGAGAGTGGACCAAACGTCTATTATGCAAACGAAGCCAAGACAGTTGCTTGAAATATTTTGAGACATGATCGTGGAAACGAATGTTAAAGATAAAACGAACACAAGTATTATGAACACGCTGAAGTTTCTGTGACAATTCAACACTCAGATCTCCATACAAGATGTCGCAGTAGTCGAAATAAGGCATCACTAGGGTCTGTATGAGGGTTTGCTTTATTCTAGTAGGAAGGAAGTTTTTCAGTCGTTTTAGAGCATGCATGATAGAGAAAGCCTTTTTACATATATGCTTGATTTGGGAATTCCAATTCATGTTTGAGTCGAGATAGATACCTAGATTTTTTACTGTTTCTGTGTAAGGGATAATTGTGTTGTTCAGTGTCACTGGTAGCAATGTAGCCTTGTTGATGGATGACACGAGTCTTTGCTGTCCTAATACAATAACTTGGGTTTTGCTTGGGTTAAGTTGTAAGCCAAATTTGTTTGCCCAGTTACCGATTGATTGTAGATCTTCGTTAAGGAATGTTACAGAGTCATTAATTGCATCGGGAGGTGAGTGAATATAGATCTGAAGGTCATCTGCGTACAGGTGGTGTTGGGAGTGTCTTATGTGACTAGATATATCATTTATGAATACGGAGAATAAGAGAGGCCCTAATACAGACCCCTGGGGAACGCCTGCCTTCACACATCGCCACGATGAAGAGCGCTTGTTATCAGTAACACATTGCTGACGGCCGCGAAGGTAGGATTCCATCCACGTGATTGCAGTGTCAGACAGATACAAAGATTTCAACTTTGCAATGAGAATGTCAGTATCGACTGTGTCAAATGCACGGGAAAAGTCAAGAAGGGATAATACAGTCAACTCACGTCTGTCCATGGCCTCACGAGTATCTTCAACGATTTTAAGGAGTGCAGTAGAGGTACTGTGATAAGTCCTAAAGCCAGACTGGAGTGGATCGAGCAAGTTGTAAGTATGTAAATAGTCAGTAAGTTGTTTGTGAACAATACGTTCTAGTGCTTTAGATAAAGTAGGTAAAATACTAATAGGTCTGTAGTCTGTAGGAGTGCTTGGCCGATTTACTTTAGCAATAGGTCGAACGAGTGCATGTTTCCATTGTTGAGGAAATGTGGATGTAACAAGTGAAGCGTTAAATATGTGAGTTATGGTCGGAAGGATGATATCTATGATTCTGTTTAGCATTCTTATACTTATTCTGTCAATGCCCTGTGAATTAGTTTTTACCCGTTGAAGAGCTTTCTTTACTTGCATGGGAGATACGTGAGAGAAATAGAATTTTTCACGATCTGGTGTAGGTAAGGTTGTCAGTTCAGCAATAGCTTGTCGTTTAGTTGCATTGTCTAAGGTTCTGATAGGCACTGACGTAAAATGCTCGTTCAGTTCGTTGAGAGATAAATTGTCAAAAGAACAGTCAGTTTTTTGTTTACATAGTCCCATTGTACGTAAGTTTTTCCATACGTCACAAGTCGTCATAGTTGGCACAACAAGTTTGTGTCCATGTTGTATTTTAGCATTACGTATCATTTGGGTCGTCTTATTTCTGAAACGCTTATAGTGTTGCCAGTTTTCATCACATTTATTGTGTTTATATTTACGATATGCCGCGTCTCTCCTTGTCATATATTCACGTATTTCTTCAGTCATCCATGGTGCAGGGGGACGGGTTACTCGTTTAGTCTGTAACGGTGCGTGTTTGTCATATAGCTGTATTATCAGGTCATTGAGAGCTTGTACTTTTTCGTCAACAGTGCGCAGATTCCATATGGAGTGCCAAGGCAGTTGCAGGGCGTCTTCAGTCAGTTGCAGTTCGTCTATATTTTTAATGTCTCTGTATGTAATGAATTTGGATTCACGTTTCGGGCACTGCAACGAGTATTCGACGTAAATTAGGTCATGTGCTGAAATTCCAGGTACAGGTAGTTGTCCATGCGTTATAACCCTATGTGTTTGTGAGATCACTATTAAGTCAAGTAAAGTGTCTGCAGTGCCAGTGTGGTGTGTCGGTTGAAGGGGCAGAATGGTCATATTGCAGGATTGGAATATAGAATTTAGCTTCAATACATCTGTTGAGTTAGCCTTGATAAGATCTGTATTGATATCACCTAGGAGGAGTGTGTGCTCATAATAGGGGGTTAAGTCAATCAATGCATTTTCTAGATCTGAAAGGTAACCGATTCTGGGTGGTCTATAAACTATGCAAATAAGACATTTTTGTGTACCAGCGGATATTTCAATAAACAAGAATTCAGGACGGGCTGAATATTGAGAGGCAGACTGCGATACAATTTTAGGCTGGAGGTCACTTCTTATGTAAGCAGCGACCCCACCTCCCCCCTTCCCTATTCTGTCATTACGGAGGAGAGAATAAGAATGCAATTCAACAAGTGAAGAAGGGAGGGACGGTTTAAGCCAGGATTCAGACAACAGAATACAGTGAAGATTTAGAGAAGAGACGATGTTGTGCAGTTCTCGGAAATGGGCAATAAGACTTTGAACATTAACGTGAGCAACCTTTAGGGTGGTAGAGCTACCTGAGGTGACAGGTATTGAAGAATACCTGGCGATTGAAGAATAAGAAATCAGCAGGAATAGATGAGGTCTCGGACAGTGTTATTAAAAACTGCCACAGACACATTGTACATCCATTAAGTTACATAGCAAATCTATCATTAAGCTGTGGTCAGTTTCCAGATGAATTAAAAATTGCAAAAGTGAAACCACTGTATAAAAAGGGATCCAAAGAGGAAATAGAGAATTATAGACCAGTATCTCTACTCTCAGGTTTCTCAAAAATCTTAGAGAAAAGGTTATGTATGCAAGACTTATAGCATTTATAAAGAAATATAATATCCTAACTAATATACAACACGGGTTTTGTCAGGGAAAATCCACAAATACTGCGATAATTGATTTTCTTCAAGAAGTATATGAGGCCATTGATAGGAACGACACTAGTGTAGGACTATTTGTAGACTTATCAAAAGCATTCGATGTAATAGATCATAACATCTTACTCAACAAACTTCAAACTTTTGGAATAAGAGGATTAGCATTAAAATGGTTCCAATCATATCTAGAAAACCGCAAACAAGTTGTAGAAATCGTGCACAAAGATGAAAGGACACACATAATAAATAATGTACTGTCAAGTGAGAGGTATATCAAGTATGGGGTTCCACAAGGTTCCATCCTTGGACCGGTATTGTTTTTAATTTACATTAATGATCTAGATATTCAGTCAAATCACACAAAGACAACTCTTTTTGCAGACGATACCAGCATCCTTTTAACAGGTGAAAACAATGAAATTGCTAGACTTAATATGACAGAAACAATAAGTAAACTTCATAACTGGTTCGAAAGGAATAGACTTATAGTTAACAAAGAGAAAACAGTTGCAATAAACTTTCAGCATGTACAAAATAAGAATACAGAATTTCTTAACATCTCATATGAGGATAAAACTATTAGTTATGTAGATTCAACAAAATTCTTGGGGGTATGGATTGATCAAAATCTTAAATGGTTCAAGCATGTTGATGTCCTCTCGAAAAATTTGAGTAAAATTTGTTATGCCCTATCGTCAGTGAGGAAAGTATCCAGCCTAAACACAGTACGCTCACTCTATTATGCCTACTTTCACTCCCTCTTAACTTACGGAATAATCTTCTGGGGAAATTCAACTAACAATGAAGCTATATTTAAATTACAAAAAAGAGCTATAAGAATAATGATGAAAGCAAACAACACAGCCAGCTGCAGGCAATTATATAAAGATCTTCATATATTACCCTTCCCCTGTATCTACATATTAGAGACACTTATATTTGTAAAAACTAATCTTTCTTCATTCCAAACAAACTCAAAGGTAGGCCTACATTCCTATAATACAAGAAATAAAAATGATTTAGCGAGTATACCACATAAAACTAGCTTATTTGAGAAAAGCTTCACATATACAGGACTCAAATTATACAATGGTTTACCCCAATCCATTAAAGAAATACCTGCACTATGTAAATTTAAAAGAAAGGTATGTGAATTTCTTCACAGCCACTGTTTTTATTCAATGGATGAATTCTTTGACCACAATCATTCATAAGCAGTTTTATTTTTCAAAATTTTTTATTTATCTTGATTTCAGATAGCCTGCTAGAGGATTTGCGGCCGGATATAGTGACAGTGTGAAACATGATATGGACCAAATGGCCTCATGTAGTGATGACTTATGGAAAAATGACTTAATCATTAAAATCTCCATGTACTGTAGAACTAGGACAGGTGTTGAATTATTCTGGTAATAGGGTCATGCAACAGTTAGGACTGGCTCAATCTTTCGGAGAGCAGCTTGGTTGACTCTGGTTCCCTGTTTCTAGGGTTTTGTAGGTGGAGTGAGCTCGCTAAGGCTGGAGGAACCTTCATCTACTTTTCCTGTTCTAAATTTTATACTTATTTATTTACCTTCATTATGTTACATTGTCATGTAATTATGAGTTACTATTTGAATACTACATTAACAGGTATTTATCCTATTCCTAATTATTAATTTTTATTACTAGAAGAGATCATTCAGTATTTATAACCTATTGATATAAATAATTAAACAACAGGATAACTCAGCACCTTTGTATTTGTATTTGTATTTTTATTTTTTGTATTTTTATTTTTTATAATTTTACTTATCTGAATTATAAAACTGGTACTTAGGCTATAAATTAATATAAGTCAATAATTTGCTAATATCTATATTTTATACTCTGTAAAGAAATTTTCATATTGTACACATTTCTTCAACTGTAAGTTTATATTTGTATTTGTAATTATATTGACGTGTCCCATAACATGCATATGTTCCGATGGACTTAATAAATCAAATCAAATCAAATCAAAAACTTATTTATTGTATATGTATATCTATTCTGGTGTATTTTTTGTGTTTTCTAGCTAACATTCCCTTATTACGTACTTTTTTGCTGTTCATTTCCGTTACGTCACTATACTTCCGGTTTTGATTTATTCTTCTAGTCTGTTATTTATTTGTTCAATTCATTATTAATTCTAGTCATTCAGTTTATGTATTTTTCTGTAATTATTTCTTTATTTATTACTTAATTATTTATTGCTTAATATATATATTTCATTTGTTATATTCTGATATCCACTTCTATGCGTGTTTAACGTTTCTTCCATGTTGTGGCACTGCCGTCAGTCGGCAGTGTTAAGCGCTTGTATTCTCGGCCATATTAGATTGCCGAGGAGCTCTGACTAAGAAGCACATAGACTTGAGGCAGCGCTCGTAATGTAACCTTATATCAGTGAATTCTTCCAGCAGGCCAATTGGTCATTATAAGCCAGGTATGGTCTGATTTTAAATTGCTAATCATGTAACTGCATTAAGCTTTCTTTTCTTGTGTTCTTTCGTTTTGATACTTAACGTCATGTAAATTTTTTCGGCTTTTGTTTAGTTCAGGTGCCGTTTTCAGTTTGCTTTAGTTTTTTATATACGTTTTTTTTAAGTCTTTAAATTCACTTTGTTGCTTTTTCTTGAGTTCTTTTTATTATTCATTACTTTGCTGGTTATGCTTTATTTCCGGAATTGTGTAGTATGCAAGTTAACACGCATAGCATGGATTACCTAATCAAACAGGTCTTTGAGGTCATTTTCCCCCAATCTAAACTTAGCTTACCTTACTTAACCATCGGGAATCATATTTCGTGCTAATTAAATATTACTTTATTGTAGTACCAAATATTGTGTACATAGTAATTGTTCTAATTATTCACTGTTGTTTAAATTCTATATTGGCTTTATCAATAAATATACAAGAGCCCTTGTTATGTATAAATTGAATTCTTTTAAGGTTATTTGGTTCCTGTACTCTCTCCTACGGACTTTGGAATATATTTTGTTGGGTGAAGACATTATCCAGTACAACATTGAGGTTTTAAAAAAAGTTATATACTATAATAATAATAATAATAATAATAATAAATCTTTATTTAATCTGGAAGAGTTAAGGCCTTAAGGCCAGAGAGAAAAAAGGAACAAACAAATACACTAACATAGTTTTATAAGTAGTAAGAATACACCAGTTATATACATATAATAGCTAATTGAATCTATGTTACATACAATTAAACTATTTTAGCAAAAAATGTTACACTAGGAAAAGAAGTAACTTAACTTTTAGCTACAATATACAAGAAACAATAAAAAAAGCAAACGTTTTATTCCTTAAAATTTAGCGTTTTTTGAGTAGACATTCATTTAGCCTAGTTTTAAATGCTGACAGTGTACAACAGAGCCTGATGCTGGAGGGAAGAAGATTCCAGGAATGTGCAGAAGTTACAGTAAAAGACCAGGAATATATGGATGTTCTATGGATAGGTATTGAAAGTAGAGTGTCATGTTGTGATCTGGTATTTAGTGAATGATTTGAAGATAAAAAAATCCCTTTAGGCAGGCCTACAGGCTGAAGTAGATTTCGAAGTGCTTTTGGTTTAATTTATTGGCTCTGCACAGCACTCTTCTTTTCTAGCCTTGGCATGATAAACCCGCAATAATAACTGCAAAAAGAGGAAACAGCACTTTTTCAAACATTCAAATCTTGCCTTGTATGAGAGCTATCGAGAAACTACTTATTGATTTGTAGAGTACTCATCAAGAGCTTTTCAGCGATACCCCATAAGACGTGGTTTCCAAAATTTCGAATTTCCATCCCCCACCCCACACCCCCACCCGTACCCCCAAAACCCCCAAATCGTTGGTGTCACTGTGAACTCCCTCTAATTTATTCAAACAAAGTTTCCCTCTATACTTTATAGGGGGGCGAGATATAAAGTTTTCAAAATTTCAACCCCTCCCCCAACCAATTTTGCTCATTAACGAACTTGTCCGAACTATTGGGCCTAGAAATAACATAATAAAATTTGGTTAAAATATCTTCAAAATTATGGCCGCTAGCGTGTAAAGATATAAATATCACAAAAAAAATTGAACGGGCGGTGGTTTCGTACTTAGGGAAGAATGAAACATAAATATATGAAAGAATTTTTCAAAAATCATGACATGGTATCGATTGCAATAGGTAGATTTTTCTTTGAAATCTACCTAATACTGAATACGATTAGCCAGGTAATGGGGAGTTGAAGATTGGAGGATTTGATAAAGAAGGGAAAGGCAGTGCACAGATTGCCTTTAACAGATACACAGCCAAGATAATCTTAGAAGGGAAGGTGTGACATGCTCAGCTAGTTGGATATTACACACAAAGCGAATGCATGCATTATGCGTGTGCTGCAACTTTAGAGCAAGGCTTTCACTAAGACCACATAAAACAACATCACAATAATCAAAATGAGGCATTATTATGATTTGTGTTTATATCCAGAGATTGTCATAATGTATCTACTACTCAGAGCAGTGCCATTATTGGAAATTTCCTGCTCACAAGCACTTGCGTAACTCCTTCCTATATGTGAAAACTAACTCAGGTATAATGCTCACACTTTATCTTGAGCTAAATACTCCATAATGCTGAAAACAGTCCATACCAAAAATAGCCCAGTAGAATTAAAATCCAAATCGGAAATAATTGCTACAAAAGGTTTTATTGTTTTAATGGCTTCATTTGTTGCCTAATATGACTATCCTAGGTTTTCCCCCTCGGCAGAGTTGTGCTTAAGTGGTGGGGGGTAAAAATGTGTCCCCCAAAGGGGTATTTTTGCGGTTTTACGGTTATATCTTGTAAAGGACTCGCGATATCGAAAACATGGTCGTATTAAAAGTTGTAGGCCATTAAATTCTGCTTTCAATGAGACTGTCAGCGCAAGCTACAGGTTTTGCTAGCATTTTTATTCATGTCTAGTTTGTCATTCTGTTTAAATGTTCCGCTATTTCAGTCCGTGTGCTGATACAGCAGTTTGTGGCGGAGTAATACATTCTCAGCGCCTTTTCTCCGGCCAGCCATGCGGCAGGTGCATAATTGAGAGGCCTCGCGCCTATGTATCGGCGTCGCGTCAAGTCAGTCAGGTTCTAGCATTCACATAAACAGTTGTGTGGATCGTTTCTCCAATTCGCGCAATTTCAAGACAATAGCAGCAGTGGCTTGTGCTCTTAAATCGCGAATTAGTATACAATACTTCAAGATACAAGTATTGTCAAGTTCGGGTAATTAATTTATATTAATTACAACAATTTCCTTAACATTCGGCTTATTAGATCAGTCTACTAAGCTCGTAATAGTTCGAGAGCATTGTGCAACCCCAAGCGTTCACATTGAATCAGCTATTAAGTGAAATTATTATCAATATCATTACTTCTACACTTAATCTACTAATTCGGGACAGAATTACGAGTGTTTTGATACATTATTCAATACTGGTGTAAATTCAGCACATTTACATCCACGTGGCCGCAATTACGCGCCAAACCTCAGTACATTGTTTATTGCAAGTTATGCAATCATATTTCAGCTTATTTGTTATTTAGTGCTTCAATCAGTTTATCCATCAGTTATTTCAGTGCATTTATTAATTCACATCGTGTGAGATCACAGATTGTATAGTTTTCATGACAAGTGAAAATCGCTTTTCATTTGCTCCTCTCGGGCCGGATATATGCCATTCTTGCATTTATTGGTCCTATACCGGTTGCCGGATGTTATTTGGATAAATCTTGAACTCTCTCACATGTATCGTTTCGCTTCTCGGATACTCAAAGCGCAAGTTATTCCAGTTTTCGTATCTTCCGCGACGGGCATCGAAGAATTCCAGCAACCCTGAATTCCTGGCCCATGGTATCGTCTAGTTGGCAGTGCCCAGAAACTCCAATTAGCAGTAGCAACTACGAGACTCCGGTCTACAACGTTCACTAAGACTCCAGTGTGCAGTGCTTCAAGCTATCATCCAGCAGGCGGTGACTAGCAGTATTTTCAGCTCAGTAAAATTCTTCAACAGCGAAGACAGAATATCAGCAAGATTCTTCAGCAGCAAATACAAGAATCACAACATTCAATATCTATAAGTATTGTCTTCCTTTCAACATGGAAAAGGATCTTCGAGCTTTAATTAAACGCAGAGCTATCATCAAACTTGAGCTTACTTTTTTACAGAGTCGTGTGATACTGCAAACGAAGAAACAGATGTGTTTCTACTAAAGGTGAAGTTCGACAAATTGAATGAAGTATGGGACAAATATGACATTGTTCAAACGCAAATAGAATCTCTTTTGGAAGCAGAAGCAGATTTGGATGAACATGCAGAATACAAGGAAGCTATGATGAATGGTTACTTCGAGTTAAAGGCTAAACTCAGAGCTATCATATGTCATCATGAGCAAGTGAATAGTTCAAGTTCTCGTCACAATGAACAATCACAACAAAACAGTGATATATCACATCACACTTCGCATTCCTGCAATGTACAGAGCAAAGTTATATCTTTACCTACTATAGAATTACCGACATTTTCTGGAAATGTTACGAACTTCAAACATTTCCACGATACGTTTTCTAGCCTTATTGTGAATAATGAATCGCTAGACCCAATTCAAAAGTACCATTACCTCCTAGCGTCGCTTAAAAGTCAAGCGCACACGCAAATTCAAAATATACCTGTTACCAGTGACAATTTCTCCGTGGCATGGAAATTGATATGTGCTCGCTACAATAATACCAGATTAATAGCCACAGCACACGTTCAACAACTGTTATCATTACCAGCAATGAGAACAGATAGTGTAACAGAACTCAGAAACCTTTTGAACAAATTTCAGAGCAACTTAAATGCAGTAGAAGCTCTATCTTTAGAAATTCCACTACATGAAGTTCTCCTAACGCAACTTCTGTTGAATAATCTTACAGACAGCACGCGCCAAGAATTTGAGAGTAAAATCGACTCGCAGCATTTTACGTCTCTACAAGAGCACATAACCTTCCTAGAATCTAAAGCACATTCTTTAGAGGTTCTAGTGACTTCTAGCAACATGTCCAGCCCATCACCTGCAAGAAAGGTTGAGCTGCGATCACATCAACACACTGTCCATGAATCGCGACAGTCGTATACAAGTGCAAACAGTCTGTCCTGTTCATATTGTCAAGAGAATCACAAGCTGTACCATTGTGATGAATTCCGACAGCTTCCAGTCAAGGAACGATGGAATTTTGTCAAGTTTCAGCACCTGTGTGTAAACTGCTTCTCCTCGAATCATCAAGTGCACCAGTGCAACTTAGAATCATTTTGTAAGTGTGGCAATTCAGTACATAGTCAACCCTTACATAATGACATGAATAGGATTTCTCTACCAGAAGATCCTCTCTCAACGGCAGACGAAGAGCCACAGATGCATTCTTTTGTGGTAACGAGTAAATCTTCACAACAGCAAGTCTGTCCTCAGTGTAAACAAAGGCACGTTTTACACAAATGCAGCAAATTTCTCAAATTGACAGTACAATTGATTGTTGGAAGATTAACTGCGATGAGTTGTATCTCCATGTCCGTTCCTCTTCTTTTGGAGCTTTGTACGATCCAAGAAACTGTGCTTTAATTGCTTCTCGTCTGAACATAAAGTACAACAGTGTTCATTGCCTTCTTATTGCAAGTGTAACTCAACACACAGCAAGTTATTACACTTCACACATAAGCAAGGACATTCTACAGCATATGCATTCACATGCTTTGATATTAGCAGAAGTAAACAGAGTACTTCACATATCAGCAACTCTAAACCAGTTAGAGTTCGCAGCAACTCAAGCAAGGCATCTCTTCACAAGCAGAGCCAACGCTTCGAGAGAAAAAGACCCAATGCAACGGTCAAACCATTTCGCAACAACTACGTTTCCTGCAAGAAGAGGAACGGACATGGAGATACAACTCATCGCAGTTGATCTTCCAACAATCAAGAAAGGTTTAATACAAGTTCCATTGTAGATTCAAACCTTAAAGTAGATCCATTCTACAGAGTCATAACTTCTCGAAACAACACCTATTCGTGTGTGTCTTCTTCAAAGTAGTGAAAGTTATTTTCATACATCACAGGTATACAATTCCTACGAAAAAGGGAACCAGCAAGAACAGTTCATTGTACAATTACCTTGTATTGTGTGTAAAGGATCTTTCTCCAGTATTTCAAGATCCAGTGACATTAACAAAATATCAACAGCTGTGACCTGATTGATGCAGAAATCATGCATTTCTCTGATAAGCTTCTGCAGCTTATCATATTGACAATTTGTATTTCAACAAGCAGTTTGATTGTCTTCACTACATTTTGTTACTGCGCCAGCTGTTATGTACAAGTCGAAGCTTCTTCACTTATGGATACTACAGCACCTTCTTGGAGTCCAGTCAACGCACTCGCATAGCCTTCACAGCATTACGTGTGTTGCCAGTCTAGTAGTGTAGAGTCAGTGCTTTTCAGTGTTTTATATAAGAGTGTATTTTATTCATTGTAGCTTGCACTCCAGGTATTTTTTATTGAAGTAATACTTCAACGCCGCGGAGTATGTCAGCGCAAGCTACAGGTTTTGCTAGCATTTTTATTCATGTCTAGCTTGTCTTTCTGTTTAAATGTTCCGCTATTTCAGTCCGCGTGCTGATTCAGCAGTTTGTGGCGGAGTAATACATTCTCAGCGCCTTTTCTCCGGCCAGCCATGCGGCAGGTGCATAATTGAGAAGCCTCGCGCCTATGTATCGGCGTCGCGTCAAGTCAGTCAGGTTCTAGCATTCACATGAAACAGTTGTGTGGATCGCTTCTCCAATTCGCGCCATTTAGAGACAATAGCAGCAGTGGCGTTTGCTCTTAAATCGCGAATTAGTATACAATACTTCAAGATACAAGTATTGTCGTGTTCGGGTAATTAATTTACAATAATTACAACAATTTCCTTAACATCCGGCTTATTAGATCAGTCTATTAAGCTCGTAATAGTTCGAGAGCATTGTGCAACCCCAAGCGTTCACATTGAATCAGCTATTAAGTGAAATTATTATCAATATCATTACTCTACAGTTAATCTACTAATTCGGGACAGATTTACGAGTGTTTTGATACATTATTCAGTACTGGTGTAAATTCAGCACATTTACATCCACGTGGCCGCAATTACGCGCCAAACCTCAGTACATTGTTTATTGCAAGTTATGCAATCATATTTCAGCTTATTTGTTATTTAGTGCTTCAATCAGTTTATCCATCAGTTATTTCAGTGCATTTATTTAATCATATCGTGTGAATAAAGAGTCCCATAGTTTTGTTAAGGTTTGTATAAGGTTTGTTTCCAATATTACATCTGTGGACCTCTGTTCCCAGCGACCTGAGTCATAAGTCCTTCTTGCTCTCCCAGAGTGCCTGTATCTTAATACAGACTGGTCCTCCTACCAGAGACTCTATTTATCATTCCCTTTATATTTTTGCACCTATCGTTCCGGTTCTTATGCCGTTACCTCACAGAGACTAACACTTTTTTGGACAATCCGTTTTCATACTACTGCTCATCAAAGTTGGACAAATTTTACATATTTATGAAAACTTTTCGTTTTAACTTCTGCTTTTTGGTAATATCATCTAACCTAACCCATGTATCAATAAAGTGGTCCATACAAAAGTAATAAAGGAATAAATTCTGCGTTCGATGAGATTAAAAGTTAATTTGTTCGACCAGCCGTTTCCGTAAAGTTCTGCCTCAAAGTTTGGCCAATTATGCAGTTGGAATGATGAAGACTCCCAGGGCAGTGTTATATGACTTCTTCTCACCACTGAATGAGGTAAACCTGGAAGAAGCAGCTTTTGTCATTGATGGTGGATTTCTTCTCCACTGGGTTGTGTGGAAGAATGGTGAAACATTCCACTTATTCCTAACCAGATACTTTGACTACATAAAAAGACACTACAACCGAAATGCGACCAGTGTGGAGTTTGATGGCTACCCCGAAGACCTGCCCACCAAGAGCATCAAATCTGCTGAGCACCTCCGCCGAAGCGAAAGACAAACTACTCATGAGGTTATCTTTACTGAGTTAATGGTGGGGCCATAACTGAGGAGCAATTCCTTTCCAACGACAGAAATAAAGCATGTCTTATTACCTTGCTTACTGAGAGGCTTGAAGGTGAAGGCTTCTCAGTAAAGCAAGCTATAATGAAGATGCAGACCACCTGATTGTAGCCACGGCCCTTCAGGTATCACAGGAGCATGAGAAGGTTGTGGTAGCTGGTGAAGATACGGACCTCCTCATCAAGCTCAGTGCCCTAGCCACACCAACAGCGAACATATACTGTATTTCTCAAAACCTGGAAGAGGAATGACCCCATCAAAAGTCCCAACAGCTTCAGCAGACAACATCAAAACACCACTCATATTTTACCACACCATAAGTGGATGTGACACAACTTCAGCAATCTTCAGGCAAGGCAAGAAGAAGGTGGGGTCATTCCATATTAAATCAACAAATTTTAAGAAATTTATTTGCTGCAACATTTTTGATTTTGATGAAATTTGGTAGGTGATGTGTACCAGTCTTCTGAACCCCAAAACAAATCTTGTTATACCTCTAAAAAATTTTACTCCTGAGATATAGGTATTTGTTTGGAACACGAACAAGCAAAAAATGTAATTTAAGACCTATTTTCTGAAAGCCGTAGAATTTATATTTGAATCAGTAGGATGATCAAATAGGGCTCATTGGAAAGCTTAAAGAATAGACTTTCATTTGTGCATACTAAATTAGATTTAAGTTAAGTCTAAACAGAGGTTTTTAGGGCTCTAATCTTCGTTCGTGAACTGTCGTTTTGAGTAACTTTAGGCATTAAAAAAACAATGAAGGACTTGGAGTAACAGGCCAATTTTTTTTCTTGTTACACTTATGTATGAGGAGTATGTGTAGGAAAAAAATTGAGCTGTTACTGGTGGTCCTTCAACCTGAAAAATTTGCTTAAACTTCGAAAAAATGTAAATCGGGCTTTTTCTCGGTCCCAAAAAGTAATGTGGGACAGGCGATAAAAATCTGAAAATGCCAAGATGAGAAGCCCTTATAGTGTACTTTAAAATAAAAACAAAATCATTTTGTGACTCGAAGGGATAGAGGAGCTACAAGCCTTTGAAATATCCAGAAAACAACACTTGACCGCTACTGAAAATAGGCTAAGCAGATAGGATAATTACCACAAAATTTAATTTAAATTTACATAAAATATAAAACATTTATTTACAAATGAGAATTTTCCTCTGTCATACAAATTTCTGATTTTTTGTAATTTTTCTAGCAATTTTTCACATTTGACTTCTTTTTAAGCTACATTGATGGAAATATCAAGTACTGTATTTTCAACTATTGTATTTAGAAACCATTCTTATCCTGGTTTTTTGGATGTAGGTAATGCATTAAACACTAAAAGCTGCATAAAGCATTAACCTTTTCTGTATGTTAACCTTTTTCTCCATTAGGTCCTCTTAACAGATACACAGTCCCTTTTCCGTGCCATCATTCTGCTGTACTCATCATTTTCGTAGAAGTCTTGTACAGTTTTGTCTGAAACTTCATCAAGTTTATTCCTACTCCTGTTCGCCTTATTCTGTGGCAAAATCCCGTTCTTTTTCACTAAATTTCTTGACAAGCGGACCAAGTATTGGCTGACATTAAACTCACTCTGAACTACTATACTAATACTCCAACTACTAGGAGCTAAACTTACAATGTTCTTTAGTAGTTGATGCAACTTTCATTTTTTTCTTTAAGCTTGTGAATTAGTTGCTTGTACTCATTCGCTAAACTGGCAGGCTGCATGTTCATTGAAAATTCCTCATTATCAGTTGAAATGTTCAAATCAAAAGACTTACTTAACTTTCCTGTTATAGACTTGGCTATCTTACTAACTTTATTTGTTAACACTGAGGGTCTAGCTTCAACTGACAGCTTCTGCACCTTAACAGGAGAAATACCAAGGACTGAACAAGCATCATTAACTGTTTCAAGAATGGTTTCAGGTTCATAAATGTCTGGGCATTCATCTTCACTGTCAGTACCGGTCTCTGTGCCTTGTTTTGTATTTTTAATTTTTTTAACATTTTGTGCACAATACCTTCCCTGTGATTAATTTCAGCTCAGGACTGCACATGGAAAGTGTCATTGATATTTATCTGAGATATTTTTAATAGGTTTTGAGTGAACACTGTAGGGGTCAGAGCAAGACCGTACACAAAATTTGGAAGTATCTGTCCAAAAATTCAGCCTTGTGAAACATTTTATATCATCGCAACCAGTTCTAATTGAAAATAATGTTTTTTGTTCTTCAGTGAACTCGGAAATAGTATTGAGTACTGAAGACCTAGAGTAAGATAATTTATGACATACCTCTCCTTTGAAGATGCCAACAGAACAAGAACACTCAATCATAGTAATATACTGGTAACAATTTCAATAGCATGTATTCAGCACAAAATAATAATTTAAAAAAAAAAAAACTAATCAAAAGATAATGAAGCACAAACACAACCTACTTGCTGTGAGTCAGCTCAATAAGTGGATAGTGGACAGCATTGAACAGAGGGGCTGGATCATATGAAGCTATGCATGTTCAAACATGACTCGGTCAGCAACCAGACTCCAATGAATCATTCGTATCCAGAACTTATCTTATTATAACAGTTAACATAGAGTAGAGTTTAATGCAGTACCTACACCTAATAAACCAGGATAAGAATGGTTTCTAAATACAGTACTTGAAATTGACATCAATGTAGCTTAAAAAGAAATTAAATGTGGAAATTTGCTAGAAAAATTACAAAAAATCAGAAATTTGTATGACTGAGGAAAATTCTCATTTGTAAATAAATGTTTTATATTTTATGTAAATTTAAATTAAATTTTGTGGTAATTATCCTATCTGCTTAGCCTATTTTCAGTAGCAGTCAAGTGTTGTTTTCTGGATATTTCAAAGGCTTGTAGCTCCTCTATCCCTTCGAGTCACAAAATGATTTTGTTTTTATTTTAAAGTACACTATAAGGGCTTCTCATCTTGGCATTTTCAGATTTTTATCACCTGTCCCACATTACTTTTTGGGACCGAGAAAAAGCCCGATTTACATTTTTTCGAAGTTTAAGCAAATTTTTCAGGGTGAAGGACCACCAGTAACAGCTCAATTTTTTTCCTACACATACTCCTCATACATAAGTCTAACAGGAAAAAAAATTGGCCTGTTACTCCAAGTCCTTCATTGTTTTTTTAATGCCTAAAGTTACTCAAAACGACAGTTCACGAACGAAGATTAGAGCCCTAAAAAGTCTGTTTAGACTTAACTTAAATCTAATTTAGTATGCACAAATGAAAGTCCATTCTTTAAGCTTTCCAATGAGCCCTATCTGATCATCCTACTGATTCAAATATAAATTCTACGGCTTTCAGAAAACAGGTCTGAAATTACATTTTTTGCTTGTTCGTGTTCCAAACAAATGCCTATACCTCAGGAGTAAAATATCTTAGAGATATAAAAAGATTTGTTTTGGGGTTCAGAAGACTGGTACACATCACCTACCAAATTTCATCAAAATCAAAAATGGTGCGGTAACGCCCATTTCTTGATTTAATATGGAATGACCCGGTGATCAAGCTGTTGGTCGGAAATAGATGTCATCTCGAAGAACTCAAACCTTTCTTCGACCATGACGCTCAAACTGAAGCTATTGCCGAAGCTGGTTTACGATAATTAACAACCCTCTATGGAGGAAGAGCAGGAGATACTTTAGATAAATTGCGATTCCATCTTTTTTCCAAAGCTTTCGTGAAATCCAATTTCAACCTGGCATCTCTACCACCAACATCCGAAGCAGCCCGCCAACATTGCTCGGGAACTTACCTACAAGTACAAATGTGGTTAGGACACCAGAAGGATCTGCTCCTCTGGGGATGGCAGGCTTCAAAGTTTGGTCTTGACCCCATTCCTACCTCCAAGGAACCAGCTCCACAGTCTCTTCTCTCCATAATTTTCTGCAAATGCAACAAGGGGTGTGCACATAGTTGTGAGTGTCGGAAGGTTGGGATTAATTTCTCATTGATTTGTGCCAACTGCAAGGGGAACTCCTGCACTAACTCCTTCCAACCAGATGCAACTGAAGAACCAGATGTTTACGAAGGAACCGAGTGATGGGGCGACGAACTCCTTATCGGAAATTACAGACTTTGAGGAGCCGAGTGGCCCAACGACAATGAAACGTCGACGTCTGTAAAATTTGTATACCTACCTATTTTTCCCCCTTTTCATCTTCCTACCTTTAACTGCAATTTTTGTTTTGAAACAAAATCATGACTAATTGATTTGAAGAATTGTGTTTCTTTTCTACAATTTTAATATATTTTATATATTTACGAAGTACAAGACTAGTACAATGGAGTGCTATAGTACTATGTTTACACATCTCTATTACCGTATTCTTGGCCAATTTGCTTCATTTTTTTAACGAATGGTACTCAAGCATAGATATGTTATCGGGCATTGGAAATCGTCCAACTACCACCATCCTCGAGATACAGAAATTCTGTAACTTTGAGAGGCGAAACATCAGGCTCTAATTAATGTATGCAGATGGTGATAGGCTAAGAACACTCACCAGGAACAGCTCTTTAACAAGCCGAATTGATCACTCAAATCAGCTGAGTGAGAGGAAAGTTATGCGCTGACAATCAATTTTTATACAACTGAAGAGGAAAAAAAAGAGATTTGTAATAATAACAACAATATTTTTAGATGAGGGCTAGACTTTTCTTCTTCTTCTTTCAGAAATGCTGCAGAGCAGCACGGGTCCACTAGTTTTTCATAAATATATAAAATTTGTCCAACTTTGATGAGCAGTGGTATGGGAACGGGTTGTCCAAAAAATGTGTGTTTAGTCTCATTCAATGCACAATTTAATGCCCTACAACGTTTAATAGGACCATGTCTTCGATATCGTGAGTTCTTTATGAGATATAATCGTAAAACCGCAAAAATACCCCTTTGGGAGTCACATTTTTACCCCCCACCACTTAAGCACAACTCCGCCGAGGGGGAAAACCTAGGATAGTCATATTAGGCAACAAATGAAGCCATTAAAACAATAAAACCTTTTGTAGCAATTATTTCCAATTCGTCTAATTTTTTGGTTTTACGCTACTGGCCTAAAAGGCCTCGCTCGAAAAAATGAAGAACGCGGCTTGTCCCCAGTATTGCTATACCCAAAAAGTTCCCGTTGCAGCATTCTCAAACTACCGTCTATTTTTTAATTGTTTACAACATATTATTCTGAAAACAACGGAATTAAATCCAGGGACTTTAGAAGAAAGGTGTTGTGGTAATGATCGGTATAAGTGACAACGAAGTTAAAAATGAAGATCCTTTAAGCCAAAAAGTGTTTGACATCAGTGAATAAAAAATAAACCAATAAATGACATGCAAAGATGAGCATTTTAATGTCTTTTAAGCTGAATCTGTTGTTGGAGAAAATACCAAGGCAGCTTTTATTATTTTTCTATAAAGTTGTATTAATTACCTACAAACTCTCGTGAAAGATGTTTAGATATACAGTGCTATACATGGGTTGATTTTTTAATAGTGGCAACTATTTTTTATTTAAATACTTATAGTATGTACAAAGTTCTACATTTTACTGGCCTTCAAAGTAATCACTACCGTTGTGTAGCACGCGTTCCCAACGATGTGGAAGCTGTTTGATACCATTGACAGTGCTTGATCTGCGGAGGGAGCGGTTGGTGGCCTGGAGAATGTCATCCACGGTGCGGAAGCGGATCCCTCGAAATGGTGCTTTCATTTTAGGGATCAGATCGTAGTACGATAAGGTAATCCACTCTCACCACAAGCCTCTTGCAATCCTTCATAACACTGCCTTGCATATTACCTCTAGCGCATTCAACTTTCAACCAGCTCCTCTGATCTTGCTTCGAGATCATTGTTGCTGTACTCCACGAGCACGAGCTCAAAACTGCAGAGTTTTTCTTGTTATCGCTGCACATGTGTATGGCGTGGGGAGGGAGAGTTCACTTACTCTGAGGAAGGGTGGGTATCTAAGCTACCTCAGGTATAAATTATATTACCTGACTATGTTTCACAGCATTGTTACAGTATAGTTGCCACTATTAAAAAATTAACCCATGTATTAATACGGGCATGTGAAAGTGCACATTCAAGCACATGTACAATGCTACGACTTTTAAACTGATTTTCTACATTCTGAAGATTGGGCAAGAGATTGTCTAAAGAAATATATTACTTAATTCATTTCTCCAGCGATATATTCTATTATAGCATCTGTATCAATTAAAAATCTTTTAGTTTGGTAGCGAGAGTTGAAATTGCTACGAACTACAGTTAGTTCCATTGTGTACCAGCATAAAACTACACACGTTATATTTTCTAGTAGTTGGCAACCCTTCAGAAATGACGTCAATTTCAACTCACCGCCTTCTGCAAAAATCAGTATCTTATACTGCATACAATATCAGCTCCCCTCACCCCCACATTTTTTGGCTCAAGATAAAGTGTGAGTATAATACTTTTAATAGAAGGAACAGTAATCATAGCTAGGAAACCAGAAATAGACATGCACTTGACACACCATACACAAGACTTACAACAACCACAAAAAATCACCACATACTGGCTCTGAAAATCTTCAATAAATTTCCAGCTGCCACTGGCCTATCAGATCTACCATATGCCACTATAAAGAATAGACTCAGGAAGTGGCTAAGTATGCTACCGTTTTATAATCTGAATGATTTTTTTAACAAAAAGATTTTAACTTTTAGTGGTTTTTTAAATGTCTGTGTTAGATTACATAGTTGTTCATAATTATGTTGCCATTAAGATTTTATTATGACAAAGTCCTTTGTATTTTTATATTTAATGACATATTATTATTGTTATTATTATTATTATTATTTTATTAACATCTTCAACCCCTCTAAATTATTTTATAAAAGTAAATATTACTAACAGATGTATTAGATTAATAAGGCACCTTTTTCATAAGTTTTAGGCTTAATTTTTAACTCTTCTTGGCCTATGGGCTGCGAAGTCATTAATGATGTCTTCAAAAAGAAGTCTGCAGGTGAGGTCGGACTCAATGGTGAGAACAGTTATGTAATTGAAATTATCCTGTTCAGTCTTTCATTGAAGACCATAATAGATAGTTCTTAACACACTTCAGAGTTGAGAAAGAGCAACCGAGGCATTACTAACAACTGTGCACCAAACATGCTCAGAGCAATGTCCACATTTAATTGTAAATACATTGTACCACTAATTTATTACTTATTTATTTTGGGTCTTTCCCACAGTTCCATTGCGTCGCCACTTAGCCTCTGGACGTCAAATGGTCATCTCCACCTACACGTGGTGTTCCCCTGTCATTTCACAGACGGAGCTCTGGCCTAGTCCACCGATGCTAATGCGGTAGTTGGGACGGTATTGAGCCGGTCTGGGTCCCCTAGGGGCCGTCCTCTTTGGAGGCGCCCGACCGGGACCCAGGTTGTACCATGCTTGGTGTTGGATTCGACGTGGCAGTGGTTCCCCCACTCAGGGAATGAGGAGGGGGGTCGTCGTGTGCGCATGACCGGTACCATAGCTGGGGGAGGTGTGAATAACAACAATCCCGGCATTGACTGGAAGCCGGTGGTGTTGCTACGACGATGCTCCTGACCCAGAGGGCGGGGAGGCCCAGGTGTTGCTAGATACACCGAACGGTAGGCGCTGTATAGAGAAAAAGGCGCTGGTTGAAAAGATCTAGATCAAAAGGTGTGCATAGAGAGAGTTATAGGCCAACCGATATGCGACGAGACTACAAGGGAACGTGATGGTCCCCGTTCTAACGGATCTTCTACGAGGGCTACCGCACGGCCATGTGTAGGCGCCTGCTCTAAAGGGTGGACCGACCGACAGGGCCTGATGTCTCGGAGGGACAAAGATTGTGACATACGTCATGTTATGACGTCTTAGTCACTTTAGTTCACTCTTGCTCTCTCCGCTTGGTGTACTTCTGCGCATGCCTTGTGCGCGGCCTTTGTCCGTGTTCGTCGGCCATTATGGTCTGGCGAAGGAGTCTCTCTTTGCCTTCAGTTCAGTACAGTACAGTATTGTGCCTAGTAGTTTGTGGTGAACTTCTGCTATGTTTGACCTCGCGATCCGGATTTGCCTTCCAGGTATGTGCTCTGGACGAGTAAGTAATTCATAATGTTATTCACCATTGAATATTTGTGCACTTAATTTGGAATCTCCACTAAGTTTTAGTTTGCCAAGCCATTAAAGTTCATTACCATTGCTGTCTATCTTATGTTTATCATGTCACGATGAAAATCACATTTGCTAAGCTTAGGGAAGAAATCTCGCCAAGTGGTATAGGGTTTAAGTCATGAGAATAATTACGTTTGTCGTAATTCAGTTGCCTGTAATCAGAGATGTTGTCACGTCTCGTGATTGTGTTACGTCATGTATGCAGGTGTCGTACCTACCCTCTAAGCAAGTAATGCTTGATCTAGTCTAGTTCTTTCTGCATAAAAATTGTATAGCGAGATTATATAGAGTCGAGGTATTAATGACATGAGTGTCTAAAACTATTTTCTTAATTAATAGATTTATAGAGTATGTGCTCTTACAATATATGCCAGTTACCTTGAAGGTCATTTCATTGTTCTAGAACTTGCTAAGTAATGCTAAATTATATATATATTATCTGTATGAAAAGCATGGTCAGTTCACTTGATTATTCAAACAAATTTAATATTTTCCAGTACTGTAAGCTGTACTTGATAAATTATTCAAAGAAGTAATTGTAAAATTGTATGCCTTCATTAACATATTATTGGCCAGGTTTTTATGAATTATCTCAGCCAAGTAACCTTTCAAAATAATTTGTTTATGCATTCAGTGCTGTAGCACTTGTTACACAGTTAGATTATTATTCATGCAAATTTAATATTTTCCAGTACTGTAAGCTGTACTTGATAAATTATTCAAAGAAGTAATTGTAAACTTGTGTGGCTTCATTAACATATTATTGGCCAGGTTCTTATGAATTATCTTACAATAGCCAAGTACCCACTGAAAATAATTTATTTATGCATTCAGTGCTGTAGCACTTGTTACACAGTTAGATTATTATTCAAACAAATTTAATATTTTCCAGTACTGTAAGCTGTACTTGATAAATTATTCAAAGAAGTAATTGTAAAATTGTATGGCTTCATTAACATATTATTGGCCAGGTTCTTATGAATTATCTCAGTCAAGTACCCTTTCAAAATAATTTATTTATGCATTCAGTGCTGTAGCACTTGTTACACAGTTAGATTATTATTCATGCAAATTAATATTTTCCAGTACTGTAAGCTGTACTTGATAAATTATTCAAAGAAGTAATTGTAAACTTGTGTGGCTTCATTAACATATTATTGGCCAGGTTCTTATGAATTATCTTAGCCAAGTACCCACTGAAAATCATTTATTTATGCATTCAGTGCTGTAGCACTTGTTACACAGTTAGATTATTATTCATGCAAATTTAATATTTTCCAGTACTGTAAGCTGTAATTGTAAAATTGTATGGCTCCATTTACATATTATTGGCCAGATTCTTATGAATTATCTTAGCCAAGTACCCTCTGAAAATAATTTATTCATGCATTCAGTGCTGTAGCTTTTCTTGCCCAGTTAAATTATTATTATAGCAAATTTAACATTTTCCAGTATTGTAGGCTGTTCTTGACTAATTATTCAAAGAAGTAATTGTAGAATTGTGTGGCTACATTTGTACACTATTGGCCATGTTCTAATGAATTATATTAACCAAGCTTCCTTTTAAAAATAATTTATTATGCATTCAGAGCTGTAGCAGCTAAATTATTATTCAAACCAACTTGATATTATATTAGTCCTGTAAATGGTTCTTGATAAATTATTTGGAGTAGCACTTGTAAATTGGCTGGCATTATTTGTATATAATTGCCCTGCTTCTTATGAATTATCTTATGTTAAATTAGCTCTGTTTTCCTTGGAAAATAATTCCTTCATGCATTTAGAGCGGTTGAATCTGTTAGCCAGTTAAACCTTTATTCAAGTAACTTAAGATCACATTAGTATTGGAATCTTTCTGACATTTGACCTTGAGTAGTTTGGGAAATTAGTCTAGCACATATTGCGTATAAGTTGATCGTTGCTTATCTCCCTTTAATCAGAATTGCCCTAGATTTATTCACTGAATCATACTATATCTATAAGAGTGCCTCTCTCTATGGTTCATAGTTACTCTCGAGCTATTTTACATAAAAACGTAGGCTATGCCCCATGGCATTTATTCATGTGATCTGTACTGTTGGAGTCCCATATTTTGAGAGTAGCAATCTGTGTCATGTTCCCTTCTGTTAGTGATGCTATTTACTCATCCAGGTCTTGTATTGATCTTTAGTGACGTTGACCTTTACTATTCATTTGGTTACTCCTTATCTGACGCCTCTTAAGGTTACTTGTCAGGGTTATTCCAGTTGATTGGGTTATGACATGTTAATGGTCAGGTATTTGTATTTGATTAATGATATTGTCTCATTGTCTTGCTCAGTTTGGATGCTGTGATTTTTAATGTTTGTCTGTTTATCTTGTTTATTCTGTTTGAAAATATAGAAAAATAGAAAGTTATCCCAGTGCTCTCTCTCTCTGCAAGATTGTTTCCCAGCACGCTAGGATTCCTGCTTCCTGTTCTTTTAAATTCTGATATTTATTATACTTGTGAGACGAATATACATATATACTGATCCTCAAAAGCCCTATCTGGCAGTAAAAAAAACACGTCGTCGCAGGTGGCAGCAGAGTCACGTCCCAGGTGGTAGCATTCTCTTCGCTCTACACTCTGGTGTTTGCCTCTTTCTTCGCAGAGGGGAGAGTGACGTATTCTATACGTCCACTTATCTTGTTCAAAGTTTTTTTAATTATTTCTGCTATTTCTTCATTCAATATTGTGTTCCGCCCAGTTCTGTCTTGGGATTTGTTGCGAAAAGACGAATTAATTTTTGAATTGAAATGCCGTGGCATGGAGGTTGGGGATTCAGCGGACGTCTTTCAATTAGTTTCCTTTCTTAAACAGATGGGATCTAAGGGAGTGGTGCCAGATGTATTTTCTTCACAAGATGAAATGGTGGTGGAATTCCATGCTGTAAAAAGGAAGGTCTTTGAAATTGTGGAGACTGTTAAGGAGTTGTCGTCTGAATCCGAGCTGTCCAGCAAACAAAAACGTAGGCTATTGAATAGAGCATGGCATCTTGGCAATAGAATATATGTATTGTCCTGCGCTCCTTCTTCATTTATTGATCTGGGAGAATTGGGCAATTTGAGAGATTTGTTGGTACCTTTGTTTGCTCTCTTGGGGGCGGAAGAACCTGAAGGGGTTGCCTGTTCTGGACAGGCATTGTTGGATCTACCTGTTGTGACAGGGGAAGCTCAAAATGTTGATGCTGGTGTGTCATTGAATCAACTAAGCTCTAATGTTTCAAATTCCTTAGATATGCTTCAACCGAGTAGTAGTCAGCCTACTCCGGTTTTGAATGCTCCTACTATTATCGATTGGGCACGTATGGGTTCTGGAACTGTTCCGGAGGTACCTGGTACAGCGGAAGCTTTGCAGTTACCTAAATCTAATCTGCAAGCTACTCCATTGCCAGAACCTTCCTTTAGGGCATTTAAGATCACGCACCCGTTGCAACGTTTTGTGGAAGGTGTCCAACCCTTTGTTGTGTCGCAGGTTTCGGAGGCGATTCTTTTCTTGACCTTCTTGGTGCAGTTTGCTCGCCAGGTGAAGTCTTTTAAGGTTTCCGATCATTTAGCGTTGCAGTTGCTTTTAGGAGTGGTCAGTGGTAGATTACTGGACATGCTTAACTCGTCTTTGACCAATCAGGTTTCCTTGAGCTCCTTTCATTCTCAGGTTCTCAACCAGTTTGTACCCTCCAGACTGAGGAAGGCTCTTCTCTTACAATATTTTTATCGTCCTCAGCGGATTGCAGAGCATTTTTCGGAATACACCCAGGAGATTCGCTTATATGCCGAGGTCTTCCAGGTTTCTGAGTCGGAGGCTCAAATTGTTCAGGTCATTCTCTCGGGGTTGTCACCTTCGACTAGATCGTGTTTGACCTTTGCGTCTCGGCCTAATTCTTTCTTGGAATTGGAAGATTTACTTGGTCACATATCCGAGTTCGAATGCGCTGATGCTTGTCGTCCAGCGACCTCAGTTCAGTCTTTTCCTCCAGCTTTGTTGCCTAATCAAACTCCGGGTCCTGTTGTGATGAAAGATCTGAAAGTGTGTCATTATTGCCATAAACCTGGGCATTTTCGTAGAGATTGTCGGAAACGACTGAGGGATTCTCAGTTCGCTAATCGTTCTGCTCCTGCGCCTTTTAGAAGCTTGACATTTTCTCCACCCAATCACCCATCTTGTCTAGAGCGTAGCCCTTGTGTTGCGGGTAGGCCTGTAAGGAATGACGTCTTAGATTTAAAATTATTTCAATCCATGGGTTGTAGTGGCAGAGTGCCTCGTCATCTACCTGTTTTGCAGGTGTCCCTGAATCGTCAAGTGTTCTCGGCCTTATTGGATTCTGGTGCTTCGCATTCCTGCATTTCTGTGTATACCTTACAGCAGTTAGGCCTTGCGCGTCGCAAGTTAGTTCCAGCTTCTCCTCATGCCCTTGCGGTGGATGGGTCTTCGGTCCAGTTATTAGGCTCGGTGTTCCTTTCCCTTCGTATTTCTAACTTCGCTTGGAGGATTCGATTTTGGGTTTTATCGACAACTATAGCTCCTGTTATTCTTGGTTCAGATTTCGCGAGTCTGTCGGGGATGGTTCTTGACTTTAGTGTTCGTACCTTACATTTCAAATTTGTTCCTCACATATGTTTGCCTTTTCTCAATCCTTTTCCGAGTCTTGCAGAGTCTTCTCATTTAGCTCCATTGCAGGGAGTATCTCCTGCTCACAGTAGTCTGTTTCTTCTAATGTTGAAATTGAGTTGGATCATCTACCAGAACACCATCGATCCCAAATTTTGCAGATTATTCAAGATTATCCTCGTGTTCTCAGTGATGAATTGGGTTCCACGAATGTTTTGGAATACGAAATCCAATTAGTCGATAACACTCCTGTTCGTCTTCCACCTTATAGACTAGCCCCACCCAAATTGTTGATTATGCGTGAAAAGATTCAGCAGATGTTGAACCAGGGCATTATCCGACCTTCGGTTTCCTCATATTCCAGCCCAATTTTTTTGGTACCTAAAGGGGAAAATGATTTTCGTCCTGTGGTGGACTATCGTGTACTTAACCAGAGAATTTCTATTGAGTCCATGCCCTTACCGGACATACATTCTGCGGCGCACTGGTTCTCAGGTGCCACTGTGTTTTCTTCCCTCGACTTGAATAGTGCTTATTATCAGATTCCTTTGGCCGAGTCGTCTCGTCGTTTAACGGCGTTTTCGACCGACTGGTCACATTATGAATTCTGCCGCTTGCCTTTTGGGTTGGCTACTGGTGCCCAAGTGTTGTCTCGATTACTTGATAAAATCTTCTCGGATATTAAATTTGATTATGTGTACCACTATTGTGATGATCTAGTGGTGTATAGTAAAGACTTTGCTTCCCATGTTTTTCATCTCCGTGAGGTTTTTCGTAGGCTTCAGCAAGCTGGGCTTACCGTCAAGCCTGCTAAGGTTAGATTTGCCAGGCCCCAGTTATCCTTCATTGGTCATGTTATTTCGCCCGAGGGCGTTGCCATCGATCCTGAGCGGACCGTTGCCATCCGGAATTTTCCTCCTCCTGTGAATGTGAAAGGTGTTGCGCGTTTTGTAGGTATGGATATTTTTTTGCCAAGTTTATTCCTCGTTTTGCCGCGAGAGCTGCTCCACTAAACCGCTTGCGCGGCAAGGATGTGCCCTTTGTTTGGGGGGATGAGCAACAGGAGGCCTTTCTTGACTTGAAATCGGCCATTTCCAACCCTCCCATTCTTGCTATGGCTGATTTATCGAGGAAATTTATTGTGCAGACGGATGCTTGCGCCTTAGGGTTAGGAGCAGTTCTTCTCCAGGACTTCCCTGATGGACGTAAACCTATTGCCTTTGCTTCTCGTTCTCTTAATCCTCAAGAGAAGCTTTATTCTGTGTATGAGATGGAAGCCTTAGCAGTCTTATTTGCATTTGAGAAGTTTCGGCTTTATGTTGAGCATGTCCCCTTTGTCCTGGAATGTGATAATCAAGCGTTGACTTGGGTTTTGGCCAGACCCAGGAAGACGGGCCGCATTGCACGTTGGGCGGTCAGATTATCTGCATTCAAATTCGACTCTGTTCATATCAAAGGTTCTGAGAATATCCTAGCCGATTCGTTGTCTCGCATGTTTGAGGGTGATGCGCGTCTCAGTGATGTTCCTCCTTCTGATCCTGTTTCTCATGGTGGTCTCCTCGATTCTCCTTTAGTTGATACTATATCTCATGCTGTTGACTCTCCTGTACTTTCATCTTGCTTGTTGGATTCCCCATTAGCATTTACTGACATTGTCGAGCACCAACGTCTTGACCCTACTCTTAGGGGGATCATGGACCGCTTGTTAGCTGGTGAGCAGGTCGCTAATTTTACCTTGGTCAAACGTAGTCTGCAGGTTTCCTTAGGGAGAAAGGAAAACACCCGTCTTCGTTTAGTGTTGCCGTGCAGTTTGATTCCCATGATTTTTGAGTATTACCATGTCTCTCCTGTGGGTGCTCATTTGGAGATTAAGAAGACTGTAGATAAGATCCGTGAGTGTTTTTGGTGGTCCACCTTAGATCGGGACATTCGTAGCCGTATTTCCTCTTGCCAAGTGTGTGCGTTGGCTAAGCCACCGTTAAATTCTCGTGTTGGATTTCTTGCTTCTACTGTTACTGACAAACCTTTCCAGCGCCTTTTCATAGATTTTCTGGGGAAGCTGCCACGTTCTAAGAATGGTAATTCTTATATTACCAAGAATGGTAATTCTTGTCGTGGTGGATTCCTTTTCTAAGTTCTGCTGGTTATTTCCTCTTCGGGACTCGTGCACTCATAGAGTTATTAAATGCTTGTCCGAGATTTTCCAGGTATTTGGGGTTGCGCAAAGTTTAGTTTCGGATAATGGACCTCAATTTATTTCCCGTATGTTCAAGCAATTCTGTTTCCGTAGGGGTATTCATCTTGTTACTACTACTCCCCATTATCCAAATCCTTCTCACGCTGAGCGCGTTATGCGCAATCTAAAAAGTGCCCTTATAGCCTATCATCATGCAGATCACTCTCTTTGGGATACTAATATATCATGGATTCAGTTTGCTTTCAATACTTCTAAACATGAATCTCATGGTCATACTCCGTTTTCCCTTTTGTTTGCCTTTCAGCCTAATCACCCACTTAGTAATTTATGGAAGTTGTCTGATTTATTGCCTGATAATGTCACCTCTGAACTTATTCGTAAATCTTGGTCTGCCGCTGCTCGCAATTTGGTTATGGCTCAGAAGAAACGAGCTAACCGTTATGATGTTGGCCGTCGGCCTTGTGTATATAAGGTAGGAGATTTGGTCATGGCACGTAACTATCCCCTTAGTTCTGCTAAAGATAGGTTTGCAAAGAAGTTGGCGCCCCGTTTTTTGGTCCCGTTTAAAATTTTGCAAGTTCTAGAACATGGCGTGTCCTTCTTACTCCAAAATCTGGCAAATAATGTTTTTCGTAGAGCGCATGCTACTCAATTGAAGCCCTTTGTCAATGTGTAGATTTAAGGTATAGGAGAGTGTTACTAGAATTTTCACTATGTAATTATGTTGTGGCTTGTGTCTCTTTTATGAATTAAGCTTATAAGTGTTATGTTTTGTGAGTTGGTGTTTGCCACACGCACCTTAAAATATTATAGGTATTTATGGCTTGGTATTCAAGTAGGCTTGTTTAATAAGATTATGTATTGTTGTGATGGGGATTCCAATTGTGCACGAATAATTTTGTGTGGTGAATTTTTTTTCTCGTCCTGGGCACTCCTGTTGGGTGAATTTCGGTGATGCGGGGTCTGTTCGTTCTCCACCTGGCCAGTTTCTTCCAGGCCTATATTAAAATTAAGGCTCACTCAAAACAATACGACAAAATCACTCAAAACAATACGACAAAATAAAAACAAAAAAGGCAAAACAAATAATCTCATAAAGAATAACAAGAGATAAGACAATTTATTATTCATTATAAGAAGAATGTCACCCTGCTACAATCTGCAATGTCTATTATCTACTGACATTAATTGCTGAAGTCGACTTCAATATTATGATATTAAGGAAAATTTGGGACATGAGCTCTGTCCTTTTCCTACTACTGGATCTTCTCTGTGCTTGATGGTGCTAATTGATACCCGGAGCTTTCCTCATACTGATATTATGCGGTTATGGTTGGAGTAGTGCTCTGTCTGCTGTGACGTCTGTTCTTGGTGCTCCTGGTTGCGTCGTGAGTGCACGCACGTCGCTCCCGGCTGGTCTGGTTCTTGGTGACGCCAGCTCCAGATTGTTTTGTCTCCCGAATGAGCCGCCGGAGCCCCTTCTTCCAACATTTTTCGGTTATCTGTGAGCTGTGTTTTACACTATTTGGCATTGCTATTCAAGATATTTGTAATGCTGGTGAGAGTGTTTTGACCAGTTGTTATTAGTCGATAGTGGTAAGACCCCTCAAGTGATATGTGCTCTTTCCTTATCTCTTATTTTGAAGCTCTTGTGCATCGTTTTCCATCTCAGCTATTATATATTACAAGAAAGAAGAATGTGATATCTAAGTTACGAATTATAGTAAAGAAAGGATTCTTATTGTCTTCACCTTATATAGATTATTGGTGTACGCCTTTGGCCTAGGTTAACATTCAACTCAACGTATGGACCATTCCAATTGCTCTAGATTATGTAAAATAAAAAAATAAAAATTATGCTATTGAATGACTCTTAATGTACCATAAAGGTTTTCAGCTTTTGCAATGCATTCTTGAGCCAGAACAATTCAATTTTTTTATTTTCATGTTTTGAACTTGACTTTGTTTACATGACTTGATTGTGATATATGCCTAACCTTATAATCTTATTCAATTATGTGTGAAACTGAAAGACTGATTGATTCTTAAGATTTCAACAGTACAAGGGTATTTTGGTATTAGCTATAATTCTCTAAGAGTGTAATATTTGTATATACTGTGTGTTTAGGGTTATGCAACTATGCCTTGTTAATGTTTTTATATGATCTAGTACTTGTGATTTTCATCAGGCATTACTGGCCTTACTTTTCTAGTCCGGCTTTCCCTTTCTTTTTTTCGCAGAGGGGAGGCTGTGACATACGTCATGTTATGACGTCTTAGTCACTTTAGTTCACTCTTGCTCTCTCCGCTTGGTGTACTTCTGCGCATGCCTTGTGCGCGGCCTTTGTCCGTGTTCGTCGGCCATTATGGTCTGGCGAAGGAGTCTCTCTTTGCCTTCAGTTCAGTACAGTACAGTATTGTGCCTAGTAGTTTGTGGTGAACTTCTGCTATGTTTGACCTCGCGATCCGGATTTGCCTTCCAGGTATGTGCTCTGGACGAGTAAGTAATTCATAATGTTATTCACCATTGAATATTTGTGCACTTAATTTGGAATCTCCACTAAGTTTTAGTTTGCCAAGCCATTAAAGTTCATTACCATTGTTGTCTATCTTATGTTTATCATGTCACGATGAAAATCACATTTGCTAAGCTTAGGGAAGAAATCTCGCCAAGTGGTATAGGGTTTAAGTCATGAGAATAATTACGTTTGTCGTAATTCAGTTGCCTGTAATCAGAGATGTTGTCACGTCTCGTGATTGTGTTACGTCATGTATGCAGGTGTCGTACCTACCCTCTAAGCAAGTAATGCTTGATCTAGTCTAGTTCTTTCTGCATAAAAATTGTATAGCGAGATTATATAGAGTCGAGGTATTAATGACATGAGTAACTAAAACTATTTTCTTAATTAATAGATTTATAGAGTATGTGCTCTTACAATATATGCCAGTTACCTTGAAGGTCATTTCATTGTTCTAGAACTTGCTAAGTAATGCTAAATTATATATATATTATCTGTATGAAAAGCATGGTCAGTTCACTTGATTATTCAAACAAATTTAATATTTTCCAGTACTGTAAGCTGTACTTGATAAATTATTCAAAGAAGTAATTGTAAAATTGTATGCCTTCATTAACATATTATTGGCCAGGTTTTTATGAATTATCTCAGCCAAGTAACCTTTCACAATAATTTGTTTATGCATTCAGTGCTGTAGCACTTGTTACACAGTTAGATTATTATTCATGCAAATTTAATATTTTCCAGTACTGTAAGCTGTACTTGATAAATTATTCAAAGAAGTAATTGTAAACTTGTGTGGCTTCATTAACATATTATTGGCCAGGTTCTTATGAATTATCTTAGCCAAGTACCCACTGAAAATAATTTATTTATGCATTCAGTGCTGTAGCACTTGTTACACAGTTAGATTATTATTCAAACAAATTTAATATTTTCCAGTACTGTAAGCTGTACTTGATAAATTATTCAAAGAAGTAATTGTAAAATTGTATGGCTTCATTAACATATTATTGGCCAGGTTCTTATGAATTATCTCAGTCAAGTACCCTTTCAAAATAATTTATTTATGCATTCAGTGCTGTAGCACTTGTTACACAGTTAGATTATTATTCATGCAAATTTAATATTTTCCAGTACTGTAAGCTGTACTTGATAAATTATTCAAAGAAGTAATTGTAAACTTGTGTGGCTTCATTAACATATTATTGGCCAGGTTCTTATGAATTATCTTAGCCAAGTACCCACTGAAAATCATTTATTTATGCATTCAGTGCTGTGGCACTTGTTACACAGTTAGATTATTATTCATGCAAATTTAATATTTTCCAGTACTGTAAGCTGTAATTGTAAAATTGTATGGCTCCATTTACATATTATTGGCCAGATTCTTATGAATTATCTTAGCCAAGTACCCTCTGAAAATAATTTATTCATGCATTCAGTGCTGTAGCTTTTCTTACCCAGTTAAATTATTATTATAGCAAATTTAACATTTTCCAGTATTGTAGGCTGTTCTTGACTAATTATTCAAAGAAGTAATTGTAGAATTGTGTGGCTACATTTGTACACTATTGGCCATGTTCTAATGAATTATATTAACCAAGCTTCCTTTTAAAAATAATTTATTATGCATTCAGAGCTGTAGCAGCTAAATTATTATTCAAACCAACTTGATATTATATTAGTCCTGTAAATGGTTCTTGATAAATTATTTGGAGTAGCACTTGTAAATTGGCTGGCATTATTTGTATATAATTGCCCTGCTTCTTATGAATTATCTTATGTTAAATTAGCTCTGTTTTCCTTGGAAAATAATTCCTTCATGCATTTAGAGCGGTTGAATCTGTTAGCCAGTTAAACCTTTATTCAAGTAACTTAAGGTCACATTAGTATTGGAATCTTTCTGACATTTGACCTTGAGTAGTTTGGGAAATTAATCTAGCACATATTGCGTATAAGTTGATCGTTGCTTATCTCCCTTTAATCAGAATTGCCCTAGATTTATTCACTGAATCATACTATATCTATAAGAGTGCCTCTCTCTATGGTTCATAGTTACTCTCGAGCTATTTTACATAAAAACGTAGGCTATGCCCCATGGCATTTATTCATGTGATCTATACTGTTGGAGTCCCATATTTTGAGAGTAGCAATCTGTGTCATGTTCCCTTCTGTTAGTGATGCTATTTACTCATCCAGGTCTTGTATTGATCTTTAGTGACGTTGACCTTTACTATTCATTTGGTTACTCCTTATCTGACGCCTCTTAAGGTTACTTGTCAGGGTTATTCCAGTTGATTGGGTTATGACATGTTAATGGTCAGGTATTTGTATTTGATTAATGATATTGTCTCATTGTCTTGCTCAGTTTGGATGCTGTGATTTTTAATGTTTGTCTGTTTATCTTGTTTATTCTGTTTGAAAATATAGAGAAATAGAAAGTTATCCCAGTGCTCTCTCTCTCTGCAAGATTGTTTCCCAGCACGCTAGGATTCCTGCTTCCTGTTCTTTTAAATTCTGATATTTATTATACTTGTGAGACGAATATACATATATACTGATCTTCAAAAGCCCTATCTGGCAGTAAAAAAAAAAAAACACGTCGTCGCAGGTGGCAGCAGAGTCACGTCCCAAGATGGCAGTGCCTGCGACCAAGCTTTGGGGCAGCCTCGGCGTAAGGTTCCTGTCGTCGGGTTTGGATACGGAGTAAGTAGGCCTGAACTGCTTTTTGTCGTGGGGCATATAAATTCAGGTAGAGAAGTCAAAAGTGAAAGGTGTCTTCGATCAGATGGTTCAGACGAGACGAGTATCGGTGATGGCATATAGTGAAAGCATACGAATGAGCGAGTTGTTGATTGAGAAACAGTGAAAATGGAGAGAAACAGAGAAAAAGGAAATTGGGTGAACAGAGGGAATACAAGGAAAATTGTATAAGAGCTTGAGAGTCGTAGTTCTGTTTTAATTCATCGAAGAGCTAATAAAAACCGAAAGCTGGGATTGTTGAGAAACTAACAGAGAGAGAGACACTGAGAAAGACGAGCAAACAAATCGAAAGTCTACTCAGAATAAAAGTACAGCTAGAAAGAACAGAAAGCTGAAATTGAATAATAAACACAGATCGAAAGTTGAAACACAAAACAAATGTGAAGAAAGACAAATTATAGAACAGCTCGAAAGAACAAAAAGCTGAATGGAATAACCAATGCAGATCGAAAGAGGAGAGAGATCAATAAATTCAGAACGAACGGTGAAAAGACACCTCAGATGTCTAGAAATACAAAACAGATAAATAAACATTTGCCTAAACGCTACCAAGTTCAGAAGGCTAAAGAGAAACAAATTGAATATATACATTGAGAACTACCAAAGAGTGTGGCCTATGGTCGAGGACTCGAAACAAAAGATAGAAGGCCCAAGACTTCTTCCCTACCACTTCCCAAGTCACATATTTTACTAAATAAAGGGTACAGAGGAAGAAGGGGGTAGCAACAAAGACATTCACTGTACAGTCGGTCAAATAAAAAACGTCGGGCGGTATTTGATTAAGTATCACGAACGAGCATATGCGCATGTACAGGAAGACTTAAGGTTAGGTTCACACCTGCCTCTTGTCTCTCCATGTATTTTCTTGATTATTTAGTCAGTTTTGTTCCAAAACGAACATGTATAGAAGGCTGTGGCTATATGTCTCACATCCGCCATATTCTTGGTTGCAAATTCTTATAATATTAATAATTGATAAATTCGCAAGGAATATGATTATCCAAGGAGCATTTTTTAAAGATTTTATTTTATAATACCGGTATTTGTAGTGCAAAATCAATAACTCACGTTCAACTTATGCAACCAATCCAGCATCGAAATACGCGTTTCCTATGAAAACTTCCGGTCGCATTATAGTGGAGTTCCCACCTCTGAGCTGCTCTTTCATAAATATGGAACCTTCTCGCTGCTTCAGAGGCCGAAAAATGCAGGTCAATTACAGCCCTAACTACACTTTCTTTCAAACTAGCATTTGTATGTGGTGATGACACAAAGCAAAATGAATTATGACAATACATTAAGTTGAATATCGTGTATTGCGCTTTCCGCGTTTTTCATTTTTCCCTCGTTGTTCATTCTTTCCCTCCTGTCGCATGGCCTCATATGTTCCGAAAATGACCTGTATTTTATGTTTTTTATAGGAAACTTGTGAACTAATGCGTTAAAACTTTAATTTTAACTGCATATGAGTCCCGACGTTTTTTATTTGACCGACTGTACATGTGACAGTGTGGTGCCTTAATTTCTTAGGTATAGTGATAAAGAGTGTAGGCCTATTTGAGTTTATCTAGATTTCACAATCTAGGCTGTCCGGACTCATTTATGCAGATTTCATTATTCATACATGTTGGATGTACAAAAAATCAAGAAATATGGAATTTTAAGGAAAAATCTTTTCTAGTGTTTAATTTTATAGAATTAAGTTAATTAATGCCTGCATTACGCTTATTTTGTTTTAGATTTTATCCCACTTTCAAAGGAGAAGTACTCAGATGTAAACCATTTCAAGAAATGTTGTTCCACAAAATCTCTGATGTATTTTCAGTCTCTTCCACATTAGGAGTAACTGTTAATGTAATTAATGTTTTATAATGTAATTAATATTTCAATAGAAGTTTTATTAATTTAAGTTTTGTAAAAATGTAGGCAATGACTACATAAAGAATAATTATACTTTTCACCTACTACCTCAAAATATTTGTGCATTTTATTCTATTTGACAATTTTCTTACATAGTTAAGTTAAATTTAGAGCTTCATATTCATATAATGTGTTTAAAACACATACAATACATTCCAATCCAAATTTCAATTTTAAACTGTAATATTCATACCATAATCAATGACTAACAATCGAACGCACTTACAAAGGTATGACAATGATTGAAAGTGATAATTACCTTACAGGTTGGCTGTTTGCTGCATAACTATTATGTTAGAAGGTCAAGAGCGACATTCAGTGTTGTTGCATCATGAAAGAATTCAGTATCAATGTTAGGAAGGCCCGAAAGCAAGAACTACGCTGCTACTCATGATGAATAAAATTTGGACTACATCAGTGCCGTCACTCTGGAAGAAGGCCATCATAGTCCCAATCCTCAAAAAGAATAAATCACCTAATGACCTCTCAAACTACAGGCCAATAGCGCTAACAAGTATATTGGCAAAAACTATGGAAAGACTAGTTAATAATAGAATTAACTGGTACCTTGAAACACACAGTATAATCCACCCTGCACAAGCAGGATTCAGACAGAATCGATCTACAGATCAACAAGTTGCAATCCTCGCCCAAAACATTAAAGACAACCTGGACCAGGGGCTTATTACAACAGCAGTCTATATTGACTTCAAAAACGCATACAATTCGATATGGAAATCAAACCTCCTCCTGAAACTAATGCAATGTGGAGTTAAAGGAAACATGCTAAATTGGTATAAAAGCTTCATCGGACAAAGACATTTTCAAATCCGTTATGGCTCTGCAACTTCCAAATACAAACAACTCCAAACTGGCCTTCCTCAAGGAGCTGTCACAAGCTGCACCCTGTTCAATGTCTATATCAATGACTTGGTAGAAACTCTACACAAACATCAACACATCAATGTTCTACTCTATGCAGATGATCTTGTACTGTGGACCTCTGCACCTAAAAAAGGAGCTAAACAACTTATTGAACACTCTCTTAATAGTGCTTTGGAGGATATAAATAAATGGTGCCATGAAAATTCCATGACAGTGAACGTACCAAAGTCAGCCTGTCAGACCTTTTCACTATGTCACAACCAACTAAAACCAGATGTATTCTTTGATGATACCAGACTTGAGAACGTCTCAACATTCAAATACCTGGGTGTAACGCTAGATGCAAAACTAACCTGGAGAGAACACATAGACAACATCTCAGGAAAAGTTCAAGGTAGACTCAGCATCTTGAAACGATTAGCAGGCTGTAAATGGGGCTGCAGAACCTCTACACTCAATACTACATACAAAATGTACCTTAAACCACTTATTAAATACAGTGCAGGTACCTTAATAACAGCAACTCAACAAAATATCCAAAGATTGGAACAGGTACAAAATCAAGCCATGAGACTTATTACTGGTGGTGTGAAAACAACACCCATCTCTTCCATGTTATTCTATACGGGAAATCTTGAAATAAAGTTGGAGATACAAGAATCAGCCTTAAAGCTCCATGAGAAACTAATCCGTGTGCCTGGCACAAACTACAACTACACCACTCAATACCCTCGAAAATTAAAGACACAGGAAGGTCTTGCTCAGAAAGTACTAAAGGAAAAACAAAAACTAGACCTATTCCTAACACCTGAGCCAATACTACGCCCAGAAAACCCTCTAGACATGTACAACATAGACCATGCCCTTGACTTAACAGAATCACTACAGAAAGGTGATGCTGGCCCGAATATTCTTAAAACCATCGCATTAGATACCATATATTCACGATACCCGGAAGAAAAATGGATGCATATCTATACCGATGGATCCAAAATAGATACAAATGGAAATACTGGAGCCGGAATACACTGCAGCCTCTTCTCACTCTATTCATCGGTTGGAGCAAACCACACAGCATTTGATGGTGAAATTAGAGCCATCCAAATAGCTTTGAGACAACTCCTATGCAGACCAACAGCTCTTTCTAACATGGTCATACTATGTGATTCACAAGCTGCAATAAGAGCAATTTCAAATCACAACACACCACCTAGCCATGATATACTGAACTGCAGAAAACTTATCAGAAACCTACTTGATCAACAGAAGAAAGTAGTCCTGCAATGGATTCCATCCCATTGCGGCATTGCCGGAAATGAAGCTGCTGACACACTAGCAAAGAAAGGGACCCAAATCCATCCCTATCCAGTTAATACTGAATACAGAAGTGCTGCGAGAGTCATTCATCAGAAAATAAAAGCTACTCACCAGAAGAACCTGGAGAACCGCATCAAGGATTATCAGTGGAAAGACACCATCAAATCTATCCCAGACTGGCCAAGAAAAGAGGCTGTAGCAAGCTTCCGCATGACAACTGGACACGACTGCCTTGCAAAACACCTACATCATGTTGGCATTTTCACCAGCCCAAATTGCATCTTATGCAACACGAACTCCATCATGGATTCACATCATCTTACCATCTGCCCTGCCCTCAAGTGTACAACTTTGGTGGACCGATACTGGGAGGCAAGAGGGAAGATGACTATACTGTAAACATGTGCCTTCCTTGTTTCCAATGTTATGCTTTGTATTTTATGTATTTTGTATTAGGTGTATCGCTTTGTCATTGTTACTTGTGGCTAATGATGTACATCAAATTGCCCCTGCATTAAATTAAATAAATAAATGTTAGGAAGAAGGAAGTGTGAAACAAAACAGTTTGGAGGGGATGAGAAGTTTAATGACCTGTGAACAGTGATGCAAGCACTTCTTTTGGCATGTGGGGTTTGCAATTATTCAGAATATTTTATTGCGTTGAACTCTTACAGAAAACTCCTATGACAATTAATGTAGGCGTACATTATCAACAATACATTACCAGTTTGGAACTTCTGGTATTATAATTAAAAACAGACTCAATGTGTAATTGGGGCCTGTTTTGTAAGTATGCCATCATGTGAAGAGATTTTTACTCAGAAATATCCAGTGTCGCACTAGAGTAAATGTGTCAAGGGGGCCAAATTTTTCTTTTGCAGCTACTTTAATATTGCTTCAATGCTTTTCCAGGTTTTACCGACATTCATATCATCCCTAGCTTCTGGTTTTACAGTGTTTTCTAGAACTGCAAATCTCTACTAGGTAAGCGTTCTTACTTTGGTCTCCACCTAGCTTTTTGAGATTGAATCTCTCTATTTTTGCCTAGTTCCTCTGTTTAATGAAAGTTTCTCCCAAACAGCTGCAACTACCAGATAATGACCCGAATCATAATCTATGTCAATTATATATTGTACAGGCCTCTAATAGATATCCAAGACAGGGCCAATATGTATTAAAAATAATCTTCCTGGATCTTATATTAGTTCAGCTTTCATCAACAACATTTTCTTATGGCCGAGTGCACCATTCTCCGGTTTTCTCAGCCATTTCGTTACCGCGGTAAACGTAATACCGGGGTATTCTCAAAATCTCTGTGCACCATTGCAAAAATACCGCGGTTTGCTAATGCTTGGAAATATTGCTGTTACTCTGCTCCGAATCCATTTTTCCATTGATGGTTTCTTCCATGGCCGCTAGGTTCTCTCTCTCTCTCTCGCTCTCTCTCTGCACGTCTGCCAGTCACGGTGGCTCCTTAGTAGGCTATCGGTTTTCCAAATTCAAAGTATTTGTTGCCTTATTGCCTTATGTTCATAAGGATAAAAGGGAATATTATATTGCGTACATATGACGTCTGAATTCCAACTTTCAATTCAAGCAGCATAGATACTGTACCAAACGTGAAATGAGTTGCTTTCGCTCTGGTTGAGGTGAGAAAGGAAGCTCATTTCAATCGATGTTACAGCACAGTATTTGCAAAGATATGTACCATAGTTCATTCTTCAAATAGATCCCACCTGTCTGTATATTTAAATAAAATAACATTGATGTTTTAAAGAATAATTCTCGCACGTTTGCAATCCAAGGCAAAGCAACACCACGAAATCTCTGCTCTGAGTTCGACATAGCCTCGCTTTTATTCCCGTACGACTAGTAGAAATTTTAGGTGCAAAATCATGTGCATAGCCATGAAAGGGCTGTTATAATTATGTTCGTGTACGTGCAGGTATGATAAATTGATTTACATACCCTATATACCAATACACAGGCTATATCGTGATGCATGCAGCCATTCACTTAAATTTGGCCTAGGACCACTGGTTTTCCATATTTAATTTATTTGTTGCCTTTTTGTTCAGTAATAAAAGTTTATAAGGATAAAATGGAATGTTATGTTGCATATATATGTCGTCTGAATTCAAACTGATTTCAAACACCATACTGTACACAAATACTGTACTAATCATCATACTAATCGTGGTTACGCCCACTAGCCTACTCGATGGACCTGGTTTGGTTGAGGTAAGAAAGAAAAGTCATTTCAATTGATGTTACAGCACAGTATTTGCAAAGATATGCACCATCGTTCATTCTTCAAATAGACCCCACCTGTCTCTCATTATTCTTTATGTTCAATTAGCTTTTGGCCTAGATATCGTAAATATGATACATTACGCTGATCTCCATCTTGGAAAGAAAACAGCGGTTTTCTCACTTTACAGCTCCTTCACGGCCGGTTTGCATCTTACCGCGATAAAAGTCGAAACCGAGCACGGTGCAACGAAAGTATGACATTACCGGGGTAAACTAAGCAACTTTACCGTGGTATTCTGAATACCGAGGTTGGTACACTCGGCCATTAATGGTTTATGGTACATTACTTTTCAATGGGCAACAAGTTTTTGATTATAATAGTTTTTGTTGAGCAGATGCGCTCTTTACTTGTTTATTTAAAACCTGTAATTGCTTGTTAATATTTGCTATATTCTCTAGAATTAAAATTAAAATATCAGTTCCGGGTCAATCCATTAGAAATGAACCAAATTGAATAAAATTTGTTGCTCAACATTTTTGATTTTCCTATTTCTTTTACCAGTTACTCCCCAATATTAGGGAAGTTCAAAACTATGGTAAACATTTTTTTAGGCTCATACTTTTTTTTTTGCACGGCCATTTAAAGTTTGCTTTGTAACAGTTTTTCAGCTGGAAACATGTTTTACACAAATGTATGTAACTCTGTTAATTTTATAGAAAACAACGAAGACCAAAATTATCAGAATGAAATACTCCAGATTTTTGTTCTAACATAATATTATCTAAGTAGTGAGGAAAGTGATGAAAAAATTCACAACTACAAATTGAAAATTAACTTAAAACGGGAGTTTTAGTGCCGCAAAATTATTAAAAGGAAGAAAGATTTTTTTTTTCTCGTATAGATGTAATTAATTTTCAATTTGTAGTTGTCAATTTTTTTCATCACTTTCCTCACTACTTAGGTAATATTATGTTAGAACAAAAATCTAGAGCATTTCATTCTGATAATTTTCCTATAGTAGTATAGGACTACTTGCTGTAGAAGTTTCAAGTTTGAGAACTTCGCTCTTTTTTTAATACAATTTTTCAAAAATGGCCAAAAGTGTATTTTGGCAATATTTGAAGTAGAATATCTCAAAAGGGCTTGAGTAAAAAATTATGAAATTTATATAAAGGGAGGTTCAAAAAGAGCGCCGGTTTTGAAACGGCTGGTAAATTTCTGTTTGTCGGTTGGTGACATTGTTTTGTTTCGTTTCTATTTTCAGGAACATTCCGATTGTTGATGTAGTTGGAATTTCTCGCATTCTGTGTCTAACCATGGAGCAGTTCACTTGTGAGCAACGTGTGCTAATCGTGAAAACATATTATCAGAATGGAGAAAGTTATGCAGCAACTGTCAGGCGACTTCACGCGATTCTAGGGCGTAATGAAGCACCGAATGAATCTACAGTTCGCAGACTTATGAAAAAGTTCTTTGAGACAGGTTCAACAGTGAACCTCAAAAGTCCTGGTCGTTCTAGTCGAAGTGAGCAGAACATTGCGGTGGTTCGTGACAGTGTGGCTGTTAGCGCAATGAAATCAATTCGTCGCAGTTCCCAACAATTGCGATTAAGATGTTCTTCAGTACAGAGAATCCTCCGGTATGATCTCCAATACCATCCCTATAAATTCAGTTGATCCATGAGAAGTTCCCAGATCGCCTCATTTCGCGCAATGCTCATCATCTATGGCCAGCAAGGTCACGTGACTTAACTCCTTGTGATTTTTTCTTTGGGGTCATCTTAAGTCATTGGTGTATGCCAATAAACCAAGAAACATCCATGACTTGAAGGAGGAAATTCGACGAGTTGTCGGCGAAATGGAAGTGGAAACTTGTCGTGCAGTCGTAGTGAAATTCATGGACAGAGTTCTCGCATGCCAGCGCGGTAGAGGAGGTCACATGCCCGACATAATTTTTCATACATGAAGGGAAGGTTAGATGAACATGTTCATGTATTTTGTTTATGTTTTTTGTTTAAAAAAACAATTTAATTTCATATATCAAAACTGGCACTCTATTTGAACCACCCTATAGATAACATCTCTTTATGAAATAAAGATGTCATAAAAATTTGATGACTGAGACTCAACTGGTTCCAGAGTTACAGTGCATCGAATTTGGCCAAAAATTGTGTTATACACACACAAAATTTAACAGTAATTTAATAGTAAAAATCCACATTGTAATTTTAAATACAAAATTTTAGTGAACCTAAGTATGTTACACAAAAGAGTTGTATATGTAGGCTACATTTCATCAGTTAGCATGACAAATTTATAATTTCCTCAAAGCGTTGAAGAGCGTTGAAATTTCGGTGCATAGTTTACAATTTTTGGCCAACTTCGATGCACTGTAACTCTGAAACCAGTTGAGTCTCAGTCACCAAATTTTTATCACAACTTTATATCGTAAAGAGGTATTATGTGTATAAATTTCATAATTTTCGCTTAGACCCTTTTGAGATATTCTACTTCAAATAATGCCAATTAGAAATGAACCAAATTGAATAAAATGTTTTGCTCAACATTTTTTATTTTCCTAATTTTATTACCAGTTACCCCCAATATTAGTATTAGTATTAGTATTAGCCCGTAACATCCCTATCGGGCAAGGGCCTCTTTCTATGAAAGGTAGCTGGGTTCTTGCAGACCCAGGTAGCTAGTCCGGGAGAGATCAGTCTTTGATAGTGTCCAAGTTAAGTTTTATAAGGTGTCTCCAGGTTTGACGATCCTTGGCTTGCGTCGTCCATCGGTTACCAAAGGTGTGCCTGATGTCGTCTGACCAGCGTGTTTTCTGTCTTCCTATGTGCCTTTGACCTGTCCTAGGGTCCCATGACTCCCCGTGTGGTGGCCGGGACTCTTGAGTAGAATAGCGCCAAGGGAACTCCCCCTGTCGTAAAAGGCGACTAACAGGAGCAGCAGATCGCTGTCCCAACCTGTATATCCAGACCTCACACATCGACCCACCTTTCCAACTGGTGATATTGGGTGGATTGAGTAGCTCAATATCACTGGTCTCCATCCCCGAGACATCCAACCCAATATACTCCCCCCACTAGTAGGTTGGTCACCTGGGGTCATGACGATGTAGATATAGCATGACTACTAAATCCAGTGTATAGAGCTGACGAACAGCAGCAGCCCAACCTATGCTAATAATGTGCGACAGTCCGGCGCCTTATCGGGACAAAATCTACTAAGGAATGGTAACCCCAACAGAAGAGTCCCTGGTCCTCCAGGTTGGGGGTTGGGCATAGGGCCAACAACCCAATCCCGGAAAAAAAATTTTAGTTCAGAAAGCCAAACTAATAGAAGCCGGATTGATCAAAAGGAGACGACATAAGCATGGAAAAGGACATGATTTTAAAATGGCAACTTGGAATGTGAGAACTATGCGGGAGGTAGGGGCATTGAATAACCTGAAGACAATAATGAAACAATACAAAATAGATATTTTGGCAGTGCAGGAGACTAGATGGAAGGGAGAAGGAATAATGACATCCGGCGAATACACAGTGTTTTATAAAGGAGGAGAAAATAGTATGTTTGGCACTGGTTTTATAGTACATAACAGTTTTAAGGACTCTATTTTAGATTTTAAAGGTTTTAATGAAAGAATAAGCAGCCTGAGATTGAAAGGAAAATTTTTTAATATAACGCGAATCAACACACATGCACCTACGGAAGAAAAAGAAGGAATAATAAAAGAAACATTCTATGACAGCCTGGACACACTTTACAATAATGTAGCATGGAATGATGTCAAGATAATTCTGGGGGATCTGAATGCCCAAATAGGCAAAGAAAAAGAACATGAAAGGATTACAGGGAAACATAGCTTACATGAGAACAGTAATGACAACGGAGAAAGATTAATAAGATTCACAGAGGATAAAGGTTTAGTTATTAAAAGCACTATGTTTCCCCAAAAGGACATATATAAACACACATGGATTTCACCGGATAGGAAGGTAAGAAACCAAATAGATCATGTGCTGATAGAGGGTAGACACGCATCCAGCATAACCCACGTGAGAAGCAGAAGAGGAGCAGATTGTAATTCCGATCATTTTATGGTTCAGATTAACTACCGACCCAAAATAGCAAGAAATAGAACAGAGAATGGAGTAAGGCAAGTAAGGTACAACATAGACAAATTAAAAAACCAGGAAAACAAGAGAGAATATGTGGAAGAAATCAATAGAAGACTGGCAGAAGGTGAAGGTGAAGAAGAGGGAAACAAAAATATAGAAGAACACTGGAAAGACATAAAAACCACAATAATACAAGCAGCTGAGAATGCACTGGGCCAAAGGGAGAAGGAGAAAAAGAAAGAGTGGTATGATGAAGAATGTGACAAGGGAATCAAGGAAAGGAACAAAGCAAGATTAAACTGGCTACAAAAAAGAACAAGAGCAAGTGCCGAGCATTATAAACTAAAAAGGAAAGAAGCCAAAAAGACATGTAGGAAAGCCAAATGAGAATATTTGAAGGAGTTAACAATACAACTAAATGAAAGAGAGAAAGGAAATGCAAGAACGTTTTATAAGAGTGTTAAAATCTACAAGAAAGGGAGTACTAAGTAAGCAACGATGAAGAGAGGACGTGTGTAAGAGGTGCTGCTAAATGATTCAGGAAAAGCGACATATGGGACAATGGGTGTTGATATAACAGCGTATAGAGCCAGAATTGGCTCCTTCGGGGCCGAAAGGAAGATTGAGAAGAAAGGGCAAGTGAGAAAAGAAGGCTTAATTAATGTGCTAGTTTATGCAACATTACTTATGGTGCTTTTAGTAATTGGAGGAATCGAGCTGAACCCAGGCCCGGCCGATAGTCAAGACAACGTGGAAGAGATATTTAGAAGGCTTGATGGCATGGAAGACCGAATAGGGAATAAAATCATCGAGGCGGGGAAAGAAGTTCAACTCGAGATCAGAGAAGAACTTAAAGGAATGAGGAGAGAAGTGGAAAATCTGAGAATAAGAGTTGCGAAACTGGAGAATAGATATCGCGCATTCAATCTAGTTTTTACAGGAGTGGAGGAGAGACGAGGAATATGGCCTTTGCAAGAGGTTAAGGAAATTCTGGAGAACAAGATGAAGATTGAACTGCAAGGTTGGGAAGTGACCGAAGCATTTCGAGTTGGAAAGAGGCTGGGCAGAAGAATGATAATCGCAAGATTTGCCACGTCACAGGTTGTCCACGATGTATTAAAAAGATCGAAGATGTTACAAGGAAGCGACATTTTTGTGAATAAAGATCTCTCAGTTGAAGATAGGGGCATTAGGAGACAATTAGTACACAGATTGAAAGAGCTAAAGCAGGCAGGGAGAAAAGCCTACATACGCAACCTACAACTTTGGGTGGATGGAGAAAAAATAGTGGAGAGCGAAAAGGTACTAAAGAACAGCAACAAACCAAGGAAGGAAATGCGTCAGCAAATAGCTGCACTGAAAGAATCGCAATACGTAGGAAACGAGAGGGTGGAACGTCCAGCTAGCCGCGTGCGAGGATCCGACGTATGTCGAGGTGTCAGCGATAGCAATCAAGGCCAAACACCATCAGCTTCTTCTCGAGATATGACGTCACCACGGAGGGATAGAGTATCACCATCATGTACGAATCAGCTGGTCAGCCAGGGACGGGAAAGAACAACATATAGTGAAGAGAAATTACCGAGTGAGAGGAGGCCTATCAGATTTTCTATCCCAGTGGGGCCATGGTCGAAACAAAGTTACACAGATGATAAAACGAGTAAGGGGGGCGGGAAAACGGAAGGGATTGAATTAAGGAGTAAAAAGAAATTACAAACTTTTAATCTCTTGTAGGGATCAGTGTCCAATCGTTGCTAAAATCAACACCGCAGGAATATGCGTCTGGTTTTTTTTTTTTTTAGCGTGCAACAGATAGTGAAATTAAAGCAGTGTGAACACATAAGCGAAAATGAAATTACAAGAATGTGGCAGCTAAATTAAATAACCAGTGAAGTGTAATGCGTTATGCATAGAGAGTCTGAGTAGTTGCTAATACGAATATTTTTTTAATAAATGTCATTATAATAAGTTTATTTATTTAGAGCATTTCTTAACGGCAAGAGTAACAGAATATAATGGTGTCACAATGTGAACAGAAAGAAGGCATATGAACATAGTTCAAAAGGAAACTTATCTCTATATGTTTACACACACTCCATGAAAATGTATTATGGTGTTTAAGATGTCTACTGGTAAAATGGCTCGCGTCAAATCCGGTAGACTCTTTTGTAAATTTTTTCTTAGTACAATAAATATCATATCATATCATATCATATCACAAGAAAGGCTTTCAACCAAGGTCAAATTTTTGCAGGGATAAGGAAGGAAATTTGATAGGGGGGAAAAATGAGACTAAGGAAAGATGGCTAGAATATTTCAGCAGCCTATTAGGAGAAGACGATAATGAATTAAGGAGGAATAATGGAATGGTTAAAATAGTACACCAGCCAGGAGAACAACAATTCCAACCCAAAAAAGAAGAAATAATAGCAGCAAAGCATGAACTAAAGAAGAATAAAGCTCCGGGAGAGAATGGAATTTCAACAGAACTAATAATAAACGGAGGAGAGAAATTAGAAAATGAAATAGTCAAACTGATTCAAAATATATGGGCAAAAGAAGAAATGCCGGAAGACTGGAATCTATCTGTAATTCACCCAATACACAAAAAGGGCGATAAAACAATATGTAACAATTACAGAGGAATAGCATTATTAGATATGACATATAAAATCTTGTCAAAATTAATTGCTAAAAGAATGTCAAAAATTATGGAGAACATCACAGGGGAATACCAGGGAGGATTCAGGAAAGGGAAGTCAACAACGGACCAAATATTTATAGCAAAAATGATACTAGAGAAATACTATGAATTTAACATTGACCTCCACTGGCTATTTATAGACTTTAAACAAGCCTACGATAGCCTGAACAGGAAGGCAATAATGGAAACACTATTACAGTTCCATGTACCAAGGAAACTAATTAGGCTGATACAAATGACCCTTACTAAAACCAAAGGCAAAATAGCAATACAAGGAGAACTAACAGAAGATTTCGAAATTAATAGAGGGGTAAAGCAAGGGGACCCCCTCTCGACCATAATGTTTAATATAGTATTAGAGAGAGTGATCAGCAAAATAAATCTTAATCCAAATGGTACAATCCACAATAGAATGATCCAGATATTGGCTTTTGTAGATGACGTGGTTATAATTAGTAGGTCAAGACAGGATCTGCAGACAAGCTTTCGGGAACTAGAACGGGAAGGTAAGGAAATGGGACTGGAAATCAATGAAATTAAAACTAAATACTTGATAACATCAAGAAACCAGGACAAATGGAATTTGGTAGATAATATTCAGATAGGAAGGCACAAATTTGAGAGAGTTAGAAGCTATAAATATCTTGGCACAATTATCACAGAAGATAATGATGTTGGAAAAGAAATACAAGAAAGAATTAAGGCCGGCAATAGATGCTATGGAGCATTATTAAATGTAATGAAAGCCAAAGAATTATCAGTAAGGGGGAAAGAGAGAATCTACAGAACGGTGATACGGCCAGTAGTAATGTATGCCTCCGAAACATGGAGTATGTCAAAGGAAAACGAGAGACAGATTGCGGCATGGGAAAGGAAGATAATGAGGAGAATGTATGGACCTGTCTGTGAGAATGGTGAATGGAGAGTAAGAAATAATAAAGAAATTTACGAGAAATATGGTAAACCACAGATAATAGGTGAAATAAAAAGTTCCAGACTGAGATGGTTAGGACATGTAGAGAGAAGTGAAGAGGAGTCATTATTAAAAAGGATATATAAAGGAAAACCTGGCGGGAGAAGAAATGTAGGAAGACCAAGAAAGAGATGGATGGAAGCGGTGGAGGAGGATATTAAAGAATTGGGAGTTAGGTGTTGGAGAAGAAAGACACAGGACAGGAAGTTGTGGGCTTCAATAGTTCGGCAGGCACTGGCCCTAGAAGGGCCGTAAAGCCAGTGAGTGAGTGTGAGGGTCCCATGAAGTTATTCTGTATGTCCATCTGGTGGGTTGTAGTCGCATGGTGTGCCCTGCCCATCTCCATTTTAGGCGGCTTGCTGTGGTTGCTGCGTCCCTCATACCTGTCCTCCTGCGTATTACATGATTGGGTATCCTATCTTTTAGTGTGATCCCTAAAATTTTCCTCACCATTTTCCTCTGACAGATTTCTATGGTTTGTCTGTGCTTCTTCGTTAAGCTCCATGTTTGTGCTCCATATATTAAAACCGGGAGTATGCACATGTTCATGACTTCGGCCTTTAGGTGAACCTTGTATGAATGATCTAGGAGGATGAATTTAAGGGACCAGAATTTTGCCCATGCTGTGATGCGACGTGCTATTTCTTTGTCTGAGTTATTCTGGAATGAGAAAATCTGCCCCAAGTAGGTGGTTTCTTGGACATACTCAAGCGGTTCCTTAGTAGCTAGTGTGATGGCAACTTCGTTTCTGTTCGTCATTAGTTTGGTTTTTGCTGAATTCATGGTTAGACCTGCTGCTGCACTTAGGTTTTCCAGGTTCGATTGGTGTGGGGGCAAAAAGCACGATGTCGTCTGCAAATCTTAAGTGGGATAGCTTTGTCCCATCTATGTTGACCCCGTAATCACCTTCTATTCCTCTGAATATACTCTCCAGTAAGCTTATAAAGAGTTTAGGTGACATTGGGTCCCCTTGACGCACCCCCCGTTGTAGCTTAAATTCTCTGCCTTGTTTATCAAGTTGAATCCTTGCCGTGATGTTGGAGTATAGTTTGGCTAGTACTCTTATGTACTTATCGTCTGTTCCTTGGTTCTTTAGGGCTGTTATTAGTGGTACATGTTCAACTGTGTCAAATGCTTTCTTAAAATCTATAAAAGCCAGATAAAGATCCTGATTGAATTCCTGGGTTTTCTCTAAAAGCTGTCTGACTGTGTGAAAATGGTCTGTAGTGGAGTAACCTGCACGGAATCCTGCCTGTTCCTCTGCCTGGTTTTCGTCCAGATTGCGGTTGATCCGTTTAGTGATGATCTTAGAGAATATTTTATATATGTTAGACATTAAGCTTATCGGGCGATAGTTGTTGATGTCTTCTTTATTCCCTTTTTTATGCAGCAGTATTATGTTATTGGATTGCCATTGCTTGGGGATATTCTCCGTCTTGAGGACTTCATTGAAAATATTTGTTAGATGTATTACTAGCTCTTCACCTCCCGCTTTTAGCTGTTCATTGGTGATGTTGTCTTGTCCTGGCGTTTTGCCTACCATCACTTCCTTTATTGCTGCTCTAACCTCGCTCTTCAATATTGTAGGGACGTCCTGCACTTCTTCTAGAGGAGTTGAGATGAATTGAGACAGTCCTTCGGTTGAAGTAGCAAGTGTGCTCTGGTATAGTTGTTCGTAAAAGGCTGTGGCTGTCTCCACTATGTTCATTCTCGTAGTGACTTTCGTTCCATTGGTTGTTTGGACTTGCTTGATGAGTTTTTTGCCTTGTGTTAGCTCTTTCTTTATTTTCTTTAATGACTTCGACTTCTTCATCTCCTGCTCTACTATTTCTGTTTGATATTTGCGTAAGTCTTGTCTAATGGCTCTTTTTGTGGTTCTGTTTAGTTCTGTGTAATGCTTCCTAGATTCATCGTTGTCATCCCTCGCCGTGTATGCCTCTGTTCGTCTATTTATTAGTTGGAGTGTGGTTTCGCTGAGTTTCGACTGCTGCCTGGACTTGCCTTGTGTTGCTGCTTCTGTGGCTGCTTTTTGAATGCTCTGCTCGATGCTATTGTAGTTTTCCTGGGTGAGGTTAGGATCCATTCGTGCTCTGCTTTCTAGGTTTGCCTGTAGCTCTTGTTCAAACTTTATAGGGTTTAGGGCCCCTTCTTTTGGTTTCCGTTTGTGGAGGAGTTTGCGTCTTATTATTTTTCTTTGCATATTGACTGTCGTGTGTACCATCCTGTGATCCGTGTCGAACTTTAGGCCTTTGACTGTTCCTACGTCTTTTATGAGGTGTAGGTTGTCGCTTAGAATATAGTCAATTTCGTTTTTAACCTCCCCGCCTGGTCCTCTCCAGGTCCACCTGTCTCTTGGATTTTTCCTGAAGAAGCTGTTGGTGATCTTAAGGTTCTGTCCTTCGGAAAATTGGATGCGTCCTGCGTTTCGTTCGCCTATTCCATATGGGCCTACTGGGGTTTCTCTAGCGCCCCTAGTGTGTCCTATCTTGCTATTGAAGTCGCCTAATACAAAATTAATATTTGCTCTATGAGTGTTTATGGTATCGTCTAGCTCTTCGTAAAATTCTTCCACTTCCTCATCTGAGCTGTTTTGTGTTGGAGCATAGACCTGTATGGCTGTTACTGTCGTGTTGTTGATGTTAAATTTCACCACGGTGATCCTTTCCGATATCCCTATTGCTTCCGTTAAATGTTGCTTCAACTTCTTGGATATTAAGAAGCCTACTCCTCGTTGACCACCTCCTGTGCCTGTGTAACTCAGGAGTTGCCCGTTCGGTAGTTCAAGTAGTTCGTTTCCTTCTCTGCGTACTTCGCTTAAACCAATCACGTCAAATTGCATGTCCCTTACTGCTTCTTCCAGTTCTAAAAGTCTATGCTCCCCTATAAGGGTCTGAACATTCAATGTTGCTAGCTTAATCCATTGGCCTGTGTTTTGCCGGTTTTTGCTGTCCAAGAGGTCTGCGGGCGTTGACTGGGGTGTTTTCTAGTTGGAGCGTGGAAGTTGGTCGTTTTTTGGAGGGTTATCTTGCCAGAATTCCCATTGTCCATTGATGTTGATTTTTTGAAATCCAATTTTCACCTCATTGCCTTTTTCACGTTCTTCTCTTGCTCGTTTGCGTATCTGTGCCTGTACTTCTCTCTCCCGTTTCGTCATGTCGTCCTCTATAAAGCATTCTTCTCCTGCTAGTTTTCTTTTGTTCCTCATTACTTTGACTTTGTCCTCGAACTTCTCCATTGTGAGCCTCACAAGTCCCCTTCCTTTCCAATCCTTTCCTATATACTTGGCTGCTGTTTGAGGTACTTCTGATTCTATTTTACTGAAAATCTCTTTTACTGCTTCTTGTAGTTGCTCTTTGTTTTTTTCAATTTCCGGGCTTTTGATGATGATGATGTTGTTCCGCCGTTCATTTCTGTGTCTTCGTCCTTCTTGATCTTCCATGAGTTTGAGGCGTTGGTCTAAGTTCCTTATTTTGGTTTCGATGGAATTATTTAGGTTCTCCATTCTTGTTTCTAGCCTTTCTTTATTGTGCTCCCAATTCTCGTCTCTTTTTTTGAGTTCGTTTCTCATAGCCGCTATTTCTTTCTTTGTGTCGTCTTGAAAGGCTTCGTTTTGTTTTTTAATTTCTTTTATTTCTGCTAATATGACAGAGAACATCTCTTTTGTTTCGTCCGTATTTTGTTTTTTGTCCGACTTCATCGGAGGTGTATCTTTTTCTCTCTTTCCACCCCTTCTAGTCTCCATTTTATTGGTCGTTTTGCTTAGATTGGTATCTGCGTTACGCTGCGCCATGTGTTGGTTGTTCCTTGTGGTGCTGGCTGATTTTGAAGGTAAACTCGTCATGTGTGGTTGGTACTTGTACTTTTCGTCACTTCCGGTTTTTTAAATTTTCGGCTCGTCTGCGCCTGACGCCTGGTTTCGGAGAATGGTTTTCTCATTGGTTCACTTACTGATTGTATCGTTAATATTGTTACGTTGACTATACCTTTATTTGTGCTAGGCCGGTACGTCTTCCGCCGTAATTCGACACTTCAAGACACATCAAATACCAAAATGTGGACAAATCACAGGTAGCGGCACACTTTTGGGAAACAGGACATGAAGTTGACAGGGATCCAGAACTATCAATATTAGGTGAGTTCAAAACTAGGGTAAAAAATTTTTTAGGTTCATACTTTTTTCTTGGTGGCCTTGTAAGTTTGCTTTGTAACAGTTTTTCGGCCAGAAACTTGTTTTGCAGAAATGTATGTAACTTTGTTAATTTTATAGATAACAAGACAAAATAAAGACCAAAATTATCAGAATAAAATGCTCTAGATTTTTGTTCTCTCTTAATATTAACCTAAGTAGTGAGGAAAGTGAAGGAAAGAAACTCATAACTGCAAATTGTAAATTAACATAAAATGGATGTAGATGTAGATGTAGATATAGATATCTCGTCCTGTAGACCCTGTGTTGAGTGGGGCTCAAGTGATATAGAACACATCAGATCAAAAAATACATGCAAGTTATAACAATAATATACATAAACTGCAAGCTGCCAAATTTATCCAAGCTGGAAATATTCCTCCAAATTGTAGAAGGTGTGAGTTATTAAAAATTCCTTGACAGATGTTTTAAAAGGTTTGCTCTTTCTTTGAATACATGATAATTTAATGTTGTTTGGAAGCTTCTTATATATCTGTACTGCAGAATATTAAGCACCCTTCTGAAAGAGTTTTAACGAGTTATTTGGTCTGTGTAGATCATTCATGTTTCTGGTAGTACATCTATGTACACTAAAATTAGATTGAAATTTATCAGTATTATCCACTACATAACACATAACAGAGTATATATACTCCCATGAAAAGCTAGAACTTGTAATTTTTCAAATAGCGGTTTACAAGATTCCCTTTTTTTCTTTCCACATATTATTCTTATTGCCCGCTTTTGTTATCTAAATATTTTCTCCTTATGGGAAGAGTTGCCCCAGAATATGATCCCGTACCTCATTACCGAGTGAAAATATGCAAAATATACCATAAGTAATGCATCCTGTTTTAATAAATTATTCAAAATTCTTAAAGCAAAGCACGCTGAACTCAGTTTTGGACTTATCATTTCTATGTGTGTCTTCCAGTCAAGACTTTGGTCAATTTGCAGTCCTAAAAATTTTACATTGCTAATTTCTTGTATGATTTGTGTTTCATAATTAATTTCAAGATTTGAGATACATCTGTTTTTTGTCCTTAATTGTATAAAATGGGTCTTATCAATATTAAGTGTCATTTTATTAGCTAGAAACCATGTGTTTAACTCGTGAAAAGCCTTTGTAGCTATTCTTGATAAATGTTCTTGTGACGTTCCTGTTACAAGTACACTAGTATCATCTGCGAAGAGCAATACCTTTGATTCGTCACTTAAGTTATAGGGCAAGTCATTAATGAAAATTAAAAGGAGCAAAGGTCCTAGTATTGATCCCTGAGGTACCCCATTCTTAACAACCCCTAAGTTAGATTCATTTCCATTTATTATTAGCTTTTGAGTTCTATCAGAAAGATATGATTTGAACCACTTAGGTGTTAAATTATCGAACCCGTAATGATCCAATTTTTGAAGTAATATTTCATGATTTATACTGTCAAACGCTTTAGCTAAGTCACAGAAAATTCCCAGAGCATATTTCTTTTTATCTAACGCTTCCAGTATTTCTGTAGTAAGTTGAAATGTAGCATTCTCAGTGGATATGCCACTTCTAAATCCAAACTGAGATGAAGTAAGAATGTCATTCAAATTAAGATAGTGTATTATGTGGTTGTACATGACTTTTTCAAAAACTTTTGATAATGAGGTTAAGAGCGATATAGGTCTGTAATTTGATGGTAGATTTTTGTCACCTTATTAAAGAGGGGCTTAATAATAGCATGCTTCAGTCTTTCTGGAAATATTACATTTTCTAATGAACAATTGCATATGTGACTAAGAGGTTTACTGAGTTCCGATGAGCAGCTTTTTAATAACTTATTACTTATCTCATCCCATCCAGACGAGCTTTTACTATTGAGAGATTTGATTCTATTTTCAATTTCTATGTGGGAAGTCAGGTTCAATTGAAATCTATGGTTCCAAACTGTAGATTTTGTTAGCAGGTCTACTGCCTTAATGCTAATATTATTTACAGGAATACATTTCTCTACAATATATTTATAAAGTGACTATTAAAAGCATTTGTAATGTCTGATAAATTATCTAGTTTTCTGTTTTTGTATATTAATGATGTACAATCATTGTTTCCGTTTGTTCTCCCTGTTTCGTTTTTTATTATATTCTATACAGTGTTAACTTTATTATTTGATTTATTAATTGCTTGTGGAAAATGCCTACTTTTTGCATATTTGATTACTTTCTTCAGTATGTTGCAATACTTTATATAGTATTTCTTATGAGCTTGGTTGTTACTGGTTCTATATTTTAGGTATATTTAGGTATATTTAGGTATATTTTTGTTTGCCCATGATATTTTAATACCAGCAGTTAACCATGTGTTATTCCTTGAATTAGGTAAATTAGCAGTTTTCTTTTTTGGAAAATTTGCCTCAAAATGTCGTGACACTATGTTTAGGAATTCACTTAATTTCCTATCTACTTTGTCATAGGATAACATAGATTCCCAGTTTTCATTTGCATGATCTTGTTTGAAATTTAAAATTGAATCGTCATTCATTACTCTAGTCATATTACTATGAGCTTGTTTACTGTTCGAATTTACTTTATTATTGTTCAACACTAACATTTGTGCATCATGATCTGATAATCCATTTAATATTGGAAGTACTTTAAAATGAAAATGTTTTTCTATATCTATGGGAGTTTTAATCCTGCAAAATTATTACAAAGAAGAAAGACTTGCCTTTAATTTTTTTTCTTATATAGATCTGCTATAGGACTACTTGCTGTAGAAGTTTCAAGCTTGAAAACTTTGCTCTTTTTTTTATATATAATTTTTCAAAAATCCCCAAAAGCGTATTTTGGCAATATTTGAAGTAGAATATCTCAAAAGGGCTTATGAAATTTACATAGATAACACCTCTTTATGACATAAAGATGTGATAAAAATTTGGTGACTGAGACTCAAGTGGTTCCAGAGTAAGAGTGCATCAAATTTGGCCAAAAATTGTGTTATACGCACACAAAATTTAACGGTAATTTAATAGTAAAAATCCACTTTGTAATTTTAAATACAAAATGTTACTGAACCTAAGTTTGTTACACAAAAGAGTTGTATATGTAGGCTACATTTCATCAGTTAGCATGACAAATTTATGATTTCCTCAAAGCTTTGAAGAGTGTTGAAATTTCGATGCATAGTATATATATCATATAGTTTATATCATAAAGAGGTGTTATCTGTACAAATTTCATAATTTTTTACTCAGGCCCTTTTGAGATATTCTACTTCAAATATTGCCAAAATACGCTTTTGGGCATTTTTGAAAAATTGTATTGAAAAAAGAGCAGAGTTCTCAAGCTTGAAACTTCTAGTAGATCTATACAAGAAAAAAAAATTAAGGGTGAGCCTTTCCTCCTTTTAATAATTTTGCGGCACTAAAACTCCCGTTTTAAGTTAATTTTCAATTTGTAGTTGTGAATTTTTTCATCACTTTCCTCACTATTTAAGTAATATTGTGTTAGAACAAAAATCTAGAACATTTCATTCTGATAATTTTGGTTTTTATTTTGTCTTGTTATCTATAAAATTAACAGAGTTACATACATTTGTGCAAAACATGTTTTCGACTGAAATACGGTTACAAAGCAAACTTAAAATGGCTGCCAAAAAAAAAAAAGCATGAGCCTAAAGGTTTTTTAGCACAGTTTTGAACTCACCTTTTATTGGGAAATAACTGGTAAAAAAATTAGAAAAATCAAAAATGTCAAGCAACTTGGCCTGGTTCATTTCTAATGGATTGACCCTTCCAATATATAGATTTTTTTAATTTTTCACTTGTAAATTTTTCCACTTACCTACTGCTTTTCAAAAGTATATAATCAAGTTTTCGCAAGGAAATACAATAGTATTTCGAAATGACTATAAAAAATTTATGAAACCTGGGAAACATTTTTGGCAAAAACAGGTGTAAATTGCATTTTATAGTGAATTCTACATTTTTAGCAACGAATTAAAAGTATTTTTAATTCACAGATTCTGATTTGATTAGTTGACCATGAGGAGTAATTACCTGGTCCTGCACTGGCAATGTGACAAGTGGCTTCGAACTCTCGAGTAACAGGATTGCCGGGAAGGACTCCTGACAACTGGGATACTGTACTACTCACGGTGGAGTACAGCTTGTTTATCACATCCATGATAACAGATCAACCTGTGAAGCAAAAGAAACATAAAAACATGTTATTTCATTTGTTAATAATTGGCAAATAATCAAAGTTAGTCCTTTTTACATTGTATATAAATTTACAAACAAATTGGCATATAGAAACTCATAATGGACTTTATAGTTTTCACTTGACCTTTCAGCCAGACCACAGGGCCTTTCTCAGGATGAACAAGGTAAAGAAAGCAGGTCGAGGAGTTGTGAATCCTCTTGCTGTTCCACACTGACTGATGCAAGTACAGAGACATTTTTTCACAGCGCCTCGTGGCACAGGCATCAGCATATTCTGCACCTCAAGCAGCACCAGCCGATACACAGGGTGTTTATTCAGCGGTGTTTATCCGACTGGCAAAGCTGAGTGTATTGTAATTGTTATGCTATGACTCTGTGATTCTCTAATACAGGGTTTGTCTGTGTACTCTCTTTAGTGTGTTATTTAATAGTGTACTGTGTTTTATTGTGCATGTATTGCAGGACGGGTATATACAGGGTCTGTCCCAAAAGTTTCCAGAATGATTTTTGGTAGTTGGCAAAACTGGCTGGAGAGGCGGAGAAGTTGGTGGGGGATCTAAGCTTCAAAACGAGACCGGTATCAGTCACCTGCAGGCAGTTGTTGAGGTAGAGTCATGATCTGCGCAGAGGTATCTACTGCACCCTCATCAAACAAAAATGGACCAGTTTTAGGAGCAGCTTTATACAATGAAGTTCTGTGTGAAACTGGGGAAAAACGGTGTGGAGACGCTCGAAATGCTTCGGTGACAGGGCGATGAAACAAAGCCAAATTTTCATGCAGCACAAGAGGTTCCGGAAAGGTTTGGGAGTCCGTCGACGGCGACCAATCAGGATGCTCGTCGACATCACAAACGGACAACTCGGAGCAAAAAATGTGTCAAATTATGGACAAGGACTGACGATTAAGTGTTCGGATGATTGCAGAGGAGTGTGGAATACCCAAAACAATCGTTCGCCGCATTTTAACAGAGGATCTTCAAATGAGAAAAGTCTACACAAAAATGGTACCAAAAGTCCTGACGAGTGAGATAGAGCAGCGTTTGTTGAAGTGCCAGGAACTGCATGAGCGCTATGAAACGGACCCAGAATTTTTGGACGAGACGTGCATTTTTTAGTGCAATCCCGGAACAAAGCACCAGAGAAGCAAGTGGCACACCAAGGAGTCTCCTCGCTTGAAAAAAGCAAGGATGAGCAAATAGCGAATCAAGGCTATGCTGATTGTGTTTTTTGACAGAAAAGGTGTGGTGGTTCACAGTGAATTTGTGCCTCAAGGACAAACAATCAACAAGGAGTTTTACTGTGAATTGTCTTCGAATTGTTGGCCAAAATGGGCATGGCAAAGCTGCCCCAGCCGCCGTACAGCCCCCATCTGGCACCAGCAGACTTCTTTTTGTTCCCAAGGATCAAAAGAACCCTGAAAGGAACTTGGCATGGGATGCTGAAGGCGGTAAAAGCAGCTGCGATGACCGCACTGAAGGAGATTCCCATTGACGACTTTTTCAATGCTTGGGTGAAGCGCTGGCAACGATGCATTGAAGCAGGGGGAGAATACTTTGAAAAGCTCTGAAAAGATTGTGAATAAATTATTTTTAAAAATTCATTCTGGAAACTTTTGCGACAGACCCTGTATTAACAATACATACGTTAGTGCAAGAAAGTCATTTGCCAGAACAAGACAAAAATTCCATCAAAAGTTTCCAGATAGGCCCATACCCAATTGCAGTACCATAAGACGTCTTGTAAAAAAGTTTAAGGAAACAGGTTTGATGAATGCTTACAGAAGAAAAACTGGATGAGATAGGTGCTACAGTCCGACCACATTAACATTCATTGCGGTTAATATGCGAACTAACACATGCGGCGAGACGGAGGGTAAGAGGATACTCCGCTTACGTTCAGTTCATGCTCTCTTTATATCCTGGGTAGATGTACAGTCTGGGCAAGGAGTGTAGTGCGCTATTGAAGTGACTGTGTAACGATAACGATTGTATAATGTCTTCGAAAGTGAAACCAACTACACACAGCGAGGGCCGTGAGATCATCAGACGTGTGATAGAGTGTTGTGACGCAGAAAAGTCTTCTGGAACACTGAAACATCCCATCACAAATGCAACTAAACGTGCTGCAGCTCTTACTGGGAAGTCTGAATCCACAATAAGTAAAATCAGAATCCCCGGGTAAGAAACGAAAATGCAGTTAAAAGAAAATCGACATCGATGCCTTTGATTTGTGTGGTATTCGAGAAACAGTTCACAATTATTATGCGATAAAGAAGGAGGTTCCAACTTTAAAATAAGTGTTAGCCACTCTAAAAAGTGAACGTAACTTCCCAGGAGAACGAGAGTTTTTGCGCACATTGCTTTGGGATATTGGATTTAAATTTAAGAAACGCAAGAATAGAAGATTATTTTTAATGGATAGGAATGATATTGTTGAATGGAGGGCAAAATACCTCAGAAGAATAAAGAACAATGACAACGCTGGTGAGAACAAGAAAACAGTGATATTTCTGGATGAGACGTGCATTCACCCTACTTACACCGTGAACAAATGTTGGCAAGACGGATGGTGTGTTAAAGAATGACAGTGTCGGACAACGGTGGATAATTGTTCATGCTGGCAGCGAAGAAGGGTTTGTTCCTGGAGTATTTTTAATCTTCAAGTCGAAGACTAAGAGTGGCGATTATCACAATGAAATGAATTTTGAGAATTTTTCAAAGTGGATCCGAGAAATGCTCATCCCCAGTCTCCCACCAAACTGTCTCATTTTCTTGGATAATGCTCCATATCACTCCATGCAGTATGATAAACCTCCAACGATGGCGTCGAGAAAGGAAGAAATTCAATCTTGGCTGGACAGACACAACGTTGCTTACGAAGCCGACATGACGAAAGTAGAATTAATGGAACTTGTGGGGGTTCGACGTCCACCACCGAAGTACCTCTATTTTCGAAATGTACGGGCATGAAACTATAAGATTACCTCCGTACCATTGCGACCTAAACGCCATCGAGTACATTTGGAGCATCATAAAACGAAGAATTGCGGATCGTAATGTGGATCAGAGTGCAGCTGAAATAAGAAATCGCACAATACAAGCAGTGTCAAGTATAAACACAGAAGAGTGGAAAAACGCTGTAACTCATGTAAAACGACTGGAAAGTGCTTATTGGGAACGTGATCACTTGATGGATGACGAAATTGAGCAACTTGTTATTAATCTTGGGGGACTGGATTCCGAGAGTGACTGCGATTCAGATAGTGAATCATCCTCTTCCAGCCTAAATTTACATTAGGCTTAATAAAGTATGAAATTATGATTAATTTATTATTATTATTATTATTATAGACATACACAGCATTATTCATCCTATCACCAGCAGGCATAGTAGTAACTTGAAGATAAGTAACAAACAGTATTAGTAGTCTACATATTTTGCGTTATTCTACAATATTGTTAATGTGACTGTACCTTCATTCCTTGCTAGTCCAGATCGCCCCCGACCATACTGCTAGTAGCACTCTTACCTCCCCTCCAGCGATTGAATGTTAATGTGGTCGCACTGTAGATTGGAACACACCTCTCAAAAAACCCAGTTTAGCACAGGAAACTAAAGTTTCAGTGTCTTCTGCTAGGACAGCAACAAAATTACTTAAGTTAAAGCCATATAAAATTTCAGTAGTGCAGGAGTTACGGCCGCGAGATCCCATTAAGAGACTACATTTTTGTAATTGGCTTTTACAGAAGGTGAATCCAGGGGAAATCGATCCTACACTAATTATTTTTTCTGATGAAGCATGGTTTAATTTGAACGGATACGTGTGTTCACAAAATTAGATATTACAGTTCAGAAAAACCAGATTTTATAAATGAAACACCCTTACATGATGAAAGATTAGGAGTCTGGTGTGCAGTAAATGGGCACCGAATTATTGGATCAATTTTTTATGATGGTACAATTGACAATGTGCAATATAGAAATAATATTCTTGACCCATTCGCTGATGAACTAACATGTGCAGAACGCTTGTCAGTTTATTTTCAGCAAGATTCCGCCACTGCTCATATAGCTAATGCATGAATAACAAAACTGCGTTGTCTATTTGGTAGAAGAATTATCAGTAAGAACTTGTGGCCTCCACGTAGCCCAGACTTAACAGTGTGCGATTTTTATCTGTGGGGTACCTTGAAAAACAGAGTGTATGCAAGCAATCCTCATACTGGTACATTAGATGAACTGGAAGAGAGCATAAGGCATGAAATAGAGTCTATCAGTGTAGAAGAACTTGTGTGGATAAATAATAATTTCGTCAGAAGATGTGAAGTATGAGTGGCAGCAAATGGGGAACATTTTCAGCATCTTCTATAAGCAGGTAAGTACAAATTCTAACACATCTGGTTAATGCAGGGGTGTATGAAGGGTCCATGTATCGGCCGGTGCAGCAAGAGGTGTGGTATGCACAGCCACCCATTACGCAAGGCTTTTCACGAGTTAAACACTTGGTTTTTAGCTATTAAAAGGACACTTAATATTGATAAAACCCACTTCATACCATTTAAGACAAAAAACAGATGTACTGGTATCTCAAATCTTGAAATTAATTATCAAACACAAATCATAAAAGAAATTAGCAATGTAACATTTTTAGGACTACAAATACTAACCATTTACAGGGCACCATCAGGTAATTTCAATTATTTTGTAAATCAGTTAGAAAGGGTTCATAATTCACTGTATAGTACTAACGTAAATATTATACTGTGTAGGGACTTTAATGTAGATTTCTCAATTGATAGTGAGAAGATCAGACTGATATCTTTAATGGGTAGCTACAATCTAGATTTCATAGTAAACTTTCCAACTAGAATTCAGAACAACTCCCAAACAACAATAGATAATATATTCATAGATATAGAAAAACATTTTAATTTTTTAAAGTACTTCCAATATTAAATGGATTATCAGATCATGATGCACAAATGTAAGTGCTGAACAATAATAAAGTAAATTCGAACAGTAAACATGCTCATAGTAATATGACTAGAGTAATGAATGACGATTCAATTTTAAATTTCAAACAAGATCTTGCGAATGAAAACTGGGAATCTATGTTAGCCTATGACAAAGTAGATAGTAAAGTGAATTCCTAAACATAGTGTCACGACATTTTGAGGCAAATTCACCTAATTCAAGGAATAACACATGGTTAACTGCTGGTATTAAAATATCATGTGCAAACAAAAGAGAGCTCTACCTAAAATATAGAACCAGTAACAACCAAACTCATAAGGAATACTATAAAAAGTATTGCAACATACTGAAGAAAGTAATCAAAGAAGCAAAAAGTAGGCATTTTTCACAAGTAATTAATAAATCAAATAATAAAGCTAAGACTGTATCGAATATAATAAAAAACAAAACGGAGAGAACAAAGGGAAACAATGATTGTACATCATTAATATACCAAGACAGAAAATTAGAGAATTTATCAGACATTACAAATGCTTTTAATAGTCACTTTACAAATACTGCAGAGAAATGTATTCCTATTAATAATATTAGCATATTAGCAGTAGACCTACTAACAAAATCTACAGTTTGGTACCATAGATTTCAATTGAACCTGACTTCCCACATAGAAATTGAAAATATAATCAAGTCTCTCAAAAGTAAAAGCTCGTCTGGATGGGATGAGATAAGTAATAAGTTATTAAAAGCTGCTCATCGGAACTCAGTAAACCTCTTAGTCACATATGCAATTGTTCATTAGGAAATGGAATATTTTCAGAAAGACTGATGCATGCTATTGTTAAGCCCCTCTTTAAAAAAGGTGACAAAACTCTACCATCAAATTACAGACCTATATCGCTCTTAACATCATTTTCAAAAGTATTTGAAAAGTCATGTACAACCGCATAATACACTATCTGGTTCATGTAGGGCTCTTGGGTCAACACAGGAATGCAGCTTGTCTCCACTATATTTTACCGTGCTTCAGTCAATGTTCATCAGAGAGGCAGTGAAACACAATAGCCAACAAAACCAACCAAACAGAATGGAAAACGCTGCAAATACTTAAATAACCCCGTTCTATTCACGGGTGACAATTTAATTCGGCATAGGAAGTTATAGTTAAAGATTTATTATAAAAATTAGCGGAAAAGCCCGTTCTACACACAGGTGGGCGTTAAATAACCCCGTTCTACTCACAGGTGACAATTTAATCTGGCATAGGCACTTTAGTTAAAGATTTACTGTAAAAATTAGCGGAAAAGCCAGTTCTATACACAGGTGACCGTTAAATAACAACGTTCTGCTCACGGATGACAGTTAAATTTGGCATAGGCACTTGTAGTTTAATACCAAAACTAGCGAAAATGACCGTTCTACTCACAGGTGATGGTTAAAAAAATCCCGTTGTGCTCACAGGTGAAAATTTAATTTGGCATAGGCACTTGAACATCAATATGACAACGGTAATAATTAGCTCCTTCCGTATTGCGAGAAAATTTCGATTTTCCAACAGTTCACGCAGAAAACGAAGCAACGATATAAAAAAAAAATATTGGGTTTATGTGTAAGAAAATTTTTTTTCCGACTTGACAAACATGTGTTATCTACATTTCGACCCTTCTGAACACAAATATAACAATAATAATAATAATAATAACCATTTCCTTCCGAACTTCGAGAAAATTCCGATTTTCCATTAATGTCAAACATTTTACGCAAAAAATGAAGGAATGTTCCACACAAAAATTAATTATATGGAGGAAAATTTTTTTCCACCGTGAGTTACATGTGTTATCTATAATTTGATCCTTCTGAACACGAATATAACAATAATAATAACCAGTTAGTTTCGCACTTCGAGAAAATTCCGATTTTCCAATAGTGTCACACAGTTTACGCAAACAAATGAAGGAACGTTCCACACAAAAATTAATTACATGGTTTGACTTGAGTTACATGTGTTATCTATAATTCGACCTTTCTGAACACGAATATAACAATAATAATAATAACCAGTTCCTTCCGCAATTCGAGAAAATTCCGATTTTCCAATAGTGTCACACAATTTATGCAAAAAAATGAAGGAACGTTCCACACAAAAATTAATTACATGGAGGAAATTTTTTTTTCCGCCTTGAGTTACATGCGCTATCTATAATTCGACCCTTCTGAACACGAATATAACAATAATAAAATCAGGTAAACTGATGTAAAAAAGTGCCAGCATGTTTTTGTTTAATCAGTTATGACTGCAATTATGATATGCAGAATATGTTTTTTTTTAAATTGATTTCCAAGTTAAGCTCCAGATTTATTCATTAAGCAGGCCTTAAGGAAGAACAAAGGTCTAGTTTTAAAAAAAATCGTATTACAATCCTCCAGCATCAGCTGAACTGTATAGATTTGTGATATCTTGACAATCGCACACTCACATAAAAATACAAAAAAAAAAGCGAAATTGGCCGGTTTCGGGATTTGAACCATGGAACTCCAGAATGTGAGGCCAAGACGATACCATCTCGGCCACCTGGGTCAGTTTAACGGTCTAGTTGGATAAGCGCATGTAAAACAATATTGTTTTTGGTCATAGCTAACTGTATTTTAATTTTCAAAGCCTTATAATATCACAGTAAAACAATTGACTATGTTGTCAAGATAACTGATTTGCTTTCTTTTTATAAATTCTTTCGAATACGTATATTATCATAAAATAGGCACCAAATTGAGCATTACTCCGAAACAGGTCAACCGATTTCATCCAATACCAATAGACGTATTCCCATGAACATTATAAATGTGTATACCAAGTTTCATAAAAATCCGGTAAAGCGTATTTGAGTTACAGCATCTTTAAAATACACTAAATTGGGTTTTACTCTGGTACCGGTCTACATTATAAATGGAAGGTTTTAGGAAAATCCAATAAAGCATATTTGAGTTATTGCGACTTCTCATATATTAACATAAAAGGCACTAAATTTGGCATTATTCCGGTACTGGTCAACCGATTTGGTTGAATATCAATAGATGTCTTCCCATGGACATTATAAATGCGTATACTAACTTTCATAAATATCCCATAAAGCGTATTTGAGTTATTGCGCCTTTAAAATAGACACTAAATTGGGTTTTACTCTGGTACCGGTCAACACATTAGGTTCAAATTCAATAGGGTACTTCTCATGGACGTCATAAATGCGTATACCAAGTTTCATGGAGATCCTATACAGTGTATTTGAGTTATCGCGCCTATCTATTAGAAAGGCGCCATAATCTATTAAAATAGGCACTAAATTGGGCATTACTCCGGTACCGGTGAAGCGATTTGGTTCAATATCAATAGGGATCTTCCCATAGACATTATAAATCTGTTTTCCAAGTTTCATGAAAATCCGAAAAAGCGTATTTTACTTATGGCGCGTACAGACACACGGACGGACGGACAGACATTTTTCGCCCACACACAATCTCATAAAGTACCATACTGGCACTAAATAATAACCAGTTCCTTCCGCACTTCGAGAAAATTCCGATTTTCCATTAGTGTCACACAGTTTACGCAAAAAAAGTAGGAACGGTCCAAACAAAAATTAATTACAGGGTGGAAATTTTTTTTTCCGAATTGATTTACATGTGTTATCTATAATTCGACCCTTCTGAACACGAATATAACAATAATAACCAGTTAGTTCCGCACTTCGATAAAATTCCAATTTTCCAATAGTGTCACACAGTTTACGCAAAAAAATGAAGGAACGTTCCACACAAAAATTAATTAGGCCTACATGGAGGAAAATTTTTTTCCGCCTGAGTTACATGCGTTATCTATAATTCGACCCTTCAGAACACGAATATAACAATAATAATAACCAGTTCCTTCCGCACTTCGAGAAAATTCCGATTTTCCATTAGTGTCACACAGATAACGCAAAAAAAGTAGGAACGGTCCAAACAAAAATTAATTACATGGAGGAAAATTTTTTTTCCGACCTCTGATACATGTTTGACATTAATGGAAAATCGGAATTTTCTCGAAGTTTGGAAGGCGTTAATTATTACCGTTGTGATATTCGTTTTCAGAAGGGTTTAATTATAGGGAACTAATGTACGTCAAGTCAGAACAAAAATTTTCCTCCACATAATAAATACTTTTTTTATATCGTTGCCTGATTTTCTGCGTAATCCGTTGGAAAATCGGAATTTTCTCGAAATACGGAAGGAACTGGTTATTATTATTGTTATATTCGTGTTCAGAAGAGTCGAATTGTAGATAATACATGTATGACAAGTCGGAACAAAATTTTTCCTCCACATAAAACCAATATTTTTTTTTTATATCGTTGCCTCATTTTCTGCGTAAACTGTTGAAAATCGAAATTTTCTCGAAATAAGGAAGGAGCTAATTATTACCGTTGTCATATTGATGTTCAAGTGCCTATGCCAAATTAAATTTTCACCTGTGAGCAGAACGGGATTTTTTTAACCATCACCTGTGAGTAGAACGGGGTTTTTCGCTAGTTTTGGTATTAAACCTTTAACTCCAAGTGCCTATGCCAAATTTAACTGTCACCCGTGAGCAGAACTGGGTTATTTAACCATCCCCTATGAGTAGAACGGACTTTTTCGATAGTTTTGGTATTAAACTACTAGTGCCTATGCCATATTTAACTGTCACCCGTAAGTAGAACGGGGTTATTTAACGCCCACCTGTGTGTAGAACGGTCTTTTCCACTAATTTTTATAGTAAATCTTTAACTATAACTTCCTAGTCGAATTAAATTGTCACCCGTGAATAGAACGGGGTTATTTAAGTATTTGCAGCGTTTTCCATTCTGTTTGGTTTGTTTTGTTGGCTATTGTGTTTCACTGCCTCTCTAATGAACATTGACTGAAGCACGGTAAAATATAGTGGAGACAAGCTGTTTTCCTGTTTAGACCCAAGAGCCCTACATGAACCCACTATCTTAATTTGAATGACATTCTTACTTCATCTCAGTTTGGATTTAGAAGTGGCATGTCCACTGAGAATGCTACATTTCAACTTACTACAGAAATACTGGAAGCGTTAGATAAAAAGAAATATGCTCTGGGAATTTTCTGCGACTTAGCTAAAGCGTTTGACTGTATAAATCATGAAATATTACTTCAAAAATTGGATCATTACGGGTTCGATAATTTAACACTTAAATGGTTCAAATCATATCTTTCTGATAGAACTCAAAAGGTAATAATAAATGGAAATGAATCTAACTTAGGGGTTGTTAAGAATGGGGTACCTCAGGGATCAATACTAGGATGTAGATGTAGATGTAGATATCTCGTCCTGTAGATCCTGTGTTGAGCGGGGCTCAAGGATATAGAACACGTCAGATCAAAAAATACATGCATGTTATAACAATAACATAGGCCTACAGAAACTGCAAGCTGCCAAATTTATCCATGCTGGAAATATTCCTCCAAATTGTAGAAGGTGTGAGTTATTAAAAATTCCTTAACAGATGTTTTGAAAGGTTTGCTCTTTCTTTGAATACATAATAATTTAATGTTGTTTGGAAGCTTGTTATATATCTGTACTGCAGAATAATAAGCACCCTTCTGAAAGAGTTTTAACGAGTTATTTGGTCTGTGTAGATCATTCATGTTTCTTGTAGTACGTCCATGTACACTAAAATTAGTTTGAAATTTATCAATATTATCCACTACATAAAACATAACAGAGTATATATACTCCCCTGTAAGAGTGAGGACTTTTAATTTTTCATATAGCGGTTTCATTAATGACTTGCCCTATAACTTAAGTGACGAATCAAAGGTATTGGTCTTCGCAGATGATACTAGTGTACTTGTAACAGGAACGTCACAAGAACATTTATCAAGAATAGCTACAAAGGCTTTTCACAAGTTAAACACATGGTTTCTAGCTAATAAAATGACACTTAATATTGTGCCGATGGTATATTCTCGGCACCCTATTTTATAAATTAAACATTTTATTTATTATTCTGTAAATTAAATATTTTGATAATTCTATATCAGGTACTCACATGATTTCGGCTTTCCATCGCTATGTTTTGTTCAGAGGTGCATTTTGTTTTGTTTATTCCGGTTTTGTAATCTCGCCCCTTCTGGATCTTTCTCTCGTTCGGAATTTGTTTGCGCCCTCTGCTTTGTTTACCTGGTGTTCATGTTATGTTCCGCGGACTAGATCGCGCCGGGCGGGCGCTCGAGCAACATGCCTACATTCCGATCCCGCCATGAAGACTGCCAAGCTACTTCTCCTTCAGAGAAAGCGCCGGGAGCCAGACCATGTTTCTTCTCTTCAAGTGGTAGTACCGTCATTCTGAGCCATGAACATCTTCTGCCTTGTAGCCATCCAGTGGTGGCCCTATTGTCGGCATTAAATTAATATCAGGTATGGCTCCATTAACTTGACATTTTCGTTTTCTTTGCTGGTGGGATTTTTAGTTCGTTTAGTTATCTTTATTCAGTAATATTTCGTTGTTTCATATTTTTTTTTGCTCCCCAGTTTTTTGCTTATTTCATTATTATATTCTACTATATTTCAGCTACGTTTTCTTTTGACCTTATGTGATGGAAAGCCGACCGTATCTTCATATTCTATTAAACTTGACCATCAGCCATTTTTGATAACCATTCTTGCCTGTTCTTTACTTATATACATTAGTTCCAGATTTTCATATTTCATTGCATTTTTCAAGACCTATTGTATTCTCTGGTTATTTAATAAACATTGTTACACTCTTGTTATAATTCTGAATATTCCGTTTTGTTCTTTTAGCTCTGTGGATCAGTTTCCTTCTCTGGGTTTAAAATTAGTAAATTGGGACAGCACCACGCCACAATATTGATAAGACCCATTTTATACAATTTAGGACAGTAACAGATGTATCTCAAATCTTGAAATTAATTATGAAACACATATCATACAAGAAATTAGCAATGTAAAATTTTTAGGACTGCACATTGACCAAAATCTTGACTGGAAGACACACATAGAAATGACAAGTCCAAAACTGAGTTTAGCATGCTTTGCTTTAAGAATTTTGAATATATTAAAACAGGATGCATTACTTATGGTATATTTTGCATATTTTCACTCGGTAATGAGGTACGGGATCATATTCTGGGGCAACTCTTTCCATAGGGAGAAAATATTTAGATTACAAAAACGAGCAATAAGAATAATAACTTATGTGGTAAGAGAAAAAGGGAATCTTGTAAACCACTATTTGAAAAATTAAAATTCCTCACTCTTACAGGGGAATATATATATACTCTGTTATGTGTTATGTAGTGGATAATATTGATAAATTTCAAACTAATTTTAGTGTACATGGACATACTACCAGAAACATGAATGATCTACACAGAACAAATAACTCGTTAAAACTCTTTCAGAAGGGTGCTTATTATTCTGCAATACAGATATATAACAAGCTTCCAAACAACATTAAATTATTATGTATTCAAAGAAAGAGCAAACCTTTCAAAACATCTGTCAAGGAAATTTTAATAACTCACACCTTCTACAATTTGGAGGAATATTTCCAGCTTGGATAAATTGGGCAGCTTGCAGCTTCTGTATAATATTGATATAACATGCATGTATTTTTTGATCTGACGCGTTCTATATCCTTGAGCCCTGCTCAACACAGGATCTACATGACGAGATACCTACACCTACATCTACATAATTGATGTAGTATTATTAGCAGACTTTTGTGGCGACTTTTGCTATCTCAAATGCAACAAAAACAAATACAGCAGAGGCCTTGATATTTTTTCACATAGTACCTACAAGATGCAACCCACCAGATTGCTTGGAAAATCAGGGACTGGTATTGCATTGTATTTACAGCAATGACCAGTAATATTTTCGGCATGCCCTATTTTCTTTAGCTAGAACTATGCTTACCCAAGAATAAATACCAAACTAAAAAATATTTCATGGTATAATATTCATTCGTTGGCTACTTGACAGGATCATTAGACAGGCGTTGTCAATAGTTACAGATCACTGTCATACAAAGACAAAAATTGGCCTTATGGAAAAAAAAATAATTATCAGCGTTACCTGCTTTTCCGTTTTAAAACCTCATTTATATCTCTACATAATTAATATATGCTTAATCAGAATTATACATCTGTCGACTGTCACAGAACAGCAGACATTTCTTGTTTCTTCTATCTATTTTAGAGATGGGGAATATTTCTTGTAACTGTTACTTTGTAACTGTTACAAGTATATAACGGTAACGACCTGTTACAAAAAATCAAAAGTAACAGTTACCAAAGCTCCTTGGATATCTTATTTTCGTCTCAACCAAAAGCGGAACCAGAAAATACTGAAAGGAGGGGCCGACACAAACGAAAGTTTGCTATTATTGGGGGTGTGGGGTATGGAATATTTTTTTTTTAATGGGGATCTGGGGGGTCCTCCCCCGAGATTTTTGTTAAAAAACGAGGGAAACAACAAAGTTCCTTCCACTCGAGACATCTACGTGTGAATGATGGAACTACTTACTAGCACAAGTCTGCCTGGAATCACTGTCTCAAACAACTAAAAGACAGTAGAAGCCGATTGGCCGAAAAAAAGACGATGAAAAAATGAATTGGCGCCTGATTGGTCGACTCCTCGCAACTCGCGATCTGTATATATACCACCTCGGCATGGCAGACTCGACACTTCAGTATCCCTGAGGATGGAGGCAGCGTGGGCCTCTGAAACGTCGGAGACACTTGATCTTCAAACCTGGCTGTCTACCCGGGAAAAATTTATTCATACTCCTCGCCAGGAAAATCTCAAATCTTACATTACTTACTAGCAGTGTTGACAATTTGGAGAGAACTCCATATGATTCCATTGTTGGCGCGAAGATTGAAATACGTGTCTTCTATTTCTAGTGGAAATTAATTGAATTATTGGTGAATTGTAATTTATAAAGAGTTTAATTTCAATGTTAAGTGTTTTTAAGGTAGTAAGACTTATCTTAAGTGATTTTAATCTAACTACAGTTAATTTATTAAAAAGATACTGGCAGCTGAAGTTCGTAATCAACTAAACTGCCCGATACAGGGCTTATTCACAATGCAAAACCAATCAATACCAGGTGAAGAAGCAAAGTCAGTGGATGAAATTATAATAGATCAAGAAATGTCGACATCTAATACAGATGCCGAATCATTAATAGTTAAGAAACCAAGCAGGATGTATAAAAGAGCACAAGCCAAAAGTTAAAGCAATGAAGGAGACTTTGTGTTACCAAAGAAGGTTGCTAAACCTTTCACCACTTCTACAACTACGGTAAGCACTTCTAATTCATTTGCTCCTCTGGGCTTATATGTTAAACACACTCGAACAATATGAAATATACAGACACACCACACAAGACAACACCAACATCCTAAACGAACAGTTACAATTCAAATCGCACGCGCTGTACGATACGGTTATCCAGAAATGTCTTCCCAACAACAACAACAACAACACCACGGAAGTCAGTTGCTGAAGATGGCCGCTCCATGCGGTTGAAAGCGCTCCAACAGGTAACAAAATACCGCAATTTAGTAGTGAGTACCAGTGATAAAGCTCTACGCTATACATAAATCACTTATATGTTAACTCAGGGTCTCCATCTAATTCAACATTGGTGCAACACATGAAAACTAATGCAGAATCTATTCAGCATGGATTGCAGGAAAACTGTAAAGAACCTCTTATGGCAGCTAGTCTTACCATTAATAAAAGCAGGAAACCAAAACCTATTATTATAACATCGAAAGTTTCGTATTATAGGCTACGAGAACAATTTAAACAGTTTGTATCAGTAATGCCAACATGTCAGCTCTGCCCAAAAGGGATTAAGATCTTACCAGAAAATGAAATGGATAGTAAGAAGATAAAAGAATACCTGCTCACTCAAAAGTTTGAGTTTTATACTTTTGTTTCTGGAGAACATAAGAAAATAAACGTTGTCTTGAGAGGTTTACCTATAGATACTCCCACCGAGGAAATTGACGGACAGCTAAGAGCTCTTCAATATCCCATTGAAAGCGTGAGACAGTTAAAACGACAGATTAAGGACAGCCAGACTGGGGTAAACAAGTTGGATGTTATGCCTTTGTGGGTCATTACACTTCACGATATTCCCAACACCCCGAACATCAGAAATTTAATAGGATTGTTCGACCTAAAGGTCACATTTTCGGACTATCGTGGTTCACATGGACCTGTACAGTGCTACAAATGACAAGGTTTCGGCCATAAAGCAGATGGATGTTACATTCCAGCAAAATGTGTACGTTGTGGTCAGAATCACCCAACTAAAGAGTGTACGAAAGACCCACTTCATCCTCCAAATTGTGCAAATTGCAATAAGGCTCATCCTGCTAATTATAGGAAATGTGAGAAGTTTTTAGCTTATGAAAATGGCCGAAATACTCCCTCACAAGGAAAAGATAGATAGAAATTTATTTTTAATAATGCTGACTTCCCTTCATTGCCAAAATCAGACAGTTATTCTAATCTTGAACCGACAACTCAAGAAAGTTCATCCAAAGACACAAATCCTTTGGGTTTACGCTCTTTGTTAAAAGAGTTTAAAGAAACAATGCACTTCATAAAAAAATTGATGAATGGCATTCATTCTGCTTTGAATAACTGTAAACATGAAACAGATCCAATTACAAAACTGTTTATGTTAGCTGAGGGAATTACTTCAGTCTTAACACAAAATGGATAGAAGAAACCACGTAAATGTCCTTCATCGGTCATTATCTGTAGCTTATTGGAACGCGGATGGAGTCCGTAATAAAAAATATCTGATACCTAATTTCCTAGAAGAAAATTAAATAGATATATTCATGATAAATGAGGCCCATTTAAATTCCAATATTAGGATGAATTTCCATGGATATGAAGTTTATAGGAATGATAAAGGGTTAAATGGAGGAACAGCGATATTGATAAAGTCTGGCATTTATCACAGTTAAATTGAGACACCAAACTTTAGCTATATCGAAGGAACTTTTGTGGAAGTTCAGTTTCCAAATGAAAGCATAGTTTTTGGAGCAATATATTGCTCTCCCTCTAAGCCCTTAACAGAAGGTGATCTAGACAGTTTAATTTCAACTGGATCCAGTTTTCTACTAGGTGGCGATTACAATGCTAAAAATATTAGTTGGAATTCCCGATGCACAACTACAAGAGGTAAACTTTTGGAGGAACATTCTCACAAACATCATTATCATGTATTGGCCCCAACTACTCCAACTCACTTTCCATACAATGATCTTATATCTCCTGATATCATTGACCTAGCCTTGTATAGAGGAAATGCCTTGCCTGCCTCCATAGTAACTACAGATGACGTCTCTTCTGATCATGTTCCTGTAATAATTTATCTAAACAGATGTGCTAAAACTAGACCTTCTCTTTCTGGAATATATCGTAAAACAAATTGGTCTGAGTTTAGAAAATATTTAAATGAATCTTTGCACGGAAACCCACTAATATCTACTGTTGAAGATTTAGAAGCATCAGCTGAAATCTACACGAATACTTTAACAGCAGCTATAAAAAATGCTACAACAGGTATAGAATACAGCAACAATAACTCTCCTCTACCAAGAGAAATAAAAGAATTAATTGCAGAAAAGAAAAGGAAAAGGAAACTATGGCATTTAACAAGAAATCCTGTATATAAAAAGGACTATAAAAGCTTAAACAATTTAGTGCATCGAGCTGTCATGAATTATACATTAGATAAATTAGATAAAGATGTAGCAGATGCCAGTAGCTCCTCTCAGATATGGAAAATTACTCGAAGACTTGTTAAACCTCGCAGTAAATCCAACTCGCAACCAATTCGAAGTTCAAATGGACTCGTTTATGAAGACAATAAAAAAGCTGAGGTAATTGCAGAACATCTAGAACGACAATTTACAACTTCTCAAGAAGACGAAGACTTGAGAGATCACTTTGACGATGTCCGTGGAGCAGTGAAAGAGTTCTTGGGGTTACCTTGTAAAACTCAGCTAAGATACACAACGCCTTCAGAAATTAAAAATATTTTTAAGTCGCTTTCTGGTAATAAGTCGCCTGGTAAAGTCGCAGTAACAAACAATGCTCTGAAGAATTTTCCAAGAAAATCTGTGACTTATTTGGTTAAATTATTTAACTTAAGTATGAAACTTGGTTACTTTCCATCAGTATGGAAACACGCTGTAATTATAACAATACCGAAAGTACACAAGAACCCTCAGTATCCTAATAACAGACGACCTATCAGCCTGTTATCTACAATAAGCAAAGCATTAGAACGAATAATATTAAATAGGATAAACGAACAACAACTCGATATTATTCCAGACCATCAAATGGCCTTCAGAACAGGATGTTCAACGACACATCAGCTACTTCGCCTTACTGAAGTTATAACTAAGGCTTTTAATACCGGATCCTTTGTGCCTGCAGTGTTCTTAGACGTAGCTAAAGCTTATGATTCTGTATGGCATGATGGCTTAATATACAAACTTATTCATTGCGGACTACCTGATACGTACATCAAACTGTTAGCATCCTATCTACAAGACAGAACATTCCAGGTAAGATCCGGGTGTGCTCTATCTTCAATACGTCCAGTTAAGGCAGGTGTGCCTCAGAGATCTGTTCTTGGACCGATGTTATATAATATTTTTACGGCAGATATACCCATCACAGCAAACACGAATATTGGACAGTATGCGGATGATACGATGCTGTTTGCATCTCACATTAACCCTCTTTTCGCTGTGCAATGTTTACAGGAACACATTAATCAAACTGAGTCATGGTTTAAGAAGTGGAGAATCGGATTGAATCATGAAAAAACTCAAGCTATGTGTTTCACCAAGTGTTCCCTCAAAAGAGTGCCGAAACTCTCTTTGAATAATGTACGATTGGAATACAGTGCTGAAGCAAAATACCTTGGTGTAATCCTTGACCGAACGTTGTTATGGCATAGACATATTAAACTCGTGAAAGGCAAAGCTATAGGTAGAATCATTCAGATTTTCCCGCTTCTTAAGTCAGGAGCAATCAACATAAAGAAGAAACTACAGCTATATAAGACTTTAGTGCTGCCTATATTAACGTATGCTGCCCCTGCATGGGCTTATGCTCCTGTTGCTACTCTAGCACCATTACAAGTAGCACAAAACAAAGCTCTCAGATTAATTCATGGCTCAGACTGGTATACAAGAACTTCACAAATTCACGAAGACTTGGAAATGCCATACGTACATGAAGTGCTCTGTGATTTAGTTGTTAGATTTTATGCGCGACTGAACCAGAGTCAAAGTGCAATCGTGAATAAGCTTGGCCAATAAGGACTTTCCACGATACCGAACCCCCAAAATGGCTCTAAAAGTATAGTGAAGTTGTCAATACTGAAATCCCCCGAATTTGTGAATGGTGGATTAATTAATTATGTATAATACAATCCTTGGTGTAAACAGTTTCATGTGTGGTCAGGGATCATAAGATTCGATACCACAACACTAGTTGTAAGAATATAAAAAAAAATATATATAAAAAAATTTGGAAATTTTTCCTCCCTTTTTCCACTTCTTTTCCTCTTTCTACTATTCAATCCCTTTTCTCCTTTACCCTTCCTACCTACTTCTATCCTTCAAATTTTCGACCTAAGGAGGTTCGAACACGTGACCACTAGAATGTTAGTCAGTCGTCTTACCCATTACGCTATCGAAGGATCGTTGGAGAGAAGCGAGAATTCACCTATTTAAGTTTAGAAAGCTGCATGAAATGGCGGAGATCGATAATTCCCCATTAATTGCATTTGTGTGAAATGAAATATGACTTAGACCTCTGTATGGTTTCTCCAAATTTCTCAGCAGACTCTCTTTTTCGTCAGATTATTTTTATTTTTATTATACCTAGGTATATATATATTTTTTTTTTTAGTTCGAACAGGGACCGCTAGCATGTTATTCAGTCGTCTAACCCACTACGCTATCGAAGGATCGTTGCCGTGAGAAGCGAAAATTCATCTATTTAATTTTAGAGAGCTGCATGAAATGGCGGAGATTGATAATTTCCTATTTATTGCATTTGTGTGAACTGAAATATGATGACTTTTTAAGACCACTGTATGGTTTCTCCAAATTTCTCAGCAGATCTTTTTTCTCAGGGTTTTTTTAATACTCCGGTCATGGAAACCACCATTAACGGCCGTGGGTGTCGGCATGCTGACCACATGCCCCCCAATCCTGCCATCTGCCTATAGATAGATGACGCAGCGGTCGGGTGGTAGGCCTTGTCCCTTTGGGGATGTCGCGCCACGGAGTTTTAGTTAAAAAACAACTTTTATTTGTATTTATTTATTTTATTTATTATTGTCATTAGTATTGTTATTGTTATTATTATTATTATTATTATTAGTTGTGTTGAGAAATTTGTCGGTTTCGAGCGAATGTAACTGGTCTGGAACAGAGTAACGTGTCGAGAGTTACACCCGTTACCATTATTCTTAGCTGCTCCAGTTACCTGACCTGTTACTGTTACTCTCACCTGTTACAGTTACTCTCACCTGTTCCAGTTACTCGGACCTGTTACAGTTACTCTCACCTGCTCCAGTTACTCGGACCTGTTACTGTTACTCTCGCCTGCTCCAGTTACTCGGACCCGTTACTGTTATTTTCACCTGCTCCAGTTACTCTGACCTGTTACTGTTACTCTCGCCTGCTCCAGTTACTCGGACCCGTTACTGTTACTTGCACCTGCTCCAGTTACTCTGACCTGTTACAGTTACTTCTCATATTTCTGTTACAAGTGTTTTATCCTTGACTTTCGCCTCGTTCCGTTACATCTGTTATTTCCAATATTTGAAAAACAAAAATAATTTTTAAAAATAATGAAATATATAAAAAATAATAATAATAAAATAAAAACAAAAAATAAAATAATAATAATGAATAAAAAATAATTTTTAAAAAGTAATTTTCTTAATTATTTATGGCCGTAAAGAGTTCATGCATAGAATTCATGCTGTCTGATCTCATGATTATTTCTTGCTTTACATACCACTAAGAAATTTATTAAAATACGATTTTGCCTTTACTGGATAATTAAAACTTAGAATGTGGATATATAGAATGAAATATGAATTTAATAAGTGTAGTAAATTATTCGAAATAATAATATTAATCATTTTACAACTAATAATAAAATCCCTATAATATAAAGCCACACGGCTGACTCACTCACTAACTCACTCATCACTGACATTAATGTTTGCCCACTTCCAGATGAGCTAGAAACTTGAAATTTGGTACACATATAGCTTTTAGGCTGTAAACAACAGGAAAATTCCAAAAAGTGTTTTTTTACTTTTAGCCCAAAAACCCCCGAAAAAGGGCTCGTTCACTGACATTAATGTTTCCCCACTTCCAGATGAGCTAGAAACTTGAAATTTGGTACATATATAGCTTTTAGGCTCTAAACCACAGGAAAATTCCAAAAAGTGATTTTTAAATTTGTTTTGTCCTAAAGACCTCCGGTAAAGGGCTCGCTCACTGACATTAATGTTTGCCCACTTCCAGAAGAGCTAGAAATTTGAAATTCGGTACACATATAGTTTTTAGGCTGTAAACCACAGGAAAATTCCAAAAAGTATTTTTTTTTACTTTTAGCCCCAAAACCCCCCCGAAAAAGGGCTCGCTCACTGACATTAATGTATGCTCACTTCGAGGTGAGCTAGAAACTTGAAATTTGGTACAGCTATTAAGCTGTAAACCACTGGAAAATTCCAAAATGTATTTTTTTTTTATTTTTAGCTCTAAAAACTCCCGAAAAAGGGCTGGTTCACTGACATTAATGTCTGCCCACTTCCAGAAGAGCTAGAAACTTGAAATTTGGTACACATATAGCTCTTAGGCTGTAAACCATAAGAAAATTGAAAAAAAAGTATATTTTAAAATTGTTAGCCCTATAACTCCCGAAAAAGGGCTCGCTCACTGACATTAATGTTTGCCCACTTCCAGATGAGCTAGAAACTAGAAATTAGGTACACTTATATCTATTAGGCTGTAAACCACAGGAAAATATCAAAAAGTTTATTTCCATGTCGATAATCGATATTTTTTACATCGATGGAAAACAACTGATGTTTTTGAGTATCTCAGGTTCAGTGAAGGCCATGGTAATGGTTGGTTGGAAGCGATTTCAAAGAATATATTTATTGCGATAATTTTAATAACACGAACATTAAATTAAACTTTCAATGGTAATAAGGTGTTATATTACTTTAAGGCGTTTGTGTGTAAATTATATACACTAGTGGCAGTGTTATAATTAATACTTTTACTGATTTGTGTCAGTTCAACACTAGTTCCATAGCCACCGGCATGGATGTCAACTCATATATGGCTGGATTAGTGATGGGTCGTACCAGCTCAAATGTGCGTGCTAGCTCTTTTGCTCCCGCACACAAATGAGAGTCGTTCGAAAGAGTCAGTTCGTTCATTGTGCTGGGTACAGTGATCTCAATATATAAACAGGATACACAACAGCTGTGCTTTGGAATTGCATAAATCGTGACGTTCACTTGTTGTTAAGTTGGCTACACCGTACGTACTGGTGAAGTGTGCTTCCTATGTTAAACATATATTTATGAATGTGTTTTTATTATTTTTCATGACAAAATGGTCAAATATTGCGTGGTATATGGCTGCACAGAGCTCCAGAGAAATGGAAGTGGACTTAAGTTTCACAAGTAGGTTATTTTTGTTTGGAACATTTGAGGATACTGGCCAAATCTGACAGCCTCAAGCGTAGCATAGCCACGAACGCTTGTCTTTTTCTTGCCTGTTTGTACAGGTTTCCATTTTCTTGGCCTGATATTCCGAAGAAGTGGGTTCAAGCAATGCGCAGAGAATATTGGTCACCCACAGCGTACAGTACATTAAGCAGCAGACACTTTACACCTGATTGCTATCAGTCAAGGTCTGGTGCACATGTAAAATTACTAAAAGATGCTGTACCATCAGTCTTCAATTTTCCAGAACACCTTCAAAAAATTATTGTTAAAAAAAGACAACTGGTTCGTAACATAGGCGTAACCAGGCCGATCATATGGGGGGGTTACAACATCTGGGGGTACCCCCCCAGGGGGAGGGGGGAGAGGGGGTCCTCCCCCGGAAAATTTTAAAAATTAAGATGCACAATAACGAGTTTTAAGCTTCCCACGCTTTATACTCGTATTAAGCAATTTATAAGCAGACTTATGGGGGGGGGGTTCAAATCCCCCAAAAACCCACTCGTCACGCTTCTGGTTCGTAATGTGGTTAGTAGTAGGCCTACTTTAGGTACCATGTAGGAATATAAATTATGCAATATGTCAGTCATGTATACATAGTATTCTTATGCATGTAGGCCTAAATTTTTCATGCTAGTTTTTAATTGCAGAAATAAGAGGAAGCATATGTTTTTGTATAAGACCTCGCTGAAAATTATACGAAAATGGATAAACAGATAAACAAATGATCTCCCACCATCTCCTATCAAAACAGAATTGAGAAAGAACAAAAGGCTACAGACGATTGTCTGTCGCAAGAACAAGAAGATAAATAGCATGGCTAATTAAATTTCAGATTTGAAGAAAAGGAACTTCTAAGTAGGCCTACTGACTTAAAGTATTTTGAAATTTTATTTCAGTGGCTTCCCTTTGCGCTAGTCTACAGGAATTATTTAAAAAAAATAAATAATGTGATTTGTATCCAGTACAGTAACGGTAAAGTTCAAGGTCACGGTTTATACATTTCCATAGCACTTAGAACAGATTTTGTCTATTCTCTTTATATATCGAAATCAAGCATAATATCGCAAAATGAAGGCCTATTGTGAAGTTATTTTAATATTTAAAATGCGAGTGTTTACAACTGTTTATCAATGTACATTCACGCCTGATTGAGATTAATGAAATATTTTTTACCAAACCATTACGATATGAAATTAGTTTTGTTATGTACTTAAAAAGCATCAAGTAGTTTATGTTGAAACGTTTCATTCATAAAAGTGTTTTAAAAACGCCAATACATCTTCATAATTCCATTAATACACATGAGTTTGTTAGAAGGAGATACGGGATAGGAGCTAAATTATACGTTCACTTTCATGGCGGACCGCGAACCCTGCCGTCACGATTTTTCATCATGCAGTGCTACCTCCAGTATGTAATAGAGCTCAATGGCTGGGTACAAGTTTGTATATTGAGGCAGCTCTTTCCAGTTCACGTAGTTCGCATGACATTTCATAGATGGCAAGTGCATCACGAGCGGATAAACGAGCTGCCTACTATATCTCCAGCTCGTTTTTGAACGACCTCGTTCATGTAGTTCGCATGGCATCTCATAGATGGCAATCTTTCCGCATCTTACCTCCACGTTGGAGTAATTGTAATTGTAATTGTAATTTATTATCCACCTTAAGTATTACAAGAATACATGGCTTCGTCAGTCAGATCTTAACCTAAGCCTTAACCTAGATACAATAATGATCAAAACATACATTATAATTTGAAAACAACCTTATTCTAGAACATGTACATTTATTAAATTAGCTACAGTGTATACAGAACAACCAGTTTTTTAAATTATGAAAAGGATGAATTCAGATATTCGTCGACCGAAAAGAATAGATGGTCAAAGAGGATGAGCTTGACTTTTTTCTTAAATTGTGCAAAGTTCAGTGATTTAATCTCTTGGGGAAGCTTATTGTAAAGTTGGATTCCTTTGTGAGACATACTGATTTGAGTTTTTGCTAGTCTGCACTGGTTGAAATGGATGTTGTTAGCAATTCTGGTGAAGTGAGTGTGATAGTCGGAATTAATTTGGAAGTTTTTATTCTTGTGTATGAAAGCTGTTGTCTCCAGAATATATAAGCAAGGTAATGGGAGAACTTTAAATTCATTGAAAATAGGTTTGGTGTGTGTTCTTAGAGGTACTTTTTTCATAATTCTGACGATACGTTTTTGGAGTCTGAACACGTGAATGGCTTTAGACGAGATGCCCCAAAAGGGTATTGCATAAGTTAAAATAGATTGTACATAGCCAAAGTACGCGATTTTTTAAATTTCCGGTGTGCAGGAGTTAACTAGGACTCTCATTGCATAACTAGCGAGAGAAAGTTTCTCGTAGAGATGAGAAATATGGGATTCCCATGATAAGGTGGAGGCTATCCAAGTGCCCAAAAATTTTGTTTGATTGGATTCCATAATATCAGTGTTTTAAATTCTGAATTTATAAGTTTCACCAAGTTGAGTAGTTGGAGTGAAATTAATAAAAATAGTTTTATCGAGATTGAGGAAGAGCTTATTACTATTTAGCCAATTTTGGAAAGTGATTGAGGTATCTTTGATTGATTTTTGGAGAGATAAATTATTGTGATCCTTAAAAAGGAGTGTGGTATCATCTGCGAAGAGGATTGTGTTAACTTGAGGTAGGTGGAGTGGGAGGTCATTAATATATAATAAAAATAATAGGGGACCAAGGATTGAGCCTTGAGGGATGCCGTGGGAGGCTGTAATGTGGTTAGAGCAAGCTTTATTAAATTCTACAAAATGAGTCCGGTTGGATAGGTAGGAGGAAAACCAATTCATAGCAGTTCCACGTATTCCATAAACTTCTAGTTTTGCTGATAATATGTTAATGTCGACTACGTCGAAAGCTTTGGTGAGGTCTACAAAAAGTCCTAGTATTTGTTCTTGGTTATCTTTGGCGCGAAGGATACTCTCTATTAATGAAAATAGGGCATTATTTATAGATCTGCCCTTACGAAAGCCAAATTGAGAGTTGGTGAGTATCTTATGTTTTTCAAGAAAAGGGATGAGTCTGTTATACATTACTTTCTCCAGAATTTTGGAAAAGACAGATAATATGGATATTGGTCTGTAATTTTTTATATTTGACACTTCTCCTTTTTTGTGGATTGGGATGATTTTGGCTTTTTTTAGGCAACTAGGGAAATGGCCTGAAGAAAGGGAAGAGTTACAGACGTCAATTAGTGGCTCTATGAGACTGTTGGCACATTGTTTGATAATGGTATCCGGAATACCATCGTTACCTGCGGAAAATTTGTTACTAAGACTCATAATTATCTTAAGTATTTCGGAATTATTCACTGGATGAAGGAAGAGAGATGAATTAAGGTTAAGAGTTAGTGAAGTAGTATGTGGAGAAGTGACATCTACAGGTTTGGAGTTAAAAAGTTATTTCGCTTCTTCAGCAAAGTAAGTATTAAAAGTGTTAGAAATTTCAAAAGGATCTGTGCATTGTTTACCATTAATGGTAATTACCAGGTTTTCTTGGTTTTTCTGACTTATGGAGTTCGTTTCGTGCTTTACAACAGACCATATAGCTTTTCCTTTATTTTTGGCGTTTTTTATGATGTTGGAGTTTGTCTGTTTTTTAGCCTCATTTATTACTCTACGGAGAATTGCAGAGTATCTTTTCAAGTATTCTTTAAGGTTAGGATCATTAACTCCTTTGTTAATTCTAACTAGGAGCCTTTTCTTTTTGCAGGAGGTAAGTATACCTTTTGTTAACCAGTTAGAGGAGCTGAGTTGAGGTTTATCCGGAATTTTACGTAGTGGAAAAGCTGTGTCATATTAGTATTTTAATGTATCTAGAAGAGTTTTTCATTTTTTGATCGGTAGTATTGGCATTTAATACTTCATGCCAAGATTCTTTGCTTAATAAAAATTTGAAATATTCTATATTCGCTTGGCTAAGTTTTCTTTTCCAAGTAAAGCTCTTAGAGGGGTTATCGTAGATCAAGGGTCTTAGTTGTTCTATGGTCAAAAAGATGGCATTATGGTCAGAGATACCGATATCAGTATTGTCAATGGCAAAGGGGGGAAAATTTTGGTCTATTATGAACTGGTCAAGACAAGACTGTGATGAATTTGATATTCGGGTTGGGGCATTTATGACTGGTCTTAAATTGTATGAATGGAGCATACCACGTAGGGTGGATACGGTGGTGTTTTCATCGCGGAAATTTATGTTAAAATCAACTCCGATGATTAGGAAGCGTTTTTCCTTTTTTAAGATGCCTATTAATTCATCAAGTTTCTCGAGGAAGATGTCAATTGAACCGCTTGGGGATCGGTAAATGCATACAAGTATAAATTTAGTGTTGTTTTTTTGAATCACAGATACAACATGTTCAAAGTTTATCTCTTCATTTAAATTAGTAGTATGTGATAGATTTTTATAGTTAATGCTTTTATTTACTAGTATGGCAGAACCACCATTTTTGTGCGTAGACCGACAAAAATGTTGGGGATTTTGTAATCTGGGATGGTGTAAAGATTGGACTCATGTTTCCTAAGCCAGTGTTCTGTGAGAAGAAGAACGTCGGTGGGATATGGTAATGAGTTTAGGTATGCCAATAATTCAGAGCATTTCGTTCGAAGACATTGAATGTTAAGAAGTATGAACGTAAGAAAATTGGGCCTACTGAGCTGGAGATCAGCATCTAATGAGAGAGACTTATTTACTAATTGGAAGTCAATGTTTCTGTGAGCTATAAAAAATCACTGTAGTGGGATGGAGCTTTGCGCAGTCTTGTGGACCTACGTGATGTGTTGGATTTACATTCAGCTTCATCTGACTGAACATTTTCTAGAAGGGTCGATTTAGCAGGTTCTTCTGTAGCTACAGCTGGTGGCGGGAGGCAGGTACTTTTTTGCAGAGAAGTTAGATGGGGTCCATCAGCCGGAGTTGGTGATGAGATTGAAGTTATTTTTAAAACTTTTTAAAATGCTGGAGAAGTAGGAGGGGAGTTGTCGACCAAAACTCTGTTGAGAATTACTTCCTCAACCATTGATGTCGATGATGGGTTGGCGGGGACGATCTTGTAACCAACCATTTCTAGAGTCATCTCTTCCGTTGCTGAAGCAGGTGATGGGGGGAAGAGTCATTCACATTATCATCATTTGCACAAGACACCCCCTTGTTGGCTAGGGTTGGGTCATCATCACATTCAGCCATTAGGTGAGGCATAACTGCAACAGCACCCTCTGGGAGCTGTATGACCTTGTCGTGGTGGGGGTGCTTGCGTGGTCTATCGATCCCTTGGGCTATGCCGGCGGTAGCATAGCTACTGGCAGGGCCTCCCAAGCCGGACAGGCCAAGGGTGAAGATCCAGACAAAGAAACAGCTCAGAAGAGGATCTTAACGGCAGCTGCGGCGGAGAAGGAATCCTTCGGTACGGCGCAGCTTGGCGGAAGAAGAACCTCTTTGTGTGAATTGGCAGCAGGATTCACATGGACATGGTCCAGGATGGTGGCGGAAGAGCCTCTAGTAGGCCAACGGCAGCACCTCAGGTCTAGTGAGATGACTTACTGCGGAGGGTAGGAGGAACTCTTCAGCTGTGGTGAAAGCAACCTCCTAGGAGTAGGGACTCCAAAATCAAGTCCCCTGGTCCTCCAGGTTGGGGGTTGGCGCAGGGCTGATAACCCCGTGCCGTAAAAACATAAATATTGAGAAGCCACAAGAAGTAAATGCCGGACTGTCTCTATGGAAACGACCAAGCAACCCAAAAAAGGCCAATGATATTCGAATAGCTACTTGGAATGTTCAGTCATTATATAGAGGAGGAACACTGAAAATATTAGTTGATCAGTTAATAACCCAGAAAGTTGACATATGTGCATTACAGGAAATGAGGTGGTTAGGGAAAGGAAGCTTTGAAAAAAGGACTTGTACTGTATACTACAGTTGTCATGATAAGGACCATATATTTGGAACAGGGTTTATAGTGGGTAAGAGACTTAAAAGTCATGTGATAGACTATAAACCAGTCTGTCCTAGAATGTGTTATTTAAGAATGAAAGGAAGGTTTTTTAACTACTCACTGATTAATGTCCATGCACCTACTGACGTTGCCCCTGAAGAAGAGAAAGAAAAATTTTATGCAGAACTTGAAAAAATATATGATTCCTGCCCTCAGCATGACATAAAACTTATCATAGGGGATTTGAACGCCCAAATTGGGAGAGAGCAATCCCTACAGCCAACTATAGGCCAGTGTAGTCTACATGAAGTCACTAATGATAATGGCATGAAACTAGTAGATTTTGCTGCTTCCAAAGATATGGTAATAGCTTCCACAAGTTTTAAACACAAAAATGTTCATAAAATGACTTGGCGTTCACCTGATGCTAAAACTTTTAATCAAATCGACCATGTAATTATAGATAACAGACATAAATCAGATATTATGGATATAAGATCCTATAGGGGAGCTAACATCGACTCAGACCACTTCCTTGTTATAGCAAGAATAAGAGCACGTTTAAGCACTGTCAGAAGTCTGCGAGGAGAAAAAAGTAAAAAGTTTTGTATCGAACATTTCAAGGATGGAAATAAAGTTAAAGCTTACCAGGAGAAAGTTAATGAACTTCTAGCACAAAAAAGGATAGAAGCCACACCAAGAAGTGATATTAACGAAGAATGGGTTGATTATAAAACAATCATTACAAGAGCTGCAGAAGAAGTTCTTGGGAAAGAAGAAGGTCATGTAAGAGAATCTTGGTTCGACGAGGAATGTCAGGCAGTAACTATAGAAAAAAACAATTCATATCAGAAAATGATCCAAAAGTGTGGCACAAGAAATTCAGTAGAGGAATATAAAGAGAAAAGGAGGCAAGAAAAGAGAATACACAAAAAGAAAAAAAGAGCTTATAGAATAAAACAATTAGAAGATCTAGAAGACATGAATGGTAAAAATGAGACAAGAAGATTTTATAGAAATATTAATCAGGAGCGGAAGGGATTTAAACCCAGAGTGTCAATGTGCAGAGATCATGATGGCTCACTCCTAAATGAGAAAGGAAAGATATTAGAAAGATGGGCTACACATTTTGACCACCTTTTGAATGGACAAATAACGGATAGTAATCCGGATTATGAGCTGAGGAATGATAGTGGACAAGAAACAGATAATGAGTTACCCCCAAGCATAGAAGAAGTATCGGCAGCAATCAAGAAACTACGAAATGGAAAATCCCCAGATCTGGATTGTATACAAGCGGAGCTCATAAAACATAGTGGCAGCAATTTTATCAATGGACTACACAAATTATATGCATCTGTGTGGACCGAAGAACAAATGCCCATGGACTGGTCCAAAGGCATAATTTGCCCCCTGCACAAGAAAGGAGATGTGCTGGACACAAGTAATTACAGGGGTATAACCTTACTCGACAGTGCATATAAAGTATTTTCTAATATTTTATATAATAGATTACTACCCCATGTTGATGGTATAATTGGAAGATATCAATGTGGATTCCGTAGTAATAAATCGACTATAGACCAGATATTTTCTCTCCGCCAGATTCTTGAAAAGACCTTAGAATATAATGTTCCCACTCACCATCTATTTATAGACTTCAAAGCAGCATATGATAGTATTAACCGCGAGAAGTTACTTGAAGCTATGGAAGAAATGGGTATCCCAAGGAAATTGATAAAATTGGTAAAAATGGTGCTGACTAATGTATTTAGTTGTGTACGAATACAATCAGATACCTCTCGACTCTTCACAATAAAAAAGGGTCTGCGCCAGGGCGATGCTCTGGCTTGTCTCCTATTTAATATTGCCCTAGAAAAAGTCACAAGAGACTCTAAGATTCAAACAAACGGAACCATCTTTTATAAAACAGTACAGTTGTTGGCATATGCTGATGACATCGACATCATAGCCAGGAATCAGCAATATATGCTCGAAGCCTTCAGAGCACTAGAAAAATCAGCAAAAATAATGGGACTAGTTATAAACCAAGGAAAGACAAAATATATGTTTTCTGGAAGAGATAATGGAAATTCACCTAAACAACTTGTAATAGATAATTATACCTTTGAAGCTGTAAACTCATTTGTCTATTTGGGTTCTACAATAACCTCAAGTAACCTGCTTAGAGATGAAATCAATAAAAGAATGCTACTGGCCAATAGGAGTTATTTTGGATTAAGAGAGTATTTTAGATCTTCAGTAATAAAAAGAAACACCAAAATTAAGCTGTATAAGACTCTGGTAAGACCCGTACTGACGTATGCTGCTGAGACTTGGGCATTGACAAAGACCGATGAATGGACACTTGGAGTCTTCGAAAGAAGAATACTGCGAAGAATTTATGGTGGCATTCGAGAAGGGGATCAATGGAGAAGCAGAACCAACAACGAACTGTATGATCTGTATAAAGATGCAGACATAATAAGAACGATTAAAATATCCAGATTGAGATGGGCTGGTCATGTGATGAGGCGGGAGGATGATGAAATAATAAAAAAAAGTTCTACATGAAACACCTAGTGGAAAAAGAAATGCAGGAAGACCTAAAACGAGATGGATTGACTGTGTCCATAAGGACATGAGAACTCTTGGTGTTAAAAACTGGAAAACTATGGCAAAGGATCGAGATAAATGGCGGAGACTGCTTGTGGAGGCCAGGGCCCACCCAGGGCTGTAGTGCCTGTGATGATGATGATGATGATGATAACTGCAACAGCTGGAGCCTGTGTAGGAGAAACTGGGTTAACATCACAGTCGCTGATTTCGAGAGACATCTCATCCTCCGCCGGAGCATGGGATGGAACAGCAGGGACATTCACGTGATCCACGATATTGTGAACCACCTCTACACTTGCAGGAGCTGGTGATGAGATAGTGGTTTTCACTTTACTAGAGGTTAGTGAACTGTGTAAGGATTCATAGAGTAGCTTGCTTAGTTCACATTTACCAAATTTGTTTAGATGGAGGCCATGTCTAGTGAAACACTTTCTAACTAGGGCCTCAGTTGACAGAAAATTGGCATATTGGCAGTATTTGTGGCTTTAGACGTGAAACATAACTTTTCTTCGTTCTGCTAGATGTTAAGATGTGTAACAAAGCAGCCCACATGAATGTCGAGAAAACAAATTGGCAAGTTCGGTTTCCTTCAATTCTCCAGGCATAACACTCATGTTAGAGCAGTCGAAGTCACGTGTGTATTTACGGCCACCTTATTGGCTGTTCACGAGCTAGCTCATGAGCTGTTTCACGAAATGAGCTGGTACGACTCCTGCCTCATTGCAATTTCGTTACTTTTGTGTGCCGACTCTTATTTTGAACGACCAGCTCTTAGTAAACGAGCTGGTTCGTTACCAGTTCAAAACAACGTGCCGTTCAAAAGTGTCAGTTCGTTCATGAACGACCCATCACTAGGCTGGATGAGTGGCGGCTGGCGTATGTTACAACGGAATTAACGGTCCTGCTTTTCATCATGGTTTTAATATTCAGAATCATAATATATGTAGATCTTGCGAATCGCTATTTAGAGAATTAAATAAGAAGTGCGAAGAGTTGAGTACTGCGTGGGAAATTATCCGAATTCATCAGGCTGAACGCAGAATTTCAACGGAAGCAGATCCAGCAGTCAACAGGGACGCCATTAATGCTACGCCATGGACCAGTATTAGAGATCGTAATGGTAATTCTAAACCAACCTCTCAAGTAAATCATCAGATCGAGGTCAAGAACAGATTCTTTCCTCTGATAAATGAAAATTAACAGTACAACTCTAACATCCGGCTACCTTCTTATATCCTGAACAATGATGTCGTCAGTCCGGCAATAGACCAACATTCGAAAGAAGGAACGAAGGAAGAAATTGCACTTTCAGGCCCAAATGACCACATTTGTGACTCTTGTGCAGGGGCGGATCCACGGGGGGGAAATAGGGGAAATTCCCCCCCCCCCAAAATTTGTAACATTAAGCACAAATCATTCAAAATTTATTAGAACATAACCCAAATACTTAAATTAAAGCAGCGACATTCATTATTTTGAAATGCCTTTGTAAGAAAATGCTGAAATGTTCATTTTGTTTTCAATTGTGTACTGGGAATAATTAATTTTTATGAGTAAAGACTTCCCTCTCTACTTTGGTTCCCCCCCCCAAATTGTCTCTCTGGATCCGCCACTGCTCTTGTGACGGAGTGATACTTGGTGATTCCCTATTGAAATATTCGGGTGATGAATGTAAGAGACTAGGATTCTAAGTGTACTGTTATCCAGGAATTAACATTGAACAATTACAACACAGAGTAGAAAAAATCCCTTTGCTAAAAAGCATTCCCAAAGTTGTAGTACTTCATGTTGGCACAAACAATATCAGAAATGGTGTAATGGCAGAAGAAATCATGGGGGAAACCATGGATTTAGTGAATAGTGTCCAAAACAAATTTCCAGGTTCTAAAATTGTTGTTAGTGTGTAACAGCCCACTGGTCGTTATTATAAAAGTACTTACAATTCGTCGATGTTTTTGGGCTGGCCTCGGTTAACTCAGTCGGTTGCATCGAATTCCTCTTCTTTAGTCTACAGGGAATATTTTAGTGGGGTATATTATGGGGGTCGTAATTGCCAATTTAAATAATAACAGTGTCTTTTAAACTGGTATAAAAATTGTTTATTCTATCCACCAATTATCAGTGGGATGGGTTATAAATGTTAATTCCCTTGGGGTTTTTCAGATGAAGGGCTGTTCGACAGAATGGTCTCCCTAATTCCCTCCTAAATTATTAAGTAGTATCTAGTTTATCAAGCTGCGACCTGGTATATTTATCTGGTCACGTAAAAGTTCGTTGTTTCACAGTACTTACAGTATTTTCACTGATTCTAAGTTTGGTACCGGCTGTAATAAAGCCGTACCTAAAATCCCTACTATTCACTGACGTTAATTTAAATCAGACTTAGTACCGGGGTCAATCCCGATACTTATAATATGAAAATTTACAGAGGCAGCCCTATGGCAACCTCTGTATTGAAGAGATATGATGATCCACGTCTACCGTCTGTGCCGGTAGTCCACAGAATGAATATTTCAACATGGTGACCATTCCATCTCCCACTCATTCGTCCAAAAACCCCTATTTTATTAGCAAACAAATAAGAACTACTGTTAATACAAATTTTGGTCTTTTTACATGTTACCTCTTTTCTAATTGGTTCTGAGTTTTTAACATTTGCTGCTCCTACAACAAGACACGTTTTATGCCAACGTATTTTTAATTCCAGGAAATGGTGTAGCATTCCTAGTATATGCATACAAGTACACTTTCCCATCTCTTTTACTCAGAATCTGCTTTTCAGTAACTTTAATCTCTATTCAACACTTTTTCCTTCAATGGCTTGACTTTCGTGTTATAATTCCCGTCGCCATCACCTAGCATGCTTGAAAAGCCGAGCGCACTAAATCCCCCGGAATTAGTCTGGCCCAGGCTTACTCATTCTGCTGCACCTACTTTCTGTATATTTTAATAATATTACTTCTCATGTTTTTCTCCCTCTTACCTATATAATATTCACTACTTAATATTTCGTATTTATTTTTCTTGATTCCATAATTTATTCCCTATCACTTTCAATATGATATTTATATTATTACTGGCTGGTGTATCACTGCTGCTTACATAGCATAATTATAGGCTACTTAACAATGCCTAGGTTATGCTTTCTTAAGTGCTATACTAATGAGAAAAGATGTCAGTGCAAAAAGAATAAATATAATTAACAGTGAGCTAGACTGGCTTTGCTCAGTTAAAGATATTACGTCGGTAGATGGGAACTGCTGGTTAAATCCTAGTGATATAGCAAGAGATGGTATTCACTTAAACAAAATTGGCTCCCATAAGTTCGGGCAACTATTGTCAAATGTAATCTTAACTGAACTGTCTGCTAAGAAGTGGGAACCCGCAAAGGAAATCAAGAAATGTACAAGAAGTACTTTGGCAATGGCACACATCTCCAGTGATAATGAACCTATATTGTGTATCATGGAGCAACCAGTATCCCATATGGCTAAGAAGTTCAACATGAAGCAACCAGCAGCATCGTCAAATTCAAATTCAACTGAAGTGAGTATCGAGATTTCTGCAACACCAATGGCACACATCTCCAGTGATAATGAACCTATATCGTGTATCGTGTATCAGCAACCAGTATCCCAGATGGCTAAGAAGTTCAACATGAAGCAATTTGCAGCATCGTCAAATTCAAATTCAACTGAAGTGAGTATCGAGATTTCTGCAACACCACTGACTATAGTGGAATGCAATTCACCTGGTATTCCCGACTCAACCATAGGGCATATCGTCGCGCTACCAGCACCTGCATCACAGAAGTCTACTTCAACTGAAGTGGGTACTACGAATTCTACAATAACTACTACATATGCAATTCATCTGATATTCCCGGCTCCTGCATAGAGCTTAATTTAGAGCTCCCAGCACCACCATTGCAGAACGAAAATTCTGTTGGCGAATACTATATGGACTCTTCAAGTTTTATAGTAGAAACTAAATAAAAAAGACTGTCAAAACTTCCGTCTAAACTTGCGACTGATTTTTTACTGTAACTGATCATCCTGTCGTTATCTCAAATAATAGTATCTCAGGAGACTTTTTAGTTACTCCACATCAGGATGAAGTGAAAGTATCCAAAATAAAAGTAAGTGATCTTTCAAATATGCCCCCCACTAATATACTCCTTTATCATCAGAATGTCCAATCTCTTAATAACAAAATCAATGAAATTGAAATCCTACTGTCATCCAAACTTTTGGATACAAGTGTATTATGTTTTACTGAAAATTGGCTTAGGGAGGATGCCCTGCAACTCACAGTAATACCTAACTTCACTCTAGCAGCTAATTCATGCAGAAAAAATTTACTCATGGGGGAAACTGCATCTTCATAAGGAACTCTATTTCTTTTGCTAATCTTGATATCTTGAACAATCTAAACATTGAAAAAGACTTTGAAATTTCAGGCCTAACATTACCAGACTACAATAGTGCCATTATATGTCTATACAGATCACCATTAGGTGACTTAAAACATTTTCTTAACAATCTTGAAATTGCACTCAATAAAACTAAACTTCTTTATAAAACGCTTATATTATAATTGTAATTGTAATTGTAATTATATTGTACTGTATTGTATTATGCGGTGACTTCAACATAGATTTTAACAAAAAGTCTAAAACCTTAGCAGAGTTATTGGATCTTCTATTAGCTTACAATCTTAAACCAGCCGTTCACTCTCCAACTCGCACAACCCCTCACTCCTCATCAACTATAGATCAGATCATATTAAATACATATATGAATCTCTTTCAAATCGAAATTCTAAACACTGGTTTCAGTGGTTTCTGGTTTCATCTGCAGCTATTAAATGTTTCAGAACCCAAAAGAAAATAATTAAAATAATGGAAGGGGAAAATCCAAGAGCTTCATGTAAACCCCTATTCAGAAATCTTGGCATCCTCCCACTACCATGTTTGTACATTTATCAAAGCTTAATGCTAATTAGTAAAACTACAATAGATGGCTGCTCTCCATTTGTAAAAAACGATGAAATACACTCTCACTACACTAGACTCCGTTCTGATTTTCATTCACAACAGCACAGAACCACTCTATATAAAAAAGGAACCATTTACTCTGTAATAGAATTATATATATAACAGTCTTCCAAAGCAGCTTAAATTAATCCATCAAAAACACGCATTTAAAAAATCCCTTAAGGCATATTTGATTGAAAATTGCTTTTATTCAGTTGAGGAATATCTTACAAAAAATGCATATGTACTTTAGAACCATCTTGCAAATATTATTTACAAAAACATTTCTTATATTATTTCAGTTTAGTCTAGTTTAATTATAAGTTGACTTGTCCAATATCAATTGTACATTGTACATAGTGATTATTCTGGACCAATAAAGAATTTGAATTTGAATTTGAATATAGAGATTCCTCTGGAAACATACACGTGAGTTTAAACATGACTGATCAGTGTTTATCAATACAAGAAGACAGTTCTCAAATGGAAACTACAAATAATGATTATGAATTAAATAAGGCGAGTGAGACAACTCCTACTCAACATAACCTTCATGAGTTTCCCAATAATCAGCATATTCATATAAAACAAATGACAGTTCAGGAATCGACGAAAATGGCAAGAATTAATCCTGTCAAACATTCTAAGTTGTTACTATCAATTAATCCTGTCAAACATTCTAAGTTGTTACTATCACAGAGTAGTAATGCAACCAAAACGGGTTTTAACACATGCTTAATGTTGCTTCTACTTCACAAAGTAACAAGCGTCCCTGTTTTGACTCATCAGTGCAAAGTTCATTTGTACCTACTGTTCCTGTACATAATAGATTTCAAGCATTAGCGAAACATGATGATATAAGGGAAGTAGATAATGTCCCTAAGGATAGTAAAGTAATAATACCTCCCATTTGTTTGCATAATATTGCAAATTATCAACTCCTTATACAACACATCCACAATCATGTTAAATCTGAGTTTCACACTGAATTGAAAGGATCGACAATAAAAGTTTACTCATCTACAACGGATGATTTTCGAGCTCTGACCTTGTATTTTGATTCCATCAAACAACAATATTTTACATACAAAAACCCTGCTGATAAGAAGTTTGGAGTGATTATAAGGAATTTGCCTTACTCATTAGATGAGCAAGAGATTAAAGATGCACTACAAGAACTAAATTACCCAGTACATAAAGTAACACGTCTCCTAGGGAGAAACAAGCAACCAACACCACTTTGCGCAGTAGAACTAGATGAAAATGATAAAGGTAAATCTATTTTAAATTTAACACGACTGCTCAATAGTGTAATTAAAGTTGAAATCAGAAGAAAATCGAAAGAAATACCGCAGTGTAGTCGTTGCCAAAACTATGGGCACACTAAAAACTATTGCCAGCTTCAACCTCGTTGTGTGAGGTGTTTGGAAGCTCACCATTTTTCTGAATGCCCCAAACCCAAAACAAATCCTCCGAAGTGTGTGAACTACCACGAAGAACACCCTGCAAACTATAGAGGGTGTAGGCACTATTTACAACTAAAAGAAAGATTATCTCAGTCGCATAACAATTCTAGATTAGGGCAACAGCAGCCTACGGAGAGAACTTCTCGTGCTACTCCCACTTCTTCAGCCTATCTGCCTCAACAATCAACTTCTCAAGGAAATACTGAACAAAGACATCAGCAACAACCATCGTCTAGAGATTCGTCAGGTTTGTCACATCGCAGCTTTGCAGATGCGGTGAATAACTCTGTGTTTAATGAAAGTCAGCCCTCAATTCCTCCACCTTCAGATTCCACTGTTTCATCTTTTCTTGGTGATCTTTTAAACAGAATGATCCCTCACATTATCAGTTTTATAAATTCGCATCTGCCAACAATCCAGCAATTCGTTATCTCTCTTGAAGGGGTTAAGGCCTCTGGTAAGATGGACCGTATAAGAAGGAAAGGGGAAAAGGTTAAAAAATGAATTTGGACCCTACATCGAAAACCAAAAAATAAGAAAAGTTCACAAACTTTGGGGTTAGTAATTTATTTAATAAATGCTGGAGGTTGCTATTTGTTAGTGAAGTGAGCGGCGAAAGCACTGATCACTGATAAAGATCACTGATTACATGATATAAAAACAAAAACAAATAAAATTGAAGAAATTTAACACTGTTTGAAACACCGTCTTGAGTCGAATGATTGATAGATTTAGATCTTCTCGAGTATTGTTCTCTTGAGGTTGACTCGAGGTTGATGTGATGACTGCGACACAATCTTGATGTTAGTCACGTTGGCATGTTCAATGAATAATGATTTCCATCACCAAGATTTGGTGAAATAAATTTCCAGTATTGTACAACCTTGCCAAGGAGAATAATGAAATAGTTACATGTTGTACAGTGTTGTATTGTGAAGCACTTGGAGGTTATGAGCGACGTACTACAGTGTTGTGTTGTGAAGCACTTGGAGGTTATGAGCGATGCACTACATTATTACAAATTGTATGAAGGCGAAGCGTAGTAGAATACACTACATTGTAGCAGTAATATATATATATATATATATATATATATATATATATATAGGCAAAGCGTAGTATATGAACTGTATTAATGGAAACTAATTAGAAGATTCATGACTTCTCAGTTCCATGTGAGTGGCGACACAGCCATGTGCTGTTATTGACGATTCATGGCAGCTGAAACTAACTGGTAACCATGATGTCTTTGTTTGGTCGAAAAATCGGCGACAAACTTGCGTGCAGTTCTTGAGAAGATTACTGGCGGAAAGGCGGGCGTGAATTGCCCCGAGTGATTTTTATACGCATTGATTGCGCAATTGGTATAACATAAACAAATTATGTCATATTAATTCTGAATCGATGAGATTTGCCGCCCTGAGTTAGGTTTCACCAATAAGGTTAATTCATTACGTCATTATCAGAATTACCATTAAATTCATTAATTGAAGTCCCTAATTAAAGACAAAGACCTTTCCTTTAATTATTTAGTCAAACCGTTGATGTATTGAAATAACATATGAATAAGTGAGGTTAAGTGCATATATCATTCTAACATACGAGTCGCTTCCGATTAGTGGTTTTAGAGATATCTGACATGCTTTATGCTGAGACGTCATTACGGAAAACTATTAATTTAACGTATGGAAAATGTTGCATTCATTTACTGCACGATTTTTCACAGTCTACTTTATGAATTCATATGAAGTTTCTCAATTCCAATCACACAATGTGTCGAAATTTATAATTCGCTAGATTTCACGCGCTGAGCTGGTTTCAGCTTAATCTGCGTTATGTTTGTGATGCTGAATCGATCACAGCGCCTCTGGAGAGCATTTGATGAACGACGATTGTAAACAATATGGCAGCTCTCTTAAGCATGAAAGTATTCAATATTATACGAAATAATTCCTTATACTCACTAAGGCAAACAAAATTACATGAAAGTTTACTAATTATGGTAGCACAGGTAATGGCAAATGTGAATTATATTGAGTAGAAAATATCTGCATTACCTTGAAACATTAACCTTAAATTCTTAGGCTATATGCTTATGTTTCAACATACTCGCCTGCTGGATTGAAACGCGGTGCGTTCAATCCATTTAATGCACATGGCAATATGAGAAATAATGAAAAATGGAAAATAGTAGTAGAGAGACACTGGTGAACATACCAAGTATGCACGAGTGACTTAACCCAAGACACCAACAGGGTCAGTGCCCTGGGGGACATGATCAATAAGGCTCGTGGGGTTGTGATAAGGTCAGGTCAACCTGAGGGGTTGCCTGCCAAGTTCAGTCGATTATAATGAAAGGGGTGATATATTTTCACAAAGGTTCGTCCGAGAACGGATTTAGATCAAATTTGGACGCTCCTTTGATTAAGTATTCAATAAACTTTGTCAATAAAGAGCGAGAGGTCAAAACAACTGCCGAGGAGATGCTGGAATCGCAACCCTGGGGCTCCAGAAATCACCCATAATATATGGGAATGAAGCAATGTATAAAACTGTTGAATGTATGAATTAATTGAAAGTTAGTGATTGAAAATTGTAAGTACATCGATACTGAAGCTTGAATTAGTTTATTCGTCTTCAATAGGCAATGGAGCTAGTTTGACAATGGGGCGTTTGTACAGACCGGTGTGAGTCCGAACTGTTACGACTCGTACCAAGCCATCTGGACCTGGGTGAATCTGATCAATAATGCCCAAAATCCAGTTTAGAGGAGGAATGTTATCTTCAATCAACAATACTGGAGATCCAATTTTAAAATTTGGTAAAGCTTTCGTCCATTTCGAACGTTTCTGCAAGGTACAAAGATAATCAGTTGACCATCTTTTCCAAAGATTAACTACAAACTGGTGGAGTGTGTCCCAGCGAGAACGTAGAGAGTAACCGCCGGTTAAATCAGGTGTAGGCAGTGAGACTAGGGGTTTACCGATGAGAAAATGCCCTGGAGAAAGGTAATTGAAGTCCTCAATGTCTTCGTGAAGTGAAATGAGTGGGCGAGAATTCAGAATGGCTTCTATCTGAATCAGCAATGTGGACATCTCTTCATAGGTAAAGGTGAAAGAAGGGGACATTCTTTTCAAATGGTACTTAGTAGATCGAACAGAAGCTTCGTGAAGACCGCCCATATGAGGAGCGTGGGGTGGCATGAAATGCCAAGTGATGTTCAAGTGCGCAGTGGCATCTTGAACCGAAGCTTGATGTTCATGGGAGGAAATCAGTTCGTAAGTCACCTTGGGCGCCAACGAAGTTAGTACCATTGTCCGACGTGATAGAACTTGGAATGCCTCGACGGCCTGTGAAACGAGACAATGCGGCTAAGAAAGCACGTGATGTAAGAGTAGTTACAAGTTCTAAATGTACTGCTTTAGTTGACATGCAAACAAAGATGGCAATATATGCTTTAGTAGTTATCTTAGAACGGGGACCGCCATATTTAATTGAATATGGACCTGCATAATCAATACTAACGTTTGTGAACGGGGAGATGGGTGTGACTCTCGCTGAAGGAAGATCGGCCATTTTCTGTTGGAACGCCTGAGCCTTGAAACGAAAGCAAGTATTGCACTGCCTCAAGACAGAACGTATTACTTTCCTAAAGGAAGGCACCCAGAATCTTTCTCGTAAGTGGGCAATAATCAGCTGAGGGCCGGCATGACACATTTGAAAATGGGTGTGACGGATAAGATATTTGGTAAAGGAATGATTGGAGAGTAGTAACATTTGATGTTTAGCATCAAATGGCAGCTCAGACCGTTCAAGGCGTCCGCCAACACGCAGAATGCCATCTTGATCTAGGAAGGGAGAGAGACTGATTAATTTACTAGATTTTGAAATGTCATTTCCAGAGGTGAGGATCTGAACCTCCTCTGAGAATGCTTGTTGTTGTACGCCCTTAACACAATCCTGGAGGGAGAGTGAGATTTCATCAGCTGTTAAGGGGCCCTTCAACTTGCTTTGAGGCTTCTTACAATTATTTAGAAACCTGAGAACAAAGGTCATGATGCGAAGAGTCTTTAGATATGGGAACTACGATAGCCATTCATAAAATGTACAAGCCTTGGCTTGAATGTGAGCTACAACCTTGGTTTCAGGTAAAGAATCAGGGACAACTAGTGGATTGTTACCTGGCCATTGAGAAATGTCTTCTGATAGCCAAGGGGGACCTGACCACCATAGTTTGTTCTGTACTAGATCTTGAGGAGTGGCACCTCGAGAAATAAGATCTGCAGGGTTATCTCTGGACGCGACATGACGCCAAGTGTGATTTGCAGTGTATTCTTGAATATCTGCAACTCTGTTGGCTACGAAGTTTTTGAGTGTGATGGGTGAGCGATGCAACCATCCCAATACTACATTAGAATGGCTCCATAAGTACACTGATGTAAAATGCAATTGTAGAGTGGGAAGGACTTTGTGGACTAGGTTAGCTAGCAGATGTGCTGCTAAGAGTTCTAACCTCGGTATGGTAGTGGCTTTAATGGGCGCTATTCTAGATTTAGCATAAAGTAGTGAGATTTTTACATCGCCGTGTTGGTCAATGGAGCGTAATTAAAGACAAGCTCCATAGGCTACCTCGCTTGAGTCGCAAAACCCATGCAGTTGAATGGAATTGGAGTTTTATGACAATGCTAGTCGCGGAATGGTAATTTGAGAAATTAAGTGGAGTTGTCCATGAACCTTGATCTATTTCGTGGCTACTGGTTCAGGAATACATTCATCCCATGACGAGATCTCCTTCCATAAGGACTGGAAAATAATCTTGCAGTAAGCAACAATTGGAGAGATTAAACCCAGAGGATCAAAAATAGAAGCAATGCAGGACAACAATGTTCTTCTAGTGCAAGTGACGAATGGTTTAGAAGAGTCAATGGAAGTTTCTGTTCTCAATAAGTCACTAGAAGGCTGCCAAATGAGACCTAGTGCCTTAATTGAAGTGACATCGGAATCGCCAAATGTGCGAAAATCTTGATTTTCTTGTAACTCGAGAGGAATGTCTTCGAGAAGTTCTGGAATGTTAGAACTCCACTTTCTAGGTTCAAAACCACCTAGTGGTAGTAGAGTATTTAGTTGTGATATCATCGCCCTTGCTTGCGACACAGTAGGGGCTGAGGCTACTATGTCGTCAACATAGGTCGCATTGTTAAGAACATAGGAGGCTAATGGAAAATGTGTTCCCTCATCAATTGTAAGTTGCCTTAGAGCTCTTGTGGCTAAGAAAGAAGCAGAAGCGGTACCGTACGTGACAGTTTTCAGGTTAAAAACTTTGATTGGGTCAGTAGGCGAGCTTCTCCACAAGATTTGCTGGAAAGGCTGATGGTCAGAATGTATCATAACTTGACGATACATTTTAGCGATGTCCGCCGTAAATGCAATGGGGTTTAGGCGGAAACGCAACAAGATAGAGAACAAGTCGGGTTGAACCGTAGGACCTACGGCAAGTATGTCATTAAAGGATTTGCCGTTTGACGACTTCGCTGAAGCGTGAAACACCACGCGAAGTTTCGTGGTAGTGCTTGAGGGTTTCAAGACTGGATGATGTGGAATAAAGTAGTCGAAGGAAGAGTGAATAGTAGGGTCCGCTGGCTCTATGTGGTCTAGGCGTTCGTACTCCGCCATGAAATTAACATATTCAGTAGAGAGAGATTGATTGCCAGCTAGACGCATTTCAAAGGATAAGAGTCTCTTATGAGCTTGTAGTTTAGTACTACCAAGAGTTTCTGGTTCAGCAACGAACGGTAGTTTGACAATGTATCTACCGTCAGAATTCCTCGTAGTGTTTTCTACGAAATGTTGTTCGCAGAATGATTCATTGGGAAAGGGGGCTTCATTGGAAATTTTTTCTAATTCCCAGAACTTAGTTCACTGATCGCTAACAGCCTGGTCCGAAGTTAGAAAAGAAGAGTAATGTGACGAAGTCACATGCGTGGAAGGAATGTTGTTGGGAGTGGTCGATGACTTACGACCTGAGTGGAAGCGTCTTGAAGATCGAGGTTGTTTGCTAGAATTAGCTGAAGGCAATTTCCCAGCAACATACCAACCTAAGTGAGAATTTTGCATGACAGGTAGCTGCGGGGCAGTAATTTGCCCTGGACAGACAATTTGGGAACAGATTTCCACTCCAAGTAAGAGATCAACATATTTGGGAGTGTGGAAATGTGGGTCGGCGAGGGTAAGATTGGGTGGAATGTCCCATGTGCGAGTATCAATTGGTGTACTAGGTAGTTTTGTGGTAATGATTTTTGGTACGACGATGGCATCTGCATCATAACACCAAGAAGTTGCATTGGAATGGATTGAAATTGGTACCACTATATGAGTACTCACTTGGGATGAGATTATTCCAGTGAGTGTAGTACGCTGAGAATAGGGTGGCAGATGAAGACGATTAGACAATCGACTGCTAATTAAGTTGCAAGTGGAACCAGTATCGAGCAACGCTGTTGCTTCGACTGGATAACCATTGGAGTCGTTAATGAGAACTGTAGCTGTGGGCAATAAACAGCTCTGCTGTGATGTATGAGGAGCTACAACACCAACAGTATTAGCCGGTTGGGCATTTGGATCGTGAAGAAGAGTGCTATGTCTTAGGGAACAGGTTTTGCATTTGTAAGTGTTGCAATAAGGAGCATGACCCTTTGCCCAAAGGCAAACACTACATATCTTGTGGGATTGAACAAATTGGTCTCGTTGCCTGAGATCCATTGCTCTGAAAGCGTCACAATAGGATAAGTTATGTACTACGAGCTTCTTGCAACAAATGCAATGAGAATTATCATTAGATTTATTCCTAGTGTTATTTGGGGTAGTAGGAGTAATCTTCACATTATTGTGAGAATTATTATTTGATTGTGACTTTATGGCTGAATCAGTCATTTGGAGAACCCGTACCTTGGTTTCGAGAAAGTTGAAGAGATCCTGAAGAGATGGTAATCTGTCCTGTTTGACAGAAGATTCCCAATCTTTAATAATGTTAGGTTGAAGCTTATCAAGAACAATTTTAGAGATAATTAAGTCTGTCAAGCTAACATCCGTGTTGAGTGACTGTAACGCATGCACAGTACTAACGAAGTGGTCAAGATATCGCTGCAGGGATTCTGCATTATTCCTTTCAAGATGTGGAGGCGCGAACAAATGTTCCAGGTGTGTGTTCGCGATAAGACGATCATTGTCGAACCTTTCAGACAACGTACGCCATGCAATGTCGAAAGTAGCTGATGAAACTGGGATGTTTCTTACGACTGACATAACCTCAGCCGTTAGGCAAGATTTCAGATACTGAAACTTGTCCATTTCTGAAATATGCTGATTATTAAGAATTAGAGAGGTAAAGGTGTCACGAAATTCAATCCAAGCTGCTGGATCGCCTGAAAATCGTGGGAGTCTAATCTCTGGCAGTTTTGGCAACGTTGATGGTGGAGTATCTAACGACCAACGTTGACTACTAGAGGAATGCTCGGGTTGATAGATCTCCTTGTGTTTAGTAACTAGAGAATTGAGATAGGCCAGAGCTTTACGGCAATTTGCATCGACGTCCTGATACCTTTCAATCTCTTGAAATTGAGAATATTCAACCTCGTATTGTTCAATAAGCTTCTCAAATTTGGTGCGAAGAATGACACACTCATGATAAGCGAGTTCATTCCCTATAACAAACTCATAAATGATTTGACTGTAATCATCTAATTGAGATTTGACACGGTTAAGTTTAGCAAGATTAATTTGCGCTTCTTCATGAGCAGCGGCTTGGAGTAAACAGTTTTCATGAGCCTTAATTAGGCCCTTGGCATATGAGACAGCTTTAAGAACTGCATCTTCTACCGAATCTGCATATTCCAGTTCGGCATCTGAGAAATCTAATTGAGTGATTTGAGTTTGGATTTCCTCAAACCTCTTGTGTGTTTCTTGTAGTTTTTCCTTTCGAGAGAGACGCTCTTGAAAGGATGCTTCGTCAGTGATCACATAGCCTGAGATGTGATTCACTTGGCGAGTAATTTGAGCTTTTAGTGGAGCGCGCTTCGACTTCAAAGTATTAATATTTGACTCTACAGTCGCCTTTTTTAAATGAATACAATATGAGCAAATATATCAGTTAAAAACCCGCTCGCCTGCGTCTTGGCTTACTGGGGCCTAGCAAAGATTTCACTGTGTGATGTGAAAATGATTATGTATTGAGTAGCCTAGCAATTTGTCGCTATGAAGGCATGAGTAATGATAATGTATTACTTGAGCGTAATGTTGCAAGTGTCAGTGTAACTTGTGTTTGAGTATTGAGTTAGGCGTTGGCTGCACAACCTAACCTTAAAAACTAACACTTTGAATGCAACTCACTGGGCATGCGCATACCACTGCTTACCTTAACTCAAACTGGCTAAGTAATATGCCAGGAATAAATTGAATTGAATACTTTAAAAATGCACGTTATAGAATTATTCACTGCACTGCACTCATTTAGAAAAAACACAGGTGAACTTAACAAACTAGCAAGCTCCAGATTTATTTAAATGCTGCACTGAGAACACGTGCGGCTGAAGGATCAAACAATGCACTGGAAGGATCAAAGGGCCGGAGGACAAACAATGAAGGGGTTAAGGCCTCTGGTAAGATGGACCGTATTAGAAGGAAAGGGGAAAAGGTTAAAAAATGAATTTGGACCCTACATCGAAAACCAAAAAATAAGAAAAGTTCACAAACTTTGGGGTTAGTAATTTATTTAATAAATGCTGGAGGTTGCTATTTGTTAGTGAAGTGAGCGGCGAAAGCACTGATCACTGATAAAGATCACTGATTACATAATATAAAAACAAAAACAAATAAAATTGAAGAAATTTAACACTGTTTGAAACACCGTCTTGAGTCGAATGATTGATAGATTTAGATCTTCTCGAGTATTGTTCTCTTGAGGTTGACTCGAGGTTGATGTGATGACTGCGACACAATCTTGATGTTAGTCACGTTGGCATGTCCAATGAATAATGATTTCCATCACCAAGATTTGGTGAAATAAATTTCCAGTATTGTACAACCTTGCCAAGGAGAATAATGAAATAGTTACATGTTGTACAGTGTTGTATTGTGAAGCACTTGGAGGTTATGAGCGACGTACTACAGTGTTGTGTTGTGAAGCACTTGGAGGTTATGAGCGATGCACTACATTATTACAAATTGTATGAAGGCGAAGCGTAGTAGAATACACTACATTGTAGCAGTAATATATATATATAGGCAAAGCGTAGTATATGAACTGTATTAATGGAAACTAATTAGAAGATTCATGACTTCTCAGTTCCATGTGAGTGGCGACACAGCCATGTGCTGTTATTGACGATTCATGGCAGCTGAAACTAACTGGTAACCATGATGTCTTTGTTTGGTCGAAAAATCGACGACAAACTTGCGTGCAGTTCTTGAGAAGATTACTGGCGGAAAGGCGGGCGTGAATTGCCCCGAGTGATTTTTATACGCATTGATTGCGCAATTGGTATAACATAAACAAATTATGTCATATTAATTCTGATTCGATGAGATTTGCCGCCCTGAGTTAGGTTTCACCAATAAGGTTAATTCATTACGTCATTATCAGAATTACCATTAAATTCATTAATTGAAGTCCCTAATTAAAGACAAAGACCTTTCCTTTAATTGTTTAGTCAAACCGTTGATGTATTGAAATAACATATGAATAAGTGAGGTTAAGTGCATATATCATTCTAACATACGAGTCGCTGTTTTCCGATTAGTGGTTTTAGAGATATTTGACACGCTTTATGCTGAGACGTCATTACGGAAAACTATTAATTTAACGTATGGAAAATGTTGCATTCATTTACTGCACGATTTTTCACAGTCTACTTTATGAATTCATATGAAGTTTCTAAATTCCAATCTCACAATGTGTCGAAATTTATAATTCGCTAGATTTCACGCGCTGAGCTGGTTTCAGCTTAATCTGCGTTATGTTTGTGATGCTGAATCGATCACAGCGCCTCTGGTGAGCATTTGATGAACGACGATTGTAAACAATATGGCAGCTCTCTTGAGCATGAAAGTATTCAATATTACACGAAATAATTCCTTATACTCACTAAGGCAAACAAAATTACATGAAAGTTTATTAATTATGTTAGCACAGGTAAAGGCAAATGTGAATTATATTGAGTAGAAAATATCTGCATTGCCTTAAAACATTAACCTTACATTCTTAGGCTATATGCTTATGTTTCAACACTCTTTTGTCATCTACATTCCAAAATGGCAGCACGTAAATCTGTTTGCATTCGTCAATTAACAGACGAACTAAGTGAACTAGAAGAAAGTGATAATCCTGTGTAAATAAGCCTACTATCTTAACTGTTAAATATCAGAAAACAGTATGTGCACAAACGCAACTTTTGTTATCAATTTGTGTGTTAGCTAGAGGAGCTGACAAAGGCGTACCTCAACAGGTTATTATTATGTGATGATCAGGGTTAGGATTTTTAGGTGCAAATTTTATATGAAAAAAGGAAGGGAAAAGGTGCTAAAATAAGGTAAAAAAGGGGACAAAAAGGTGCTATTTTACTCAAGTAATTAAAAAAATCTATCTTCAATTAACAGTTATTGAGTTGCGAAAAAACACATCAAATCATCACTCACCAGAAACAGTAAAATACAGGAAGCTGTTGTACTTCAAGACATTGAGCATCTCTACATTTTTAAAAATAAGCCTGTTTCTATTAGGACATAGAATGTCTTTGTACATGCTAAAGCTTCTTTCGACATCCACAGAAACCAGTGGGGCAAACTTTGTATTCACTCGGAATGGCAACTCTACACATGTGGCAAATTCCTCAACATCCGGATTTTTCTGAAGACTAGACTCAAGTTTGTCTTTAGCAAAGCCCTCTAACTGGTCCCTCACTGAAGTGAAAATATCACATTGTTTTTCCTTTTCAAGACCTTGTTCTTCCAATTGTTTGATAACTGCAGTCAAGTACTTGTAACCATGGACACAAAATAGTTCTGTCTCCAAATTCTGTATTTTTTCCGGTAGCAGAAGTTGTTGGGCCTTGGAAATCGCACCTGCGTCTGCTGGATCCAATGAAACCACAAAATCCTTAATCTTGTCAAAATTCTCACACAACATAACAGCACACTGAATCCATGATCCCCAGCGAGTAATGACCGGGAATTTTGGAAGGGGGAGGCCAGTGATTTCCTTGTAGGCAACAACACGACTCGGAGCTTTCTGCAGAATCTTCTTCAGGGCAGAGATGTATTCATTTGCAATGTCGTATTCATTCCTTATGGATTCACAAACCCTGTGAAGGGCATGGACTAGGCATGTCACATGCTTTAACTTAGGGAACAAAGGTTTCAATTGGTTAATTGCTGAAACCATGTATGGAGCCTGGTCTGTAACCACCAGAAGAAGCTTTTCAAATGCGATACCACTTGGCCACAGGTTTTGACAGACGTCCATGATTGATTGCATTACTGTACTGGCGTTGGCTTTCTCCAGTTCGTACATTTTAAACAACATGGGCTTAATGTTCTTCCCTGATAGGGGAAAAACTAAAATGTTCAAAACATATCGTTCCATTGAGTCTGTAGTTTCATCCAATATGATTCCCACATCACAATCAGTCACTTTCTCCTTGATGGTTTTTATGGTTTCTTGGTAAACAGGCTCCATGTAGTTTCTTCTTATAGTACTCTCATCAGGCACTGACATCTTTGTGTATTTTTCAAGGAATCCTTTGAAAGTCGGATGGTTTACCTTATTGAGTGGAATTCCCGCTTGTGTAAGAGCAGCACATAAATCAATGTTGAATTCCTTCAAATTTTGAGTTTTCGATGAACACTGTTCAATCGCATTCCGTAATAAAGGTTGTCGCGATTTATTTGCTTGAAGTGTCTTGTTCTTTTGATGCTTAGAAGTGGAAATGTGTTGTTTGATGCGGTCTCGCTGGTGTTTTTCATCTAACAAAATTCCTGAATCGCAAATGCTACACCGTATTACAGTTCCATCTGTTTCTACGGAATCTTGTTTGAATTCCTGAGACAGAGAAAATAACCGGGCTCTGGACACCTTAGGCATGGCAAAAATACACTCATTTAATCACATATTTGCACTCACGATCAACAGACTACTGACTGGTGAAGTCAAGAAGATGGAAGTGAGAGAAAGAGGATTTGCGTATACACAATATTTTTTTATATAATAAATTATAATTTGGTGGAATGAAATACTCATTTCCATTGTAGCAAGCTGTTTGTTTCGGCAAAGTGAAAGAGAATTTGCGCGGACACACAATATTATTGTTGATGGAATGAAATATGCATTTCCATTGTAGGGAGCTATTTGTTTCGGCAAAGTGAGAGAAAGAGGGTTTGCACGCACACACGTATTATTTTCTGTTGTTGCAGGTGTGCTTTCAGTCCCGCTTTTACTGGAAGTAAAATGGAATGAAACTCACAAGTCATTCATAACGCTTTATAATGATAAAATGCACTCTAGAAGAATATTGATAAGCTACAGTATATGAAAAAGGGGAAGAAAGGGGATTATGGGCACTGTTGAGAAAAAAGGGGTAAAAGGTACCAAAAAAGGGAAAAAAGGTGCTACAAAAATGTCTCCATTCTCGACTATAGATAAAATCTCACACTGTGGTATCTTTCCGAAGAGCTTTAATTTACCCTACGAAAAAAGGTGCGCACCTAAAAATCCTAACCCTAGTGATGATATAGAGTTTAACAATGGCCTGTATAGTGTTTACTGATCGGTCAAAATATATATTTTAAAAAAACTGATGTTTTTGCTACATCGATGTTTCTCGTCGACATCGATGTTTTTGTAACAAAAAGAAGATTAATGGGCTACCTTGGTTCTAAGATATAATTTTATTTACAGGAGCTTAATTTCCCAAAACATTGATTTTTTACATCGATTGTTTTCATGGAAATACTTCTGTTTATTTATGAATTTTGCCTTATTTTCTGATAGCATGGCATTTTTTAAATATATATCTTTTTTTGTCTAAATACATCGATGGTTTCAGGTCGATATTATCGTCATATCGATGTTTTCAGGTCGATATATCATCATATCGATGGTTATCTCCGATTTTAACCTCGATATTTTAACTATCGATGCTCATCCCTAATGGGAACCTTTTGCGTGCAGTTAAAAATTTGTCCCCAAGAGCGCAGCAGGGTCTGAGGAGGTCCTCCCATCTCGTTCTGCCATATGCTTATGCGTATCAATAGATGTGAATAATGTTGGCTTTCCTATAAAAACTGGCGATTAATAACGTTTAAGTTATATTCCAGAAATCAGATACCTATATTCTGCCTAGGAGAGTGTGAGATCGCCAGAAAAAGTATTGATTTGTTAAAAGAATTAAATAATTAATGTCTGTCTGAAGTAATAATTGGTCGTAATTATTAAGTCGAAAAGAACCGGTGGGGTGTGAGCAAAAACAGGAACTATAATTATTTTGCAGTGGCAGAGACATGTGTAGCTTAGTGACAAATAATTAAAAATATTAAAATTATTCCTGTATATCGCGATGACATCATTTTGTATTCGTTAAATGGTGAAGAAATATTTCAAATTTTATGAAACATTTAAAACTTGTTGTACAATATTTCACAAAGAAAACATCCCATCTTCTTTAGATTTATAACCATAGTCGTAAATATGTTAAACAAATTCTTTATACCGTAAGTCATTTTTAAAAAGATATTTAGGTTCATGGTTGTTTGCTTTCACAATATTCTGTATCGTATTTCAGCTTTCGGTTATGGATTTACTGTGTGGTAAACAGATGCTAATATTTTAATAATATAACACAGTAGTTATAGAAAGTAAAGAACTTGGATACAAATGTGTAAATATTTTGTTCCTATTATCATTAATATTTTATAAATAAATTTACGTTACGTTCGCTTGCTTCTAAATAATATCCTTTAAAGGCTTACGAATAAGACATGCTCTAGAATTATAGCTGTCATTAAGCTTTTGTGTGGAAAACAAATAAAAATCAAAGTATTTGAATAGTGTATCATATTAGTAGAATAGAATACAATAGAATTTTATTTACGCATTCTTTTACATACATGGTTATCTACATCCACTTTAAACATCTCTTGTCTATAAGTCTAGCACTACTCACTAAGAATCCCCTCATACTATACCCCCTGGGTTTAGTGTATGAATGGGGATTCTGGTTAACTTACCACACCTTTCTTGGTTATCATATTAGTAATAGAATGTTCTTTTCATGAAGTCAACGTAATATGAAAGAAGCTGGAATGTCAAAATAAGGTAATAAGGAAATGGTTTTCTTTTGATTATTACTATAGGCCTAAATGCGTAGGCCTAATATTTTTAACGTCAACGCCCATCCATAATATAGGTTCATACTTTTTGCTTTAGAATTATATTGCATAAGTTTCAGAATTATGGCTCGCAGGGAATTGTTATTCATTGTACTGGGTTCTCATATGCTAATAATTCAAAATACTATGTTCTCTTCGATTCGAGTTAAAATATCTACGTGCATCGGTAATTCCAGTTCTAATATAGTGTTTACATAACATTAATGTGCATTATAAAAGTGAGTTGTATATAATAACAGTGTAGTTGATTTATTTATATTTATATTTTTTATTTTTTGTATTTAGAGGGAAAAATAGCCAGTGCCAATTGCTAGCATAGAAAGGAAAAATATGCTTTGACGTCTTCTTTAAAATATATAGGCCTATATATATTTTTAATCTTCAATTTACAAGAACAACCAATGTCTGTAAGAATAATTCAGTTTTGAAATTGTTTCAATTTTACGATTTGTTTTAATGTTTGCAATGAAAAAACTTACGAATTTAAATAAAATATTAATAATATTATTATACAAATTATAAAAAATGTGAAACAGAAATATGTGAATTTTTGTTATGAAGTTGATAAATTAAGTAAGTTAAATTTACCAAATACTGTCCATAGAAGTAATTTTGTATCATAGTTTGAAAGAGAATAAATGGTTGAGTTTCCTGCTGGGCGAACTTTCTGTTTAAAGCAACAGAACATAAGTGAATCTTGTCCATTTGATGAAGATATTTGAAACATGGCCTTCTGTTGTAGATAATGAGACTACTACTTCTTGTCAAGTTTTAGTCTTTGTAAAAATGATTAAGATAGTGAGTTTGAAAGTGTTGAGCGAGGAGATTTGAAGGAAATCATAGACTATTAACTATTAGCATCCGTTTAATCTTCCTTATATTTTATAACCATATATTTCGTAAAGCATATGTGTACACCTCTGTTTTACACAGAGGATCGTCACAACATGTTTTCTGGCATTCTGATTGATGTTTAAGTAGTCTGTTCCATTATGTTCAATGGACAGCAGACGACATGCTTGGACCTCTTTTGACCCTGCTGCCACCTATCGGGAGTCGCTGACAGAAAGGTTCCCATTGAAAGCTAAATTTTACAACTGTTATTTTATTTCGGGGGTCCCTACCTAGAGCCCCAGCCTTGGCTACGTCCCTAACCGGGGGGGGAGATAAAAGGGCATTCCCCTACCTGTTACTTTTTTGTTATATTACGTAGTTAATCGCCAGATCACTTCCCACTTGTAGGGGAACTCGTGTAACTGTAACAGTAACGTAACTGTTCCAAAAAAAGTAACAGGTTCCCATCTCTACTATCTTCCCCCAAAGAGGCGCCTGCGCAATGGCAGCCCAAGCCAGATAAAACAAAATAATAAATAATAAAACAAAATTCCCTCATAACTGACATTCATGCCAACCAATTAGTTTTTACCGATTGTTTCATATGGTATTGTGAAGAATAGAGAAACGGGGGATTAATATATGGCTGGGGAAACGGTAACACTTCGAGAAAACCTGCCAAGATCCCCATTTTCTCCACCACAATTTCACATGATCCACCGAGATTAATTCCGGTTCCTGATGAAAGGCTAGCGGTCTACCCACTCAGCCATGAGGGCGGGTAAGTAGTTTTTGGAACGCTGGAAGCTGCAATTGCACTCTATCGTCAAAGAAGGTCATAGCAAATTTTGGCCAAAGTACTCTTGCTATTGTTCGTTGTTCGCTGTTCATGGGTATATTATATAAACTTGCAAGAGAGACCTATTTCATAGAGGACCTACGACTACAGCTAATGCTACCCAACACGACCGCATACGAGGAGGTACTACAAGAACTCAATTGCAAGAAACAAAAGATCTGGAGTGACTTCTATGTCACCACGGCAATGATATCTAAGGAGTGGATGAACGCAGCTTACGAACTGAGGCACACACCACACAGTCACACGATTTGCAACTCATGGGTTTCACCATAAGCTGTGTATGACTAGAACTAGTCCACCAAGTTATCTTTGCATGCAGAAAATATGTGAGGAATGTGCCTTACATCTCGATCTCCCTCCTTTGACGTTGCCACTTCCTTTTCACTGAGTTCAGTCATTTGGCTACAAGAGGGGTGCTGAGAACTCCTGTGTTTTTAAATGACCTCTCACGTTCGGCAATCGCCGTCGAAATGAATAATCTGGCAACCATGTCCCAACTGGGGAAAATGAGCTGTCCCTTCTTTCACCCCCGCCGCCACGCTGCCACTTCCTGTCCACTGTGTTGGGTTATTTGGCTGGAAGAGGGGCGCTGAGAATTACTGTGTTTTTAAATGACCTGACATCTCAGACAGTCACTGTCCAAATGAATAATCTGGCAACCATGTTATGATCTTTCGCCACCTGCTTCCCCTACATCCCTTCCGTATAGTGGTAGCTGGACGACACTAGCGCTAAACACTTCCCCTATCGCCGTGCAGATTTAACTTGGTGGCATCCCACGCAGCACGATATGTATAATATACGTATATTTTAGAGCTACATATATATCTTACGATTGGTCAAAGTCAAAACGTAAATTATACGTATATTTTATGTCCAATATATACATGTATAAAAACTGTTGTAATTTAATCCTGCTTTATATTTATAATATATCAAAATTAAAGTTACTGTTACATAAGTAAGATTAAATATAAAACAAAATCGATTCGATTGTTCATTTGTAACATCAAAATTACCTACAAACTATACGTAAATTTTACGTCTAGAATTGTACATTGTAAACACCGGTTTATTGTGTTTTACTCTAGTAAATCGATTTGGTTAAATTAAGGGAACGCAATAAAATTTACTCACGCTAATCAGAAATTAATTTAAAAAATGGTTTAAAATGATTACATCCGTACATTCAGTAGAACTATTTTTTATGACTGGCGGCCATCTTGTCTGTGACGTCAGCAATGTAGATCTGCCGATTCAAGGTTGTTTGTTGGCTGTTGGCTGTTGGCTGTTGGTGGTTGCGTGTATAAGTTTCTCTTTTATAGTGTTTTATTAACAAGAAATTGTGTGTGGAGAGAATTGCACTGTTCTGTTGCAACTACTCCCTATGTATATAACATAGAAACGAAGAATAAATGTACATGTGTGTGTATTTAAAGCTGACGAAATATTATGCAAGGTGCAGTGATCTGTAGGGTAATACCCTAGATCCTAGAATACATTTCCTAATTTAGGCCTACCTGAATGTTTGTGAAGACCTGCTCCTTCATGTAGAAGATTAAATGAGGCAGAAGAAAAACATTTACACATAAAACAGTACTGCTAAGTCCCTGTGCAAGATTTGTTTCACATATATAAATTGGCCTATCATAACCTCAACGACTTGCAAACTGATTTATAATACAGATGCTGTGGTAATTAGCTCTGATCATAATAATTTACGATAACGCTGCTAAAGTATTTCTTAATTGTTTCAGGAATTCACAATGCCTAGGTGCTGTAGTGTTGCTGGTTGTAAAAGGAACTACAAGTCACAACATGAAAGTGTTAGTACATTTTCTTTACCAAAAGACGAAGAACTTAAGAAGACATGGCATAGAAAGATTCCTACAGACTTTACAGGGGTAAGCAAGCCTGTTATTTGTGTGAAGTATTTTCCTGAAGAGAGTGTGACAAGAACAGAGACATTTGTAGTTAACGGTGAAATAAAAACATTTCCTAGAACTTGCCCTAAACTGAAACTTGGTGCAGTACCATCAATATTTCCTAATCTGCCTGAGTACTTGTCAAGACCAGGTCCATCATGCAGAAGATTAATTGATGCAGAAGAAGAAAATTTAAACCAAGCAGTTGCAGAAAGCTTAAAAGAACTTAAAAGTTATGTTGAATGACAAGCTCTGCATTGTTTGGAAGATGTGATGCAGTACTTCCTAAGTGTAACAGAAGGACTTAAAGGGCAGTGGATTAGCATAATGGCAGTAGAAAGGCTAGTGCTGTGCTTAATGGATGTTAATGATGATGTTCCAAAGATTCTTGGTTCAGTGTGTATTATGAGCGATCTCAGTGTTTTGCTTACAATAAATAATTGCAAAATACCTCAGCAAGAAGTCCCAAAAAACTGCAAGATAGTAAGCACAAAAAGTGTTCTTGATGACATTTTTAGTTATTGATATCTCATGTATTGATAGTATATGTAAAATGTATGTGAGCAGTGTACATTTATGAACCAAAGGCCCTATATAGGCTACATAAATTATATATAAAATATACGTTTGATAGATCATCTTGACATATTTTTTACGTATAGATATTGTACATCAATAGTATGTATGCGATTGTTCGTATAATTGATATATATTATATGTCTGTATTGACATGAATAGACGTACAATATACATCAAAAAGTGGGACATTTGAGCGTATATTATACGTAGATTTTATTTAACCAATATGTGCGATATACATTACCTAGATCTAGGGATAACGCAATTTTTACATATATTTTACGTATGTGTGCTGAGTGGGATAGTACCACCAGCCAACTGAGGGATGCGTATGCCTGCTGTGTGAGGCAGAATGTGGAAGATATCACGCCTTGTGGTGCAAGAAGAGAACCGTCTCACTCACGAAATTCTGCAGCGAGTGAAATACACAATCCCATGCTCATTTGTGCGCAATTCCACCATCATTAATTATATAATATAAGAATGCGCACATATGTGCAATTGTCATTCTTTACTGATTTCCATCAGTGATTTTGTTCTGTTCTTACATTTTTCTAAGTGGTAGCGCTCGCATGGCTTGTCACATAATGCACACACACACAGTAATTGTTTGGTTCATGGTATGACCTGTTCATGGGTATATTTTGTTATTGTTTTCTTGATGTTGGTATAACCAAATACTCTCAATAAGAATACCGCCCACACTACTCTATTCCCATTGTTCAAAATGTCCACTAGCACAGAGGTGCCATCTGTTGAGTAGGAGTGGGCAGCAGTCTCAAGCTACTTAATGAACCTATATAGCTGCAAAATAAATTCGTTTTTTAAAGTCCTGATGACACAGTAACTTATTTATGTGCTTGATAATGCAGGAATTTGGTCGGGAAATAACATAATTTACACTACAGCTAAACTAACTTAATTAAATTACGATAACGCTAATTTTTTAAGTAAAACTTCTTTAGCCGCGGTAGGGGTAAATCGAGATCTTGTGTAACGCTCAAAATCGTCACGAAATTAGTGAGGTGTGACGGAACGGACTGCACAGAAAACAATCAAGTCAATTATTAGGCTTATCCAAAACTGAAAAAGTCCAAAAATTAAAAATCGAAAATACAAAATTTAAAAAATTTAAAAATCCAAAATTAAAATATCCAAAAAATAAAAAATCAAAGATTCAACATTTAAATAATCCAAAATTAAAAAATTAAAAGAACCAAAATTAATAAGTCCAAAATTAAAAAATTAAAAATCCAAATATCCAAAATTTAAAACATAAATATCCAAAATTATAAAATCTAAAATCTAAAAATATAAAATATAAAATTAAAATCGAAAATTTTAAAATCCACAAACTAAAAAAATTCAATGATCTAAAATGTAGAAAAATCCTAAATTAAAGAATTAAAAGATAAAAATTTTTTAAAAATTTTCAAAGTCCAAATGCCCAATATTAAAAAGTCGAACAATCCAAAATTTGAAAAATCCAAAAATCCAAAATTGAAAAAATTAAAAAAGTTTCACTTCTCTCGCATGGCGTTCCACACTCACTTTTCTTTTTATAAGTGCCTATCGAAACTAATTGTTTCACTTTAATACATTTTCGTGAAAATCAGCTTTCAATTTTAATTCATAGCATTTGCAAAATACTTTGTACAATATGTACTTTTTTTAAATTTGAAATGTTTACATGTAAAACAATTCGGATGGTAAGCCAATGAACATCTGAATGAATCAGTCTTGTACACACTCTAATATAACGATTTTACTTATGTCACTCTAAAAGAACTCTTCATATTTTCATCTACACGTACCTTTACATCTGCTGAGAAGCATTTAATTTTAATATCCATGTATACCACGGAACTGCATTCACAAGCTTATTATAATACGAGGGGGATCCAGGAAATAACGACCGTTTTGTTGTAGTAATTAAAAAAATCATATTTATTTGAAAAAAACAAAGTCTGTTACATAACTGAAGCTTCCTTTACTTCTCTACATTGTAATGAAGCAAATGGCTGCGTGCCAAATAGACGGTAGAAAACCATTCCTAAACAAAGGAAGGGTTGGGGGACCGCAACTAATCGATATTGAACATTTTCATGATTATCGATACTGCCCTGAATTTATTTGAATTACAGAAAAAGGAGAAGTGCGCATGCGTGGACGGCGAAACGACGGGAGAGGAGTGGAACCTGAAAAACAGTTAAAGAGTACGTCTCTGACTACGAGAGAGAAAGGTTGAAGAGAAGGAGGTGAGGAGACGAGATTGGAATGTGTGACAGCGGTAGAGGCGCCCTGGCATGATGGTTTGTCAGACTTTCATCTAATGAAATTCTGAAGGGGAATTTCACTGACGCGACTATATGGAGATAGTCGTTAGTTGGAAGAACACATCACGTCAGCCGGTACGAGAGACCGCTACAGCGAACACCAGCTGGGGAAAGAAGAGTGGGTCACGGCTGCTTAGTCTGGAATAAAGGAAGATGTGGACATCAGAAAGTGGATGGAAACAACTCAGGATCAGAGGATAAGTTGGTCACCACCCGTTGAGTATAATCACATAAACATTTTTGTTGTTGTTTTGGGAAGTGGAAAAGATTTTGAGGCATTGTTATTTAAAGCCGGTTTCTAAGAAATGTGTGGCGACTAGACGCCGTAATGAAAGGTAAAAGAGAAGGGTTAGAAGATAGATGTGATTAGTCTAGGGTGAGGTAGTAAATTACAGTAATCCAATCAGTTTCCATTTCTGGTCTAAGTTAATTACAAAAAGAGCAGTCAGGAGTAAAACCGTGAATAGTAAAGATAAATCTCTATACTTTAGGTTGCTATGGGTAATTGTCCCACGAATGAATACATAGCTAGGGGCAGTTGGTGATGCTCATACAAACTTTGTTTTTTATAAGACAGGACGCGAGGGGAGTAAGGAAGAAGGGTAATAGGGGCTTACTTAGTATTGCTTACGAGGGCCTCTCCCACTTGGTTTTCGTTAGGTGACAGGTGATTATCTATAAGTGGATTTCATGCTGGCCTGTAATGTTGAGTTGTTTTTTTTAAGAGATTTATCGAAGAGCAGGAATTGTATGGAATATGGTAGAGGGGGATAAGAAGGTGAATATTGAGAGGCAGAAGAGGGCCTATGAGTAACAGTACATTAGGCGCATACCATTGGAAGATTTACATGTTAGGATAGAAGCAGAAGTTCACTCAAGGGTTATAAAGAGAGAGTTACTGACCTGGGGCGTGAGTTAGTTTCGGTTAGAATTCTAGAGAATTTAGAAACAAGAAAATTGGGTGCCCATGGAGTAGAGTAGTAACCTGAAAAGTATGGAAACCCGAGTAACATAAAGTAGGTAAACTAGAGCAATGGTATAAATTAAAAGGGAACTCTGCTTAATGGAAAGGAGATAAAAGATAATAAATAATAACTGGTTAGGTTAGACTGGTTAGGTTAGAAAGAGGAGACTTGGTAATTCTGGGTAGTGAATAGATGATAAGTGGTTTCAGTAGCACGTACTAGAAATTACTCCAAAAGAAAAAAAAAAGAGAACAAGGGTGAGGTGAGGGAGCGCCGGAAGTGTCCCAAATAAAGTGAATATAAACCTAGCATAAAAAGATTTATGAGAAATTGTGAAAGTCATCGGTGTTGGAGGCGAACAACGGCCCCACGTGCCTCTAGGAGAGAGAGTGTCAGGGACCTCTGACATCGATTGTTAAAATTGTATTTTTGTTTGCGGCCCATTAATATTTTCCCGGTTGCAGGAGGGGAGTCAGATTGTTTGTAACTCAAGATCTAGACGCCGCCCCTGTATCGGTGGTCTATCACCCCAGTCACTCTGTGGGTATAGGCCTAAACTTCCGTTTCTTTCTTCATAACATTGTCTTTCCTATTTATCTTTGAGTACAATTCTTCATAGACTACAATGACTAGTGGACTGGTATAGGAGAAATAGGTGGAATCATTGAGTATGATAGGTCAAGTCAATGACTGAATTATGAATTGAAAATCTTTATTCATTCGGAAGAAAGTATAACATATATATTGAAATGTTTTGAAATTGCAAATGGAAAAGATTACGCAAGTTAGTAGTAAAGTATAAGGGTAAAGTGAGATGTTCTAGTAGACACCTGGAAATAAAGAAAGGAAAGAGATTAAAGTAATTAATTAAGAATTTGTCTTGTATAACAAGGAACACATTCATACAGGTAAACTGGGCTACTAACCTGGTAAATAGGAACTGAATACTAATCTTTCTAATAAAAGTGTTGAATGGTTAATGTTCTTCGGATCTGATGATCTGAAGATTTTAAGGATGAGTAGTTGTTAAAAAGGGGAAAACCCAAGAGTAAGTGTAATTTATTGTAAATCAGATTGTTATTGTTGAAAAAAAAGAAAACAGAAGAAAAAAAAATTAAATAAATTATGGTTATTGTTATGCAAAGTAAATTATCGTGAAGTTCAGATTTTTGACCCCTAACGTGGTAATGGTTTGAGAGCCACTGATTTTTGGGCTAAGTTACATAATAATAAAAGGACAGAGCCGAATCCATTCCCATCTCCACTGTTAAATTAAAAAAAGCTAGCCGAGAGGCCTGTAGGTACATAGCCTGTGTATCTATAATTTAATTTGTGACCGGGCCCGTCATAACATAATCACCACCCACATTTAAAAATTTGTCGTATCTGTTCACTAGCTTTAGAATTCCCGTGTTATACTCCTCTGCCGCCAGTTCATTAAGCCAGGTGTTCACTGTCTTCTTCAACTCTTCATCACTTCCAAAACGCGTACCACCCAGAAAGTCTTTCAGCTTAGTGAAAAGGTGAAAATCGCTAGGAGCAAGGTCTGGACTATAGGGCGGATGATCAAAGATTTCCCAACCGAATTGATCCAGCAATTCTCGAGTTGCAGCAGCAGTGTGCGGGCGGGCGTTGTCGTGAAGAAGCGCAACTCCTCTCGAAAGCATTCCTCGCCTCCTGTTTTGGATGGCTCGCCGTAGTTTTCGTAAAGTCTCACAATAACGATTTGCATTGATCGTAGTGCCTTTTGGCATGAAATCCAGCAAAAGAACACCTTTGCGATCCCAAAAGACAGTAGCAATGATTTTTTGTGTTGAGAAAGTCTGTTTGAATTTTCTCGGTTTCTTGGGTGATGAGGGATGATGCCACTCACGTGATTGGCGCTTGGTCTCTGGGGTGTTGTGAGACACCCAGGTCTCATCACCATTCACAATTTGATCAAGAAAGGCGTCTCCATCCGTGTGATATCGCATCAAGAATGTCAATGCTGAGGCCATTCTCTGAGTTTTGTGTTGGTCATCAGTTACCGTGGAACCCATCGTGCACAGATTTTGTGGTAGCCAAGATGTTGCGACACAATTTCACCAAGCAAAGAACGAGAAATGTCAGGAAAGGCAATAAGCAATTCGTCGAGTGATGTGCGCCTGTCTTGCAAGATTCTGTCGTTCAGGTCTTCTGTGATGAGGGATGGGCGTCCGGGTCGAGTTTCATCGTGGACATTTGTTCGCCCATTGTTGAACATTTCGCACCATTTTCTCACATTTCTTTCATTCATTACAGTATCACCATACACTTATTTCAATTGCCGGTAAATTTCTGCAGGTTTCAAATGTTTGGCATTCAAAAATCGAATCACACTCCTCACCTCAGAGTCGGCGGGATTATCAATCACGTCGTTCATTTGAAATGAACACAAAATGCACAATGGCGACTTGTTGCAACCAGTACTCGCAACATTATGATAATACATGTGAAGGAAGTCAGTTGACCTTCAAACAAGGAAGGGGAGTCAGCTGCGCGGCGGGTATGCGCGAACGGTCGTTATTTCCTGGACCCCCCTCGTATTTACTTAATGCTAGAACACGATACATTTTTCACAATTATGATTATTAAAATGTACTGTTAATGTAAGTTGATGTATATGTGGATATTTGGTACTGTAGATCTTGTGGCACTAGTGGCAGTGTTATAATTAATACTTTTACTGATTTGTGTCAGTTCAACACTAGTTCCATAACCACCGGCATGGATGTCAACTCATATAAAGATTCCTCTGGAAACATACACGTGAGTTTAAACATGACTGATCAGTGCTTATCAATACAAGAAGACAGTTCTCAAATGGAAACTACAAATAATGATTATGAATTAAATAAGGCGAGTGAGACAACTCCCACTCAACATAACCTTCATAAGTTTCCCAACAATCAGCATATTCATATAAAACAAATGACAGTTCCGGAATCGAAGAAAATGGCAAGAATTAATCCTGTCAAACTTTCCAAGTTGTTACTATCACAGAGTAGTAACGCAACCAAAACGGGTTTTAACACAAATGACATGCTTAATGTTGCTTCTACTTCACAAAGTAACAAACGTCCCTGTTTTGACTCATCAGTGCAAAGTTCATTTGTACCTACTATTCCTGTTCATAATAGATTTCAAGCATTAGCGAAACATGATGATATAAGGGAAGTAGATAATGTCCCTAAGGATAGTAAAGTAAAAATACCTCCCATTTGTTTGCAATATATTGCAAATTATCAACTCCTCATACAACACATCCACAATCATGTTAAATCTGAGTTTCACACTGAATTGAAAGGATCGACAATAAAAGTTTACTCATCTACAACGGATGATTTTCGAGCTTTGACCTTGTATTTTGATTCCATCAAACAACAATATTTTACATACAAAAACCCTGCTGATAAGAAGTTAGGAGTGAGTATAAGGAATTTGCCTTACTCATTAGATGAGCAAGAGATTAAAGATGCACTACAAGAACTAAATTACCCAGTACATAAAGTAACACGTCTCCTAGGGAGAAACAAGCAACCAACACCACTTTGCGCCGTAGAACTAGATGAAAATGATAAAGGTAAATCTATTTTAAATTTAACACGACTGCTCTATAGTGTAAATAAAGTTGAAATCAGAAGAAAATCGAAAGAAATACCGCAGTGTAGTCGTTGCCAAAACTATGGGCACACTAAAAACTAATGCCAGCTTCAACCTCGTTGTGTGAGGTGTTTGGAAGCTCACCATTTTTCTGAATGCCCCAAACCCAAAACAAATCCTCCGAAATGTGTGAACTGCCACGAAGAACACCCTGCAAACTATAGAGGGTGTAGGCACTATTTACAACTAAAAGAAAGACTATCTCAGTCGCATAATAATTCTAGATTAGGGCAACAGCAGCCTACGGAGAGAACGTCTCGTGCTACTCCCACTTCTTCAGCCTATCTGCCTCAACAATCAACTTCTCAAGGAAATACTGAACAAAGACATCAGCAACAACCATCGTCTAGACAGTCGTCAGGTTTGTCACATCGCAGCTTTGCAGATGCGGTGAATTACTCTGTGTTTAATGAAAGTCAGCCCTCAATTCCTCCACCTTCACATACCAGTGTTTCATCTTTGCTTGGTGATCTTTTAAACAGAATGATCCCTCACATTATCAGTTTTATAAATTCGCATCTGCCAACAATCCAGCAATTCGTTATCTCTCTTTTGTCATCTACATTCCAAAATGGCAGCACGTAAATCTGTTTCCATTCGTCAATTAACAATAGTGAACTGGAATGCTAATGGTCTTCGAATGAAACGAGCTTTTTTCATTACTTTTTTATCAATTCACAGCATTGACATTGCATGCGTCACAGAAACACACTTTTTATCAAATGAGACTTTTAATGTTCCTGGTTATAAAATATATCGGAAAGATAGAACTGCTGACACTGCCTCCGGTGGAGTAGCTATATTAATAAAGCGTAGCATTAATCATCATGCATTGCTTTTACGAGACGTTCATGAACTTGAAACAGTTGGCATTAAAATTTATTGTCATGACAGTGACGACTTTGTTCTCATATGCGCATATAAGCCTCCGAAATTTATACTGAATGTTCAATATCTGGCACTACTCTTTCCAACAACAGGTTCAACTCTCCTATTGGGTGACCTTAATTGCAAACATGTATCATGGGGCTGCAGAGTTACAAATCCTAATGACACTCGTCTTTTAGACTGCATCAATGCATATTACATGGATTACATATATTAGCACCGAGTGAGCCAACATATTATTCTTATAATCCAGCTGTAAAGCTTGATATTCTCGACATTGGAATTCATAAAAATATGCAATATCCAACATACGTCTCATCCTTAACAGAACTTGACTCAGATCATTGCCCAGTGCTGATTACATTCCAATTAAACCCAAATGTAATAAGCCAGAATCCTCGACTCATAGATGGTTACGTTAATTGGGACAACTTTCAGTCAACACTAGATTCAAAATTGTCTTCAGCTTATAATCTACAAAAAAACAACAGATATTGACAATGCTGTACAGTGTTTTACAAATTCTATTTGCTCTTCCATTAAAGACGCAAAATGTATCTCTAACAGGCCAAGATTCCGTTTCTATCTACCTAGACACATACTTCAATTAATTCAAGAAAAACATAGAATTCGTAGACAATGGCAGCGTGAAAGGCGGCCATGGCAGAAAACGAAACTCAATAAACTTATATGTAGTGTTAAATTTGAACTAGAGAAGCATCGCCTAAATTCCTACCAAACTTATTTATCAACTCTACTAATGATAATACTCTCTGGCAGGCTACAAAACGAGTTCTACGCGAGCCCGTAACTATTCCTTCCCTGCGTGTAGCCTCTCAGGTATATTTAGATACTGATACAAAATCCAACATCCTGGCTATGCATTATGAAACTACATTTAGTCCTAATATGAGTGACGATGATGCCAATACCAAAAACATTGAAAATGAACTTCAGGAAAATATGAACAAACCCACAGTGCCAAATAAAGTTGACTTTACCTCTCCCCAAGAACTAATCGATGTTATAAAACGCCTTCCTAATAAAAAGGCTCCAGGACATGACCTAATACCCAATATTGTATTAAAAACCTTACTAAAAAAGCATTGGCATATTTTACTTCAATTTACAATGCTTCAATGAGAATTGGGTATTTCCCTCGGATATGGAAACTTGCAGAAATAATTGTTTTCCATAAACCTAACAAATCGAAACATTTACCATCTAGCTACCGCCCAATCAGTCTGCTTCCAACATTATCAAAACTCTTTGAAAAAATACTACATAAAAGGATGTCAAAGTTTGTTTACTCCAATAACATTATCCCAGCATTCCAGTTTGGTTTTCGACCAAAACATTCTACAACGCATCAATTATTATGAATCACCGAATCCATCGTTAAAGGTTTTGATAGAAGAGAACATACTGCTGCAATTTTTCTAGATATTGCTCAAGCCTTCGACAGGGTTTGGCACGAAGGATTGCTGCTAAAATTATATAGAATTGGCCTACCAGATTATCTTATACATACTGTCAAAAGTTTTCTAACAGAGCGCCAATTTCTGGTACGTATTGATGGTTTCAAATCAACTCTCCGGCCAATAACTGCTGGAGTACCACAAGGCTCAATATTAGCTCCTTTACTATTTAACATCTTTATGTACGATCTTCCAACATTAGAATCTACGTGTACAGCAATGTACGCAGACGATACAGTTCTCTTCTGTTCACATTCTGTTATAAATACTGCTATCAGTTCTCTTCAGACATCACTATCTTTAATGACGGAATGGTTCACAATGTGGCGCATATCGCTAAATGTCAACAAAACAGAAGCGAAGATCAGTGGCGGCTATTCAGGTGAAGTAGGTGAAGTAGCACTTCACCAGTATTTTTCCTTTACAATACGTATTTTTAAAGTTTATTTCCCATATCTCGAATGTTGGTTTTTACTATAAATGCATTTATGTAATTTTGTATTGCCCGCCACGAGTGATGTTAAAGGAGGAGGCGCCAGAGAGCTCTCGAGTCTTGCAAAGAAGCACGAAGCAGAACTAGCCTTGATTCACTTCCCCTGTTCCATGGGTAGTCTGGTCCACTAAAAATGAAGCTAGCTGATGCTGCAAGCAGCATTTTTCTCGCTTATCCCACGTCCATGCTGAAGGGATCAGAATACCCACGAAGGTGTCGTCCTTCGGCTTCATGATGCGCGCGCTTACCACAGCAAGCTGCTACAATGACAGTGTGTGGCGGGTTTCATACCTACTCCTCTTCTGCTAACAGCTCCATTAATAACAAAGCACCAATTTCACTTCCTCTACCCGTACCAAAGGTAATAAATGTTGTGCCGAATGCCTGGCACATTAGTATGTTTTTATATTAATATTGCTTTTATTCAAGTACTTACGTTTTACGGGTCTTTCCATCTTGTTTACGTTTTGTTTGTTTACGTTTTTCCTTGCTCACTTGTTCTATCTCATCTTTGCTTACATGAGTATTGTTTTCCGGGCGCGTTCTAATGTTTAGTTTTGCTGTTTCTCTACCTCCTCGCGTGCTCTTCTGCGGACCCTCAGTCTGCAGCTAGGAGCTTAAAGTGTAACATCTCTTCTTCTATCCTGAGGCCTTTCCTCTGTCCGGGATCCATGTGCCTCTAAGTTCAGGTATGTTTCATCTTTAGTTTTTGGCTTCACCATTCTTTTCCTGGCGAGTAGTTTAGTTCATTTAAAATCTGTTTTTCTAATTTTAGTTTGTTTATTCTCGCTCGCCAGGATTTTTCTTTCGTTTCGAATATGCTATCGTTTTGTTCGTTTTGAGTTACATATATAATTATAGAGATGGAACGACCCGACAACGCCCCTTTTTCAGCAACAGTTAATACTATTTAGCAACCATTAATCAGATACAAAGTTCACTATTCTATCCATAATATTCAGTCTTCTGTAAACCTGCATACAGTAATAAAATATTTGTAATGTTATTTGAATTTTCTTGTTTGGATGCTATTTATTCCTCTGGGTAATCATGGGTAAACTAAATCCCGGTACAAAATTGTGGTAGCAGGCGCACTCGGTCGTGTTTTTGGTCTTCTTTTTCTAAATGTTCTAAATTTTTGCTTTCATACCGTGGGTTTAATTTATAAATTAAATTATTCAAGGAAATATGGTGCAATCTAATCTTGATCCCGAGCAAGTTTTCAGTTTGAAAGAGATGGAGCTACCTCATGCGTTACTGGACTTGGCCAAAAGCTGTCCGCAAGTGGAACTTAATCTCCCTGAAAATATTCTCGAATTTTTTAAATATTTAGTCCGATTTGATAGGCAGGTAAATACTTTTAGATTAGATCAAAACCAAGCGTTGCAGTGCATTTTTCCCTATGTTAGTGGGCAAATAGTTGATTGCATTTCTGAGGCGATAAATTCACAGTGGACGGTGAAGCAGTTTCAAACCTCCATCATCCGGAATTTCTTACCACCTTGAGTTTTGCGTGATCTGATTACTGAGAGCTATTTTCGTCCCCAGCGTCCCGGCGAAAATTTTTTGGATTTTGTTGAGGATGTGGAATTAGTTGCCGCAGCCTTGCAGCTGCCCTATGATGAGCAAGAGTAGGTGGCAGTGATTTGCGTTGGTGCTGAGCTAGCAGAGGTTCGCGCATTATTTTTAAGTGAGTCTCCACCCACTACTTTAAAGCAGCTCCGGTCCCTTGGCCCTAAATTAAAGGACATTGCCGTTACCCGAGGCAAGTTATCACAAAAACAATTTACAGAGGAGGTTCTTTCGGAAAGTAAGCCTTACGGGGGGAATAAGCATTTTCAAACTCAAAGGACTAACCTAACAAATAAGAGGGAACGTAAACCACTGTTTTGTAATTATTGCAGACGTAAGGGGCATGTCAGGAAACAGTGTTGGAGAATTAATGGAAATAGGGATTCACATACCCGAGGTGCCCCTACTTCCAGTTATTCTAGGCCAAATCCTCAAGCAACTGATTTTCAAAATTCTGGATCCCTTTCTTTGGTGCTAAGAGACCATTCGATACCCACCATTGATAACGGTAGTTGTAATAAGTGTACCAAATTAAATCAACAAATACATTCTTTAGGTACTCAGTTGGAAACAGTCGATCGGAATAAACGGGATTTAGAAAATCAATTATCGGAATTCAAAACCACTAGTCAGCAATTACAGGGAATTAATCAGGGTTTAGAGAAGGAAAATCATAAATTGTATCAAAGGCTACAACCCGCTGATCAGGATAAACAGGATTTGGAAAAACAGTTATCTGATTTCAAAACCGCTAATCAGCAACTACAGGAAATTAACCAGAGTTTAGAGGAGGAAAATCGTAAATTGAATCAGAAGCTACAATCCGACGCCGAACAAAAAGTTAAGGATGCGGATCGTATGACTGAGCTAATTATGATCGAAGAAGGTTTGAATAAAGAAATTGGAAATATGACCGAGACGTTAAATGCTCAAAAGTTTAAAATAGCACAATTAGAATTTGAGTGTCAGCAGTGGCACGATGGCGTAAGCTCTGGTCTGATCAGTGATAGTCAGAAGCTACACGTTTCTAATCAAAGTCTTAAGAAAGAAAATAGTAAGCTCTATCAAAAGTTGCGTACCGCCTCTGAAAGACAATCTGAGCTGGAGGAACGTGTAAATGAACTTACGGTTATCAGAGAAAGTTTGCACGCGGAAATCAAAGAGTTACACGACACTGTAAATAGTCAGAGGCAAAGTATAGTTGAGCACGAAAATGTGTGTCATGCATTAACAAATAGTTCTAACTCTGATTCGGGGGCAGTAAAACCCTCTGTTCGAAAAGGTAAGGGTAAACGACATGTAAAAGATTCTGCCAATCCTGTTCTAACCTGACCCGGGTTTTTATTTTCTCTAAGCGATGAATAGGAAAGTTTTGGTCGTGCTTATGTTTCCCCTATTGAAAATGGCTTAAGGATTTTGCGTGCCAGGGGTCTCCATGATTTGGGCATGGTGATTTGGGAGCTGACGTTCCCGGCTTCCCAAGTCTTAGGGTTTTCTTTCGGCTTTTGGTTTAAAGTTTTTGTATTACTTTTGGTATGTATTTTCAAAGTTTTGCTTTATTTTGGTATGAAATTTCAAATTCAAAATATCAAAATATATATATTGCAAAATTTTTCTTTATGCCATTAAAAGTAAAAAAAAAAATTGATTCAAATTTTGGGCATTTTCTGGGGTTTTCAATTTTTTTATTCAAAATTTTAGACCCAAGCTGCTTTAAGTATGAATATGCGAGTTTTAATTGTTTTTCAAATTTAGTATTTACCCAGCTTGTGGGAATCTTTTATTAATGTTGTATTGTGTAATTTTTGCTAATAGTGTAGCTTTTGACTTAGCATATTCATACTTATTCGGCATTGTTTTTTTTTTGGGTGGTTGCATAAATTTAAAATTCAATTTTTGCTTAGTATCGGTTTATTATCTATTGCTTCCATTCGCCATTTTCAATCTGTTTCTATTACTGTTCAATAATGCTCTTGCCGTTCTCCGTTTTACATGGTGCGTCTCTAGTTTGTTGGTCGTTCCTCTCTTGTTTGTTGTTGTTTTGTTTTGGTTTCATTTTGTTGAGTTTTCTTCTTTTTTCTGCATACCTGAATCTCCATTTTGTTTTCATCCTTTTCCTGAAAATGAAATAGCAGTTTTCAATATAACTGAATTTTTTTTCTATTTTCCACCTAATAAAAAAAAAATTTCGTTGATCTTCCTTCAGAAAAAAAGTAATAAAACAAACTAATCGTTAGAGACAAATTCTTCTAGGCTGCAGACTCCTAAATACAGACCATTACTGCAAATCTTGGAAATAAAAAAATTAAAAAATCTCTCTAAGCAATAAACTGCATATAAATTATTACATTAGGTAAAATTTCAGACTGCAGATATTATAAATACTATAGGCCTACAGCATTATACCAGATATGAAATTTCCATAAGTCAAAATTTAATATAAAGAAACACAAGACTCATTAAGCAGGAATCTTACTATAAACCAGTACAGTATATAAATTTATATATCTCACTGTAGATATGACAAATACTAAGCACAATGATATCAGAAATAAAATTTGCATAAGTAAAAAAAAGGAATTAGAAAGATTCAATTTTTTTTTAAATAATTTCTGCGAAGGATTGTTTTTCCAAATATTTAATGTTTTTCGCAGTAAATCATTCCTCAAATGATTTTCCCAAATTGATTTAATAATTTAAAAAAAAAGGTAATTTAATACACAAAAAAACTAAAACTAATTACTATTTGTATGTAAAACCTCTACAACGACTCACAATGCTTATGTCCTTATGCTCTGTCGGTTTGGTAAAACATTTCATGACTTCTGTTGAAGTAATTGATAATTCAGTTATGTTTTCTTCCGACTTTAAGTTTGTAAGGAGAGAGAAATATTTAATAAAGGAAGGATATTGTATAAAAATGTATATATTTGTAAATAAATTTAAAAAATACATGTCTAACCTGGAAATAAAGGTTTTGAGCAATAATAGAGTAAAATTAATCTACCGGATTTGTATTGTCAAAGCTCATATATATTATGTGCTATAATTATTCAGTTGAAAATATGCAATTCCTGATTTAGACTTCCATCTTTTGGTATTTTTGTGTCCGTTGCGCGGTCGTTTTGTCGATGTTTGTTGGCTGTCTCTTACTCCTCCATGAGAGGGCACCTCAGCTTTCCGTTCGCAGCTCGCGGGGGTGTCTGCTAATTTTGTGGAGGAGGTGTCATTTTTGCTCCTTGCTGGCGGACGGCTTTGTTAGTTCGGGTCTCACAGAGCGGGGCGTCACCATTGTGTTCCGTTTCCGCCCCATGTGGGCGAGGTTTTATTTGCTTTTTGTTTCAGACTCCCAACTCGACAAATTGTTTCTGAAGGAATAATTTCGCTATATATAGGCATAGGCCTAGCGATGCGTCGCCCTCCGTTCCAGGACAGTGGATGAGTGCAGCGAGCGACGAAGAAATTCCTTTCAAAATAAAACTTACCTTTCCAACCCACTCCGCTCTCCGTGACTCCAGTACCAAATTTCCATTATTTCATTTCTCATAAATTTTGATCCGGATCTCCCATTGATCTATCTCATTTCATCGTTCATCCCATTTCATATGTCACTTCATGTGGATCAGTTTCACCTCATTTGTCATCAATCATCAATTGTATATTAATCATACGTCATTGTAAAAAAAAAACTATTTTCATATTTCATATAAATAACTAAAATTTTTGGCCTCAAGCCTTATGTAAATATCTTTTAAATTAAAGTTTGTTTATAATTAGTTTTGTACATAAAATTTTACTTTGAATTTTCAAAATTGTACTTAAATCATATTATGCTTGTAAAAAGAGAAAAAAATATTATAATGTTTAAATCTTCTATAAAAGTTACCAAAAATACTATTTAACTCTTTCTATAATAATAAATACTGTATACTTCTGCAAAAAAAAAAAGATTCAAAATTCCGTTGAGTTAATAAATCAAAATAAGGTCCCTTCTGGACCGTCTTTCTTAAGTAAGGGGGCAAAACAAAATTAAATATTAAAAGCTCTTAAAGCAGTATTTGTAATGTAAAGTTGTGAGTACCTGAATGTTAATATCTTTTTGTAGTTTCAGTATGTTGTTGTGTTGTGCTTCGGCTTCTCCGTGGCCAAGCTTCAAGATGCTTCTTCGCTCTGTCTACGTAGCTATTTGCTTGCTCCACTGTTATGGCCACCCACTCTTCTACTGGCTTCTTCTGGTTCCTTGGCTTATGTGTTCGGGGACGCCCGGCACCGCTGAGATTCCTACAACATAACAAAGCAACTATAACAACTTGACCCAGTTCTGGTGTTGTCAAACAAACTTCGGCATGCAAGCACCTGTTACTCATCACTCACCGTCTAAGTCAACATTTCAAGAATAATTCAGTTGTGGACATGGGACTGTCTGCTCTGTCAACGTTACTCAATTTGTTACAGATATTTAATTTACACAATATTGGACATTGTGTTACATTTATTTAGCCAGTGACAGTTACTATTACATTATAGACAACTCTTATGTTGGGGTGGACCTGTGTGTGTGTTAGCAAGTTAGCAAGTGTTGCTTTTCAAAAAATCTTTCTCTGGACGCTTCAAGATTTTTTTTCTGGGCCGCGGGAGATTATGTGCCGAATGCCTGGCACATTAGTATGTTTTTATATTAATATTACTTTTATTCAAGTACTTACGTTTTACGGGTCTTTCCATCTTGTTTACGTTTTGTTTGTTTACGTTTTTCCTTGCTCACTTGTTCTATCTCATCTTTGCTTACATGAGTATTGTTTTCCGGGCGCGTTCTAATGTTTAGTTTTGCTGTTTCTCTACCTCCTCGCGTGCTCTTCTGCGGACCCTCAGTCTGCAGCTAGGAGCTTAAAGTGTAACATCTCTTCTTCTATCCTGAGGCCTTTCCTCTGTCCGGGATCCATGTGCCTCTAAGTTCAGGTATGTTTCATCTTTAGTTTTTGGCTTCACCATTCTTTTCCTGGCGAGTAGTTTAGTTCATTTAAAATCTGTTTTTCTAATTTTAGTTTGTTTGTTCTCGCTCGCCAGGATTTTTCTTTCGTTTCGAATATGCTATCGTTTTGTTCGTTTTGAGTTACATATATAATTATAGAGATGGAACGACCCGACAACGCCCTTTTTCAGCAACAGTTAATACTATTTAGCAACCATTAATCAGATACAAAGTTCACTATTCTATCCATAATATTCAGTCTTCTGTAAACCTGCATACAGTAATAAAATATTTGTAATGTTATTTGAATTTTCTTGTTTGGATGCTATTTATTCCTCTGGGTAATCATGGGTAAACTAAATCCCGGTACAAAATTGTGGTAGCAGGCGCACTCGGTCGTGTTTTTGGTCTTCTTTTTCTAAATGTTCTAAATTTTTGCTTTCATACCGTGGGTTTAATTTATAAATTAAATTATTCAAGGAAATATGGTGCAATCTAGTCTTGATCCCGAGCAAGTTTTCAGTTTGAAAGAGATGGAGCTACCTCATGCGTTACTGGACTTGGCCAAAAAGCTGTCCGCAAGTGGAACTTAATCTCCCTGAAAATATTCTCGAATTTTTTAAATATTTAGTCCGATTTGATAGGCAGGTAAATACTTTTAGATTAGATCAAAACCAAGCGTTGCAGTGCATTTTTCCCTATGTTAGTGGGCAAATAGTTGATTGCATTTCTGAGGCGATAAATTCACAGTGGACGGTGAAGCAGTTTCAAACCTCCATCATCCGGAATTTCTTACCACCTTGTGTTTTGCGTGATCTGATTACTGAGAGCTATTTTCGTCCCCAGCGTCCCGGCGAAAATTTTTTGGATTTTGTTGAGGATGTGGAATTAGTTGCCGCAGCCTTGCAGCTGCCCTATGATGAGCAAGAGTAGGTGGCAGTGATTTGCGTTGGTGCTGAGCTAGCAGAGGTTCGCGCATTATTTTTAAGTGAGTCTCCACCCACTACTTTAAAGCAGCTCCGGTCCCTTGGCCCTAAATTAAAGGACATTGCCGTTACCCGAGGCAAGTTATCACAAAAACAATTTACAGAGGAGGTTCTTTCGGAAAGTAAGCCTTACGGGGGGAATAAGCATTTTCAAACTCAAAGGACTAACCTAACAAATAAGAGGGAACGTAAACCACTGTTTTGTAATTATTGCAGACGTAAGGGGCATGTCAGGAAACAGTGTTGGAGAATTAATGGAAATAGGGATTCACATACCCGAGGTGCCCCTACTTCCAGTTATTCTAGGCCAAATCCTCAAGCAACTGATTTTCAAAATTCTGGATCCCTTTCTTTGGTGCTAAGAGACCATTCGATACCCACCATTGATAACGGTAGTTGTAATAAGTGTGCCAAATTAAATCAACAAATACATTCTTTAGGTACTCAGTTGGAAACAGTCGATCGGAATAAACGGGATTTAGAAAATCAATTATCGGAATTCAAAACCACTAGTCAGCAATTACAGGGAATTAATCAGGGTTTAGAGAAGGAAAATCATAAATTGTATCAAAGGCTACAATCCGCCGATCAGGATAAACAGGATTTGGAAAAACAGTTATCTGATTTCAAAACCGCTAATCAGCAACTACAGGAAATTAACCAGAGTTTAGAGGAGGAAAATCGTAAATTGAATCAGAAGCTACAATCCGACGCCGAACAAAAAGTTAAGGATGCGGATCGTATGACTGAGCTAATTATGATCGAAGAAGGTTTGAATAAAGAAATTGGAAATATGACCGAGACGTTAAATGCTCAAAAGTTTAAAATAGCACAATTAGAATTTGAGTGTCAGCAGTGGCACGATGGCGTAAGCTCTGGTCTGATCAGTGATAGTCAGAAGCTACACGTTTCTAATCAAAGTCTTAAGAAAGAAAATAGTAAGCTCTATCAAAAGTTGCGTACCGCCTCTGAAAGACAATCTGAGCTGGAGGAACGTGTAAATGAACTTACGGTTATCAGAGAAAGTTTGTACGCGGAAATCAAAGAGTTACACGACACTGTAAATAGTCAGAGGCAAAGTATAGTTGAGCACGAAAATGTGTGTCATGCATTAACAAATAGTTCTAACTCTGATTCGGGGGCAGTAAAACCCTCTGTTCGAAAAGGTAAGGGTAAACGACATGTAAAAGATTCTCCCAATCCTGTTCTAACCTGACCCGGGTTTTTATTTTCTCTAAGCGATGAATAGGAAAGTTTTGGTCGTGCTTATGTTTCCCCTATTGAAAATGGGTTAAGGATTTTGCGTACCAGGGGTCTCCATGATTTGGGCATGGTGATTTGGGAGCTGACGTTCCCGGCTTCCCAAGTCTTAGGGTTTTCTTTCGGCTTTTGGTTTAAAGTTTTTGTATTACTTTTGGTGTGTATTTTCAAAGATTTGCTTTATTTTGGTATGAAAATTCAAATTCAAAATATCAAAATATATATATTGCAAAATTTTTCTTTATGCCATTAAAAGTAAAAAAAAAATTGATTCAAATTTTGGGCATTTTCTGGGGTTTTCAATTTTTTTATTCAAAATTTTAGACCCAAGCTGCTTTAAGTATGAATATGCGAGTTTTAATTGTTTTTCAAATTAGTATTTACCCAGCTTGTGGGAATCTTTTATTAATGTTGTATTGTGTAATTTTTGCTAATAGTGTAGCTTTTGACTTAGCATATTCATACTTATTCGGCATTGTTTTTTTTTTGGGTGGTTGCATAAATTTAAAATTCAATTTTTGCTTAGTATCGGTTTATTATCTATTGCTTCCATTCGCCATTTTCAATCTGTTTCTATTACTGTTCAATAATGCTCTTGCCGTTCTCCGTTTTACATGGTGCGTCTCTAGTTTGTTGGTCGTTCCTCTCTTGTTTGTTGTTGTTTTGTTTTGGTTTCATTTTGTTGAGTTTTCTTCTTTTTTCTGCATACCTGAATCTCCATTTTGTTTTCATCCTTTTCCTGAAAATGAAATAGCAGTTTTCAATATAACTGAATTTTTTTTCTATTTTCCACCTAATAAAAAAAAAATTTCGTTGATCTTCCTTCAGAAAAAAAGTAATAAAACAAACTAATCGTTAGAGACAAATTCTTCTAGGCTGCAGACTCCTAAATACAGACCATTACTGCAAATCTTGGAAATAAAAAAATTAAAAAATCTCTCTAAGCAATAAACTGCATATAAATTATTACATTAGGTAAAATTTCAGACTGCAGATATTATAAATACTATAGGCCTACAGCATTATACCAGATATGAAATTTCCATAAGTCAAAATTTAATATAAAGAAACACAAGACTCATTAAGCAGGAATCTTACTATAAACCAGTACAGTATATAAATTTATATATCTCACTGTAGATATGACAAATACTAAGCACAATGATATCAGAAATAAAATTTGCATAAGTAAAAAAAAGGAATTAGAAAGATTCAATTTTTTTTTAAATAATTTCTGCGAAGGATTGTTTTTCCAAATATTTAATGTTTTTCGCAGTAAATCATTCCTCAAATGATTTTCCCAAATTGATTTAATAATTTAAAAAAAAAGGTAATTTAATACACAAAAAAACTAAAACTAATTACTATTTGTATGTAAAACCTCTACAACGACTCACAATGCTTATGTCCTTATGCTCTGTCGGTTTGGTAAAACATTTCATGACTTCTGTTGAAGTAATTGATAATTCAGTTATGTTTTCTTCCGACTTTAAGTTTGTAAGGAGAGAGAAATATTTAATAAAGGAAGGATATTGTATAAAAATGTATATATTTGTAAATAAATTTAAAAAATACATGTCTAACCTGGAAATAAAGGTTTTGAGCAATAATAGAGTAAAATTAATCTACCGGATTTGTATTGTCAAAGCTCATATATATTATGTGCTATAATTATTCAGTTGAAAATATGCAATTCCTGATTTAGACTTCCATCTTTTGGTATTTTTGTGTCCGTTGCGCGGTCGTTTTGTCGATGTTTGTTGGCTGTCTCTTACTCCTCCACGAGAGGGCACCTCAGCTTTCCGTTCGCAGCTCGCGGGGGTGTCTGCTAATTTTGTGGAGGAGGTGTCATTTTTGCTCCTTGCTGGCGGACGGCTTTGTTAGTTCGGGTCTCACAGAGCGGGGCGTCAGCATTGTGTTCCGTTTCCGCCCCATGTGGGCGAGGTTTTATTTGCTTTTTGTTTCAGACTCCCAACTCGACAAATTGTTTCTGAAGGAATAATTTCGCTATATATAGGCATAGGCCTAGCGATGCGTCGCCCTCCGTTCCAGGACAGTGGATGAGTGCAGCGAGCGACGAAGAAATTCCTTTCAAAATAAAACTTACCTTTCCAACCCACTCCGCTCTCCGTGACTCCAGTACCAAATTTCCATTATTTCATTTCTCATAAATTTTGATCCGGATCTCCCATTGATCTATCTCATTTCATCGTTCATCCCATTTCATATGTCACTTCATGTGGATCAGTTTCACCTCATTTGTCATCAATCATCAATTGTATATTAATCATACGTCATTGTAAAAAAAAAACTATTTTCATATTTCATATAAATAACTAAAATTTTTGGCCTCAAGCCGTATGTAAATATCTTTTAAATTAAAGTTTGTTTATAATTAGTTTTGTACATAAAATTTTACTTTGAATTTTCAAAATTGTACTTAAATCATATTATGCTTGTAAAAAGAGAAAAAAATATTATAATGTTTAAATCTTCTATAAAAGTTACCAAAAATACTATTTAACTCTTTCTATAATAATAAATACTGTATACTTCTGCAAAAAAAAAAAGATTCAAAATTCCGTTGAGTTAATAAATCAAAATAAGGTCCCTTCTGGACCGTCTTTCTTAAGTAAGGGGGCAAAACAAAATTAAATATTAAAAGCTCTTAAAGCAGTATTTGTAATGTAAAGTTGTGAGTACCTGAATGTTAATATCTTTTTGTAGTTTCAGTATGTTGTTGTGTTGTGCTTCGGCTTCTCCGTGGCCAAGCTTCAAGATGCTTCTTCGCTCTGTCTACGTAGCTATTTGCTTGCTCCACTGTTATGGCCACCCACTCTTCTACTGGCTTCTTCTGGTTCCTTGGCTTATGTGTTCGGGGACGCCCGGCACCGCTGAGATTCCTACAACATAACAAAGCAACTATAACAACTTGACCCAGTTCTGGTGTTGTCAAACAAACTTCGGCATGCAAGCACCTGTTACTCATCACTCACCGTCTAAGTCAACATTTCAAGAATAATTCAGTTGTGGACATGGGACTGTCTGCTCTGTCAACGTTACTCAATTTGTTACAGATATTTAATTTACACAATATTGGACATTGTGTTACATTTATTTAGCCAGTGACAGTTACTATTACATTATAGACAACTCTTATGTTGGGGTGGACCTGTGTGTGTGTTAGCAAGTTAGCAAGTGTTGCTTTTCAAAAAATCTTTCTCTGGACGCTTCAAGATTTTTTTTCTGGGCCGCGGGAGATTATGTGCCGAATGCCTGGCACATTAGTATGTTTTTATATTAATATTACTTTTATTCAAGTACTTACGTTTTACGGGTCTTTCCATCTTGTTTACGTTTTGTTTGTTTACGTTTTTCCTTGCTCACTTGTTCTATCTCATCTTTGCTTACATGAGTATTGTTTTCCGGGCGCGTTCTAATGTTTAGTTTTGCTGTTTCTCTACCTCCTCGCGTGCTCTTCTGCGGACCCTCAGTCTGCAGCTAGGAGCTTAAAGTGTAACATCTCTTCTTCTATCCTGAGGCCTTTCCTCTGTCCGGGATCCATGTGCCTCTAAGTTCAGGTATGTTTCATCTTTAGTTTTTGGCTTCACCATTCTTTTCCTGGCGAGTAGTTTAGTTCATTTAAAATCTGTTTTTCTAATTTTAGTTTGTTTGTTCTCGCTCGCCAGGATTTTTCTTTCGTTTCGAATATGCTATCGTTTTGTTCGTTTTGAGTTACATATATAATTATAGAGATGGAACGACCCGACAACGCCCTTTTTCAGCAACAGTTAATACTATTTAGCAACCATTAATCAGATACAAAGTTCACTATTCTATCCATAATATTCAGTCTTCTGTAAACCTGCATACAGTAATAAAATATTTGTAATGTTATTTGAATTTTCTTGTTTGGATGCTATTTATTCCTCTGGGTAATCATGGGTAAACTAAATCCCGGTACAAAATTGTGGTAGCAGGCGCACTCGGTCGTGTTTTTGGTCTTCTTTTTCTAAATGTTCTAAATTTTTGCTTTCATACCGTGGGTTTAATTTATAAATTAAATTATTCAAGGAAATATGGTGCAATCTAATCTTGATCCCGAGCAAGTTTTCAGTTTGAAAGAGATGGAGCTACCTCATGCGTTACTGGACTTGGCCAAAAAGCTGTCCGCAAGTGGAACTTAATCTCCCTGAAAATATTCTCGAATTTTTTAAATATTTAGTCCGATTTGATAGGCAGGTAAATACTTTTAGATTAGATCAAAACCAAGCGTTGCAGTGCATTTTTCCCTATGTTAGTGGGCAAATAGTTGATTGCATTTCTGAGGCGATAAATTCACAGTGGACGGTGAAGCAGTTTCAAACCTCCATCATCCGGAATTTCTTACCACCTTGTGTTTTGCGTGATCTGATTACTGAGAGCTATTTTCGTCCCCAGCGTCCCGGCGAAAATTTTTTGGATTTTGTTGAGGATGTGGAATTAGTTGCCGCAGCCTTGCAGCTGCCCTATGATGAGCAAGAGTAGGTGGCAGTGATTTGCGTTGGTGCTGAGCTAGCAGAGGTTCGCGCATTATTTTTAAGTGAGTCTCCACCCACTACTTTAAAGCAGCTCCGGTCCCTTGGCCCTAAATTAAAGGACATTGCCGTTACCCGAGGCAAGTTATCACAAAAACAATTTACAGAGGAGGTTCTTTCGGAAAGTAAGCCTTACGGGGGGAATAAGCATTTTCAAACTCAAAGGACTAACCTAACAAATAAGAGGGAACGTAAACCACTGTTTTGTAATTATTGCAGACGTAAGGGGCATGTCAGGAAACAGTGTTGGAGAATTAATGGAAATAGGGATTCACATACCCGAGGTGCCCCTACTTCCAGTTATTCTAGGCCAAATCCTCAAGCAACTGATTTTCAAAATTCTGGATCCCTTTCTTTGGTGCTAAGAGACCATTCGATACCCACCATTGATAACGGTAGTTGTAATAAGTGTGCCAAATTAAATCAACAAATACATTCTTTAGGTACTCAGTTGGAAACAGTCGATCGGAATAAACGGGATTTAGAAAATCAATTATCGGAATTCAAAACCACTAGTCAGCAATTACAGGGAATTAATCAGGGTTTAGAGAAGGAAAATCATAAATTGTATCAAAGGCTACAATCCGCCGATCAGGATAAACAGGATTTGGAAAAACAGTTATCTGATTTCAAAACCGCTAATCAGCAACTACAGGAAATTAACCAGAGTTTAGAGGAGGAAAATCGTAAATTGAATCAGAAGCTACAATCCGACGCCGAACAAAAAGTTAAGGATGCGGATCGTATGACTGAGCTAATTATGATCGAAGAAGGTTTGAATAAAGAAATTGGAAATATGACCGAGACGTTAAATGCTCAAAAGTTTAAAATAGCACAATTAGAATTTGAGTGTCAGCAGTGGCACGATGGCGTAAGCTCTGGTCTGATCAGTGATAGTCAGAAGCTACACGTTTCTAATCAAAGTCTTAAGAAAGAAAATAGTAAGCTCTATCAAAAGTTGCGTACCGCCTCTGAAAGACAATCTGAGCTGGAGGAACGTGTAAATGAACTTACGGTTATCAGAGAAAGTTTGTACGCGGAAATCAAAGAGTTACACGACACTGTAAATAGTCAGAGGCAAAGTATAGTTGAGCACGAAAATGTGTGTCATGCATTAACAAATAGTTCTAACTCTGATTCGGGGGCAGTAAAACCCTCTGTTCGAAAAGGTAAGGGTAAACGACATGTAAAAGATTCTCCCAATCCTGTTCTAACCTGACCCGGGTTTTTATTTTCTCTAAGCGATGAATAGGAAAGTTTTGGTCGTGCTTATGTTTCCCCTATTGAAAATGGGTTAAGGATTTTGCGTACCAGGGGTCTCCATGATTTGGGCATGGTGATTTGGGAGCTGACGTTCCCGGCTTCCCAAGTCTTAGGGTTTTCTTTCGGCTTTTGGTTTAAAGTTTTTGTATTACTTTTGGTGTGTATTTTCAAAGATTTGCTTTATTTTGGTATGAAAATTCAAATTCAAAATATCAAAATATATATATTGCAAAATTTTTCTTTATGCCATTAAAAGTAAAAAAAAAATTGATTCAAATTTTGGGCATTTTCTGGGGTTTTCAATTTTTTTATTCAAAATTTTAGACCCAAGCTGCTTTAAGTATGAATATGCGAGTTTTAATTGTTTTTCAAATTTAGTATTTACCCAGCTTGTGGGAATCTTTTATTAATGTTGTATTGTGTAATTTTTGCTAATAGTGTAGCTTTTGACTTAGCATATTCATACTTATTCGGCATTGTTTTTTTTTTTTGGGTGGTTGCATAAATTTAAAATTCAATTTTTGCTTAGTATCGGTTTATTATCTATTGCTTCCATTCGCCATTTTCAATCTGTTTCTATTACTGTTCAATAATGCTCTTGCCGTTCTCCGTTTTACATGGTGCGTCTCTAGTTTGTTGGTCGTTCCTCTCTTGTTTGTTGTTGTTTTGTTTTGGTTTCATTATTTGAGTTTTCTTCTTTTTTCTGCATACCTGAATCTCCATTTTGTTTTCATCCTTTTCCTGAAAATGAAATAGCAGTTTTCAATATAACTGAATTTTTTTTCTATTTTCCACCTAATAAAAAAAAAATTTCGTTGATCTTCCTTCAGAAAAAAAGTAATAAAACAAACTAATCGTTAGAGACAAATTCTTCTAGGCTGCAGACTCCTAAATACAGACCATTACTGCAAATCTTGGAAATAAAAAAAATTAAAAAATCTCTCTAAGCAATAAACTGCATATAAATTATTACATTAGGTAAAATTTCAGACTGCAGATATTATAAATACTATAGGCCTACAGCATTATACCAGATATGAAATTTCCATAAGTCAAAATTTAATATAAAGAAACACAAGACTCATTAAGCAGGAATCTTACTATAAACCAGTACAGTATATAAATTTATATATCTCACTGTAGATATGACAAATACTAAGCACAATGATATCAGAAATAAAATTTGCATAAGTAAAAAAAAAGGAATTAGAAAGATTCAATTTTTTTTTAAAATAATTTCTGCGAAGGATTGTTTTTCCAAATATTTAATGTTTTTCGCAGTAAATCATTCCTCAAATGATTTTCCCAAATTGATTTAATAAATTAAAAAAAAAGGTAATTTAATACACAAAAAAACTAAAACTAATTACTATTTGTATGTAAAACCTCTACAACGACTCACAATGCTTATGTCCTTATGCTCTGTCGGTTTGGTAAAACATTTCATGACTTCTGTTGAAGTAATTGATAATTCAGTTATGTTTTCTTCCGACTTTAAGTTTGTAAGGAGAGAGAAATATTTAATAAAGGAAGGATATTGTATAAAAATGTATATATTTGTAAATAAATTTAAAAAATACATGTCTAACCTGGAAATAAAGGTTTTGAGCAATAATAGAGTAAAATTAATCTACCGGATTTGTATTGTCAAAGCTCATATATATTATGTGCTATAATTATTCAGTTGAAAATATGCAATTCCTGATTTAGACTTCCATCTTTTGGTATTTTTGTGTCCGTTGCGCGGTCGTTTTGTCGATGTTTGTTGGCTGTCTCTTACTCCTCCACGAGAGGGCACCTCAGCTTTCCGTTCGCAGCTCGCGGGGGTGTCTGCTAATTTTGTGGAGGAGGTGTCATTTTTGCTCCTTGCTGGCGGACGGCTTTGTTAGTTCGGGTCTCACAGAGCGGGGCGTCAGCATTGTGTTCCGTTTCCGCCCCATGTGGGCGAGGTTTTATTTGCTTTTTGTTTCAGACTCCCAACTCGACAAATTGTTTCTGAAGGAATAATTTCGCTATATATAGGCATAGGCCTAGCGATGCGTCGCCCTCCGTTCCAGGACAGTGGATGAGTGCAGCGAGCGACGAAGAAATTCCTTTCAAAATAAAACTTACCTTTCCAACCCACTCCGCTCTCCGTGACTCCAGTACCAAATTTCCATTATTTCATTTCTCATAAATTTTGATCCGGATCTCCCATTGATCTATCTCATTTCATCGTTCATCCCATTTCGATCTTTCCATTTCATATGTCACTTCATGTGGATCAGTTTCACCTCATTTATCATCAATCATCTATTGTATATTAATCATACGTCATTGTAAAAAAAAAAAAACTATTTTCATATTTCATATAAATAACTAAAATTTTTGGCCTCAAGCCTTATGTAAATATCTTTTAAATTAAAGTTTGTTTATAATTAGTTTTGTACATAAAATTTTACTTTGAATTTTCAAAATTGTACTTAAATCATATTATGCTTGTAAAAAGAGAAAAAAATATTATAATGTTTAAATCTTCTATAAAAGTTACCAAAAATACTATTTAACTCTTTCTATAATAATAAATACTGTATACTTCTGCAAAAAAAAAAAGATTCAAAATTCCGTTGAGTTAATAAATCAAAATAAGGTCCCTTCTGGACCGTCTTTCTTAAGTAAGGGGGCAAAACAAAATTAAATATTAAAAGCTCTTAAAGCAGTATTTGTAATGTAAAGTTGTGAGTACCTGAATGTTAATATCTTTTTGTAGTTTCAGTATGTTGTTGTGTTGTGCTTCGGCTTCTCCGTGGCCAAGCTTCAAGATGCTTCTTCGCTCTGTCTACGTAGCTATTTGCTTGCTCCACTGTTATGGCCACCCACTCTTCTACTGGCTTCTTCTGGTTCCTTGGCTTATGTGTTCGGGGACGCCCGGCACCGCTGAGATTCCTACAACATAACAAAGCAACTATAACAACTTGACCCAGTTCTGGTGTTGTCAAACAAACTTCGGCATGCAAGCACCTGTTACTCATCACTCACCGTCTAAGTCAACATTTCAAGAATAATTCAGTTGTGGACATGGGACTGTCTGCTCTGTCAACGTTACTCAATTTGTTACAGATATTTAATTTACACAATATTGGACATTGTGTTACATTTATTTAGCCAGTGACAGTTACTATTACATTATAGACAACTCTTATGTTGGGGTGGACCTGTGTGTGTGTTAGCAAGTTAGCAAGTGTTGCTTTTCAAAAAATCTTTCTCTGGACGCTTCAAGATTTTTTTTCTGGGCCGCGGGAGATTATGTGCCGAATGCCTGGCACATTAGTATGTTTTTATATTAATATTACTTTTATTCAAGTACTTACGTTTTACGGGTCTTTCCATCTTGTTTACGTTTTGTTTGTTTACGTTTTTCCTTGCTCACTTGTTCTATCTCATCTTTGCTTACATGAGTATTGTTTTCCGGGCGCGTTCTAATGTTTAGTTTTGCTGTTTCTCTACCTCCTCGCGTGCTCTTCTGCGGACCCTCAGTCTGCAGCTAGGAGCTTAAAGTGTAACATCTCTTCTTCTATCCTGAGGCCTTTCCTCTGTCCGGGATCCATGTGCCTCTAAGTTCAGGTATGTTTCATCTTTAGTTTTTGGCTTCACCATTCTTTTCCTGGCGAGTAGTTTAGTTCATTTAAAATCTGTTTTTCTAATTTTAGTTTGTTTATTCTCGCTCGCCAGGATTTTTCTTTCGTTTCGAATATGCTATCGTTTTGTTCGTTTTGAGTTACATATATAATTATAGAGATGGAACGACCCGACAACGCCCCTTTTTCAGCAACAGTTAATACTATTTAGCAACCATTAATCAGATACAAAGTTCACTATTCTATCCATAATATTCAGTCTTCTGTAAACCTGCATACAGTAATAAAATATTTGTAATGTTATTTGAATTTTCTTGTTTGGATGCTATTTATTCCTCTGGGTAATCATGGGTAAACTAAATCCCGGTACAAAATTGTGGTAGCAGGCGCACTCGGTCGTGTTTTTGGTCTTCTTTTTCTAAATGTTCTAAATTTTTGCTTTCATACCGTGGGTTTAATTTATAAATTAAATTATTCAAGGAAATATGGTGCAATCTAATCTTGATCCCGAGCAAGTTTTCAGTTTGAAAGAGATGGAGCTACCTCATGCGTTACTGGACTTGGCCAAAAGCTGTCCGCAAGTGGAACTTAATCTCCCTGAAAATATTCTCGAATTTTTTAAATATTTAGTCCGATTTGATAGGCAGGTAAATACTTTTAGATTAGATCAAAACCAAGCGTTGCAGTGCATTTTTCCCTATGTTAGTGGGCAAATAGTTGATTGCATTTCTGAGGCGATAAATTCACAGTGGACGGTGAAGCAGTTTCAAACCTCCATCATCCGGAATTTCTTACCACCTTGTGTTTTGCGTGATCTGATTACTGAGAGCTATTTTCGTCCCCAGCGTCCCGGCGAAAATTTTTTGGATTTTGTTGAGGATGTGGAATTAGTTGCCGCAGCCTTGCAGCTGCCCTATGATGAGCAAGAGTAGGTGGCAGTGATTTGCGTTGGTGCTGAGCTAGCAGAGGTTCGCGCATTATTTTTAAGTGAGTCTCCACCCACTACTTTAAAGCAGCTCCGGTCCCTTGGCCCTAAATTAAAGGACATTGCCGTTACCCGAGGCAAGTTATCACAAAAACAATTTACAGAGGAGGTTCTTTCGGAAAGTAAGCCTTACGGGGGGAATAAGCATTTTCAAACTCAAAGGACTAACCTAACAAATAAGAGGGAACGTAAACCACTGTTTTGTAATTATTGCAGACGTAAGGGGCATGTCAGGAAACAGTGTTGGAGAATTAATGGAAATAGGGATTCACATACCCGAGGTGCCCCTACTTCCAGTTATTCTAGGCCAAATCCTCAAGCAACTGATTTTCAAAATTCTGGATCCCTTTCTTTGGTGCTAAGAGACCATTCGATACCCACCATTGATAACGGTAGTTGTAATAAGTGTGCCAAATTAAATCAACAAATACATTCTTTAGGTACTCAGTTGGAAACAGTCGATCGGAATAAACGGGATTTAGAAAATCAATTATCGGAATTCAAAACCACTAGTCAGCAATTACAGGGAATTAATCAGGGTTTAGAGAAGGAAAATCATAAATTGTATCAAAGGCTACAATCCGCCGATCAGGATAAACAGGATTTGGAAAAACAGTTATCTGATTTCAAAACCGCTAATCAGCAACTACAGGAAATTAACCAGAGTTTAGAGGAGGAAAATCGTAAATTGAATCAGAAGCTACAATCCGACGCCGAACAAAAAGTTAAGGATGCGGATCGTATGACTGAGCTAATTATGATCGAAGAAGGTTTGAATAAAGAAATTGGAAATATGACCGAGACGTTAAATGCTCAAAAGTTTAAAATAGCACAATTAGAATTTGAGTGTCAGCAGTGGCACGATGGCGTAAGCTCTGGTCTGATCAGTGATAGTCAGAAGCTACACGTTTCTAATCAAAGTCTTAAGAAAGAAAATAGTAAGCTCTATCAAAAGTTGCGTACCGCCTCTGAAAGACAATCTGAGCTGGAGGAACGTGTAAATGAACTTACGGTTATCAGAGAAAGTTTGCACGCGGAAATCAAAGAGTTACACGACACTGTAAATAGTCAGAGGCAAAGTATAGTTGAGCACGAAAATGTGTGTCATGCATTAACAAATAGTTCTAACTCTGATTCGGGGGCAGTAAAACCCTCTGTTCGAAAAGGTAAGGGTAAACGACATGTAAAAGATTCTGCCAATCCTGTTCTAACCTGACCCGGGTTTTTATTTTCTCTAAGCGATGAATAGGAAAGTTTTGGTCGTGCTTATGTTTCCCCTATTGAAAATGGCTTAAGGATTTTGCGTACCAGGGGTCTCCATGATTTGGGCATGGTGATTTGGGAGCTGACGTTCCCGGCTTCCCAAGTCTTAGGGTTTTCTTTCGGCTTTTGGTTTAAAGTTTTTGTATTACTTTTGGTGTGTATTTTCAAAGATTTGCTTTATTTTGGTATGAAAATTCAAATTCAAAATATCAAAATATATATATTGCAAAATTTTTCTTTATGCCATTAAAAGTAAAAAAAAAATTGATTCAAATTTTGGGCATTTTCTGGGGTTTTCAATTTTTTTATTCAAAATTTTAGACCCAAGCTGCTTTAAGTATGAATATGCGAGTTTTAATTGTTTTTCAAATTTAGTATTTACCCAGCTTGTGGGAATCTATTATTAATGTTGTATTGTGTAATTTTTGCTAATAGTGTAGCTTTTGACTTAGCATATTCATACTTATTCGGCATTGTTTTTTTTTTTGGGTGGTTGCATAAATTTAAAATTCAATTTTTGCTTAGTATCGGTTTATTATCTATTGCTTCCATTCGCCATTTTCAATCTGTTTCTATTACTGTTCAATAATGCTCTTGCCGTTCTCCGTTTTACATGGTGCGTCTCTAGTTTGTTGGTCGTTCCTCTCTTGTTTGTTGTTGTTTTGTTTTGGTTTCATTATTTGAGTTTTCTTCTTTTTTCTGCATACCTGAATCTCCATTTTGTTTTCATCCTTTTCCTGAAAATGAAATAGCAGTTTTCAATATAACTGAATTTTTTTTCTATTTTCCACCTAATAAAAAAAAAATTTCGTTGATCTTCCTTCAGAAAAAAAGTAATAAAACAAACTAATCGTTAGAGACAAATTCTTCTAGGCTGCAGACTCCTAAATACAGACCATTACTGCAAATCTTGGAAATAAAAAAATTAAAAAATCTCTCTAAGCAATAAACTGCATATAAATTATTACATTAGGTAAAATTTCAGACTGCAGATATTATAAATACTATAGGCCTACAGCATTATACCAGATATGAAATTTCCATAAGTCAAAATTTAATATAAAGAAACACAAGACTCATTAAGCAGGAATCTTACTATAAACCAGTACAGTATATAAATTTATATATCTCACTGTAGATATGACAAATACTAAGCACAATGATATCAGAAATAAAATTTGCATAAGTAAAAAAAAAGGAATTAGAAAGATTCAATTTTTTTTTTAAATAATTTCTGCGAAGGATTGTTTTTCCAAATATTTAATGTTTTTCGCAGTAAATCATTCCTCAAATGATTTTCCCAAATTGATTTAATAATTTAAAAAAAAGGTAATTTAATACACAAAAAAACTAAAACTAATTACTATTTGTATGTAAAACCTCTACAACGACTCACAATGCTTATGTCCTTATGCTCTGTCGGTTTGGTAAAACATTTCATGACTTCTGTTGAAGTAATTGATAATTCAGTTATGTTTTCTTCCGACTTTAAGTTTGTAAGGAGAGAGAAATATTTAATAAAGGAAGGATATTGTATAAAAATGTATATATTTGTAAATAAATTTAAAAAATACATGTCTAACCTGGAAATAAAGGTTTTGAGCAATAATAGAGTAAAATTAATCTACCGGATTTGTATTGTCAAAGCTCATATATATTATGTGCTATAATTATTCAGTTGAAAATATGCAATTCCTGATTTAGACTTCCATCTTTTGGTATTTTTGTGTCCGTTGCGCGGTCGTTTTGTCGATGTTTGTTGGCTGTCTCTTACTCCTCCACGAGAGGGCACCTCAGCTTTCCGTTCGCAGCTCGCGGGGGTGTCTGCTAATTTTGTGGAGGAGGTGTCATTTTTGCTCCTTGCTGGCGGACGGCTTTGTTAGTTCGGGTCTCACAGAGCGGGGCGTCAGCATTGTGTTCCGTTTCCGCCCCATGTGGGCGAGGTTTTATTTGCTTTTTGTTTCAGACTCCCAACTCGACAAATTGTTTCTGAAGGAATAATTTCGCTATATATAGGCATAGGCCTAGCGATGCGTCGCCCTCCGTTCCAGGACAGTGGATGAGTGCAGCGAGCGACGAAGAAATTCCTTTCAAAATAAAACTTACCTTTCCAACCCACTCCGCTCTCCGTGACTCCAGTACCAAATTTCCATTATTTCATTTCTCATAAATTTTGATCCGGATCTCCCATTGATCTATCTCATTTCATCGTTCATCCCATTTCGATCTTTCCATTTCATATGTCACTTCATGTGGATCAGTTTCACCTCATTTATCATCAATCATCAATTGTATATTAATCATACGTCATTGTAAAAAAAAAAAAAAAACTATTTTCATATTTCATATAAATAACTAAAATTTTTGGCCTCAAGCCTTATGTAAATATCTTTTAAATTAAAGTTTGTTTATAATTAGTTTTGTACATAAAATTTTACTTTGAATTTTCAAAATTGTACTTAAATCATATTATGCTTGTAAAAAGAGAAAAAAATATTATAATGTTTAAATCTTCTATAAAAGTTACCAAAAATACTATTTAACTCTTTCTATAATAATAAATACTGTATACTTCTGCAAAAAAAAAAAAGATTCAAAATTCCGTTGAGTTAATAAATCAAAATAAGGTCCCTTCTGGACCGTCTTTCTTAAGTAAGGGGGCAAAACAAAATTAAATATTAAAAGCTCTTAAAGCAGTATTTGTAATGTAAAGTTGTGAGTACCTGAATGTTAATATCTTTTTGTAGTTTCAGTATGTTGTTGTGTTGTGCTTCGGCTTCTCCGTGGCCAAGCTTCAAGATGCTTCTTCGCTCTGTCTACGTAGCTATTTGCTTGCTCCACTGTTATGGCCACCCACTCTTCTACTGGCTTCTTCTGGTTCCTTGGCTTATGTGTTCGGGGACGCCCGGCACCGCTGAGATTCCTACAACATAACAAAGCAACTATAACAACTTGACCCAGTTCTGGTGTTGTCAAACAAACTTCGGCATGCAAGCACCTGTTACTCATCACTCACCGTCTAAGTCAACATTTCAAGAATAATTCAGTTGTGGACATGGGACTGTCTGCTCTGTCAACGTTACTCAATTTGTTACAGATATTTAATTTACACAATATTGGACATTGTGTTACATTTATTTAGCCAGTGACAGTTACTATTACATTATAGACAACTCTTATGTTGGGGTGGACCTGTGTGTGTGTTAGCAAGTTAGCAAGTGTTGCTTTTCAAAAAATCTTTCTCTGGACGCTTCAAGATTTTTTTTTTCTGGGCCGCGGGAGATTATGTGCCGAATGCCTGGCACATTAGTATGTTTTTATATTAATATTACTTTTATTCAAGTACTTACGTTTTACGGGTCTTTCCATCTTGTTTACGTTTTGTTTGTTTACGTTTTTCCTTGCTCACTTGTTCTATCTCATCTTTGCTTACAGGAGTATTGTTTTCCGGGCGCGTTCTAATGTTTAGTTTTGCTGTTTCTCTACCTCCTCGCGTGCTCTTCTGCGGACCCTCAGTCTGCCCCATGTGGGCTTAAAGTGTAACATCTCTTCTTCTATCCTGAGGCCTTTCCTCTGTCCGGGATCCATGTGCCTCTAAGTTCAGGTATGTTTCATCTTTAGTTTTTGGCTTCACCATTCTTTTCCTGGCGAGTAGTTTAGTTCATTTAAAATCTGTTTTTCTAATTTTAGTTTGTTTATTCTCGCTCGCCAGGATTTTTCTTTCGTTTCGAATATGCTATCGTTTTGTTCGTTTTGAGTTACATATATAATTATAGAGATGGAACGACCCGACAACGCCCCTTTTTCAGCAACAGTTAATACTATTTAGCAACCATTAATCAGATACAAAGTTCACTATTCTATCCATAATATTCAGTCTTCTGTAAACCTGCATACAGTAATAAAATATTTGTAATGTTATTTGAATTTTCTTGTTTGGATGCTATTTATTCCTCTGGGTAATCATGGGTAAACTAAATCCCGGTACAATGTTCGAAATCAATGTTTTTAACATAAATACCTGTTTTGAATTCTCCTCTGTCCAATAATATTTTCAGGAACGTGTCTGTGTGGCTTGAGAACTAAACATCGTGTATAAATAAAACGTATTTCGATTAGATATCTTCTGGGGAGATTGACGACTTTTTCTTACTTTTATACGGTATCCTTATACTTTGAAGGGTAGTTATAAGCACGCTATCCTTTGTACAAACTCAGGCTTTTAAGTCTTACATCTTTGGGCGAGGCTAGAACAGACTTTCATTCTTCACGATTTTATAAAAAAAACTAACAATTTTGTTTAAATTTTCCACACGATTTGCATAGACGCTAAAGAGCTAGAATTTTTATTTTTAACAATTTTCAATTAATTATTTAAAAGGTGTTTATAAACAACCATATACTTCATTGAAGTATGAACGGTAGAGGAGCTTGGATTCTTTCTCATAAAATTAAATATCATTAACGGAAAAAAAATCATAGGCGTTCGATTCTATAGCACAAAAGTGAGGCATAGGGATGAGACTAGAAGTTAATTTATTTAATGTGTGTCACCATATACCAAGACTACCGTGTACTGTGATGAAAGCCCATTGTTATGTGTCACAACACTGAACCATCTTCGGAGATCGTCACCGATAGGACGCCATAGGACGACAACGTTGAATCACGACGTTTCATTCCTACAATGCATATTTTTTCATAGGCAATCATACGACATGTGACATATTAATCACTGCATATTAATGCCTTGAAGTATCCAATAACGAGCTGAAGTTTATCAGATAAAATTGCATCTTTCCGACCCTTGCAAGCATATTAACTTATAAGATAAACAACAGTCATTGGTCGATATCCGAGGCATTGCTAAAGATTATTAGTCAATTTCAAGTCCGCATCGCATGAATGGAATATTCTGAATAATCTGATTAGGAGAATAATAATTACGATAAACATCAATAGATTCGCGGCGGAAAAGCAGGATCGAATTTATCTAATGAAACTCATTATCCCGATTGGGATTTATTAAGAGTATTCCATGAATAAAATGTATCAGATTTTATAAATAATAACTATATTCTTACCCGCATTGTTTAAAATCAAATCATCATTGTGCCAGCTGTCAGATCACGACGTAGGCCTACTAAATGAAGGATCAAAAATGTTGCCAGACAAGTATCTTGTTTAGCGAATATTTCAATTCAGAAAGAACCTTTACTGCAGCTAGAAGAAATGCAGCCGTCATATGATGATATCACCGACAAATTTGCAGCCATAAAGGACTATCGAAGGATTGATTTGCTATACAAGACATAGGTGAGTTCGGTTATTAACGTAAGCATGTGGCATTTTTTCCTCTTCACCTAATTTTCCGACCACGAGCCGCCACTGGCAAAGATATTCTCTTTAAGATATTATCAAGATCCTGCTCTACTCTATCTTCTGAATGAACATATTCCATGGTTACCACCTCAATCTCCAGTTAAGTATATGGGATAGGGTGGCCATTTCTAAAATGTCAGAAAGGAGGACACACTTCTTCGGTAATCTAGCATAGTATAAAACTTCGGGCATGGACGGCTGGACAGCAGATATTACATGGTATAACCCTGACTAATTTTACTTATTAACTGCATTTATATAAAATAAATGATAGTACGCTATCATTGTATGGACAAGCGTGCCATCCTTAGAAATAGATTCCGATTTTTCTGCGGCACCAACTAAACAAATGGTAGTATCGACAAGCGTGTCAACCTTAGGATTGGCAGGAGCATACGGGAAAATACAAATTTTATTAATTTGCTTTAATATGCTTTACCGTCTCGAAAAGGGGGACAAATCAACGTCCGGCATAAAGCCGCGCCGGACGGAGGACTGCTTAGCAAAAAGCCTTATAGTCCGGCCAAAAGCCGGACGTCTGGCCAAAAGCCGGACGTCTGGCCACCCTAATATGGGAGTACTACTGGACACAAAACTGACATGGAACACACATATAACTCGTATTGTGGCACTTGCTACTTCTCGAATTATAAAACTTTATCCCTTAGTAAATAGACGCACATCACTTGGATTGGAATGCTCTATGCTACTGTACACATCTCTTGTAAGACCTCTCATCACATATGCAGCACCAATATGGGGTGCAGCTAGCAAGACGCACATTCACCGATTACAAGTTGTGCAAAATAAATTTCTTCGTAAAGCTACAAATGCGCCTTGGTACGTAAGAAATAGTCAACTACATAATGAACTTGGAATCCTCCCGATTCAAGAATACATTCAAACCCTCTCAAAATCATTTTACAGTAAACTTATAGATGTTCCTGGTGCATCTGTTTATAACATTGGACAAAAGTCATTGAACAGATCAAGACTGAAAAGAAAACTTCCCCAAGATGTACTATGTGATCTAGAAGAAAGTGATAATCCTATATAAATAAGCCTACTATCTTAACTGTTAAATATCAGAAAACTGTGTGTTCACTAACGTAACTTTTGTTATCAATTTGTGTTTTAGCTAGAGGAGCTGACTAAGGCGTACCTCAACAGGTAATTATTATGTGATACTATACTAGCGTTGCCAGTGGCGCCAACTTATATGGGCCCGTGGGGCTCAAGCCCACCCAATAATTTGCCGTGCTCTATAGCAATTATTTATTACTACTGAAGAAAAAAATTCTCTGTTTAATCGGTGCAAAACAAAAATAAGATTGCTGACTCACATAACATGATCTCCCTTAGTCTCATTTATCTTCATCTCGATTTTCTAATTCGTCCTCGATTTTGTTAAAATTAACTTCCCATACGATAGTCCACTATTATAATAGGCTATGCATGTTTTATTTTATTTTAATAGGTACCTAAAACCCAGAAACGTTCATGGTTAGCCTATATACGAAAATTTTCTTTAAATTAAAGTCCACCCCGTCGAGGAGTTGGTAGCGCAGCTGTCTTCCACCCTGGTGGCCCGGGTTCAATTCCCGGCCTGGTTGGGGATTTCTCACTAAGCCTATTGGTATAGTTCCTTCCTGGGTTTAGGACTGTGTTGTCCCTTAATCTCCATCCCGCAAGAGGCAATAGCAAATCTCCGTGGTATCACACTTGCCTGAAAGAGCCTTGGATAGTCGTGACATGGTCATCATCCCATGGCTTCGTTATGGGTCTGAATCTACCTTTGGACAAAACACTTATCATTATAATACAATACTTTCGTGGTGTAAGTGTGACTGAGATATTAGAAACACTAAACTCATTTTTTGTGCAGTTCTATTCAATATATTTGAGCCCACCCAATGTGTTTCAAAAGTTGGCGCCCCTGAGCGTTGCCACCTGTCCCGAATTTGGCGGGACATCCCGCATTTTAAGAACATTTTCAGCGTCCCGAATTATGCCTAAGAGGGACGCATTATAAAAATCTTTATTATTTTGCTAGCCTTTTCTTTTCTAATGTTAGTGTTACTGTTACATAACCTATTCAGTTTTGGCTTTGTAATGAATATATACCATCTTTCTCTTATTAATAAATTGTTCCATGTGCAAATTGGTATGAAGATCGGCAATATGCATATATTCGATAAGTGTCCCTCCTTAGCCTTACCAAAAGGTGGCAACCCTGTACTATAGAGTTTAACAATGGTCTGTATAGTGTTTTACCATTGAGCTAGAATTTATACCTGGAGTTAGCACTACAGCCTTTCCCCTGTACTAGGTTTGTTCGCAAAGCAAATCCGTGACCGCTTGAAAATTTGTTGTACTGCGCATGTCCAGTCTGTAACTTACCCGTGATTTGTACTTTGCGAATGGTTACAAGAATTTGGAATCGATAGTTTCTGCGATTAATCGATATGATATATAAATAAAATATATATTTCCTTTTGACATGTTATAAATGCAATATACATCGACAATATAATCTATATTTTGGGAAACTTTTAATTATCTTCCATTATTCATACATATAGGTAGCCTATGTTTATAAATCTGGCGCAATGTTATAGGAGGGAGGAGTCAGGCGCGTGAAAATAGGTTACTGCGCATGTCTCGGATAACAATTCATGCTAGAGCCTGCAAACTTTTCTTATAGTACAGAAACTGTCCGTGAGAGCTTTGCGAACAGAAGATTGAAATCAGAATCACGGATTCTCGCTTTGCGAACGCGTGTGGAGAAAGAGCGCATGCGCGAACGATAAGTTCCTGGTTTCTGACTGCTTTGCGAACAAACCTACTAAGAAGTGAGGCCACTTTTTCGACTAGTCTCGCCCGGAAACTATGGCAAGAAACTATTTGTCTGCTCAATACGAAACGTCAAATCGCCTTTCTTGTATGGAATTATCACATGTTTGGTTTTGGAAATTGAAGATATTGTTGACGAATGATTGTAAGACAATTCTTCTTGTATCCATTCTAAGAATAATTAATATTAATATATTTAAAGTATGTCATTATTATAATTAAGATTAATATTAATACGTATGTTTTTACGTGACTTCTGTCGTTTCCGTACATGTGGGCCTAACCGACAAAATAGCATGTAGCCTATTCAATACTACACTTATTACATCAAAATTTAGTATTACGTTCAAATCTTTAGAAATTGAAATATATTGTTCTACTTCAAAATCGTCATCATTCATTTTAAGTGTATTTTATTGTGATAATAACGTTTAATATAATATTTAGTAATTAATCCTTAATCCAGATTTTAGCAATTTTCAGGATAGGCCTATATCATAATTCAGGTAGGATGGCAATGCATGGAAAAATCGAAGAACTAATAAAAAACACAACAATGGGCAGACCTAGTTTTGCATAAAAGGATGGAACAGATCCTCTTCGTTGTGCAAGGGTTATGTAAAGCATTGTCAGCATTCATATTTCAAATATTAATTTTAGTTTAAATGCATTATATATTAATTAAAGTAACGATTTTGAAGTAGAACAATAGGCCTATAGAAGCATTTGTAAAAGGCTCTCATGTGTAATCTATTTAATAAGTAGATTAAAGAATTGTTTATCTGGGAGCAATTTTTACAGACACAAATAATAATAAGGCCGAATTTAAGCGTAGACACAAATAAGGAAATGGTAGTTTTTATGCGGGTAAGAAACTCTTAACTTCTCGTCCACAAATCCAAAAATAAACATTTATAATACAATTATCCTGCCGGTTGTATTATATGAGACATTATGTGAGACATGGTCGCTTACTCTTCGCGGAGAACAAAGTCTGATAGTGTTCGAAAACAGGGTGCTTAGGAAAATATTTGGGCCTAAGAGAGATGAAAATGGGGACTGGAGAAAATGGCTTGATGACGAGCTTCATAACCTGTACTCGTCACCGGATATAGTAAAGCTAATTAAATCATTGAGGATGAAATGGGCTGGACTTGTTGCACGCATGGGGGAAGAATGACATATTTAAAAAATATTGACGGGGAGACCCGAAAGGAATATACCACTTGGAAGACCTAGACGCAGGTGGGAGGACAATATTAGGATAGATTTAAGGGAAGTAGGATTTGTGAGGGATGATTGGATGGAGTTAGCTCAGAATAGGGTTGAATGGCGGGCTCGGCAATGAACCTTCGGGTTCCATAAAACATAATATTCATTTAACTTGCTTAGGAATTGTCTATTGCCATAGAGTAAGTACAGGGGCGTATTCAGAGGGGGGCTGAGGGGGCTGCAGCCCCCCGAAACGTTAACTAATGCTAATGTGTTTCACATAAGGGCACTTTAATTTCACAGATAGTAGACAGTATAATTGCACATCTTGACTCTTAAAAGGTTCGGCATTTTATTCTTTGCTAGTAATTTTTAAGAAATTTTCATTTTTCCGTTACATTTTGTCTTCAGAACGAACTTTTCCAACATTACAGACAAAGCGATCTCGTAGTTCCTTAGCTATGAGACATTCATGAATATAGTCAACATAACAATAACAGAAAACATAACATTAAAGTAGTAAAATAAAATACTTAAAAATACTTTTTATTTGTTATTATTACTACTGTATATTCCTTTTTAAAAATATGTATTTAGAAATTTTAAGTCATATTTTCAATTTTTAATGTCATATTTCATAAATTCAAGGTCATTTTCAGGCATTTTTAGATAATCAACTTCTGAGTCCTAGTGATAATAGTGTTCGGCTTATCACAGCCCCTCCCGAAAAGAAATCTTGGATACGCCCCTGAGTGAGTAAGTAAGTATCTTCAAATTATGTAAAGACTGCCTAATATGCATTTTTTCAGAGCATAATAAGGTGTGATCTAGCAGCAGCCTATGGGGAAATGGTGTAGGAATTAATCAAGTATTATTTATCCAGAAAAAAACAATTAGAATAATAACCAATGCTAAAAAAAATAGAGCATTGCAAACCACTATTTATTGAGACAGGCTTACTAACAATAATAAATTTGTATATTTTTTATGTCTTGTCATTAGTAAAATATAACATAAAAAGCTATCAAACACGAAGTTCTTATTTATCAGACCAGAAATCAAAATAAATTTGGGACAACATTATATAAAAAATACCATATAAACTTCAAGAAATGTTCCCAAATTTGTTTTCACAAAAAACTGTATTCCTAGCTTTAAAAAATCCTTTTTTATAATGTTAAAGAATACTTAGAATCAGATTTACAAATAGAATAGAGCAACTTAGCGTAAGTAATTACATGTGTAATCTGCTAGTATATGTTATTCATTTAGTGTCACTTGTGTTATGGCATTAGTATAACTTAGAATAATATTTTTGACTAATGTAATTAAGTTTGTAAGATTGTAAATATTCATACCTTAGATTCTTAAAGATGTGTATTATTGTGTCGCTATTATTGTAATATTATTGTAATATTATGTCGCTACCCTGCTTGTATATCTTTCAGTGTCTACTAGCCTATATATTAAAAACAACCTCAAATATTTTCATTTAAATTCTGATTCACATACTTATTATACTCGACATAGTAATGATATTAAAAAATACTTCTGCTATTTTTCCACTACTCAAAACAGTTTTAAGTCTACCTCTGCTAAATTATTCAACAAATTACCACCCTCCATCAGAACTTTAGAACCTGTGAAATACAGGAGAATCTTAAAGAAACTGCTTACTCGAAATTGCTTCTATACTACAGAAGAGTTCCTGAATTATACTTTCTAGACTGGCTTATAGAATAATTTTGACCTTTTGTACATATTGTAGTGTCTGTTAAGGTATTTATACACTATTTATTGTATACAGGTTTTATTTTCAACATCATATGTATTGTAACCTATTGTATATCAATGTATTTTTTATATTAATTCTTGTATACTTGTCTATACAAACATTACACTGTAATTGTATTGTGAAAAGACAATAAAATTCTTATTCTTATTGATGTAAATAGCTAATGTGACCGATTGCAGTTGGTAGTGCCTAAAAGTGTTATCAAATATCAAATATATTTATATTTTTAAACATTTCAACGTAATATTAATTTAACGTAACTCTTGACAATTAAACGAATAATTATATTCAAATATCATACTTAACTAGTAAGGAATGAAATAGTTTAAAACATAAGAATCTGGGCCCTAGTAATAAATGTTGTATTGAATACGCGCGAATTTGTCGGTTAGACTTACATAATGAAAAGAGAAGTCACGGGTAAAACCATTCGTATTGATAAAAATAAATTATTTGGAGTTAAAGGTAAGGTAATGTTCACTCTATCGCAATAAATTTTCAGGCATATATGCCTACTTGACATTTCTTGCTGAGCAGACAAATAGCTTCTTGCCAGATTTTCCAGGCGGAGCTAGTCGAAACAGTCGGCCTCACTTGCTGTGCTGGACTCCTAACTCCAGTTCTATTCTAGCTCAATGTGTTTTACTGATCGGTCAAAATATATATTTAAAAAAAACAATATTTTTATTATAAAAAACATCGATGTAGCAAAAACATCGATTGTTTTCCATCGATGTAGAAAACATCGATCATCGACATGTAAACATCGACCATCGATACTCAACCCAAATTTAAACAAAATATAGCGGTTAAGCTGTTAAAGACAGACGAAACGTTGCGTTGTTACTGGCGGGGTCTTCTTATGTTTCATTTTGTTAATGTAAAGAGCTGTGAATTGTGCCTCAGTGACTAAAAACTCGTCATAGGATTTACACTACCCAACTACAGAAAGTACGTAAGTATGTAAGTCGGTTTTGATTTGCTGAATGCTGATATTTACCCATGGTACTCAAGAATTACATACGAAAGGTTCAGTTATTTCTATCTTTGTGGACCTTAAACGTGCATTTGAAACAATAAATAGAAATTTATTATGTAAGAGTCATTCCATCTCAAATCAACACAGCTGCCAACCCGACCATCTCAGATTTTCATGAAATTTGTTGTGTTCATTGCACATGATGAGAGAATGAAAAATGCCAAATTACAGAATTCAGTGCCCAAAGTTCGGAAAATGAGCTGAAAATTGTATAATCACTGCAGACAAAAACGGCTGTAACTTCTGTTCTAATATAGTTAGAACGGTTTGTGAAACACGTAATTTCAGAAAGGTCTGGGAACAAGCTTTCAAATGATATATGTAACATGGCTATATTCAAACAATGTAAACAATTAAGGTCAATAACCTTAACTTTTGACTTTGAATATCTCAAAACATGTCACCTTCAAAATTGATGAAAATAATATATATGGTTCTGTCATGTTACACTGTACAACATAGTAAAAAATCCGGCTCCAGTTGGGACGACATTGGGTTTAGGAGATATAAATTGTGTACAGCTATTTGGTGCAATAAAGCAGTAAAAATTGTATGCAGACTGCAACAAAGTGTTCTGCAGAACGTGTTAATTGTTAAAAAGTGTTCTTATATTAATGCCCAGTAAGGTAACAATGTGAACAGGCCAATAACTGGGAATTGCAAACTTTATTTCATTGGTAATTTTAGCCTTAGTTGGTCCTCAAGGAAGATTATACTTTGCGACCCACCCGGCTCCCCTTTCCATCGGCCTGGTCGCCTTCTCCGCCAGCCTGCCTGCATGCTCGCTTCCCCTCACCGCCTACCGCGCATCTTCCCGCGCGCATAAGCCCGCAGCTTGCTCTAATAATTGCAATTACCATTATAAAAAACAAAATAAAATTTAACGAATTATAGAAAATGTCGAACAATTAAAAAAATACCCTTGTACCAAACATCATATTTCACGATCTTTAATCACCGATTTGATAATATAAAAAATCGAAATTTACATAATATTTCCCAATTTTTAAAAACGCCGTGTTATGATATAAAACATGGCTTAATTGATGCAGAAAAATTCCCTTGCACCAACAGTACTCTTTTTGTAACAAACAAAACCTTTCAAAATTTGAAAAAGCGATTCTTGCGTTAACACTCGTGAATGCATGAAGTCACCCTTAGTACCTTAAATATATGAAATCTTTCTTCACTGCTCAACTGTCATTCGTGGCGTAGTGGGTTAAGACTCCTAGCTATAACGCTAGGGGTTCCGATAGATAGGTAGGGTGAAGAGGAGGTGAGAGAAAGAGACGGGAAAGAAAGAGAAGAAGAGAATAAAGGAGAAATAAATTATTTTTCTCCCCACCCAAAACCCCTACTTTCCACGCGGGTCCTGTTAGAGTAGTAGTGGGGGGGGACTCGGGTGAGTCGCAATATATATTTTTCCCGGTCCTCATAACAGGCTGAGGTTATGAGGTATATTTTAAAGTGTTTTTGATTTTCAAAAATTCAAATCTTTCCTTAAATATGAGTGCTATTGAGAAACTAGTTGTTGATTTAAAGATTATTCATCAAGAGTTTATCAACAATACCCCACAAGATTTAGTTTTAAAAATTTTGAAATTCCAACCTCTCCCCCACAACCACTGAATCATTGGTGTCACCGTAAACTTCATAGGGAGTACTCTAATTTATGCAGACAAAGTTTCCCTCTAAACTTCATAGTGCCCAAAATATAATTTTTTTTCAAAATTTCAACCCCCTTCCGCTTCCCCCAACCAGGAAAAATTGAAAAAAAAAAAACCACTGGCCAGGCTTTTTTCAATTTGAGCCAGCTTTTTTACAACCCTGGTGGACTGTGCATTGTTCCAGTGGAACCCCTAGACCTCATCCTGCAAGACAAATGCATAATTCTCTGCAAAATCGCATTAATGTACATTCATTGTCACAAAGTGTCTCTTTCAGATGTTGTAGAAATTCAGACTGTTGGGTGGCTATGAAGGAGTGCAGCAGGAGTTTCTTTAATTTGTCTGCAAAGGTTTCCAACAAGTCTCCCACAGCAGATATAGACATGTCTGGAGAGTTGTTCTCTGTAGATGTCCACAGTTCGTATGTTATTTCATCAATTCCATTTTCGTCAAACAACTCTTCTAGGTATGCGATGAAAGAATGTGTACCTGGACAGTTCCCACATGTTGACGTATAACATTTTGGCTGTGCAGGGTTACAAATGGTCTGAGCAAGACAGTGTTTATACGTGTTAAGTTGACAGTTCTCATCACGTGTCATTTCAATCTGGAACCTTTGAACATTTTAATGCATAAGTTGCAAACATACACACTATGGGTACCAGTCTCACCAGCCAGAACACAGTTCTTGGGAACGGGCCATTCTGTGAGAAAGTGGACATGAGGGGTAATTTTTATTATTTGGTGTATAATGTTTATTTTTGCAGCAAACCTTTCTTGAAGATCTATATTTTATTATACAAAGTACCAAAAACAATATATGAAGAATTACTTTTAAAAATATGGCTCTCTTTGAACTTGCTCTGTTATCTTTAAAAACGTATTTTTTAGTTAGCTAGACAGCTTGTACAGAACCAGCAGAGACAAGTTCTGCTCAGGTCATTATTAACAGCGTCTTTTGCTCTATACGTTACCTGCATTTCATCTTAATCCATCAAGTGAGTTTATTTTAAAATGCACATTAAGTTGTCATAGTCATAAATGTAACATACGTAACAAAAAACTTCAAAAAGTTTTTATGTAATTGCAGAGAGCTGGTGGATTTCTTTGTTACCTTGTGGAAGTAAGGTTAGTCATGAGTTCTAATGATTGCAAAACTATTTTCACCAAAAGAACAATTATTTCCTTAAAAAAATACGTAAACAATAGGCTACATACGTAACACGTTTTACTGCCTTGGAATAAAATATGAATTTGCCTTTTGATAGGCCTACAGTCAAGCCTACTTGAGTGCTGAAACTCATTTCATACACATAGGCCCAGTGGTGCAGCCATTGGGGGGGCACTAAGGGGGCTAAAGCCCCCCCTCCCCAGATCAAAATGATTTTTCTATAATTTACCACTTTCACTTAAGTTAAATTAGAGATAACTGATAAGAATGCAAGATTATTTAAAATGTTTCACAGTGTTTGAAATTGTTGCTTCGATTAATAATAATATTTAATTTTTGCCGAACATAACAGAAATTCTATATCGATTTGCAGCTTCACTTTACCGAATCGAGTCCAAATCCCACTGCACCAGGTCTGCTACAGAATTCATAATGGCAGAATATGTTAAAATCTTATGTAATAGCAATAATTTCAAGTCATCACAGAAGTCGAAACAATTTAGTATGTTTAATTCTGTACATTACTGCAGTAACAACAAACAGTGCTGTATTCTCCGTCTGGTATCTTTCATAGGCACCTTCGCACAATTTGCATACGCATTAAACATTGGGTTCGTGGTAGCTCTTCTACGATCACTTTAAGGACACACAATAAAATATTGTGGGGGAGCAGATTCAGTTCTGATTAGACCTAATGGTACGATAACTATAAATATCAGAAGTTCGACATTTTTGACAACAGGTGATATGGATATATGTGTTGATAGGCTATACAATTTGATGATGATGATGAAGAAGATAATGATAATAATAATGTTAGGGTCAATCCATATGAAATCATCCAATGGGTGTTCCTGACATATTTTATTTTATTTTTAAGTATATATTTTCTGTTTCTATGTGTATCTGGGAGTACAAAACAATTTTTTTCACATTTTTATCACTAACGCTTTGGCAACTAGTGGCCATTTTGCTTAGAAGGATCTGTCATTTTTGGCATTTTCAATGGTTAGCGGTAAGTTAAATACCGTAACTATTTTATTTATGAAGATATCAACTTGAAGTAAAAACCATCTTAATCTACAAGAAACAGTCTACAGTTCATGTTATGACCAAAAATTTGTTAGGTCTTAAGGAAATAATCTAAAACTTTATTAGAAAATGCAGTTCCGATTAGAAAAAATTAACAACTTTATAAAACTTTTTTTCATAGAAGGGATGAAAACACATGTTTCATATTTTCCCCCCACAAAGATATAGTAGATCACTAGATGCTAGTAAAATTTGAGATCATTTATGTAAATCCTTTAGGTTTTAAGAGTCTTCAAATATTGAGATTTTGCAGAATTGTTGATTTTCAAATTAAAATATCTCAAATGGGACTGAACAGAAAAATCTGAAATTTTCTCAAAATATTCTTCTAGTGCCTAGTATTCAACATATAAAATATCATCACTGTGTTCTGACCAGAAGTATTTTATTTTTAATAAAGAAAATGCTAAAAAATAACACTGTCAAATGAGTGAATAACAGTGAAACAATAAAAATTGTCAAAAATAATATAATTTTTTGTTGTTGCTAGTAAAATTATATATGTCATAAAACTAACATATTAAAGAATATTATAGGAGAAAAATTCCTCCGGCACTGGGACTTGAACCCAGGATCTTTGGCTATTCACGCCAGCTGAGCTAAGCCGGACTGCATATGACATGCCTTGTCTGTCTGTCAGGTAGACCATTAGGGCAATCAGTCATAGGAGAGAGGTTCCATCTGGTGCTGTGAATTGAGCTCCAGCTTAGCTCAGTTGGTAGAGCATTGGCCAAACCATTGGCCATAGGTCCTGGGTTTTAGTCCCAGTGCCGGAGGAATTTTTCTCCTATAATATTCTCATGTAATGTCTGACAGAGACAATAATCTGTTGTTCATGAATGCTTATATATCTTAACACATTAAATGTTCCATGGTAGTAGTCATAGTGATCAATACTCCAGCAGAAGGAGACCATATTGCCACATTTGCTGAGCAAGCCAGAATATGCTGACTTGAAAAAGGCAAGTCTCTACAGACTCCTCTGTAGCTCCTTTGTTCAGTAATCAGTAGCTGTGCTTGACTGAAAATATAAAAAAAATTGCCCCTTCACTTAAAAAAATATCAATTTCACTAAACCACCCGTTCTGATCATAATGCAGGCAACAATGTCCTTTACTTCGAAAGGTCTTATTTCAAATTTGGGCAAAATGGAAATACTATGTTCACCATGAATATCACTTTTTGAGTGAATGTAACACCTTATGATGCCAGAAGTTTGTTCCACAGCTGAGCCAAAGGTTTAAAAAATGTTTATTCAAGTGTATAGGACATACCTTTAATTTCTTCAGAACAAAATTTGAACACTTCTTCTGCTGAAGGTATCTGGTCCAAATATGGTCTTTGCAAACTAGCCATCGAGACAGCTCTCTTTGTACCCCCTCCAATCCCATCACAAGCATTCTTTCCATTAGAAGTGGCAAAGAAATGCTATTTAGCTTCAAAGTGATTGCAAATATTCAAAAAGTTATTTTTGTTTTTGTACTGGCTACCATCTCCATCGCCAAATTAAACAATATTTTAAACTGAAGGGGCAACTTTTTTATATCTTCAGTCAAGCACAGATACTGATTACTGAACAAAGGAGCTACAGAGGAGCAGGGTTGGAATGTTTAAAACAAGTGCTTGTGTTTTTTTTAAGTTTGTTTAAAACGTTTTAAACAATCTGTTTTAAACATGTTTTTTTTAGCATATGTTTAAATCATTTTTTAATTGCGTGTTATATTTAATTATGAAGACAATTTACATTTTGTCAAGTCAGTGACACCCTGTTAGTGTTGTAAACAGAAAACAAAAAAAAACTAGGGCCAGAATACCAGAAAATCATGTGAGGTGGTGTCTTTTGTATCCTTTTCCTCCATACTTCTCTATCCTCTGTCGCCAGCTTCCAGTTTCTGATTTTGAGTAATTGATTTGAATTTTTTCTGACTGCATCCTACCATCTATTTTGTGGTCTTCCTTTTTAAAGAAAGAGATTATTAATATAAAATATTGAATGTGTCAATTTTGCAACACTGTAGTAGGATATTCCTTGTAAGTTTGATAATGTAAGACGGCTAAGACCACGTAAAGCATGGTGAAAGTCAATCATCAGTTGAGCAGTAAAGGCAGTAATTAAACAGTAGTTTGTATTTTTTTTATTAATCATGAACTATTAAATCATAAACAAATACTACTGGTACAAAATGTATTTTCAAATACTATTAAGTCTACGACTCGTAAATCTTGAACATCTTAGCACAGGGTGTCATTGGATTGACAAAATGTAAATTGTCTGCATAATTAAATTTAATAATTAAGGAATCGCGCACAATGTGTATTATCTTAACCTAAGACTTAACCTCCCCAGTCCTGAACCCGGGGAGGGGATCTTTCACTACTGAAAAATCCCCCACCCGGCCGGGAATCGAACCCTGGCCGCCGGAGTGGAAGGCACGGCGGCGGAACACCCAATTAAAAAGTTTTATAAACATATGCTAAAAAATGTTTAAAACAAATTGTTTAAAATGTTTTAAACATTTCAACTGTACTGCGTATATAAATACATATATATATATATATATATATATATATATATATATATATATGTATATGTATATATAATAATATATATGGTTGATTTAAACAAAATGAATAATTTAAACTTTTTTTTAAACAAACAACTTTGTTGTAAACATAAAAAACATTTAAAAAAACACGTTTAAAACAACCAACATTGTTGTTCACATATAAAACGTTTTAAACAAAAAAAACATGTTTTAAACAAAAAAAAAAACTTTTTTTGTTGTTCTTTTTTTAAAAAAAAAACATGTTTTTTATCAACCCTGCAGAGGAGTCTGTAGAGACTTGCCTTTTTCAAGTCTGCATATTCTGGCTTGCTCAGCAAATGTGGCAATATGGTCTCCTTCTGCTGGAGTATTGATCACTATGACTACTACCATGGAACATTTAATATGTTAAGATATATAAGCATTCAGTCCGCCGCCGTGGGTGAGTCGGTAGCGCTCCTGCCTTCCACTCCGGCGGCCCGGGTTCGATTCCCGGCCGGGTTGGGGATTTTTCAGTAGTGAAAAATTTCTTTCCCGGGTTCAGGACTGGGTGTGTGTATGTGTCCTTAGGTTTAAGTAGGTAGGGGACTGGTGCACCCCGGTATCAAATCCGCTGTGAATATCCCCTTACGGGATCTCCAGGGGTCGCTCGCGACCCAGAGGAATAACTTCCTTATTCATTCATGAACCACAGATTATTGTCTCTGTCAGACATTACATGAGAATATTATAGGAGAAAAATTCCTCCAGCACTGGGACTAAAACCCAGGACCTATGGCCAATGGTTTGGCCAATGCTCTACCAACTGAGCTAAGCTGGAGCTCAATTCACAGCACCAGATGGAACCTCTCTCCTATGACTGATTGCCCTAATGGTCTACCTGACAGACAGACTGCAGTCCGGCTTAGCTCAGTTGGCGCGAATAGCCTAAGATCCTGGGTTCAAGTCCCAGTGCCGGAGGAATTTTTCTCCTATAATATTCTTTAATATGTTAGTTTTATGACATATATAATTTTACTAGCAACAACAAAAAATTATATTATTTTTGACAATTTTTATTGTATTTTAACACTGTTATTCACTCTTTTGACAGTGTTATTTTTTAGCATTTTCTTTATTAAAAATAAAATACTTCTGGTCAGAACACAGTGATGATATTTTATATGTTGAATACTAGGCACTAGAAGAATATTTTGAGAAAATTTCAGATTTTTCTGTTCAGTCCCATTTGAGATATTTTAATTTGAAAATCAACAATTCTGCAAAATCTCAATATTTGAAGACTCTTAAAACCTAAAGGATTTACATAAATGATCTCAAATTTTACTAGCATCTAGTGATCTACTATATCTCTGTGGGGGGAAAATATGAAACATGTGTTTTCATCCCTTCTATGAAAAAAAGTTTTATAAAGTTGTTAATTTTTTCTAATCGGAACTGCATTTTCTAATAAAGTTTTAGATTATTTCCTTAAGACCTAACAAATTTTTGGTCATAACATGAACTGTAGACTGTTTCTTGTAGATTAAGATGGTTTTTACTTCAAGTTGATATCTTCATAAATAAAATAGTTATTTAACTTACCGCTAACCATTGAAAATGCCAAAAATGACGGATCCTTCTAAGCAAAATGGCCACTAGTTGCCGAAGCATTAGTGATAAAAATGTTAAAAAAATTGTTTTGTACTCCCAGATACACATAGAAACAGAAAATATATACTTAAAAATAAAATAAAATAGGTCAGCAACAAATTATTTTATTATTGGATGATTTCATATGGATTGACCCGTTAATGATGTTTGCAACAGGATAATAACTTCATTGAATAAGAATGGGTTGTAAAGAAAATTGAATAATTAGTCCTTTGCACCCAGCTTATAATAAATTATCATTTTTAAATTTTATTGGCGTGCATTTTAAGTTTTAGCAACCCCAGATTAAAATCCTGGCTGCACCACTGTATAGGCCTAAAGGTAAAATTCAATAATTAATAAAATAATTGTTTGTCTCATGAATATAAATATATAATTAATATAGGCCTCATTATTTATTATTTAATCAAAATTGCATAAAATTACGCATAAACGAAAGATATTCTATTTGGCTTATAGTTCGAAATGAGTTCAAAGGAAAGAGTTAGGAAATAGAGAGACAGGATAAAACAAAATAAAAAGGGATTTGAGGCCAATTTAGAGAAAGAAAGAGAAAGAGGAAATCAAAGAGAAATTGGAAAAAAATATCCGACTAACAATCCAAGGAAATTAATACTAAAACATGTGAGAAGACACCTAGCTTCGTATATATGTATGTGTAAATACACATATATACACATATAATATATATAAGGGGTGGGTCTCTGTCACCACAGCATAGTGCATCCTAAGGTTGCGGATAGAGGATATGACCGCCAGATATGGAGGGTAGCTGTGAATATGCTAATAAGCAGCGTGATCAGATGACATGAGAGACTATAAAAACTTAAATATGAATGAACTATCATGTAAAAGTTCTTAAAACATTCAAATTGTTGAAATATTGCACAGTAAAACATTATTATTGTTCATTATTTTGCACAGTGTAACATACGTAACAAAGTAGTGTAACATACGTAACAGAACAAAATAATTTTAATTTCTGAAAATCGGCCTGAACTATTGAAACAAAGATACTAGGTTAATGAGTGTAATCTTGGCTACCCAGAAAAAAATGTCCTGGAGTTCTTGTGTTACATAATTCACAGAGATTTCCATGTAAGATAGGTAAGGTTAAATTCTGTGTCCAATTTTTGTAGCATACGTAACACCCATTTTATTGATAATAATATTTAATGTATATTACTGATTAAAAAAACTTTCATATATTCTGAAAGCACATCTTTGAGTCTATCTTCTGTTATGTACAAATTTCCAGTTAATGCCATATTTTAATCACTGTAGGGATCTAAAGTGCATCCAAATGTAACATACGTAACAATGGAATGGCTCGGTTGTAACTGGCCGAATTTGGATATCCCTATTTTCAGTCCTGGATTTTCATCTTGGAATGCTTGATATAGTTATTGGGCAAAAGATAGATTTATGCTGCACCCCAGTCAAGCTCCGCCGTTTTGTTAGGTTAGGAACGTTTATGTTTGTTTAGGAGCAATATACTGAATAGCACGAGGTTTATTATGTCTCGCATTGAATTTCTTCTGTGACGAAACCCTAAACCCCACCTTGCCAGACGGGCCTCATTAGAGAGGAGCCTAGGGTGCAGCATAAAACTATTTTTCCCCCTATTTTCACTTTAAGTTCAAAGGAGTTGTAAACAAACTCTAAAGTACCACTCCGCCGAGCATGTGACAATACCTTGTGGAGATTTACCCGCCACAGAAAGAAACGGAATGAGGATTTGTGTATATTCCAGTGTTCTCAATAGTACTTTTAAAATATTTTTTAAGACATGCACCATTGTTGAAAAATGTTATATTTATTTTGAAAATATCGATACATCTGTATAAAATTAGGCTTAATATTAGTATTTAAGAAAGTCATAGACACTTAACAAGAAGATATTAACGAGTATAAAAAATTACTCTCATTTTGCAATGTTGGCTGCCCACTTCAGAGGCGTTTTCTTTTTGAATTCATTAATTTCTGTTTGTAACCGCCCCAATCCTATCAGAGCTGTAAGTTACATGTAACTTTTGACAACATTTTTGTCTTGTTCTAGCACACGACTTTCTTGTCCTCACGTACGTGTTGTATAACCAATATAAATAAATAAATAAACGCACATTCAGCAGGTCTTAACAAGTTATTGGGAGGGGGCTGTGGCAAGTTCGTTCCAAGATGGCGTGTTTGATCATTTACACAGCCGTCATAAACGCCTACAATTTACATCTGTTGTAACGGTTTAATTAGTTCACTTAGTTATTATTCGTCAGGAAAATCTGATCAAATTAATTTTGTTTCATATACAGATCTGCTTCAGAAACGTGTTTTTAAATTTCTCTGCACGAAAATAGCTACAAAAAGGTACGGTTTGAACCGAACTATTTTATTAAGAGCAAGAGTATGCATACAAAGCAGCAAAAGTTACAGTTCGTCCACTAGCCAATGAGGCCCTCCCTTGTCACGTGGCTTTGTTTACATCTACTTTGAACTTAAAGTGAAATTAGTATAGCTGCAGTAGGGGTAAATCGAGAGCTCGTATAACGCTCAAAATCGTCATGAAATTAGTGAGGTGTGACGGAACGGACTGCACAGAAAACAATCAACTCAGTGATTAGGCTTACCCAAAATATAAAAAATCAAAAAATTCAAATTAAAAAAATCGAAAATCCAAAATTTAGAAAATCTAAAAATAAAAAAAATAAAAAATCCAAAATTTAAAAAATTCAAATTGAAATTTCAATATTCCAAAATTTAAAAATTTAAAGATCCAAAATTAAAAAGTCAAAAAATCTAAAATTAAGGAAATAAATCTAGAATTAAAAAATTCAGATATCCAAAATTTAAATAAATCCAAAATTAAAGAATCGAAAATTTAAGAATCCAAAAAATTAAAAGATCTAAAATTTAAAAATCCAAAATTCCAAAATTAAAAAAATTCAAATCGATCAAAAATTTTAAAAATCCAAAATGTCCAAAAACCCAATTAAAAAGTCCAACAATCAAGTTTCACTTCTGTCGTGTGGCATTCCACGCACACTTTTTTATACTTATTTCTCCATCAATTACACATATCTGAAGCGTAAATTTCAATGGAGAATTTACCGTATTTACTTGAATATAACGTCCACCATTTTTGTCCATTTGTATATTTCAAAACTGAGGTGCACATTAAATTCGAAGGCACATGAATTTCTAGTACATATCCATTTCATAGGTCAGCGGTAATTTTGATCTACATAACAATGCATTGCTGTAGATGTAGATGTAGATGTAGATATCTCGTCCTGTAGATCCTGTGTTGAGCGGGGCTCAAGGATATAGAACACGTCAGATCAAAAAATACATGCATGTTATAACAATAATATAGGCCTACAGAAACTGTAAGCTGCCAAATTTATCCAAGCTGGAAATATTCCTCCAAATTGTAGAAGGTGTGAGTTATTAAAAATTCCTTGACAGCTGTTTTGAAATGTTTGCTCTTTCTTTGAATACATAATAATTTAATGTTGTTTGGAAGATTGTTATATATCTGTACTGCAGAATAATAAGCACCCTTCTGAAAGAGTTTTAACGAGTTATTTGGTCTGTGTAGATCATTCATGTTTCTGGTAGTACGTCCGTGTACACTAAAATTAGTTTGAAATTTATCAATATTATTCACTACATAACACATAACAGAGTATATATACTCCCCTGTAAGAGTGAGGACTTTATATTTTTCAAATAGCGGTTTACAAGATTCCCTTTTTTTCTTTCCACATATTATTCTTATTGCCCGCTTTTGTAATCTAAATATTTTCTCCCTATGGGAAGAGTTGCCCCAGAATATGATCCCGTACCTCATTACCGAGTGAAAATATGCAAAATATACCATAAGTAATGCATCCTGTTTTAATATATTATTCAAAATTCTTAAAGCAAAGCACGCTGAACTCAGTTTTGGACCTATCATTTCTATGTGTGTCTTCCAGTCAAGATTTTGGTCAATTTGCAGTCCTAAAAATTTTACATTGCTAATTTCTTGTATGATTTGTGTTCCATAATTAATTTCAAGATTTGAGATACATCTGTTTTTTGTTCTAAATTGTATAAAATGGGTCTTATCAATATTAAGTGTCATTTTATTAGCTAGAAACCATGTGTTTAACTCGTGAAAAGCCTTTGTAGCTATTCTTGATAAATGTTCTTGTGACGTTCCTGTTACAAGTACACTAGTATCATCTGCGAAGAGCAATACCTTTGATTCGTCACTTAAGTTATAGGGCAAGTCATTAATGAAAATTAAAAAGAGCAAAGGTCCTAGTATTGATCCCTGAGGTACCCCATTCTTAACAACCCCTAAGTTAGATTCATTTCCATTTATTATTACCTTTTGAGTTCTATCAGAAAGATATGATTTGAACCACTTAAGTGTTAAATTATTGAACCCATAATGATCCAATTTTTGAAGTAATATTTCATGATTTATACAGTCAAACGCTTTAGCTAAGTCGCAGAAAATTCCCAGAGCATATTTCTTTTTATCTAACGCTTCCAGTATTTCTGTAGTAAGTTGAAATGTAGCATTCTCAGTGGACATGCCACTTCTAAATCCAAACTGAGATGAAGTAACAATGTCATTCAAATTAAGATAGTGTATTATGCGTTTGTACATGACTTTTTCAAAAACTTTTGAAAATGAGGTTAAGAGCGATATAGATCTATAATTTGATGGTAGATTTTTGTCACCTTTTTTAAAGAGGGGCTTAACAATAGCATGCTTCAGTCTTTCTGGAAATATTCCATTTTCTAATGAACAATTGCATATGTGACTAAGAGGTTTACTGAGTTCCGATGAGCAACTTTTTAATAACCTACCACTTATCTCATCCCATCCAGACGAGCTTTTACTTTTGAGAGACTTGATTATATTTTCAATTTCTTTGTGAGAAGTCAGGTTCAATTGAAATCTATGGTTCCAAACTGTAGATTTTGTTAGTAGGTCTACTGCCTTAATGTTAATATTATTTATAGGAATACATTTCTCTGCAATATTTATAAAGTGACTATTAAAAGCATTTGTAATGTCTGATAAATTATCTAGTTTTATGTCTTGGTATATTAATGATGTACAATCATTGTTTCCCTTTGTTCTCCCTGTTTTGTTTTTTATTATATTCCATACAGTCTTAACTTTATTATTTGATTTATCAATTACTTGTGAAAAATGCCTACATTTTGCTTCTTTGATTACTTTCTTCAGTATGTTGCAATACTTTTTATAGTATTCCTTATGAGTTTGGTTGTTACTGGTTCTATATTTTAGGTAGAGCTCTCTTTTGTTTGCACATGATATTTTAATACCAGCAGTTAACCATGTGTTATTCCTTGAATTAGGTAAATTAGCAGTTTTCTTTTTTGGAAAATTTGCCTCAAAATGTCGTGACACTATGTTTAGGAATTCACTTAATTTACTTTGTCATAGGATAACATAGATTCCCAGTTTTCATTCGCAAGATCTTGTTTGAAATTTAAAATTGAATCGTCATTCATTACTCTAGTCATATTACTATGAGCATGTTTGCTGTTCGAATTTACTTTAATATTGTTCAGCACTAACATTTGTGCATCATGATCTGATAATCCATTTAATATTGGAAATACTTTAAAATTAAAATGTTTTTCTATATCTATGAATATATTATCTATTGTTGTTTGGGAGTCGTTCTGAATTCTCGTTGGAAAGTTTACTATGAAATCTAGATTATAGCTACCCAATAAAGATATCAGTCTGATCTTCTTCTCACTATCAATTGAGAAATCTACATTAAAGTCCCCACACAGTATAATATTTACATTAGTACTATACAGTGAATTAAGAACCCTTTCTAACTGATTTACAAAATAATTGAAATTACCTGATGGTGCCCTGTAAATGGTTAGTATTACAAATGTATCATTGTCAAAATCCAATCTGGCTGAACAACATTCAAAATCCTGTTCTTTACAGAAAGAACTTGTGTCTATATCACTGAAATGTAAGTTTCTTTTGATAAATATACTCACACCTCCACATTTTATGGAATGTCTACAAAATTTTGAACATAGTGAAAAGTTATCAATTTTTAATTGTTCCAGATTTGTTTCTGCACAGTGGTGTTCCGTTAGACAAATAACTTGAATTTCCTGTTTTTTAGAATTAATTGTATCCTGAATGGCTAAGTTAAATTCTTCAATTTTATTTTCAAGCCCCCTTATGTTTTGATGAAATACTGCAAATGATTTATTATTTCTAGCTATAGGCCTTAGTGTATTACTATTATTGACTTTAGATATGCATATAGGCCTAAGCTGTTGGATTCTTTCACTTAGATTCCCCCTAAAAAACGAGTCGAGCCACCATCTATGACAGGAATAGGCCTGTTACAATCTAGTACATTACACTTCAGCTCCTCTGCAACCAGTGCTGCCAGTGTCTTCTTTCCTCGAAGGTTGAGATGAAGCCCATGCCTGGTATACTCTTCCCTTCTTAAGCTGCTAACAGAAACAACATTGAAGTTAATATGATCACTAGAGAATTTCCACAACTTATCATTTACAGCTTTTACCTAGACTTCATTAATTTTATCGTTGGCCTACACCATATGAAATTTAACTTCTGGAACATAATGAAAAAATTGTTTTTGTCGATTCTGTAGTGCAAATGTGGAATTTGTGCATTGTCTATTTTAAACTCATTTAAAAGCGGCATCAGCTTTTATTGTGAAACATTCACTTAACGTTTTGTTTGTCCATTTAGCAATACAAAATAAGCACCTCCGAGGATTCCAGTGATGAACACAGTGAATAATGACGAGCCATGCCTATAAGTAGGCCTAAAACTGGCAGTTAACTGTAAATGTTTCTGTGTTGGTTCATTATTCTATAAATACCATGACGTAATTCCAAATAAAATATCCTACTATTGATGCACATTACATTCGCCAACAAACTCTTTTTTTATGATTGCAAGTGTCAAAATCGGGGTGCGCAATAAATTTGAGGGCGCATTATTCGAGTAAGTACGGTAATTAACTATTTCTGGGAATTACACAGTAAAGTGGTATTAAATTACACTAAATACAATTTCGAGGTTCTGAGCTTGCAACTTTTAAATTTGTGATGTTTGAAAATAAAACCCTGAAAGAAACTTCAATTATTTTTACTCAATTTGATTTTATCCAGATAAAATACCTGGCTTTTTTCAAGTGGATAAAACTGGTAGCTCTGCATTTGCGCTCAGTAAGTACTACAGGTTCTGAGCTTGTAACTTTTAAATTTGTGATGTTTGGAAATAAAAACATGAAAGAAACTTCAATTATTTTTATTCAATTTGATTTTATCCGGATAAAATGCCTGACTTTTTTCAAGTGGATAAACCCTGTTTATTATAGACATTCTGAAACCCATGGAATAGATCACATTTCCTTTGTTATATCAGAATGCTTCAAACATGACACTGTAAGTGTTCATCTTTTCCGTCATTTTGGTCAAGTTCATGATATCCCATTTCCATAGAACACCCAAGTACATGTAACTTAATACTTCTCAAATGGAGCTGCATCCCAGTATAAAAACCGTAAGAATTTTGCAAACATATATTTTCATGAGAGTGATTTCAATGTCTGTACAGAATGGCATTTTTTTGCCACATCACATGGCAAAGGAGCATGTGATGGTATCGCTGGTACCATCAATAGACTTGCTGCCCATGCCAGTCTGCAGTGCATCTACAACTCTCAGATAATGACACCCAGACAGTTGTTTGAATGGTGTTCTAAGAACATTACAGTGTGTCATTTTCACTACACAACTAAAGTGAGTATGATGAAAAAGAATCTCTCCTTTAAGAGCGGTTTGCACAGATTCGCATAATTGCAGGTACCCACAAGTTACACTGTGTTATTTCCGCTGGCCATAATAACATCCAAACAAGGCTTGTTTGGGTCAAAAAGGAGAGCAGGGACCATAGGAACGATTAGAGAAGATCAATCTGTCATGGCGACCTGGGCCCTAGTGATTATAGTACTGCTGATAATTGGAGGGGTTGAAATGAATCCAGGGCCAGGAGTTTCTTAAGAGGTCATCAAAAGCCTTGAAAGAATGGAAGAAAGAATAGTTAATGAAATGAATGGGGCAACAAAAGAAGTTAAACAAGAAATTAGAGAGGAAATAGCAAGAATGAAGACAGAAGTGTAACAACTGAAGTCAAGAATCGAGAAAATAGAAAATGCAGATCGACAACTAAATTTAGTTTTCCACGGGGTTAAAGAGAGAAAAGGAATTAGTGCCTTGCAAGAAGTCCACGAGCTTTAGAAAGCAAATTGGAAGTGCAGATCCAGGGATGGGAGTTCCTTACGGCCCACAGGGTCGGGAAAACTACAGGAAACAGAGTCATTATTGTGAAATGTGCATCCACTCAAGTGGTTTTTGCCACGCTGTAGAGATCTTACAAATTGAAAGGGACGGCAATATATATCAACAGAGATCTATCTCCGACGGAGAGAATAACAAGGAGGAAATTAGTAGAAAAAATGAAGTTTGAAAGGAATAAAGGAAAGAAGGCAACCATTCGAAATTTACAGCTGTATGTGGATGGGAGGAAGATAGACATAAGGAACAGCGCGGAAACGAACAACACGGGTACTATGACCTCAATAGCTGAATCTGCTAAATTAGAGACTGAGGGAATGCGTGCAGACGCTCAGGTTAACGAACATCGAAACCAGAAGGAACGTGCACCTACATCACCAATAGGTGACAGCAGACAATCAACAACTCAGCCAAACGAGAAACCAACCACATCATCTGTGACGCAACAATTCCAGATTCATCGGGGGCCTTGGAGTAAGAACGCACCAAGTGACATCAATAGTGGAAGCAGTGAGGAGGAAACACCAATTATTACTAGAAGCCGTAAAAATTAAATATGTTTCAGACGGGAAAACGTAGCTAGGGAGGCCACAGTTAAATCAGTGTGTCAGTAGAAGTTAAAAATAGGAAAGTGAAGTTAATAGTGTGAAAGAAGAGAGTTTAATAACCAAGAGCAGATATGAGCTTAATAACATTAAATAAAACAGAACGTAGTTAAAGGGGGGGTTACGACTTAATATTATCCAATGTTTAAATGACATGTAATCACACATCTCCATCGTACAGGGAAGCGATGCCCCGTAGAATATTTTCTCTAGGCAATTCACAAAGAGTGAAGTAGGCTTGAACTAACAGCAGCTCGAATAGTGTGCAGACCCAGTTGTGTACGTAAACAAACGTTAACGTTTAAATTGAGACACGTTGATTGCTATGCGATATATTTTAGTAATGTAATGTGCTGAAATGGATCCGTCAGAAACCGTGAGGTAGGTACGGATACATCTGTAAAGTGGAAATTTGGGCTAATGTAAAGTTGTTTAGAACAAATAAATTCATATTCATATCTCCTAATCCCAATGTCGTCCCAACTTGATATTTTACTATGTTGTATAGTGTAACATGAAGAAGCAAATATATTTTTTTCATCAATTTTGAAGGTGACATGTTTTGAGATATTCAAGGTCAAAAGTTAAGGTCATTGACCTTAATTGTTTACATTGTTTGAATATAGAGCTCTGCGCTTTTAAGATGGCCGCCGAGAATGAGGTATTATCCACTTCCGGTTATCTCAAAGGCCTGTGTTTACAATACAGTTCTGTGCTTGTGTCTTGTTTTGGAAGTAATTATGCCGATTAACTGCTGTGTTTTCGGCTGTTCAGCCGTTTCAAACAAATATTTAGGACTTAGTTTTCCAAAAGAAAGGACTGTTTTTCAAGAATGGATGGTAAAATTACGCCATGGAAAAACACCTTCCCAGTACTCTCGTGTTTGCAGCTGTCACTTCACAGAAGATGATTTTAATGTTCCTTTGAGCAGTTTTGGCGAGTATTTCATGTTTTTTTAGAGTAATTAAGATATTTTTGATATAGTAGATGTTGAGAAAAATATATAAGCCTATGAAATAATAAGTATACCTGACCAACTTAACCTCGTTTAGGCTCATAATCAAGTTTCATTTCCATGTTAAATTAGTATTTCATCTTTTCAGTGTAATTTTTGTTGCCAATTTATTTGGTCATTTATTTTGACATTTAAGAATATCAATGTCAATCGAAATTTCTTCCGTAACCGATAAAATGGTCATCCTGTATTGTAATTGAGTAAAAAAACAGACTACAGTACATACAAATTTTTAGGAACACATGGGTCCGGGCTTGATGATTTTTTAGAGTAGGATGTGGGCCTAGGCCTAAGGTTAGCTTAAATGTATCTGAAAATGTCCAGATTTGTTGTGTGCCTGTAATAGAAACTCTTGTAACAAGTAGATCAAAACCTGATAAAGAAAAATGTAATCATAATAGGCCTATAGTTAATTATAACACTAATTTTGTAAATGTCATGTTTCTTTTTATTCAAGGTTTTCTAGGTAAATCAGATATGTTATGTATTATCTCATCAGACAATAATTTGGAGGTAATTGGGATGGCGGAACACTGGCTGATCCCAGAAAATATAAATTTGTCAATTACTCAAAATTTTAAAGTAGCCTCTTATTTTTGTCGTAGTCATAAAAAGCATGGTGGTTCAGCTATTTTTATTTAATACAAATCAAAAGACAATAGCAACTGTACAACTAATAATTTTTATTGTTATTTTGCAGAAGAGGCTTAAATACTGTTTGATAATAAACATTTACTTTATGAAGTAGCCCCTCAGAAAATGCTTTGTTAAATTTTATGTGTTGAATAATGATCCCTTCTTAGTCCAAATAACAAAGTCACACCTGTGAATATCAGTAAGTATCATCTGTGCCTGTACTTGTGCATAATGTTTCTTATTCACTAACTTGAACTTTATGAATTTTCTAATTGCTAGAGTCCGGCCAGCTTCATACTGCTGCCTGCCCTACGCTTTTCGAACCAAGTGGTTATGGAGTTTCGTCAAAAAGTTTAAACCGTTCTTTCCTGAATGAAATTATGTTGAAGAAATTTGTCGAAGGAAAGTCGTGGCTACTTTCTGATTCTATAACCTCAACTTCGAATAAGGCAAAGTTCCTATCCGGATTTTTCTCTCGCCTGAGCAACCTGCAACCAAAACAAACAGCGTCGTATATTAGACTGTGTGTTCAATAAGTTATGATACGAAAAAGTTCATGCATATTTGTAAAAAAAAACATGAAAATAAATCGTGCAACAGTATACAAAATATTCGAGACCGCAGGCATATTGCACCATATTAGAACAGTTAGCGAACGTTTCAGAAGACAGGTAGCTTTGATTTCTCACCTTGCAATCAACTCTTGCTTTGTTAACTATGAAATATTTGTTGCACCATCTTCCGATAACATCCTTTTTAACTCCTTCACTGTAAAATTGGCGAACCGTCCCGAACTCATATTGAAAACACACAAGAATGAGGAAACCGGAAGTTGACAATACCTGAATGTGGAGAGCAGCGCGCTCAAGTGGCAGGAGGAAAAACTAAAAAAGCCCATAGCTCTATAGCCATGTTGCATATCATTTGAAAGCTTGTTCCCAGACCTTTCTGAAATTATCTGTTTCTCAGTTCTATCTCTATTAGGACAGAAGTTACAGCCGTTTTTGTCTGCAGTGTGTATCAAATTTTCAGCACATTTTCCGAACTTTGGGCAGCCATTACTTTTGTTGTACTGGTGCTAGAATTCTGTAATTTGGCATTTTTCATTCTCTCATCATGTGCAATGAAAACACCAAATTTCATGAAAATCGGAGATGGTCAGGTTGAAAATTGTACTTTTCTGTGTTGATTTGACATGGAATGACTTTTAACAAACTTTCTAAAATAGGTTTTAGAGGTGATGCACTAAAATGGATCAAGAACTATTTAGAGGACCGTCAACAGTGTGTGAAGATTAGAAACTCTATATCAAATAGTGTTCCAATAGATATTGGTGTGCCTCAAGGGAGCAAACTAGGTCCCCTACTTTTTATTTTTTTTATTAATGATCTATCTAAAATACTCAAATATTCATCAGTACACATGTTTGCTGATGACACCTTTATCTATCTTAAAAGTAAATGTCTAAAAAGTGGTACTCAGTTAATTAATGAAGATTTGGTGACATTTTCAAATTGGCTGGAAGAAAATAAACTTTGTTTAAACGTAAAAAAGACTAAAGTCATAATATTTGGAAAGGAAGCTGAAGATCAAATTGATGATATAAAGATTAATAGTGACAAACTGGAAATTGTGAAATCAATTAAATATCTGGGTGTTCAAATTGATGAGAATTTAAATTTTAAAGAACATTATGAAAATACTATACACAAGTTAAAGCTAAAAGTTTCTATATTACGAAGAATAAGATATATTGTGCCTAGAAGAGTTAAACTTAATATCTTTAATGCTATTGTTAAACCACATATTCAGTACTGTAATTTTGTCTTTGCAAACACAAATGTTGAAGTTATATCAAGAATACAAGTAATTATAAATTCTGGCCTAAGATCTATTTTAAATCCTACTTATTCTTGGATTTCGATTAAAGATTTGCTTCTGGAGCTTGATATGGTATACTTTAAAGATCAAGTTATATTGACATGATGATTTTTATCTTCAAAATTGAAAACAATTTATTACAAAAACTTTTAGGGAGTGGTTAAAGAGGAATGGAGAAGTACATTCATACAGCACTCGAACAGGAAAAAACTACTTTTTGGATTATGTGAGAAACAGGAAATCTCAATTCATGGAAAGTGTATCAAAATATAATAAAATTAAGACTTTTATCAAATCATCATCTTCAATACATACATTTAGAAAGAAACCTAAGAGTGCAATCCAACAAGAGTATTAATGTGATACAAGAAGACTGATTTTTATTGAATAGTGATGTATTTATTATTAGCAGTAATTGCTATCTAAAATACATCACCACACACATGGTCCTTTGAATCTATGCAAAATGGTATAGCCTAGTCTAGAACCCGTGTTAAATTTGATTACTTTGGCCGGCAGGAGTGGAACAGTTGGTTAGGCACTGGGTTTCCGTTCCCCAGTTCATGGTTTCGATCCCTATGACTTTTTTTTATAATAGAAACGCGCATAAACCAGGGTTGTAAAAAAGCCGGCTAAAATTGAAAAAGACCTGACCAGTGGTTTTTTTTCAATTTTAGCCGGCTAAAATAAAATTTTGCCGGCTAAAATCAATTTTTCCTGGTTGGGGGAGGTGTGAGCAGGTTGAAATTTTGAAAAAGTTATATTTAGGGCCCTATGGGGTTTAGAGGGAAACTTTGTCTGCATAAATTAGACACCAATGATTCAGTGGTTGTGGGGGTGAGGGTGGAAATTCAAAATTTTTAAAACCAAGTCTTGTGAGGTATCGTTGAAAAGCTCTTGATGAGTAATCTTTAAATCAACAACTAGTTTCTCGATAGCGCTCATATAAGGAGAGATCTGAATTTTTGAAAGTCAAAAACACTTTAAAATATACCTCAGCCAATAGGCATGCCGAAATGAATTCATGAGGACCAATTGAGGCTAAAATTACCAATGAAATAAAGTTTGAAATATTAAAAATAATAGTTAAATATCTTTAGAACAATAATCCTTGACTAAATTAAAAATGAAATAATAAAAGAGATCAATTAATACATAATTAACAACTCTTTTTATAAAAGGGATTTTTTATACTTATTTCTCCATCAATTACACAAATCTGAAGCGTAATCACCTATCGCTGGAATTTTGTCAAGCCATAGAATCTTTACATCGTATGCCGGCCAGTTCTGCATCAATCGAAAGAGCATTTTCTTCATTTGGGTTAATACAAACAAAATTGAGCCCAGAAGCTTGTATACCCATCAACAGGCAGAATAAAGCAAATATGCAAGAGTCTTATGATGAATGGTGAATTTACCATATTTACTCGAATATAACGTGCCCTATTTTTGTCCATTTGTAGATTTCAATACTGAGGTGCGCGTTAAATTCTAGTACAAATCCGTTTCGTAGGTCGGAGGTAAAACAATGTATTGGGGTCAATCCATACCAAGTGGTCCAGCACTGGTTGCTTGACCATCTCAGAAAAATTTGATCTTTGCTGGGTTAGTTCCCCAATGTTTAGTGGTCACAAAAATATATTTTTTAAAATATGTATTGTTTATTATTTTGAAACGGCAGCCATTTTTGTTCCAGGCCGCATGCGTTTTTTGGCATTTGCAAGCATCTGCATTTTTTAAAATTATTCAGTAGTGGATTGTCCTAAGCCTTTCAGATAAAATGCATTTAGTTCAACACACACTGTCCTACAAATTAACATCATTATCACTTAGCTGAATGTATTCTTTAATAAATTTTTAATAGTTCAAAGTTATCAGCTACAAATTAAAAAAACTCAATTTTTTAACAGTATTTTTCCAAACAAACAGTAACTTCTCAGCTTTAATATTTTTTGTGCTATTACTGTGTATAGTATAACTTAGTTACTTTTTATAGAATATCAATGGTGAGCAGCTTACACTTAAAAAATTACACTACTTTAAAAAATTGATTTTTTTAATTTTTCCATTCTCTGGCCTGCAATATCTTTGTTGGGGGACTAGATAAAAATCTGAAAATTACACAGTTAATAGATCTTTACAATATCAAACTTCAGTATAAATTTCAACTTTGAGATTCAATTGGAAGTATGCAAAAAAATAAATTACAAACATGAGTCAAAAATACAGGTTGTTGATACATTCCTGAAGACACTGCAGGTTCGCAGATCAGATCGCCATGTCGCCCGTGTACATGTATATGATTGTTTGCTCTTGGTTTTCATCGAGTATCTGTATAATATCTGCTATTGCCAGGTTGAACAGTAGAGGGCTTGCTGGGTCCCCTTGTAGGATGCCTATTCTCTGCGTGATGGAGCTGATGTTTGAAGGTTGTCTCAGATTTTGACTATATTGTAGCTTAGTATGTTGGCTATGGCGTCTTTAGCTAATTATCTTCTCTGAGCATGTGTGCAAGTTTTCTTATCAGTACCTGTCGTTCTAATAGGTCAAATGCCTTTTGGAATTCCACGATTATGACTAAGGACCGGATTTTTAGGTTTTTAAAAACACTGTTTTAGGTTTTCCATTATGCGAAATAGTTTTTTTTAGGTTTTTTTGTCCAAAATATCGTTTTCGGGTAGAATAATTGGTTAAATGAATTTGAATGTATCACATTTCAGAACGTGAAACGGTACGTTGGCTGAAACAAGCGTCTCACACAAACGGGCGTTGAAATTATCGGATTCGTTCCCAATTACGGCTGAACTTTGTTCTACTGTTACAGTTAATACTGTATCTAGACACTACCCTTCTCAGGATTCGAATCCGATGCTTCTAATTTAGTGAGTAAAATAATTTATGGCTGGATGTGGATAATGTGAATCTGATTATTTTCCTTTCTTCGGTTGTTACGCATGCTAACAGATCAAGTAGGGACGAAAACTTCCTCCTTTCCTAGAAAGGTAAATACAGTAATACTTTCGTGCTTCAGGCTTGACAAAATATTACTTTGCCACCCGTAGTGAAATTCAGGTCGTCGCCAATCCACTGCCGTAATAAACTCGATTTCATTTGTTTCGGCATAATTAACACGTCTTCTTCAAACTCAGTATGAATAACAGCGCAGTACTAAAGGGCGTAAAGGCAAACAAGCGCTTTAAAACACATAAATCTATATCCTTGTTCATATACGGCAACAATGGTTGTTCGTACGAATATTTTAAAAGGAATACGCCAGTACTCTTACACTTCCTCTCTTGATACTGTCCATCCTGGACGACAATGGGTTGAACGAAACACTGGTGGTATTAATTTCAGCCCGACAAAAATTATTGTCTCTCCGCAAAATGTAGATTCCTCAACTGACAAACAAAAAAGACAAAAAAGTAGCCTAAATTAGATATTTTAGGTTTTACATACCGTTTAGGTATATTTAGGTTTTTATACCCCATTTAGGTATTTTTAGGTGCCACAGAATTAATTTGGGTGAATCCTATTGACATGATTCGAAAAAGTGTATGATCGCTTTTTGATTTGGAAGTAAGGAAAAAAATAGGTAAAAACCTAAGAATCCGGTCCCTAATTATGACATTTATGTAGGCGTAAATGCAGCAGTCCCATGTCAGTAAATTTATCGGTATATATTTCTGGGAGTCAGAGCTGGGACCAATTGAATAACTTCTCACGACGAACTGCATAAAAGACACCAAATGATATAACACAGTGAACTCCGGTATTGCCAATTTCTACTCATGGCTCAGTACTTAGTTACGGAAAAGAGAACAGGTCTCCCCTTAAGCTCCTTCCACTGAATTCACAAGGAGAGACTTCTAGGTGACAATGGTGGAACTAACTTACTAGGAGCATTGAAAATTGGAAAACATTAAATTTTTTCCTTCCTCTTCTTTCCCTCTTTCTACTATTCAGTCCGGGTGAAAGACAAGAACAGGCCACCCCAAGCTCCACCCACATAGGCCGTTGCATTGCTATGGTCCCCTAGCCACCAACCTTTTCATGCCATACCAAAGCATATGCACTAATTACTACATGTCGACCATGTGTTGGCTGGATGAATTCTCAATTCACACTGCAGCAGTCACTCAATGGTGTAGTGTTTTAGACGACTGGCCATCATGCTAGCCATGGGCGTACGGTGAAATTTTGTTCGGGGGGGGGTTCAATGTAAAGTTGTTTCAGTTCCATGTTTTTGTGCACATTGTAAGTTAATACTCTTTTTTAAAAATAACTATACAGTTGTATTGTCATCATTAATACTCTATAATTAAAATAGAGCACAGTCTTTGATTTCATGATTCATGAGGTATCTGCCCGTTTCTAGAGTCTAAATAAAAACTTTATTTGACAAATTATCATAGTACTTTATGATGTATAGGGCACATTTTTAAAGTAATCTGAAATCCATTGGTGGAGAAGTCCTCAGATTAATGCCGATTATTCCACGAGGATTTTGTGTTGTGTTCCTCAATACTAGGGCAAGGCATTTGATGATTTTGCATATTTTTTATATGAAGGTTAAAAGATAGCTCGAATATATACAAATGTGTATCAAGAACTAATTGATTAAATAACGGCAATTTGTTTTTGCATTATTTTGCATTTTTCGTCATTTTCAAGGGATATGTCATTTTTGGCAATTTTTAGGTAATTTTCAGCATTTTTAGGTCATTGTCGGCATTTTAGGTCATGTTTCAGTGGAGGTAGAGAGGAGCTTTTCCGTGTACAAATCGTTACTTTCAGACAACAGACAATCGTTTTTATTTGAAAATCTCCGCGAAGTGTTCATAGGTCATTTTAATTAAGGTTTATTATAAACACCACAGCAGTTTGTCTTGTAGCAATAAATGTTTTTTTCTTTCTTTTTAAATGGCACATATTTGCTAGGGGTAATTTGATGGGCTTGCCAATTCAGAAAGAATTTATTTTTCGCTAAGGGTGTCCAAGTAATATAAATTGACTTACTTCTTTAGCAACAAAATAAGTGTTTTTATAATGTAAATTCATATACAACACACTGTCATAAATTGTTTTTAGCAATTCATTAAAAAAATCTAATTATAAGTAATAATAGTAAATTTATTGGTCTTTTTCTTATTTCGGGTCATTTTTTCACTATTTTTAGGTCATAAATGCATTTTTATTTTGCACTTTTTCACTATTTTATGGTCACTAAATGCCTTGCCCTACTCATTACTGTTGACTTTACGAACTGATGCTGGTCCCCTTAGCCGTGGTAGCTAAGGCCTTAAAGCCGTGGAGTAGGAGGCTGTGGGTTCGAGTCCCACCTCGGGCATGGGTGTTTGTGTGTAATAAGGAAAAAAATGGAAAACAAAACGGCAAACAAGATAAATAATTCAGGAAAATTGGTCTATGGCTGGCTAGATGAAAAAAAAAAAGGTTGATGAATTTCAGTGGGTGTATTTGAGTGGTAAAGTTGCAAGACGTGTCAATTATAATATATGATGGACAGGAAACTAATAACAGAGTGATTTCATTCTTATAAATCATGTTATAAGCATAGTAAAGTTCATAATACATTTTGTATATTTAAATACGGTAACTAACGTCAAGGGCTGGTTACAAACAATCTGATGCTTCACTGTGAATTGCCCGGTGACTATATAAATAGCCTATTAATAGGCTGATGAAATTAATTGATGATTTTAAAAACGTACCCTATACACACTATGGGCTAGAATCTACATGAGCTCTATATGCCGATCACTAGGACCTTTACTAAAACAGGTAATATCGAGATCCAAGTCTGAACTATGAGTAGTGGTGACACTGGCAGATTTATAAGCTGTAACCAGCTTACGCAAATACCAAGTACAAAGTCTACGAATCAGTATATCAGTATCGACAAATTGATTGCAGACTTGCCGGTAGGAAGTTCGTAAATCCATTCCAGAATATAGGTTTTTATGTTTATTCAATTTTTTTAAACTGAAATCAAATGAAATTACGGTATCCAAACAATCACACCACAATTCCGAAGGGAGTTTTATTTATTAGTAACATGTCACTGCTGTGAAGCTGAAGAACTATCAACACCATGCCATTTTGAAATTCGAATCTTAAAAAAAAAAATATTATACATCTTCAATAATGCCTTGATACTGTATGTACAAAGTCGTAAAATATGTAACAACCGAAACAGTGTTTTTTTTTAAATTTTGTTACATGATATAATTTTAAAAATATTTAAGATATTTCGGGGGGGGTTTCAACCCCCTGAACCCCCCCCCCCCCTACCGTACGCTCATGATGCTAGCGGGGTCATTCCGTCTCAAATCAACTTCTTCTTTAGTCTTCAATCCTTGGATTGGTTTGCAGCAATTCTCCATTCTGATCTTCCTTCTGCCTCCCTTTTTAATTCTTTGTATGTCTTACAGTTCATGCCATCCTTAATTTGTTCCATACTGTAGTCTTGCTCTTCCTTTGCTATTCTTGCCTTCAATTGTGCCTTCGATAATGATTTTTAAAAGACTTTGGTGCCTTAGTAAATGCCCTGTGAGTTTTATTCTTCTTTTTCTTATTTGGTTCCATATTTCTTTCTCTGCTTTTGCTCTCTCACAAACTTCCTCATTGGTAATTTTATCGATCCAGCTAATTTTCAGCATTTTTCTGTAGCACCATGTTTCGAATGCTTCTATTCTTCTTCTTTCTGATTTCAGGATTGACCAACTTTCACATCCATATGCTCCATACATATGTTTTCATCAAATTCTTTTGTATTTCTAAACTAATATTATTGATGATTTATGTATAGCGTAGAGCTTTATCACTGGTACTCACTACTAAATTGTGGTATTTTGTTACCTGTTGGAGCGCTTTCAACCGCATGGAGCGGCCATCTTCAGCAACTGACTTCCGTGGTATTGTTGTTGTTGTTGGGAAGACATTTCTGGATAACTGTATCGTACAGCGCGTGCGATTTGAATTGTAACTGTTCGTTTAGGATGTTGGTGTTGTCTTGTGTAGTGTACTTCTTTCTTACTGAAGGCAAGTTTTGCTTGATATAGGCTATTCTACTTATAATTTCTTATTTACTTCTTCCATCAGATGTTCTTTTGCTACCTAGATAGGCCTATTGAAATTCTCAAATCAACACAGCCATTTATCCTCACTATTCCATATTTGGATGAAATTTTGTAGAGAGGTAGTTTTCATGTAAATAAAGAGAAATACAAACTTTTATTGAAATATTACAATCTGTTTTGAAAATACCGGTACAGCCATGTAAAGTATTACAAAAATAACAAACATCACATCAAAAATATATCTTTCAACTGATATAGCAACTCTTCCAATTAACCTACAGGGGTGGGAAAAGTGTCATTTTTTAGCATTTTTTACAAGCTTTTCAATGATATGTAACACATAATAGTTCTAATGAAATTTGTTTTTCAAAATTCAAAGTGAAAATTTTGATGGGCTCATAGTTAGAAAATTAAAACATTATCACTTTTCAAAAAAATCAGGCCATATTAACTTATAGCCTATGCCCCAATGGAAAGCATAATAATAATTTCAACAAATAAATTTAAATAAGGGAAATAAGAATCACATGCTTGACATCTTGTTGTTCAATGGAAATACTTGTCTAATGCCTTATTGGCTTGCAAAGTGCCATTTTAAGGTAGCACATAAATCCTTCTGGTCGATGTCACTGGATTTACTGTACATAATACATCTGTGAGAGGTATCCATAATACCTGGTGATGGTGATGGTCCAGCTGGAAGAAGGAGTGTTAATTTCATTTCACCACATTCCTTTTTCTCCATCATATAAGCTAGCCACCAGTTCTTGTCATGCACGATGGGGATGTACGCTGCCACAAGTACTAATTGGTGTTTGTCCATGGTGATCTTGTAACAGCTACTAGTGATCTTCGGAAAATATTTTTATTGTTGTTTTTTATGTACTAGAGTCAACAATATTAATTTAACCTTTTCAAAATTTGCAGAACTCCGACCAAAGCATTGCATTTTGGCAGGTTCAAGTGATACATGCTGTATGGCTATGTACAGTCCATCGAAATATAAACTGATGATTGATAATGGTAGATTAGGAGTAATGAGAAGTGGTGAATTAAAAACTTACAAACATTGCCTATCAAAAATTACTTGCAATTCACCATCAATAGACTGGTATAGGGATAAATGTACATCTTGTCCTGTTGATGTTGGGTCATTCCATGTCAAATCAACACACTTTTGATGAAAATTTAACCTCACCATCTCAGATTTGGATGAAATTTTGTGGAGCGGTACTTTTCATGTATATTAAGAGAAATACAAACTTTTATTGAAATATTTCAACCCAGTTTGAAAATACAGCCATGTAAAGTATTAAAAAAAATTATAAAAATTGCATGAACAACGTATCTTTCAACTGATGTAGCAACTCTCCTAATTAACCCACAGAGTTGGGTAAGGGAGCCAATCCATAGTGACGGGTGTGACATTTAGACAGATTTCATTACACTTATTTCTTTCTACCTCTGAACCATATTGCAGGAATGTCATCAAAGTTTTTTTTGTGTTAACATACCAACCCATTGGAAGTACAAAATATGATCTAATGTTTTTTTCAAGGCTGTATGCCTGAGCTGGAAAATATATTGTGCATGTGACGGGTGTGACCATAATTGGACAAAGGTTTTTTCTTATGTAGGTTTAATTGAAATTTCTGTGAATTGATTAGCTTCACTATATTTGTTTTATTTTTTCAAGTAAGAGGACTGATAAACATACTGAAATGCATAATTAGATTTTACAAAAATATTTATATAGTTATTGAAAATTTATTTTATCAGTGTGACGGGTGTGACGTGACGGGTGTGACATGTCGGATGGGACAACATCAACTTATATCCGAGACTTAAACTAAACTAAACTCCGTCCCTCGACAGACTTGGCCTACCACCCAACCGCTGCATCATCTACCTTAGGCAGATGGTAGGATTGGGGGGCATGTGGTCAGCATGCCGACACCCACTTCTCTATCAAGTAGCTCCTCAATTTGAATCACGAGGTTGAATGTACCCTTACCAGACCTCCCTAACTCAGAAAAATTCGAGGTGGTACCGGGGATCGAACCCGGGCCGATGGATCTGTAATCTGCAACGATAACCACACTTTGCACCTTCTGCCTCTGTACCATTTTGCATGAATTTCATGAAAATTTTTTGTGATAATATACCAATCCTGTGGAATCCCAGCACATATCTCAGCACAAAAAAGAATTCCCTTGTTAGTCTTTTTTCCCACTCTGTCCATATTTTTAACAGGCTTGTGTAAAGTTGTGTTCAAGTGAAATGTTCCTCCGGTACTAGTTAGGCAGTTTTCGTTGTCTGGACTACTTCACAAACTTTTACTGAATTGATGTGGATCTGGTTATTCTTGTCACCAGGACATTTTTGTTGTCTCTCATACAAAAATATTGTGTAGCTATATTTAGATTGGCTGATTGTTTTTCTATCTGTTCTCCTTCATTTGTTTCCATGTAGGCCTACTCATTTCATCGGCTGTTAGAGGTACTGTCTGTCTGAATTTCTTGGCAGTTCTAAGATACACAGTTACCAGTACAGAAATCAGGCACAAAATTAATTAGGCTATCACTCTCACTTCTTTATTGGGGTACAATGTCATGCTGCTGGTTGAGGCACTGTGCTACAAACCTGAAGGGCAAAGGTTCAATTCCTCTTGAGGTTTTTGAGATTTTTCAATTGGCCTAATTCTTCTGCTGGCACTATGGCCCTGAGGTCAACTCATCTTCTAACAGAAATGGGTACCAGAAGCAATTCTGGGATAAAGGCAGCCAGTGCATAAGACTGACAACCTTACCACCTTCATGTGCTAAAAGTCTAAAATTGTTGGAGGTTGAACGTTTGAATCCTAAAAGCCTTCATGGCCTCTATAGGGATCACTAGATCTTTACCTCACTTCTTTACCACCATTAAAACATTTGTGACATTTCCACCGGTCATCTGTGTCATCCATAGCCAAAGCTGGTAGTTCGTAGTTTCTTTGTCTTGCAAACTACGAAGTTCTGTTCTATACCACGGAAGTCCAAGAAGTCCAAGAGCCATTTAAAAGATAGTAATAATGAAAACATATGATTTATTCAACATCTGCATGAAATGATCACTATACAAAAGCTGCAAAAGGCATTTTCCATAAGTGTCACACCCGTCACACAACATATGTCACACCCGTCACGCAACATGTGTCACACCCGTCACATCAAAATTAAGCCAAAATAGTAGGCATTTCAAAATTATATTTTAGGTGTGTCTTCTGTATTGTAATATCTTAACTTTTACCAAGTTTCCATTTTATACAATGATTACTTGGCTTTCTACCCAAACTATTACATGTTTTTTGTGACGGGTGTGACAAGGGTACCTTGAAAATTGATTTGATGAATATCTTCACTGAAACTCATCTTAAAAATTTGTTTTATGATGACAAAATCTTCACTTATTTGTGCTTTTGTGGGTGAAATTAAAAATTGCAGCAAATCTACTGATTCCATGAGTATAATGCAGTACTAGCCAACATGTTAAATTATAAATTTCAGTCAACAAAAAAAATACACATTTCAGCAGTTGTTATTATATAGATACCTTTAATTTAATAGAATTGTGAATCTATTTTCAAATTCTACAGTCTTTTACCTTTACTTTGATATATAACATGTCTATGTCACGTAAAAAAAAGATGTAACCACCTTTGTCCACTTTCACATGGATTGGCTCAAGGTGTCATTTTTTACAAGCTTTCCAATGATATGTAACACATAATATTTCTAATGAAAATTGTTTTTCAAAATTCAAAGTGAAAATTTTGATTTTGAATTTTGAAAAAAGTACATTTTTTAAAATTCTCAAAATTTCCTAGGAAATAGGTTATATCAATGTTAAATGATGTACCAAGTTTGAGGATGAGATGGGAATGGGTTCATAGTTAAAATAATATAAAACAAAAGTTGATTTCCTCTATAGTATGGAAATTTTATTGGAGGCGTGAGATAAAGGTTTTGTTCATTTCCTTTTCAAGTTATGATTGTCACAGACCTCTTTTTTAAACTCTTACTAATATTATTTATGGTTGGCAACCCTTGTCTACATGTCTTTGCAGGCTCCAGACAAGTTCAGACAGGCCTATAATATTGCAGTTCTTTTGCTTGGGCAGTCTGAAACTGGAGTTGTGTTGTGTTTCAGAAGTGGTATAATTAGTGTGTTTAAAATCATTCATATTTTATATATCTAATTAGGCTACCTATAATATATACAATCAGTGAAAAAAGTGCAGTTTTAAGTACAATATGGCTCATAGTGTAACAGTATTGAAATTTCAGTGTTTTAATCCGTTGAGAAAAAATAATCATACTATTAGGGATGGGAAAAAATTAAGGAAAGTTACTAATTGGATGTGCAGTTTGTATCCTAATTTGCCAAAAACAGAAAAAATTTGTGATAGTTGTAGAAAAGTAATAACAAATAATCTAAATGCTTCCATTTATCATCAAAATCAAGAATCGAGCTCAGATTGTGATAAAGATCCAATATTTTCTGCACAATCAGAGGTGATCGAGACACTAAACACTTCATTGCAGGAGCTAGGGGAATCTCCTATTAATAAAAGGAAAATCAAGTCTAAAAGTTATGCAACCAGAAAAGTAAAAAAAATTGACTCAGTAATGAAAAGAAAACTTTTTGTGACAGCGGAAGATTCTTCTGAACATGATGATGATGATCTAGATGAATCAGTTTTGCAAAATCTTAAAGCTAATTTTTTGAGTTCTACTAGTAGGACCAAGAAACTTATGATTTTAACCTGCCTACCAGAAAAGTGGGGGGTAAAAAAAATCATGCATGAATTTAATGCTCCAAATTACATGGTACGTCAATCAAAAAAAACTTTTAAGAGAAAAGGGAATCTTAGAAAGCCCCAACCAAATGCCTGGTAAGAGCCTTTCAGTAAAAGTGATTGAAGTTGTACATTTATTTTATGAAAGTGACGAAATTAGCAGAGTGATGCCAGGTGTTAAAGATTGTGTAACAGTTACTGAACCTAATGGAACAAAGGTAAAAATTTCAAAAAGGCTAATTTTGTGTAACTTAAAAGAGGCATTCACATTATTCAAGGACAGATTTCCATATATTAAATTAAGCTTTTCAAAATTTGCAGAACTCCGACCAAAGCAATGTATTTTGGCAGGTTCGAGTGGTACACATACTGTATGTGTTTGTACAATCCATCAAAATGTACAACTGATTATTGAGAATGCCAGATTAGGAGTAATAACAAATGAAAAATTAAAAACTTACAAACATTGCTTATCAAAAATGATTTGTAATCCACCATCAATAGACTGTAATATGGGTAAGTGTACATCTTGTCCTAGTGAAGATGCAATACGAGCCATCCTTGAAAAGTCATTTGAAGAAAATTTAATTGAAAAAATAACATTTAGACAGTGGATTTCAGTTGACCGTTGCAATTTAGAAACACTGCAGAAAACATCAGCAGAGTTCATAGATTTACTTTGCATTTAAGTTTTCACTCTTAGTCCGACATGACTTTATAGCAAAACAACAGACATCTATCATGAATGATGATAATGATGGCCAGATGATATCCGGGTACCACAAGGGCCTAAAGTTACCTGACATTTGTCTCACAGTGAGAAAAAAGCCCACCTAGGTAACTTGTCCCGACTAGGATTTGAATCCGGGCCTGCTGCATGAGAGGAGTGAACACATCCCCTACGGCACAGCGAATAAAACTGTTTTTTTTCTTTCCCTTCTGCAGTTTCACTACGCATGCAATAGCTAGAGTTACATCAAATTTAAGGGAGCAAGTAGCAGGTCATCATGTAACAGATCAAATACGTGTCCAATGATACGTGTCAGTAATTTAAATCAAACACTGATGATTGGATCATTACGTTTGCTAGTCATATTGAAGAAAATAAGTTTAAATGGCCAGATTGTGAAAATATCAGCACCATTCACGATGAACAAACTGAAAAGAAACTGTGACCACCCATGTTTCAATAAAAAAAATTTTAGAATCACATGTTTTATTTTCAAAGACAAATTTGAAGGGCACTTTCTTCAATAAGAGCAAACCTAACATGATTAGCATGAAAAAAATGGCCTAATCATAGCCTAGAATTTTGTTTTATCTAGGCTGCACTGATTTTTTAATTTGTAAATAAAAGTAATGTTAAATTCTTGTAAATTGTGAATTAGCATACTCATTTGTATATCGTATCAAGTCTCCCCAAAGCCGTATCAAGTCTCCCACACCCAGGGAGACTTGATACACCTTGCAGACTCTTAAAAATTTCAACCTTTCAGATTGAAAGAGTAATTTTTTAGATCTAAAACATTTGTACATGATAAAGGAGATGCTTTTGTATCAAACAAACATGGTTGGAAGTTTTAAGGGAAAATAGAAAGATCTTTTTTGAAAACTGTATCAAGTGTCCCTGGTCTCCCCTACTGGCATTGAAAATAATTTTTTTTTTCTTGCTTACCCTCATGTTCATTGTAAAACTTTATTTGGAACTGAACATTTCTATTTAGAACAGTGACAAAGAACATACAGCACTACAGTCCTTGTGCTGTACTTCAGCTGTGTGTGTTTAGCAGCAGCCTAACATTCAGGTTGAAAAAATAGCAATGAGCGAACATAGTTTCAGTATAACATTTTAATACTTTGATGTAATATTGTGTTTTATTTTTGTTGCAGTCTGTTAATCGCTATGGCTGGCAAGTCTAGAAAACGAAATAAGAAAGCAACAGACATACCAGATGTTGATCTGAACAAAACCAACACACTGCTAGGAGATTTTGAAATGGAATTCTTAACTCGGCTAGCTAAATTCGATGAACAACTACTACAGGAGTCACGTTCAATTGACTGGGCATTTGAAGTACTGAAAAATAAGATTTCACCAAATGTTTTATACAGCAAAGTGCAATGGAACCAGAAAAAAGAGGAACCTGTAAAGAATTCTCAAAAAGGGATGAAAGGAAAACAGCCTCGGCAATCAAGACAGCGTACTAATTCTATGGATTCATCTGTAGTTCTTTCAGAGAGTACTACTCGTAAAACTCGCAGCAGTTCTTTGAACACACGAGTACAAAATGTCAACAATATATTAACAGCAACAAAATTCAAAACTCCAGCATATCGAACAACATCTGTCCCAAACTTAATAACACCGAAGATCAAGTCAAATGCACCTTTGTCTATTGTAAGGCATCCTAAGCAAGGTGAAATAGCTTGGTCACAGTCGGGAAGCCCTCTACTGGTTACTGCACTAGATCAGAATAACAGACCAAATGTTAATGTTCCTCTCTCCGATGGCAGAGTGGTTTCTATTTTGCCAGAAAATCGTTTGAGGCTGTATGACATTCCTAATCTTGATGAAGAAACAAGGCAAGAATTAATAATTTTACGTGAGCATATAGACACTTTTATTAAAACGGCTTGATAAGTATTATCAGTGCTCTGCAAGCTGATTCCATTTTTTAACTTTTTTTGTTTTGGTACATCATTTATCTACTAATCTAAACGAGGTCTTGCAGTCATGATCTAATGTTTTAAATATGGTTAAGAACATTTAGCATATGGTTGCTTTTTTTTATGGTTCATTCTATGATAAGACTTGAGACTTTCAGAAAGATGTTTATTTAGCTTAATTGGATTTTGTATTGGTATTGGTTTGTATTTTTTTTTTTTTTACATTTAGTATTTAGGAAATAATATGAGTTAATTAACACACTTAGCTACTTCACTTAACAAGTTTTTGGAAGAACATGTTCCGTGAGCCTTTGCCTACTTCAGCTACCAGTACTCGTCATTCACTATTAACAAAAACTTGGTAAGTGGATTAGTTAAGTGTTAGTACTGTTCAGTATTTCATTTTATGTTATACTTCCCTGTGCAAGCTCCATCATACATGTTAAGATAAATCTATTAAGTTATTTCAATTTTATTTAACATAGCCTACTTATTATCTTCCTCAGAGGCAGAACTTTCTTAACATTAAGCCAACTTGTTAAGGTACTGAACTGTAGGAGAAGAGACTAATGGGACGAACAAAGGAACTGTATATAGTGTCATGCTGATAGCTACCTTAATCACAGCATTTGGATCTAAACATACAAAAAATTAGCTGCTCAAATTAAATGTGAATATCTTAACCTTGAAATGCAATTTTTATAATTATTAGGGCAAGGCATTTAATGACCATAAAACAGTGAAAAAATTCAAAATTAAAAAAAATGCATTTATGGTCTAAAAATAGTAAAAAAATTACTCAAATTTTAAAAAATGGCCAGTAAATTTAGCATTATTACTTGTAATTCGTTTATCTTAAGTATTTATCTATTCAGTGACTTGACAATATAAAACACACTTATTTTGTTACTAAAGAAGTAAGTAAATTTAGGGTATACTACTTGGAGACCCTTAGCGTAAAAGAAATTCTTTCTTTACTGGCATGCACATCAAATTGCCCCCAGCAAATATGTGCCATTTAAAAAGATTGAAAAAAATATTTATTGCTACAAGACAAACCTGAATTAAAATCAACTATGAACACTTGGTGGAGATTCTCAAATAAAAATGATCGTCTGTTGTCAAAAAGTAACTATCTACCTCCACTGAAACATGACCTAAAAATGTTGAAAATGACCAAAAATTGCCGAAAATAACCTAAAAATTTCCAAAAAATTACCTATCTCTTGAAATATGACAAAAAATGCAAAAACAGATTGCCCTTATTTAATCGATTATTTCATATTACACATGTATATATATTCAAGCTCTCTTTTAACGTTCATATCAAAAAGATTTAAAATCATCAAATGCCTTGTTCTAATAATTATATTATTAAAAACAATATTATTATAATAAGCTTATGCATTCAGCATGGTTCAAAGATGCAGACTATTCAAGTGAGCTCTCAAAGTGTTATTTTTTTATGGAACATTATAAATAAACTTTTACCCACTTAAAGGAAAGTCTTCTTCTTCTTCTTCTTCTTCTTCTTCTTCTTCTATCTTCAAGGATTAGGCTAGAGCCTGTTCCGGTCTCACATCTTTCCATCTCTTCCTGGGTCTTCCTATAGATCGATATCCTCTTGGTCTATAGTTCAAAATTTGTTTGGGGATTCTGTCGGGTTGCATTCATTGTAAGTGGAGCATCCATTTTTCTCTGTACTGTAATATTCTTTCTACTGTCGATTCAACTCTCAACTCCTTTCTAATATCTGTATTTCTTAAGTAGTCCGGTCTCGTACACCCCTTAACCGATCTCAGGAAGCTCATTTCAGCTGCTTGTATTTTGCTGTAGTCTTCATTTTTCAGAGTCCAAGCTTCGCTGCCATACATTAAAACAGGAAGTGCCATTACGGAATGAAACTTTAGTTGCATGTCTTTTGTCATTTTTCCTTTTAATGTTCTTCGAATTGTTCCACATATTGTTTGATATTTTATACATTTGTTCATCTTGATCTATTTCATAAGTGACATCACAGCCTAGGTAGTTAAAATGTGACACTTGCTCAATTGTTTTATTTTCTATGCATATTTTTGTTCTGACCGGAAATGTGCCATGGAATGCCATAACCTTAGTTTTCGTTTCTGAAATTTTCATGTTGTACAGTTTACTGACTTTATTTAATTCATACATTGCTTTCTGCAGCCTATCTTCAGTATCAAAAATTAAAACAGCATCATCAGCAAACAATAATATGTTTATTGAGCTTCATCCAATATTTAAACCACTATGTACTTTCAAAATCCATTCTCTAAGGATGTCGTCTAAGTATATTGTAACAAGGACTCGTCGGGGTTCAAAATCAGAACACTGAGTTCCTAATTGAAGGATGGAGGTTTCTTTATTTCCTATAAAACAGTGGTCAATACAGCCAGAAAACTCCTGAATGTTCTCCAAATCACTCTTCTGTCCGGTGTTCACTTCCACGTCACAGCACTGTCCCAGTCCAGATCAGTTCACCAGCTCTTCCATTCACTAGCTCCTTCGTTCACCAGTCCCTCCGGTCACTAGTTCCTCGTTGACTAGGTCTTCCGTTCGCTGGTCCCTCCGTTGGCTAGTCCCTCCGGTCACTGGCTCCTCAGTTGCCCAAGTCACAGATACTTGAGGCCGCGCTGATCGGTTCACTCCGTCCAGGTCCTCAACTCCTCGAGTCACACTTATTTGAGGTCGCGCTGATCAGTGCTCTCCGTCCAGTTCACACTCTGACGCAGACTCTCTCCCGCTGTTACTGACTGTTCTCCCATTGACTGGCTCATCACTCCTCGCGGACTGACTCCCTCTGGCTGGCTGTTTCTGTTACTCTCTGCTAAGAACCGACTCTCTCAACTCTGACTTTCTGACTGACTGTCCGCGTCGCCTTGCTTGCGCCCTTATATAGTCTTGACAAATGTTCTAGAGTCGATGTCTCGAAAGTTCTTCATCCGCGCATGGTCTAGAATGCCTGCGTGGTCACAGCCCTTAGCGCATGGCTCCTCCTCCGGCCCCTCCCACGAGCACGCACTGTCCACTCATTGTGCCGTGCCTCACAGTAGACCGCGCCTATCGGCGTGCACCTCCAATCAGCAATAAGAGGGCCGCCCCTTTCTAGACGTCTCGGATTCTGGCACTTTCTGGATGAGTCCTGGGCTTTGTGACAATATATTAAATAGAATTGGAGATAGACTGCAGCCTTGTTTGACCCCTTGGTTAATTTTTATTTCATTTGACAATTTTCCTTCTACTTAATTACAATCTTATCATCAGTATATAGACTTTATTACTTTAATCAAGTGCATAAGGTAGCCATTTGTGAGAAGAATGTCCCATAATTGTTCTCTTTTCACTCTATCAAACGCTTTCTCTAAATCTATGAAAGCAATATGAGTTTCTATGTTTCCATGTTTTTCAATTATTTGTTTGATTATGAATACATTATCGAGACACGATCTGCCCTTTCTAAACCCACTTTGTTCTTCCATGATTTTAGTATCTGCTATTTTTTTTAATCTACTATTTATTATTCTTGTATATATTTTATAGGCAGTGTTCAATAAGCTTATACCTCTATAATTTTCACATTTAGTCCTGTCTCCTTTTTTAAAAATGGAAATAATTTTGGCTACATGCCATTCCTTTGGTATGTTCTTGGTTTTCCAGCACATATTGAGTAGATGTAAAAATCTCAACCTCATGAACAATCCACCATATTTGAATAATTCAGATGGGAGACCGTCAAGTTAGGGCATCCTCTAATTCTTCAAGAGTGATCAGGTCCACAGATTCATCAATTTCTTCCTTTTCCAGTATAGTTTCTTCAATGTTTTCATCATATAACAAATTCTTATATTGTTTTATCCATTCATCTTTATTTATACAAGTTAATCTGGCCATATCTCTTTCTTTTAAGTTCAGATTTCTCATAACTTCCCAGGTAATCATCTGTCTTCCGTGAACATCATGCTCCATATTCGATATGAATCTATCCCATGATTCATTGTGTGCTTTCCTTATTATTTACTTAGCTACATTTCTTTTTTCTACATATATTTCCCTTGTTTCTTCATTTTGATTTTGTAAGAAATGCTCATATGCCTGTTGTTTATTCCTTACCGCTTCGTTAATGTTTTCATTCCAAAATCTTGGGCCTCTCTTTCTTTTACTTTTAGCTTTTGTCCCTAACACTTCATTAGCAGTTTTCGAAATTGCTTGTTTTATGTTTTTCTATTCTTCATCTACTTCTTCAGCAGTGATTACTTTGTTTAAATACATGGACATCTATTCTTGTAAGAGATGAATTTTGAACATTTTTTGTTGATTAATTCTATTTTCGTTTATCTTGATTCTTTTCCATTTAGCCATAACATAAATTTTTTATAGGACTAGATAATGGTCTGTATAAAGATCGCTGCCTCTGTATACCGTAGTATCTTTCACCAGGGATTTCAATTTTTCATTTACTATCACATAATCTATAACAGATCTAGATCCTCTTGCCACCCAAGTGTATTTATTAATGTCTTTCTTACGAAAGAAAGAATTAGTTATTTTTAAAGCATTATAAGTAGCTAATTCTCTTAGCAGTTTCCCACTGTCATTAATAAATTTATTCTTCTCAAAAGGGCCACAAACATTTGGGATACATACATTTCCAATTCTTACGTTTAAACCCCTGCAATCACAATATTATCCGTTTTATTATATCTATCTAAGATATTTTGGATCTTTTCATAGAACATTTCCAGTTCTACTTTTTTTTCCATCGGGCATATACACCGATAATTAGTAATTTATCTCTTCCTATCTTTAGGCGGGTCGGCCGCGGTGGTCTAGATCCGCAGGGCGCGGGATCAAACCCGGCCGCGGTCGATGGATTTTTCAGGACGTAAAAATCCTGGGCACGGAGTCCTCCAGGAGGGACTTTAAGCTGGGGGTCCCATGTCGTAGATTTATGGCACGTAAAAGAACTCCAAGCCTAAATTAGAGCCTCTGGACAAAATTTCTCGGCCCTTTCACGTCCAAGAAATACTTAGTTTCCAGAGGGGGGTTGCGAGGCGATGGGCTTACCACCTATCCCTCTACCCTCTCTCGGAAAATAAGCATATCCAAATTAGTATAGGTAATGAAACCTCCAATGGAGGCCCCTTCGCCCCACCTGGGGATCATAGGGTACCAGATACAGATACAGATATCTTTAGGCGGACTCTTACTATTCGCTCATCTATGAATGAATAGCTTTCTATATTTCTTGTCCATTTTTTGTCTACCCAAATAGCAAAGTAAAGTTGAGCAGTAAATAAATTGTATGTTGTATATCTATTATGAAGACCTATATGCTAAGTCTTGTGAGTCTGTTTTACAACTGACATCTTAATTTTTACAGTATGAACTTTGTTACGTATGTAGTTGTTACTGATTTCGAATGAAACTTGAAAATAGAACTTGTAAAAGTTTGGTCATGTTATTTTCCTCAAGCTGCTTTACATTATGAGTAAGTGTACCAGGCATGTTTTTCCAGAGTGTCAATGTGAATTGAAAAAAAATAAATGAAACTGATGTGGAATTGCAGGTATTAACTGTGCCTAATAATTATAAATGAGACTTATCCAGTTTATTTGTTAAGCTGTTCGTAATTCTTTTTTTTCGTAATTATAATTTTTGAATTCAACGCTTAGAGGAAAAGTTGTCACATACCAATAGTTTACAATATTTTCATTATTAAGAAGGTTTGTCAGTTTTTTCCACACATCACCACTCATAGTCTTAACCAGGGCCCGGATTCTGATGACCTAAAATTGTTTGGAAAATTGCCTTTAAAATGACCCTAAATTTTAAAGAAAATGGCCTAATAATTATAAAGAATGACCTAAAAACTTATATTTTATTTATAAAAAATTATTATTGTACACACAAAGTTATAGACTATAGACTAATTTGTACATAATTGCAAAAACTGTAAATGCAGAAAGGATGTTATAGGTCTGAAAACTTATTCTTTGTTCTTAATTCGAGCGTTTGAGAAGAAAAGTAAGAAAATTGTTTATAAAGTAGATCCTACAAAAATGTTGCATTATAGTAACCTAGTAATTTATTTAATTATTATCCGTATGGGGAAAAAAAAGCTTGTAAACCCTTCCTTATTCAGCATTGCAGTAAAACACTGTCAGCATGCAGACATTATCAAAGGTAAGTGACCTCCAATTGTCTAAAAGGATACAATTATACATGGAAAAGCTCCTCTCCACATCCACCAAATCATTGGATGCATATGTGAAATATGGTAAAAAGTAAAAAATAAAATCGCTCTGCTAACTGTAACTGTTGTGAATGTTCTTTCCTCACAGAAATTGATACTGGCACTGAGGCACTGGCAAGTCAAATTTCGGCATTTCCTTTTGTGGTCTACCGGATTATATTATTAAGGGTAAACAGTAGTTTGCACTCTCAAATCCAAGCAGGTGGCAGACTCTGGCGCCAAGTCAATCTAATAACAGTAATATAATACAACATTTTGGCGTTTCTTTGAATCTAGTTTCTGACTGAAACTGAACTTCAAAACCGAGTGTGTCCTTCTTGCATTAAACACTTCAAAGATAGCATCGCTGGAAACGACAATGCTAGCTAGACCCCCCCCCCCAAAAAAAAAAAAGTTAGTATAATCAATATTAATGCAAGAAACTGACTAAATAAGGAAACAAATAACAAAATAATCACGTAAAATTGAAACAGATGTCCTAAAAATATAAAATTGCATAAAATGACCTAATAAAAATACATTTCTATAATCTAAAGGCCATGATTAGGATTTATTTACAAGTTGGCAATAAAAGATGCAGCATCAATAAAAAGGTGACATGTCATTAGAATCCGGGCCCTGGTCATAATGCACACAACATTAGTATACAAGCTAAACTCTCAACATTTCACACTTGTTACAGTCACACATCATCATGCAATGTGTTCACAGAAGTGTTCCATAATTCATAGAGAGTTTTCCTATACTGGAATGGGCAATTCTCAATTAGAAGACGTGTTTTTAAAGTAACTCCAATAATTTTCTCCCCTATATTCTACCCTACACTATTTCTCCACATAGTCTCTGCCCTTAATGAGGCATCTGTCATAACAGTCTTTATAGAAGAATGATACTGCCTGTGATGAAAGCCAAGTGGGCACTTCTTGGTTCACATCATCATTGTCGTTAAAATTTTTTGAGTTTATTTGGCTGTGCAGGCCAGGCATTGGGGGATATTCTTAAAAAAAAAAAAAAAGTATGAAGTTCTTACTGGCAGATTTCAAGTTTGTACTTGCAGTCGTATGCATAAACAGCCTGGGGACTCGCCCACGTGACATGGCGCTCTTTGTACTCTGTCGCATACTGCCCGCTTCAATTCCGTATGCAGTAAGACCAAGCGGTGGGAGTATTAAGTAGGAAATTTGTGAGCTACCAAAACGGGACACTCACTTCACTCACAGCATGCTACTAGGGTGATTCGCATGGAATATATGGACATTCCAGAAAGAATGAAAACTACAAATTTTTAGTTTTAATCCCTCAGTACTAGGTGCTAGGGGTCTAACGATTTTGTTTAAATTTTGTAATTGAGGTGCTTATGCTAAGAGCTAAAGTAGTTACAAGGCAGGCATCGTTCATAGAAACTCAATCTTGTCTGGTGAACGGTAAAGCTTTGCATCAGGCTAATACAACTGAATACCTATTCTCTGCAACACGGCCTCTTATTATATATTAGAATATGAAGAAAGGTGTATTGTCATGCCTAGGTTATACAAAAGTATTCGAGTGCATTTATTAAGATTTTATTTGGATTGTGTATCCTTCAGGGATGCGACACGAGGTACGGCAATGACTTTCTTTTCATTTTTACAAGCACTTTATTTTACGAAAATTTAATTTTTCTGAATTTTCTTGAAATAGGTTTAACAATTTTATAGGCTTATTATGTAGGCCTACTATAATATATTACAATAAGTACTATTTGAAAAACTCCCAAGAAATTCTCTGAAGGCTAGGTATAAGCCATTCATTTTATACAATATAGACTTGGATTTTTTGGTCTTGTCTCGTGAATAATGCGACTTGGAAACGAGGCTGATACAAGTGAATGTGCACTACTGCAATTCAGCCGTGTACTCTACACTAGAATAGGCTATATTAAGGGTAGAGGGAGTTATATGAATGTTTCATATCACATTTTTAAAATACTAATTACCGGTATATTTAATGTTGTAATTATGTTATAGTGAAGTTTCGTTAAACTAATTTAATCCTAAAATATTATGGAAATAAATATTTTCATTTAATATATTACTTCACTTAAAGTTTCTTGTGAATACTTGTATTATAGTGATTATTATTGTAAACTTCTAAAAATTAATTCTTGCATATTATGAAAATAATTATATCGTTTATATTGTACTGTTGAAATTTGGTTTGTTCCCGATTTTCTTCATATCTATTTTGGTTTTCATGTTTTTGATTTTTTTTTTTTGTACTTGTGTTTCAGTTAATTTGAAATTAAATTTTTAGTTTATGTGTGTAACAACTGTTTTCATAACTTCTGATGTTTTTAGCCGGACTACTGGTAACTGGGAATTTGCGAAAATAATTTTGTTTTGTTTCAAAATTTCAATGTTAAACCATAATGAATAGAATGAGAAAGTATGATGACTCCACTGCTAATACAATGGTGGGTATAGGGAGAGCGGCGGTCCACCGAAACACTGGCAGCACCTTCGTTTTTTTTCGATTTTTGGAAAGATGTGGAACGAAATGTTATGGTCAAGCTTCTTGCAATCTGAGAAATTACTGTTACACACGGCCATGTTTATTTATGGAGGTGAGATCTTCCAAGACGTATAAAGCAGCCCGAAAATTGTCAAAAGTATATAACAATTCAATTTAGATAAGGTGAGTCATTTTGAAATAGATTAATGTATTATTTTGTTTAAGAATGTTTGCAATTTTTCCTATACCGCCCGTAGTAATCTTGCTCCCGTGAATCTCAAGCAGAGTAACTGCTACCTAGTGGCGGAACCAGTGAATTACCTCAGTCATCACACTTTCTCCTCTATTCATTATGGTTAAACTTCAGAATTAATTGTTTTCCTCTTCAAACGCTGATGTGGCTGCCATATACATCTCCCACTGCGAGAAGACCCTTGTTTATTTTTCATAACTTTGTTTATGCAGGTGCATGTTTCGTGAGTAGAAAGTATCTTCTTGCGAGTCAAACCTTCCTGTTGTCACGATGTTTTTTTGCATATGACTTGTGTGTGACTACACTTCTCAGCAAGAAGGCGCTCATACTTTATGCTTACTTTTTTAGAATATCCCCCATTGTCGAGAATTAAGAGGATTTCACGTCTTGTTCTACATTGCATGATGGAACTTTAGTAGCATTGTTGTCTGTTTCATTCCTGGGAACGAATTCAACAAGCAGAAAACCGTGCAAATAATTTTGCAGGTGGACGTCGCCTGTTTGAATTTCTCCTTCACTAGGGATGTTGTGTGCTTCCACTCCAAGGATTGCTGCTTGAATTCAAGGGTGATGTGAGGCACCCATGCAATAGCAAATCAACGCCTTCCGCAGCATATTGCATGAGGAAAGTAATTGTACAGGTGGATCACTTCTTGTGCTCGTCAGAAAGATTTTTTGGGACCCATTGTGGCACTATTTCCAAAATCATAAGCATTTTGTCATAAAATTGTTGAGGACCAATCTTGAAATTAATGGAAAATACAAAGAAAGCAACGATATTGTGACATGTCTGTCCTTGCAAAGTTTTGCATCTACAGCTTGCGCCAACTCATCCAAGACTAATACACAATTGGCCGCTCCATGGCTCATCATGCACATTTACCCAACAGTCATTAATGCCTGTTGCTCACGGTCAAATTTTCTTAAATCTATTGTACAAGAATCAATTTTTATGAACTGTTGTTGCTCATGGTCAAATTCCCCTTTGGTTGAATGCTTTATCAAGCATTTTGGCAAATAGGACATGTTATAATTCTAGCGAATTGTTGACAAAACTGACCAATCAGCGCAACGTATGTGGTACTGCCTGTATCCTGGCAGTAGATAGTAGAACTTGAGTTTGCAAATGCGGCTTGTTTTCACATATTCTTTTCCTAGAGATATCATTATTCTGAACTGATTAGAGTAATAAATATAAGATCACGATTCGTTTGCATGTCACCAATGAAATTATATAGGTATCATTCGCAGACTATTGCAATAGCTCAGTGGTAACTAGACTGCGGTGCAAAGGGTCTCTGGTTCGATCTCCAGTGTGGTAGTTTTTTCTTTCTTTTATGTTCATTTTAAATTATTGTAAACTGTATGTAATTTAAAAAATTCAGTTCCTTCTGTATTGTTTTCTTTTTTGTGAAAAATTTGACCACACAGGGCAAAGGAGATCGTAAATAAAATGCAAAGTTTATAAAATTACAATAATTATAAATGGTCAAACTATTAATGCTTGGGCGATTTAAAGGTTTCCTTTAATAATAATACAGTGCGCCCGAGAACAGTCTCCGCAGTTGCTATTTGCTGGAGAGAGGGCTAGGTGCAACAGTTACGTTGGCAACACGGGCTTTTATAAAAACAAACCGCCAGCTGTGTATGCAGGCAGGCAGAGGTCACTGTCACTTTATCAATGGGTGCATTGTCTAATTACTAATCAGTGCATATTGCAGTGTGCAAGCATTTTAGATCGAATATTGTGACAGGACTTCCAGCACCTGCAATGATCAGCTGTGGTGAGTACCAACTTAACTGCTGCAGCTAGCTGCCTCTCCAACAAGTAGCCGCTGCGGAGAATATTCTCGGGCGCACTGTATAACACTGAAACAAATTATTTAAAAGTCCTGTAAATTTCAAATTTCTTGCTCTGAAGTCCTCAGATCATGGTACCGGTACTGTAATATAAATATCTGGTAATATTACCTTTAGACGTGTGGTTCCGTTTAGATCTATCTGTTGCATACAATCCAGAGGAGATTCACATTTTTTTATTATTATTGTGTAATGGTATCAGAATTCAATGCATTCTGCATGTTCTTTGCAGTATAAAAGAGAATCAAAATAGGGCTCTGTAGTGCAACCAAATTTACGCACACCTTAACAGGGAACACACCTACCGTATTTTACAGAAATTTAAAGGAAGAGATTTTTAATGTGATTTTAAACAAAATTTTAAAGGGAATAATATACTTCATTGCATAAACAAATTATAACCTTGTACAGTAATTTAAAATCTGTGTTGTATGAAAATCTCTTCTGTACAGGTGGCATCACGTAAATTTTAACAACTGAACTGATTTCTCATGAAAGACTGTAAATACTTTTATGTCCTCTAACCCTCAGTTCGGCATACGGTAAGTGTAATGGGACAAGGCTGTTTAGAGGTCATTGCCTTCATTTAAACCACCCGGTGGAGATAACTTCTTTTCTATAAAAGAACTCATTCTTTATAACTATGTCATTCTGTTATTTATAACTATGGTACTCTGAAAAGTGTGTCTTATGGTCTGTAAAATATGACATATGTATCTATGCAACTATGATTTAATTGAAATAATCTGTGTGAACATTTATTACATAACTGCTTTATTTTATTTTCTGAAATAAACTAGCAAAATGCTCAATTTCTTCAAGACCCTATTCAACTGCAATTACGTTATTGTTTAATTTTATTTCCTGAAATAAACTAGCAAATTGTTCGACTTCTTTGAGATGAACTTCTCTTTCTCGTATTAGTGAACAAGAAAATTATACCACAATGATTTGAGACATGCTAAACAATGTATCAAAAAACAAAAGAAATTTCTTTTAATACAACACAATCTATTGTCAGTAGCAGAGTATGGGTGGCTCAATGTATCAAAAAACAAAAGAAATTCCTTTTAATACAACACAATCTATTGTCAGTAGCAGAGTATGGGTGGCTCAATAAATGGAGTACAAGAATCTAGCCCTGGCTGGCAGGTTCATCCCATGATCAGTGGCGGTTTCTCCTATAGTGCTGCATTGCTACAGCACACAGCTTGTTTTCTGCTCGTCGTATAATGTTATTTTCAAACGCAATACTATATTTTCTTTTACTTAGGGCTTGAAGTTGGCGAGAATTCCTTAGCTTTTATGTTGGAGAATGGAAGTCGGTAATGTGAATATTATCTTTTCCGCCTCGTGAATGCATTTGGCAAACAGCTCATCTTTTGTAGGGTGTGACGTCATGCTTACGCTTGACTTTGTGACGTGTAAGCTGGTTTTAACATGAAGAACGGGCTGCCGTTGAATTGCATTCACGAGATTTTGAAGATGTACTACTAATTTCTCCACATCTCGCTGACACATCATCTGTTGGAATATAGATGAATCTGTAGTTCTGGTTTTAGCCACTAGAAGCATTATGGTGTCTTGTGTTTAAACACGTGCTTTCAGACGAGTGATTCAGTGTGTTAGTATAGCGTTTGGCTTGTGAATGTGGAAATATGAATTCGGTGGACAGCTTGCTAAGGACGACTTTTTCTTCCAGGCAATTGGAGGAAAAAGTAGTCATAAAAAAAACTGGGGAGGCCTACTCCAAATTTAAATATGACGCAGGTGGGTAGTGGAAAAAACAGGGCTCCTTACAGCAGGCGTTTTAAACCTGATATATATCAATCGTATGATTGGCTTTGCGGGTGCCAAGTAAGGAACTTATTGTTTTGTTTCCCCTGCCTCCTGTTCGGGAATACTGGTGCACCAGCATGGTCTGCAACGGGTGTAAAGGATCTTGGTCACCTTAAAGGGTTGAGCAAAAATCACAACGACAACAAGACTCACATCCATAATGTCTTGAATTTAACTGCAATTGGAAGTGTAAATATTGCAACACAATTAAGCCGTGCTTATCATGATGCCATACGATCACACAGTGACCAAGTGGAAAAGAACAGATATATCCTTTAAAGAATTATTTACTATATCAAGTTCTGTGGTGCATTTGAACTCGCGTTACGGGGACATGATGAGACTGAAATGTCTGACAATCCGGGCATTTTCTTGGGACCCGCTTGATTTTATGAGCAGTTTAGATAGTGCTGTGAAAGAGCACATGGAATCAAATCGGGTTTTCAAGGGAACCTCCAAAACAATTCAAAATGAACTACTGGATTCCTTGTTACAAGTGTGTCGTGAGAAGATAATAGAAGAAATGAGGAATGCTGAGTTCGTTGCCATCATGGCAGATGAAAGCACAGAAGTTTCAGACCAAACACAATTGATAATCGTGTTTTGATATGAAATAAATGGTGTTCCTTGTGAAAGATTTTGGGGGTTTTTCAATCCAGAAGGGCAGGATGCTGAAGCAATATCAGAGTGCATTTTAGGAGTAATTGGTGAAATTTTCAAAGATAATTCTAATAAAATTATTGCACAAACATATGATGGGCCCTCCGTAATGAGTGGTGAAACTGGTGGGGTTCAGGCAAAAATAAAAAGCAGTTTCCCCAATGCCCATTACATACACTGCTATGCCCATCAGTTGAATTTAGTGATGCAAAATGCTGCAGCCAGAATATTCTTCTGTAACTTGTCAGGGTTTCCAACCTTCTTTTCAAGGTCACCACAATGACAGTCCAAATTACACGAAGTGGTTTCTCGAAGGATTCCTGGTGGTTCTTCAACTAGATGGAACTTTAAATCCAGAACGGTAAATGCGGTATATGAAAATAAAGTGTTTCTTGGAATTGGGGAAGTCATCATCATCTACCAAGACTGTTCTGGAAGCTTCGGGACTCCGCCTTTTTTTTTTAGAAAATGAAGAATTTATTTTCTGGCTCACATTTTTCCATAAAATAATGCCTCACGTAGATATATTGTATAATGTTGCAAGCAAGGTTGACTGATGCCGTCCAAACAACAAAATCTGTGACATTTTATCGAGGCAATTAGTGGGATAAGGGAATCCACAGATAACGCTGACAGTGAAGTTCCATCTGGCAATAAACGAAGGAAGCAGTCACAGAAATGCCGATGCCAAGGAAGTGTGTGATCGAATCCTTCAAGAAGCTCGTCATCGCTTTCAATCTTTGGATCATCTAGAAGCAGCAAAACTGGTAGATTCTTTATACTTTCCAGAATTTTCAAAACACTTCCCAGATAAAGTACTCGACTCTGCTGTACAATCTTACAATATGCTGGAGAAGAGCAGATTGAGAACAGAACTGAGTGTCTTGTATGAAAGAAATGATTACAGGAAAATAGATGGAGCTGTTCCACTACTCGAGCTTATGATTAAAAACAATTTGTTAGGAACATTCTCCGAAATAACAAAGCTTCTCAGGATTATAGTCACCACTCCTATGACCACAGCAGAACCAGAAAGATGCTTTTCTACCCTGAAGAGGATAAAGACATTCCTAAGGAATACCATGTCACAAGAACGTCTTACAGCTCTTGCAATGCTTTCCATAGAGAAAAAGATGGTTGCAAACATGGATGGATTCAACACAAAAGTCATCGATAACTTCTGTAGTAAGAAGGAACGTCGCATGGACTTCACTCTGAGACAGTAATTATGTAAGTAAGCCTACTGATCATTTATTAAATATTTTAAGTTTGCTGTATGAAATGGTATTTGCAGCACACACTCGTTTTGAGCCACGAGCCGCTACTGCCCATGATGTGAAATTTACACTGTAGAGGCACATCCTCTTGCTGGTATGCATTTGATTGTAAGCAAGAGACATTTGACAACATTTTTGGTGAAATTAGTTGTACTTTTACATAAACCTCATAAATTGTAAAATGGTATTTTATAAACACACCTTGCAACCGAATTAGTTGTTTTGCAATCCATTTCCACTTCAATTCACAAAATTAAGAGTATGCAGTAAATAATAGAAAAACTCTTCTGTTAGTAAGGCCCAAGCTTACAGGAGTAGCCCAAATTATATAGCAGCAGGCAAAATGTATTCTTTTCCAGGAATCCCCACTGCAATGTCAAAAAGCACTTTTTAGCTCCCTATTAAAATACACTGTATTATCCACAACGCGATATGAGTGACCTGGTCATAAAATCCAAGCTTACATGAATAACCCCATTTCCATTGCAGCACAAAGAATTTATTCTTTTCTTGGAATTCCCACCACAATGTTATGTAGCATGTCAGTTTCCTTTTTAAATACGTTGTATTATCCACAATGTGATGCACAGTCTTCATCCCGAGGTCCTTCTCACTCACTTTAGAGGATACATTTTCTCTTATATGCCATATTTAGTTTCAAGAACCAACAAACACATGATTGGATGTTCCAGCTTATATAGCATATATTTGCCAGTGTTATGACTAGGGACAGTATTTTTTTTGGAATAGCAATTAACGCAAAATTCTACAGGACTTACATTGGAAAATGTGTACAAAAATACAGTAGAAGCCTGAAATAGCACGGTTCGAAATACCGCGGATTCGGATGTAACAAGGGGGAAAGTAGTCCCCAATAAAAAAATACCGTAGTTTTATAAATATAATTTTGAATTTGGAAGTTGAGTCAAAACAGTAAAATGTCTGCAAAGATTGGTTCTGCAGCACATTTTTTTTTAACGTTAGACCCGCCCTCACCCGCTAGTTGACTGTCACCACTGCATTCCAAAGGGACATGGAATGAATAGTGTAGTTCTACAAGAATTTTAAAAAATCTGCACCTGCCAGAAATTCTCAAAACCTAGGAAAGTTGAAATATGATTTTAGTTAGAATCACAATTTCGGATTGTAAAGTCGCGAGTTCAAAATACAAACTGACAGTACAAGACAGTGCAAAATTAGGTAACTATAAATTGTGTGCAGTACAATGTAAATTGGGGGAGACTTCCTGAAATAGTTGCAGTGACTGTGAATATTATACCTGAATGTTACAGTGTATGTTTTAGTAAATGTATGTTACTCTCCGGTATTATAAAAATTCTCGTGCCCCATCTGCAAAAGAAGAGGCGTAAATTGAGATCAGTTACAGGACTGGATTATATAGCATAACTGGTGAGTAATTTTTAAAACTACTGTATTTTATATTGGGGTCATTCCACAGTTCTGGGTGTGACACTTTTGAGCTTATTTAAGAAGTTTATCATTTTATATTAATTAAGTTTATGAACCTATAGTTTTCTAATTTTTATTATGTAATCCTGAGTTGCTAATGTTCTTGTTCACAAAATTTCAGATTTATACAAATACTGGAAAGCAATAATAAAAAAAATACTGCTCTGGGTGTGACTGAATTGTCCAGTGGTTTTAGATATGAACATAGAAAAAGTAAAAACTCTGTTCTGTGGTTAATCCAAGAGACAAATAGAATTTTATTCTAGTTAAGGTGGAAGTTTCTTAAATGGAATATGTAAAGGTTTTAAATATTATTTACATTTTTATAGATGAACGGAATTTTTGAAAATGTTCTGGGTGTGACAAAAAAGGACAAGTGAGAATTAAATTCATCTTTGAAACTATTTATTGCAATACTTTATTTGTTTACACATAGTCACTGTTTTACGACTGTTTAGCAATGTTTAAGCAGAATTTTGCTGAAGAACTGAAAACAAATTGACCTCTGTAATTAATTATGGTAATTTTTGTGTTCTGACTTTGGGAACGATCACAGACATACTTTTATGTGAATGATCTTCTTTAATTGGCCAAATCCAAGGTTTTCCTGATGGTTGCATATATTTGAGCAATAGTTTATCATTCTCGTAGTCGACTTCTCTCACTTCAGCATAAAATTCCTTTTTAATGCCGCAAACTTTACAAATGGCTTTTCCTAAAGAGTGCCTAGATTGATAAGGACTTTTTGGGAGTTCAGATAATATCAGATGACTTAGATTTCTTCACTTTCTCCCTGTGTCTCTTAGTCTTTTAAGCTGAAGGGCTTTTCCATCACGGTTTATTGCCCGTTTTGCTTTCAGTATTCTTTCTTTATCCCTCTGCCGCTATTTCCTTTAATGTTTCTCATGAACATCTTCATTCTACTTCATTTTGTCCCTGAATTTCTTTGTTTTTAATTAGAACTCTTCTGTGATAAGATATAAAAATACTGTAATTAGAAGTGGAAAGCCAAGCAACCAATATATTGGAGATGTCACACCCAGAACACATTTTTAAGCTAGTTGCATTGCAGATATTAAAAAAAGTTGTTATTGAAAGTTGTAGAGCATGTGTTTAACCTCACTTCTGGGAATCAGTAACATGCTGTCATACATATATCCTAGGGTGACCAGACGTCCCGTTTTAACGGGACTGTTCCTTTTTTCATTAACTGTCCCGGTGTACCGACAAATTTTTAACGGGATGCCAAATGTTCTGTTTTTTTTTTCAAAACTTGCAACACATATCTGTTCAATGTATCCGACTTAATTTCTTCAAATATCCTACTTCTATAATATTACAGATTATTATTTTTAACAATTTTAATTGTTGGCAGTTATAAATGTAATTTCAGTCATAAAAAGATTGACAAAGCTTGAATTTATAAGACTGATTTTAATTCAGAATGGCGATATTTGATGACAACGAAGTCTCATTTATAGCAATAAGTTATCTAATGTTAAATTGTAACTGCAAGACTTAGAAGAAACGCTTTGCACTATTTGTTATCCAAGTGTCCTGTTTTTTAAAGGCAAACTTTGTCAAATGTCCTGTTTTTTAAGTTCATAAATCTGGTCACCCTAATATATCCACTATTAAACAAACTTTTACATGTTTTTGCATTCTGGGTGTGACAGAAAACAGTAATGTTATTTTGACTAATAGGAAAGGTAGATAATTACTTTTCCAAAATATAAATACTTGAATAACACAAGAGAAGTAGTATCTTCAAGATAACACAAAAAAAAAAGTCAGTCGTTAGTTCTGCTGATCTCAGAGTTGTCAACTTATGCATAAATGCACCAGTTTCTTTTTAATATATAAGTTCAAGTTTGGAAGTTGATTACATCAAGAAATGAAGTGCATTTCAAATTTCCATACTAAATTAATAATCAGTAATTAACAATCTTTATTTTGATATGGAGTTTCCTATAAATTTGTGCAATTTATTTTTCAAACCTTGTGGGTCACTTCACATGGAATGACCCATTGCTGTATAACACTGCAATTTATTAGTGAACCAATGTTCCCCTCTGCAGGATCTATTTTTGTCACTTCTTCGGTCACATTTCAATATACCGCGTTAAGGTTATAACACGGGAGTAAAGCATGTCCCCCCAACAACCGCGTTATATCGGGCTTCTACTGTATTAATAAAATCTTAATTCAATTCATATTTATTTGACATAAAGAGTAGTCAAAAACTAGCCACTGACATAAATGCAATATATAAATATATAGAAAAACAGTATAAAACAATAACTCAAGTACGTGGAATTTATTTTTACTTTCTCTGTCGGTACTATAGGTAAAGGAAGTACTGCGTTTCACCTCATATTCGAAGGTGTTTTTAACCATAAATATACATTTTGAGGTAACGCTTCAGAAATATGTCTGTGTGTTTGTGATCAACCTAGCTCCATAACAAAAAACCATACCAAAAATTTTTATTTGGGTTAGGTGTCTTCTGGGGATGTGATACGAAGATTGGCGGTGACTTTCTCTTACTTTTAAGGGGACTTTAAATGAAAATTTTGTTTTTCGTGATTTTCTTGAAAATGGCTGTTAACAGTTTTGTTTAAATTCTGTATGTAGAGTATTTACATTAAAAGCTAAAACTTATTTGAAACATATATAAGCCATGTACCGTTCACACAGTCAGTCTTGCTTGATGAACGATAAAGCTTTGCATCAGGTTGAAATAACTGAAATCGTGCTCATTGCTGCCTCTTACTCTACATCAGAATGGGCAGTGAGAAAGATGTATTGCCCATGCTTAGGGTAAAGGAAGTTGCATGTATGCATTGATCAGGTTTCATTTGGGTTGGTATTCTTTGGGGATGTGATGTGGTAACAACAATCTCTTTATTTTTACAACTAATTTCTATTAATTGAATGTCGTACATAATAATGTATTATACTAAAAATGTCAATTGTTTATGATGCTGCCTGTTCAGCCCTCCTTCTTACTGGATCCCAGATTGTCATATATTAATACTTCATTCTTGAAATTGGGACCACAATCCTAGAACATCAAAAAGAAACATTTGTTCAACCTAGATAAAATCCATAATATGATAATAATAATGAATAAAAGATGCTAAATGTTTAAAAAAAAAAAAAAAAAAAGAGGCATAGGAACAACTTGTGAAAAGACCCTGAACTTTCTTTTAATTTTGGAGTTTTTAGATTTAGTCACACACATGATCGAATCTTGCGTCTCTTGATATAAACTTCATATCACAGCTACAGCAGCGTATGTCTTGTGGTTGATTTTGGCATTCTGGTTGCTTTTCATCCAACCTGTACAACCCGTCCTCGCACACATGCCTGAGTCTACTGTCCTTTGTTTCAAATTTCATGTTGCATATACAGCAGCGAATGTCTTTCTTTTTCTGCTGTACTTGGTCTTCATGCGTACTGTAAGAAAATAAACATTTTATTATTCCTTACAATTATCACACTAATGGTTCATAAAAATACTATTCATCTATTAAGAATCTACAGACTAACAGTAAGGGCCAATTTCACCAGCTGTACCTAAGTTTAAGTCAAGTGCCCAGACGTCCTGATTTGGCTGGGACAGTTCTGATTTTTTTAGTCAAATCCCCTTGTCCCCATTGGGTACTGCCTGGACACCTACGTGTTCCGGTGTTTGGAAATCAAATTGAATTCCTGGTCATTTCAGGTGTCAACATATAATTTTCATTTTTCTGGCAATGTCAGTTATGAATTCAGTTAAGTTGCTTCAAAATTCATACCATAACGCACCATATTATGAAATGTGTTCACATGATTTTCTTAAAATGTTGTTTTGGCTTCAGATTCAAACTGACATCTTATGAAAATATTTTGGAATTTGTGTTAGTCCTACAGCAGTCGATCGAGTGTTTTCTTTTATGTATAAAGCATGGCCAGCTGAAAGAACTCAAATGTTTTGGAATCTGTGTTAGGCCTAGGTGCAGTTGTCTAAGGGCGGGGGGGGCGGTCTGCTCCGGACCCCACTTACTATTGGGGCCCCCATTGATGCCCTACCCTAATATAAAAATGAATGTTTTCCTTAAGAATAAAATATTCACAAATTTTCTATTTATAAAATAATATTTTTAAATGCAGATATTAAGCAAGGGCCCAGCCCCCCCCCCCCCCCAAAAAAAAATTCTGGTACAGCAATCGTAACAAAATGCCTAATAGAGAAAAAATAATTTAAGTAGTACATTAAACTAGTAAGGTAAGATTCAGCCCTGTTGACAACTTTGTGAATATAGTGAAGTAGTGGGGAATTGGCTGTGATGTACATTAGACAGTAAAGTATAAGAAGTGGCACAGACAGGAATAAAATTAATAGAGCAGTGATTCAGCGTTTGTGTTTACTCATTGTCAGTTGATGTTGATTTCTCCTTAGTCCTTGTTTTTTTAAAGGTAAGTCTATTTAGTTTGAATTAATATTTTACTGTGTAGAAAATTCACAATGAGTGTTCACCTTATACCCTCATATTACTTAAAATTGCTTAATAAATACAGCGCACAGCTTAAAAGAGATCCAACGTAAAAATTCTATGTACAGTACTCTTTTTGGCAAAAGATAGATTTATGCTGTGCACCAGCCAAGCTCTGCCGTTTTGTTAGGTTAGGAACGTTTATGTTAGTTTAGGATCAATATACTGAATAGCACGAGGTTTATTGTGTCTCACATTGAATTTCTTCTGTGACGAAACCCTAAACCCCACCTTCCCAGGCAGGCCCCATTAGAGAGGAGCCCAGTGTGCAGCATAAAACTATTTTTTCCCCTTGATACTGTAAAATGTTTAAAAAAAACCAAACATACACAGTATGTCATCAAATATAAAATTAAATTGTGGTTATTGTTCCGTTGAATGATGGTTCTCTATAACCAAATGCGCTGTTATTTTCTTGCTGGAAGATGCATTTCACACAAGATGTGCTATCTTCAGTTCCTATAATACACGTAAGAGAAAGTTATAACATTAAGGTAAAAGTTGTGTTGACTAAAATCAGGAAATACTTTTTTTTATTCAGGTCAGAAACTCTTTTCTTCCTGTCTTCTGTCCAGAAATCTAAAAATAAAAATTTATAAGACCATTATCCTGCTGGCTGTACTATATGGATGAGAGACATGGTTGCTTACTCTTTGGGAAGAACATCATCTGAGAGGGTTCAAAAACAGGGGGCCTAAAAGAGATGAAAATGGGAACTGGAGAAAACTGCATTTATTGTTATAACAAGGTTCATAACCTACAATCTTGACCGGATATAGTAAGAGTAATTAAATCACAGAGGATGAAATGTGCTGGACATGTTGTATGCATGGGGGAAGAAAGACATCTCAAAGTATTTAATGAGAGACCCGAAGGGAAAAGACCACTTGGAAGACAGACGTAGGTGGGAGGACAATATTAGGATAGATTTAAGGGAAGTAGGATTTGCGAGGGAATGTTTGAGTTAGCGCAGAATAGGATTGAATGGCGGGCTCAGGTAAGTCCTGCAATGAACCTTCAGGTTCGATAAAATAGACAATATTTCTTTAGCTTGCTAGGAATTGTCTATTGCCATTGAGTAAATAAGTGGGAAAGCAGACGAACAGGTAGCCACTTCAACTCCGCCCTGAGAGACATCTATGTGGTAATGATGGAACTACTAACAGCGTTGAAAATTGGATTCCCCCCCCCCCCTTCTTTTCCTCTTTCTACTATTCAATCCCCTTTCTCCTTTAGCATAACCTACCTATTACTATCCTATAAATTTTCTACCTATCGGGAATCGAATGCAGGACCGCTAGCATCATAGCCAATGGTCTTAAGTACTACGCCATCAAGTGATCGTTGGAGTTATGAAGCGAGAATTCATCTATGTAAGTTTAGAGAGCAGTTTTGGTTCAAGGAGATGCCTCGTATTGTAGTAATTAATGCTAGGGTTATTTCGTATGGTAATAATAATTAGTGCATATGGTGTGGTACAAGGGTTATTTTCGTATTGGTGATTCCTCGATTGTAGTAATTTATAGTGCATAAGCTTTGGTACAAGGTGATCTCAAGCATTGTCAACATAATGCGGATCCCGCAAAGTAGAATACAGATTTTCCACAAGATTTAATAATAATAATTTATTTGCTGTCAATTGACTTGATACAAGTTTCTGACATTGTCAAGCTTACAGACTAAGAGCTAATTGCTACAACCTACATCTAAGGATAAAAGTGTGTGATTGATCAAATGATCTATCATCACCTTCTACGTACCGGTACTTTCTTTTTGCGTTCATCTTGCAGATAATCTGTTTGTTGTTGTTGTTGTTCGGATCTTTATCGACGTCACACCCGGTTGTGGGTCTCAACGTCCGGTTAGATGTGTACACCGTCAACTTGTTTGTAAATACCGTTGTAAGTCCCGCACGCCTTTTATATTTTCATCTTACATTGTATGAGAAAACGATGTAATAATTTGGCAGCAGTATGCGGCCGATCGGCACAAATAGCGTCCAAGGACCAGGGACTATAACCATAAGTGTCCCGTAGTAGGTCGTAAAAGTCCGTGACCTGATTGTTATGCAAGGGGCATTGAAAGAATATATGGTGCACTGTGCCCGGTTGACCACAACCACATAATGGGTCCTCTGCCCTTCTAATCCGATAAAGATAAGCTGGTGTTATGCACATTGTGCGCGATTCCTAAATTATAGCTGTCCGTAACTTCACTTTATAGTAAGCAGTAATTTCAGATCTAGTAGCTGAGTGGGTAATACCGGAGTTGACGGGTCCCTGTACGCAGCAAGCCATGTTGCCTTCATTCTGGCAGCGTTCCGTAAGGACAACTCCAACCGCCGCCGCCGCCAAATTCGAATGTGTTATATTCAGAATCCACAACGCCGATTTTGAGTGGTTAAAGATTTAATATTAAAAATAGCGCAAAAGCCCGTTCTTCTCACAGGTGCTCCCGGGTGATAGTTTAAATTGGCGTAGGGACTAGTACTTAAAGGTTTAATATTACGGGCAACGACCGCAAGAGCCCGTTCTATTCACAGGTAACAGTTAAATAACCCCATTCTGCTCGCGGGTGATAGATTAAGTTGGCATAGGGACTAGTACTTAAAGGTTTAATATTAAAACGACCGCAAGAGCCCGTTCTATTCACAGGTGACAGTTAAATAACCCCGTTCTGCTCGCGGGTGATAGATTAAGTTGGCATAGAAACTAGTAGTTAAAGGTTTAATGCTAAAACGACCGCAAGAGCCCGTTCTATTCACAGGTGACAGTTAAATAACCCCGTTCTGCTCGCGGGTGATAGATTAAGTTATGATAGGGACTAGTAGTTAAAGTTTAATATTAAAACGAGCGAAACAGCCCGTTCTACTCACAGGTGACACTTAAATAACACCGTTCCGATCGCGGGTGATAGTTTAAATTGGCGTAGGGACTAGTACTTAAAGGTTTAATATTAAAACGACCGCAAGAGCCCGTTCTATTCACAGGTGACAGTTAAATAACCCCATTCTGCTCGCGGGTGATAGATTAAGTTGGCATAGGGACTAGTACTTAAAGTTTAATATTAAAACGAGCGAAACAGCCCGTTCTACTCACAGGTGACACTTAAATAACCCCGTTCCGATCGCGGGTGATAGTTTAAATTGGCGTAGGGACTAGTACTTAAAGGTTTAATATTAAAACGACCGCAAGAGCCCGTTCTATTCACAGGTGACAGTTAAATAACCCCATTCTGCTCGCGGGTGATAGATTAAGTTGGCATAGGGACTAGTACTTAAAGGTTTAATATTAAAACGACCGTAAGAGCCCGTTCTATTCACAGGTGACAGTTAAATAACCCCGTTCTGCTCACGGGTCACTCTGCATATATTTTTATAATTTCCTAGCCGGTGGTCCTGGTGTTATAAAATCTTCACACGGCTTTTTCTACTCGGTATATTTTTAACCATTTTTAACTAATATGTCTTTCTGCAGAGCAAAGAATGAATGAACGTATTATGTATTTTTTCTTTGAGAACATCTCGTTTGTTGCCATAACTTGTACAAAGCCTACAGCATATTTTACCGACTTCTTGCATGTACCTAATAAGCCTATTCAGATTTTTCGGATATTTTGTTTGTTTAAAATTATCATACGTAATAATAAAGGTTATTACCCTGACTTTACGACATGAAAATCACACCGATTAAAGAAAAATTCATTATATGGAGAAACTTCTTTATCCGACATGAGTTACATGTTTTATCCATAATTCGACCCTTCTCAACTCGAATATAACAATAATAATAGCCAGTTCCTTGCGCACTTTGAGAAAATTCCGATTTTCCATTAATATCACAGATTTTGAACAGAAATAGTAGGAACAGTTTCAAAACGATTCACTACATGGAAGAAACGTTTTCTCCCGACATAAATTACATGTGTTATCTATAATTCGACCCTCCTGAACACGAATATAACAATAATAATAACCAGTTCCTTCCGCCCTTCGAGAAAAAACTGATTTTCCATTACCGTCACACAGTTTACACAAGAAAAGTAGGACCGATTCAAAACAAAAATTCATTACATGGAGGGAAATTTTTTTCCGACCTAAATTACATGTGTTATCTATAATTTGACCCTCCTGAACACGAATATAACAATAAAAATAACCAGTTCCTTCCGCCCTTCGAGAAAAAACTGATTTTCCATTACCGTCACACAGTTTACACAAGAAAAGTAGGACCGTTTCAAAACAAAAATTCATTTCATGGAGGGGAAATTTTTTTCCAACCAAAATTACATGTGTTATCTATAATTCGACCCTCCTGAACAAGAATATAACAATAATAATAACCAGTTCCTTCCGCCCTTCGAGAAAAAACTGATTTTCCATTACCGTCACACAGTTTACACAAGAAAAGTAGGACCGTTTCAAAACAAAAATTCATTACATGGAAGGGAAATTTTTTTCCAACCAAAATTACATGTGTTATCTATAATTCGACCCTTCTGTACACGAATATAACAATAAAAATAACCAGTTCTATCCGCACTTCGACAAACAACCGATTTTCCATTAGTGTCACACAGTTTACGCAGAAGAAGTAGGACAATTTCATAACAAAAATTCATTACATGGAGGGGACATTTTTTTCCGACCAAAATTACATGTGTTATCTATAATTCGACCCTCCTGAACACGAATATAACAATAATAATAACCAGTTCCTTCCGCCCTTCGAGAAAAAACTGATTTTCCATTACCGTCACACAGTTTACACAAGAAAAGTAGGACCGTTTCAAAAGAAAAATTCATTACATAGTAGTATGGTTTTCCCACCTACGTCACAGGCGGATTGTGCGGATTAATGACGTCATTGCAGGAGCCGCAGGAGCCGGAGGGGAGGGAGGCGCTGGAGGGGAGGGCGGATTGTATGACGTCACAAGTGGGCGTGGCTATAACCACGTGATTCAAAATGGCGTCGGTTCCGGTTCCTATTGCAAATGGCGTACGAAGCGCGAAATTTAAAATTTGAAAATTAATAATATAAATGGCGTCCGTTCCGGGGCGTACGAAGCGCGAAATTCAAAATTTGAGAATTTATAATGTAATTGGTTACGTTTCCGGCGCGAAATTCAAAATTTGGAAATTTATAATGAAAATGGCTACGTTTCCGGTTCCTATTTCAGGTGGGCGGATGGCGGTTGATTTGAATATTACAATTGCAAATAACGGGTGGTGGGAAATTTGAAATTTGTATATTGGTATTGTTTTACAAGATGGCGGCATTGCTTACGTCATTTTAGGATTGAGAGGAGGAATGTTTATGTCGTCATTGCAGGATTATGAATTGATGACGTCATTGCAGGATTACGAATTGATGACGTCATTGCAGGATTGGAAGGATTAGATCATATGACAGGTGGATTGTTTTATGACGTCACTTCTTACGTCACAGGTGGATTATGCGGATTGGGAGGATTGCCATGACCTACCTCAACAGTGGATTGTTTTATGACGTCATGGCTTACGTCATAGGCGGATTGAGCGGATTAGATCATATGACAGGTGGATTGTTTTATGACGTCACTTCTTACGTCACAGGTGGATTATGCGGATTGGGAGGATTGCCATGACCTACCTCAACAGTGGATTGTTTTATGACGTCATGGTTTACGTCATAGGCGGATTGAGCGGATTAGATCATATGACAGGTGGATTGTTTTATGATGTCACAGCAGATTTTAATCTTTATGTCTTTTTAGCATGGAAGCATTACACTATGACGGTTTCTCACAACGCATAAATACGTCATATTCCTACACATAGGTTTTCTGTAAGATGACTATTTCAGTAAAAAATATCCCTGAGAGCGTTATTTTATTCCTTCGTAAATATGGTAGCTTTCGTCTTAAAACTATATTTTATTTGTAAGATTTTAATCCTAGCCCAAGGGGTTAACTCAGCCTCTGGCTTAGCGGATAGTCGTAAATTTTCCTATCATGATCGGTGCATAATCTTACGTGTTGAATTATCTTCAAATCCCCCAGTATAATGTCGGAATAATATTATATCATACTTCATTATTCAAAGTCAGTATATACAAATGTTTTCTCAATACAGAACTGTGTTAGCATTTTATCATAATCCTCTACATCATCAGTTTTGTTCCCACGTTTTGTCACGTACGCCAGAACACCTGGCCGGAAGTTCATCTTACATTACAACTGAATCATGAATTCTTTATGTATGACGTCATCACTCGGACTTGTTCAAACTTGTTTCAAGGTCTTACACGGCACGTGCAGGACCGGTTCAAGGCTAGTCGTAAGTGAGAAGCATAACGCGCAGGATGGCTCTGTATTATGGAACGATGCTTGATATGCATATACAATCTGATCGACGTAAAACTTTTAAAGATTGGCCATTGACGTTTATTGACTTGGACAAAATGAGCGAAGCTGGATTCTACTATATTGGATACAAGGATGTAGTCGAGTGCGCGTACTGTCATACGCAGATAGGACAATGGGAAAAAACGGACGATCCAGCAAATGAACATAGAAGATGGGCCCCCTTCTGCAGGTTTATAAGTAAAACTAAAGGTGAGGTACTCATCGATATGGGACGAGATGTTTGTGGCACAGGTGAAATGATGCATGTTCCTGACGAGCATGATTGTGTACAGCAAGAGTGAGGGGAAGGTGGACAGTATATAATACTTAGTTGTGTGTATGCATAGTTTAGTGATCGTCAAACCTCCGAGATGTCAACAACGAAGCGTGGTCGTAAAAGTGCACCTAAATCTACTACAGCTGCTGCTGCTGATATAATGGATATTACAACGCAAGACTTGTTAGATGCGCTGCAGTCCCCCACCATACATCCATCACAAGCGGATTTACCAAATACACAGTTTCAATCGGAGGAAAACAAGAATAAGAAGACACCTATAGTATCTACTCTAGAGCGGTATTCAGTTGTAAACATCCCCGATGTGAATTGTACCAAGCCCTTGAGCGAGCTGCAAATTGGACTTGCTTATCCGGTAAAGGAAGCTCGTTCCGCGTATACAAGGTATGGAAGGAGAATCGTTATAGACTTAATGATTGGATGCAGTGTTTTTCTACCACCAAGGTTCGGGAAGTTAAGTGAAGATCAGCTTCAACAGATGAATGAGGAGAAACTTTCATTGGTGTACTATGGTAAGGAGCCGAAGTCAGATGGATACTACTACCACGTTCTCAACTTTGTGTAATATGGAAAACTTTTTGAGATTTTAGACTCAGTGTGAAGTGTGTGTAACAGACTAAAAGTGATTATACAACACAACAACCAACACCCTAACTCCATCGACTTCTCTAGAAAGGTATGTATTATTAACATGAACCATTTCCCATTCTTATCCATCATAAGCTAAATTCTTATGTGTTTTTTATTTTTCTGTGTTTCAGAAGTTGGAGACTCTCAAGATCATGAGTGATATTCATTTTAGAAATAGGAGACTTTCAAGTGAAATTCATCTTGTAAATATTCAATAAAACCAAAGTGATAAAAAATGTATTCTTTTGTAAGTTATTTCATAGCTGGATTTTCTCACGTTTCACAAAGTCCAGTTTTCCCTAACATCTCCTATTCCTAATTCCTAGGATGAGGGACTGTGAAATAAAAAACACAACTCAGGATTATAGAATTTTATTCAATTTATTACAATCTTACTGGGATTTCATCCACAGAGTAAGCACAATAACATTTTACAATGTGCATTTCATATTAGAGTCATTATGAAAAAGTCATTTGGTTTCACAGTCTCTTATTTCGTCAAGCTTTGGAACATCAATATCGTTCATGTTTATAACAGGTCTCTGCATCAGTTTACAATGAAGAACATATACACTTTCAAGAACAGGCTTCAAGTCTTCGTAGGGTAAGTATCAGCGGATTTCCATGGATGTTGGATTCGATGTAACGCTGCGACTTTGTATCTGGGTAATTGTTTTTAGGTGGTTGGAGAACAAAATGTACAATTCTGTCATACACCGAAGTCACTGCTATAAATTGTTTACACTTTGACTGATATCATTGACAGTCGATTATAATCATGTTGTTACACGACATTGGTAACGATGTTGGTTAATGCAGTATACTCTACACTTCGATCGTGTAGAATTAAGCAATAAGCCTTTGTGTTTGCTGGTATATTGTTTCCTGCAGAAATTTCAATTCAGTCCCCCGATTTCAGAGAAGGATATCCATATTAACACACTTTGTGTCCTAGAGACTTGAGATACATTTTACTTATAGGTGATAACATATCGAAGATAAGACTCCGAGTATAGCCCCTTTCACATTGCGTAGGGTTATAATCCTTTTTAATCTTAACGGTGTCAAGACTTCTTTTATGAGATTGCTTCGTGGTGGGTACGTATTTGTTGAAATTAAGACCCATTTTTTCCTAATTGGTTAGCGTACCGTTCCAAGTCGTAGTTACTTAGAGCTTTTTTTAAACGAAGTCCTTTACCGGTCGCATAAGGTTTTAGATACATTCCTTTTCCATTCATCGCAATACCAGATCCTTTTTTCCCTAAGGCTATGCTCTCCATCATATGGTTATGACGAATGTTTTCTAGCAACTGTTTCTTGTTGGACTTTGCAGAATTTACAGCTTTAGCGATATGTGCTCCTGCACCACCGAGAGCCCCAAGTGCGGATAAACCTGCAAATATAGGTAGCAGAGGTAGTATACCACCAATTTTCTTCGGCGATTTCAACACTCTTCTTTTTCTTGTTCTTCTTATTCGATAGTAACTTTTTATATGCAGCTTTTAGTTTTTTAATTGTATCCATTTCCATTTTCACTTTTTCTTTCATAATTTTAGAAACGGAATAAGCTGTGGCACGTTCCCCAAGACTCGCGCGATAGCCTTGTCACGATTGGAAGCTTGTTTTAAAAATTTCAAGTCTGCTTTATGTCGATCGCTTATATCTGAGCTCTGTGTGTAACTTATATCGTCCACCTTACAGGCTTCGTCTAGAGGATTGATACCCTTATCACCTCTTTGCAGTCGTTTTTCCAATTTAGTTCCAGGTCCACAAAAGCGATACCCAGGCAATTTATCAATCAGTGTGTTTATTAATTTGTTCCCATGAGTGATGTGTCGACGTCTGCCTCGTTCTACTCGCGGCGCCATACTGATTAAATCATTCTCATGTTATAACTTTTTATATAAAAACATTCGCTTCATTATAAAAATGACATTTACAGTCATGAAGGTTGAGAAGCAAAACGTGTCTCTGGGGATCCTCCCAATGGTTAGCTTATGTCGAGAAGAAGACGAATGCATGCACAGCATACTATTTCCTAGCAGCACTGCGGGACGTAGTAATTCCTGAAAGACCAATGCGTTCATGATTCATCAAGTAATATGTGTAAGATATGATTAAAATGATCTTTTTGTTAGACATCCTGAGAGTTGATGTATGGTAAATATACAACTCCACTCCTAGAAGACCAAGACCAAGACCAAGACCAAGAACATCCCGATCCTCTGTCTAAAAACCTCAGGCATATCCTTTTTCGAACACTATGATTTTTAGCAATAAATAATGGATCTATGGTAAATAGAGTTAGTTGCTTTTCATCCTTGAAGCTGTGAAGGTGAGAAAACAAAAGTCAGTTAAGACTAGTTCTAACTAGAAAAAGTCAGTTAAGACTAGTTCTAACTAGAAAAAAGTCAGTTAAGACTAGTTCTAACTAGAAAAAAGTCAGTTAAGACTAGTTCTAACTAGAAAAAAGTCGGTTAAGACTAGATCTAACTAGAAAAAGTCAGTTAAGACTAGTTCTAACTAGAAAAAAGTCAGTTAAGACTAGTTCTAACTAGAAAAAAGTCAGTTAAGACTAGTTCTAACTAGAAAAAAGTCAGTTAAGACTAGTTCTAGCTAGAAAAAAGTCAGTTAAGACTAGTTCTGACTAGATACCACCCATACAACAATAGGACATTCAATGCGATGCTGTGAACAACAATATACATAATTGGTGACTTGCATTTAGTATCATTCTACGTTTCTTCTTATCTTGGATGAGAGTTGGCCAATTTGTAACAAAACTAAAAACAAATGTAGAGAGAGATTCATGGTTGAGCTTTTAAGAACTATGAGTGAAATATCTTCTCATTTTAATGTTCTAACAAAGGAAAAATACTTTTCACTCATGCGAGAGGTGGATGATGCTAAAAAAGCAAAATATAAGACAGCTATACAGAAAAGAAGATTGAAAAGATTTGATGTATCAGAATTAGGAGGAATGAGGAAACTTGTTGCAAAAACCGATGGCGATACTAATATAAAATGTTACCTTTCTGCTGACGAAATATACGACGTTATTGATACCACCCATACAGCAATAGGACATTGTGGTCGAGATAAAATGTATATTGAACTATCTAGAAAATTTGCAAACGTTACACAGTATATGATATCTCTATATCTATCCATGTGCTCAATTTGTCGTGAAAGGATGACTAATAACAAACAGAAAACCGTTCCCGATCGAATTCCTGACTTGTATACGAACACCGGTCACCATGCTTACCCCATCGGTAAAAAAGTATGTAGATTCGATACGCAAAAATACAATCATATGAGTAAACAACTATTTCCTGAAGAGGATACGGAAGAGGAAGAAGAAGAAGAAGAACAAGATGATGTTGAAATAGAAGAACAAGATTTAGACTCTTCCAACGAGGCTTCGTCGCACCATACAGGAGAAGTACATACGAATCGTAAATGTGATTATAAATGCTGGCCTGATCCGAATGAGCTCATTGGTCGACTTAGGCTTCTTGTGTCCTCGTCTGCAGTAGGGAATTATTCTCATCACAGCGAAATAGAAGAAATCTTATCTGAGTTGAAGGAGAGAAAAATCATAGCATGAAAAAGCGGGAAATCGCGTACGAACTTCATGCACCAGCTAGAATAAATTATCAAAGACGTCATGTTATAATGAAAGGACTAAACGATTTGTGGCAAAGCGACTTGATTGAAATGATTCCATATCATAGAGAAAACAGAGGTTTTAAATATATTTTGGTTTGTATAAACGCATATTCCAAGTTTGCTTATGCGAGACCGTTGAAAAGTAAAAGCGGAAAAGATGTTACCGCAGCCATGCAAGATATACTTGAATCTGTTAATATTCCACCTAAAAATTTACAGACCGACATGGGAAAGGAATATTATAACGTTAATTTTAAAGGGTTAATGAAACAATATGGCATCAATCATTATTCTACATACTCTAATGTTAAGGCGTGCATTGCTGAACGCTTCATCAGAACTTTGAAAACTAACATGTATCTCGAATTTTCGGCAAGAGGCAGTTACAGATGGGTGGACATGTTGCAAGAACTCATTAGACATTACAACGATAGGTATCACTCTACCATTAAAATGAAACCTAACCAAGTAAAGGACGATAGTCTACTTAAAACAGTGTATCGCTACAATGAATGCTATACGAAACCAAAGTTTGCTAAAGGTGACTATGTAAGAGTTTCAAAACATAGGAAATTATTTAATAAAGGATACTTACCATCGTGGACTACGGAGATTTTCAAGATACAGAAGATCCAATCGACATTTCCTCCCACGTATCTGCTTCAGGATTTGGAGGGTGGGAGTATTGAAGGTGCTTTTTATGCTGAAGAACTCCAGAAAACTAAGTTTCCAGACTGTTATTTAATTGAAAAAGTGTTAAAGAACAAAGGACAGAAGGTGTTTGTAAAGTGGTTAGGGTTCCCTAGCTCAAAAAATTCATGGGTTAATATTAAGGATGTTGTATGTGATTAGGGAAAATAAAAGATAGATTCATTTTTATAACTTTTTTCTTTTATTTATATCCCACATGAACCCAAAGTTATCTTACTTTATTGTATCATACCTATTCTTCTTCATCATAAATCATATTGTTTGAATCATAAATATACATTTTTTTTACACAAACCATACACATTTTTTTACACATTTCATACACATAAATATAAATTTTTTACACAAACCATACACATTTTTTTACACATTTCATACACATAAATATAAATTTTTTACACAAATATACAATTTTAACACATTTCTTACATTTTTTACAGTTTAAGTTTCTTAGTAGGAGGTTCCTCCTCACACTCCTCATCAATGATTTTGTAGTGTCCGTGAGCGATAGTATCTATACCGTTAGGTAAAATGTACCTTTTGTCATCATTACCGCTCAAGGTGAGTTTATTCATACTGATGGAGTACACATCATGTTTGTATGATCTAATCGACCTGTTGATGGAAAAAGTCGAATGACCCACCTTGAGACAGTTGACATAATCTTCATATTTTACATCTTTCTCAATAACATTCTTCTTAATACCTTTCAATTTCTTTATGGTTTTGTCATTAAACTTTATAGCATACATTTTCGCTCGCAGACCTACAAAACCGTTAATACAATGACCAGCACCTTCATCTTTAAACTTTCCAACCACCCCTTTGTTTTGGGAGGAATACAAAACATGATTAGAAGGGTAGACACTGGTATCCAGCTCATCTTTAATATTCATCAAATCACGGAAGAGATTATCGGAATCAATTTTGTAAATTAGGCTGTCTGTGTCCATGTAACACAATTTCAAACCTTCTTTATACAATTTTTTCATCGTGTCATAATGAAAGTCGTACATTCTAGTTTTAGAAATATCTAAAATAGACATGCCGACGTAGATAGCTTTGTCAAACACCAAGCTAGTTTTAGCAAGGTGGACTCCCACCAAGTTCTCATTATAAATTGTTCTATCCAAAAAGTTAGGTTTAGCTACCAGTTTCCTCATTAAATTTTCATCCGAAACAAGCCTAAAGTTCATTCTTTTCCTAACATTCTCCATAGTTTTGCCGAAAACTGAATTTACCATCAACTTGAAGAAATCTTTTTCAAATTCATTACTGGCAGCTTTTCTCTTGGTGGCATTAAAATCAATGTAAGGCTTCATCCAATTTGACTGTTCAAAGCTAATGACTCTATGGATTTTCGATAATCTCAATCCGTGCTGCACGGCTTGTTTAAGTACCGTGTGATGAACGACATATTTTTCTTTTGGCTCCAAAGTGGTTAATAATTTTTTGTTTTTACTACCTGGAGGAATTTTCATCTCCGCACAGAACGGTAAATCAGAATGTGATTCATGTAGATGTTCTGGATATTCAATGTCTACTTCTAATATGTAGCCGGTGTTGGAATTGACCTGTATGGACATGATATCAAACGACTCGATTTCATCTTTATCGAGCCAGCGAAACTCACCTGATGGCAATGCCTGAGACATCGCATACCCATAAAGATTATTAGCATCAACATAATAGAGGTAAGATTTTTTTTCAGACTCGTCATATTCCTGACACATTTCATTGTTTCCTGTAACGTGTCGGGTGATGCATTGACAAATTCCACCTCTTATCCCTCGCTCAATCATTTGTATCATATCCATATCGGTGAGTAAGGGTAATTTAACTTTTGTGAACTTCAACATTGCTGAGTAAGCAAAGCCTGGAACTGTGGAATAGAACAAACAATCCATTCCGTACGTCTCAAAACACATCTCTCTAAAGTTTTCAAAAATATCTGTTAGAATCAAAACATCAGATTTCAAATATAGGTCCGAATATTCACCCAAAGAGCTCAATGAAAATGAATTCCACACATTGGTGGCATGAAGGTAATCTTCATCTGAAATATGATTGTTATTAAGCTTATTATAAAATGCTTCTTTAGGCGGCAGTTTTTTCTCATTTAGAACTTCGTGTGATGATACATAGTCATAGGGGAACACTCCCTTTCGACATACCAAATCGGCCTGTTCACCAAACGAATTTCTTGTTTCTATAAATTTATCTTTAGGCAGATTGTTTGCCAGCTTTTCCAGACTGCTTGCCATGAACCGAAACGAATCTATAAATCTCAATTCCATACCTCCCCTCCTCAAATAGGGGGAGGGAATAAATTTGGAAAATGTGACATACTTTTCTTGACTATTACAAATAACATTGATTCGGTTTTCATCGAATCCTAGTTCTTTCACAATAAAATGGGCATCATAGTTGGACATGTTATGTAGAACAACAGGGACAAATCTTTGATTTCTATAATTCAGATTGCAATTCCTGTGAGCGGCCCCTCTGAAACGACCGCTAACATGGCAATGGTCCCTAACTTTGAAGTTCACATCGGTGAAGTTACCCTGCTTACAAATGTGGCAAATGGTACTGCTCATATACACTTTGTTTTCCTCGCTGGTTAGAGGGATCATAGGTTTGTTTACACTGTTTAAAACTCGATCGATGACTTTGACATCGTCAACAAGCGAGCGCATAAACTCCCCGCTGCAATCTTTCCCTCTAAACAGCCGTAACTGGGAAAACGTACCCTCTGCATCTTTAATGAAATAGCAAAAACTGTACGGAGTGTGTTTCTGGTAAGGTGTAGTCCAGCTTTTCTGCGGATCTCCTGAACATCCTGAAATCGGCTCCAATAGGCATTCAAAATCAGCATAAATTACAAATCTAATTTTTTGCGAATATTCAGGCTTATTGAAGCAAACTTCAGGGTTCTTTGGAATTTCGCATCTGACAGGTGTGAAAGAATTACACAGAGCCAGATGGTTATCCAATCTCTCATCCGCAGACTTGTCAGCATACGCTTGGAAATGTGTAAAACACCGTTTGCAAACTCTGATTTTATGTTTGTCGGACATTATGAATGGTCTTACAAAAGCGTCAAAATCTGAAATTACTATGTAATGAGAATTTTGTTCGTTACACACATACAATAGATCTCTGTGATCATCTAGCTCATTCTCTACAATTTTTATAGGAAACACGAAATGAGAAATATTTTTCCCATCCCGCTTTTCCTCGAGGCCGAAAACATTGATTGAAATATTGTTTAATTTTGAAAACTTTTCAATATCATGAAGTGAAACGGGGAATTTCACACAGTTCCAGTTGTACTTATTGCCCAATTCGGGTCTTTCAAGGTAGCTGGTCCACAATTCCTTACCAGATTCTACAAATTTAGATAAGATACAATATTTAAAACAAAATTCATCCTCATTATTATATTGATGAGAGAATGTAGGTGGCGGAATTTTTCAGGCAGAACCATATGACCACGCCCTATAAATGGGACATGTTCATTGATTCGTACCTCAACTTTGTGTAGTTTTTTATAAAACCACCCAGAGCCCCGCATGCTACATTCCTCAAGCTCCTTCTTCAATTTAGCAATGTGGTTAGTTACTATTTCACTAATGATCGAGGTTCTGTACAGAATTTCATTTTTAGTTTTGAAGTTATATAATGATGCCTGACCATCTAAATTTTCAAAGTTACACTCAACGAATAAGTTAAATTTTATTGATGTAAATTTCTTTAGTGACTCTGAAAGGAGGTTCTCGATTTTGTTCTGATACGACGACAGGATAGACTCCATATCGCCAACAGGAAAATCTAATGCGGCATAAGTAGCAATTCTTGATTTGAATGCAGATTGTAGCATGAAAAACTCACTTGTTTCTGCAGATGTTGTGGCTGCTCCCAGTGGTCCAGCGCCGCGATCCATTCCATATTGATTCTGTAATAACGAAAAAAAACATTAACATTAGCAATCGGGACTTTTGTAAGCGAATGGCATAATAAAAGACTAAGACATTTCACTGTATCGGGACTTTTGTAAGCGAATGGTATAATAAAAAGACTAAGACATTTCACTGTACATACCTGTGGAATATCACGCGTATGCATGATGACACTAGGTCGTAACTGGTGGATGGACTCTGGATTCTGTAACAATAGAAAAATAAAAATGAGTTTTATGAGCTTTCTGTTTTGTTTTAACCGTTCTGTACTAATATAAAAAATAATATTACGTTTTATGTTAAAAGAAATAAGTTTGAAGGCATGTATAATAATTATAATAATAACATACCTATAAACGCATATATAACAAAGAAATATAAAATATTAAGATTTATGAGTTTAATGTCTTGATTTTATCAGTTCTGTACTAATATAAAAAAGCATATTAAGTTTTATGATAAAAGAAATAAGTTTTCTGTCTTGTTTATTCATTGAAATATAAAGTCTCGCATTCTATAACAAAGGAAAAATAAAATTGTGTTTTATGATAAAAAGTAAGATGGATGTCTTGTACAATCACTGAAATAATAATAATTTCACTACATACCTGTGGTTGTACACCAGAAGGTCCAGGTTGATATAGGTCATCATGTGGACGGGCGGAAGTCTGTGCACTCACTGGTCTTGTATTCTATAACAACAGAAAAATAAAATATTAAGATTTATGAGATTAATGTCTTGATTTTATCAGTTCTGTACTAATATAAAAAATAATATTAAGTTTCATCATAAAAGAAATAAGATTGATGGCTTGTACAATAATCATAATAATAACATACCTGTAAATGTTGACCTGAATGCCTAGGATGGCTGGTGGTTGGCTGGACGGATGATGTCCGCATGGTATCCACACTCATTGGACTTATATTCTGCAACAATAGAAAAATAAAATATTAAGATTTATGATAAAAGAAATAAGTTTGTTGTCTTGCATAATAATAATAAAATATTAAGATTTATGATAAAAGAAATAAGTTTGTTGTCTTGTATAATAATAATAAAATACTAAGTTTTACAAGATTGATGTCATGGTTTTATCAGTTCTGTACTAATATAAAAAAAAATAATATTACGTTTTATGTCTTGTACTGTGATAAAAAATAAGTTTCATGGCTTGCACAATAATAATAATAATAATAATAATAACATACCTGTGGATGTATACTGGAAGGCCCAGGTTGATATAGGTCACCATTTGGATGGGTGGAAGTCTGTGCACTCACTGGTCTTGCATTCTATAACAACAGAAAAAAAATAGTATTAAGATTTATGATAAAAGAAATAAAGTTAAATGTCTCGATTTTAACCGTTCTGTACCAATATAAAAAATAATACTAAGTTTTATCATAAAAGAAATAAGATTGATGGCGTGCACAATAAAAATAAAATATTAAGATTTATGAGTTAAATGTCTTGATTTTAGCCACTCTGTACTATTATAAAGAAATAATATTACGTTTTATGTCTTGTACTGTGATAAAAAATAAGTTTGATGGCTTGCACAATAATAATAATAAAATAGTAAGATTTATGAGTTTAATGTGTTGATTTTAGCCGCTCTGTACTAATATAGAAAATAATATTAAGTTTTACGATAAAAGAAATAAGTTTGTTGTCTTGCACAATAATAATAATAATAATAACATACCTGCAAATGATGAGATGAATGCCTGGCTTCCTCTACAACCATCGGTGGGTGGGCTACTCCGTCCCCGCTATGGGCTGGTAGATGGAAGCGACCAGTGTTGGTGTAGATCCCGATATGTCTAGGTTCCACCTTCCTCGAGGGATGGTGGACGTTCTGCATATGGCCAACCAAATATCTCTCCGCCTTGAATGTAACGTTGCATATTTCACACACGGTGTTGTTGGTGTTGTTGTGGATACTACGGACGTGTCTTTTTAAAACGTCACTTCGCGTAAAAGATACACCGCAGGTTTCACATATGTACTCAGATTTTTTATGTTTCTGATTAATATGCCTCGTCAAATTATGTTTGAGCCTAAATTTCGCATCACACTCTGAACACTGAACAAAGTTGGCGCTTTCCATTTTTCCGAAGAGATCTGTAGCTGATAACGGATGAATGAGAAGTGAGCCTGAAGCATGACGTCATTGGTTTATATAGTGTTGTTTTGAGCTAGCCTCGCGGATGATGACGTCATGACTTATACTAGCCTCGCGACAGGAGAAATATACGTTAAAGCTTAAATCAACAGTAATTAGATATTTCGCGTTTCCTGCTTGTGAAAATACCTGTTCATGATTTCCCACATTAAATCGATGACGTATATGAAATATAATCATTTCTGGTGAAATTATCAGATATCTGATATTTAATTCTGGTAAGGAAATAGAATATTAATTTTCATGCAATAAATGCTGACAATTGTGATATGTTATACTCTGTATCAAACTACATTAAAAATAATATAAGGTTCCATCAGAGATGAAACACTGGGAGAAATATACGTTAAAGCGTTATTTGATATCTATTTCTCATCAGCGCTTTTCTGAAACAGTATATTCAATTTCCTGCAATGTGAAAAAAGCTGAATATGCCTTTACTGACTTTGAATCGAACTCAGAACCACTCAGCGATGGAATATTACAATATAAGTTCACTACCACTCTGCGATGAAATATTACAATATTCCGCAATAAAAATACTGTTGACTAATAATACATAAGACATGTGCTATAATTAGGATTTAATATTTAAAAGTACTGCTGTTTAAAGAGATTGTTTTAAGACGTTTTGAATAGGTCAGCATACGATAGATAAGTTACAGTGAATGAAGATGTGAGGTGTACGTCAAGGTTACTACAAGCCTCATATGACTGTTGTAGATAACGAGATACACATGCATCAATTCTGTCACGTACATTGAAACAGTGTGCCAGCATAGTTCTATACATTGACTTTACAAGACGCCTTTGAATAATGAAGTATGATATAATATTATTCCGACATTATACTGTGGGATTTGAAGATAATTCAACACGTAAGATTATGCACCGATCATGATAGGAAAATTTACGACTATCCGCTAAGCCAGAAGCTGAGTTAACCCCTTGGGCTAGGATTAAAATCTTATGACAAAATATAGTTTTAAGACGAAAGCTACCATATTTACGAAGGAATAAAATAACGCTCTCAGGGATATTTTTTACTGAAATAGTCATCTTACAGAAAACCTATGTGTAGGAATATGACGTATTTATGCGTTGTGAGAAACCGTCATAGTGTAATGCTTCCATGCTAAAAAGACATAAAGATTAAAATCTGCTGTGACATCATAAAACAATCCACCTGTCATATGATCTAATCCGCTCAATCCGCCTATGACGTAAGCCATGACGTCATAAAACAATCCACTGTTGAGGTAGGTCATGGCAATCCTCCCAATCCGCATAATCCACCTGTGACGTAAGAAGTGACGTCATAAAACAATCCACCTGTCATATGATCTAATCCTTCCAATCCTGCAATGACGTCATCAATTCGTAATCCTGCAATGACGTCATCAATTCATAATCCTGCAATGACGTAAGCAATGCCGCCATCTTGTAAAACAATACCAATATACAAATTTCAAATTTCCCACCACCCGTTATTTGCAATTGCAATTTTCAAATCAACCGCCATCCGCCCACCTGAAATAGGAACCGGAAACGTAGCCATTTTCATTATAAATTTCCAAATTTTGAATTTCGCGCCGGAAACGTAACCAATTATATTATAAATTCTTAAATTTTGAATTTCGCGCTTCGTACGCCCCGGAACGGACGCCATTAATATTATTAATTTTCAAATTTTAAATTTCGCGCTTCGTACGCCATTTGCAATAGGAACCGGAACCGACGCCATTTTGAATCACGTGGTTATAGCCACGCCCACTTGTGACGTCATACAATCCGCCCTCCCCTCCAGCGCCTCCCTCCCCTCCGGCTCCTGCGGCTCCTGCAATGACGTCATTAATCCGCACAATCCGCCTGTGACGTAGGTGGAAAAACCATACTACTTTACATGGAGGGGAAATTTTTTTCCTACCTAAATTACATATGTTATCAATAATTCGACCCTCCTGAACACTAATATAACAATAATAATAACCAGTTCCTTCCGCCCTTCGAGAAAAAACTGATTTTCCATTACCGTCACACAGTTTACACAAGAAAAGTAGGACCGTTTCAAAAACAAAAATTCATTACATGGAGGGGAAATTTTTTTCCTACCTAAATTACATGTGTTATCTATAATTCGACCCTCCTGAACACGAATATAACAATAATAATAACCAGTTCCTTCCGCCCTTCGAGAAAAAACTGATTTTCCATTACCGTCACACAGTTTACACAAGAAAAGTAGGACCCTTTCAAAACAAATTCATTACATGGAGGGGAAATTTTTTTCCAACCTATATTACATGTGTTATCTATAATTCGACCCTTCTGAACACGAATATAACAATAATAATAACCAGTTCTATCCGCACTCTGAGAAAAAACCGATTTTCCATTAGTGTCACACAGTTTACGCAGAAGAAGTAGGACAATTTCATAACAAAAATTCATTACATGGAGGGGACATTTTTTTCCTACCTAAATTACATGTGTTATCTATAATTCGACCCTCCTGAACACGAATATAACAATAATAATAACCAGTTCCTTCCGCCCTTCGAGAAAAAACTGATTTTCCATTACCGTCACACAGTTTACACAAGAAAAGTAGGACCGTTTCAAAACAAAAATTCATTACGTGGAGGGGAAATTTTTTTCCAACCTATATTACATGTGTTATCTATAATTGGACCCTTCTGAACACGAATATAACAATAATAATAACCAGTTCTATCCGCACTCTGAGAAAAAACCGATTTTCCATTAGTGTCACACAGTTTACGCAGAAGAAGTAGGACAATTTCATAACAAAAATTCATTACATGGAGGGGACATTTTTTTCCTACCTAAATTACATGTGTTATCTATAATTCGACCCTCCTGAACACGAATATAACAATAATAATAACCAGTTCCTTCCGCCCTTCGAGAAAAAACTGATTTTCCATTACCGTCACACAGTTTACACAAGAAAAGTAGGACCGTTTCAAAACAAAAATTCATTACGTGGAGGGGAAATTTTTTTCCAACCTAAATTACATGTGTTATCTATAATTCGACCCTTCTGAACACGAATATAACAATAATAATAACCAGTTCTATCCGCACTTCGAGAAAAAACCGATTTTCCATTAGTGTCACACAGTTTACGCAGAAGAAGTAGGACAATTTCATAACAAAAATTCATTACATGGAGGGGAAATTTCTTTCCAACCTAAATTACATGTGTTATCTATAATTCGACCTTCCTGAACACGAATATAACAATAATAATAACCAGGTCCTTCCGCCCTTCGAGAAAAAACTGATTTTCCATTACCGTCACACAGTTTACACAAGAAAAGTAGGACCGTTTCAAAACAAAAATTCATTACATGGAGGGGAAATTTTTTTCCGACTTAAATTACATGTGTTATCTATAATTCGACCCTCCTGAACAAGAATATAACAATAATAATAACCAGTTCCTTCCGCCCTTCGTGAAAAAACTGATTTTCCATTACCGTCACACAGTTTACACAAGAAAAGTAGGACCGTTTCAAAACAAAAATTCATTACATGGAGGGGAAATTTTTTTCCGACATAAATTACATGTCTTATCCATAATTCGACCCTCCTGAACACGAATATAACAATAATAATAACCAGTTCCTTCCGCCCTTCGAGAAAAAACTGATTTTCCATTACCGTCACACAGTTTACACAAGAAAAGTCCTACTTCTGCGTAAACTGTGTGACACTAATGGAAAATCGGTTTTTTCTCGAAGTGCGGATAGAACTGGTTATTATTATTGTTATATTCGTGTTCAGGAGGGTCGAATTACAGATAACACATGTAATTTAGGTCGGAAAAAATTTCCTCTCCATGTAATGAATTTTTGTTATGAAATTGTCCTACTTCTTCTGCGTAAACTGTGTGATACTAAAGGAAAATCGGTATTTTCTCGAAGTGCGGATGGAACTGGTTATTATTATTGTTATATTCGTGTTCAGAAGGGTCGAATTATAGATAACACATGTAATTTAGGTTGGAAAAAAAATTCCCCTCCATGTAATGAATTTTTGTTTTGAAACGGTCCTACTTTTCTTGTGTAAACTGTGTGACGGTAATGGAAAATCAGTTTTTTCTCGAAGGGCGGAAGGAACTGGTTATTATTATTGTTATATTATTGTTCAGGAGGGTCGAATTATAGATAACACATGTAATTTAGGTTGGAAAAAAATTTCCCCTCCATGTAATGAATTTTTGTTTTGAAACGGTCCTACTTTTCTTGTGTAAACTGTGTGACGGTAATGGAAAATCAGTTTTTTCTCGAAGGGCGGAAGGAACTGGTTATTATTATTGTTATATTCTTGTTCAGGAGGGTCGAATTATAGATAACACATGTAATTTAGGTTGGAAAAAAATATCCCCTCCATGTAATGAATTTTTGTTATGAAATGGTCCTACTTCTTCTGCGTAAACTGTGGGACACTAATGGAAAATCGGTGTTTTCTCGAAGTGCGGAAAAAACTGGTTATTATTATTGCTATATTCGTGTTCAAAAGGGTCGAATTATAGATAACACATGTCACTCACGTCGGAAAAAAAATTCCCTCCATGTAATTAAGTTTTGTTTGGAAACGGTCCTACTTTTTCTGCGTAAACTGTGTGACACTAATGGCAAATCGGTATTTTCTCGAAGTGCGGAATGAAGTGATTATTTTTTTTGTTATATTCGAGTTTACAAGGGTCGAATTATAGATAAAACATGTAACTCATGTCGGGAGAAAACGTTTCTTCCATGTAGTGAATCTTTTTGAAACTGTTCCTACTCTTTCTGTTCAAAATCTGTGATATTAATGGAAAATCGGAATTTTCTCAAAGTGCGCAAGGAACTGGTTATTATTATTGTTATATTCGAGTTGAGAAGGGTCGAATTATGGATAAAACATGTAACTCATGTCGGATAAAAAAGTTCCTCCATATAATGAATTTTTCTTTAATCGGTGTGATTTTCATGTCGTAAAGTCAGGGTAATAACCTTTATTATTACGTATGATAATTTTAAACAAACAAAATATCCGAAAAATCTGAATAGGCTTATTAGGTACATGCAAGAAGTCGGTAAAATATGCTGTAGGCTTTGTACAAGTTATGGCAACAAACGAGATGTTCTCAAAGAAAAAATACATAATACGTTCATTCATTCTTTGCTCTGCAGAAAGACATATTAGTTAAAAATGGTTAAAAATATACCGAGTAGAAAAAGCCGTGTGAAGATTTTATAACACCAGGACCACCGGCTAGGAAACTTATAAAAATATATACAGAGTGACCCGTGAGCAGAACGGGGTTATTTAACTGTCTCCTGTGAATAGAACGGGCTCTTACGGTCGTTTTAATATTAAACCTTTAAGTACTATTCCCTATGCCAACTTAATCTATCACCCGCGAGCAGAATGGGGTTATTTAACTGTCACCTGTGAATAGAACGGGCTCTTGCGGTCGTTTTAATATTAAACCTTTAAGTACTAGTCCCTACGCCAATTTAAACTATCACCCGCGATCGGAACGGGGTTATTTAAGTGTCACCTGTGAGTAGAACGGGCTGTTTCGCTCGTTTTAATATTAAACTTTAACTACTAGTCCCTATCATAACTTAATCTATCACCCGCGAGCAGAACGGTGTTATTTAACTGTCACCTGTGAATAGAACGGGCTCTTGCGGTCGTTTTAATATTAAACCTTTAACTACTAGTTTCTATGCCAACTTAATCTATCACCCGCGAGCAGAACGGGGTTATTTAACTGTCACCTTTGAATAGAACGGGCTCTTGCGGGCGTTTTAATATTAAACCTTTAAGTACTAGTCCCTATGCCAACTTAATCTATCACCCGCGAGCAGAATGGGGTTATTTAACTGTCACCTGTGAATAGAACGGGCTCTTGCGGTCGTTGCTCGTAATATTAAACCTTTAAGTACTAGTCCCTACGCCAATTTAAACTATCACCCGGGAGCACCTGTGAGAAGAACGGGTTTTTGCGCTATTTTTAATATTAAATCTTTAACCACTCAAAATCGGCGTTGTGGATTCTGAATATAACACATTCGAATTTGGCGGCGGCGGCGGTTGGAGTTGTCCTTACGGAACGCTGCCAGAATGAAGGCAACATGGCTTGCTGCGTACAGGGACCCGTCAACTCCGGTATTACCGCTGAGTGTGTAAGAAACCACGGCCTGGGCGATTCTTCCTGCTCCCTCCGCTGTATGCGTATTCGGTATGAGATGTAATCCTGGAGTGTAGTTTTGTCGTATGGGGCTTCGTCCAGCGCCGTTGCTTCCCTAGCATATCTGTCAACAAGGTCATTTCCCTTGATACCGGAATGTCCCGGTATCCATATATATGTCAAGTAGTTATGGAGTAGGATTTTCTGGGAGATCCGTTTGATTTCTAGTACCAACTTCGTCATGTCCGTAGAGCAACGCGTTGTGGCGAGTGCTTGTAAAGCGCTACGAGAATCAGTAAAGACGTAGATGTATTTTGCTACTTCCTCTTGTACACTGAGTAGAGCTTGATAAATCCCTGTCAGTTCTGCCGTGAATACACTACTGCGATCTGACCATTTAAATTGTCTCCCTTCTGCCGCACTTACATGTATAAAGGCTGCTGCCGTGCCTAGCACGGTTTGAGAGCCATCAGTGAAAACTTGGATAGGATCATGTTTCGGAAAGGCAGATACGTAGTCGAGGTACAGGTGGTCGGTGTGAAGGTCATGTTTTGAAAAGGTAGTGAGGTCCAACTGAGGAGAGGTGATAATGGTGCTGTACTCGTACGCATATATAGGGTACCTGATGCTAGTTTGAATGTCCCACTCATTGTCGAAGGATTGAAAAATGTCAAATAGTGGCGGTGTGGGAAACCCACGTCTTCGCCTGTGGACTGTCTGTCGAAGTTCCAAGAAATAACGTATTTTCGTAAAGAGTGGGTGGGCCCTATTGGAAAACAAAAACTTCATGAATTTAAGAGACGCTAAGTTCGCCCTCTCATGTCGGTTAGGCCATCGTAACTCGTGAAATATGTATTCCATTTTTGGTTTTCCCCCGGTTCCTAATATTCGTTTCCCTATTTCATACCATAGGAAGTTCAACTGCCGGCGCCATTTGGATTGTGGTAATGCTAATACGGCGTTGCCATATTCACTGGCTGAACGAATGAAGTTAGTGAAGAACGTGTACAATGCTTTGGGGTGGTTGCCCCAGTATCTCCCGGCGATGTGGTGAAATAACCGGGCTCTATTGCGTAGCCTATTCATCAAGTTAGCATAATGCTTGTTACCCGATAATTTATAGTCTAGATGTATTCCGAGATATCGTATATCCGGGGAGTAGTGTAGAGTGGTATCTGTAATAGAAATCCGCGGCCGTTTCACAACCGGTGTCAAAGTTCTCGCGAATATCGTGTATGAACATTTCTCGGTATTGATTTCCATGCCTATGTTACTCAATTCCGAGACTAACAGGTTAATGTCCAGTTGAAAATCTTGTAAATATTGCCCTCTTGGTCCATCCACCTTCGGGAACCGACTATACAGAATGATATCATCCGCAAAGCCTAAAATTCTTCCCACTATAAAAGGTAACCGATATAAATGAGTAGTATATATATTAAAGAGCGTGGGGCTTATCGAAGACCCCTGCGGGAGCCCCCTAGACGTCAGCCTAGGCGTAGAAGGGTGATATTGACCCGATAGGGAGAGGGATCGATTGTACATGAGTCGATAGATGTTTTGAATATAAATTTCTGGAATCCCTAAGGATCTAAGACGATCACTTAAGATGGGCAAACACCACCTTATCATAAGGTGCACTCAAATCGAGCGTGACTGCGATTGTATCTTCCCCCTTGCTCCAACCCGTGCAGATGTCTGTAATTAAGTAGAGTATACTCGAGATACTATGAAATCCTTTTCGGAATCCAAATTGTTTTGGATGAAGAATATTATGTGTTTCAAGATAAAAAGACAATCTTTGATTCAAGATTTTCTCATAAACTTTCCGTAGGGTCTGGCATAGCATAATCGGTCTATAGTGAACAGGGCTTTGTCCCGATTTGCCAGATTTCAAAATGGGACAGACCGACATGTGTTGCCACGCTAGCGGGTACGTGAGACCTCGAAAAATCGCGTTGTAACCGATTTCTAAGTGGTGAATGATATCCGTATCAAGGTATCCCAGTAAGTCGTAAGTGATGCCATCGGGACCTGGAGTTGACTTTGAAGTCCTATGTATTTGTACTATATTGGAAATTTCCGCTTTTGAAATGGGGGTGTGATTTTGAGTGATCTCATCGCCTCCCTTGCTCGGCGCTGGTTGTTCCACCGAGTCTGGAGCTACCAACTGTAGAAATTCCCCCTGTAATTTTTTATCAAATAGAATCGGCGTAGTAACAAATCCCCTTTTTCCTGTAAACCATTGGATGTGCTGCCATATTCGAGCCTGCGGTGTCGCATATGTAATTTGTGAACAAAAGTGCTGCCAAGCCGTCCTTTGTGCGGCGCGTATCAGTTTTTTAATTTGTGCGTTTTGTCTGCGTATGCTGAAGTATGTTTCCTGTGTTAAGGCCCTCCTGGCCTGTCGTAAATTGAGGCGTCGTTTTGCAATTTCCCGGCTTATCTCTGGTGTCCACCACGCCGGCCTAGCGCGCTGACAAGTTGTATAATTCCTCGTTTCCTCCCCTGGGTCCCGGCGAGAGTTTACGAGGACTTGGGTAACGACTTCTATAGCATTTACACACGGCGGTTTCTGTTCCAATGCAGCTTGAATGTGCGAACGTAACTGGGAATTATCCATATGAGATATTCGCCTGCGCCTCCTCCTCAGAGTAGAGATATTGGCATGCGAACCTATCGTAATACTAATGGGAAAATGATCGCTCCCTAATGTGTCGTACATGATATCCCAGGATGAACCTCCCATTAGCGTGTGCGAGGCAAGTGTCAAATCAGGAAAAGAATCGCGTTGTCCCCTGTAACCCAGCCGGGTCGGAATGTTTTTGTTGAGTAATTGAATATTGTGACGTTTCAAAAATTCGAAAAAACGGCATGGTGTAGTATTAAGTAGTTCATTAACTGTTTTGCCTAAATTAAAATCCCCCAAAAATAAGTATTTAGAATTGGGGTCCCACGTAAAATGGGATTCCCAAAACGTTTGCGTAATATGGTGATGTGGAGCGTTGTATACACCTGTCACTTTCAAATTTGGTTGTAGTGATATTTCAATTGCTTGAAATGAAGAGTCAAAGTTGGTGATTAGTCTGTAACTCTCAATCTGAAGCTGTTGTCGGAGCATAATAAGAATCCCTCCTCCCTTCCCCTCCCTGTCGTTTCTAATAGAAACATAACCCGGGATTCGGAATTTCTTATATTGCGAAAGCCACGTTTCCACAATGATCACGATGTCAAAGTGATGTTTATCGAGGAGCTGACGGAATTCCTGTACCTTATTGGTTAAGCTCTGTGCATTCCACTGTAAAAGTCTAAGTGGCTTCATCGGTCAACGTAAGATGTTAAATAATTAGAAGAGAGTAAACCCACCACTCAATAATGACCGGTGAAAGAACAACGAAGAAAGAAAGAAAGAAAGAAAGAAAGAAAGAAAGAAAGAGAGAGAAAAAAATATAAATAAAGTAGATAATGTCCAATGTCAAGTAAAGTAAGGTGTCACCAAATATATGCGTAGAAGGACAATCTCCCGGGTCCCAAAGGGTGTATTCGACGGAAGGATACCTGTGGTTCACTTGTGGCCTCCCATATGTTCTCTGATGGCGTTCCTGATACCAAGAAGTACAGTTCGTTGATCTGTCTGGGATGTACTCAACAAAGAATTCACCGCCGAAATGGCAGTGAATAGTGGCGTAGAAGGATTGTGGATCTCTTGTGCTGTCTCCCTTGATGGTATTCGTCGTGATGGCGGCAGAGGCGTCGTCGTCTGACGAGGTTGTGTGGGACGTGCAGTAACGTCCTGTCCTGTAGCGACCAGATCAGATTTATCTGATGCACCCTCCCTGCCATGCGGATTCCAAAGAGTTTTCAGGTATTTGGGTTTATCAAACCCCTGGGCATTGTCCGAATCCTTACGCTTGGTGTTGTTCTGATCTTTATCAATGGCACTCCCTGTTGGGGACTCCTTACGCTTATTTCTGATGCTGGGTTTGTCGTTCTGCTCCTTGCTGCCCGAAGTTCCTGGGGCAGGCCGGACCGGCATAGAGGGAAAATCCATGGGCTGACTAAACATGGCTACTGTATTCTGTCTGGCTAGGCTCGCGTAAGTGGACTTTCCCGTCGCTAGCAGCCTTGCTTCGTATCTGGATATTGGGAGAGAGTTAAGTTTGTCCTCTATCTGCGTCGCCAATTTGTATGACGGACAAGCGGCGGTGTTCACCGCCTTAATGCACTTAGGCATATTCGCTGTACAGTCTCCATCGTGCTTCACGTCCCCACAGTTTAAGCACTTGGGTTCTGAGCGACAAAATTTTTGTCGATGGTTCAATTTTCCACAGTTGAGACACAGTGGAATTTTTTCCCTATAAACCTCAACTTTACATCTTTGGTGGTATAATGTCACCTCCCCTGGGAGTCGTTGACTTCGGAAAGTCAATTTGATTGTTTGTGAGGGTACATAGGAAGTACGTCCCTGGTCATCTGTTTTCCTAATATTGAATCGATGTACATAGGTGATCGCGTATCTTTCCGTCACTTGCGTGTCACGCATAATCTCCTCTGGGGTTATACTGACATCAACACCCTTAATTATTCCCGCCGTATATAGGTTGTATGCTGGAATAAATGAGTTCGTGCCATGCTCCGCATCGAAAGTAGATTGTAGAAAGTTATTGGCCCTTGAGTAAGTTTTGAAATGCACTTCTAATTGCTGTCTATTCACTTTTTGGACCGATAGAACTTCGTATTGACTGTGAAATAGCCATTTGCCGAGAATCATGGGGTGGAGAGCTCCTATATTCTGATTTGGCTGTTTTACCGTCACAAAGTACGGCCCCACGTCCGAATGTATGTAAAGAGTCTTAGGTCGGTCAGCTGGTCCCTTTTCTATAGACACCGTGGTGCTCTGTACAGGTTGCTTGGGTACAGCTTGTAAAGCAGGATTAATATTGGGATCGGCTACTTGTTCCCCCACAGACGGCAGGTTAGTTACTGGAATCTGGTCACTTTCCATAGGCGTGTCGGAAACATTTTCCGTGGTACATACTGTTTGTTCTTCTACAGGCATGTTGGAATAATTGGAAGCACTAAACAAATCACAGTTTCACCCCCCGCGGGGTAAATGCAAAAAGGAGAAAATAAAAAAAAAACACTTGTACTCAAAGTTTGTTGCTGCGCGAAATAACGTAAAAACAAAAGACACTCCTGGGTAAACTCCCCCAAACGGTTTTACACACTAGTAACTACACCCTAGATCGTGTACAACCGGGCGAACCACTCCGTCCGAACTCTCGAAACACAATAGATAATCTGTTTAACAAACATACGTTCTTATTAGGTCCGCCTAGAGCCCTGGGGGCACTTCTTCTTCTTCTTCTTCTTCTTCAGAGTATATGCCATGTAGCCAGTGTATGTGTATTAGGAGTAACCGGCCTCGGAAGAGGAATAAAAGTGATCTCTTTGGTGACTCGGCTGTTGTATTTATTGATATACGAATGGTTATTTTGATGCGACGATGAATCTATGAATCCGGTTTATCACTCAGGTGTAGATCTTTTCATAAGGTATGGTTATGCTACCTGCAACGTCATGAATGGATGTGTGAATGTGTATGTTCACAGGAATATTGGACAACAATGGGAAAAAAGGTCGTCTCCGAGGCGCACCGGGACGTATTGAGTGACCGAAAATGCACCTTGGAAAGAAGAACCCAGTCCAGGAAGTATAGTGTGACCTTTATAATTTTATTTTGCATTTTTTCATATGCTGGTACAGTAAATGAAGTATGTCAACTGTAGGTGAGTGTAGTATATGAAGAAGTGACGTCGGGAAGGGGATACCTTTTTTGTGAAGACGTTCGTGTAACCGTCGATTTGCCAAATCATTCAAAGGACAGGCCAAAACCATGTGGTTGATCGTGCCTTCCAGTTGACACCTACATAATGGCGTTTCCGAAAATTTAATTTTCTGAAGAAACTTAGGTGAACTAGTATGGTGGAGTTTAATTCTGATAATAGAGGCTATAAACCATCTAGGGAATTTAAGGTTATAAAACCACGGTCTGTGCGGCATTGTTGGTTGAACAGAATAATATCTAATGTTTGATAAGGTACCGTAGGTATCCCATTTCCTCTGCCAGTCTTGTCTAATATGTGTGATCGTCTGATGTTTATAAGTGGATGCTGGAAGTAAAATCTTCGTAAACTGCCCCTGGGTACGAGCTTGTTTTGCTAAGTTGTCAGCCGCTTCATTTCCGGGTATCCCCGAATGTCCCTGGATCCAACACATTGTAATAGAAGGCCTCGTTTGTAACAAATGGAACCACAATTGCTTTACATGTATAATCCACCAATCGGTGTGTGCCCGTGTCATTGGTTCTTGTAAAGCTGTAAGGACACTTTTAGAATCCGAATAGAGTACTACCGGGTGAGGAACCGGATGTTTTTTAATCCACAGTAGTGCCTGTCTTATCGCGAATAATTCTGCCATATATACTGTAGAGTCTGTGGGAAGTCTGTATTGTGCTACTACTTGGCGGGAAGGTATAATGAAGGCTGCTCCAACTGCCGGCTCATGAGTCTGTTTCAAACCATCAGTGTATATTGCTATAGGGGAAGTATGACAGCTATGATCTATGCGTGAAGAACATAAGATTGCACGAGCAGCACCCGACAGCTGATATCTCACAGGAAAAGAGAAATATAGGACCTCATAAGGGCACCTATAACAGGGGAGCCCTGGGGAGCGAACTATATCCGGCGCATGTGGGTGAAGCATGTCAAACGCCCATATAAGAGCTGGAGAGTCTAGAGTTCTATTAACGCAAGAAGGTTTGTACAGCCGAGACAACAAAGTGAGTTTTGGTATGATCGGGGATGGAGTGACTGAAAGCTTTTTAAGAAGATAATTTGTCGCCAGAATTCTTCTCCTGTATACATAGGGGAATTCCGCCATCTCCACTGGCAGTGCCTGGTTGGGGGATGACCGCATTGCCCTTGCAATAATTTTTAGAAGCGTACTGTGAAGAGTATCTAATTTCTGCAAATCTTTGGCGTATGCCGAATCATACAAAAAACCAGCATATTCAACCTTGCTTCGAATAATGGCTTTGTACGCCACATGTAGTTGTTGAACATTCGCTCCCCACCATGTGGTTGTTAATGCTTTGATGATCTGACTGCGCTGTTCACACCGATGAATTACTTCCCGAATATGTGGCCTCCACGTACATTTAGAGTCGAAAATAAGCCCCAAGAATTTATGCTGCTGTACAACACGAATAGGAGAGCCGTTATATCTGATCGGAGGGGTTTGATATCCAGATTTTCTAGTGAAGATAAGTCTTACCGTTTTACCACTGTGCACCTGTAAATCCTTCTCTGCACACCATTGTTGTAATGTATCCATGGCTTGTTGCAGGTCTGGTGTGGATTCCTGCAAGGACGGTTTCCTTGTATATATCAGGATGTCGTCAGCATACTGAAGAATTCGACAGTAGGGGTTAATAGAAGATTCCAATGTGTGGGTGTATATTAGATATAATATCGGACTGAGGCTAGACCCTTGAGGAAGACCCCGTGAAGTCCGACGGGATTGTGCATATCCAGTGGAATTTTCAATATAAACCAGTCTGTCTGTAAATAAGAGGTTAATAAGTTGTATCACATTAGCAGGGAACTGTAGACGAAGTAGACTATCCAGTAGAATGGGGACTTGTACCGCATCATAGGCTTTGGAAATATCAATAACAACCGAATCAACAATAGTCTGTGTAGAAAGTGCCATAAGGATATCTACAACCAACATAGTTAGATTGTCGACTGTGGACCGTCCCTTCCGAAATCCTGATTGGTGTTGCCCAAGATAACTCCTATGCTCCAAGTACCATAAGATGCGGTTCTGTAACAGGGCTTCAAAGATCTTCCGAAAACATGAGAGCAGAGTGATCGGCCGGAAGTGGGAGGGGTCTGTTACTGGTTGTGTTTTTGGTATGGGGATCACTAGACAGTCCTTCCAAGAGGGCGCTATGTGGGGGTTTCGATAAATGTAATTAAACCAGTGCAATATGTATTCATGAATGTGATGCGGTAAGTTTTGGAGCATGGGGTATGAGAACCCATCGAGCCCTGGGGCCGTATTCCGTTTCTTCTTCAGGATTGAGATGTACTCCGTGAACCGAAATTCAGTATCAAATGGGATTGGTAGGGGTACTTCCGCTGCTGGATCAATGGCAGGTGGTAGTGGATCTACTGAAGGCGGTGCCAGCACCACATGAAAGTTTTCCAAAATTTCCGGAGTAATGTCACTGACCGGCTTGGGAGGATTGCCATTTAACGAACGTATCGTAGCCCATATGGAAGAGTAGGGTGTCTGCGTACTCAGAGTAGAACAATAGGTTTTCCATGCCGTGCGTTTTGCTAGTTTAATTGTTTTAGCTGTTATCGCGGTTTGTTGCTTTAACTGGTATTATTTGGCGCACGGGTGTATTGTGGCATTGCCCGTCTTCTTAGCGCAACCGCCCGTGAACATTCAGGATTCCACCAAAACTTACTGTATAACCTCCTGCGTGGTGAGAATTGAGGATTGATCGGATGGAAAATATTCAAGTAGGCAGTGATAGGTTGTACTATTCTGTTATATGCCTGATCTGCAGACGAAGGTAAGTGAAAGTGGCGAGAGATGTTATCTGAATATTGTGGCCAGTTGATTCGCGTGATACTACGACGTCTGGGCCGGAGTTGAGAGCCCCATGTGGAATTAAGGGAAGTTTGATGACACCGTGGGGGGGTAGTACCGAATGATGATAGGAAAATGATCACTGCCTAATGAATCCAAAAGAATCGACCACTCTGTATGCGCTGCTATATTGGGTGTAGCAAAAGTAAGGTCCAATACAGATCGGGTGTGAGTAGGGGGATGTATAGCGGTAGGGGTGTGTGTGTTTAGACAGATAAATGGACTATTGATTATTGCTCTATATAAATGTTGTCCATGGGATGAATTATAAGTACCGTGCCAATATGTATGATGGGAGTTAAAGTCCCCACCTAAGATCGTTGGACCATGGAGGTGTGACAAAAAATTTTCCCAAGCTGTAGTACGAACTAAGAGATTAGGAGGTTTGTAGAGCGAAATATATAAGACGCCATGTATGAGTACTGCTGTAGTATTGACCATTGCAGGTACTGCGGGAAGGTGGGCTATAGTGTAAGGGAGTGAAGAATGGACCAATACTGCAGTACCCCCCCTTCCATCGGGTCTATCAGTCCTAATAAGATTATAGTTCTTGAAGGAAACGATCGTATCGGGCGTTAACCACGTTTCAGAGAGAAGTAAGATATCGATCTCCTGACAATCAGCAAACCTCTGTAATTCGGGCAGTTTACTTCTAATACTTCTCGCATTCCACTGTAAAATTTTCATGAGATTAAGTGAAGTGAGTTTGCACTAGCTGTGACACATGCCGCATCATATGATATTTTAAATCTACCAATCCCGGTTTCCGGAGATTCTTACCCATATTGTAGAATAAACTATTTAATCGCGTTTTGAAAGCTTCTGTCTCCTCCCGGAATTCCTCCGGTATTGGAGGAAGGGGAGGGGCTTGTTCCAATGACTTACTCTTTCTGGTGCCACTCACTTTGTCTTCCCGAGAGGCTTCTCTTCTAGTGCCCATATCAGTCTGCGGTTGTCGGCCATTTGGCCAGATGAGACTGGAAGAAAGATCTGGGCTAGCTGGGCCCTCCGGTGTCTTCAGACGTTTCTGTGCCACCTCTGTGGGTGGGGTGACCCTCTTCCCCTTGTCTAAGGGCGGATTGCTTGGGGTGTGTTGAGGCCGGGATGAAAGACAGGGCGGCGTGGCCGTTGGGGCCTGCCCACCCGATGGTTGAATGACTGCTCCTCTATATTGTAGAGCAGGAAAAGCACCTTCATGTGGGGTGTACGTTCTTTGGGCCCGGTAAATCTTCAACGCATCAAAGAATGGAAGGTTGTTATTAGTCATAATTTCATTAATTTGTTGCTGTTTTATGCGGGCAGAACATGTCTTGTCATAGGACTTATGTTTACCCCTGCAATTACCGCAAATAAGTGACGGGGTGGTGCAGTCAGGCTCACTATGTTCCCCTGAACAGTTCGCACACCGCAATTTGCTCCTGCACTGTGGAGACCGGTGAACGAACCTCCAACAATTTTCACATTGAGTCACTCTCGTCTGAAAACGGTCAACTTTCAATTCTAGTTTATAGAGATGTACAAAAGTAGGCACAACCTTTCCGCGGTAAGACGCAATGACTGATTGCGTGGGCACAGAGGTGGTGGTATCAGCGGATTGCACCTTACGGTGAATGCGTTGCAAATCTACCACTGATCCATAAGGGGAAATTATATTCGGTGCTAGATCTAGAATATTAAGTTTCGTGCCTACACCACGTATAATACCCTTAAGAAAGAGCGCCTTAAAGGGAATGTAGGCCCTAAGTTTATGCTGTTTTAAGATTGTATTGGACAGAAAAGCGTTTGCCGCTGTAGAGTTGTGGAAAACGACTTTTATCCTGTTCCGTCCCATTCTATCAATGCTAGAGATAGGGTCAATCTTCGCCTCAAAAAGTATTTTGCCTAGGGCGAGAGGGTGATAACTGCCGACTTGTTGACTTTCAGATTCCACATAGACCTGATAAGGGCCTATGTCAGATTCCGTATATGTATTCAAAATAGGTTCCTTATCATGATCCCGTTCCATGGGAATGTCCTTGTCTTTTTGCGTTTCTTGCGGCCCCCCATGATCTACTCCCCCTGATTCTTGAATGACCGTGTTGGGGAGAGCGACAAAACAGCCGAGTCACGTGAATGAAAGTCGAAAATCGGTTAAATTAACCCAGAAAGACAATTGAAGGGAAAAAAGGATAGAGGTTATAAGAAAAGGTAATCACAAACACTGCTTGGAAATAAAGTGTATCCAAGAATGCACGAAACTGAACTACACGAGCTACGGCAGCGAGAAGAACAACTCAATTCGTACCGCACTGTACCACTGTAGAATCAGAACTGTGTCAATGATTCAACATTTTCCGTACTTGGGAGGAATAGCATTGTGCACGCATGCGCTGGAGTGAGTTGTCAAGCAGACGACAGCACTCCTTTCTGTAGGCAGGAGGTTTATCGCAAAGCAAATCCGTGACCGCTTGAGAATTTGTTGTACTGCGCATGTCCAGTCTGTAACTTACCCGTGATTTGCACTTTGCGAACGGTTACAAGAATTTGGAATCGATAGTTTCTGCGTTTAATCGATATGATATGCAAATAAAATATATATTTCCCTTTGACATGTTATAAATGCAATATACATCGACAATATAATCTATATTTTGGGAAACTTTTAATTATCTTCCATTATTCATACTATAAGTAGTCTATGTTTATAAATCTGGCGCAATGTTATAGGAGGGAGGAGTCAGGCGCGTGAAAAAAGGTTACTGCGCATGTCTCTGATAACAATTCATGCTAGAGCCTGCAAACTTTTCTTATAGTACAGAAACTGTCCGTGAGAGCTTTGCGAACAGAAAATTGAAATCAGAATCACGGATTCTCGCTTTGCGAACGCGTGTGCAGAAAGAGCGCATGCGCGAACGATATGTTCCTGGTTTCTGACTGCTTTGCGAACAAACCTAGGAATATTCAAGCGTCCTCAGACCTTCCACGCATGCGCGAGAAATAGCAGTCATTGTGCACGCATGCGCGGGAGTGAGTTATCTAGCAGACGACAGCGACGTGCACGTGTGTTCTGTTTGCGCGCGAAATATGCTGACCTTACGTACACACTATGTGTAGATATACAATCGTTAAATTGATACATCTTCAAGAAACTGTGGCCTCAGATAAGGTTTTGAGAGTTTGTACATCAGAACAATTATGAAAAAAGTTGTTTCATCACCATATACAGTATTACTGAACAGTTCTTTTCACTTTTTTTAAATATAGGCACAACTCTAGAAATTTTTAATACATCTGGGAAATTACTTTCTGGCAGACATTTGTTTATACAATAAGTAAGAGGATCTATTACACAGTCAATAACTTCTTTCAACAAGTTAAAGGACAGATCATAGTAATCAACACTATCAGAAGCTTTAAAATTTTTCACAATTTTAAGAATAACCTCAGGACATACTTCTGTAAGATTAAAATTGCACTGGTTTTTTTTTTTTTTTATAACAGCTTTCTAATAAACCAAGTGCACTTTCTAAGGGCTTATTCATTGTACAACATATTGAATGCAGAAATTATTGAACAGATCTGGAGATATGTTGATGTTATCTTTCTTTTTGTTTGTGCTATCCAATTAATAACTCCATAATTTTGTACAAATATTGACTTTTCAATATTTGTTATATTATATACTTTCTTGGCTTGTCTGCAGTCAAGTTTAGCTCTAGAATACTTATAAATGTCTGATTTCAGAGGCGCCAACTTTTGAAAAACTTAAAAAACTTTAAAAAACATTCAATAATTATAGAATTATATTAGAAACGATTTCAGTGTTAATTAATAACAATCATTTATACTTAGTAATTCAACCGTCAAAAAATAGATTGTGTAGCCTAGTTAACGGAAATCCTTTAAAGTTTATAGTCGCATATTTTTTTTATTTTGGATCTTAGATAACTATTAAAATAAAGTAAAACATAGACTCACCATTATGTACTGTGACGTACTTTTTCGGGTGACTGCAAATTTCCTACACCCAGTTTACTCTCTCTTTCTTTTAACCATTTACTAAGTTTAATAATAGTGATGAAAATTTATATTAAGGGCGCCATCATCAATACTCTTCTCTCTTCTTTTTATTTTGCATCAGCCCAGTCACAAATCAAATTATAGATACACAGGCTATGTACCTACAGGCCTCTCGGCTAGCTTTTTAATTTAACAGTGGAGATGGGAATGGATTCGGCTCTGTCCTTTTATTATTATGTAACTTAGCCCAAAAATCAGTGGCTCTCAAACCATTACAAGGATAGGGGTCAAAAATCTGAACTTCACGATAATTTACTTTGCATAACAATAACCATAATTTATTTAATATTTTTTTTCTGTTTTCTTTTTTTTTCAACAATAACAATCTGATTTACAATAAATTACATTTACTCTTGGGTTTTCCCCTTTTTAACAACTACTCATCCTTAAAATCTTCAGATCACCCGATCTGAACAACATTGACCATTCAACACTTTTATTGGAAAGATTAGTATTCAATTCTCACCTACAAGGTTAGTAGCCCAGTTTAACTGTATGAATGTGTTCCTTGTTCTACAAGACAAATTCCTAATTAATTACTCTAATCTCTTTTCTTTCTTTATTTCCAGGTGTCTACTAGAACATCTCAGATTACCCTTATAATTTACTACTAACTTGCGGAATCGTTTCCATTTGCAATTTCAAAACATTTCAATATATATTGTACTTTCTTCTGAATAAATAAAGGTTTTCAATTCATAATTCAGTCATTAACTCGACATATTATACTCAATGATTCCACCTATTTCTCCTATACCAGTCCACTAGTCATTTTAGTCTATGAAGAATCGTACTCAAAGTTAAATAGGAAAGACAGTGTTATGAAGAAAGAAACGGAAGTTTAGGCCTATACCCACAGAGTGACTGTGGCGATAGACCACCGATACAGGGGCGGCGTCTAGATCTTGAGTTACAAACAATCTGACTCCCCTCCTGCAACCGGGAAAATATTAATGGGCCGCAAACAAAAATACAATTTTGACAATCGATGTCAGAGGTCCCTGACACTCTCTCCTAGAGGCACGTGGGGCCGTTGTTCGCCTCCAACACCGATGACTTTCACAATTTCTCATAAATCTTTTTATACTCCACCAGTATAGGCTTTGCCTACTACTGGATTTATATTTCCTTTATTTGGGATACTTCCGGCGCTCCCTCACCTCACCCTTGTTCTTTTTTTTTTCTCCTGGGGTAATTTCTAGTATACGCTACTGAACTACCTGTCATCTATTCACTACCCAAAATTACCAATTCTCCTCTTTCTAATCTAACCAGTTATTCTTTATTATCTTTTAACTCCTTTTCCATTAAGCAGAGTTCCTTTTCAATTTATACCATTGCTCTAATTTACCTACTTTATGTTACTCTGGTTTCCATACTTTTCAGGTTACTACTCTACTCCATGGGCACCCAATTTCCTTGTTTCTAAATTCCCTAGAATTCTAACTGAAACTAATTCACGCCCCAGGTCAGTAACTCTCTCTTTATAACCCTTGAGTGAACTTCTGCTTCTATCCTAACATGTAAATCTTCCAATGGTATGCGCCTAATGTACTGCTACTCATAGGCCCTCTTCTGCCTCTCAATATTCACCTTCTTATCTACTTCTACCATATTCCATACAATTCCCGCTCTTCGATAAATCTCTTAAAAAAACAACTCAACATTACAGGCCAGCATGAAATCCACTTATAGATAATCACCTGTCACCTAACGAAAACCAAGTGGGAGAGGCCCTCGTAAGCAATACTAAGTAAGCCCCTATTACCCTTCTTCCTTACTCCCCTCGCGTCCTGTCTTATAAAAAACAAAGTTTGTATGAGCATCACCAATTGCCCCAAGCTATGTATTCATTCGTGGGACAATCACCCATAGAAACCCAAAGTATAGAGATTTATCTTTACTATTCAACAGTTTTACTCCTGACTGCTCTTTTTGTAATTAACTTAGACCAGAAATGGAAACTGATTGGATTACTGTACTTTCTTACCTCACCCTAGACTAATCATATCTATACTTCTAACCCTACTCTTTATCCTTCATAACGGCGTCTAGTCGCCACACATTCCTTAGCAACAGGCTTTAAACAACAATGCCTCAAAATTCTCCCACTTCCCAAAACACAAAAAATGTTTATGTGATTATACTCAACGGGTGATGACCAACTTATCCTCTGATCCTGCGTTGTTTCCATCTACTTCCTGATGTCCACATCTTCCTTTATTCCAGACTAAGCAGTCGTGACCCACTCTTCTTTCCACAGCTGGTGTTCGCTGTAGCGGTCTCTCGTACCGGCTGACGTGATGTGTTCTTCCAACTAACGACTATCTCCATATAGTCGCGTCAGTGAAATTCCCCTTCAGAATTTCATTAGATGAAAGTCTGACAAACCATCATGCCAGGGCGCCTCCACCGCTGTCGCACATTCCAGTCTCGTCTCCTCGCCTTTTTCTCTTCAACCTTCCTCTCTCGTAGTCAGACACGTTCCTCTTAACCGTTTTTCAGGTTCAACTCCTCTCCCGTCGATCCCGTCGATTTGCCGTCCACGCATGCGCACTTCTCCTTTTTCTGTAATTCAAATAAATTCAGGGCAGTATCGATAATCATGAAAGTGTTCAATATCGATTAGTTGCGGTCTCCCAAACCCTTCCTTTGTTTAGGAATGGTTTTCTACCGTCTGTTTGGCACGCAGCTATTTGCTTCATTACATTCTTCCCACACTCACCATAAAAAAAAATAATGTTAACACTGTTCACATTCTTCTTTTTTTTGTGTGTGTTTAGTTTACCAACCTTAAAGAATGTTTATCCAGGTACAAAGGGTTTCAAGTCTTTGACGTGCCACTTCCCCAACTGTTTACCAAAACGGTTCGTCAGTTCATAACTATTCTCGCTAAGCTTTTTCTTTATAATATAAGGGCCGACGAACTTTGCACTTAAGCCTGCTGCATAAGCTTGTGAGGCATCACTTAATTTAAAGTTTCTTCTTAACACAAGATCTCCTGGACAAAATCTCACCTCTCTCCTCCGAAGATTATAATAATGACTTGAATTCTTATAAGCAGTTTCTAAGTTATGTCTGACCATTAGACGTACCGTTTTTAATTTATCAAATCTTTCTATCCAAAGCTTTGGAATTTCTTTCTGTATTTGTTGATTTTCTACCCTCTCAATTCTGCTGATAATTTCAGGCTCTTTCCCATAATTTAGCATATAAGGAGTGCATCCAGTGGAACTATGCTTAGCCGTATTTATAGCAAAATTAAATTCTCTCAAATACACGTCCCAAACTGTTTGATCCTTTTTAATGTAACTGGAAATCATGGTTTTCAATACTCTATTAACTCTTTCTACCGGATTTCCTTGTGGCGAATATACAGGTAAATAACAAGGAGTTATATTAAAAGCTTTAGCTATCCCACGCATTAATTTACTAGTATATTGCGGTCCATTATCCATCAATAAATATCCCGGAATTCCCCATTTAAGGATAATCAATTCATAAAATGCTTCCGTAACTGCCCTACTGGTTGCTTTCCTTAACGCTTTACATTCTATATATTTTGTAAAGGTGTCCTGAAATACCACTATGTATCTATTTCCTTTCTTGGAACGTGGGTAAGGTCCCAACAAATCAGTAGCTACAGTCTTCCAAGGTTTCTCTTTCTGGTAAAAATGCATTGGTCCTGCTTGAGCCGTTTGTAACACTTTCTGTCTTTGACATATTTCACAAGCAGTAACATACTTAGCAACATCTCTAAACATTCCCGGCCAATAATACTTGTTCGCTATTCTAAAGAAAGTTTTAGCTATTCCCATATGCCCTGCAGTAGGTGCATCATGACATTCCTGCAATACTTTAATCCTATAATCTTGCGGTATAACTAATTTCCACCTATTCACTGTTCCCTCTAAAGTTTGTTCTAACTGATCTAATCTTAAATGGTACAACTTCCCATCTACGACCTTCCAATCTGGCCAAAATTTAGGTTTACTCTGTACTTGCGCTTTCCGCTTAATATACCAAGCATCTTGTATATTTTCCCATTCCACTACTTCAGAGTTATTAGTCAACAAGAGGCAAAATTCTTCCTCTACCGTTTTCTCTTGAACTTTCCCTTCGTGTATTCTAGATAAAGCATCCGAAACTTTTTGTAATCTACCAGGCCTATGTATTACTTCAAAATCATACTCTTGGAGCAATAAACTCCACCTAGCTAATCGTCCGGTCGGATTCTGTAATGTATTTAACCATTTCAGAGCAAAGTGATCAGTATATACTTTAAAATGATAACCTTCCAAATAAGGACGAAACTTTTGAACTGCCCACAATATAGCTAACAATTCCTTCTCGACTATTGCCCACTTTTGCTCACCTACCGTTAAAGTTCTACTAGCATAAGCTATAACTTTTTCCTCTCCTTCCTCTCCTGTCTGAATTAATGCTGCTCCTAGTCCTGAAAAACTAGCGTCGGTCTGTAGCACTAGGGGTTTAGTATAATCTGGACAAGTTAATATAGGACTACTAGATAATTTCGATTTTAATTCATCAAAAGATTCCTGACATTCCTTAGTCCAACGCCATTTCTGATTCTTTTTCAGAAGTGCAGTGAGGGGCTTTACAACTTCAGAAAAAAATGGAATGAATCGTCGGTACCAAGAAGCCAATCCTAAAAATGCTCGTACTTCCTTGACTTTTGTAGGGGCTGGATACTCAAGGATACACGAGATTTTATCTGAATCTACAGCAATTCCTAATGGAGTAATGATATGACCCAAATATTTTAATTCACTTCTGCAAAACTTTGATTTTTCCCTATTAATTTTCAGGTTAGCTTTTCTTAATTTCTCTAAGACTTTTTCTAACAAGGACAAATGTTCTTCAAATGTCTCGCTAATAAGTACTATATCATCCAAATAACAAAAGCATTTCTCTCCTATCTCTTCTCTTAATATAGTATCAACTAATCTTTGAAATGAGGCTGGTGCGTTATGGATTCCAAACGGCATAACTCGAAACTGATACAATCCTCTACCAGGTACGGTAAATGCTGTTTTTTCTTTACTTGCTTCATCTAATGGAACTTGCCAATACCCATTTTTCAAATCTATTGTACTGATATACCTAGCATGTAGTAACTTACTCAAAACATGTTCAATGTATGGCAAAGGATAACTATCTCTTTTAGTACATTTATTTACTTTTCTGAAATCTACGCAAAACCTCCATGTTCGATCTGGTTTCTTTACCATAACCACCGGAGAAGACCAAGGTGAATTTGAAGGTTCTATAACTTTTTCCAATAACATTTTATCTATTTCAGCGTGTATAACTTTTTCAAGAATAGGTGATACTGGATAATATCTTTGTTTTATAGGTTTCGCATCGCCTGTATCAATAACATGAGAAATCAAATCTGTAAGTCCAGTACACTGATCAAATTTCTGTAACTGATTTTCCAAAAATATATTTAATCTGTCCCTTTCCTGAGATGTAGGTAAAGTAAGAATATTATGTAGTTGATCTTCTTCTTTCAAATCTATGGCCTTAACAAATTGAAAAATTTTTGCTGGTTCATCTTTGAAATACCAAGTCCCATCTTGCAAATCTACTACTAACCCAATTTGTTTCAAAACGTCCATGCCCCGAATCATATCTACTGCTAAATTTGGCATAATTTTACATTTTATCTGAAAGATCCTATCCTGCAATTTCATCTCAAAAGTTCTCTCTCCTGTTATAGAACTATAAGTTTTATCTGCGAGTTGTACTACCCTAACTTCAGATTCTTCCACTGATAAATCTAACATTTTACACAAAAAGTCACCTTTCTCTCCCACATAAGTTTTATCTGAACCTGAATCTATTAAAGCAATAAATGTAATATCCTCCAACAAAATTTCAACAAAACATCTGTCTCCATTAACTAAATCTGTGGGGTTTATATTTAGCATCACACAAGCCTGATTTTTAGTTAATTGTCGTAAAGAATTTGTAGGCCTAACCTTTCTTTCTTGGGGCATCCTACAATGAATAGACCTATGTCCAAGCTTATTACAATTATAACATTTAATCGTAGTGCGTGGAGTAACTCTACGAGGTGCCTTACACTCGAACTGCCTATGTCCTATTTTATCACAGTTCCAACATCGCTGGTTATTTGAAAAATGCAAAGTGGTGTTTTTACCATTTTCCCCCAACTCATCCTGTCTCTCTTTATTTTCTATTGCTTTAACCATCCTAGAATTATTTACATGACTTGAATTTCGTTCTTTATCCCACGTCTTTGCAGAAAAACTAACATTGGGTTTCTTTTGTAACTCGGACGATGGAAGTTCCTGTTTTCCCTGAATTCCTAACGCTGTATGAACTGAAGGTATAACAACTTGTCTCTGAGGTTTATAAGCCGTTTCTTTGATTGTAGCTCTAACCTGCGTTGGAGGAGGAATATATCTCTCAGAATCTAACAATATTTGTTCATACTGTCTACCTACACGTATTAAATCTGTTATAGTTTGAATCTCTGCAGGTCTAATGTACAATTTTACGTCAGGACGCAAATTTTTGATAACATTCTTCATCATTTGTTGAGGACTCATTGGAGTACTCAGCCTCCTCATTAACGTTTGAATAGCATTAACATAATCAAAAATCGATTCTTTAGGACCTTGCGTTCCCTGTCTAATCTCATCCAAAAGCGAGTCTTCCTCATCAATAGGCAAGTAATATTCTCTAAATTCTTTCAAAAAAGCTTCCCATGTAGGCCAATCTGTTAATCTGTACCTGTACCAAAGTAAAGCTGACTCTTGTAAAATTTCAGGTAATACTGACAATAACTCTACGCCCTGTAACTTAGAACTTTGTTTTAAATCTTCCAATCTCTCCAAAAATAAGTAAATGCTATCCCCAGGTTTGAATTTAATGTTCCATTTACGAACCAGATCCAAAATATTTGGTTTATGCGGCTCTAACTGAATTGTAAACGATGGTATTACTGGTACAACTTCTTCTGAACCAGCTATCGCCATGTCCTTCCTACGCATTAACTTAACCCATGTGTACACTACGTCTCCATATGAATCTTGTGGAACCGTTATATTATGTTCAACTAAGTCTTCTTGCAAAACTTCCTGACTCGGAGCAAAAGCCGTAATTAGCACTTGAAATGACTGAGGGTTCTTGCGGGCATAATCTAACAAGCGTTGTCTTAACTCATCCCTGGTACCTGTGGTCGGTAACTTAACTCTATCACATTCTGCCTCCAGATCCGCCTTTCTCAACTTCCTAATAGCTTGGGTTAACTCAGCTGCTCTCATTTGTGCATACGGATCAACATAAGTAGCCATATTTATATATTAACAATTCCACTGACTGAAAAAAAAGATTAGAACACAGTAGTTCAGTCGTCTGTCTTAGTCATCTATAGAAGTCCTTAATTTGTCAACAGTCATTATTCTTCTCCCAAAAATATGTTATTATTTTTGAAAATAAATTTCAAGTTATACTAACCTAACTCCCAAGTTTCTTTCACGTAATAGGCTCTATAATCTCTATAACCTCTATCCCTGCTAACGTCAAAATCGGTAACGTTGGGCAACCACTACGACCTCAAATTTCTCCTAAAGCCACACGTATAGGATATCAAACTATGCTCTTTTTTTTTTTAACCAAGCCCTAAATTTCTACTGTTTCGTTTTAACACTATTCAGCCCCACGTTGGGCGCCAAAACTCTGTGACGTACTTTTTCGGGTGACTGCAAATTTCCTACACCCAGTTTACTCTCTCTTTCTTTTAACCATTTACTAAGTTTAATAATAGTGATGAAAATTTATATTAAGGGCGCCATCATCAATACTCTTCTCTCTTCTTTTTATTTTGCATCAGCCCAGTCACAAATCAAATTATAGATACACAGGCTATGTACCTACAGGCCTCTCGGCTAGCTTTTTAATTTAACAGTGGAGATGGGAATGGATTCGGCTCTGTCCTTTTATTATTATGTAACTTAGCCCAAAAATCAGTGGCTCTCAAACCATTACAAGGATAGGGGTCAAAAATCTGAACTTCACGATAATTTACTTTGCATAACAATAACCATAATTTATTTAATATTTTTTTTCTGTTTTCTTTTTTTTTCAACAATAACAATCTGATTTACAATAAATTGCATTTACTCTTGGGTTTTCCCCTTTTTAACAACTACTCATCCTTAAAATCTTCAGATCACCCGATCTGAACAACATTGACCATTCAACACTTTTATTGGAAAGATTAGTATTCAATTCTCACCTACAAGGTTAGTAGCCCAGTTTAACTGTATGAATGTGTTCCTTGTTCTACAAGACAAATTCCTAATTAATTACTCTAATCTCTTTTCTTTCTTTATTTCCAGGTGTCTACTAGAACATCTCAGATTACCCTTATAATTTACTACTAACTTGCGGAATCGTTTCCATTTGCAATTTCAAAACATTTCAATATATATATTGTACTTTCTTCTGAATAAATAAAGGTTTTCAATTCATAATTCAGTCATTAACTCGACATATTATACTCAATGATTCCACCTATTTCTCCTATACCAGTCCACTAGTCATTTTAGTCTATGAAGAATCGTACTCAAAGTTAAATAGGAAAGACAGTGTTATGAAGAAAGAAACGGAAGTTTAGGCCTATACCCACAGAGTGACTGTGGCGATAGACCACCGATACAGGGGCGGCGTCTAGATCTTGAGTTACAAACAATCTGACTCCCCTCCTGCAACCGGGAAAATATTAATGGGCCGCAAACAAAAATACAATTTTGACAATCGATGTCAGAGGTCCCTGACACTCTCTCCTAGAGGCACGTGGGGCCGTTGTTCGCCTCCAACACCGATGACTTTCACAATTTCTCATAAATCTTTTTATACTCCACCAGTATAGGCTTTGCCTACTACTGGATTTATATTTCCTTTATTTGGGATACTTCCGGCGCTCCCTCACCTCACCCTTGTTCTTTTTTTTTTCTCCTGGGGTAATTTCTAGTATACGCTACTGAACTACCTGTCATCTATTCACTACCCAAAATTACCAATTCTCCTCTTTCTAATCTAACCAGTTATTCTTTATTATCTTTTAACTCCTTTTCCATTAAGCAGAGTTCCTTTTCAATTTATACCATTGCTCTAATTTACCTACTTTATGTTACTCTGGTTTCCATACTTTTCAGGTTACTACTCTACTCCATGGGCACCCAATTTCCTTGTTTCTAAATTCCCTAGAATTCTAACTGAAACTAATTCACGCCCCAGGTCAGTAACTCTCTCTTTATAACCCTTGAGTGAACTTCTGCTTCTATCCTAACATGTAAATCTTCCAATGGTATGCGCCTAATGTACTGCTACTCATAGGCCCTCTTCTACCTCTCAATATTCACCTTCTTATCTACTTCTACCATATTCCATACAATTCCCGCTCTTCGATAAATCTCTTAAAAAAACAACTCAACATTACAGGCCAGCATGAAATCCACTTATAGATAATCACCTGTCACCTAACGAAAACCAAGTGGGAGAGGCCCTCGTAAGCAATACTAAGTAAGCCCCTATTACCCTTCTTCCTTACTCCCCTCGCGTCCTGTCTTACAAAAAACAAAGTTTGTATGAGCATCACCAATTGCCCCAAGCTATGTATTCATTCGTGGGACAATCACCCATAGAAACCCAAAGTATAGAGATTTATCTTTACTATTCAACGGTTTTACTCCTGACTGCTCTTTTTGTAATTAACTTAGACCAGAAATGGAAACTGATTGGATTACTGTACTTTCTTACCTCACCCTAGACTAATCACATCTATACTTCTAACCCTACTCTTTATCCTTCATAACGGCGTCTAGTCGCCACACATTCCTTAGCAACAGGCTTTAAACAACAATGCCTCAAAATTCTCCCACTTCCCAAAACAAAAAAAAATGTTTATGTGATTATACTCAACGGGTGATGACCAACTTATCCTCTGATCCTGCGTTGTTTCCATCTACTTCCTGATGTCCACATCTTCCTTTATTCCAGACTAAGCAGTCGTGACCCACTCTTCTTTCCACAGCTGGTGTTCGCTGTAGCGGTCTCTCGTACCGGCTGACGTGATGTGTTCTTCCAACTAACGACTATCTCCATATAGTCGCGTCAGTGAAATTCCCCTTCAGAATTTCATTAGATGAAAGTCTGACAAACCATCATGCCAGGGCGCCTCCACCGCTGTCGCACATTCCAGTCTCGTCTCCTCGCCTCTTTCTCTTCAACCTTCCTCTCTCGTAGTCAGACACGTTCCTCTTAACCGTTTTTCAGGTTCAACTCCTCTCCCGTCGATTCGCCGTCCACGCATGCGCACTTCTCCTTTTTCTGTAATTCAAATAAATTCAGGGCAGTATCGATAATCATGAAAGTGTTCAATATCGATTAGTTGCGGTCTCCCCAACCCTTCCTTTGTTTAGGAATGGTTTTCTACCGTCTATTTGGCACGCAGCTATTTGCTTCATTACAGTACCACGGCCTGTTGCAAACGTGTTTCTCCTGACTTCACTTCTGCCTATAAATTCGTCACAAGCGTCATCAAGATCCAACTTTTCTGTGCTATCCTTATGTATGCTTAGAAGAGCAATGTGGTTCAACCTTTTCTGGGACATTGTTGAACGCAAAAATGTCTTAAGTCTCTTCAATGCGGGAAAAGATCTTTCGGCGGTGGCTGTGGAAACTGGCATTGTCAGAGCAAGACGTATAAATTTAATAAATTCCGGAACAATTTCGCTGACAACATTGGACTTCAGAAATGTTACCACATCATTAAAATTACTCAATTCTGCACCCACCATTGCAGCACTGTCAACCACCATATTCCTCTGCGAACATAATACTTCATAGTCACAAATGTCATCGTTGAAAACGCACCTGACGTCGTCTTCTTTTCCGATAACAAAATTTTCAATTTTATTTTGAATTTTACTTTCCTGGAAGTGCTCTTTAAGTGATACATTCACACAATCTACAAGTTCGTAAAATTAACACTCAAAATACTTTCTTACATCAGTAAATTCGTATTGTGTAAGATGACGATCATCTAGGCGACGAGACACCTTCCTCTATTTGGGGCCCTTGGTTCTGACAGGTCTAGCTCACATGCTTTTTTCGTCGTTTTTTCCCAGAACACGTCAAAGTTATTACGAATTCCCTGGGATATTTGTATCAAATCCTGAATGAGACCGTTTGCTTTATGAAAGTTAAGGTTTACACTTTGTAGTTTTACATTCGTTGCATCCATGGGGGTAAAATGAGTGTCAACATATTTAAATAAGCAAAATGTTCAAATGACTCGAGCAGTGATAAGTAACCAGCGGCTTTAGTACCAGCGTCACCTTTATCGTTTTCAGAGAAATCCGAAAGGAATGAAAGAACATGCTGGTAATTGTCAATCAGAGATTTTAAACTGTGAACAGTAAACAGTAAACAGTGAATCGCGTTGGGCAAAAGGGCTTTAAATTACGTTCTGAATCTAATGTGTTGGTATCTTTTATAGCATTAAACCAGTTCACCCTTTTCGGAGACTCCCTTATCATATTGATCAAATCTTTAGTAATATTTAACACATTTCTGCAAGTTGTAATGTGCCGCACACTGTCTTGTGCTGCTAAATTTAATGAGTGCATGAAACAGTGTAAATATCTTGCTTTTTCATTAACTTGTGAAATCCTTGACTGCACCCCCTTGTATTTTCCGCTTACATTCGCAGCACCATCATAGCACTGTCCGCGGCAATTCTGGATATTTAACCCTAATCTTATTAAAACGTCACTGAAAATATTGAAGAGACTGGTTGCATATGTTGCTGACGCTCCGTAGAACCCATTGAAATGCTCTTGTGTCTCAAGTTCCTTAGAAACAACGCGCAAATATATTGACACCTGTTCTTTCTTTGCCGCATCAGTAGTTTCATCCATAAGCAGGCCAAAATAACCCGCACCTTGAATTTCACTCGCCATAGTACGAAGAAGTTCCATTGCCATGATTTCAAGCATTTCGTTTACTGCTTCGTGTAACACCCACTTAAATGATTCTCTCTCAATATACCGCCTATACCTCTAGCAAATAAGGAGGGCGGCTGGAAGCCAGGTAAATCCCCTTACACTCAAGCACTCTTCACGTTTCCAGCCGCCCTCCTTATTTGCTAGAGGTATAGCTTCCGGCGAATCTTCACATCTCAGTTTCAGAAGCTGGTAAAAATTACTTGTTTTGTCCGTATGCCCCCTGATTGCCACTCCCTGCTTTGCTAAGTATAACAATGATGACAATAATTTATATAAAGCGATTCGGGAATTTTTAAGATCTTGCAACTTTGAAAGATTCAGACTATATGCAACATTCACTCCACTCTGCACTGCCATAACTTTGGTACACGATTCTTTGTGACAATGTGAGGTTTCGTGGGAACTAAATTGTCTTAAAGCATCCTTCCAGTTGGAAAGCCAGAAGAAATAAAACAAGGGTCCTCTTTGCTGGAAAAACTTAACAGTTTTTTTATCATGTGCTTCCTTGCATACTTTATATAATACTACCTTTTTGTTTTCTTCATACAAAATCCACGGATGCTTACTTTGCCACGAATTTTGAAAAGTTCTACCTGTAGCAGCACTTTTTGTTTCACTTTGACTTGTTCGTATATTATCACAAACTCCCGAATTATTCGACAAGCTTGGTTTATCAGTGATAGATTTCCGAACCTAATTTTTATAAACAATACCCGGGTACTGATCGTGGGTATTTTCTATCCGCGGTCGTTTGATCAGAAATTTATCCATGATCGATAACACGTAAAAAGAACAACAGATACTAGAACAATGTTCACGTCTTCTGAAATTAGTTTCAACTGATTCCTCCCGGGGCTGTGAACAGTGTTGCCACTCAGATCTGACTGTCTGATTTTTTTGGGATTTTGTATATAAGTCGGAGTGTCGTTAAAGATGATTTTGCCATGCTATAATAGACAATTTCCACCCTTAAGATACAATAATCGAAAGGAGGAAATTTTGCTTCAGGAAACAGATGGCTGTGAGTTAACTTATGGACTGAAACATGAGAAAACTAACAACTTTCAAAAGGAAAGATAATATTTTAAAGCACTTAACCACTACTTGGGTGGCACCAGATTCTGTAACAATAATAAAATTGTCCCTGTCTGCAACCTAAACTGTCGACTTAAAACAACACAGATACGACTGTCCCCTCATTCTCCCATTTACTTAAAGACAGCCCTCTGGACCCACTAGAAACTGACCAGAACTAGAAGCTCCTGCTTTGAGACAAGATGAGATCATGTTACGCTTGAAACAATAGCTCGATTTTCGTTTTTCACTTATTCAACAACGAAACCACCTATTTCTGGTAGTAGTAGTAGTAGTATTGATAATAATAATAATAATAATAGAAAATTATGAAAATAATACTCGGGAAATTAATGGGTGGGCTCGAGCCCCATGGGCCCATATAAGTTGGCGCCACTGTCTGATTTGTTTCTCTTGTACAAAGCCGAATAAAGCATCATGTTATTTTTCATCTGGCCTATTACCTATTACCTTTTTCTTACAACTCCCATTATTAATGTTCAGTGTACATATCTTTAAAGGAACATTAATAGGTCTTCAAGTTTCCCAAGGAATAAATAGAGGTCTCCTATCAGAGACCCATAGACCACTATTATTATTAATTTAAGGCGGTCAAATACTAAACCTGTTGTTTCAAAATGCAATCATCACAAAATATGTTGAGATCCAATCTGCTACAACTTTTGGCAAGAGGGGTTTTAACATAAATTGACACTCCACAATGTAGGTGATTTTCCCTACTGAAACTATTAATTAAAGTGAAGTCTTCTAATATCTTGTACCCGAAGTTCTTCCTTTTTGCACCAATGCTCATCGAAACAAAAAAGTCGAACATTTCATTGGTAATTAAATGTTTTTCTCCAGTACCTTGAATATTGAGATAGCCTATTCTAAACTCATCTTTTGAAAGTTCCCTACATTAATAACTTATTTTACTGGTTGAATTACATTGTATAAAGTGTCAAGTTGCTCAAAGTTACTATTAATTTTTATTTATTTATTAATATTATTTTTTAAAACGTGATCTCATGCCTCCTAAATATTGGAAAAGGAGAAACTGTCCATGTTATGAACTAACAACAGAACAAAATATGTCAACTGCTGGATTTATCGCGCATGCGTGGACAACAACAGAACAAATGTGGACAGCTGGAAGGTCGAGCATGCGTGGAAGGTCTGAGGACGCTTGAATAATTCTGTCTACAGAAAGGAGTGACGACAGCGACGTGCACGTGTGTTTTGTTTGCACGCGAAAGAGGAACGTGTTTGTTAAAATGTTTGTTTGCCAGGAATGTGGCAGTGAGTATACAGTACGAGATAATTTTCGCAAACACGTAAAACAAAAACATCCTGTCAAGCTAGATGAACTGGCGCCAAGAATTCGCAGGCCTCAACAACGGTTCTCCAGGGGCGGTATTCTGTAACTTTCGTCACCAACGCATTGGTGTTGTTGAGAGCTCAACAACCGACAGCAAGATACCAACGGCCAGAGCGTGAGCGATTCTGTAACTCCCTGTTGGTATCTGGAGAACCGTTGTTGAGGCCCACCAATAACTTTGTGAATTTTCGTGAATGTTGGCAATGAAAGTAGCTATGAGAAATCTGTCTTAACAAACTGCAATGAATATCATTGGCTGATGGAGTGCGGGAATGTGATTTCATAATTTCCAAACTGGGCGGGAGTTTAATTTCATGTATATATTTTGAAAGTGGGCGTTTATATTACACGTACTGTCATGTTGCAAGACGCTTATAGGGGGAAAAGGCGGATTTATAATAATAGGAGAAATTCGCAAAATGACAATGGTTTTTAGTATTGTTTACTGTCATATATATACTGTCATATATTACCTCTATCTTTTCCTGAATCACTACTAAACTCTAAATCAATATTCATAAAGCCAGTCACTGAAAATGAAGTATCATGTTTAATAAAAGATTTAAAAAACAAATTCTCTTATGGTTTTGATGAAATTCCTTCAACTGTCCTAAAATATTGTTCAAAAAATTTAATTAAACCTATTACTATATTATGTAATTCATCACTTTCATCGGGTTGCTTCCCTGAGATTTTCAAACAAGCAATAGTCAAACCCTTATTCAAAAAAGGAGAAAGAAATAATATTGAAAATTACAGACCAATTTCTCTCTTATCTGTTTTTTCAAAAGTTTTAGAGAAGTCAATGTATAACAGGATAGTACCCTTCCTTGAAAAATGTGATATTTTCTCTGCCTCACAGTTTGGTTTTAGGAAAGGTTTGTCAATCAATGGAGCCTTATATTCTTTCTTAACAGATATCTTATCGGCAAAAGATCAAAAGTCTAATGTAATTGGACTATTTCTTGACCTTCGGAAAGCCTTCGACACAGTCAATCACAAAATTTTGTTACATAAATTAGATAAGTACGGAATTAGAGGGCATGCTAATAAATGGTTTGCCTCTTATTTGACCAACAGAAAACAGGTAGTCAAAATAAATTCCTCCTATTCAAACGAAGTTACATTAGAACACGGTGTTCCTCAAGGTTCAATTCTCGGACCCCTTCTTTTCCTAATCTTCATTAATGATTTACCTGTCTCTCTGTCACCTTTTAAAACAATTCTCTATGCAGATGACACCAACGTAATTTTCATAAACAAGCATATAATGCAACTAAAAGCTGAAATAAACGAAACAAATCTAAATCTATTTAATTGGCTTAACCATAATAAACTATTTCTAAATTCGGACAAAACCTTTTTTATCAACTTCAACAGTCATACAGACAATGATAATTCTCTTGAAGTAAGCATTGGAAACTCAAAGATATCCGAAATTGACAAAATTAAATTTCTAGGTATCTATATAAATAAAAATCTCTCATGGGATGATCATATCTCTTATTTAAAAGGGAAACTATCTTCTTTATGTTATGCCTTTCGTATTTTAAGCAACATCTCAAATATAGGAATACTTAAAACATATTATTTCGGTTGTATTCAATCGGTACTAAACTATGGTATAATTTTTTGGGGTAACTCTCCAAAAATGATCGAGGTTTTTAGAATTCAAAAAAAAATTTTAAAAATCATGGTTAATGTTCCCACTAGAACCAGCAGTAAACCAATTTTTAAAAAGCTTAATATAATGCCTTTACCATGTTTATATATTTTGGAGACTGTTCATTTCATTCATTGTAATCAACAACTTTTCAAATATAACCATGATCTCCATAAGTACAACACAAGAATCTCTAATGATATACATCTCAATAACCATAGAACCACTAAATTCCTAAAAAGCATTGCACATCAAGGCATTAAACTGTATAACAAAGTGCCCAACTCATTCAAAAAGTTAGATCCTAAGAAATTTAAACACAAAGTAAGTTCCCTATTAAAGGATTTCTCATTCTTTAATGTAAACGAATTTTTTCAGTCCTCCTTTAAAGATTTATAATTTGACTAATTTCTCCTCCGTTAAAGGATATCACTCTTTCTCTCTCTCTACTCCAATTTCTCTTGTTAGTCTCTATGTATGCCTTGTGATTGTGATTCATAGTCCTAAACTGCCATGTGACTATTCAATCTCATTTCTACCTCAATTACCTTGTTTCTCGCATATTTCTTTTATTTAGTGTATGTACAGAAAATCTTCTAGGCTAACTTAATTTTAGTTTCTTTCACAGTTGCAACATATATAACTAATTTATATTTTGTCCTGTAGTATTTTATGCTCTGTATTATAACTAGTTTTAGACTTAATCTTAGGAAATGATGACGAAACCATGTATTTTTTAAATACCAACGGTGAATAAAAAAAAAAAAAAAAAATTATTTATTATTTATTTATAATAAGGAGGGTATCTCGGGGAATCCAATTAGCAAATTCCGCAATAGTTTGCCAATGTCTGATTTAAATTATGATTATAAAAATATATGCAATCTCGAAGTAGTTATATATTTCCATTACAACTCACCTTGTTTGTGTGAAAGTATTCATTTTAACGATTAACAGAAAGTAAGATGTAGCCCTTTTCAGAATACTCATTTTAACAAAATGTTGCTGGATTCATACTCAGTGAAAGGAATGAACTTTCCAATCTCTGTTCAAATAAAAGTTAGTCTCTCAGTATAATATAATTATTGTGTATGACGTTCTTGTAATGTAAATTGGTTGTATAAATAAAGAGAATGTCCTTAACACATCACATCCCCGAAGGATACACAACCCAAATAAAATATATTTATTGTACTCTCATAACTTTCTTTACTTTAAGCATGCACAATACATTTTTCTCACTTCACATTCTGATAAAGACTACACTTTAGAGATTTTCTTCGAAAAAATATTTCAAATAAAACTTTTAGCACGTATTCAGAGTGGGTGGCTTATAACTACCCTAAAGAGAATTTCTTCGAAAAAAGTTTCAAATAAAGTTTTAAGTCCAAGTAACTTATAAGCAACCCATGTGCAAAATTTAAACAAATCGATAAAATCGCAAAAACAAACATTTTTTCATGTAAAGTCCCTTTAAAAATAAGAGAAACTTGTCGCCAATCCTTGTGTCACATCTTCAGAAGGTACCCAACCCAAATACAAAAAAAAATTCTTACGATTTTCCATTCTGGAGCTAGGCTGTTGACACACTTCCACACAGACATGTTTCCGAAAATAGTATTTGGGGATTCAGAATACCTCAAAATGTGTATTTGGGCTAAAAACTCAACTTCAAAGTTGGGGTCGAAAACAATACTTCCTTTATCTGTATTACCTATGGTACAGGCAGAGAAAGTAAAAAAAAATATTCAGTAGGAGTTTTTACTTAATTTATAGAACACAAGCCAATTATAAAATTATTTTTATATAGATAAAGCAAATAGTAAAGTTTAAGCAAATAAGAGTATCTTATCTTGCCTACTGCTTTTATGACATTTATAAAACCCTTGAAATAAATTAATTGCGTTTTAGGTTAACTTAAAATGAATTCATTAGTATTTAATTTACAAAGTACTTTGAAACATTACAATTGGCCTCATAGTTGTTCATAATTATATATTAATTTAAATAACACCATAATACCACTGAAAAAGTGTCTTAAGGGGCTCATACACCAAGAGACCATGCCCAAGCAGGCATTGCAGTAACTGTTCGATATCTTCAACACTATTTGCAATAATAAAATGAAATTTTGGACATTAGAAGTATACATTTGGGGGTTGAAATGAGCACAAAAATTATTACAGTGTCACAAATATGAAGGTTGATATTAGAAAATTATTTTATTTTTATTTTTCAGCATGCGATTAAGCCTAAGTAACATGATTTCATGCAAAAGTCAATCTGATTGGTGTAATATTTTTTTTTATTCACAGCTGACACTATAATCTCGAGGATAAACCATCAATTTATACTGTGGTATGCCTGATACAATTTTCAGGCATTTTAAAATTTCAATATAAAATTATTACGAATTTTTTCACATCATGTTCACAAGTGAAATAATCTTGTGTTGCAAATACATCAGATTATTTAGGTTTATCCTCTAGAACACACAAAAAACTATGGGTGTGCAAAGTTTCATGCAATTTGGACCATTACTTTAAGAGATATTGTGTTGAAAATATCAAGTTATGGGAAAATGGCTCTGAAAATTCAACATGCATTTCAACTTACATAGTATAAGCCACACCCACTTGACGGAAAATCACGAGATACAATATAGCTCATATTATTATAAAAGGAATTAGAGGGAATAAAATAGATGGTTTAAATTAGACAAAAAATTGGTAAAGCCAATATTGTAGCTAGATTTAAATAATATTTTCAATTACAATAGGCTACATTGGCAGGGAGGCATATTTTTTGTGCAGTTAAAAACAGATGCTTCTCTAAGTGTGAAAAGTTTTATAAACTAGTAAACGCTATATAGGCTACCAGTATATTTAAAAGTAAGGACAATGTACATCATATTTTGCTGAGTGATATAGTACACACACACTTACAAAGTAAACTTTGGTACAAAAAAACTATTATATGTATCATGAGTTCATGGCACTTTGCTCAGTTCTAATAAGCACAGTCTTCGTCATTATTTCCTGAAAATTACAAAAAGCCAACAACATCTCACTACTTGAAGCATTGCTTGAGTGGGATGTTTTTCTCAATTGCAAATGACCTACTTGTGCACTGTTCTTTCGAATGAACTGAACAAAATTTTACACTACATTAAAAAATTTAGGCCTACATAGAGGTGACACCCATAAGTGTTCGTTAAGCTTATTATTGGTGCATATTATGTTGTCCACTCTTTAATGCAGATCACATGGATTACAATTCCAAATCTGAAACAAGATAAAGTAAAATAATTAATATTATGTGCAATTATGCAAACATAACCTCAAACATGCTTGTTGCAAAATAAAATTATGTATTTAGTTTTTATATTGATAAAAACATATTAACAAATACTAAGAATCTATTCATCAATGGATATATACTGTACCTTCTCTGTTATTACGAAAATATAGCTATTGACACCATCACGAAGTCGCCCAATTAGGATATAAGCGGCCATTGTATCACAAATATGTCGATATTTCTGCAAATTTTGTGATATTTTGGTACTTTCGAGTTGTTGTTGAGCTCACCGAGGGGTTTGGAGCCGTCGGTGTGTCACCAATATTTCCAGCAATATATTGGTGTGATTTCAAGATCGATACTTGACACCAATAGTTACAGAATAACTTTTTCTAGTTACATTGGTGTAATCGTAGTTGAGAGCGTTGGTGGAGTTACAGAATACGGCCCCCAGGGAGTTACAGAATCGCTCACGCTCTGGCCGTTGGTATCTTGCTGTCGGTTGTTGAGCTCTCAACAACACCAATGCGTTGGTGACGAAAGTTACAGAATACCGCCCCTGGGGCCGTATTCTGTAACTCCACCAACGCTCTCAACTACGGTTACACCAATGTAACTAGAAAAAGTTATTCTGTAACTATTGGTGTCAAGTATCGATCTTGAAATCACACCAATATATTGCTGGAAATATTGGTGACACACCGACGGCTCCAAACCCCTCGGTGAGCTCAACAACAACTCGAAAGTACCAAAATATCGCAAAATTTGCAGAAATATCGACATATTTGTGATACAATGGCCGCTTATATCCTAATTGGGCGACTTCGTGATGGTGTCAATAGCTATATTTTCGTAATAACAGAGAAGGTACAGTATATATCCATTAATGAATAGATTCTTAGTATTTGTTAATATGTTTTTATCAATATGAAAACTAAATACATCATTTTATTTTGCAACAAGCATGTTTGAGGTTATGTTTGCATAATTGCACATAATATTAATTATTTTACTTTATCTTGTTTCAGATTTGGAATTGTAATCCATGTGATCTGCATTAAAGAGTGGACAACATAATATGCACCAATAATAAGCTTAACGAACACTTATGGGTGTCACCTCTATGTAGGCCTAAATTTTTTAATGTAGTGTAAAATTTTGTTCAGTTCATTCGAAAGAACAGTGCACAAGTAGGTCATTTGCAATTGAGAAAAACATCCCACTCAAGCAATGCTTCAAGTAGTGAGATGTTGTTGGCTTTTTGTAATTTTCAGGAAATAATGACGAAGACTGTGCTTATTAGAACTGAGCAAAGTGCCATGAACTCATGATACATATAATAGTTTTTTTGTACCAAAGTTTACTTTGTAAGTGTGTGTGTACTATATCACTCAGCAAAATATGATGTACATTGTCCTTACTTTTAAATATACTGGTAGCCTATATAGCGTTTACTAGTTTATAAAACTTTTCACACTTAGAGAAGCATCTGTTTTTAACTGCACAAAAAATATGCCTCCCTGCCAATGTAGCCTATTGTAATTGAAAATATTATTTAAATCTAGCTACAATATTGGCTTTACCAATTTTTTGTCTAATTTAAACCATCTATTTTATTCCCTCTAATTCCTTTTATAATAATATGAGCTATATTGTATCTCGTGATTTTCCGTCAAGTGGGTGTGGCTTATACTATGTAAGTTGAAATGCATGTTGAATTTTCAGAGCCATTTTCCCATAACTTGATATTTTCAACACAATATCTCTTAAAGTAATGGTCCAAATTGCATGAAACTTTGCACACCCATAGTTTTTTGTGTGTTCTAGAGGATAAACCTAAATAATCTGATGTATTTGCAACACAAGATTATTTCACTTGTGAACATGATGTGAAAAAATTCGTAATAATTTTATATTGAAATTTTAAAATGCCTGAAAATTGTATCAGGCATACCACAGTATAAATTGATGGTTTATCCTCGAGATTATAGTGTCAGCTGTGAATAAAAAAAATATTACACCAATCAGATTGACTTTTACATGAAATCATGTTACTTAGGCTTAATCGCATGCTGAAAAATAAAATAATTTTCTAATATCAACCTTCATATTTTTGACACTGTAATAATTTTTGTGCTCATTTCAACCCCCAAATGTATACTTCTAATGTCCAAAATTTCATTTTATTATTGCAAATAGTGTTGAAGATATCGAACAGTTACTGCAATACCTGCTTGGGCATGGTCTCTTGGTGTATGAGCCCCTTAAGACACTTTTTCAGTGATATTATGGTGTTATTTAAATTAATATATAGTTATGAACAACTATGAGGCCAATTGTAATGTTTCAAAGTACTGTGTAAATTAAATACTAATGAATTCTTTTTAAGTTAACCTAAAACGCAATTAATTTATTTCAAGGGTTTTATAAATGTCATAAAAGCAGTAGGCAAGATAAGATACTCTTATTTGCTTAAACTTTACTATTTGCTTTATCTATATAAAAATAATTTTATAATTGGCTTGTGTTCTATAAATTAAGTAAAAACTCCTACTGAATTTTTTTTTTACTTTCTCTGCCTGTACCATAGGTAATACAGATAAAGGAAGTATTGTTTTCGACCCCAACTTTGAAGTTGAGTTTTTAGCCCAAATACACATTTTGAGGTATTCTGAATCCCCAAATACTATTTTCGGAAACATGTCTGTGTGGTAGTGTGTCAACAGCCTAGCTCCAGAATGGAAAATCGTAAGAATTTTTTTTTTGTATTTGGGTTGGGTACCTTCTGAAGATGTGACACAAGGATTGGCGACAAGTTTCTCTTATTTTTAAAGGGACTTTACATGAAAAAATGTTCGTTTTTCGCGATTTTATCGATTTGTTTAAATTTTGCACATGGGTTGCTTATAAGTTACTTGGACTTAAAACTTTATTTGAAACTTTTTTCGAAGAAATTCTCTTTAGGGTAGTTATAAGCCACCCACTCTGAATACGTGCTAAAAGTTTTATTTGAAATATTTTTTCGAAGAAAATCTCTAAAGTGTAGTCTTTATCAGAATGTGAAGTGAGAAAAATGTATTGTGCATGCTTAAAGTAAAGAAAGTTATGAGAGTACAATAAATATATTTTATTTGGGTTGTGTATCCTTCGGGGATGTGATGTGTTAAGGACATTCTCTTTATTTATACAACCAATTTACATTACAAGAATGTCATACACAATAATTATATTATACTGAGAGACTAACTTTTATTTGAACAGAGATTGGAAAGTTCATTCCTTTCACTGAGTATGAATCCAGCAACATTTTGTTAAAATGAGTATTCTGAAAAGGGCTACATCTTACTTTCTGTTAATCGTTAAAATGAATACTTTCACACAAACAAGGTGAGTTGCAATGGAAATATATAACTACTTCGAGATTGCATATTTTTTTATAATCATAATTTAAATCAGACATTGGCAAACTATTGCGGAATTTGCTAATTGGATTCCCCGAGATACCCTCCTTATTATATATATATATATATGACAGTAAACATTACTAAAAACCATTGGCATTTTGCGAATTTCTCCTGTTATTATAAATCCGCCTTTTCCCCCTATAAGCGTCTTGCAACATGACAGTACGTGTAATATAAACGCCCACTTTCAAAATATATACATGAAATTAAACTCCCGCCCAGTTTGGAAATTATGAAATCACATTCCCGCACTCCATCAGCCAATGATATTCATTGCAGTTTGTTAAGACAGATTTCTCATAGCTACTTTCATTGCCAACATTCACGAAAATTCACAAAGTTATTGGTGGGCCTCAACAACGGTTCTCCAGATACCAACAGGGAGTTACAGAATCGCTCACGCTCTGGCCGTTGGTATCTTGCTGTCGGTTGTTGAGCTCTCAACAACACCAATGCGTTGGTGACGAAAGTTACAGAATACCGCCCCTGGTAATAGACTCCTCGGCGCACACGCTACTTATAAAGACTAAGCTGTGCACGATGATCTGCTTATATTTCCAACCAGACATCTCAGCAATAAAGATAATAGAAGAAATTAGTGATGCCATGGCAAAAATCGACCAAGCAAGCCCTTTGATACTCGCCGGGGACCTAAACTGCAGGATAGATGCACCAAACCTCAAAGCGACAAAAGTTTTGGAATACCTAGAAGAGGAAGGGATGCAACTAGTGAATAAGAAAGACCCGATCACCTACATAGCACCCAATGGCAAAAGTGCAATTGACCTCTTCTTCTCGAACATGGTGGGCTTGTCCCAACAGGGCAAAGAACTATCCCTACTGTCATCAGGAAACACTTGCCAGTCGAGACGGAAATGACCCTGCTACAACAGAACCCTAGGCAAACGCTGACTCCTAAACTCCCTACAAGGAAACTTGATGTGGGTAAAATTAAAACAGAAACGATCACAAACGCCACACAAAAGATCTCAAAAGGCAGCCTGGATGAAGCACTGGGGCTATTAGAAACCATCATGCAAGAAGCCATGCACTTCTTCCAGCCGAACCAGAGGAAAGCAAAACCCTGGTTTAACTCGACATGCCATGAAACGAGGAGGAAGGTACTCAGAGCCCTGCACACAGCTCTGGACTCTCCAAACCAACAGAATCTCGACACTTATGCAATATCTCGTAGAGAGTACAAACAATTAATAAAGAAACGAAAAGAAGAACACCAAGAAGCATCTGACAGAAGAAAGATAGAGGAAGCAGAAGCCAACCCATACAAGATCCTGAACCCAAGAAGTCCACGATTCCCAAGGGACATTCCCATGGAAACCTGGGAAACTCACATGGCCAAGGTCCTGAAGGCTAAAGAAACCAGACCAAGACCCAGAACTCCAGGAACGACAAGCACATTCCCGCCCATAACAGAAGGCGATATAGAAGAAGCCATCCATCATATAAAAAATGGAAAGGCATGCGGACCAGATCGCATCTTCAATGAACATCTGAAAGCGGTGACCCCCAAAATGAAGCAAGTATGAGCATCGTTGATGAACGAGTGCATCAGGCAGGGGAGAATCCCGAATAGTTGGAGAAAATCGACGCTCAAGATGCTATACAAGGGAAAAGGGAATACTGGAGACCCAAATGTCTACAGGGGTATTGCCCTGGAGTGCAACCTTTTCAATATCCTCACCGGCATACTGCAAAAAAGACTGACAGCCATCGTAGATCAGAGCATACCGGAACAACAAGTCTCCAAGCAGTTAGCTGCTTGCAACAAGACATTGAAGAAGCCTTGAACAAGCCAAGTGGAAAACTGCATACCATCTTCATTGACTTTTCCATGGCCTTTTCCATGATCAATAGAAAACTGCTAGTATCAAAACTGGAACAACTTATCGGGAAAGATCACTACATAGCCGCAATAACTCAGGACATCCTAGCAAACAATGCGATAACAATACAAGACAACGTGACCAGATCAAATGAAATTGCACAGACCAATGGAGTACTGCAGGGAGACCCCCTGAGCCCACTCCTGTTCCTCATAGTAACGGCAGATGCACCACAGGCCATCAACGACAATACAAAGATATACATGTATGCAGATGATATGGCTCTAACATCAGAAAAATGCGAGGTCATACAGACCTCATTCAACCAGCTAGTGGCATGGGCACAGCACAACGACCTAGAAATCAACATGCAAAAGACAGTTCACATGGTATTCAGGAAAGGGGACAGAATAGCAACAGCTGAACGGATAACTCTCAACAACAGCACTCTAGCAACGGTAAGCAGTTTCAAATACCTCGGCGTCACACTCCAGACCAAAGGCAATACATTTACAGAGCATACAATAGACAGGGCTACAAAAGCAATACAAGCAATCAGTGACATCCCAGACATCACCAGGATGTCCATCAGGCCAGCCATGCAGCTATTCCGAGTGAAAATAGTTCCAATAGTAACCTATGGACTGGAGGCAACATGTAAGGCACTGAGCATTAAAAACCTGAAGCACATCGAGAGAGTTAAGGCGACGTATATGAAAAGGATACTGGGGGTGTCAAAATTCACATTGTCCCGCCTTGCCTACGAGTTGACAGGGGAGATATCCCTAATTGAAGAACTTCACCTCCAGATGCTGCTGCCATCTACACCAAGCTACGAGCAACTGCTCTCAGAACTGCAACAGAAAAGAGCGCACATTTGGAAGGACTTTTATGGAACGGATGCTATGGCAAATAGGTAGTGGATGCGTGCAAACTACGAGATGCGGCACCTGGTCACGCGCATGGCGGTCCATGGCTTCCATTTCAAGTTGTGCAGGAACAAGTCTTATCACGAACCCGGCAGCGAGTGAGCAGGAATGTCGTTCGGTAGTACCCGGGTGGAGTGGTTGTTTTCGCTTGCGATTCCGAGTTGTGTTATAAGGCAGTGATCGGTTTACGTAAAGTGACGGCAAATTCCTTTAGGGTGTACGAACTGGTTCGGGTTTTGTGCCCAATAGCGTTCTCCATTACCATTCTAGTGAACACAGTGTATAGTTTACCTATTACTTACATACAGTGCTGGGATTTTGCTCATCATTCTGGATCAGGTAGTCTCTGTTCAGGAGAAGAATGAAGAAGAAACGCAAAAAATCCCACTGGTATCTATGGAGATTTCATCGGAAATCCCGATTACAGATTCTACGCCCCCCATTAGTGCGGGGCCTACATTTCGTTATGAAAAGCAAGATATAGGTCCTTTTCAAGTATATGTTGAGGCAAAAGTAAAAAATTTAGGACACTTACATCCATTAGCACTTGGCAAAATCCTGCATGAGGAGGAAGTGCCACACATATACCAGATATCACGTATAGGACGAAATAAAATAAAAGTTGTTTTTTTGACTGGCTCTGATGCCAATAATTTTTTGCAAAGTCAGATTCTACACAATCACAACCTGATAGCATATATTCCGCCGACTGCCCTCTTTGTTAAGGGGATCATTCGAGGAATCGACATTCACATGGATTTGGCGGACGTTGGTCCGAATTTAGTCTCCCCTTATGGGAGAGTAGCGGATTTGCGCAGGATAAATCGCAAAAGTGTTATCGGGGAGGATATCAAATATATTCCCACACAATCAGTCATAGCATCTTTTAGGGGCAAAACGGTCCCTACGTATGTTCATTTATTCAAACTCGAGTTAAAAGTTGACAAGTTCCGCTACAAACTCACCGAATGCTATAATTGTTGGCGGTATGGCCACCAGGGAAAACAGTGATGCCCCATCTGTGTGGAGGACCACCAGGAAAGTTCCTGTAGGGCTCCCACTCTTAAATGTGGGAACTGTAAAGGTAAACATAAAGCCTATGATCAGGCGTGTCCTGAAAGAGTTAAACAAATGCGCATCAATGACATTATGTCGGAACACAATCTCTCTTTCTTTGATGCTCTCACTCTGCATAAAGAAAGGAGTACACACACCATTCATCCAAATCAATTCCCATCTCTGGCCCCCACCAGGGCCTGGAAGGGTCCAACTCCAAATATTGTCAGAGCACCTCCTCGCGAGGACGTAGCTCACCTACCAATGAAAGAAAAGACAAGAGATATTGTGGTGGAAAAGAGACCATGTCCGGTTCCCCATCAGGAGGGAGGGCCTGAGGTCCGAGAACCCTCCAAATGGCTCAAACCACCTCCTTCTCATAGTCCTCCAGCTGAAAGAGATCAGCAGGTATCTCGAGATCCTCCGCCACACAAGGTAGAAACATTTACTCGGACTGATTGTCCAAGACCGTCCTCCTCACTAAGGGAGAAGTCTTCTCCTTCAAAGCAGGACAAACAGGTTCCCTTCCCTCCGGATGCCCCAATACCAGAGGGTATGGTGGAGGAAGTTGATACCTTTAAGGCCAAGGTTAATAGCCTTTTTTATGAATTGGGAAAAGTCACAAGGACCAAAGGATCAGTATCATTAAAATATCACCTGATGAAACACATATCTCAACTTGTTGAAACCCATTTTCTTTAATTCTCTCCTTACTCCTCGGTTAGCTAATACACACACATACACTTAATATGAAAATTCTACAATGGAATGCAAGAAGCATAAGAAGTAAATTGCCGGAACTCCATCACTTAGCAGATACCCAATTCATTGATATCATGCTCATCTCTGAGACCTGGCTACCACCTGATTCCTACTTTTCTTTTCAACGATATCATACCTTGAGAACAGATCGCCCAGACGGACGTGGGGGTACAGCAATATTAGTACATTCTTCCTTCACCCATCATACAGTTACCGTTCGACCACCACATGAATACGTAAATATAACTGCGGTTCAAGTTCAGGACGTAATATTAGTTGTCTTATACAAACCTCCAACCGTCAGGGTTAGTACAGGTGCTTGGAAAATTTTTTTCTCTCAATTCAAGGAGCCAACGATTGTGGGTGGGGATTTTAATTCCCATCATCCCCATTGGTATAGCTCCCATACCACTCACCAAGGACTTAATTTATATCGGGCGATCTCGGATAGTTCTTTTATTTGTCTAAATTCTAATACTATTACAGCACTCCACCCATCTACACATACGCAATCGGTTCTTGATTTAACGTTTGTTTCTTCTCAATTGGCAGCATCTGTGGAGTGGGCAAGACTCCCTGACACTTTAGGGAGCGATCACTTTCGACTTCTTCTCCATTATACTCCATCCAATCAACGATCTGGTCAGCACGGCATATCATATACACAGTTAAGACCTGTTCGACGCCGACTCCAAGCGATCGATTGGGATCAATACCATGATTTTCTTTCACAGCGCTTCCAACCTCATACTGTGAATGAAAATTCTTTGAGTGCATATGACAGTGTCATCACTCCAATTAATGACTATCTTAACTTATATCATCCCATTTGCCATTCTTTCTCCCCACAACGACGATCTTACAGCAAATTTTGGTGGAACCCACAGTGCTCACATGCGGTTGCTCTTAGACGACGTGCGTTCAGCCAATATAATCGTCAACCTACCACGGCCAATTATCTTAACTTGAGAAGACAAACGACAATAACAGCTAAACTTATCAAATCTGCAAAACGCACAGCCTGGAAAAATTATTGTTCTTCACTCAGCGCCCAATCTTCATATTCTTCTATCTGGAAAACCATAAGATCGCTAAATGGTCATAATTCCCCTCGGACACGATCCCCTTCATTAGACATCTTGACCAAATTTCACTCGGAGTTGACGCCCCCTACAGCAGAACCCTGTTCCTCATCTCTCCCTCCAGACCCAGTTAGCGTTCCAAGTCCTTTTGACATTCCATTTAAATTCCCTGAATATTCAGCCATATTAAAATGGAAGAAGAATACAGCTCCCGGTTTGGATGGTTTTTCGTATTCCATGTTGCGACATCTACCACATCGTATTCATCTCTTCTTATTGAAATGGTATAATTACATCTATCAACATCCTGTGATACCGCCTTCATGGTCCGATTGCCTAGTTCTACCTATTCCAAAGACTCTACCGATCAGTAACACCTCTCACTTCGTCCTATAACACTGCTTTCTTGCTTTAGAAAATTGTTTGAGGCCCTATTACAGCAAAGGATACTTTGGTTTTTAGAACATAGGCGTCTTCTCGGGAATACCGAGGCAGGATTTCGTAAGGGACGATCAACACTGGATAATTTATCGGTTTTGGTCATCGATATCTTATTAGCCTTTTCAACAAGGACTTTGGTGGATGCAGTCTTTATTGATCTTTCTAAAGCATATGACTCAGTACAATTACCTATTCTTATGGATATACTCTTAAATCTCCAATTCCCTAACAATGTCATTAAGATGCTTACATTATTGTTTACAGATCAAGTAATCTATGTTGAAAACTCATATGGGTACCGTCACTCGAGAAGAACATCTCTGGGTCTACCACATGGGTCCAGTTTAAGTCCATTGTTGTACCTCATCTATACCCACACTCTGGACTCCACGATCAATCCATATTGTAGAATTCTTCAGTATGCAGATGACATTCTCATTTACAAGAGGACACAATCCTTGCAGGAATCTACACCAGACCTGCAACAAGCAATGAATAAACTTCACCATTGGGGTTCTGAAACAGGTTTGTCAGTAAATGGCAACAAAACAGTCCGCATGATTTTTACCCGTCGCATATTACATCAAATTCCGAGGCTCAGTTATGCAGGTGATAACATTCAAGTTGTCCAACAACATAGATTCTTAGGTTTACTATTAGACTCTAAGCTCAACTGGCGTGCACATATCAGGGAAGTTATTCATCGGTCTGAAAGGGGAAGTAATATCATCAAAGCATTAACCACAACAGCTCCACATAGCTTACAAATCCATCATTCGTAGTAAAATCGAATATGGAGGATTTCTTTATGATCATGCCTCTTCCACCGACTTACAGAAATTGGACACCTTACACGCTGCTATACTCAAACGCGTCACGGGTGCTATGAGATCATCACCTAACCATGCATTACCAGTGGAAATGGCTGAATATCCATCTGCTTTCCGACGAAGGATCCTAGCTACCAATTTCCTCTTACACCAGATTTCGTTTACTGCCTCGCCAGTTATTCCCAAACTTACCCTTTTGTCCAGATGGTACAACTCGTCCTGTATAAATCGAAGACTTACTAAACCTGCTATTCTCTGGGCTTTTGAGAAACTACAACCGTATGTTCAGGATATAGTTCGAACTCGGGAAATCCCGTGTTATACCTGTCCCTATCAGGTTTTACATTTTTCTTTTCCGGCTAAATTACAGTTTACTGATCAGGACAGAAACTTCTTCTTAAACGGTCCAGAACGTCTCTTAAGTCAACCACATCTATCCATATTTACAGATGGATCGAAAAATACTGTCACTCAAGCTGTGGGAGCAGCATATTTTGTACCGTCACTCCACATTTCAAGGCTATATCAGTTACCCCCTACTACCACTGTTTTCATGGCGGAGTTATTTGCCATCCGTCAGGCGCTACTATGGATTAAACAAACCACTCACACTCGCCCAATAGAGATTTATTCGGATTCGCAGAGCGTGCTGTCGGCGCATACCAACTGGTGGATACTTCATGTTAAGCAGATTTGGTTCCAGCTCTTACAAGATGGTATTACTGTTACTATGCGATGGATTCCTGGTCATTCAGGTATACCGGGCAACGAGACAGTCGATCGTCTGGCCAAAGAAGCCAGCATACAAGGACAATTTACTTCTGCCTTGCTTCCGGCAGTTTCATTCAAACACACAATTATCACACATATACGACAGGACTGGCAACGGACCTGGGAGGCATATGGTACATCATCGAACATTGCATATTATAGATTACAACTGATTATTCCAATTCATCCCTGGTTTCATAACGTCACTTTCCCCAGATGGTTTCAGTGCGTTTCTTTTTAAAGCGGAGCTAAAGCGCTTTACGAGTGATGCATCAAAACCGTTTCTTTTTACATTTTGCTGCAGCTCCGCTTTACCCCCACTCTACCTACCCGTGCAGCGAACTCAAATCTCGCTTTACGACTGCTGCATGGTTTCGCTGCAAACTGTCATGGCGGACTAGGTGATCATCGAAAATTTCCTTGATGGATTTAACATCATTGTTCAAATTCCCAAGTACGAACGCCTTCTTCAGCACAGTTAGTATCATGTGATTTTACCTGCACATCATATAGTACAATAATTATTTATTGCCATCCCGGCATAACTGTTATTTGCACGTGTTTTAACCATGTTAGAGGGATGTAAACATTGCCGGTCTCATTGAGCAAGCTGTCAGCTGATCAACTTTGCCGTTCTTTTTTGTCTGCAGCGGTCGTCAATCACTCGTGCATCACTCGTAAAGCGCTTTACAGGCTTGCTTTAAAAAGAAACGCACTGGTAATTTCTTCTTTCATTCGCATCCGGCTAAATCATACAAACACTCCAGTGTTTTTAAATAAAATAAAATGTTCTGAAACCTCTCTTTGTACATGTAAGAACTTCGGCGATATAAACCACATAGTTTTAGCATGTCCCCTGAACGCTCAGGCTAATTCCTTATTCTTGAACAGCCTACGACGGAAGGGTCTCCCATTTCCGATGTCAATACACACATTATTACATTCTCCTACAATGGACATTTTGCACCTCCTTTATACTCATATCAATAGGTGTAAAATGAAATTGTAATTTACACACCTTTCTTTTTGGCCTATGGTCTTCATTCCAGGGTGCATTTTCGGCCCCTCCCTCATATGTCTCGATGCACCTCGATGACTACCAGTTTTTTCCTCTGTTCACCTTCATCCTGTAATGTAAACATTGGTTCTAGTAGTAGTAGTAGTCCTTCGAGTCTGGGTTTAGACTCCTGGTGATCCTTATTTGGATTTACTAGGCATTTAAAATTAATACAGGAGTGGTTTGCCATTGCCTTCTCCCGTGCTTAGTGGACGTTTGTGCGTTCCCTGTTCCTGGTTCTCACTTCTGTCAATTTCCGCCATTCTTTCCTATCCTTTACAATGTGGGTAATGGCTTCCCAACTTAAATTGACGGTTTTCTTCACATCATCTATCCAGCGTGTTCGAGGTTTCCCTTCTTTCCTAGATCCTTCGACAAGTCCAATCATGATGTCGTGTTCCAATGATCCTTGATTTCTCATGACATGCCCAAAGTACTGAAGCTTCCTTTTAACTACCATGGCCTCCAGCGACTTTGTGGGTTTTATGTCTTCCAGGACCGACTTGTTCGTCCTTTTCTCTGTCCAAGAAATTCTCAGGAGTTTGCGCCACGTCCAGAGTTCGAATGCATCAATTCTTTTCCGGTCTCTTCTCAAAACTGTCCAACTCTCCGAACCATATGTAACGGTGGGGAACACCAACGTTTCAATTAGTTTGACTTTCAATGGCACACTAATATCCTTGTCTTTTATGATTTTGTCCAATTTAGTCACTGCTGTTCTTCCTATTGATATTCTTCTATTAATCTCTTTCCGACTGTAACCATCTTTCGTTATCAATGATCCCAGAAAATTGTATTCGTTTTTTACTTCTATTTCAGTCCCGTCAATTTGAAATTTTCTTATCATTCCTGTGGTCATTATTTTGGTCTTGTTCAAATTGAGCATGAGTCCTGTCTTTTCACTTTCTTCTTTCAATTTCCTCAGCAGATCTTTCATTTCATCTTCATCCTCTGTGAGTATGGTCGTATCATCTCCGTATCTTAAATTTTTTATCATCCTTCCACCAATTCTGACTCCTTGACTTTCTTCAAATATGGCTCTTCTTATGATTTGCTCACTATACATATTGAAAAGGCATGGGGATAGTATACAACCTTGTCTTAAACCTTTTGAAATTCCAAACCATTGTGTATCTCCGTATGATGTTCGTACTCTTGCTTCTTGAAAGTTATATAAGCTCTTCAGCAGTGTGATTAGATGTTCTGGCACTCCCATGCTTCTCAAGGTGTCCCACATTCTACTATGCTCAATGCAGTCAAACGCTTTGCTATAATCAATAAAGCATAAAAATATTGTTTTCCCATATTCTGCTGCCCTCTCTAAGATCCATTTTACTTTTGCAATCTGATCTCTTGTTCCCTTGCCCCTTTTGAAGCCCCTTTGGTTCTAGTACATATTTACAACATAGACATATTTACACACACTCACACATTTCCATATTACATCTACACACTATATACCTGATTCGTTAGCTTTCCCTGGATTAGTACATAACATCGATAAACAACACACTCGAGTGACTCGAGTGCTCTTATCCCCTCACCGGGGCCACTTTATTACCATTTTCAATGCAATTGGCTACATGGCACAGTAGTGACCGAGGCCATTACTCAAGAAGAAGAAGAAGAAGAAGACGAAGAGCAGGAATGTGAACGATACCATGTACTAAAGTGCCCAAATCAGTGATCTCAATATATAAACAGGATATACAACAGCAGTGCTTTGGAATTGCATAAATCGTGACGTTCACTTGTTGTTAAGTTGGCCACACCGTACGTATTGGTGAAGTGTGCTTCCTATGTTAAACATATATTTATGAATGTGTTTTTATTATTTTTCATGACAAAATGGTCAAATATTGCGTGGTATAAGGCTGCACAGAGCTCCAGAGAAATGGAAGTGGACTTAAGTTTCACAAGTAGGTTATTTTTGTTTGGAACATTTGAGGATACTGGCCAAATCTGACTTAGCCTCAAGCGTAGCATAGCCACGAACGCTTGTCTTTTTCTTGCCTGTTTGTACAGGTTTCCATTTTCTTGGCCTGATATTCCGAAGAAGTGGGTTCAAGCAATGTGCAGAGAATATTGGTCACCCACAGCAGCAGACACTTTACACCTGATTGCTATCAGTCATAAGGACTGGTGCACTTGTAAAATTACTAAAAGATGCTGTACCATCAATCTTCAATTTTCCAGGACATCTTCAAAAATTTATTGTTCCAAAAAGACAACTGGTTCGTAACATAGGAGTAACCAGGCCGACCATATAGGGGGGGAGGTTACAACATCTGGGGGGTATGGAATACCCCCCCCCCCAGGGAGAGGGGGTTCGGGGGTCCTCCCCCCAAAATTTTAAAAATTAAGATGCACAATAACGAGTTTTAAGCTTCCCACGCTTTATACTCGTATTAAGCAATTTATAAGCAGACTTAAAAAAATTGTACAATTTTCCTTTTTTTAATCAATGGGGGGGGGGGTTCAAACCCCCAAAAACCCCTCGTTACGCCTCTGGTTCGTAATGTGGTTAGTAGTAGGCCTACTTTAGGTACCATGTAGGAATATAAATTATGCAAAATGTCAATCATGTAATCATAGTATTCTTATGCATGTAGGCCTAAATTTTTCATGCTAGTTTTAATTGCAGAAATAAGAGGAAGCAGATGTTTTTGTATAAGACCTCGCTGAAAATTATACGAAAATGGATAAACAGACAAACAGATGATCTCCCACCATCTCCTATCAAAACAGAATTGAGAAAGAACAAAAGGCTACAGACGATTGTCTGTCGCAAGAACAAGAAGATAAATAGCATGGCTAATTAATTTTCATATTTGAAGAAAAGGAACTTCTAAGCCTACTGACTTAAAGTATTTTGAAATTTTATTTCAGTGGCTTCCCTTTGCGCTAGTCTACAGGAATTATTAAAAAAAATAATGTGATTTGTATCCAGTACAGTAACGGTAAAGTTGAAGGTCACGGTTTATACATTTCCAAAGCACTTAGAACAGATTTTGTCTATTCTCTTTATATATCGAAATCAAGCATAATATCGCAAAATGAAGGCCTATTGTGAAGTTATTTTAATATTTAAAATGCGAGTGTTTACAACTGTTTACCCCTGATTGAAATTAAAGAAAACATTTTACCAAACCATTACGATATGAAATTAGTTTTGTTATGTACTTAAAAAGCATAAAGTAGTTTATATTGAAACGTTTCATTCATAAAAGTGTTTTAAAAACGCCAATACATCTTCATAATTCCATTAATACACATGAGTTAGTTAGAAGGAGATACGGGATAGGAGCTAAATTATACGTTCACTTTCATGGCGGACCGCGAACCCTGCCGTCACGATTTTTCATCATGCAGTGCTACCTCCAGTATGTAATAGAGCTCAATGGCCCAAATAGTGGAGCGTCCCTAAAGAAATTCTGTCTTGAATGACACATCACTATATGCACATTTGTGCGAACTTCTTTATTCATTCATTCAAAAGAAACCCACTAACAACAACAACAACAACATGATGATACCCCTTTTGATTGTCTTCTGTCTGGTATTTATAAGGTTAGGTTATGTCATGTTGGCGTGTATGTTGACATTGAAAAAAATTTAATATTTTATGTGTAGGTAACTGATATTATGGTGAACTACCGATGTATACATTTTAATTACATTTGCTCAAATTTAGTTTTTTTACTATAGTATAGTTTATACTTTATCGGTTATATTTATGTTGTTATTGCAACGACGGGCTAATGTCATCGAATTTAATGAATGTAATTTAATTGGTTTTAGGAATAATCATGAACCAGCATATTGAACTGTGAAAATGGTTTTGACATTACACCAGTTTTGTCAGATAGGCTGGAGAGAAATATGTAAAAAAGTGAAGAAAGCTGTTGTATATATTGAGAATGAAGGAGCCGAGTGTTTACATTGGAATGGGGGCCTGATGCGGTTGCTTTCAGCTGGTGCAGTAACTGTGAGAGAATTTTCAGCGTTTGAGGTTTGATATAAAATTTTATTTTTCTTAAATGCTCATAGATACTTAGACCTATATGATGAAGCGTACCATAATCAGTGCTGCAGTGCTGACATTGAGCAGGTTCATAGCCAAGATAGGGAAAGTGGGCAGTGGCGTGCTATAAGTTCGGAAGCCAGAGGAAGTGGGCAAGAGTGGGCGGAGCTTTGCTGGTGCACAACCTAAAGCTATCTTTCGCCTAAACGTTAAGTTACTCGTAAAAACAATAAAGCAGTTTCTTAATAACAATAATAATAATACCCAATGAACCAGACGATCAACAGGGGGAGTCTAGTAGTACTAGCTAACCTGTTGGTAAGAGGCAAGGGGAATGAAGAAATAGTCCCAACGTGGGAGATGGCGTCAGTACCCGCATCGGGCGGCCAGCAACCTTACCTAGATATTCAACGGCTCTCGGGGCATAGGTGGATAGAATCCCAACATGGCCAAAGAGGCGGAAGAAGCATCTATGAAATGGGGAGTAAACCCCACAAATCCCTAATCCCAAGGTGGAAGCAATCGTGCCCAGGGGATGGATGGCTGAGGGTTTTTCAGTCACAAACGATGCTCTCTGATGCCAGGCGACCTCCGGTTGTATAATAGCCTTACTGCAGTAATGCGGAGCTCTGCTGCAGCTTACTCCTTTTTGTCTAGCTACTGGTGGGACAGCGATGAAAGCAGGAAATGAAAAATTTGATTTAATTAATGATGAGCAGGTAATAAATATGGATACAATCAACCCCTGCCTCTAGTGCTTTTCCTCTATCTGGAGCAACCACCAAAGCAGGGAAACCCCGACAACGCCTCGCATGGACAGATGAAGTGAACATCAACGTGATGCATTGTTATTTCAAATGCACACAACTAGATACTATCAAAATAGGCTATAGAGAAAAATTTCTTACAAATTTATCCAGAGTTAAGTAGCCTGGTTAGTGCCCAAAGGCTAGTGGACCAGAAGAGGGTAATATATACCAATAAAAGGATGACGGAATTACAAATCAGTAAAATAAAGGATGAAGTAGCTAGAGAGCTGGACAATAAAAGATCAACTGAAGTGAAAGCTACGTCCCCTTCAGGGAGTATAACTAACAACCAGCCGACAGATAGTAACCAATAGACCGAGAACCCAAAAGGGCCTTTAGATGCCCGGGGAAACCCTAAAGACACCCAGAACCAATAGGAAATAATGAACAGGACCTCATGAAAATACACCTGAGGAATGCATTAGAAACAGGTATAGCTGAGTATGGTTACATGGAACCCATACATAGGTCCTATATTATATACCATAGTAGAGTAATTCTAAGAAGTTAGCTATGGCCACAGCCCACAGGAATAATGAATGAGAAGATTTTACCAGCCTATCCCAATGAGGCCAATGGATTTATTGAACTGCACAACTTAATATACTGTTCTGCAGTAGCAATAGTTCGGTATACAGGCGGGAAAATTGTTGATGAATCACAAAGAAACAGGAAGCCCAACACCTTGCCACCCTGGGAACATTGCTTAGAGAAAGCTGTTGCTTTGTTAAGAGCTGATATTGGAAGACTGCACCAGTATATTGCTGGTAAAAGATCTAGGCTAAATGACTTGAAAGACATGTGAAACAAATAAAAAAGGAAAGACACTAATAGAGATCCTGAGTACAAGTCATACAAAGACATTTTGGACACCCTTAAGCAGAATCTTTCTTTCTTAGAAGATATCGGGAGTTGTATCAGAGGAGAATGCAAAACAATTTATTCTGCTCAAATCAGAAAAACTACTATATAGGACTGAGAACAGCACAAAAAGAAGGGGCCTCCAGTGAATTCCTCCCCCCCAGTAAGGAAAGTATAGAAGACAGGGTATTCACTGGTCGGGAAAAGGCCGGGAATTTCGTATGGTCGGAAAAATCCGGGAAAAGTCAATGGATTTGATAAAATATCCGGGAAAATTCGAAAAATTTGTGGCCCACATAAAAAGGCGAAAATGAATACAATTTTTAACTAGATTTCAAAGAAAAATCTGGGATTGGTACCATGTCATTATTTTCGAAAAATTCGTTCATTATCTTTACGTTTCATGTCTCCCTAAGTACGAAACCACCACCCATTCAATTTAAAAAAAAAATATATATATATATATCTTTACATGCTAGCAGCCATAATTTTTTAGATATTTGAACCAAATTTTATCATGTTATTTCTAGGCCTAATAGTTCGGACAAGTTCGTTAATGAGCAAAATTGGCCCAAGGGAGGTGGTTGGTGGGGATGGAGGTGGGGGAGGTGGTTGAAATTTTGAAAAATTTATATCTCAGTACGTATGAAGAGTAGAGGGAAACTTTGTTTGAATAAGTTAGAGTACTCCCTATGGAGTTCACAGTGACACAAACGATTCGGGGGTTTTGGGGGTACGAGTGGAGGTGTGGGGTGGGGGGATGGAAATTAGAAATTTTTGAAACCAAGTCTTGTGGGGTATCGATGAAAAGCTCTTGATGAGTACTATACAAATCAGTAACTATTTTCTCGAGAGCTCTCATATAAGGCGAGATTTGAATGTTTGAAAAACAATGACACTTATAAATATACCTCAGCCTGAAGGGCTGCCGAAAGGAATGTGTGAAGACCGACTAAGGATAAAATTACCAAGATGTAATAGAGTTTGAAATATTAAAAATAATAGTTACACACCTTTAGAACAATAACGCATGGCAAAATCAAAAATAAATAATATAATACGAGGGTTATCCAGAAAGTAAGGAACGTTTTGGAATTTAAAAAAAAACCAAGTACAAGAAAAACATTTTATTATATACATGTGAAAGAGGGACTAAAATACTACTTTTCAACATAATCACCATACAAATTCAGGCACTTATCAAGCGGTGGACAAGCTTTGAAATTCCTGTGTCATAGAATTCTGCCGCCTGTGATCTCAGCCACTCAGTGACGCGTACCTGGAGCTCCTCATCGTCGTGAAGCTTCTGTGAAACAATTTCAAAAAATAAAGTCCGTGAAACTTGTGGGAAACACAGAGAAAGCTCAGTTATTGTGAAACGGCGGTTTTCACGAATCTTTTCGTCAACTTGGGCGACCAGATCGTCAGTCACAATGCTCGGACGTTCACTCTTCTCTTCATCATGAACGTTTGTTCGCCCATTTTTAAACTGAATACACCACTTCCTGACACACTCATTACATTGTTCCCGTACACTTCACACAGTTCCCGATGAATTTCTATTGGTTTTAAGTTTTTTGCCAACAAAAAACGAATCACATACCGCACCTCACAACTGGCGGGAATTTGGATTGCAGCACACATTTCAAATTTGAATAATAAAAAAAGGGGCAGCGCAGAGATGTTCCCGTTGGCACAGCTGGACGCTGACTGAGGTGCCGAGTACGAGCACACCATTGTATACGCTATTGGCGGCATCAGGTGGAAACGTTCCTTACTTTCTGGATAACCCTCGTATAATATCAATTTAAAACATAATAAACAATTATAGCCTATTTTTTATAAAAAAGATTTCAGATTTATTTATATTTCATATGATGCATTGTACACTTTGATAGTGCTGTGATAAAATAATTCTCAATAAAAAGAAGTTTAATGAAAAAAGTGTGTTGTGCTCAAAGAACATTGGGATTACTGTTAAGTTATATTGATACCTTGAGTTTGATAGAGTTATCGTAGTCATGGCTCTCTTTAAGAATTATTATAATATCATTAATTTTGTCTTGTTTAGCGGCTTTGCTAATTCTATTCATTGCTGATCTTGGCACGGCTTCCCATAATATAATATCCTTTTCTTGTTGTCAAAACAAATGATTGTAAGCTCTTCCTCTTTACCGAATTCAGTTCAACATTTATTTTCAATAGCTATATTTTATTATTTCAACTAAGCAATCATGAATATTTTTTATTTATCCTCTCATCATATGACTGTCAGATTGCTTCTCAATCTACGTCTTTTCTTTTAAGAATATCATTGCTAAGTCGTTCATGTTTTCTTCACCAATGGGAGTGCGTTTTTAGTCGTTGTTGAATAGCGCTAAATAAGCAACTATTAACGTGTTGTTCAGCTCACAATAGCTGACTATTTAATGCTACTATCAAGGATAGTAAAGAAGAAGGGTACTGCGCAGTGACAATAAATTAAACCAAAAGCAATTCAAAATCTACCTCAGCCTGTAGGCTTGCCTAAAGGGATTTTTTTTATCTTCTGCCAGCTTCCAAGAAATCTCAGCTGCTCTTGAAGATAAACTTCTAGTGCCAAAAATTGCTTTCTTCTTATCTTTAGCAGAAGATTTACAACCATTTCTAAAAAGTTCCAAGTTGACACTTCACTGGCTGCTTTCCTACATGGTGACCTCCTGAAACTTGTAAAGAAGTGTATGGAAAGAGTTGTGAAAGACGACATTCTAAAAAAGACTTGTCTTCAAGACATCGACCTCAACAAAATTGAGAATTTAAGAGCCCAAGATGTTGACCTTGGTATGGCACAAGGTCTGCATTAAGAAAGTGTCATGGACTTAAGAATTTAGACGTGTTAATGTTTCAAAGGGAGTGCAGAGACTATCTGAAATGTGTTGTTGACAAGCTGATGGAGAAGTCACCTTTGAAGTACCCCTTAACTCAGGGTTTGTCTTTTATGAGCCCAGACAAAATCGTCTTCACTCCAGAAGAGGCTGTTTCACAGATGGATATTTTGATTCATTCGAGTTTGATTACTCAGAATGCAGATCATGAGTATAGGGATCTTATTTCAAAGGAAACTGCAGCAGTTGAGTTCAAATCTTACTCTAAAAACACAAGGTTGGACAAATTTTGGATGAAAATGCTTGATAGTTATGACATGAAAATGAATATGAAAATGCTTGATAGTTTCCTAGTTTAAGGAAAGTAGTTTGTTTATTACTTCCAATTTCACATGGAAATGCTTCAGTGGAACGTGGCTTCTCTGTGAACAGTGACAGTTTGGTGGAAAATCTGAAAGAAGAATCCATAGTTGCTCAGCGCCTGGTATTTATTTATTTATTTATTTACGTATATGATGCACTTGCTCAAGAAGGAGGTTTAGTGCATCTTTCCATCAATAAAGGCATAATTCTCTCTATGAGAAATGCCAATGCAAGATACAAAGAAGCACTTCAAAGTAATAAGTTGAAACGTACAGAAGAAGACAAGGCGAAAGCAGAAAAAAAGGAAAGGAAATTTTCTGGCCAGAGAACTAGAAGAGAAGAAAAGAAAACTACTTTTAGAGTCTGAAAAAACTGTAGCTGCTCTAGATGAACAAATTAAGTTGCTGAAGAAAAAATAAGTGGGATTAAAAAGACTTCTAGACAATAATAGGCCTATATGAAGGTATATTTAATTTATTTTACTCTTCCTTACTTTTGTATCTGTTATAGCCTAAGTAATTATTGTTTGCAATTACTTATTCTTATTCTTTTTCTTATTTAAAGTATGTATAATCCTATAATTTTTCTCGCACAGTTATTAGAAAGTGCTTCATAATCATCTTTGGTCGGGAATTTCTGAAATGATCAATGAAAATCAGGGAATAAGTCGAGAATTTCTTCAGCTTTACTTGGTGGACACCCTGGAAGAGTTTTGGGGGGGCATTTGGTCGGACCCAGTAAAACATAATGGGGACGCTATGTGGATTAAGAAAGAAACTGAACGATTGCAACAGGTGCCTGAAATGGTACCTATGATAATAACTAAGGGGATGATTTCAGAAGCTGTAAAGAAAACCTTCAATTGGAAAGCCACTGGCCCGGGTTCTATCCACAACTACTGGCTGAAGAAATTCACCTGTACCTACAAAAAACTGGTACTTTTCTTCAACAGGTTCCTTCAGAATCCCGATACTATACCTAGGTTTCTCACACAGGGGATCACACATCTGCTGCCTAAGGGAGGTCAAATTAATAATCCTGCTAATTACAGTCCTATCACTTGCCTTTGCACAATGTATAAGTTATTGACATCTTGTCTAGCTACCGCAATATACAACCATTTAGCGGAGTATGATATACTAGCGGAGGAACAGCAGGGATGTATTAAGGGATCACAGTGCTGTAAAGAACAACTAATAATCGATTCTGTAGTAATAGAACAAGCAGATGCAAAATATATATAAAGCCTTTGTCGATTACAAAAAGGCTTTTGATTCAGTGCCCCATTCTAGGCTAATGCAAGTCTTGGAAATCTATAAAATAGATCCGCAAATCGTAGGACTTATGTCCTCATGGAAAACAGTAGCCTACTCTAAGTCAATTGTAATGGAACTAGCTTGCTTACAAATTCTATTCCTGTAAGAAGAGGCATTTTCCAAGGAGACAACCTAAGCCCTCTATGGTTTGGTATGGCACTCAATCCACTCTCAACTTTATTAAATTCAACAGGATATGGATTCAAGATAAAATATGCAACTATAGTCCAACATCTACTTAGTCAACTGTTCTACATGGACGATATCAAACTGTATGCCTCAACAGAGATTCAGTTGCAGCAGCTCCTTAGAACAACGGAAACTTTTTCCAGTTACCGGTATATTAAAATGACTTTTGGTCTTGATAAGTGAAAAACTCTTAAGGTGGAAAAAGGTAAGACACTTACAACTGGGTTTGACTTGGAGGGAGGCGGCCATATAGAAACGATGAATGAAACAGATACCTACAGTTAGCTAGGACTCATACAAGCAAAACGTATTTGCCACAAAGAAATTAAGGCAAAAATTACGACTGAGTACTATACAAGGCTATCAGAAATCCTGAAATCAAAGCTGAACGGAAAAAACACGTTTCAAGCAATAAATACCTATGCCATACCTACCCTCACATTTACATTTGGCACTGTCAAATGGACTATAAGTGATCTCGATGCAATAGCTGTTAAAACAAGGGTTATCTTAACCAAGCACCGGGTGCATCACCCCAAAGCTGCTATCAAGAGAATTTGTATCCCGAGAAGTTCTGGCGGACGAGGGCTTATTGACATACACTGGCTACATGCGAAACAGATAGCAAACCTGAGAGACTATTTCTTCACAAGGTCTGCACCATTGCATATAGCTGTTTGCTTAGTAGATTATGAGTACTGCCCACTCAATCTACATAACAGAGATGATGTTCGCATCCCATCAGAGCAAGAATACCTCAATCAGCTAGTGACTAAATGGCTAAGCAAATCACTCCATGGCCGACACTCTCCCGAACTCAACCATGATTTTGTCGATAGAGATGCGTCGAACAAGTGGCTGGTTCAAGCAGATCTGTTGGTGGAAACTGAAGGTTTCATGCTGGCGATTCAGGACCAGGTTATATCAACTAACAATTACAAGAAGGTCATACTGAAGGAGCAAAATATTGAAGATATCTGCAGAAAATGCAAAGAATCAAGGAAATGATGCAGCATGTAATATCTGGTTGTAGGATACTGGCACTAACTAGTTACCTCCATCTACATAATTCTACACCAGTCCATTGCTCACAAATACCAACTAAATGATGATAAAACGCCATACTACAAATATGAGCCCTTGGCAGTCCTCGAAAACTCATTATATCAACTATACTGTAATAGAAGTGTAATAACTGACAAACCAATAAATTGCAACAAGCCGAACATTGTTCTAACTGCCTGTTCCACATCCATTACATATCTCATAGATGTTGCCATCCCTAACTCTCACAACCTACAGACAACTTGGAACGAAAAAATCAGCAAGTACACTATTCTAGCTGAAGAAATAAAGACAATGTGGAGGCAAAAAGAAGTATATGTGATACCTATCATCATCTCTGCAACCGGATTGATCTCTAAGAAGCTCAGGAGCAGTCTGGAAATGATAGGACTTTCGCCTTCCGTATACATAAAGCTGCAAAAGTCTGTCATCCTTAGCACCTGTTACCTGATCAGAGCATTCCTGTCATCGCAATAGAATTTGAATGAACTTGTCTCTTGGGACCGTCCACTCAAAAATCCAGCAATAGCTGTGACTCAGTGAAGATGATGATAATAATAATAATAATATCTATTTATTATTATTGTTATTATCAATATTATTATTGGAGGATTCTTTGGCATTCTGCATGATGTATTTTCTTTTTTTTAGGAACACGAAAAATGGCCATATTTGAGGTTATAATGTTCTTTAGAGCCTGTAGAAACCATATACAGTCAGTCCCACGGAAGAGTTGGCCAATGACGCAGGTTTCTGCGTCTCGGTGGGCACAGCTCCAACTCCCGAGCGATCAGGTGAAATATCTACACAAATAAAGCCACGATCGGTGTAATGATAAAAACAAATGATAGGGAGATAATAAAAACAGACAAATGCAAGGGAGTTGATAAAGATATGGGATAAGCAGCCATGATTGGTCGAAACATGTCATGTCGTACCGCTTTATTGGTAGTATGAAGTAGTAAGAGTGGGATAGTTATCCCTGAGATAGGAACATCACCTAATACCCCTTTATGAGGAATATCCGTCTATGAGACGGATATACAATTTTTTGCTAAAATTCACTTAATACTCTTGCTAAAATGAATCAGTACTGTAACATACATTTCTTCCTAGAATTAGAGACAGTTTAGAGTTATAAAGTATTTATAGAAATTGTCGCCATGGCTATAATTTCTAGTTAAAGCTAATTTGTTTCATGCCTCCATTTTCTGGGCTTATAGCCTACCAAAATGCACCACAATGATGAGCACAAATAATTACAAAAAACAGGTAAAAGTGAAGTCTTAAGTGTGTAAAGTCAACCAATTTGTTTTTTAAAAACATAGTATAGTGCTTCACTGTTAAAAAGTTCCACCAAGATACTGTTTATTAATTACAAATGACTTTTATTTTTCATAAATCATCAGTAAATTAACAAATTGGGTAGGCATTCATACTTTAAAAGGATGTTAATTACTTTTGAAAATTATCTCAATGAAAATAAATTTTATAATCTCAAAACATTTGAACACAAAGTTATATAATTTCACATATAAAATGATTTGAAAGATTCCCCAAATCTCATCCTTGTTGATTTTCTTGTATGAAGGTTCATCCTTATCTTCTATGTTCTCATGAAAATAATCTAGTTTACAGTAAGTTCTCATGCCAATTTCATCTATAATGTCTTCCATGAAGAAAAGTTACCATATTTGTTTCATATGAGAACTAATTTCATAGGTAGACATAGAGAAACCATGTGTTGGAAGGAATATCCATCTAGAGGATAAGTGGTTTTTACTTATGCTATGAAGAACATCTGTCTGTCAGGCAGCGTAGCTCCTACTGAATCATTTGGTGTTACTGTGATAATCACTTGAGCAAACAGGCGATGTAATCACATAAAAGACTAATACTTAAATGAGACTCTTTGAGTAGATGTGCACAATAGAAGCATAACCTACGCTCTGATAGCAAAATGAAGTTAAAACAGAATAACAATATACCATGTCTGTGAGATGGATGTTCCGCTCTAAGAATTAAGGTAAATAAAATTGCACTCAAAATATCTTTTAATATAGCAAATAAGTTCAAAATATAGGTTTCTCCAACAAATATAGCATCTCTGATATAATCTTGCTTGTCTCATATCAGGTTTTTAAATTTTATTTTCTAGACTGGCAAACCAGAACAGAAGAAAGCAGTTTTCATTGTGTGCTCTCCCATCTGTGGAATGACAAAAACTATCCTGAAAGACTTGATTAGTAACAGTAGTTTTGAGTACTGTGTGTTGATCACTTCAGCCCATGCAAGAGTTCACCTCTATGCCAAATATGGTGGTTATCGAGAGGGAGTTGGGGATATGGCCGTGTTCCATTCGCTTGAAGAAGAAATGCTTGAATGGATGGGTAACATGGTAAGTCGCTGTCATTTGTAGCTAGGTTAGAGTGTCCATATAATGTTTATAAAAAATGGGACATTTTAATTTTTTGTCAAAAACCTGGGACAATTAGGGAAAAGAGGGGACAAAAATTTAATTCACAAAATTTAGGAAATATTTACAATTTACCTTTGTCTCACATACTCAAATTATCCCAAATGACTTCTTAATTTTCTTCTGTAGACTAGTGTAGATAATTTATTCCACAGAAATAAATGCCTTATTTTCACTGTACATTTCACTTTTATGCATTCTATCAAGAAGTGCGTTTTTTCTTATAATTTATCGTAAAAGTCAGCACATATTACTCCATTAAAGTATGTTTTGACAATGAGCAAGACTGTCACTGTTGTAATTTTTATTAATGTAGCGTGAAACACACTGGCCAATCTCAATCACAAAAAGTGAGACATTGGAGTGTCCCAATAAAACTTCCAGAACTGCGGGACATATTGTCAAAGAATAGGACTGTCCTGGGAAAAATGGGACGAATGGACACCCTAATCTAGGGTTGCCATAGGTCATAGTTTTCACGGACAATCCCCAATTTTGTAGTATAAGAATGTGTCTGCTGTTAGCAGATGTAAACAATACCAGCTTAGAGAGCAACTTCCTGCCTAATTCAGTGCCTGTCTAATGTAAATAACATTCCTGTCCTAATATTATACTGATGAAAGCCACAGAGTTAAAAGTGGCCAAAACCTTTAATTTGTTAAAGATGACAGGGTTGATAACCCAAGAAGCCAAAGAAGCAAATAACATGTAATTAATCTTGTTGTCGCCCATAGTTCGGGCCTTGAATGTCAGTAGTTCGTTGTCTAGTCTGTTTCGTACTATTTCAAAGAAAACATTTCTTTACTCTGAAGTAACAACAGAGTACTATACATAATTATGTAGAGTCAAAGCCAACAGCTAAGTTTTCTCATCAAATATTTATCAGCTAGGACTTTCGGCTATACTGTCATCATCAGGGTATAAGACTGAAGAAAAATATTCACTATTTCACACCATGATTTGGTAATAGATCACTACTTGTCAGAACATTAAAATAGATAACATGATAAACATTAGTGGATACAAACATTAAGACATAGCTGTGTGAGTTTTCGTTTTTGCAGTTAGTGCATTATGGCTGTTGCTGTTGGTTGAGTGCAAACGAACAGAGTCAATCAGCAGTGACTTACACAGTGTTTTTATCTACTAACATTTGTTGTTTTATGTCTTTCAATGGAAAATTATGTATTGGAAATTAATACAGAAAAAAACTAAGTATATGGTCATGGAACGTCAAAATATTAGAATAGCTGGTAAATCGTTCGAACAAGTGGAAAAATTCAAATATCTGGGAGCAATAATTACAGACAAATAATGTTAAAGCAGAAGTTAAGTGTCAACTAAAATCAGGAAATACTTGTTTTTATGCAGTTCAGAAACTCTTATCTTCTCATCTTCTGTCCAGAAATCTAAAAATAAAGATTTATAAGATTATTATCCTGCCGGTTGTGTCATATGGATGCGAGACATCGATACTTACTCTTCGGGTAGAACATGATCTGAGAGTGTTCGAAAACAGGGTGCTTAGGGAAATATTTGGGCCTAAGAAAGATGAAAATGGGGACTGGAGAAAACTGCATAATGACGAGTTTCATGACCTGTACTCTTCACCAGATATAGTAAGGGTAATTAAATCATGGAGAATGAAATGGGCTGGACATGTTGCACACATGGGGGAGGAAAGACATATTTCAAAAGTATTGACTGGGAGACCCGAAGGGAAAAGACCACTTGGAAGACCTAGACGTAGGTGGGAGGACAATATTAGGATGGATTTAAGGGAAGTAGGATTTGCGAGGGATGATTGGATAGAGTTAGCACAGAATAGGGTTGAATGGTGGGCTCAGGTAAGTGTGGCAATGAACCTTTGGGTATATTCCTTGCTGAGGAATTGTCTATTGCCACTGAGTAAGTAAGTATGTATTTTAATGTTCTAACAGAATTGGTGTATAGTGGATTCACCAGATTGGCCACTATTTGACCACCCTTCCATGGATAGCACAGAATAGGGTTGAATGGTGGGCTCAGGTAAGTGTGGCAATGAACCTTTGGGTTCCAAAAAATAGATAATATTCCTTGCTGAGGAATTGTCTGTTGCCACTGAGTAAGTAAGTATGTATTTTAATGTTGTAACAGAATTGGTGTGTAGTGGATTCACCAGATTGCCCACTATTTGACCACCATTCCATGGATGCAATACATCTATATAGTTGCATTTCACTCACTCAAGCCAGGCCGGTCTCAGTACTCTCACGACAAAACCTTGCAGCTCATCTTTACTGGTCAGCATGGCTAACATTTGTATGCAATAAGTATTTTATGAGAAGACTGAGCCACTGTTATTATTTCTACATAATTGTAAACATTTCTTTGTTAAATACTATTACAGGATTTGAAAGCGCTTTACCATTTAAAAACGGAAAACTACATAAGCTAAATTTGGATTATTAGTGAAGTTGCATCCATTTTTCAACTAAGTTATTACCGTAATTGGAATCTCTTGATATAATATTTGTAATGGATCATTTTGTGTTTCAGAACTATACTGTTGAAGTCATATACTCACCTTTATTTATTGTGGCATTGACAGACATGATCTTCTTGACTCCACCTTTTAGAAATTTGTTTCCTGTTACTGAAGCGTACATTCCAAGGATTGTAGAATTGCAGCAGCTTCAACATAAGGTATGTAGTTACATAATATGTGTATAGTGGTATCCAAAAGTGAATCCCCCTAGTTTAAACGCAGTAATCTGTGTGGCGGAATGAAGAACCCCCGTCATCTATGACCATCCTGTTCAACTGTTTGTATATTCAATTGTTTTGTAGTCAACAATAAATAGTTTAGTGAGCAGAACTGCACATCTTCTCTCTACACTTTCCCACATAATTTTGGTGCCGAAACCCGGGAAAATCTTCGCAACTACTATTTGCATCCACACTGGAAGCAATTTTGTGTACACTACGCACTTCAAGAACCTGAGAGGAGATACACAGCACGGGAACGAGGAAAAGTCATCCTTGTTGTTCGAGACAGTTTCCCACGGACGACATTACTACCAGATAAGTTTATTGTTTTTACTATTCACATGTTAACTATTCAGATACTAAACTAGAAGACTGTTGATTTATCGTAATAGCAGTTTCAGTTAAGAATACAAATTCAGAAGAAGGATTTTATTCAATATTATATTAATAGTTTTACTGCATATTGTTACCGAGAAGAGAAGCGAGGTGATTGCAGCGCCTCTATCGACTACGCACAACACCACAATCCAGAGACAGTCGGCAATATAGGTTTTCACATCATCGCATAAGTCATCGGAACCGACATGGCTAACTCCGATGAAGAATCGATACTACACAACTTGAAACGGAAACGCACCAGGGAGAGGAAGAATACAACACGTTTCATTACAGAAATAAACGGATTTAATGATGACACTAGCCTGGACGATCTTGAATACTTCCGTGATCGCCTCCAGGAGACTCTGAGTAAACTAGGTACACTTGATGACGCTATCCATGATCTCCTATCTGACACCGAGTATGATGACGACGTGGAGAGATGCGAGGAGTATCTGGATTCCGCGAAACGCGCGATACAGAGGGCGTCGCGAAAGATTGATGATAAATCAAATTCGGAGGTGAGAATAAATACCCCCGACAGACAGGTAGTCTCAACCGCACAAACACAAGCTTCGACCGCACACTCGGTCCGGCTACCACCGATCAGGCTCGAACCTTTCTCCGGAGACGTTGAGACATGGTCACGATTTTGGGAGCAATTCGAGTCATCTATAGATAAAGACCCCTCTCTTTCTACAGTAAACAAACACATATTTCTCCGTGGCTACTTGGAGGATGAACCGAAACAGCTAGTTGATGGAATTGCTGTGATTGCAGAAACATACGAGGAAACCAAGAAAATGCTACAGGCGCGTTATGGCGACAAGAACCGAATAATCCAAGCGCACCTGGACTACCTGGAGGGTGTAAAACCCATTAGGATTGCTTCACCGGAAGCACTTAACACTACATACATAGATTGTAACCGGCGGGTGCAGGCCCTTCGAGCACTCGGAGAGGATGTTAATGGTTACGGAAGGATCCTAGCACCTAAAATACTGCGGGCATTCCCGGAAGACATCTGTCGCCGGTGGATAATCCACGTGAAGAGGGAGAACTTACCGGAAGGAGATATTCTCAAACTAATGGAGTTTTTGGGCGAGGAAGTAGACGGTGCCCTGACCGCTCAGAAGATTCGTGGAGACTCTTTCTCTTCTTACAATATCCCTACCACAGCAACACTGCGAGTCGACACCAAGACAGCATCGGGATCGCGAAAAGGCAAGTCTACACCTGACCCCTTTTGTGTATTTTGTGAGTCACGTGGTCATTGGGCTCAAGACTGTAAGATGGTGACAAATGTCCACGAGAGAGTGAAGAGACTGAGAAATGCGAACCGTTGTTTTCTATGCCTGAACCGCGGCCACTCTGCCAGAGACTGCAGTAGAAAGGGCAAGTCATTGTGCACTCACTGTAAGATGTCCCATCATAGGTCTATCTGCAGCAGCCCCACATCTACTCAACCAGCAACCCACCCAACGACAGTTACGTCCATAAATAGGATCAACGCCGAAACGACAGATTTCACATACCTGCAGACAGCACGTGTATGGGTTACGGGCCCCACTGGCCTAAGTAAACTGACGCGCTGCGTGCTGGACGGCGGGAGTCAGTCAAGCTTTGTCACTAAATCCATAGTAGACGAGCTGCAGCTACAGGTTATCGACTGCCGAGACTTGACCATAGGAGCCTTTGAGTCGTCCCCTACACCGAGACCACGCAAACTTGTGAGATTCTCAATGAAGAGTATCTGGACTAACGCTACAGCTAGTATCACTGGGTTTGAAAGCACCCATGCCTTCTCTCCCCAGCCAGCAGTACCACATGATGTAAAAGTCCTAGCGCACACTAAGAAACTGCAGCTAGCGGACCCCAAGGAGGACACAGAGGATACGACCCTTCCTATCGAAATACTCATTGGAAGCGACTACTACTGGGAGGTGGTGAAGGACAATTCACCAATCCGCATTTCTTCAACAGTGGTACTCATCCCCTCCAAGTTCGGTTGGATACTAAGTGGGAATCGTTCAGGTATCACCGTAAGTTCAACAATAGTGAATTACATACACTCGGAAGAAGTACCCTCCTACCCGGATGACACACTAAGGCAATTCTGGGACCTGGAGACCTTGGGCATCAGAGAGAGTCAAGGTCGACTGCGCAGCTCCAAGGACTCAGTAATTCTTCAAGCCTTCGAGGATTCATTCTGTGTCGAGGACGACCGACGAGTAGTTTCCCTTCCCCGGAAAGAGGGTATTATTCCACCCACTAACCGCTTTAATGCAGAGAAACGGTTCCACAACTTAGAGAAAAGACTACAGGGGAACGAGCAACTTAGAGAGATATACCACGACCAGATGATGGACTACATTGCCAAGGGACACGTGGAACTTGTTCCAACAGAAACAGAGCCGCGTGATGAGTTCTACTTACCCCACCAACTCGTAAAGAAAGAAAAACGTGGGAAGACGAAATGGAGGATCGTCTTCGACGCTTCTGCTCGTGAAGGCGATGGTCCCTCACTCAATGATTCACTGGAGATTGGACCAAATTTGTTACCAGAGGTTCTTTCGATTCTCCTGCGGTTCCGGACTTACCGTATGGCTATAATTGGGGACATAGCCCAAGCATTCCTGCAACTAAAATTGGATCGGAGGGACAGAGACTTGACCAGATTTTTCTGGTACAGTACAACTCTAGATGGCGAAGGAAAACATGAAGCGACAAGTGACGTCACCATCTACCGTTTCACACGCCTACCCTTTGGCCTGACATGTAGTCCCTTTCTCCTTTCAGCAACACTCAGGGAACTAGCCCACCTACTCAAGTCAACATTTCCTCATGCCGCCAGTCTTATTGATGACAACACCTTCATGGACGACTTTGCGGCTGGCGGGGAAGATGACAACCAAGTCATTTCCCTGTATTACGAGCTCACAGGGCTAAGGAAAACATATAGCCTGCCTATGGCAAAATGGGCAACAAACTCCGAGCAGTTGAGATGTATTTGGGAAGCCGAGGGTCGAGAAATCGAGTTCGACACACAGGTACTGGGAGGAAGATGGGACACTTCGTCCGACGTCTTCTATATAGATCACCGTGACATCACAGAAACGCTCCTGGAAGGACCCGCCAGCAAGAGGCAAGTCCTGCGAGTGACATCCAGATTTTACGACGTACTCGGCCTCTTGACACCTGTATCCATCACGGGAAAAATGCTCTTTCAGGACACGTGGTGCAGAGGAATGGAATGGGATGAACTCTTGCCACCTGATCTAGGAACTCGTTGGCGCATATGGATCTCCAGTCTTTCCGAGTTGCCACAAATACGCATTCCTCGATGGATTGGCACTTCCGAACAATGCAACCACCAACTTCACGTCTTTTGTGACGCTAGCGAAAGAGCCTACGGAGCAGCCATTTATGTACGCTCTACCAAAGATGACTGTGTCTCCATCCACTTAGCCTGCAGCAAGAATAGACTTGCACCAGTAAAGAAGGTAACGTTGCCTAGATTGGAACTACTAGCTGCTCTCGTTGGAGCGCGATTACTGAACTACTTTGGCAAGGCAACTGGCTACGATACTTCTAAGGCAACTTTATGGACCGATTCGACAGTGACATTGGGCTGGATCCGCAGCGACTCTAATCGGTGGAAGACATTCGTCTCGAACCGCGTCACCGAAATACAGACTCTGACTACCCCCTCCCAATGGAGACATTGTCCTGGGGAGGAGAACCCGGCGGATCACTTATCGAGAGGAGTTCCGGCGAAACAGTTAAAGACACTTCATGCTTGGTGGCATGGGCCTACTTGGCTATCACAGAGTTCATGCTACTGGCCACACCAAAACTCCACTTGTACCTCGTTACCGGAGGAAAAGTCTACTTGCGATGTTCTCAACATTGAGACAATTTCACCTATTCTGGACCCTTCGCGTTTCAGCTCATACTGGAGATTGCTTCGCGTCTCGGCTTGGGTACTTCGTTTCCTTCACAATCTTAGAGGAAATGAGAAGGACACCGGAGAGCTTACAGCTACCGAACTGAGAAACTCACGTGCATACTGGATCCAAGTAGCACAGAGGGACTGTTTTCCCGAAGAACTACATGCACTGCAGAGGAGTTCACCACTACCTAAGGAGTCCAAAATAGCTCGCTTCAACCCATTTTTGGAGGACAGCTTTATTCGCTTGGGTGGACGCTTACAATTTTCAGAGCTCTCTCGAGAGCAGCGGCATCCCCTGCTCTTGGATGGATCACATCCCTTTGTTCAGCTACTTATCCGCGAGACGCACATTAGACTTCACCATCTAGGAGTGCGAATTGTATTGTCAGAGCTACGCTCTGAATTTTGGATACTTCGAGCTCGACAAGCAGTTAAGAAGATACTACGCACCTGTCTTCCCTGCAAAATGGCCCACAATCCCTTTGGTCAAGCTATAGAAGCTCCTCTACCAGTAGACCGAGTAACGCCACTGAAACCATTCCATGTCACGGGCATTGATTTTGCAGGCCCACTCTTTGTGAAGTTCGGAGGTACACATAGGAAATGCTACATAGCACTCTTTACTTGTGCAACCACGAGGGCAATACACCTGGAACTGTGTTCTGACATGTCCACTGACACGTTCCTCCTCGCACTTCAAAGATTTGCCGGAAGACGAGGCCTTCCCCACACCATCTATACCGACAGCGCCAGATCTTTCCACGCCGCCAACAAAGAATTGGCTTCTATATGGACATTTCTCTCAGCATCTTCTACCCACCGATATTTAGCCCAGCACAACATACAATGGAAGTTCATCGCACCTAGGGCGGCTTGGTGGGGAGGATGGTGGGAAAGGATGGTTGGTACGACCAAGAGATGTTTGCGGAAGGTTCTGGGGAAGACACAGATCGACGAGGAAGCTTTGAACACAACCCTAGTCTCAATAGAAGCCGCCATAAACTCCAGGCCCATCTCGCAGGACGTAGACAACAATGAAACGTTAACACCAGCCCATTTCTTGACAGGACAGCGGCTCACCACCATACCCACAGGGCCGGAACCGGAGATAAGAAGAAGCCTAACAAAAGAGCTGGCGATGCGTCAGAAGTTAGCAGACGACTTCTGGAAGCGCTGGACCAAAGAATATCTGCTAGAGCTCAGAAGCTTCCATGAAGTTCGGCGTCCACACGGCAGTTCACTATCTCTGAGTGTCAACGACGTGGTTCTTCTCCAAGAAGATAGTCGTCCAAGGCACATGTGGAAAAGGGCTCGTGTCGAGGACCTACGAACAGGACGAGATGGGATAGTAAGAACCGTCATACTTCGCACACCCGGCGGAGAGCGGATAGCAAGACCTGTACAGCTGGTCGTACCCCTAGAGATCGACCAGGGTGGGGAGGATGTGGCGGAATGAAGAACCCCCGTCATCTATGACCATCCTGTTCAACTGTTTGTATATTCAATTGTTTTGTAGTCAACAATAAATAGTTTAGTGAGCAGAACTGCACATCTTCTCTCTACACTTTCCCACAATCTGAGGTTATTAGTTAATCCAGAAAAGGAAATCGTAAGAAAGATAGTAAACTTTCAATAAAATACATTTCTGTCTATCTCAGTACTTGAGAATAAGAAACTTAATTCCATATTTACTGGATTTTTAAAGTTTCTGCAACAGCACTGTACTGTCAGTAGGCAGACATTAAAAAAGTATTAAAAGTCAGCTGTTGTTCCAACTGATTTACATAAATAACCATAATATTATAGAAACTAATATTGGGAAGAACACAGTGAAGTCATCATATATATTATTAAGGCTATATTTCACACTTGAACTTCACTATTAAATATCTGAAAATTCAGATGTAGCTGAAGATAGTCACAAGGGTGACTGAAACTACGTAGTCCTAGGTAAATATTTAATAGTGAAGTTCAAGTGTGAAATATAGCCTTAATAATATAACCATAATATTATTGTCATTTGGTGAAGAATCTAATATTATAAAGTTGATGTATGTATGTTTCTTCACTATTCAAATCTATACGCTTTGAACAATTTGCACAAAATTTTGCACACGTACCCACTTCAACCAGGAAAGAAATGCAAGTAACATTAAAGTTCAAACAAACCATCACTTCCTTTGCAAAATAATATAATTTCTAAAAATATTACACTGAATTCACCGAATTCAATCCACTCTGCATGTGCAGTTCTCTTGACAACACTATTGCTTACATGTTCACATAGGGCTCTGGAGGTTGCATGGTACCGGTACTGGGCTTTGACAAATAAATAATTAGAGAGTCTACTGATAGAAATCTTTTCTGTAAATCAATATTGGAGAATTAAATCCACAGAAATCTTTTCTGTAAATCAATATTGGAGAATTAAATCCACGTAAATAAATACCGAATGTATCTGTATAATTCTAAATTAAATTAAAATACAAGGGATGGATTATAAGTCATGGCAACTATTTTTTTTTTCTCAAAGTAAGGCATTGATACCATGAAATGTTGTATGTTGCGGGAGAGAGTGGCATCTCTAGTACATAGACACAGCATTATGATGTACAGTTATATGAATAGAGGCGATGGTAATTTAGCTGTGAGTCAGCTGCCATGCAGAAAGTGTATGTGTGTTACACATGTGTGTATGTGTGTTCCTCATTATCCTACATCTAGGACCCATAATCTGCATTATACATACATTCCATACCCTGGCCTTTCATATGTACGTTTCAATTTTTAAATGGTCCCGTATTTTCAAAAGAAAAAAATAGTTGTAATGCCTTATGCCGCATCCCTCGTATATTGTAGCATGTAGTTCTAGTTAGTTATGCACCTTTCCACAAAGCAAATGTTAAAAAAGTGTTTGGCACTATTTTAAGAACATCCTCAAATAAATGGTGCAAACATACATTGCACAAACTTTCTCACATATACGTGTTAAAGGCTAGCATAGAAAAAAATAAATTATAGAAACAATTAAATTGTATTTATTACATTTTCATAAAACTAACAAGTAACGGTAAGCATCAGGATCGCTCTTTATGTTCAATGCTTTTACCGTGAAATAATAGTAATAATAATAATAACAATAATAATAATAACATGCGGTTTGCATGTTTCCTCAATCTCAAAGGCCAAAATGCAGGATACATTGAGATATAGCCGAACAATAGAAGCAAATGCTGCACAAATGAGTTATTACAAAAGTTTACTGGTAACTTTCAGTGGCCACGAAATTTGATTTGAACCCAAGACCTCTTCCCTATTAGCCTATACCACCTCGCTGTAATTGGTTTTGGTGTGTTCATTAGGTGTGAGCTAAACTAACTGCATTTAACAACAATAAGTAGATTATAGTTTTCATGTTACTATGGGCAACAAAATTTCATTCATATTTTAATTATTATGTAGCCTATGTTCTGAAATTCACATTTAAGTCATGTTATTTCATTTTTATCTTGATACCTATTAATACTGTAAAGAAATGTGTTTAACAAAAAATGTTCTTTTTACTTTTCTCTACAACTTGACTGTACTAAGTTTCCATGTATCGCCCATTGCAATGGAAATAGCCTAGAAAAATTGAAAATAGATACAAGTGAAGTACCCTCTAAGTCATTTTTGCAGAAAAACGGATATAGCCATTTTGTTAGTCATAGATAAGAGTTTCCAATTTAAAATTTTTATTAATATCGTTAAAGCCGATTTTTCAAAAATCAAAATTTTAAAAAAACTTTAATAAAAAGTCCCCTTAATATTTCAGTTATAAAACTCAATTTCAGGGTGGTTCGATAAGAATTCCGAAAAAGTCCTTGATTCAAAAAATGAAGTAAATACAATGAACCGTTTACCTGCTGTGCTTGTCCACAGACAGACGGACAGACGTCATTCCAAAAACTCTATTTTCGGTTTCTAGGCATCGTGAAACATGTTTTCCCGGTGCTATCTCAGTTTCAATTTTTTGTCACGATCACAATACAATAGATTTCAGATATAAATATAGAATTTAATAATTTGAAATATATTTGATAAACTTATAACAATAACAACCGCCGGTGTGCTCTTGTGGTTAGTATCGCTGACTACAGATCCGTCAGCCCAGGTTCGATCCCCGGTACCTCCTCAGATTTTTCTGAGGTAGGGAGGTCTGGTAGGGGTGCACTCAGCCTCGTGATTCAAATTGAGGAGCTACTTGATAGAGAAATAGCACCTCTGGTTATAGAAACCACCATTAACAGCCGTGGGTGTCGACAAGCTGACCACATGCTCAATCCTGCCATCTGCCTATGGTAGATGACGCAGCGATCGGGTGGTAGGCCTTGTCCCTTCAACTCCCTTCAAGGGATGTTAGCGCCACAGAGTTTTTTATAACAATAACAAATAATAGTCTCAGTTGTATGGCACATTTTATTGCCCTGGTACAGTGCGTTTCACGTAAGAGTTGGCCAATCATGCGGGTTTCTGCAACGTGTAGCCACAGCTCTAACTCCCAAGCGATTGGGTGAAATATCTACACAAATAAAGCTGCTAACGGTGTAATGATTCAGGTTCTCACAATTACAGTTAAAATTACAATGAAAATTACCACATATCTCATCAGTCATCACACAAAATCTTGGAAATGTCCTCCTCTTGCATCCACATAACATTGGCACCTTTTCAGGAAATTTTGTTTCATGTGCATAAGGTCAGCTTCCAGGATATTGTGATATTGTCCTTAAGTCCTTTCAATGTATTGGAGTTTGAACGCGACACTTTATATTTCAATTTCCCCATAAATAATATGAGGGTTGGTCAATAAGTAAGGTCTCCAACACTCTAGCCCAAGCTCACAACGTTGGACGAGAGAGTTGGCGCCACTGCCATTTCCCATTATCTCCCCTCTTTCAAACGAGCCATTGCTGCAGCCGCTGAACCATTTAGTGTCCGAGTTAGAGCTCTTTGAAATGGATCTCCCGATTTCTGTCCCTGCCAAGTCATACGGTTTCTTACTGCAAAAAAAAGTTCTGCCAATTGAAATTCACAGACAGCTTTGTAAAGTTTATGGAGAGGGGTGTATGGACATAAAAAATGAGCATAAATGGGTTCGTGAGTTTAAACAGGGCCATCAAATATTCATGATGAAGAGCGAAGTGGGAGACCAACAACAGCTGTCACAGATGAGATGGTGGCAAAAGTCGATGAATTGGTGTGACAAGATCAATGCATCACTACTCGTGAACTTTGTTTATTGCTTCCTGACATTTCTAAAGGTTCCATACAGACCATTTTGAGTGACAAATTGATGTTCCATAAGGTTTGTGCGAGGTGGGTTGGCGGGGACGGAAATCAGGAGATCCATTTCAAACAGCTCAATCTGGACACTAAAAGGTTCAGCGGCTGCAGCAATGGCTCGTTTGAAAGAGGGGAGATAACTGGACATCCAGTGGCGCCAACTCTCCCATCCGACGTTGTGAGCTTGGGCTAGAGTGTTGGAGACCTTACTTATTGACCAACCCTCGTAGTCATATACTGTTAGAAAAACTTAAAAGACAATATCACAAGAAAAATTAACTCTATACTGTGATTTCCAGATGTATTTGAAATGATTTTGATGCAAGGTGTTCATTTTGAAAGGATACGTTGTAACTTTCCAATATGTGTATTTTTTTATTGTACCAGTGCAAGCCGCTTATTTGATCACTTCAGGATGCAGCTAATCTGATAATTTTAACCGATTGATAACAGTAGCCGAAAGAATTAATTGAAGGTTATTTATTCATAGATAAGATAATACGCCACAAAAACAGAATGAATAGCTATTTATTCATACATACAAGATAATACAGGACTTCTATGAACGTGGTATTTTGAAACTGGTATCATGATGGGAGAAATGTGTTGAGAAACTTGGCGACTATATAGAAAAGTAGGCAAAAGGTGTCCCTTCATGTGTGCATTTGTTTGTAATTGTACCTATTAAAGTTTTTGTAAAAAAAATTATTGAGTGTTACTTTTCGATCCACCCTCGTATATACCTAGGAAGTGAGCTGAGGGAAAGAGATGTGAGGTTGTATAGGTATTGAGGGTTATCGGTAGTATCAAGAAATGATCTCTAGACTTCTTAGAGCTTAAGGTACATGTGTTCTTGGTTTGTCTCCACCCCTGAGCTACATGTTTTCCTATCTGCCTATCTAAAATTGCCTTTCATTTACAGACAGTTCACATCCAGTCAATAGACTCTGTGGAGTTGAATAATCTTCCGCTGGAAGTGCAGTTATCTGTTCATCAGTTAGTGAGTTGCTTACACAGTCTGTTTGTCACACTTGAAATCCAGGAGGATATATACAGTCTTGGTCATCTTAGTGGACTTGTAGCAAACCAATTGGACGCTCTACCAGAAGCAGCCAATAGACGGAAGGTGGGTACAGTAGCTTTATGTAGATGTTTATATCTTGAGGGCAAGGCTTTGTTAGTCGATCCTAGGGATATAGAGGCTGAAGTTGGCTCTTAACTTTCTGCTGCTAGAGAGAAAGAAAGAGAAAAATTCTGTTTTGGGAGCAAGCTTCCGACTTGTGTAGTAGTATATAGCAAAACAAGTGGTAAGTGCATTGTTAGGGAATCAAGGAAGTGTTTGAAAAACAAGCCAAAGCAAGTCTTTTTAAATGAATTTGTGGTGCAATGTTCCACCAATATACTAGTAATTATATATGGACATATAACGATGTTGTGTACTGAACACGAAAGAAACTTGGAATATAAAACTTACTATAGTTTTTATTGGTAATTTCTATGATAAAAATATATATACAAATTACTAATGTTAATTAAGTGTTTGTCTGGATCTTATATGTTATGTTCAATCACTTTTGTGACCTTGTCAACTTTTTTCAACCTCAAGATTCTTGTTTCGTAATTTATCATATTGTAGGCTGCTTTTAAAAGCATATTAAGACACAATTATATAAAATACAGGTACAGTAATAAAACACTAGTACATAAAGATAAAACTACAGTGGATGTCACTCTGCTGCATGTGTAATCTTAAAAAACTATAATGTTTGTTATATTGTTTTAAAATACTTATATATATGTTTAGGGCTAATTCTTATCTTAGTAACACATTTTCACTATTGACTTATTTTACTGAAATATTGTTACGTCTGTTATTTAGATAGTCCTTGGTTTTTTCTCTTTTCTCTCTTCTTTTCTTGTTTTCATCATATGTTGTTCTTAACTTGAATTAACCTCTTGAAAGAATTTTCGTAAGTATTCCTAGATTTTCTCGTGTTCAGGATCTCAATGAACTGACGTTAACGACAAATGAAGTTTATCAACAAGTCTTTTTAAATTTCTGAGATTCTCCAATGTACTTAATGTATATGTTTGCATACTGTTTTTTTTGTGGTAGTGATTCAGCATGTAATAAACATGTTACTTACATGAAAATAATTATTCATGTAGAACAGCTTATCAACTTTAAATAAATGGTGCAAAAATATGTTGCACAAACTTTCTCGCATATACATGTTAAAGGCTAGCACAGAAAAAATTAAATTAAAGAGACAATTAAATTTTACTTATTACATTTTCATAAAACTAACAAGTATCTATAGATCGTCCCACCCTTAAAAGACAGTATTGAGTTAAATGCAGTATTTGCATCTCACTTGCACTCATAGTTTCTGCAATTAGCTTCGTCCTTTTTTATCCTGCCAATGTTGCCAAATTTCCGAAAACTCAAAGTGATAAATGTAATAATGTAATTGCATGGTCTTATAGAGAATTTTCCGCTCTTTCTCATGATGTCAATTCTGAAGTCATAAATAATTAAAATGAGGCCTATTTTTCACAATTACGTTATTTTGGTGGAAATCTATATTTTTTCAGATGAATAACTTATCACGCAATAGACAAGAAACCAATAATCGAAACCGACCAAGAATTTTTTCTTGGATTGCCTGATGTTTATAGAAAATACTGTCTTTCCCTTGGCATTAAATTTTACATAAGAAGAAAGCTATATATTTTTTTATTAAGTGCTGCTTGAAAATTTTCGGATGGTAACACAAAAAAGTTAGGTAGCGGTTAACCTACTTTGTTTTTGACTTTACGTTGGTGACTAAGCGAGAAGAAATGTTTATAGATGTCTGAAAAAGTTTTTAAAACAAACCAGAGCTCTGTATCATGCACCATTAATAAATTATCACAGTTTTCTTGAGCTCACCATTCAGACGGTCATCACTCAACGCACTAGAGATTTTGTTTACTCAGATGTTTCTAAGATTATCGTATCTTCTTCTGAGCTCAGTGTTATAGTATTAGCTGAGTAGTGAAGTATAACTTTGTTGTGAAGTGGTTCTTGTGTTTTTAAAAGTTAAATTTTATATTTATTAATATTTAATATTAATTATGAATAGAGAAACTAGAAATCGTAGTGTTGGCAAATTGCGCAGTAAAGAGCGAACTATATTAAATATACTTAATAATTTCTTGAAGAAAATGAACGCTACCCAGGCAATTAAAGAGACAGCATAAGCTACCAGGTGTTCAGAAAGTTTACTGTATAGAATAAGAAATAAAAAACGAAAGGTCCTCTGAGAACGCCAGCAAAAAACAAACCTAAAAGAGCGAGCAAGCAAAAAAATGTATGGAAGGAATAATACCACTCCCTGAGAATAGTGAACAGGCCTAAATGTATGTAATGTATTTGAACTATTACTTTCCTAATATAATTATATTCTTGAAATTTTGATTATCATATAATAATTGTATTAATAATAGCAATAACAACAACAATAATAATAAATAATATTATCGAAATAAAATTTAATATTAAATATAACATTTATAAATTATTAGCTTAAAGGACCGGGCGTCACCTGGTTTTGTATTTTGCTTGTACTTTGAAGTCAATTTTGGAGGGAGCTCTTTTAATTTTCAAAATCTAGGTCCTAGAGGAACTCAAGAACTTGGGATTTTGCACCCTGTTACTTCTAAAGACTATGGATGGTGGGGTTGAGGTAAGAAGAGACAGAAATTCCTATTAGTCTTGCTTATCTGTGTATCAAGTCTGGTAAAATGAGCCAAAGAATGTAGATTTAAACGCCATTTAATAGGGATTAAAACATTTATGGGATTTTTTTTTCCAAATTTAGTTTTACCTAAATTTTTCTCCTGGTTCTATTTGCTCTGTGTAGAGTCTGGTAAACATTGGTCAGAGAATATAGATTTAAATAAAATTTATATACGAGGGTGTATCAATAAATAACCGGACTGATTTAATTGTATTTAAATAAACCGCAATGGAACGAAACGGCTGCTAGCCACGGAAAGGTGAATCCTTCGTCTAGCAGTGCTGTGAATCCCAATCATGCAGAACGATTCAGTTAGGAGTTACACCCGGATATCGCAGGAGGTGTTAATGTACCCAACATGGAACTGAAACTGCAGCAATGCGCATCGATGTTCAACTCCTTATCACTTTGAAAATGGCGACCACATGGCTCCTTTTTCACTTTAGGGAAGAGGAGAAAATCGCAAGGTGCGAGATCCGGAGAATGCAGTGGATGAGGCATGTTCTCAATGTCCAATTCTTCGATGACATCTTGAGTTGCAGCGCTCGATGAGCCGGCGCATTGTCTTGGTGCAAGATACATCCTGTCCTGGCAAGATCTGGTTCCTAAAGACAAATTCATTATATCTGCAACCTTTGCAATTGTTATGCGACGATCTTCTTGCACAGTTGCGTCAATTGTGTTGATGTTAGCTTTCGTTTTTGCTGGTAAGGGTCTTCCAGGGCGCGGAGAATCTTGAAGGTCTTCATAACCCTCTTTGAAACGTTTGTGCCACTCAAAGACTTGAGTTCTGCCTAAAGCATGGTCTTTATATGCTTGCTGCACCATTTCTAAGATTTTTGTAGGAGTTTTGTCTAGAATAACACAAAACTTTATCGATGCGCATTGCTGCAATTTCAGTTCCATGTTGGGTACAGTAAACACCACCTGCGATATCCGGGTGTAACTCCTAACTGAATCGTTCTGCATGACTGGGATTCACAGCACTGCTGGACGAAGGATTCACCTTTCGTTCCAGGGCGGTTTATTTAAATACAATTAAATCAGTCCGGTTATTTATTGATACACCCTCGTAATAGGGGTTGAAATATTTAAGGAGTGGTTTCTTCCATATTAACTTTGGTTAAAAATTTATCTTGGTTCAATAGGTTCTTGGTATAAGGTCTGATAAAATTGGTCAAAGGATGTAGATATAAATATATATCACAAAATAGGGGTGAAACATCTAAAATGTGGTATGTTCTAAAACTAGTTTTCCTACCATTTTCTCCTGATTCTATACATTCTGTGCATAAAGTCTGTTAAAAACAGGTCAAGAATATAGATCAAAATTTTGGTGATGTAATAGGGGTAGAAACATTTAAGGGATAGCTTCTTCCAAAATTAACTTCCCCTATTTTTATCTTGTTTTTATAGGGTCTGTGTATAAAGATTGGCAAAAATCGTTCAAAGAATGTAGATTTGTAAAAAGATCATATATTATAGTAGGGGTTGAAAATTTCGCAAGGGGTGTTTTTTTCCGAGAATGATTATCTCGTAGAAATTTTACTCAGTTCAACAGAGTACATGTGTAATATTTCGTAGACATTGGTCAGAGAATGTAGACTTGTGGGCTTATAGAGAAAATATTACTTGTGGTTGAAAATAAGGGAAGGGGGGTATCCCGTCGTTCTACCTGCTGGATATGATTTACAATAATTATTACATACAACAAACAAATTTCGAGGTTTTCAGGCCTAAGTAAGAGCTTATTACATCACGTGCCTGGCTGTGTGTGTGAGTAGATCTGGCATCAGTGCGCTGCATAAGACCAATGCTGTCTTTTAAGGTTGGGACGATCTGTAGAACGGAAAGCATCAGGGTCGATCTTTATGTTCAATGCTTTTACCGTGAAATAATAATAAGAATAATAATAATAACAATAATAATAATAATCAATGACAGTAAAACTGCATATTATTAGTACTACTACTACTACTACTACGGGAAAATTCAAATATAAGTCGCACCTTGGGATGAATCGGTCCCACCCAACCTATCTTCACCGATGCAGTTACTTTTATAGATGCTGGAGGTGTGACGTCTTACCGCTAGACGAGAGGTGGCAGGCTGTCAAACCTTGCAGGAGATATAATATGCCACATTTTCGAAACCTACAAACAGTGTATCGTACATTATTTATTTGAAAATGCAAGGGCGCGTCACTATGGCTGCCACCTCCGCTTCGCGCAGTTAACTTTGTGGTTAGGTTATGCATTATTTAGCTATATGCAACAGTATACAAGGGCAGTTGGTCACTCTGCTTCACTCAGAAACAAAATACATCACACAGTCCATGCAAATGTGAATATCGAATGGGGAAGCTTAAGGGGCGACTTATATTTGAATTTCGCCACCACTACTACTAACTACTTAGGTTATATTGCACGCTTTAACTGCATGTAGGTCATATCACATGTTTAGTATGTCTGCATGAAACATTAGTCTATATCAGCGTTTCTTAACCTTTTTGAACCCGAGGACCTCTAAAATGTCAAAAAAACTTACGGATCTCTAATTTTACATCCCATTTTAAAAAGTAGGCTATATGTAGGCCCATATTCTTAATATTTGGGGTATTAAATTATAGGTCGTTATAACGAAATACATTTTTTTTTAATCCGACGGAAACACAGTTATTGAATTGGAATGAAACTAGTGACAGTAATTATATTTTGAACAGACTTTAATATGTATTACCAATTTGATAATATAATTAGGAATTATGTTATTACTCACTTTTAATGAGACGTTTGAGCTTGACGCCTCTTGCAGAGTTCCTGGATTTTTGGCTCAATATTAGTCAAATTTAGTCGAAGATCAGCAGATACATTAAGTCGGTTTCTGTATTATGTTTTTAGTTAAACGAGCGATGAAAATCCCTTCTCACAAAGATAGGTTGTTGGAAACTGCATGGCGCCTCTAAAAACAAATTCCAACAAAGTCTTATTTTTTAGGGTTTTGAATAAAAGAGGGAACCATAGACGTCAGTGCATCAGGGGTTTGAAACTGTGGTTCGTAACTGCAAAAGTAAGGAAACTTGCAATATGACCTGTATTTTCGAAGATTTTAAAATCTTTGACATCTAGTGTCCATTTTATGTGAAAAATTTCTACTTCTTTACTTCCCACTTGCTTTATGATATTTTTTAATTGATTATATCTGCAGACCATCTGCACCCTGTTCGCGGACCATAGGTTGAGAAACGCTGGTCTATATTAACAACTCATTTGCGTCATGTTTCTATTGTTTAGTGATGTCTTCTTATGTGATATTCAGTTTAAACATCATAATATCCAGTGACATAGCGGCGATGAGTTATGGAAAATAAGCAAGTCCTACAAACCCGGCGTTTGCCTTTGCGAACGACGGAACCATGAAAAACCCAAGTCAATTTGGGCGGCCACGAGGTTTGATTTGAACTCAGGACCTCTTCCCTGTTAGCCCATAGGCCTACCACCTCGCTGTAATTGGTTTTAGTGTGTTCATTACGACTGAGCTAAACTGATTGCATTTCACAACAATAAGTACATTAGGCCGATAGTTTTCTTGTTACTAGGGGCAACAAAATGTCATTCATATTTTAATTGACATTTATGTTCTGAAATTCACATTTAAGCTGTCCTCATTTCGTTTTTATCTTGATATCTATTAAATGTACGAAGAAATGTGTTAAACAAAAAATGTTCATTTTAAATTTTTCTACAACTTTACTGTGATAGGTTTTCATGTATCGCCTACTGTATGGATATAATCTAGAAAAATTGAAAATGGATATGAGTAAAGTACCCCTTAAGTCATTTTTGCAGAAATACGGATATAGCCATTTTATTAGTCATAGACAAGAGTTTCCAATTTTAAATTTTTATTAAAATCGTTAGAGCCATTTTTTCAAAAAACAAATTTTTTAAAAACGTTTTCATGAAAAGTCCCCTTAATATTTCAGTTGTAAAACTAAATTTCTGGGCGGTTCGACAAAATTTCGAAAAAGTCCTTAATTCAAAAAATGAAGTAAATACAATGAACCGTTTATCCGCTGTGCTTGTCCGCGGACAGACGGACAGACGTCATTCCAAATTTTTTTGGGGGGTTTCTAGGCTTCATGAAACGTGCTCTCCCGGTGTTATCTCGACTTCGATTTTTTGTCACGATCACAATACTTTCTCTATACTATGTATATGTGAGAAAGTAAAAACAGTAGTATGTTAATTGTGGTGGCAATTGATACAGCGTAGGCACACCATACCATCAGAAGTTAGAGGCTTTGTTATTCTGACCAAATGGCCTTAGCTTTGCCAGAATAAATAAAAAGAATAAATAAATAAATGTGCTGCAAGTATGAAAAAAAATGCAGGTGGGTTAGGTTACTGGCACTGGGTGTGGTAATTCAAGTTTCCACCATGATAGAATGACTTGACACAAATGCCCTGGTAAAAGGGAAAACAAGAATATAGTTAAGTACAAACTACTAATTGCAATCAAGGATCTAGAAAAATGGTTTCACAAAAATAGTTTCATTATAAACAAGGAAAAGAAAAACAGTTCAATTGGCTTTCCACAGTTCCCAGAAAAGACATACATTTAAACCCAAAATACAGTTAAATGGTAATGAACTTTCATTACCAGTCAGAAATAAAATTCCTGGGTGTTTATATAAATGGATTTTTGAATTGGAACAGCCCCACTACATCGTTAACAACAAAATTAAGTTCCGGCTGCTACATGATTAGATCACTTGAAGACAAAATAGGTTCACAGATGTTAAGAAATGTTTATTCTTCCCATTTTCAGTCTCATTTAAGGTATGGTGTAATTTTCTGGGGAAGCAAACAAGTAAAAATGTTTTCAGATTTCAAAAGAAATCTATTAGCATAATGTATGGAGTGAGGAACAGGTATACATGTAGGGATCTTTTTGAACACTGGAAAATCCTTCCTCTTCATGTATTTACATATTAGGAATCACTGCCTGAGGGATAATTTGGGAAATTTTTAAAGAAATTCAGAAATCCATAATTACAACACATTCCACGTTTTGTAGAACTAATATTTACAAAGAAAATGTGGTAAATATGGGAAGTCAAATTCATAATAAATTACCCTAAATCATTACAGAAATTTTAAAAAGCACAAAGAAGCAATTGACATCTCTTCTAACACAATGTACCTTTTATTCTGTAATGGAATTTATGAACACTTTTTAAATACCAATAGTACAGAACTGCCAAGAGTCCCCAGGTTATCGGGTGAGATTACTGATCAGGAAGAGTGAGATTCAAGGGAAATGAGCGAAACACCTATTTTCATGGGATAGATCAGCGTTTCTCAACCTTTTTGAACCCGATGACCTCTAAAATGTCTAAAAAATTTTACGGACCCCTAATTTTACATCCCACTTTTAGAAGAAGGCCTATTTCTTAATATTTGGGGTATTAATTATAGGTAGAGGTGTTTGAAAATGTTTTTATGATTTGTAACATTTGTTGTTTTAAAACTCAAAAGGTGGTGTTTTGTGTTTTTATTTTTTAAAGACATTAAAGACGTAGGACATCATGCATATATGGTTATTGTTGTTATTACTATATTATTATTATTGCTAGGACTATTATTTTTGTTATCACTTATTATTGTTATAATAATAATAATAATAAATAAATAAATAAGATGGCATAAGTTCTACAGAACAAGAAAATGTCTGCTACTTATTCAAAAAGGTAAACGGGCAAAATAACTACGGTTAGTTAAAAAGATTGTTAGCTACCACAATGAAACAGACCGATGGTGAAAAAAAAACTGTTTCATCTGTTACTGCTTCTCAAACAAAATAGTTTCAAGATAACCTGCTACCTGTTATTCTGTTGCGGAGGAAGAAACTATTTTGCCACCATGGTGTTATCTATCTCTGTGCTAAGACAAGGCCAGAAGAAGCAGCTACAAAAAAAAACAGTGATTGCTGCATAAAGAAGATGCAAGAAATACTCCCATGAGTACCCAGACAATGTGCAGGTCGGGAAGCAGCTACATAAAAAAACAAAAACTGAATTCTGCAGAAAGCAGCTGTTAAGAAACACAGTGATTACTGCATGAAGCAGTACAAAATAACAGTTCCAGGGCCTGAAGCAGTTACGAAATAACAGTTCCAGAGGAAGAAGCAGTGACTACTTGGCGTGGTTGGTTGGCGTGAAGCAGTTATTTTGCGAAACAGTTTTAAAATAACTGTTCTGTTATTTTTATCCCGCACAATCATGTGATACCTGTACCGGTTTACAGGGGAAAATGAAAAAAATACCAAAAATAGGTTTTATTTAGCAGATTATGGCGTTTGTGGTTTTATTTACGAAATTCGCGTTATTTCGCGGCTTACTTTTGCCTGCAAATGGTACCTAACATCTTAATATATCAAGATATATAATCTTGATGTCAGAATACATAATTTCGTTTTATCGCTAAACAACAAAAACAAACACCTCTAATTATAGGTCATTATAACGAAGTATGTGAAAAAATTTTACTTCTTTACTTTCCACTTGCTTTATGATATTTTTAATTACGTCTGCAGACCATCTGCACCATCTTCGCGGACCACCAGTGGTCCGCGGACCATAGGTTGAGAAACACTGGGATAGATGATAAAATACCATCCACGTTCAGTGAAGGTCTAAAAGCTGTTTTGTTTTTCCTTACCATAGAAAAACGCGTTTGTTCTCGACGAGATGAGAACCTAAGAAATCCCATACACATGTTGGCAGTGATGCACTTGCCATCTGTTACTGTTGTGACCATTGCAATCTGTCATGTGTCTGTCTGTGAACTTACATTGTGATATCGAGACTATGATCACAGTATTCAGGGACTGCGTAAGACTAAAAAGGAGTGAAAACAAAGTGAAATTCCAAATGAAATCTTAACCCTTCATTGGCGGAAACACATATATGGAAGCCTGTACTCACGCTCGTGGGCGGAAACCTATGTATGAATTCTCTGACCTACTCATAATGTGACTGGCTCTCCTCATGCACGTAGTACATAAAAACTCAAAAGATGGCAGGAGAATGTTCTCTTAACCACTCTGACTTGGGAGTTCCCTTATACACCCATTTACAATGTTTTTAACCTGCACATGAGTTCCAGAGCTTGGTATGTTCAGCGGCAACCCAAGAATTCACTGCAGTGCCAATTAGTTTGTCTGATATTCCTATAGAATGGTTCAGAACTTATAATGCTTCTCCTGCTGCTGCCCTTGCCAGACAATCCTCACTGTCATTACCAGGTGTTCCCCTGTGACCTGGCACACGAAAGAGTTTTACATCATTTTGTTTTGCCAGTTCCAAAATATCTTTGTGACAATCTCTGATTATCTGAGAGCCCAGGCTGCTTAGCACTGCCTGACTGTGAAGATTAAGATCTGGTCTATATACTTCCTCCTCAGATTCTCACGGACACAAGCATACAGTTCTGAAGTTTCTGCTTGAAACACAGTCATGCCCTGTATGTTTCCCCAAGAAAAACTTGAAATCTTTCTTGGGTTTGCATTCACATTAGAGTGTCCTAGTTATAGAAAAACGGGACATTTTAATTTTTTTTATAAAAAAACCTGGGAGAATTAAGGAAAAAAAGGTGACAAAAATTTAACTCACAAAATTTAGGGAATGTTACAACTTCTCTCATATACACAAATTATCCCAAATGACTTCTTAAATTCCTTCTGCAGACTGGTGTAGATAATTTATTCCACAGAAATAGATGCCCCATTGCCACTGTACACTTCTATGTATTCTATCAAGAAGTATGTTTTTTTGTATAATCTATATTAATAAAAATGAATTTCCAAAATGTATGTTGCCGCATCACTTGAGAACGGCTTGACCAATTTGGCTGATTTTGTTGTTGTTGTTTACGGTGTTCACATAGGGCTTTGGAAACTATATTATAATACTGGGCTTTAACAAATTCTGATACTATCGATGTAATTAATACATTTGTGAAAATAATTCTTGAAGAATAAAATCCACGAAAATAAAGCAGTCACATAACTTTCTCTACCCTCGACATGGAAAATATCATTTTCTCACATTTTGATGTAGAATAAGCGGTCGTATTGCAGGGACAACTTAAGTGTGTGCCAGTGAGTATGCTATATCGGAAGTTGGTAACAAATCCTATCCACTGATATGTCACTCATAGCTGTAGGCTTTGTATTAGTTGAGAAATAGGCCTAGGGATGTTTATCAGAGGCCCCAAGCATCTAAAAGAAGACAAAATGGGATGGAACATTTTCAGTCCTACGTGCGCAGTATATTATGTCCCAGGTTTTTGGGAGGGAAAGTATGAAAGTGATATTGAATTTCTTTTTACTTGAGCCCCGAAACGGTTGTATGGTAATATGAGAGTGAGAAATACAATTTTCTGTCAAGACAATACAATCTTATGTAACCGGAATTTCTTTTTCTTCTTATTTGCACTCCTTAAAATGCCTTCTGCCCACAGCCATAAAACATCGCCGCCTGCCAAGGGTTAATGTTTTTATTGGATAAAATGTGTGACATTCCAACTTGATTGAGTGAGAGCATGAGATCAGCCTTGAATGCGTGTGTCTCATGCTCAACAAGTCTGATAGTATGAACTGAAGTAGTCATTACAGTATTGCCCTAAGATACTGGAACATACAATTATAACATTCTTAGCATGATTATACTGTAATCAATAGTTTTAGCTATAAAGAATTGTTGAAGTAGTTTGAAAGTGGAGGTTAAGATTAGCTAATAAACAATTGATTAAGCCATGTGAACTTTCTGTATCACAGATGGTGAATAAATAAATTAAACTAGTTGCCAAATGGATGAAAAACACTCAAAGAAAAATAGAATTATAATTGAGAGTGTAAAGAAAAATAGAATTATAATTTAGAGTGTATTATAATTTATTGCATTTGTTGTCCAGACAGCTGCTAACCACTGCTCATTAATCTTCATTGACCGCACTCTGGATTTGGCTAGTGTTACCAGTTACAATTCAGACTCGTTGTTAGATAGAATACATGCTGTTTTACCGAGATTGCCTGGACACACCAATGATGTTGCTGTCAATATGTCACCTATCTGCAACGCCAAAGTGTAGGTACCATTAATAATAATTAATTACTCCTAAATATTCTTCTTTACATTGCTGTTTTGGGCATAAGGGTAAATACATGTTGCTCGCAAGCTTCCCTTCCACTCAATAATAAAAGACGCTTGCACCAAACATAATATTTTCCCAACTATAAATAACAAAATAATATTTCATAATAAAAAAAGACCCTTGCACAAAAAATCATTATTTCACAATTATAGGAGTAGGAGTGGGGGACTCGGGGGCGACATGTTTTACCTTTTCCCCCATTCTGTACATTTCTAATTAAAAACATGTAGAAGTAATATTTTAAAAACTATGATGGAACTCACACAGGAAAGTATAATAACATTTTTATGAAATAATGTGAAATAATCCATTTAACAAGTTTTGGGCAGAACATGTTTCACAGGCCTTTGCCTGAATTTTCTGTTATTTATCGACTTGGCAACAGTTGACAAGAGTCTGAAGATGCAGGAAAATTCCTAAAAAAACATGTTCTGCCAAAAATCTTAGGTGTGTTAGTAAACTCACTTCATTTCACAAATGTGAAAGTGCAAATTTTACTCTTGCTTCATGCAATAATTAAAAATATGACCTGCTTCAAAAAATCCTCATAATATTTCTTTTGTTCACATGAATAGGCTACGTTATGGCTCACGCTTTACGAAGGAAAATAGTGTGCACCAATCCCTGCCGACTCTTTGTGCACTGATGCCACGTTTTCCAGAAGAAAGAAAGAGGGCATAGATTTCCTGTGGCTACTTTCGGGAGGTGCATGATTGATCAACAATGTTACTTATCAATCAAAACCTCATAACTCGACAATCACTTGTCGTAAAAGCATGGTGTATGCAAAGCTGGCTTCAGAAACATTTCTTTTTTCTCATAGTACACTTGAAAATTTTGGTTTGAATATAGTTTTTTGCCGTGCAATTGAAATTGCACTTAGGCATGGAATTGTCTGAACTGGGCAACGTTGTCTCCCTATCATTCGTTACTCGCACGGGCGGGTCCCGTTAAAGCTCCACCCAATTTTCCTTCCTATAGTGTGAGCTGTATACCATACTGGATAATAGTAGACCAGGTAGTATTGCATCTTGACTGATAAGCAAGAAAACCCTGTATACGAGGTCTGTTAGAAAAGTATCTGACCTTATTTTTTTTCTCGAAAACCCGATCGATTTGAATCAAGCACGCTTGCATGAGCCGACCTTAAACCTTTGTGCGCATGAGTGAATTTTTTCCCGCCTATTGATAGCGTCTGTTGCTGGCAAGCAGCATTTGAGTGAGGTAGTGTATAGTGCTTTCGTCGTTTTTTCATTGTGACGACTGGAATTTGGTTTCCGGGTCGTACCCATACACCAGGACTCGTCACCACTCATTAAGGTGTTCATGAAGTCGGGGTCACTGTTTGTGGAGTCCAGCATGTCATGTGAGTCTTCAACACGAAGTTGCTTTTGCTCTGCCATCAGCAGCATCGGCATTGAATTTCGCTGCCACTCTCTTCATGGCCAAATCTTCAGTCATAGTTGAATGTGCCGAAAAAGTGATGATGCCCACCTCTTCCGCAATTTCTCGGATACTCACACGACAGTCCCGCATCACCACAGCATTCACTTTGGCAATGACCTGGTCATTTCGGCATGATGATGTCCGACCGGAGCGTGGCTCGCTCACCACCGATGTTCGGCCGTCTTTAAACCGGTTGTACCACTCCTTAATCTTTGTGATGCCCATAGCATCATCACCGAAAGCCGTCTGAATTTTCTGAATGGTTTCCACCTGGTTGTCGCCCAGTTTCAGACAAATAGCGCTGTCCAGTCATTCCATCATTTTCCTTGCAACAACGAGAGCACTACACACTACCTTACTCAAATGCTGCTTGCCAGCAACATACGCTATCTACAGGCGAAAAAAATTTCACACATGCACATGAAGGTTCAAGGTCGTTTCATGCAAGCGTACTTGATTCAAATCCATCAGGTTTCCGCAAAAAAATAAATAAATAAATAAATAAATAATTAAATAAATAAATAAATAAAATAAAGTCGGATACTTTTCTAACAGACCTCGTATAGTGTGGAAAAAGTCTTATTGATGTTTCATATTAGTTTTTTTGATATTACAAAATCCTAAGCAAAGAACTTCCCTGTGAGGAATGCGAGGAATGTGACTGTTATGCATGCATGCAAGTCAGCAACCAATAAGAATCTGCTTAGTCACCACCGAAGCAATGTAACTCCTCTCACCCCTCTAAATAGCAGTGCACCTCGCAGGGAAGTTCACTGCTTTAGACAACTATAATCTCCATAAGTCAGGAATCCCCTCAGCGTATTCTGTTGTTTTTAATAAAACTTTTAACAGTAAGATTTTTAGAGTCAAATGTGGGGACAGCTTATTTCTGCTTATTTCTTTGAAAGCATAATGTACCATAGTGTTAGAGACAGTGCTTTTTTTGTGACGGTACGCAGTACCGGCACCTTTTTTAAAAATAAATTTTTAATATTACTCAGAATATTTCTATCACAATTCCCATAAAATTATGTTTTATTTAAAATGAAGCTTGTTTGTTGGTTTTGTTAGATTTCTGCATACATAATAGCCTACATACGAGCACATGATAGTTTCTGTAAATTGCCGTGGCTACTGGACTGCAAGAGGGTTGGGGTGGGTTTTCCACAAGGCTGGTATATGTAAGGTTGCCTCGTTCCCGTAAGAGCTGTGGGGAGAGTCCTACACTGCTGTGTGACGTCACCCCCAGCCCGCGCGAGAATTAAGCAGCTACATACAATGGTACTGATGGGAAGAAATAACACGAAAACACCATCGTTTTACCAACAATAGGCCCCTAATACATGTTTCCGAGGTGAAGATAGAATGCATACGACCCTGCATATACAGAGGATTTAACACAAATTAAAATAAATATTTAATACAGGTACAAATAAGAATAGTGCAGCTTTACAAAGTTAGGAAAAAGTTTGTCTGACTCAGGAAAAAGTAGTCTAGTAGATATAGCTTAGATTATGCTGAAAGATTTTTAATTTTACATTTCTAGGTATGTTTACTTATTTCAGGTAAATTATTCTAAATTATGGAAGGAGGTTTAAAAAGAAAAGACTTTGGTATACTTTGCAATATTCGTCTTGACTTAGAAAAATAAATTTCTCAATGAGATTGATGCGCAGTTGTGTATTTTCTGTATTTATTTTACATGAAATTAAGTTAAATTAAACGTCTATAAGATGAACGAAGTCACCTCTGATTGCAATGTACTTGTCACAATTTAATTACAGAGCTTATAATCATAGATACTAAACAATTATTAAAACCAAAGAGGAATAGACAACATGGAATAATGCTTTCCAGAGGCAGAAAACTGGAAGATAAATAAAATTTGCGCACGGAGTAACAATTATTGTATTATAAACCAATCTGTATTCTGTTTGTAGAACACTTTGAAATAAACATTTACAAATGAATCAAAGTGATCATAAATATAACAGGTATATCTTTAAATGTATACCGACCGACAGCATTTAAATGGTTGAACAGTCCAAGACTCAATTTAGTCATCTTTACATGTAAATATGGATTTTAAGACGCGCTTATAATAAAATAATGAGTCAATAACTCACCTTCAATAGGAAGTGGCTTCTTTTGCAGTTAACAACAGATCCATTGTTGAATATTCTTCCCCCCACCCCAGTGGGTGAGCCCCAGTCAGGTTTATGGGTACGTGTAGTTATTCAGTTTCTGACAGATGTTTTATTAGGGGAGTCCATAAATAAAATGTTGAAGGATTTTTATTTTAATACTGGTATATACTGGAAAAGAGGATTCCTAATTCCTCAAAGCGTTATTAAGACATTATACTGTACAGTACACTAACATTGTAATTATTTAAGCGGCATTAAAGCAGTAATGAATTCAATAGTGAGCCACTCTTTAAAAAAACACACACTCTGGTACACTGACACTTGAGGTGATAAAGTTATATATAGGCTATAAGAATTTCCCAACTATTAATTTCAGGCGATAATTATAGCACATATATGACGTAACTAATCAGAACTTTGAATCAATATTAACATAGAACTTGTGCACGACACTTGAAACTAGAGCTGTCTGACTGTGAACTGATGTTTTAAAGATTTTCAAAAGGGAGTCTTGCTTCACAATGTACATTTTTTACATCTGAAGGGTAAAATCACATTTTCTAACCCTTAACCCATCTTTTTGAATAGAACATTTTTTGTTGTCAAATATAGTGTAGGTGGTCAGCTCAGCAAGGAAAATTTTCAATAGTCTGCTGCTGTCTATAAATAAAATGGACAGGCTCTTTAAGTTTCTGCTGGCAATGTGTATGGATAAAGAATTATTTACAAAAGGGCAAACTCCCCTCTGCATAAGACAAAAAAAAAGTTGTATAGGCTACTTCCCATTTTCTGAGTCATAACCAAAGAGTTGTAAAAGTACCCCAATAAATTTAAAGAGAAATGTAAGATGTTTGTGCGTGTTCTTTATTTTGACATCCACAGTATGTTTTACAGAAACCAGCAGCTTAAATATTTTGTTTCAAATGTCTCAATATATTTTGTTACAGCTTATTCATTTGAGGCCTGGGCACTCAGAAGTGGTCCCTCTATTAAGCCATACTCCCTGTAGGATCATATGTAGTCTATCTTTACAGATACATGCATTATTTTAGTTAAAAATAAGTTTTATTCCCATCATTGCCATTGTATGTAGGTGTTTAAATCCTCCTGCCGGGCTAGGGGCCACGTCACATCCCTCGTGCTCAATACGCATGCGCGTCGAATGAGGCAACCTTACATATACCAGCCTTGGGTTTTCCAGGCCTTAGCAAACTGCTCCTGTGGTCAAGGCCATTCTAACGGTATAAGTGGAGGCAACTTCTACATATACAACTTTCTTCAAGGCAATGCCGACAGACCCTTATAATCCGCAGTAAATAACTTGAAATGAGGGTGTCTTGGACAATAGAGTTGTATATTCTGGATTTCCAGCAACTTCTACATATACAACTTTCTTCAAGGCAATGCCGACAGACCCTTATAATCCGCAGTAAATAACTTGAAATGAGGGTGTCTTGGACAATAGAGTTGTATATTCTGGATTTTCAGCGTGTTTTCTTGGCGTTGAACTTGCCTGACACCCAATAGAATTTCGTGTGCAACCAATCAATGCTCATTTCTGAATTTTTGACATTTAAGCTATGACCACGTGGACAACAGACGAGTGCCGTTCAGTCAGTACCATACCACTCCTTAAGTGCCAGACAATGGCTTAATCCTCAAAGCATCCCGACTGTCTACATTGGTCTAGCCTCCACTATATACCAAGTGCAGTTAATGCTAACGTGGCAACAAACAAGTAATAAGTAGCTAACCACCGTAGTTAATCAGGGATTAGTGCACGTTTAAATTTAACTGCATTCGTTGCTTACATATAATTTGAAAAGAAAATCCTTGGTTTATGTCTCACAGTCAAGTGAATTCATAATTGTTTAGTACGGTTATAGGAACAAGGGGTGCACGTTGTTCACAAGTAGGGAAGTGAAATGAGTAAAATAAGTCATTATTTTGTACCGGTGCGTAATAAAAGAAATCATGACGATGTTTTTGAAGTATCTCATAAACCTGCCAACTGTGAATAAACTGAATCTGAAGAGTATGTCGCAAGTACCGGTAATTTTACTGCAATTCAGAGGAGAAACATTTCTGGCCATGATATGCCCGATTGTTCGACATTAACTCAGAAAAATGGCGTCTGGGAGAAGTGTGGGAGCTCCCGTGAGATTCAGTTAAAAAATTTCTGTGAGTACCCCCACCTTTTTAGTGAGAAAAAAAGCACTGGTTAGAGAGAATGCTTTTTGCTTTGAGGTAACTTTTCTTAGGCTGACCATGAGTCACAAATTTCATGGAGAGTCTGTGATTAAAAATGTGTCCAAGCTGAAAAATATTAAATGTCTGCTATTCTTTTTTTGAAAAATGTTCCCACTTAAAATGCTCCCAGAACAACATTCTTGCCATGAATTAAATTCTTCTCTTCACTGTCCCTGAATTTGTGAATGGTGCAGTAGCGATTACCATCTCAGCTATTAATTAATTATTTAAAAATATTTCCTGTTCTAGTTTAGCGTTGTGGTTTTAAGGAAGATTCAAACAAAACTTAAATCTAATCAATGTTATACTGTATTCAGTATATAATAATATGTATGTATGTATTTTACAATAGTCGGCCGTGGTGGTCTAGGGGTAGCGTGTCTGCCTCTAGATCCGCAGGTCGCGGGATCAAACCCGGCCGTGGTCGATGGATTTTTCCGGACGTAAAAAACCGGGCATGGAGCCCTCCGGGAGGGACTTTAAGCTAGGGGGCTCGTGTCATAGATTTACGGCACACGTTAAAGAACTCCAAGCCTAAATTAGAGCCTCTGGATAAAATTTCCCGGCCTTTCACGTCCAAGTAATACCTTAGTTTCCTGGGAGGTTGTGAGGCGATGGGCTTACCACCCTCTCTCGGAAAATAAGCGTAACAAAATTCACATAGATATCAGAAACCTCCAATTGGAGGCCCTTCGCCCCGACACTGGGGATATAGGACAGAGTCAGTCAGTCATGTATTTTACAATAAGAAAACATGTATAGTTAATTAAGAAAAATAATTAAATACATGCCAAGTTAAATAAAGAAATACAAAAATAAAAATATACATTACATATCAAGTATAATGATCATGCACTTCTAACTAAACAGCTACAAGTTAAAATAATTGATTATATAGCTTCAACAGAAATAAAAGAGCAAAGAGACTCATATTAATCAAAGTGGCTACATGGAATCTAAATGACACATTTTAACTTTCTTTTGAAGGTTCCTAAGGAAGGACAGGCCATGAAAACCTCTGCAGGAAGTTCATGCTGTATGGTTTTAATTTTGAACTCATGATCATTTCTTCCATAATAAGTTGGTTTTTCTAAACGTGTTGTAATATCAGCCCTTGCTTTTTGTCCTGTATATGCCCTGTACAATGAACATAACCTGGCTTATAACTAATCAGAGATTGACTAACACACTATATACTTCACTTACCAATTATTTTGATAGTACGCGTTTCGCAGGTCCTTTGCGTGCATGGTCACCTACATGTCAACTACGGTGCTCGGAGGTTCTTCCTGTTCCCCTGGTGTCAGTTTTATGTACTTGGCTATCAGGTTATCTTCATTTGGAACTTCGAAGTTCATTAGTCTATTTTCGAACTTGCTCATGTAGATCTTCTCCCAAATCCATAATTCCCTAGGTGTCCTCACTGATTTTAGAAGCTGTCCATCCCGACTAATTTCATGTTCCTCTTCCCAATGATGTGCAGCTATCGCTGATTTCTCTATCTGTTGCAATCTAATGTTTCTGGAGTGTTCTTTAACCCTAATTTCCATATTTCTTTTTGTCTGTCCTATGTAAGTTTTTGGGCATTGTTGGCAATCTATTATATATATTCCTGGTCTTTTGTCCTGTGGTAGATCATTTTTGTACGTATTAACTATCAAGTTTTTTATGCTATATCTGTTGTGATTGGCTGTAGTGATCCCATACTCCTTGCAGATTTTTTGGAATTTGTGGTTAACCCCTGGTTGGTAATTTAGTTTTCTGTATTTTGATTTTTCCTTTGGTTTTCTAACGTGGTGATACATCTCTGTTGTTTTTGCTTCTTGAATTTCTTAATTGATTTATCCACTACATTCTTCTTGTATCCATTTTCCCTTGCTGTGTTTACAATGTGGTTGTACTCTTTCCTATATTCTTCCTCTTTAAGTGGTACTTGTGTTAATCTGAACGTCAAACTATTTATTATTGCATGTTTATGTGGCCTAGGGTTGAATCCATCCGCTTTGATATAATTATCTGTGTGTGTCTCTTTCCTGTAAATCCCAAATTCAATGTTTTCACCTGCCCTTGTTAATTTTAAATCCAGAAAATTTAATGTATTCTTGTTTTCTATTTCTAGAGTGAACTGAATTTTGGGATCCTGTAAATTCAATAACTTCAAAGCATCTTGGATGTGTTTCTCTTTAACCACTGCGAATACATCATCCACATATCTCACCCACTTCTTAAACATGTGTGGGAATGCCTTCGTTATGTAGGTTTCAAAATGTCCCATAAAAATATTAGCTAGAAAAGGTGACAGTGGGCTTCCCATTGCTATACCTGACATTTGCTGAAAAAATCTCTCGTTGAACCTGAAATATGTTTGGTCTAAGCATAGTTTGGTGAGGTGTAAATATTCTTCTACTGTTTTCTCATCTAGTCCCTTTGAGTTATGCCAATTTTTTAAATATGTTATGAGTAGAGCCAGGATTTCCATGCAAATGCATGTTTTTATATACTTTGGTTACCCTTCTCAAACTTTGTAGTTACTCATTACATGACTTAAGGATTCCAAATAACCATATTTTTTCCGTGCATGTTTGCATATTTCGGCCTTTTTATGGCAAAATTCATGCATAATGCATGTTTTGGATTTTTGTTGTTTAATGTAGCATATTCAGACGTTTTTAATGCATATAAACCCTCATTTTCTGGTTTTAGTGCATAATATCAAGTTACCATGCATAACTGTGCATATTATGAATGTGCCTCCCTAAAATCTCGGCTTTTCAAAGAAACATAAAAAATGATGTATTGTATTACCATTGTTATTTGATTGACTTGGCAACAGAGTCTGCCATCTGCATGAATTTGAGAGTGCAAACTACTGTTTACCCTAAATAAACAGTGATATAATACACCAGGCTACAAAAGAAAATGCCGACCCCCACCACCTTCAATTGAAAGAAAACTGCTTGAATTTGTCTGTCACTAGCCATTGTTGAAGACGTTGAATTATCTTTAGAATCGTGTTGTGGAGAAATGGGTATGACAGTTAGGGAAATACCTAAGAAGTTACTTAGTTCAAATCCTGATCTTAAATTTCTGAAAACAGTGAAAGACGTATTATGTGTGAAAAAATTTAAAAGACATGGAATTCGATCTCACCCTCAGTCAAATTTCTTCTCTTAAGTATGCACCTCTTACTTCTTGTGAAGTAGAAATATCCTTTTCTGCGTTCAAGAATGTCCTAACTGATAAACACACGAGTTTAAGTGAGGAGAATTTGGAAAAGCTCGTATATTGTTTAAATTGAAATATATTGCAGTACAGTGCGCATTTTTCATAGTGCATGTTTCGCCCTTCATTGTGCATATTTGGAGATACGATAGTGCATGAATGCATGCATGTTTTTAAGTTTGATAGTGCATGAAAATCCGGGCTTTAGTTATGAGCTTGTCCTTTGGGATACTCGTGAATAGTGCCTTGACATCAAAGGACACTAACCTGTCGTTATCCTCTAATTTGAGATCCTCCAATAATCCAATAAGCTCTAATGAGTTTTTTTATACTGTGGCTGTCTGCCTGTCCCAGTTCTTTAAATTTTCTGTTTAACCATTTGGCTAGTGCATACGTTGGTGTGTTAATATTATTAATTATGGGCCTCAATGCGTTTCCAGGTTTGTGTATTTTAGGCAATCCAATTTTTCCTAGGTTTGGGTTTGGTGTTTTAAGATCCTTTTTTCTTTTTCTGGTATCACTTTGCTGTTTTTAATTACTTCATTTACTGTTTTGATGTTACTATTTAGGGGATTTATTTTCAATTCAGTGAATTCTTTTTCTTTAGTAAGTTTTCCATTCTATTTTCATAGTCCTGTTGGTCTAGAATGACTATTTTATTTCCCTTATCAGCTTTTTTGTACATAGGTTGTAACTTTAATTGTGGCAACTATTTATTTATTACTAGTTTAGAAGTGACACACCTATGAAACTTCTACAGTCCTTCAATGTAGTACCCAGCATTGTCTACAACTCATTGCCAGCGATCTGGAAGTTGTTGTATCCCTGTAGTAGCCCCTGTTCTGTTGATGTTTCTGACGGACCGCCCTACTGCCTGCAGAATCTCGGGAACAGTCTGGAATCGGATGTCACGAAGGGGTTCCTTCAGCTTAGGGATTAAATCGTAATCACAGGAGCTTAATTCCGGTGAATGTGGTGGATGGAAAAGCACTTCCCACCCCCAGCGATGGTACAGGTCAGCTACAGGGTGTGGCGTGTGCGCCCGAGCATTATCCTGCAAAATGATTGGAGGGTTCTCTAAAAAAATGTGGACTCTTCCTTCGCAGCACTGGTCTCAGGTTATTCTCCAAAAAATGACGGAAATACTGCGCATTAACATTCTGTCTTTGCGGGATGGCATGCGTTAGAATGACCATCATTTTGACATTTGAAGGGGTACGACGCAACACTGTTTTGTGTGGTGACCCTGTGTTCCATGCGGTCATGCCCCTCGTTGAAGGTTCTAACCCATCTCGCCACAGTCTTGTATAGCAATACCGTCTCCCGACATTCTTCCACAAGACCTTCATGACATTGTCGTGCTATTTTCAGCCAAGTTCGCTGTTCCTGCTTTTTAAACATGGCGAAACACAACACAACACAACAGCTTAGAGCGGTAACTCACAGGAGGCTAACTTTCTCTCTCCAAAGCTCATGCGCTTTGAGACGTGCGGACGAGTCCATTTAATGTGAGGTAGGTCAGACCCATAATAACATGTGACATAAGTTACAACAATAAACTCCATCTGGTCTCGCTTGCACAGCAGTGTTGCCACAATTAAAGTTACAGCCCACGTATATTACTCCTTTGTTATTTAGTGACCTAATTACTTCTTTGTTTGTTTTTGGCTGCATGTTTCCTGACCTCTGGATTTGTTCTATAACTTCTTCACATTTCCTCCTTGCTATTATTTTATCTGTATGATCTAAGTCTTCTATTGCTATTTCTACATCTGCTATATAATCTTCTATTTTGTTAGAAAAGCTTATGCATGTTTTCAACCCTTTGTTTAATATCTTCATTTCCTCCCGGTTAAATGTTGCTTTGGATAGGTTAACCACATTTTGTCCTGTTACATTGTCATTCGCTCCTCCCGTGTTGGTTTCAGTGTTTGGGCCTAGATCTGTTTCCAAGGGTTTTTTGGTTATGTTTCGTGTTCCCCGTTTTTCCGTCTTTGAGGTTATGTGGGTTTTACCCTTATTCGCATTCTCTTTCAATTTCTGCAACTTTTTTTTCTGGATGTTTATTTTTTTCTTTACCTGAACGCTGATATATTCGTACATTCTATGTTCTAAATCTTCCCATGTGATACTTCCCAATGCTTGTGCGAGTTTCATACGTTTACCATATATCTCAAGATCTAAATCGCTCAGTTGTCAGTAATGTTTGCTTCTCTCTGTTTGAATTACTGTCTTTTCAGCCGCCTTTTGCTCTGTGCTGTTGTTGCAATCTTTAACTGTTTTTCTAACGAACTTCAGGCATACTTTGTTCTTTAAGCATAAATTCAGGAATTTATGTCGACTGCTGTTTGCCTATTTTTTTCTTTAAGTTTTACGTACCTTTTAATGTCTTTCTTTAACCCATTGTATTGTGTGTTGAATGTTTCGTATTCCTCTTTTGAGTTTTGTTTCGTAGCGGTATCCATGTTTTATCCTTAACCTCCTAGCTACCTCGTGGTTTGTTCCCAGACTTGTATGTCGAATCAATATAACAAATGCAAATTATTGCTGGTGGAACTCACACAGTGAAGTGAAATCATATAACTAATCAGAGATTGACTAACACACTATATACTTCACTTACCAATTATATTGGTAGTACGCGTTTTGCAGGTCCTTTGCCTGCATGGTCACCTACATGTCAACTACGATGCTCGGAGGTTCTTCCTGTTCCCCTGGTGTCGGTTTTATGTACTTGGCTATCAGGTTATCTTCATTCGGAACTTCGAAGTTCATTAGTCTATTTTCGAACTTTCTCATGTAGATCTTCTCCCAAATCCATAATTCCCTAGGTGTCCTCACTGATTTTAGAAGCTGTGCATCCCCTACTGATTTCATGTTCCTCTTCCCAATGATATGCAGCTATCGCTGATTTCTCTATCTGTTGCAATCTATGTTTCTGAAGTTTTCTTTAACCCTAATTTCCATATTTCTTTTTGTCTGTCCTATGTAAGTTTTTGGGCATTGTTGGCAATCTATTTTATATATTCCTGGTCTTTTGTCCTGTGGTAGATCATTTTTGTACTTATTAACTATCAAGTTTTTTATGCTATATCTGTTGTGATTGGCTGTAGTGATCCCATACTCTTTGAAGCTTTTTTGGAATTTGTGGTTAACCCCTGGATGGTAATTTAGTTTTCTGTATTTTGATTTTTCCTTTTGGTTTTCTAACGTGGTGATACATCTCTGTTGTTTTTGCTTCTTGAATTTCTTAATTGATTTATCCACTACATTCTTCTTGTATCCATTTTCCCTTGCTGTGTTTACAATGTGGTGGTACTCTTTCCTATATTCTTCCTCTTTAAGTGGTACTTGTGTTAATCTGAACGTCAAACTATTTATTATTGCATGTTTATGTGGCCTAGGGTTGAATCCATCCGCTTTGATATAATTATCTGTGTGTGTCTCTTTCCTGTAAATCCCAAATTCAATGTTTTCACCTGCCCTTGTTAATTTTAAATCCAGAAAATTTAATGTATTCTTGTTTTCTCTTGGTTAAAGAGAAACACATCCAAGATGCTTTGAAATTATTGAATTTACAGGAACCTAAAATTCAGTTCACTCTGTGCGTCGGTTTTCTGTACACACTACGTCCCAAGGTGCCGTTGGTCTTACGACTGATGAGAACGTCCAGGAAAGGTAACCTGCCTTCTTTTTCCATCTCCATGGTGAACTGGATCTTTTTGTTCTGGCTATTCAGATGGTTCAAGAATTGTAGAAGGTCTTCTTCCCCATGGTTCCAAATCGCAAATGTATCATCGACATATCTGAGCCAAAGGTTGGGTTTCTTACTAGCTGTCCGCAATGCCTCTTCTTCAAACTTCTCCATATAGAAGTTAGCAATAACCGGGCTTAACGGGCTCCCCATGGCGACTCCTTCATGTTGGTCATAAAATTTGTTATCCCACCGAAAATAGGTAGTGTCAGCACCAGTCTATATAGTTGGGTAACCTTATCCGTAAAAAGTTTTTCAATGTGCAGAAGAGAGTCCTCTGCTGGCACCATGGTGAACAGTGATGTAACGTCAAAGCTGATTAATAAGTCCCCCGGGTCCAGTATGATGTCATTTATTTTCTGTATGAAATGCGTAGAGTCCCTTACGAAGCTCACGAGCCTGATCGTATGAAGGTAGAAATCAAACATCTTAATAATGCCCTCATAGCAAATGGCTGTACAGTATGAAAGATATAAGAAGAGCGAATCAGAAAAACAAAAAACAAGCTCCAACAAAAGAGACCTACAGTTGATAAGGCGTTCCTTCCTTATGTGAAGAATGTAACGGATCGCATTGGAAAATTGTTGGATAAACACAACATCAAGGCCATATATAAACCAACAAGAAAAATTAAGGAGATCCTAAGGTCGGTCAAGGACCAGTTAGAGCCATTATCCACATGCGGTGTGTACCAGATACCGTGTTCCTGTGGCAAATCTTATATTGCTACTACGAAGAGACACATCTCGACCGGTTTAAAAGAACATAGGACCTATTGGCGCCAGGGGCATGTGGAGAAGTCAGCTGTGGCCGAACACGCGTTTACAGACGGTGATCAAGACATAGGTTTCCAGGAGACGAAAGTACTGGCTAGAACTTCACATTACCATGCCTGCCTTAACAGAGAAGCCATAAAAATTTTCAAGATTAGAAACAATTTCAATAGAAAAGAAGAGGGGCTAAAACTTCCAAAAGCTTGGTTTCCTGCCTTAAAATCACATATTAGACAAGAAGGAATACAACAGCCAGTGTCGAACGCCACCATTGGTGCAACGGTAGCAACCGCAACCAGCTAAGCCATGCCCACCGCGAGTATATAAGCAGCTTCGTTTCTCCAAGCAGTTCAGTCAGCGTCAAGAAGAAGTTCCCCACAGCGGGAGCGAAACGTCTGACGAGACTTGTTATTTTGCCTTTGGACCACGGCCCACAGCCCGGAAGATGCTTCAACACCAAGATTCCAGCCGTGAAAGCCTCAGATTAACTATTTGGTTAAGTGTTTCGGCAAATAGGACATGTTCTAATTCCAGCAAATCGATGAAATTAACCAGTCAGCGCAACAAACGTGAACTGCCTGCGCCCCCGGCGGTATTGTGTAGAACTTGTTTGCAAACTAGAAGTCTGCAATTGCAGCCATTTTCCTATCTCACATATTCTTCTTTTCCTAAGCAATGCAAATCCATCAAAATGACATGGGTAGGTACCTGTGTAGGTACTGTTCTTCCAAACGGATTAGTGTAACAAAAAACATTATAAGAACAGGACTCATTGACATACTGCAACGAAATGAAAATGCGAAGCGGTAACACAAAGGAGCCATACTTGTATACGCACCATTCACAAAGCCAAGTAATCTTCCTCAGTAGCTCAGCGTTAGTAAGCTAGACTGTGGTGCAAGAGGTCTCGAGTTCGATTCCCAGTATAGTAATTTTTTTTCTTTCATAATTATTTTAAATGATCGTAAACGATGTATGATTTTAATAGTTCAAGGCCTTTGTGTGAAAAATTTTACTACACAGGGTAAAGGAGATCTTACAACAGGATGTGAAATTTACAAAATTACAATAATAGGCCTAATTATAAATAGCTAAAGCATTAATGTTCGGCGGTTTTAAAGGTCGCCTTTAATAATATTATAACACTGAAATTAATTATTTAAAAATTTTGTAAATTATCTAATTTCTTGCCTCTGAAGTCTTCACATCGTATATTGTAAATTCTATTAGACCTGTGGTTTCATTTAGGTCTTTCTGTTATATACGATCTAGAGCAGTGGTCTCCAACTAGCTGTATTTTGTGCGTGTGCAAGCAGGCTTTCACTGTGTGACCCCTGTGCACCACGTGATGTCTGTTTGAACCAGGGTTCGGTCAGCACAGATGGGTCATCTATTTCACCAGCTTCCAAGCATTACGTTGGGTGTAGAATGTGTTCCAATAGGCTATGTAGGCGATCGACCCCTATATTTATGGTAACAAATATGGTTTGAGTGACTTTTATTCGGATTCAAACATTCAATCAGGATGAAATGGATTTATTAAATAAAGGGTTGAAAACGTGTATTAGCTTCTCTAACAGGATAGAAGATTATATAGCAGATATAGAGATAGCAATAGAAAACCTAAACCAAACAGATAAATTATCGCAAGGAAAAAATGTGGGGAAGTTATAGAGCAATTCAATAGGCCAGAAAACACACAATAAGTAATTGAGTCATTGAATAACAAAGAAGTAATAGGGCCTATACACAAAAGCTGATAAGGGCAATAAGATAGTGATTCTAGACAAACAAGACTATATGAATAGAATGGAAAATTTATTAGAAGGTGAGGAATTTACAGAATTGGATACAAACCCATTAAATAAAATGATCAAAACGGTAGAGGAAGGTATAAAAAACAGTAAATTGATACCGAGTAGAGAGAAGAGGAATCTCAAAACACACAACCAGAACCTAGGCAAGTTTGAAGGACTACCAAAGATACACAAGCCTGGTAATGCAATGAGGCCTATTATAAATAACATCAATACACCCACATATGCACTGGCCAAATGGCTTAACACAAAATTTCAAGATTTAGGACAAGTAGACAGCCATAGCATCAGAAATTCATTAGACCTAGTTGAAATATTACAAAATATTAATTAGAAGACAACGATAGACTAGTTTCCTTTGATGTTTAAAAGGCGTTATTCACCAGTATACCAAAAGACAAATTTCTAATATATTCAACAGAGTGGCTCAAATACAAGGGATTGGACGAAAAAACTATAGAAGAATACATATATCTAACCAAAATTTGCTAGACCAAAATTACTTCACTTTTAACGACAGATTTTTTCAACAAAAGACAGGAATAGCCATGGAAAGTCCATTATCGCCGTTTCTAGCAAATGTCTTTATGGGACACTTAGAAACACACATGACCAGTGCATTCCCACACATATTCAGGAAATGGGTTAGGTATGTGGAAGATATCTTCGCTGTGGTAAAAGAAAAACACATCCAAGATTCATTAAAACTATTAAACTTACAGCAACCAGAGATTCAATTCACTTTGGAAATAGAAGACAAGAATGTACTCAATTTTTTGGATTTTAAATGCACCAGGACAGAAGAAAATATTGAATTTGGGATCTTTAGAAAAGACACACACACGGACAACTACATAAAAGCGTATGGATACAACCCTAGGCCACACAAGCATGCAATACTTAACAGCTTAACATATAGACTGATAAAGGTACCACTTAATGAGGAAGAGTATAAAAAGAATACAATCACATTGTAAACACAGCAAGGAAGAATGGATATAGCAAAAGTTTAGTAGATAAATTAATCAGTAAATTCCAGAAACAAAAACAGCTCGAAAGTATCACTACATTACAGAACCAGAAGGACAAATCAAAATACAGGAAATTTAATTACCACCCAGGATTAAACCACTAGTTCCAGAAGATCTTCAATGAACATGGGATTACATTAGCCAATCAAAACAAATACAGCATAAAGAACATTATAATTAATAAGCATAAAAATCACATACCTCAGAACAAAAAACCTGGAATATACAAAATAGACTGTAAGGAGTGCAACAAGGTATACATAGGACAGACCAGAAGGAACATAGATATCAGGGTGAATGAACATTTTAGGAACATTAGACTAGAACAAATAGAAAAATCGGTGATAGTTGCACATCACTGGGAGGAGAAGCATGAAATTAATAGAGATGCACAATTATTAAAGTCTGTAAGATCACCTAAAGAACTCTGGATTTGGGAAAGGATTTACATGAAAAAATATGAAAAAAAAATTCTTGAATTTTGATATTCCGAAAGAAGACAACCTAATAGCCAAGTAATTAAACCGACACCAGGGGAACAGGGAGAACCTCCAAACATCGAAGTTCCCAGAGTTGACATGTAGTTGAAGATACAGGCGAATGGCCTGTGAAACGCGTTCTACCAAATGATTGGTAAGTGAAGTTCAAGTATGTTAATCAACTCATATTAATAAAATATTTAATGATTTATGTATAGCGTAGAGCTTTATCACTGGTACTCACTACTAAATTGCGGTATTTTGTTACCTGTTGGAGCGCTTTTAACCGCATGGAGCGGCCATCTTCAGCAACATGGACAAAACTCAAGAATAAAATATTATTTGCGTTGTTACAAACATCATGACTTCACGAATGTTCTTTGTAAAAAACATAAGTAAATGATAACAAATGTAAAAATAGTATTAGCATATTTCACCTAAACACACGAAGCCTGAGAAACAAACAATCTAATAGGGAAGTATTGTTAAAAAATTCTGGCACAGAGATAGATATAATGTGTTTCACAGAACACTGGTTGTCTGAAGATGAAATCGACTATTACTGTTATCCAAATTATTCTCTTATTAGTAAATTTTGCAGAAAAAATATGGGGGTTCATGCATTTACGTGAAATCTCGTATTAAATCACTTTTGATAAACAAATTTGAGTCTTTAAATGTAGAAGAACATTTCGAATGCAGTGTGGTTAATCTCGTCTATTACAAAATTATCATAATATGTATTTATAGAAATCCAAGTAGTAATTTTAAGACTTTTTTTTCATAATCTCAAAATAATTTTGGGTAATGTGCAAAAACCAAAATGCAAATTATACTTGTGGGAGACTTGAATATAGATTTTTTAAAAGATAACCATGACAAGAGAGAACTATAAAATCTCTTATATGAATTTGGTATGCAAGCTCAGATAAATGAGCCAACCAGAGGTAGATTTTCGTCTCAAACTGCTATCGATCAGATCTTTCTAAATTCAAATTCGCACTCTTCGATTGGTGTATTTGAAACAAAGCTTATCAGATCATTTCTGAAAACTGTTGATACTAGATAATATATTAAATAAATGTAATGTCAACATTAAAACTAATGAGATGCTTTATAAAAATATTACAATAATTAATGAAGAAACTATAAATTATTTTAACTATCTTCTCTCTAAGGAAGATTGGAACAAAATTTACGAGCAAACTGAAACTCTGTCACTTATTGTTTATTGTGAAACTTTTTATACTCTGTCAGTTATTGTTACAACATTGCATTTCCAATTAAAATAATTAATATATAAAAAAAAGAATGAGTTGTTAATAGATGGATTACAAGAGGTATCTGCAAATCATACGAAAGTCCCTTAGCAGATTTGTCAAAACCAATAATGCATCCCCTGAATTTATAAACTATTTTCAAAATTATAAAAAATGTACAATACAGTTGTCAGAGAAGCTAAAAAAATGTACAATAGTAAAGTTGTTCTAGAATCTATGAATAAATCCAAAAGAATATGGGACGTAATTAAAAATGAGTTAAATAAAAGCAATCCAATAAAAATTGATAAAACAAATATTATAAAACTTAACGGTCAGCTCGTGTCTGGACCAAGAGAAATTGCTAATGCATTTAATGATTCTTTTGTTTATGTTGCCAAAAGGCTGAAGAGTCGTCCTAAAATAGGAAATAGTGTAACTTCAAGAAATAGCCAAAATCTTGCTGCATCAATTATTTTCATGCCCATTAATGAAGGCGAAGTCTCGAACATAATCAAGGGTCTAAAAAATAAAAAGTCAAGTGGATTTGACGAAATTTCTAGTTTTATAACTGTTGGAGCAAGCTACCTGTTTTACCAGCATTTTATACATGTCTAGTTAGTCTTTCTGTTCAAACTCTCCGCTAAATCTATTTTCACTTATTCAGCGGTTATAGCGGATTGATACGTGTTCTTAGCGCTCTTTCTCCGGTCATATTTCCGGCAGGTGCATATTTGAGAGGCCTCGTGACTATATTCGGCGTCACGCCAGTTCAGTCAGCGTCTAGCATTCACATAAAGCAGTCGTGTGAATCCCTTCTCTTCAATTCGCGCCTTTTCAAGACAATAGTAGCAGTGGCTTTTGCTCTTAAATCGCGAATTAGTACAAAATACTTCAAGATACAAGTATTGTCGTGTGCGAGTAATTAAATTACACTAATTACAGTAATTTCAATAGTCTCGGCTTCATAGATCCGTCTTGAAGCTCGTATATAGTTCGAGAGCATTGTGCAATCACACGCGTTCACATTGAATCAGCTATACAGCGTAATTATTCTCAAGATATCAGTGTTAAATCATCTTAAACGGAATACAGCAATTATTCCGAGTGTTTTGATATAAGAATCAGTACTGGCATAAATAAAGAACATTTATTGCCACGTGGCCGAAAGTACGCGCCAAATCTCATTACATTGGTTATTGCAAGGGTTGCAATCTTATTTCAGCTTATTTGTTATTCAGTTTATCAACCAGTTTATTTCAGTGCAATTATTTAATCATTCGTGTGAATAAAAGAGTTCCATAGTTTTGTTACATGTATAAGGTTTATTCCCATTTGCATCCGTGGATCCCTGTATCCAACGACCTCGAAAAGTCCATCTAGCTCTCCTTTTGTTATTATTGCTAAGGCAATAATTGGTCCTCCTACCAGTGATTCTATTTTACATTCTACCTTAATTGTACTCCTATTGGTCCGGTTCCTATGCCGTTACCTCACATTTAATGGTCCTATACCGGTGCCGGATGTAATTTGGATAAATCTTGAACTCTTACACATATACGGTTTCTTCTCGGTATCGCTCTACCATCGTAACGGATTTCAGAATCCAAGCATCTTCACGGGTCCGCCCAATAGATCATATATCAACCGCGTTCGGACAACAAAGCATTCCAGCAACCCTGAATTCATGGTCCAGGTTGTTATCAAGTTGGCAGTGCCCAGAAACTCCAATTAGCAGTGGCAACTACGTCTACAAGTTCACCAAGGCTGCAGTGTGCAGTGCTTTAAGCTATCATCCAGCAGGCGGTGACTAGATCAGCAAGATTCTTCAGCAGCGAAGAATAACATCATTCAACATCTACAAGTGTTTCATTCTACATCCGAAATGGAACAAGATTTGAAGGTACTTACTAAAAAACGAAATTTTATCAGACGAAAATTCACGTACATTCAGAAGTACTGTGACAGCATTCCAGAAGAAGTTAATGTGTTTCAATTGAAAGTTGAGTTTGACAATCTTAATGAGCTTTGGAACAAATTTGAAGGTGTACAAAATCAAATTGAATCTCTCATCGAAGCTGAAGATGAAATAGATTTTCATATGCAATACTATGAAGAAATAAGAAGTAGTTATCGAGTGTTGAACGCTAAACTCAGTGAACTTATATTTCTACACGAGCAGCCAGTACACAGTTTAGGCTCTCATCACAGTGATACATCACATCACACTTCGCATTCCTGCAATGTGCAGAGCAAAGTCATACCTCTTCCTACCTTCTCTGGCGATGTGACCAATTTCAAACATTTCTACGACACATTCAACAGTCTCGTAGTAAACAATGAATCGCTAGACCCAATTCAGAAATATCATTACCTCCTAGCGGCGCTTAAGGAGCAAGCGCACGTGCTAATTCAAAATCTGCCAGTTACCAGTGACAATTTCCCAGTAGCATGGAAATTGATTTGTGATCGCTACAATAACACAAGATTGATAGCCACATCACATGTGCAGCAACTGTTATCATTGCCAACAATGAGAACAGACAGTGTAACAGAACTGAGGAGCCGTCTTAACAGTTTTCAGAGCAACCTAAACGCAGTAGAAGCTCTATCTTTAGAAGTTCCGCTACATGAAGTTCTCCTAACGCAGCTTCTGTTAAATAATCTTACAGACAGCACGCGCCAAGAATTTGAGAGTAAAATCAACTCACAGCATTTTACGTCTCTACAAGAGCTCATAACTGTCCTAGAATCTAAAGCACATTCTTTAGAGATTCTAGCGACTTCCAGCAACATGTCCAGCCCATCACCTACAAGAATGGTTGAGCTGCGATCAAATCAAAACACTGTCCATGAATCGCGACAGTCGTATGCAGGTGCAAACAGCCTATCTTGTGCCTATTGTCAAGAAAATCACAAGCTGTACCATTGTGAGGAATTTCGACAGCTTCCAGTCAACGAACGATGGAATTTCAAATCTCAGCACCTGTGTGTAAACTGCTTCTCATCGAATCATCAGGTACACCAGTGCAATTTAGAATCATTTTGTAAGTGTGGCAATTAAGTACATAGTCAACTCTTGCATAATGACATGAATAGGGTTTCTTCCCCGAATGATTCTCTCTCTACGACAGACGAAGAAACACAGATGCATTCCTTTGTGGTAACGAGTAAATCTTCACAACGGCAAGTCTGTCTTCAGTGTAAACAAAGACATGCTTTACACAAATGCAACAAATTTCGCAAACTTACAATACAACAGCGTTGGAGCGTTGTACGATCCAAGAAACTGTGCTTTAATTGCTTCTCATCTGAACATAAAGTACAACAGTGTGCACTACCTTCTTATTGCAAGTGTAATTCAACACACAGCAAGGTCAATCTCCATCCTACGCATTCACATGCTTTGATATCAGCCGAAGTAAACAGAATACTTCACATCTAAGCAATTCTAAACCAGTTAGAATTCGCAACAACTCAAGTACGGCATCTCTTCACAAGCAGAGCCAACGCGTCGAGAGAAACAGACCCAAGGCAGCGGTCAAACCATTTCGCAACAACTACGCTTCCTGCAAGAATAGGAACGGACAGTTGAATACATCCCATCACAATGAATCTTTCAGCAAACATGAAAGGTTTAGTACAAGTGACAGTGGAAAGGCAAAGTGTAAAGTAGATCCATTCTACAGAGCCTTACGTTGTCAAAACAACACCCAGTAGTGTTTGTCTTCATCAAGTTAGAGAAAGGTTATTTTATCAAGACATCATACGAATCAGCCAATGCATTCAACACATTACATTGCAATGTGTGTAAAAAGGAAACTAGCAAGAACTGTCCTTTTACAAATTACATTCAATTGGTGAAAAGGGTCTTTCTCCCTTATTTCAAAATCCAGTGATAGTAACATAACATCATCAGCTGTGCCCTGATTGATACAGAAATCATCATGCATTTCTTTAATAAGCTTCTACAGCTTAGCATCTCTACAAATTATAATTCAACAAGCATCATGATTTTCTTCACTACATGTTTTATTGCTCCAGCTGTTATGTACAAGTCGAAGCTTCTTCACTTATGGATACTTACAGAACCTTCTTGGAGTCCAGCCATCTCATTCGCATAGACCTTCACAGCCTAACGTGTGTTGCCAGTCTAGTAGTGTAGAGTCAGTGCTTTTCATTGTTATATACAAAAGTGTATTTTAGTCATTATAGCTTGCTCTTTATTTCTTTTTCTTAAAGCCTTATGCTTTAACGGGGGGAGTATATGTTGGAGCAAGCTACCTGTTTTACTAGACTGTTTTACATGTCTAGTTAGTCTTTCTGTTCAAACTCTCCGCTAAATCTATTTTCACTTATTCAGCGGTTATAGCGGATTGATACGTGTTCTTAGCGCTCTTTCTCCGGTCATATTTCCGGCAGGTGCATATTTGAGAGGCCTCGTGACTATATTCGGCGTCACGCCAGTTCAGTCAGCGTCTAGCATTCACATAAAGCAGTTGTGTGAATCGCTTCTCTTCAATTCGCGCCTTTTCAAGACAATAGTAGCAGTGGCTTTTGCTCTTAAATCGCGAATTAGTACAAAATACTTCAAGATACAAGTATTGTCGTGTGCGAGTAATTAAATTACACTAATTACAGTAATTTCAATAGTCTCGGCTTCATAGATCCGTCTTGAAGCTCGTATATAGTTCGAGAGCATTGTGCAATCACACGCGTTCACATTGAATCAGCTATACAGCGTAATTATTCTCAAGATATCAGTGTTAAATCATCTTAAACGGAATACAGCAATTATTCCGAGTGTTTTGATATAAGAATCAGTACTGGCATAAATAAAGAACATTTATTGCCACGTGGCCGAAAGTACGCGCCAAATCTCATTACATTGGTTATTGCAAGGGTTGCAATCTTATTTCAGCTTATTTGTTATTCAGTTTATCAACCAGTTTATTTCAGTGCAATTATTTAATCATTCGTGTGAATAAAAGAGTTCCATAGTTTTGTTACATGTATAAGGTTTATTCCCATTTGCATCCGTGGATCCCTGTATCCAACGACCTCGATAAGTCCATCTAGCTCTCCTCCTTTTGTTATTATTGCTAAGGCAATAATTGGTCCTCCTACCAGTGATTCTATTTTACATTCTACCTTAATTGTACTCCTATTGGTCCGGTTCCTATGCCGTTACCTCACAATAACTAAAAGATGTTACGCATATTTACTAAATAAATTTAATAAATTTATCGCTTTCTACTGGTCAAGTTCCCGAAAACCTAAAAAATTGCTAAAATAAAAGGCGCTAAGAATGAATTAGGAAACTATCGTCCTATAGCAATACTCTCCACATTTTCAGAAATTCCAGAGCTGTTTATAACAGATTAATTACCTTTTTAATAGATACGAAATTTTAACGAATAGTCAAAATGGTTACTGTAATGGTAAATCCACTGATACAGCATTGGAACAATTTTTAGAAGAAATATACAGAAAATTAGAAGGTAAGAAAGTTTGCATTGGCTTATTCTTGGATTATCTAAAGCCTTTGATTTAGTAAATCATGACTTTTGTTATCAAAATTAAATTCTTGTGGTATCAGGGGAAATGCAAATAAATGGTTTGAATCTTATTTTAAAAATAGAAAGCTGATAGTTAAATGGAATGACTTGGACACAACAAAGTAGGAATCAAAACCCATATATTCTCAAGTAAACGATGTTCATTGTAGTGTCCCACAGGGCTCCATATTAGGACCACTTTTATTCTTAATATATATAAATGATTTAGATAAAACTATCGAAAATTGTAATGATATCAAATTAACAATGATTGCTGATGATACAAATGTTTTAATTTCAGGAAGGGATATAAATGAAGTAAATCTAAATCTAGAGAAATTAAAAGAGAGATTCATACCCTGGTTTCTTGAAAATGGTCTTATTATAAATATCGATAAAACAGTTTCATTTGGTTTCCATCATAAAGTAAACAAAAGTTTCATTTTCCCTGATTTTATTTTAAATGATACGAAGATTTCTTACAAACATCACACAAAATTTTTAGGTGTATGGATTGATGAAAATTTAAATTTGAAAGTCCATGTAGATAACTTGACGAAACAACGTAGTAAACTTTGTTTTGCCTTTAAAACGTTAAAGAATTCGGTTCATATGAATGTTATTAGAACAGCGTATATTGCTTTTTTTCATTGCCTATTAAAACAGGGTATAATGTTTTGGGGGGGGATTGAAGATTTCCAATAGAGTTTTCAGAGTACAAAAAAGAGTAGTATGAATAATCTGTAATATTCCAAGATTCGAAAGCTGTAAACAATATTTCAAAAAGTTAAGCATCGTTCATTAATAAATTCAAAACAAATTCAGTAATACATTCTCATAATACAAGAGGAAAATCGAATTTAGCCTTAATCAGTCACAATACAAATTATTTGAAAATTCTCTCACATAATGGAATACAACTCTTCAATAAATTACCTACCAAAATTAAAGAAATTGAAAATTTTACCAAATTCAAGATTCAATTATGTGCTTTCCTATGTAATGAATCGTACTATTCTGTAGATGAATATTTGTGTTATTAGATGGGTAAATTGTATGTGTATTTATTATATTCATTAAGTTAAATTAAGCTATTAGAGTTGTATGATGTATCCCATATCATGCAATGATATAATGGATGAATAAAAGAATTGAATTGAATTGAAATAATAATGTAATAAAAAATTATATAGCAATCATCTGTTGATATGCCAATATGATTTTTGAATTTCAAAAGCCTAATGAGCGTGCCGACACTGAACTCAAGAGAGGCGGTATACCAGGCGGTGTGTGCACACTAACTGATTCTAGCTTGCAATGGGTAAGCTTGCACTTACTGCTGTACTCATTGTGCAATGAGTAGGTGGCCACTGATCTAGAGTATACTAATATTTGTTTTTATTAATATTATTGTTATTATATAATTTTATATAATACTAGTGTAAAAGGCCCGGCGTCGCCCGGGTTTTGTATTTTGTAATATGAAATTAACTTATGGAGGACTTTTGATGTTGAAACTCTAGGTCCTTATATAATATGTATGTGGAATTAGAAATTTGGAAGAACGACATATGACACTCAGACTATTCCCTCAGAAAACGCTAGATAATAGCTTTTTATGGCTCATAGAGGATGTCGAATGTTGCATTCCATTGCTTCTACACACCATGCCTGGGAGGAGTGCAAATAAGAAGAAAAAGAAATTCCGGTTACATAAGATTGTATTGTCTTGACAGAAAATTGTATTTCTCACTCTCATATTACCATACAACCATTCCAGGGCTGAAGCAAAAAAGAAATTCAATATCATTTTCATACTTTCCTTAACAAAAACCTGGGACATAATATACTGCGCGTGTAGGACTAAAAATGTTCCATCCCATTTTGTCTTCTTTTAGATGCTTAAGTTCTCTGATAAACATCCCTAGGTCTATTTCTCAACGAATACAAAGCCTACAGCTATGAGTGACGTATCAGTGGATAGGATTTGTTACTGACTTCCGATATAGCATACTCACTGGCACATACTTAAGTTGTCCCTGCAATACGACGCTTATTCTACATCAAAATGTGAAGTGAGAAAATGATATTTTCCATGTCGAGAAAGTTATGTGACTGCTTTATTTTCGTGGATTATATTCTTTAAGAATTATTTTCACAAATGTATTAATTACATCGATAGTATCAGAATTTGTTAAAGCCCAGTATTATAATATAGTTTCCAAAGCCCTATGTGAACACCGCAAACAATACTTTCGTTATGTAAACAATTGACAGCAGAACACTCTAACTGTGCCTCATTTCACATTTCCAACTTTTCCCGTGGATTTTCCAAAAATTTTCTTTCATACAAACCTTGTCCTGACAATTTCGAACACAAAAAAAAAAGAAATCAGCCAAATCGGTCGAGGCATTCTTAAGTGATGCGGCAACAACCCTTTTGTAAATTCATTTTTATTAATATAGATTGTTATTGTTGTTATTATTATTATTATATAATATCAGTCTTCAATGCATTCTGCATGTGCTTTGCTGCGTAAAAGAGAATCAAAATAAGACTGTATTGCAAACAAATTACAGTATGCTTACCTTTAGGCCTATATCCAATAGGAAATACACCTACATGAATTGAATGCTTTAACATATTGTAACTGTGATTTAATTTATCATTGTGCTTGTATGTGAACGTAAATTACAATACTGGTTTTATACCATAAATTAACAAACCCCTCAACTTCTTTGAGATCCATTTCAACTTAAATTATATTACTGCATAAATGTATTTCCTGAAATAAACTAGCAAAATGCTGAACTTCTTTGAGATCCATTTCTCTTCCTCGTATTAGTGGACAAAAAAAAAAAAAAATGATTCCGCAATGATGAATTACATTTTACAATGATGATGAAAATGATGATGAAAACTGTAAAGTAGGCCTACTATAAGTGCCACATCTTGAAAAAATCGTTCAGAGTCGCTGTTTTGTTAACAAACTGTCGAGTTTGTCAGCTAAAAGTTTTGCTTTTATGCAAATGATCGGCCCTGAAAGAGGGTTCCCAATGATCGCTGCTGCAAAAACCACTTAAAAACGGCTTGAAGCAATCCAAATACAGGGTGGCGCACGAAATGTCATACAGTTTAGATTGTTTATATAATTTTTAATATACAAAATATGTCATACAATTTTATATTAAAATACTCCCCTGAATGTGCATGATTAACGAGCATGCAGGACGTGTTCAATATGTCCACCTTGTTGGCGTTATCACCTCTTCGACACAAACCCTGATGTTTGTAACCACTCTACGACACAAGTCTTTTGACAGTCCCTGAAAGAAAGTTGTGATGGCCGCTCGCAGTTGCATTAGATTTTCAGGTTTATTGCGATAGACTGTCTCCTTCAAGTATCCCCAGAAGAAATAGTCACAGGGATTGATATCCGGGCTGTGTGGCGGCCATATTGAACCGCCCTGAAAACGTTCTGGATATCGATGGGACATTGCACGTAGTCCAAAATATTCATGCAGGAAATCAAGAACAATGTTTGCTGTATGAGGACGAGCTCCATCTTGCATGAACTATTGTGTCTCCATTGGTAGCCTTCTTGCATAGAGGTGCAGAAGAAAATTATTTTGTACCATGCCCATGTAGCGCGCACTGTTAATAGTGACGTTAAAAAAGAAAGGCCCAATGATTCCATGACTGGAAATCTCCGCGTAAAACAACACCGTCTTCACTTTCTATCCGAGTGTCAACCGGCTCTTGTCCGCCATGTTTCACAAATAATAACAATGTTAAATGTGCACAATGTGCAATGTTTCACAAATCGAATCGGGTGACCCCACGCATGCGCGGCATTGACAAGTGCTGCCTTCTAACGAACCATGCATGGACTAAGGCTAATCGTCATAAAATTTGAAAGTTCTAAACCCAAAATTAAACGTTTTATTACATATTTTCAGTGTATGACATTTCATGCGCCACCCTGTAATTGGCAATCCGGATAGTTGGAGTTTGGATAGTTGGAGTTCTAATGTAGTATGCATTTCATGACACATTTGACCGTTAGCAAGAGGTACATTTGACAACATTTTGGTGAACTTAGTTGTACAATAAATTTAATGAAAATATTTGACCGTGAGCAACACTCATTAGATTTAAAAGCCACATTCTTAGCTCGTGAAATATGAAATTTACAGTATGTATTTTCTGTTAATTTGTCTATCTGTTTTGTATTTTGTTGCAGATCATCACCTGTAGGAAATCTAATACTAACCCCTGGATGCGTTGCTCAGCCTAATTCAGATATTTGCTCAGAGGTATGTGACAAAACTTGGAATTGTTCTATATACATGCAACTTCTTAACTGTACAGTCGGTCAAATAAAAAACGTCGGGCGGTATTTGATTAAGTATCACGAACGAGCATATGCGCATGTGCAGGAAGACTTAAGGTTAGGTTCACACCTGCCTCTTGTCTCTCCATGTATTTTCTTGATTATTTAGTCAGTTTTGTTCCAAAACGAACATGTATAGAAGGCTGTGGCTATATGTCTCACATCCGCCATATTCTTGGTTGCAAATTCTTATTAATTAATAAATTCACAAGGAATATGATTATTCAAGGAGCATTTTTTAAAGATTTTATTTTATAATACCGGTACTTGTAGTGCAAAATCAATAACTTACGTTCAACTTCTGCCACCAATCTAGCATCGAAATACTCGGCCGGCCAGATCCACGATTCCTATGAAAACTTCCGGTCGCATTATAGTGAAATACCCACCTCTTTAAGAAATATGGAACCTTCTCGCTGCTTCAGAGGCCGAAAAATGCAGGTCAATTAATTACAGCCCTAACTACACTTTCTCTCAAGCTAGCATTTGTATGTGGTGCGATGACAAAGCAAAATGAATTATGACAAAACATTAAGTTGAATAACGTGTATTGCGCTTTCCGCATTTTTCATTTTTCCCTCGTTCATTTTTACCCTCCTGTCGCATGGCCTCATATGTTCCGAAAATGACCTGTATTTTATGTTTTTTATAGGAAACTTGTGAACTAATGCGTTAAAACTTTAATTTTAACTGCATACGAGTCCCAACGTTTTTTATTTGACCGACTGTACTAGGAAAACACAGAGAAGAATCTTGATATAAAAGATGGTCAAAAAACATATGACCTCATTGATTATTATTACACTGGTCAACATGTGTCACATAGTGTACAAATCAGGATTAATGCATTAATTTTAGTTTCACATCCACCAGTTTGCTATTCACGTTTTAAAATAATAGAAAATTAGTTGTGGTTGCAAAATGAAGTAATTGTTTAATGTCCTTTCACTAGTTTTTACTGGAAAACTAATAGTTCTGAGTTATTTCACGTTTTCAGTGTCATAAAAGAGGCAGTTGTTCAGCACTGTATCACATACACAAAGATATCTTAGAATCAATAGTCCCGAAATTAGACTCAGTTAAAAGTGTCTAACATAAGAAGAAATTTGTATCTGTTTAACTAAAACCTATCTGAAAATTAAAGTTCAGTATAACAGCTTGTGTTAAATTTACCAGTGAATTGTTTTTGTGATAGATGTAGATTATTCCTTGTACTAGAATAAATGCAGATATTAATGATATTGCAGTACCTTTAAGCTTTAATACTGCTAGTCTAATTAATTTTTGAAACATCCATATCGGTCCCAAATTTCCACTGATACGTTGTGTGGTGATTTTAACTTTTATCCACTGACTTGTAATATATTTTTTAAACACTTCTTTTTATTGGATTTGTATCAGTGGAAATTTGGGACCGATATGGTCCAACATTTTCTGAATGAGAGAAAGAGAATTTCGTCATTGTTAATCAGAATTGGATTTTTACGTTCATGCTATCAGAGAGGCGTTATTCCAAATTTTTTTAAATGGAATTTTACTCCTTTGACTAACAAAACCCATGATTTTAAGTACAAGCTACAATTAAATATGCTACGAGAGTGTATAAATGAGGCCTACTGCAACTTGAATAGAGCGAATGAAGAGGCGTATAGGGCGCATTTTCAGGTTATAAAAGTGACTAGTCATGAACAGCTATATCAAGTCATACAAAGACATCATCACCTGGTTTCTGAAAATTACAACATCTTAAGGGATAACATAAGCACGAAGTATAAAAAGTACGGGATTTGTTCCCAGAGGAATCCGGTTGATATGGCTTCAAACGATAGGATGGATGGATTTGTCAATCTCTCTAAAAAGGAAATCCCAACAAAAGTAGCGAGTATATTCCAGTATGGATTTAAATTTGCTCCAAAGAACAGTGAATGTAAGATGGAGGATTTGTTAGCATCTGCGATCAAAGGTTCTGGAATGATCGTGGATGGTGATGAAAAAAAGAGGTTTATACAAGAGGTGTCTTTAGCTATGGACGAGGTTAAAGAAAAAGAAAAAGGAATAAGTGGTGAAGGAGTGAAGATGAGAAAAAACATCGCGTATGCTAAGAAGTGGTTGAGTGAAAACGAAATACTGGTTGTAAAAAGTGATAAAGACTCTGTCACATACATCCAAAAAATGAAAGAATGTTTTAGACCCCCAGATTTCACAATTCTTGATAAGAACCCTATCATGAGTATAAGAAGGGAAGTGAACAAAGTGATCAACAGTAGTATAACAATTAGTGAGGATGTTAAAAAATGTCTGATCACCAACAAATCTGATCTACCACATTGTTTTGGCTTGCCTAAAACACATAAAGAGGGTGTGCCTTTGCGGCCTATAATCCCTATGTATAAAAATCCAGCATTTGGGTTGGCAAAACTTTTGGTGAAAAGATTGAGTGATATACAAAAGAGAACAAGATGGTCTATTGGCAACTCATTTGAAGCAAGAAACCTTCTAGAGAATATGGAGTACGGCAATGATTTATGTATGTTTAGTTTGGATGTGGTTTCGCTATATCCCAGCATACCTAGAGAACAAGCTAGTGAGTGTTTATTTAGGTGGCTTATCGAACAAGGAGTGGACTGTGTACTGGCCAACGAATATGATAGATGGTTCAGGGTGTGTTCTGAATATAATGTGTTTCAATTTGATGGCATTATTTACAAACAGAAAGAGGGCTTGGCTATGGGAAATCCAGTGTCGGGGTTCGTATCGGATGTATTCCTGTACTTCATGGAAAAACAGGTGATTGGGAAGAACTTTGACAACATATTGCTGTATATGCGTTACGTGGATGACATATTGGTAATAGCTAGGCAAGACATCTCTGACTCACTGCTAGAAGAATTCAACAGTTACCACAACAGGGTGAGGTTCACGATTGAGAAATCGGCAAACAACATTATCAACTTCTTGGACCTTAGAATTACCCTACAGCAACAGGGAATTTGTTTAGGCGTGTATAGAAAAACATCTAAAGGAGACATGTATATACACAGAAGATCAACACACCATCACAGAATCAAAAACAATTTATGGCGTAATTTTGCACACAGAGCCATTGGTCTATGTAATAATAACGAAGATCTAGAAAAGGAAAAGAAAGAAGTATTTAGATTAGCAGAAATAAATGGATACCATGACGAAACTCAATCTTCATGATCAGTACTGTGTAAGAAGTCACCTGAGGAAGACTCCAGGGGAGAGTTGAAACGTTGTGTGGTGATTTTAACTTTTATCCACTGACTTGTAATATATTTTTTAAACACTTTTTAATTAATTTTTCTAGTGTCCCATTAAGATATACAGAGTGTTAATGAATTACACCGAAATATTTTACCTGTGTATAGAGGAGACATAGACAAGCAACTGGCCGCCACTGCATTTGTTCATAACTCCAGTGTTAACAACAAAGTTCATTTGTTCCGCATTTTTTCAAATGTTAGAAGTCAGTGTCTGCCATGCCCTGGGAGATTTTCATGCTGTAACAGGAAAAATTGAATCCATAGAACAAAAATCTCCTAATAAAAGTTCCTTGTCTGTGTTCCCTCTATACACAGGTAAAATATTTCTGTGTGAACTTGCCTACAAATGTAGGCCTACAAACAATAATTTTCAAGAGGGAAGAAATGTTGAAAAAGGCGGGAACAATACTGCCAATCGGGAAGCCTTTGAAATCCCAATTGATAGGAGAATGGGCATAGCACAAAGGCAAAATAAATTGAATCACTGACCAAAATTAATTAAGTAAACACGAATTTAAAATAACTTACCAGACCGCAAACATCAGGTTTGCAAAGTAGGCACAAGGGGAGAAGAGAAAGACACAGAGGCCTTTATTATGGCGTGATGAAGCCAATTAGTAACGCTTTTACAAGGAAACCACTCGCAACTTAAATAAACAGAAAACCCTTTTAAGAATACTACCCAAGCAAAAGAAGACAGATTATGTAATTTCTACCAAGAATCTACTCAAAATGCACAACCAAAACAATCCAAGAAACTACTAGCTATCAAGCACAGTAAGGGAAGGGGGAGGGAATTCTACAATTACATAATTACAAAGCTAAAACACAAGAAATAGAAACAAAAAAACCTGTTGCAAACCTGAAAGATACTATGGGACTACATTATCCCCACAACGGAAGCACTAAGACTGAAGAAAACATATAGAAACTGAGAAAAGAAACGGAACTATGAAAACAGGTCTGAACAGAAGGAAACCATGTCACATTCTGATGCCAGAAAGGATAAACACTCGCGACTAAAGTCTATCTCATCGAACCTGATAGGAATTAAAAACAATTTCTCCTCTCCTCGCTCCACTGGCTACCGTCAGAGGGGAGGCTAGTACGGTCCATTCCAAAAACATTGATTCGACTACTACAAATAATCATACTAAAATATGAACATAAAATTATGTGTTACATAGGTACGGAAGTTGGAGTAATCAATAATGCAGTTATATTAGATGAAAAAAGAGATGGGATATTAATAATTAATAGCTAACATACTTTTTTAATTACCGAAGTCCATAGGGTCGGCACGATGTCGTCACTGTCATCGCCAACGTTAATGATTAATTCCTCTACAGTTTCTTCAGCTAGTCTGTCCAGTTCCCAGAATTTGGTTTCCTCCTTTTCAACGACGTGTCGCACACACTCGCTCCATCTCGTAGCTGTTACCTGCTCAATTCGTTCCTCGAGAAGTGTTTTTACCTCTGTCAATGTAAACCGTTTGTTGTTCCGTGCCACATGCCCCTTTATTTGGCTCTAAATAAGTTCAATGGGGTTCAACAAACAATGGTAAGGTGGAATTCTCAGAACTTCTCTTCCTGTATTGGCTACCATTTTGTCCACCTTATAACCAGAACATTCCTTTTTGAGAGAAGGAGGTATGAGATTGATTAACTCGGTCTTAATGTAAGTTTCGTCGAAAGTAATGTTTTTGCTGGTCAACCACTCCATAATACGGGGCCTGGTCCATGATATGTTGGGCACCTTTTCTATCTGAACGCTATGATATGACGCATTGTCCATAGCTATGACACAGTTTGGTTCGAGGTAGGGCAATATACTTTGTAACCATGCTTCAAATCTGGGGCCATCCATCTCTTCATGGTAGTCCTTGGTGGACTTCGACTATAAGACGTATTTTCCTTGTGGAACGAATCCCTCTCCCAATATGTAAGATAATTAGCCGTTTTCCTTTGCCGATAGGGCTATTAAGTCCTGTAGAGAGACCCGCGAGAAAAGCCTGTTTCTTTGACGTTACAGTTTCATCGACAAGGACCTTTTGCACCGTGTGCCCAGCATTTACCCAGGTTTTGTCTAAGTAATAAATTTTTCTCCCTTGGGCTCTGAATTTTCTAATTGTCCGCAAGTATTTCCTCCTCCATAGCACAATATCGTCCCTATCGACTACAAAACAGTTTCTGTTCTGTGATACATATTTAAATTGGAGTTTTCCCAGGAGCCTATGTAGCTTTGCACGAGAAAAAGAGGGCAGTTCATTATCAGCGTTTACCGCTGCAAGGATTTTATTTAAAGTTGGCAGCTCATTTCTGAAAAAAAAACTATGAATTTTTGCCCGAATTGCCGATTTCGTAAACTCGTCGTATTTTTCTTCCAGTTTGACAGTTTTACGAGTCTTTTTCGGACTTTTCAGTTCATTGTCATTCAACCTAGCTTCACGCCTGATTCTATAAACAGTTGCCTGTCCCACGCCGGTCTGTTTTCCCGTCATTTCTGCCAGCTCTTCAAGAGAACTTTCAGGATGTTGTTCCTTTAATGAATTAAATACATTTAAAATGCATCTTTTCTCCCCACTTGTCAACGCTTTAGCAGGTTTATGTTTTATTACAGGAGTTTCCGCCATTTTAGTTGTTAGGTAATTACTGAGCAAGGCCTTACACTATACTGTTGAAATTCAATGCTTCCGATTAAATTCTATGCATTGCATTCACAAATAGCCTATTATTTACGCAACAAATAAATATATATATACACACAGATTTTCTTATACACACTCGCAGACTACTAATTTAACTATACACAGGGCGAAATATGGAATTTGAAACGACACGTGCAGAAAACCACTTAGAGAGACCGACTGCGACAATGTTTTCATGGAGACTGTAGTTGCCGAAGATCTGAAACAGGTACACCATTCCTGATTTGTCTCATACCCACGCTTATTAACACCAAGAAAATAATGTTATTTAAAATTAAGGCTATTGTTGTACATATTTGAGTTATGAGATACTATAATCACGTTTAGATGGTTATCGCATCGTATCTCAATTAATACTACATTGTTTATGCTCCTGTAGTAAAACATTCTAACGTAAATATCAGAGCTGTGAGTAGGGGGTTGAAAGCGGTAAAAAGAACGGCAATTCGTCACATTGGAACTCCAGTCCGGTTCCGTGGCGGGGACTGAGAATGTTATGATTTCCTATCAGGTTCCCTGAGATACAGTATAGCTTGCAGCATGAAGAGAGGGAGCAGCTAGTGGACCTACGCCCACCAAGGCACACACACAACTGAGCAGATCGTGCCATCCAGTGACCAAACTTAAAAACATGTACCATTATGCACAAAAAATAAACACCAAACACAAATATAATGGTACGGGTGTGATGCGTTAACACCCTGTATAGAAAACGATGCGCTTGCTATTTCAAAGAAAAAGGGCACGTTTTCACTGAGCAGTGATTTTGTGTGTTCCTTAATGAAAAACATACTTTGTGATTAAAGAAAGAATTCTGTCAGAACTCTCTTTGGATTAGAAGTTAAAATTAATTTCAGAAAGCCATTTACATCATATGCAGTATTGTGAGGCACACTAATTTAGTGATATATATATGGTACAGCAGATTATTTTATAGATTTATGATTGGAAGTATATGTGTGTATATATATATATATATATTTTTACTGGGTTCCACTTTTAAATTTTACAGTGCCATATAATGAAGACTAAATTCATGATACCACAGAATATTGCTTCTATTGAACATTACTTGAACATATTTTACGTATATGGCATAAATGTCTTTCAGTAAGTTAGAAGAGAAAGATACCTTCTGGAAACGTGTGTCTAACTCTGCTAGCTGAGCATGGGCACAGAAACCGGAAGGTTATAGTTCGAATCCAATAACTGCTTTAATTGCTGAGGTTTGCAGATTATTTCGAATCAACATTTGTACCAAACTTGACTTCAGATCTATTGTTCACTTCATATGTTGAAGAAACTTCACTAACTGAAAAATCATCAGTAGAAAAGCCCATTAATTTTGTTACAGTCAATGAAATTAACAGCATTATTAAAAGGTTACCAAATAAGAAAGCTCCAGGATATGATAAAATTCCAAACACAGTGCTAAAGCAGCTAACTAGGAAATCCCTGGCATATATCGCTTCTCTATTCAATGCAGTTCTTCGCACTGGCTACTTTCCTGCGGCATGGAAACATGCTGAAATTGTGGCCATTCATAAACCAAAGAAATCAATATCTTCTCCAAGCAGCTACAGGCCAATAAGTCTCCTATCGACCTTGTCGAAATTATTGGAAAAAATTATTCTTAACCGCATCCAGAAATATACATCTGATGCTTCTATTATTCCTCCACACCAGTTTGGATTTAAAAGACATCACTCCACCAATCATCAATTGCTGCGACTAACAGAACACATATATCACGGTTTCGAACAGCATGAACATACTGTAGCAGCGTTCTTAGATGTCACACAAGCATTCGATAGAGTATGGCCTGAAGGTTTACTTTATAAGTTACGCGAAGCTGGTCTTCCAATGTACTTACAAGACCTAATAGCCAGTTTTTTGAAGAACAGAACTTTTTCCGTCTGCATTGGAAACCATAAATCTACAAAGCGGCCAATTCTTGCTGGAGTTCCACAAGGAAGCATTTTGTCTCCTACTCTTTTCAGTATTTATACTGCCGATATACCAGATTTGCCTTCTGTGCATACAGCTCTATTTGCAGATGACACAGAGATATATACTTCTCATCACAATATATTTACAGGTACTACACAATTACAGTCTTCATTAGATCTATTCTTACACTGGTTATCAAAATGACGCATTCAGTTAAACCCCCAGAAAAGTCAACTGTTCCAGAACAAGGTTCTAAGAATGTCAGTGAACTCTCCTTGGTTTATTCGAAACAACCAATTACACAGTGAACTCGGTGTACAGTATATTCATGAACACATCTCTAATTTGACTAAACATTTTCTTAATAATCTAGAACATGTTTCAGGGGCACAGTATTATGGCCTCGGACAAAAGTCCCACAATGCATGGCGACTTAAACCTCGTTTGCCTCAAGATATAGTTCTTTGATTAAGTTCAAGCCTGTGACCATAATTATGTCAGATAACTTTAAAGCGTAATTTTGAGTGAGGGGTCAAACATTGACTACCTCTATAGCGAGAATACTAATTGGCTTACTGTTACAAATCTAGAAATGGTTATCACCAATCTGACATAGCAATGTAATGCTGAACGATTGAAATTAAATTAAAAAAAAAAAATTGCTGAGGTAGAGGTGTTGATGGAAATTGGTAGTAGTTTAGTATTGTTCATCACGTGGTTGGTGGGATGCGGTGGGATGTGGTGGGATGAATGATATCACGCGGAGGAGGCCGCGGAGGGGAAAGCGGTAGGAGGTCAAACTCCGCACACGTGCGGACCGAAAATAGCCCACCAGATGTTGTCTAGACGGGCTTCGTGTCTCGCTATTTCAGCGGGTGTCCGAGATCCTGTCTCGGAGATGGTCTCGGCGGGTCGTTCAAAAATAGACCATCTCAGCGTGGGTCCGATGCTCCGACAAGCTCAAGACCGCGGCGTGGGTCATACATGTTTTAAATATACCCACACAACTGCATAATATGCATACGATTTACTTCATTAAACTGAAAACCTACTGTTATTTTTATATTGGCTATATTTTATAATTTATTTTGCTATTACCATTTTCTTTTTAATTCCGAATTCTCATTGTTTATATTTACGAGAGATCAACGCCAAGCAATATCGCTACGATGAATAAATTTATCGATTGAACCCCACAGCCAGATTGACCGAGTGGCCGCAGGCCAGTTCAGGTCCCCAAAGGTTCACATCCCAGGTTCGAATCCCCAGGTTTATCCTGACCAGGTCTAACTAATTCAGCGTAGGCCATGCAAGTGTTTTAAATAGCACCAGCTTGCGATATAATACTGCGAACATTATATTCAAAGAGTAAAAACTAAGAGAAAATCTGACCCCCGAGTACCGCCGATACCACTCATGTATGGATTTATTTAACACTCCCATTGATTTTTTTTTAAATTTGAGTATGGAGAACAATTAGGTAATTTCCACAAGTAATTCTATTTCTGAAGTTACTTTATATAAGAGATGTCAGGCTAGTAACAAGAGTGTTACGATTCAGTCAATGTTATATCTTTATAACTACAACCACGGATAAATACTTTTGATTCCAGCACAAACTATAACATTAGGTAGGTAGGTTACCATTTGCGTTATTTCTCCCTACCGGATGTTGTCTAGACAGGCTTTCGTGTCTCAGCGGGAGCCCATGCTCCGCGTCCGAAAATAACCATTGTCTCAGCGGGAGCCCAGCTTACCGCGGCATGGGTCTTGCATGCACGCCAACATCGTACCTCTGCATGGGTCCTGCATGCGTGCCGACAGAATACCTTTGCGTGGGTCGATATAAATACACATGCTGCAGACGATTTGGCTCATTCAACGGATAGCAGCCGACATGGAAGGTACTACTACTGCATTCTTCAAGTGCTCCGTGTGCGATGCCAAGTATAGGCATAAATTCCATCTGAACCGGCACGTGAGGCAAAGGCATACACAAAGTCAATTCTCCTGTGATTCGTGTGGGGCTTCATACACACGTCGCGACGTATTGACCAGACATGTGCAGGAAGCACACTCTAACAACCAGTACGTTTGCTCTAAATGTGGAAAAAGTTTCACCTGTCAACGTTATCTAAATCACCATTTGGAATCTACCCATAACCCATTTAACCCCAACGAAATGTACCGACAACGGGAGATGGCAAGGCCTTCGGTAGTGACACCGACCGCCATACCATCCATGATCCGGACAGCTTTGGGTGGCCAATCCATTGATTACTCGGTACGTGCTATATATATTAATGTGTTATATATTATTGTGTCACGTCCGAGACAACTCGTCTCATTATAAGTTTTTTGTTACAGCCTTTCACCATGCCAGATGCAAACACGCAACCCATTGCAGTATCATCTCAGCAAACTGCGGACGGCAGCCAAGGAGGCGTGCCCCATCACATGTCAGATATTAACGTGCAGACACAAGGATCCGTTTCAACACGCGCGGTGACAGATGTCGGCAGACGTTATAATGTGGGGGGAGCTCTCACCGCTCACGGCAGCCAAGCAGTCTCGCAGTCAGTGACAGATGTCAACAGACATGGGGCCTAGCCTAACCTATCCTAACCAGAGTTGTGATATAATGCGTCTTACACTATAATTTGGGTCATGAAAATAAGATGAGGGCTAGAATAAAAAGAAAAGTTATACAAATGTTCATGTTTTTCATTTCCCATACGTATAGGTCCTAGTCAGATAGAATATTCTTAGTGATAACCAATGAGTTTTTAGAGTCTGCAAACCTAAGCCATCTGCTTTCTGTAGTTTCTCGTTAATAAATGTATCACTTCCTTCCAAATCCTGTAGCAGATATGACTAGAATGGTCTTGTTCTTGTTCTTGTCCTATTTCTTGTTCTTGTTCTTGTCCTATTTCTTGTTCTTGTTCTATTTCTTGTTCTTGGTCTATTTCTTCTTCTTGTTCTTGTCCTATTTCTTGTTCTTGTCCTATTTCTTGTTCTTGTTCTTGTCCTAGTTCTTGTTCTTGTTCTATTTCTTGTTCTTGTTCTATTTCTTGTTCTTGTTCTAATTCTTGGTCTTGTCCTATTTCTTGTTCTTGTTCTATTTCTTGTTCTTGTTCTATTTCTTGTTCTTGTTCTATTTCTTGTTCTTGATTAAAAAGGATACTTACCGTTGTGGACCACGTCCAGACTAGTTCTGACTAGAAAAAACCAGTCCAGACTAGATCTACCTAGAAGAAAACCAGTCCATACTAGTTCAGTCTAGAGAAATCCAATCCATACTAGTTCTGTCTAGAAAAAACCAGTCTAGACTAGTTCTGCCTAGAAAAAAGGGAGGAAGGAGGTATATGTGTAGGGAATGGGATTTTTAAGCTCGGGGTTAACATTAAAGATAATGCGTCTGTTTAATATTTTATTTTAACACAAATCATACAAAGTATAATATTTTTCATATCATATATATTACAATTCTCACATCATAAGTATTACAAATAAAGTATCATACATCATATTATATAATAAAAATTCATGGGATAACAGAGTAACATTTATTGCTTCATACATCATTTAATGTATCATACATCATATAGAATATAAATATTGATTCTTACATCATATAAATTACAGATAATATTTCATAAAGCAAAGTCTATAAACAAATATACATTTTTACACTTTACATCTTTTAGCTGGGGGTCCCTCATCATCCCTGATTTTGTAATGCCCGTGAGCAAGAGTATCTACGCCGTTGGGTAAAATGTAACGCTTGTCATCGTTGCTAGATAAAGCGACTTTGTTCATAGCAATCGAAAACACGTTATGTTTAAACGATCTGATGGATCTATTTACCGAGAATGTTGATTGTCCGCTCTGAAGACAGCCAACATAATTTTCAAACTTGACATCTTTGTCAATGACATTTTTCCTAATGCCTTTCAATTTCTTTATGGTCATATGATTAAATTTTATAGCGTACATCTTTGCTCGCAGGCCTACAAATTCACTTATAGTATGACCAGCACCTTCATCCTTGAATTTACCGACCACCGCTTTGTTTTGGGGGGAATACAAGGGATGATCGGGTGAGTAGACGCTAGTATCCAGCTCATCTCGGAAATGCATCATGTCACGGAAGAGGTCATCCGTTTCGATCTTATAGACCAGACTGTCAGTATCCATGTAACATAATTTCAAACAGTCTTTATAAAAATGTTTCATGGTATCATAATGAAAGTGATACATTCTGACTTTGGATATTTCTAATATAGACATACCGACATAGATTGCTTTGTCAAACACCAAGCTAGTTTTAGCAAGATGGACGCCGACCAAATTCTCGCTGAATATGGTTCTATCTAAAAAGTTTGACTTAGCCACCAGCTTTCTCATTAAATTTTGATCTGAAACAAGCCTGAAATTTATCCTCTTTCGTACATTTTCCATTGTCTTGCCAAAAACGGCGTTGTTCATCAGTTTAAAAAAGTATTTTTCAAAGTTGTTGGCTGCAGCCCTACGCTTGGCTGTATTAAAGTCAATGTAAGGTTTCAACCAGCAGCTTTGTTGAAATTCAATAATTCTATGGATCTTGGATAACCTCAGTCCGTGTTGTAATGCTTGTATAAGCACAGAATAGTTAATGACATAATTTTGTTTAGGCTCAAGAGTTGTCAAAAGCTTTTTGTTTTTACTACCCGGAGGACACTTCATTTCTGCACAAAAGGGCAGATCAGTATGAGCGTCGTGGAGGTGATCTGGATACTCAATGTCTACCTCAAGGACATGTCCCAATTTACAATTGCTCGGTATGGACATGACGTCAAAGGACGCTATCTCATCTTTCTCGAGCCAACGAAAATTACCAGTAGGCAACGCTTGAGACATGGCGTAACCATAAAGGTTATTGGCGTCGACGTAGTAAAGGTGAGAGCTCGACTTTGATGCGTCGTAGTCGGCGGAACAAGGGATATTTGCCACAGCGTGTCTCGTTACACATTGGCATATACCTCCTCTGATTCCACGCTCAAACAATTGAATCATATCCATATTGGTCAATAGCTGTAATTTTACCTCTGTGAACTTTAACATGGATGCATAAGCGAATCCAGGAGCAGTTGAATAGTACAGACAATCTAACCCATATGTATCATGGCACATTTGCCTAAAATTCTCAAAAACGTCTGTTAAGATCAAGACATCAGATTTCAAATATAAGTCTGAATATTCCCCTAAAGACTTGACCGAAAATGAATTCCAGACATTAACAGCGTGAGAGTAGTCTCGATCTGAGACACCCGCATTGCTGAGCTTGTTGTAAAACGCCTCTTTAGGCGGTAATTTTATCTCATCAAGAACTTCGTAGGACGACACATAGTCGTAGGGGAAGACCCCCTTGCGACACACCAAATCGGTTTTGTCACCAAAGCTTTCCGTGTCTATAAATTTCTGCTTGGGTAGATTGTCAGCTAGCTTCTCCAAGCTGCTGGCCATGAACCGAAAAAGTCGATAAATCTAAGTTCCATACCTCCCCGCTTCAAATACGAGGAGGGAATAAATTTAGAAAATGTAATGTATTTCTCTTGAGAGTTGCAAATGACGTTAATTCTATTCTTGTCAAAGCCTAACTCTGTCACAATGAAATGAGCATCGTAATTGGAGAGGTTATGCAACACAACAGGGACAAATGTCTGGTTTCTGTAATTTAGATTACAATTCCTGTGAGCTGCCCCTCTGAATCGACCGCTGACATGACAGTGGTCCCTAACTTTAAAGTTCACTTCGGTAAAGTTACCTTGTTTACAGATATGACAGATGGTGCTGGTCATGTACTGGTTGTTCTGTTCTGCCGTGAGAGGGATCATGGGTTTTATTTCAGAATTTAATATGGCATCTATGGACTTTACGTCTTTTACAAGAGAACTCATAAAATGGGCTCCTGCTTCGGGTCCTCTGTATAGCCGCAGATTCGAATATTCTCCTTCCAAGTCCTTAATAAAGTAGGCGTAACTGAAAGGTGTATGTTTTTGATAATTTTGAGTCCAGGATTTTGCAGGCTCATTTTGACATCCGGCAATAGGCTCCAATAAGCACTCAAAATCCGCATAGATAACGAACCTAATCTTCTGCGAATACTCATGCTTAGTGAAACTTACTTCCAGACGTTTAGGAAATTCACACCTGACGGGTGAGAACGAATTACATACAGCCAAATGAACCTCAAGTCTCTGGTCGGCTGACTCACCTTCGTACGACTGGAAGTGCGTAAAACATCGTCTGCATACTTTGGTTTGAAGATGGTTAGCTGTGACAAAAGGCCTAATGAATGCGTCGAAATCAGAATTAAGACATAATGTGAATTTACTTCATCGCAGACATAGAGCAAGTCTCTATGGTCGTCCAACTCCTTATCAGCAATTTTGATTGGTACAACTTCATCCCGCTCGTCTAAACCAAACACATTGATCGATATGTTATTCATTTTTGAAAACTTGTCGATGTCGTGTAATGAAACGGGGAATTTTACACAGCTCCAGTCGTATTTCTCTTCCAATTCCGGGCTGTCCAGATAAGAAGTCCACAAATACTTTTCAGTTTCTATAAATTTTGCCAAGATGCAGTACTTGAAACAATAATCGTCATGGTTGTCAATGTTCACTAGAGATTTTAAATGCCTAAAACGTTCGGGTAGGAGCATGAATTTCCTACCCACAAAAGGTTTATAATGGTTGACGCGTAATTCAATTTTATGTATGGATTTGAACATGAACCCAGACCCTCGTAAGGCTACGTCTTGATATTCCTGTTGAATTTTCTCTATTTGTTTATCTAACAGTTCTGATAGGTTGGTCGTTACAACAGCTACCTCTTTTCTTGATTTGAAATTGCGTAGAGTGGATTTTCCTTGCAAGTTCTCAAAACCGCATTCCACAGACTTAAATTGTTGGATAGAGTCACTCACCAGTGCCTCCATCTTGGGTTTGTAGGCTGCTAGGCCGCTCTCCAGGTCCGCTTGCGGGATATTGGTTGCTGCATATGTAGCGATTCTCGATCTGAAGGCTGAGTCCACTTTGCGAAAATCATTCTGTAAGAATTAATACAATGTATACATTAGCATAACATACAGAAAAACCATGTAAACATTAGCGTAAAACATGGAGGGGAGCGTAAAAAACACGTGTTTGTAGTAAGCTACTCACATCAGACTGAGTAGTGGCCCCATGTCTGTTGACATCTGTCACTGACTGCGAGACTGCTTGGCTGCCGTGAGCGGTGAGAGCTCCCCCCACATTATAACGTCTGCCGACATCTGTCACCGCGCGTGATGAAACGGATCCTTGTGTCTGCACGTTAATATCTGACATGTGATGGGGCACGCCTCCTTGGCTGCCGTCCGCAGTTTGCTGAGATGATACTGCAATGGGTTGCGTGTTTGCATCTGGCATGGTGAAAGGCTGTAACAAAAAACTTATAATGAGACGAGTTGTCTCGGACGTGACACAATAATATATAACACATTAATATATATAACACGTACCGAGTAATCAATGGATTGGCCACCCAAAGCTGTCCGGATCATGGATGGTATGGCGGTCGGTGTCACTACCGAAGTCCTTGCCATCTCCCGTTGTCGGTACATTTCGTTGGGGTTAAATGGGTTATGGGTAGATTCCAAATGGTGATTTAGATAACGTTGACAGGTGAAACTTTTTCCACATTTAGAGCAAACGTACTAGTTGTTAGAGTGTGCTTCCTGCACATGTCTGGTCAATACGTCGCGACGTGTGTATGAAGCCCCACACGAATCACAGGAGAATTGACTTTGTGTATGCCTTTGCCTCACGTGCCGGTTCAGATGGAATTTATGCCTATACTTGGCATCGCACTCGGAGCACTTGAAGAATGCAGTAGTAGTACCTTCCATGTCGGCTGCTATCCGTTGAATGAGCCAAATCGTCTGCAGCATGTGTATTTATATCGACCCACGCAAAGGTATTCTGTCGGCACGCATGCAGGACCCATGCAGAGGTACGATGTTGGCGTGCATGCAAGACCCATGCCGCGGTAAGCTGGGCTCCCGCTGAGACAATGGTTATTTTCGGACGCGGAGCATGGGCTCCCGCTGAGACACGAAAGCCTGTCTAGACAACATCCGGTAGGGAGAAATAACGCAAATGGTAACCTACCTACCTAATGCTATAGTTTGTGCTGGAATCAAAAGTATTTATCCTTGGTTGTAGTTATAAAGATATAACATTGACTGAATCGTAACACTCTTGTTACTAGCCTGACATCTCTTATATAAAATAACTTCAGAAATAGAATTACTTGTGGAAATTACCTAATTGTTCTCCATACTCAAATTAAAAAAAAATCAATGGGAGTGTTAAATAAATCCATACATGAGTGGTATCGGCGGTACTCGGGGGTCAGATTTTCTCTTAGTTTTTACTCTTTGAATATAATGTTCGCAGTATTATATCGCAAGCTGGTGCTATTTAAAACACTTGCATGACCTACGCTGAATTAGTTAGACCTGGTCAGGATAAACCTGGGGATTCGAACCTGGGATGTGAACCTTTGGGGACCTGAACTGGCCTGCGGCCACTCGGTCAATCTGGCTGTGGGGTTCAATCGATAAATTTATTCATTGTAGCGATATTGCTTGGCGTTGATCTCTCGTAAATATAAACAGTGAGAATTCGGAATTAAAAAGAAAATGGTAATAGCAAAATAAATTATAAAATATAGCCAATATAAAAATAACAGTAGGTTTTCAGTTTAATGAAGTAAATCGTATGCATATTATGCAGTTGTGTGGGTATATTTAAAACATGTATGACCCACACCGCGGTCTTGAGCTTGTCGGAGCATCGGACCCACGCTGAGATGGTCTATTTTTGAACGACCCGCCGAGACCATCTCCGAGACAGGATCTCGGACACCCGCTGAAATAGCGAGACACGAAAGCCCGTCTAGACAACATCTGGTGGGCTATTTTCGGTCCACACGTGTGCGGAGTTTGACCTCCTACCGCTTTCCCCTCCGCGGCCTCCTCCGCGTGACATCATTCATCCCACCACATCCCACCGCATCCCACCAACCACGTGATGAACAATACTAAACTACTATTGGTTTCTGCAACATGTTTATCCTACCTGTAGTTGAGTTGTGGCCTCCATCTATTTATCTATCGAAGTAGGAAGTAGGTTGTGTTTAGTCCTGCTGATACATACAAGTTGAACAGTCTACATCAACCCTGACTCCTTATAAAAAACCATCGGTACATAGATGTTGCATGGAGGGTTTTCATTTCTGTGTTATCAAGGCTACTTGGGATTCCATCCAGTAAGAATGTTGAAGCTGTCCAAACTTTCAGCTGCTGCTTGTTCTGGAGCTATCTTCTGTGAAGAAGTAGGCAAAGCTGTAAAATGGCTGTATTCAGGAGCAAAGAAACAAATGGGTGAAGTGCAGTGGTCAGAATAGGAGGCTGAGTTTGAATGCATTACTCCTGATTTGGTCTGTTTTTGTTGGAGCAGACTTATTGGTGTCAGAAGTCTGCTCTATTCAGGAGCAATAAGTTAAAACTTGGACTTCCTGTTCTGACTACTTCACACGTCAGTTTCTTTCCTCCTGATTGGCCACCTGCCACCTACATTCTGACCAATAGAGGCCTCACCCTTTGAATTCTTCGTTCCTGCTTGGCTACCCTCCACTTACATCTGGAAGAATATATAAAATTTCATTCTCCAGCTTTGCTCACTTCCTCCCAGAAGCAAGCAGCAGCTGAAAACTTGAACAGCTTCAACCTTATAGATACTGATATTAGGAAAAACACAGTGAAATCATAACATATATATTATGGTTTGTAACACACTTAAACTTCACATTTATAGTTTTTACCTTAGAACTACATAGTTTCAATCCCATTGTGGACATCCTCAGCTACATCTGAAATTCTGTTGGCAGAGGTGCCTCCCTCAACAACCAATCTCGGCTCCTGGATGGTGAGCGAATGTATCTTCTGATTAGACTGTCTTCTGCTGGTATTTTGAAATTCAGTAATTTGTGTTTGTTTGATTTTAACAAAAGTTTTTTCCCAGACTGTTAATTCTTGAGGTCTTTCTACTGGTTTTAGGGTCATTATATGCCAGATTATCCAGGGGTGTCCACCACACTATCTCAGATTTGGATGAAATTTGGTACATGGTATCTTCAGACAAATGTATGACCCCGTATTTTTCATTTTTGGAATATTGGCTCTAGTTTGGAATTTATAGCATCTCAAAGTTTCACTCTGTTTGGTGGAATTTTTTCAATCCACAACCAAAGCCAAGTGACACATGTTGCTTCAACTTGCATTTGTAATAACAGTTATTAATGTAGAGTCATGAAATTCACCATACTTATTCATAATTTCATCTAGATTTCAAATATCACTTGCAAAATAGAATGAAATGCCCAGAAGTAGGTGCAATTTATGTTAGAAGTGGAAAAAGTGAATTACAAAAAATTGTAAACATGAGTTCAGTAATCCTGTTATAAATTTTTTCTATTAATCTTTACAAACTCGGGCTTGGTACCATTAGAAAGAGCACAAAATTTGCTACAAAATGGTGGAATAAAATTTGCGGATATTTACCTTCTCACCCTCACCCTACCTAAAGAAATGTTTTGGTGGAATAAAATTTTGTTACAATACTTTACAAGAACCATATTTTGTTTATAATAGAATTTTTGTTAACTATACATACATAGGCCTACAGTACATAAGTTTGTATAAGTAAATAAAACAAAATACAGAATTGCGGTAGTCAAAGTTGGGCATGCAAGCTGTGCTCATGAAAATTGCATTTTTTTTACAATACCGGTACTTGATGTTTTACATACCTGAAGTACTCTTAAGTTCTTTATCAATGTAATCTTTGAAGATGCTGATTCCATTTTGACCATTCTGATGTAATTTTTCTTTCACTCATGGATGTCAGTTTATAATGCACCCTTCCAACCTGAGTCTCAAGTTCCGGAACATCAACCGTGCAAAGAATGTGGACTAATGGCACCCAGCATGCATCTTCCTGGCCATAATTACAATGTTCTGGCCAGTAAAATAATTTAGCTGGCCAGTGAGGATGCAACTTAATCATTGCATCTTCATCTTCTTTTTGAAGCACTAATCCAATATAACACTTGTCATCATAAACTGGACACACATATGAATTGTTTTTAATTTTGAGGCTCTCCATTTTTTCAGTAAGAGAGTACTCTAAAGAAAAATTCTCATCAGTGCTAATTCGCTTGGCTGCTATTATAGTTTTAGATAGTGGGATGAAATAGTGCAAGGACCTTGTTCCAGACACAGTCGTGAATTCTGAGAAACGCTTGTTAAGCTTTTCTTCCACTGTGTGAACGTCATCTTCTTTGATCAGCTGAAATTTAATTTTAGTGAAGTGTTCATTGCAAAATTGAAGCATCTGCTCAGTTTTCAAAATTTGATCTTTATACGGTCTTTGCAAGCTCGCTCTAGATACTGTCCTTTTAACACATCCTCCAACACCATCACAAGCTGTTTTACCATGACTTGTTGCATGAAAGGTCCAAGAAGCTTTTAAATCAAAATCTTCCAAGTGATGACAGAGGTTGACCAAACTTTTAAAATTCTTGTATTGTGCTGCACTACCGTCAGTGAAAATACATGATATTTTAAAATCTTTCTTAATTAACCGGAAACAATGTTGCGAAATATATTGGAAAGATGGTAACTGTATGAATACAATAAAATCTAGATATGAGATTGTGAAAGCAGGGGTACCCCAAGGGTCGGTGTTGGGTCCCTTACTTTTCCTCATTTATGTTAATGACTATCCACAGTCACCAAATTATAAATTAACAACATATGCTGATGACACATCTCTGATATGTACTGGTAGGGATTTTGCAACACTTGAAGTAACTATCAATAATTCATTAAATGATATATCTACATTTCTCACACACAATTACCTACATTTGAATGTGGATAAAACAAAATTAGTATTATTTCAGCACTGTAAAAAACAAAATAATAACTGGTTAAATATTACCCTAAATGGCAATCAGATTGAATGGGTTCCAAACATCAAATTCTTAGGTATTTACCTTGACCAAAACCTAACATATCAAAATCATGTCGATAATATATGTAAGAAACTTAGTTCTAACATCTACCTGATTAGACACCTCCGTGCATTCTTATGTCCTGAACTACTACGGTGTATTTACTTTGGGGTGATACAATCACATTTAGAATATTGTATTGAGATCTGGGGAGCTACAGGAATCAGTAACTTAAATAGAGTTTTGGTTTTGCAAAAGAGGAGCTTAAGATGCATTTATGGTTTAAACAATAGGCAATCATGTAGAGATGTATTTAGAAGTAAAAAAATATTAACAGTAGTTGGCATGTACATATATAAATTAATCCTATGTATTAGAAACCTGAAGCAACCTCTGTCCCTAAATAATGATATTCATGAGCACTGTACAAGAGGTCAATTTGACTATCACAGGGTGTCTACAAATAAAACGTCTACCGGTAAAGATCCATTACTTAAGGGTGGCCTATTATATAATAAGTTACCACATGAAATAAAAGAAAAAAAAGGTAGACAATTTATTACATCTGTAAAAAATTATTTAATCTTAAAATGCCCTTATAGACTAGATGAATTTTAAATAATTGTAATTTTGTAAATTGTTTCTTTTGTATATAAGTGTATTTTTGTAAATAATTTTATTTTTTACTGTCAACTAAATTCTGACGATGCTTGATACTTTTTATGTAAAAGTCTATAGGCAAATAAATTATTATTATTATTATTATTATTATGTACTCTACTTGATTAATGTTAGGGAATTCTTCATGAATTAGTAAGCTCAATCTTCTCTGAACCTCATACACAAAGAGAACATCATAGTTTTGATAATCTGAGATAAAGCACAAAGACATATTACAAGTTTCTCCATCCTTTCTAAAGTACAGAATTACTGGATGTAATGCGCAAACTGAACGCACCCAATGATACGACTGAATTTCGTCTTGGATATTGAAAGAATAGTTTTCTGCAAAGTCCATGAAAACTAGTATATCATTTGGCTGAATATTTTCTTTCTTCTGTTTCACATAATTTGACTGCTGTTTGTAGATGAATGAATGTGGTATTAAAGCAGTCGGTCTCTTCAAAAGCAGATCAATAAACTCACATAAAGGAAGCACCAACATTTGTAAATGACTGCGATCAATAGTTACCCATTGTGAAAACTGAATTTCATCTTCATCATCAAAGTCAGTAAAAATGTTTCTCACGTATTCTTGTACTTTTTCAGAATTTGGACAGTTAGGACATATTCTCAACATGCAATCACGGTTATCACTATCACATACCAGTAAATTGATAAGATCCTTGAGCTTTGATTTGTCTAAATTCTTAGCACTTAAAAGAAGGATTGGATTCTGGTGTATTGAGCAAACACATACTGAATGTGTCCCTGGCTGACTAACTGTGACACACCACTTCGGCCGCAGCTAATAGAATTTAGAAAATCCTACTTCATCATAAGGAAATTTCTCTTTAAGTGCTGTGTGTAGTTCCTTAAGATTGCAGAGTATTATGCGTTTTTGTTCGTAAACATTTTTGTGTACACTAACCTTGTCTTTGGCACCTGGCATTAGTCTGCTGTTTTCATCTGCTTGATAAAAATTGATAACTTTTTCAACAACTTCAGCAGAAATTTTTCAACCTTGCAAAGGCTCAGGATATGAAAGAATTCCTTTTTCTATCACCAACTGGCGTGATTTTCTTGCTGTGTACTCAGAAACATAAAACTTTATTGAAATTCTCTTTCGTGACCAGGAATTAGGTGCAACTGATAAAATGTGTAACTTCTCCCTTGTGGATGTTGCAGATTTCAATTTATTTTTCATCTGACTAATTAGATAATTTAAGTCACTTGCATTTCTCTTTATAACTGACTCTTCAGGTAAGTCTTCATCAGTACTTCCTTCAGATTGCAATTCATCTTATGGTAGCTTCAAAACTGCTGCTACTTTTGATTTCACTTTACTTTTGAGTTCAGCTATCTTTCTTTTACCATACACTACTTTTGAACGCTTGGAAAGTGCTTTCAGTTTTAAGGGTGTTACATCAAGAGTACTCATGCTTAAATTCAAATTTTCCTTTTCAAATGGTGTAGCGTCCTTCGTAGGTATAAGCCTGTGAGGGTCTGGGTCTTCCTCTTCATTAGAATTATTCTGTGAATTTTCAAAATCTTTTTCTTGAAATAACTTCATCCTACAGTTGGAACACAGCTTTTGTCCAGGAACTAACAAAACACCAGCTTTTCTTTTTGCATCTTTAGCCATTTCAAGAGATATAGGTCTTAAGCCACTTTTTATAGACCTTTTGTGTTTCTTTTCTGGGTCACAACATTTTTTAAACGCTTCCCCATAGCATTTAATGAGTGATGCATAGTGGTGTGAACATATACTTGAATTTGAATGAAGTGTAAATCCATCTATCCTCCAAAGCAGAATTTCTTTTTCTTCATCAGGAAGGTCAGCAATATTAAGAATTATCTTCTTGTCTGTGTATGTATTTATATGACACGCAGAATTAATAGAAAGTCCTACACTACACTTTTCAAATAAACTGGTAGCCATTGTAGATTGTAAAAACAATGTTGGTTTTACCCACTGTAGGAAATGCATAGCAGATAACTAAAACAAAAATAAACCAGCTGCATGTCAACACTCAAACATTAAGTCAGATTAAACAATCACAGAAAACTTCTTGAAGTGCACAGAAAAATAGCAGCTCCTAATACTCCCACACACTGGGCAACCTGTCAACAGACTAATAGCTCTATGAGATCACCCCGCAGTAAACATGTACATGTGGGTGATGCAGTATATTGCATCATCTACATTTAAACTGGTGTAATATTATGCAAACCGATTGAGTGACCAAACATTAATTGAACCATAAATTTTCTTCTTTTCATTAGTATTTTTCATATATAGGCCTACAGTATATTAAATGTGCATTACCAACAAGGATAAATAATTATTTCAATCATGTTTGCAATAAAAAAAGTTTACTAAATATTTACTTTTGCATGTACAAATTATTTTGTAAACTTAAAACTGATTTATAACCATCGTAACCACTTCTTTCAAAAGAACTTGCTTTTAAAAAGAAGGAAGGTAAATATCCACAAATTTTATTCCACCATTTTGTAGCAAATTTTGTGCTCTTTCTAATGGTACCAAGCCCGAGTTTGTAAAGAATAATAAAAAAAAGTTATAACAGGATTACTGAACTCATGTTTACAATTTTTGTAATTCACTTTTTCCACTTCTAACATAAATTGCACCTACTTCTGGGCATTTCATTCTATTTTGCAAGTGATATTTGAAATCTACATGAAATTATGAATAAGTGTGGTGAATTTCATGATTCTACATTAATAACTGTTATTACAAATGCAAGTTGAAGCAACATGTGTCACTTTGGCTTTGGTTGCGGATTGAAAAAATTCCACCAAACAGAGTGAAACTTTGAGATGCTATAAATTCCAAACTAGAGCCAATATTCCAAAAATGAAAAATACGGGGTCATACATTTGTCTGAAGATACCATGTACCAAATTTCATCCAAATCTGAGATGGTGGGGTGGACAATGTGTAGCTTGGCTGGATGATCTGGCATGGAATGACCCTTTAATAGTTTTACATCCTGTTCTATTTCATGTGCCTCTCCCCAAAAATGAGTCTGAATTTAATGTTCCTAAAATGTTCTTTGAATCTAATTTCGGTATTCCTTTTTGTTTGTCCAATGTAAACTTTTTCACATTCATTGCAATCTATTTGATAAATACCTGATTTTTTATTGCATGGTTCTTTATCCTTTTGTTCATTTTTTAGGAGGTTTCTTAAATTGATTTTATTCTGGGGAGCCAAAATGATTGTGAAGTCATTAAATACTTTTTTGCTCCCAGGGATAAAAAGTGAATTTTCTATATTTGATTTTGCTGCTATCACTCTCATTTATTAAGGTGGTATAAGGCAAAAACAATAAAAGTGAAGTTTAAGTGTGTTACAAACTATAATATATAAGCTTCAACTTTCTTACTGACAGAAATCCTGAGAAGCCTTCATGTGTAGTTCATATGTTGTTGCTTTTTTTTTTCTCGATGCTTTGAAAAATTGAAAAGTTCCTATTCATAAAATTGTCAATGTAGGTTATGGAATGGCTGGTGAATAAGAGACAGAAGGATGTCTTATTAGGATTGCATCAGTACCTGAACACAGTGGCACCTGGAGGAATTGGAGAACGTGCCGGGAAAGTTCCTCGTGTGACACCTCATACCATAGACAAGCAGGTTGCAGCATTTAAAGGCCACTCTGATGCCATCCGCCGATGCAATGGAATACTTCAGGTATTTCACTTCATAAGCATATAAAATGTAACATTCTATTTAATGCTGCTTAGACTGTTGGTGCTGCTGCTTCCCCCCCCCCCCCTTTTTGGTTCTGCTGCATCTCAAATCATAACTTACTAAATTACTTCTATTTTCAAACATGAGTTTGTAAAGAAGTACTGGTACATTCTACCCGCGCGCGATTTCTTGGGCGCTCGGCTCCCTAGTCCTCATTCGGTAGGTTTCGTTCAACTTCGTAGGTAAAGCTGGCAACATTGAAACATGAAGTACGCTATACACCCTGACATCTAGTGGCTTCAATACTAAGCTTTCATTGTATCTCAGGATTCTTATTTATTTATTGACATTATCTTTTCTGACGCATGGAGTTACGGGGAAAAATACAATCTTTCGAACTGCTGATTTCACAAACACTTCATTGTACATCCAACACTTTCCTCACCTCTTTAAGAATTCCATATGTGCTAATTTCTGACAATCCCGTGAACTCTGATGTCAATTTCATGAACTGAAAGTTGAGTGAACTTTTCACAAAACGTATTAAATACGTTTAAAATTAGGCCTATAGTTTTCTCCACTTTTAGATTCCTTACCTCCCTTATGTTTTACAACACGAAATGGTGAAGCATGTTCTACTAAGACTCTTCTTTATGCTTAAAATTAGTCATCCAGTGTAAAAATATTGTGCCTATATTATGTATAATATTCTTATTTGATGACATAATTGATAACCAAAAGCTTATGACGTGTAAGTAATTGTTACGCAATACCGTCACCACGTTATATTATTGGACTGCATTAAAATCGTTGTATATTAAAGTCACTACATAAAATACCATACACGCGATTCTGCTGAAACGTCATTTCTTTGGTTGACAACACTGCAGAAAGACTGGCAGACTAGATATGTTTTGTTCCCCCTGACCCTCACTTCCCCGTAAATCCATCGCCCAAGAAGTGACGTGCGGGTAGTAATGAATTCTTTTAATAATAATAATAATAATAATTTATTCTTCCGTATGATTATATACATGATATTGGATACGTCAAAGATATAATAACTTATAAACTACTTATAAACTAGGTTCTTCCAAATATTCATCTACACTGTAAAAGGAGTTTCTTAATAGTAAAGATTCTACTTGTTTCTTAAATTTTTTTGAGCATCTGATTTCTTTCAGTGTTTGTGGAAGTTTATTATACAATTTCATACAATTATATACTACTGTAATGTCATATAATTTGGTATTGTGTCTTATATTACTTAACTGATGGCTGATTCTTGTATTGCAATTATGTTTGTCTATATTTAGTTGAAATGTTGAGATATTTTGTTTTGTATATACTAAAACTTATAGTATATAAATGCATGGAAAAGGTAATATTTTTTTGTGATTTAAATAGTATCTTACAAGATTCATTTTGTTTTCTACCCATGATCACTCTTAATACCTTTTTCTGAATTTTAAAGATACTTTCCGCCTTTTTTCCCCAGAAAATGACTCCATATCTCAGTAAACTATGAAAATAGGCAAAGTACAGATTTCTCATTACAGATGTACTCACTTTTTCTCTTATTATTCTGAATAAAAAGCATAATCCATTCAGTTTTGAGGTCAGTTTCTCAACATGAGTGTTCCAGAGTAAATTTTCATCAACCCAAATCCCTAAAAATTTGATGCTCTTTACATAATTAATCAATTTATTTTCAAGTATTATAGGGCGTGAAAACAAATGTGTATTCCTAATATGTCTAAAAGATATAGCTAGTGTTTTTTCTTTGTTTATTATTAGCTTATTTTTATGGAACCAATTCTGTAGGTGGATTTCTGTCTCATTAATGTGAGTGGTTATTTGTGTTTTTTCACCATTGAATGAGAGATTAGTATCATCTGCAAACAGAGTTATCTTACAATTTACAAGATGATTTGGCATGTCATTAACATACAATATAAATAGTATGGGACCAAGTACTGATCCTTGGGGCACACCTACACTGAAGCATTTGGTAGTGGAACTATGAGGGAGTCTTGGCCTCGCTGTTGGGATCCAAAATAGAAGGCGGTTGACACACCGTTGGGTACGTTGAATTCTTGAAGTTCCACGGCTATAATGTGAGACTCTTCAGGGAAATCGTGTGGTCGATTTTTTAAATAATACAAACTGATAAAGTTAACTGCGATTTATTTCTCACTATTACGCATATAATATGCCACCGTAATTTCTAATAAGTTGTTGCAATGAGGCGGCAGTATGGGTGAATCTCTAGTGCGTCTGTACTTGGCAAGTGGGTAGCGAATAATGCGTGCTGGTGCTGAAGGGTTGCCATTTATATAGCCTCACTTTTAATTCTCGTGAGTCGCGATATCTTGCGTGTAAAAGGGTTTACAAGTTCAATCCCATAATAATTCTGGTTCTGTCATTGGCTGATTATTCAACTCTATCCAGCGTCCTTCTTTGAAAATTCTGTTAAACGGACTCAATGGGGAATTCCCGTTCACAAGCGTTACTAGCTAGACCTTAGAACATAACAGGCACAAGTACAGCGTCACCTTGATTGCAACATGATAAAATCCCGAAATTAAGCTTTTCTGAATCACTAATCAAAATTTTGATATTAAAATACTAATTTCCGAATTAAAATGAGCTTATAGGCTATTGTAATATCTTATTACAGCTTCAAAATGCCCCTTAATACAAGGAAATATTAAACTTCCAAGCAGGCAAGTTTAATTTTTCTTATATTAACAACCTCAAAGTAACTCATAAATTTTGATTTTAAGTGGCACACTATAACAGATTACAAAAATTTAAATACAAATAATGATTACATGAGTATACATGGATATATTATATATAAAGTTTGGAATTAAAGAAAGTTATTTTCATTTATATCATATTTTGTTTTCAAAAGTTGAAATTATCCTTTTTCCTTTATTTTCCTCTTATTATTACTGATATATATCCTATCTTACTTTTCCTTCATCAAGTTTATATTTTATATTTTCTCTCAACAGATCACCTGTTACCAACTAAATTCTTTAGTGATTATATTGGTTACTATTTACCTTGAAAATCTGTATTAACTATAACCAATATTATCAATATTTTGTTCTATGCAAAATAACTAAATTGAAATAAAAATGTAGTGATAAACATAAGCATACATACGCTACATAGTAAATATCACACTTTTTAATGTCTAGCTATCATTATTTACATCCCTTCATCGAATTACTACAACATGTGGGGTATTTATTCAAATCATACTTAAAATTCAAACACACTTAATATACTATGAGATTTACATTTACACAATCAATTACTCATATCACCACGACACATGGAAACGCATTCGTATGTCACTCATGACCATACGTTGGATGTAAACAATGATGCTATAGGTTAGGATTAGATGCACACTTTCTAACCACCAATTTTAGCCTTTTAGTTCTTTACGAGGATTATAGTGGATTTATCAGTGGAATATATTGGAACTATGTTCATGAAGGCTGGTTAGAATTACGTCATACCATCATGCATTAACACCCTCTCACTGATTATCGACACGTTTCACTTGTAACGGCTATACACACTTATTTGATAATATGATGTGGAGATTCTCAACACGATCATTCACTCTTGTCAAACAACATTCTACAATTTCCATTTCCTTGTGTACTAAGAATCATGGTAAAGGATCTACACTATAGTTTGTATATGTATGAATAATTATTGTCTGTTCATATACAAATTATTTAAGGGATTTTTCACCAACTTTTTCATAATACGGTCTCAGTAATGCTTTGTGGAATCTACCAGTGGGTTTCTTTTATGTTCCATATTACCTACAATTGGCTCTACTGTCATTAATCCCTTACTAGTTGATGGAGTATCTACATCTAAATTGGAATTTTCCCTCAATGAAGATGGTGCGTCGACATCAATATTATTTTCCCTTATACTACTATCTTGTACACTGGAATCTAAATTACCCTGGTCATCTAAAGATATCGTAGTAGCACTAATGATCATTATATTTTGAAGTTGAATTTTCTCTAACTCCTGATTCAAGCATATTTGCAATAACTTGGTCCGCTTGTTTACGAAGTGCAATTGGCAAAGGTCGAGATTTGTAATTGAATTCTTTCACTTCAGACATATCTAACTGGTGAGTATAGGATTTGCATTTTCCCGGAATGTCTGAAAATACATTCTTGTGATGTAGTAACACTTTAAGTAACTTTCCTTTCTGATCTACGTTCAAATTATATGTTGATTCCACTTTTGACTTAAGTATGTCGTCAATTTGATTACTTTTCTCCATGCTATTTACTACAATCTCATTTACTTCATTTCTCTTATTATTATTCCCAGAAATTGTTAATTCCTCATATTCCTCTAAATTAAAGTTACATTCCTCACAATGAACACTCTTGCAATGGAATTCCTCATCATTGCCTATTTGGGAGCTGTCTGTTGGCTCTACCATAACCATAACCTCATTTTCACCTATCTGTAACTTTTCCACGATAAATGTCTCATAAGGAATATCTATTTCATCATTTACTTCACCCTCATTACTTTCTGGTCTGATAAATGGAATAACGTATTTTGTTTTACTGATGGAGATCACTAAATTATTTTTCTCAAAACTAATAATGCTAGCGTAGTCAGCAAAAGAATCACAACCTATAATGAAATCGCTAGTAAGTCCTGGCACTACTAAGCTAAAAATATCTAATTCCAAATTTTGAATTTTGATTTTGAACATACATTGCTGTTTTACAGACTGACGTTTCCTACCAATAGCTACTGTGCACGTCACACCACAAAGCGGAAGAGACTGATGTGGGATTTTATTTAATTTTAATTTGTTATACAATGTCTCACTCATCACTGTGTTTAAACAACCTGTGTCCAATAACGCATTTACTTTTACATTGCCTATGCTTATATTTATCCTAGGAGGTTCTGCAATTCTTTCCTCATCTCCTATGGCTGTAGAGTCATTATTTATTCTTTCTTTCTGTGCTTGTACAGAATCAATGAGCCCATTAACATTATAACTTTCGTTAGTGCTACCAGACACTTTAGGACCCTCAAAGTACTGGGTAGTTTAACGGATTGCTATCCTGATTGTGGCTTTCAACCTGAGGACTGTCATTATTTCTACTCCTAAATGGTGCAGCTCTAGGATTTAGTTCCTCTCTGTCACGATCACTATGCCTACTCACTTGACTAACAGGAGATGCTGGCCTATTTCTGTTGTTCCTGGAATTTTGATTATTGTTCCTATTGAAATTAGGTCTCCAAAATCCCTGTTGATAGTTTCGGTTTCCTAACCAAGGTATGTTGTTTCTATTTCTACCTCTATTCTGCCTTTGCCTATTCACTTGAATGCTATTTATTTGGTTCCTGTTTTGGTTGAACCGATCATTCTGATTATTCCTGTTGGGACAATTTCTCCTATGGTACTCATTATTCCTATTCCTATTGTTAGGCATGGGACCACGATAGGTTTCTCTAGCATTCCTTTGGTACTGATTATTTTGGCGTCGTGCCCCTACCTCAAAGTAATGCGGTTCATTAGACAATCTACAGTCTTGAGACAGATTTGGTTCATTACTGTTTTCATAGTAATTATATGCTCTCGACTTATTAGGACTTTCCTGCTTACTATTGTCAGTATTTTCAAATGCAGTTAACAGGTCTATCATTTCACCTAGGTCCTTAGGCTTGGCTACTATCAAATTATATCACACTGAATTTTGGTAGTGGTTGATAAGAATTTTTACAAGGTCTTGATCGGATGGTGGCGGATCTAATTGTTTACTTAACATGGCTACCTCCAATAAATAATCAATCATAGATTGCCCTTTCTTTGGGTCGAAGACACCATTTGATAATTTTAACCTAATCTGATTCTGCCTAGTGTTGTTCCAATATCTATTCAAAAATTGCTTTTTGAAATCTTCATACGATATGTTTTCTTTCATGGTAATCATGAACCATCTTAAGGCTCTGCCTCTTAACGCTCTCCTAACCATCAATGTTTTCAGTTCGGTTGGTATAGATCTTAAGTGGAAATATTCTTCTAACTCCGAAATAAAAGATTGGGGATTATCGTATTCCTCTTCATTAAAAACAGGCATTTTCAAATCACTAACTATACCATGATTCAAATTACAGGAAGGAACCTGAACATGTTCATTTGATGCTACAGACCTCGAAGTAGTAGGTTGTTCATAATTTCCATTACCCTCAGATAAAATATCACTACATTCCCTTGACTGACCTTGGTTCTCCTGAATTACATTATTTTGAACAATGTTGTCTACAGGTGTTACACTAGTACTTGATGAAGTTTGGAAACTGGCTAACTTTTCAGTTACAATGTTATCAATTTGCCTTTCCATATGATCTGTCTCCCTTACTAGGTTTCTAGTTGCTAAGGTCATTTCCTCCCTAATCTCTTTTAATTCTTTTTGAATTTGTGCTTTTGTTGAATCTAATTCTTTCTGTTTTTCTTCACCAATATCTACCTGATTTTTCCTAAATTGTTCGTACAAACACACTATATCTTTAATTACTTCATCAAAATCAGCTCTTACTTGGTTAATATGTTTGCCTATTTCTTTATTAAAATTATCTTTGATTTCTGCCTTTTGATCATCCTGTAACTTTTTAAGGTTAGTTTCACTGTAGTAACATTATTTCTCACTTCATTGACATTATTTCTAACTTCAGTTACTTCTTGTCCTATGCTAGCTATATTCTGACTCACTTTACTTATTTCCTTACTGACATCTTTTCCTATTTCATCCCTACTATTTCTAATTTCCTCTTTCATATCAGTATTTGACCTATCCATCTTATTACTCATATCTGTGTTTGATTTTTCTATTTTATTACTCATATCTATGTTTGATTTTTCTATTTTATTACTCATATCTGTGTTTGATTTGTCTATTTTGTTACTCATATCTGTGTTTGATTTGTCTATTTTGTTACACATATCTGCTTTCATCTCTTTCATTTCCCGCATTAAACTCTGCATCATAGTATGCAAACTGGACGCTGCTTCATTGTTAGACATGTTTAAGACATTAATTGGAGTTACAGGCCTACTCTGACTATTAACTTGTTCGATTTCAGAATTTATTTCTGAGTTCCCATTTTCCGTAAAACCCTCCATAAAGTCTTGTGCGTGTACCTCGAATTCTACTCTGTCCTGCGAATCTTTTTCTGTATTGTTAGACATTTTTCCCGACCTTAGTAACATTAATATTTATCATTATTCGTCACACACAATATCGTAAATGTCTTCTTCGGAGCACTTAAATAAATAAAAGGTCTTACTTGAAAATAGTATGTTTATACTATTTATTAGTGCTTCCCTCGTAGTGAAGAATCCATCAGGTCTAATGTTGCGGGTCCGATGTTTTTCTCGCGGTCTGTACAGCCAGCAGATCACCGCCTCTCTTAACTGCCTGCCTCCAGTTGACCTTGCGCTCAGCTGTTCCACTCGCTTCTGCTCCCCAGACTAGTGATGTATTTCTGGACGCGATCTTGTCTTCCCTGCTGCAGTTTCGTGGATGTATACTTCGACACTGGATCTGCGCCAGTTGGGCCGCCAAATTTGAGGGAGTCTTGGCCTCGCTGTTGGGATCCAAATTAGAAGGCGGTTGACACGCCGTTGGGTACGTTGAATTCTTGAAGTTCCACGGCTATAATGTGAGACTCTTCAGGGAAATCGTGTGGTCGATTTTTAAATAATACAAACTGATAAAGTTAACTGCGATTTATTTCTCACTATTACGCAGATAATATGCCACCGTAATTTGTAATAAGTTGTTGCAATGAGGCGGCAGTACGGGTGAATCTCTAGTGCGTCTGTACTTGGCAAGTGGCTAGCGAATAATGCGTGCTGGTGCTGAAGGGTTGCCATTTATATAGCCTCACTTTTAGTTCTCGTGAGTCGCGATATCTTGCGTGTAAAAGGGTTTACAAGTTCAATCTCATAATAATTCTGGTTCTGTCATTGGCTGATTATTCAACTCTATCCAGCGTCCTTCTTTGAAAATTCTGTTAAACGGACTCAATGGGGAATTCCCGTTCACAAGCGTTACTAGCTAGACCTTAGAACATAACAGGCACAAGTACAGCGTCACCTTGATTGCAACATGATAAAATCCCGAAATTAAGCTTTTCTGAATCACTAATCAAAATTTTGATATTAAAATACTAATTTCCGAATTAAAATAAGCTTATAGGCTATTGTAATATCTTATTACAGCTTCAACTATAAGTTTCATAAGTCTTGGTATAAGCATTTTTACTAATAATTTCTACATAGTGCTTCCTATCGCTTAGATAGGAGCTGAACCAATCTTTCGCAATTCCCCTAATACCATAGATCTCAAGTTTTTGTATAAGGATGTTGTGGTTTACTAGGTCAAAGGCCTTAGACAAGTCCATAAATAGGCCTACATTTTCCTTATTGTCTAGAGATTGGAAAATGTTATTTAAAAATGCTTGAATAGCTGATTCTGTGGATTTCTCCTTAATAAACCCATGCTGCGCTGCATTTAGTATTTTATATTTTTTGAGAAAGGAATCCATTCGGTTAAACATTACCTTTTCAAAAATTTTTGACAAGGAACACAATAGAGATATTGGCCTGTAGTTGTCTACTTTAGTTTTTTCTCCTTTTTTAAATATTGGGGTTATTTTAGCTGTTTTTAGGCATGTTGGAAAGACTCCCGAGGATAATGAAAGATTAATGATATGTATGACACAAAGGTTTAATGATATGTTCACAACATTTTTTATAAATAATATCTGGTATGTCATCAATACCACATGTGTATTTGGATTTTAAATTATTTATAATACTATTCAGTTCACGTAAGTCAACCGGGTATAGGAAAATCGAATTACGGTATTTGTAGTAAGCATAGGCCTACTATCTGAAGTCCATATTCCGTTATTTTGATCCTGTATTTTAGTAGCAATATTTCCAAAGTATTCATTAAATGTGTTAACTACTTCTCTCGGCTTTGAGATGGTTTTTCCTGCCTCGTTTGTTAGGATAAACGCATCATTTTTTGTCTGAAGACCCATTTCTCTTTTGGCAACCATACATTGTTTTAGACTTATTGCCAGATGAGTTTATTATATTGTCATTATGGTATATTTTAGCAGCAATTATGACCTTTTTATATATCTTTTTATAGTTTTTAAAATAATTTTTGAAGTTGTTACAGTTGGTTCTTTTATTTAAATTACTGAGATATTTTAGTCTCTCTGATGACTTTTTTATCCCTCGTGTAATCCATGTTTTCCCGGTGGTCTGGTTTATCTTACGTTTCTGCTTTGGCATTGTTATGTTAAGATAATATTGCATTATTTTTATGAAGGTTAACTTCAAGGTTAACAAGGTTAACTTCATTTTCTTTATAGATAGCATCCCACACTTCTTTTATTAATAATTGGTTGAGTACTTCGATAGCATCATCTGTATATATTCTCGCTATTTTATATTCTTTTTCACATTGTTTATTACGCTTCCTACCAGTCCTATTAACTACTGTCAATTCTTGTGCAAAATGGTCTGAAAAACCGGGGTCAAAGACCCTTTTATTTTCTACTATAAGGAATGATTGTCTCATTAATATTTGATCTATAATTGTTTTAGAATTTATTGTTACTCGAGTAGGTTCGTGTGTAAGAGGTATCAGATCATGTGTTACCATAAAGTCCATACATTTTTTATCTAGTGCACCTGGGGTAAAGTCTATATTCCAATCACCTATAACAAAAACATTCTTAGTATATGGTATCCTCTCTAGTATATTACCTAACTTATCTACTAATATTTCTATATTTGCTTCAGGAGATCTATAAATGCAGATTATTATCATATTGTGTTCAGGTAGTCCCAACATGCATGCCTCAAAATGACTATCCATACACCCGTCCTCATAATCGGAGTATTCCTTAACCTCAATACCATCTCTGATGAATATACAAGATCCCCCATTCTTTTTATTTGACCTACAATAGTATGAGCCTAATGAATAGTTGGGCAAAATTATTGCTTTTATTTCTGGTTCAGGTAGCCAATGTTCAGTAAAACATAATATATCAAATTGTTTATTATTGTTTTGTAACATAACCTCAATCATTTGTAATTTGTTTCTGATACTTTGCGTATTTTGGTGATAAATATTGGGATACTGACCTTGCTTTTTATTTGGAGGTGTGTTTTGTATATTAGTTTCTCCCCATGCTCATTTGGTTGAGAAGCATGCACTTTGTGATCCTTAACCTTGTAGTTTGTAGGCCTAATATACAAGCTATTTCATTCTGCATTATTAGTTTCCCTGCCTATTATTACATATACTTATCACCTTTTCTAGTGCTTTACTTAGTTTGTTTGAGCCTTTATAGTTCAGATGAAGTCCATCCTTTCCAAGGTGACTATCGTCAAGCCAAGCATCTACATTAGCCTACTGAATATCACTTTCAAGGAATTGCAGGCCCATCGAAGAGAGTCATTGATGCCTTTTATATATGCTTTGTGTACGTCTCTTCTTTTCACTACACCGTTTATCACTATGTTAGCCTCACTGAATTTCTTTTTAGTAGTTCTAATGACATCGTAGATTTCACCCATAACCTCATCAGGATTCGAAGACTTATTTATATTATTCGTACCCACATGTAGTATTACCGTTTTCACTTGTTCGCATGTATCTACCGGCATACTATCTATTTGTTTATTCAATTGTTCAGCATTTATTCCTTTGTGTACCTTCACTGTTGCTTTTTGTACCTTTACATGTTTTGTGATTGAGTCCCCAATAATAAGTACTTCATTTCGATCTTTCAGAAGTTTTCCTGTCGGAATGTTAGGGTTTATCCAGTTGTAATTCGTATTATTCCTTAAGGGTTCTTCCATAATTGTCGTCTTGTTTTGTAGTACCTCAAATCTGTTCATTAGTTTTATTTCGTTACCAGACCTTGCAACATATAATTTATCATGGGTAATCCCATTAGAGTTTACGAGTTCATCGATAGATTCATGACTGTGCAGCAGGAGCGAATTTATCTGATGAAACTCGTCAACTCAAGTTGGATTTATTAAGACTATTCCAGGAACAAAAATGTGACGGATTATACAAATAATAATTACTTTCGTGCTTTGTTATATAAAACCAAACTAATAGCTGCAAGATCATGGCATACTATGGATCAACCATCCATGAATCGATTCGAGTTACCATGTTGTGACCAGTGCTACCAATAGTGCATATAAGACATAGTTAACTTCATTCAGGTAAGATAACAGCAGAACAGAATAAAAGCACATGAACTGGCTTGCACTGAATTGAAATTGTGTTTTAATCAAAGTACATTTACATTATTTCAATTTCCAAACAAGTTATGTTGTATAAAATAATCTGTTTTCGTGCTGCTTAATGGCAGCATGTGAGGTATTAGTCACGGCACATTGATGCTTATGTTTCCAGTAACGAGCTGACAATTTTATCGGATAAAATCCCATCCTCGTATTAATAGCAATCATTTTATAAGATAAATGGTCGTGATTGGTCTATATCCGAGGAATTGCTAAACGTTATTGGTGAATATCAAACATGTGGCGTTTGAGTGGGATAGTCTCTATAAAATTGTTTCTTTGCTTTATGCCAGAAGGTCATATTTCAAGATTCCACTCAGTGGCGGATCGTGGTTGTAGGAATAGGGTGTTGCACTATTTTACTGAAATTAGATACATACGCGTACAAATACATACTAAGATTACTTGCAACCTGATAATATATAAATACTCGCTTCACTCGTTCGGGACTCGTTTTTTTATGAACTGACACTGTAACGAAAATAGAGTCTTTGTATTTAGACTGCCATAGCCCATAATTACTGTTCAGCCATACTAAACCTTTTAAAAAGAGTGCAGAACGATTTTAAGGTTTTTCTGGGGTAAAAATTAAAAATTTTGAACCTTTTGGAATTTCCTTGTCGGTTACACGCTAAAAGCTATAAGTTTGTCACCTAGAAGTTTGTCAACATTAATGCTAGTAAAAATTTTCGAAGTTTTTTGGGGGGTAAAAAATTTAAATTGTGAAGGTTTTGGAATTTTTCCATCGATTATAGGCTAAAAGCTATAAGCCTGCCAAATGTCAAGTTTCTAGCTCATGGGAAAGTGGGTAAACATTAATGTCAGTGAATGGGTGATTTAGACTGTACTAGATGTGAATGACGTTAGACTAAACAGTTTTTCCACACTTGTAGGGCAGCTAGAATCACCAAATTTGGCATACTTAGGAAAGTTGGATGTGCCAATATTTCTGCCACATTTTATGATTTTAGCTGTTCTATAAATCGTAAAAAAAATTAGGTTACTTAATGTGTAGAAAATTACACAATTTAGTTAAAATAAAAATATGTAACTCTATCTAAGCCATAACCTATGGAGATACAACAAAAAGTCATAGGAGCAAAGTGATTACATTGGCAATTGGCATCTCTGTGAGGGACTTCATAGCTCGCACGCTTGAAGCAGAAATCTTGTTTGCAGAGCAGCCAACGCGACAGAGAAGACAAGCGGTGAAGACAAGAATCACGTTGTGGCAGACTTGCAAGCGACGACTAAAACGTTTAAACCCCGGGTGGGTTACCACAAAGTCAAGCATCTCGCACATGTTACTAGCCGGCATGATGAGGCAGCAAGTCGTGGCATTTCAAATGTGATGACCTCCGCGCATTTACATGTTTAAATGATTTTAAATAGTAAAAAATCATTGAGGCATGTTTCCAGTCAATAAGAACCTATCACAAAGACGATTTGGAAGTAGTTTAATAGTATAAAATAATAAAAAGCCTAAATATTCTTTACATTCAAAACTGGTCGTTGTGCAACACTGCAACATGATCAGAGGCCGCCACTGATTCCACTGAAAATGAGTTTATATGGGGAACATACAGGGTGGCGCACGAAATGTCATACCATTTAATTATCTCATAAATATTGTAATATAGCAGTTTCACTGTTTCTACCAGTGCTAGTGTAAGCCGAAGTTCGTGGAAAATCCGATAGGTGTCATCACATGTCGGATTTCACCATGACAATGAACACAAACATTAGTTTGTAAAATGGCGCACAACGGGCGTTTGAATGGTGAACATAAGGTGAAAGTTTTTCTGTTTTTCGCTGAAACGAAGAGTGTAGTTTTGTCTCAGAGACATTTTCGTGCTCACTTTAATACAAGATGGGCTCCTAGCAAACAGACAATTTACAGACTAACTGAGCAGTTTGTGTTAGAACAAAAACGGTCGCAACGGGCTAGTGTTTGTACACCTGAAAATATTGAAGTGGTTCGTGTTGTTTTGACTCAAAGTCAGTCTAAAGGGCTTCTGCAGAGTTGGGAATCAGCTCAGAGCGCATGTAATGGAGTTGTGCCATGCGTTATCTGAAGACTTGTGTGGTGACAAATGTAAGGGTTCGTTTACAAGAGATTGTGAGGCAAAACGGCGGTCATATTGAACACACTCTGCATTAAAGACAAATTTCCATGTCCTAATGATCAATCCTATGTATTCTATATAAAGCTATAATAAAAATTAATATGTGTTATGTGTAAAATAAATGGTATGACATTTTGTGTGCCACCCTGTACTTCAAACTACCTTGTGACAAAATATTGTATGCTGAAAACCATTCTCACTTAATGTAGATGTGTATTCCATATGGTTGTATGTCATTTTTTCCAATAGTTCCAGAACCAAAAGGTCATATAGTTGTGTATATTATCTCCATGCTCATACAATCTTGTGGCAGTAAAGCAATGTTACATTACAGAAAATGATCAAAGTAAAACCAGGGACAGAGAAAATGTAGGCGATAGATAACATGGACTACATGGAGCGATAGTGTGGTGTGATTCCTGAAGGATTCTTATGGGCAGGCAGACTGCAGACAGCTGATTGTAGAACAAATAGGAAGATTGTTTGGTAGCTATCTTGTTTGGAATTGGTTGGCCTAAGTGTCAGAAATTATCATTTTACCTTTCTAATTTTAAATTCCTCAAATGAAAATGCAGAATTATATTAAATGAAAAGGGGTAATAAATTTTATCATGGAATAAAATTAATTACTAAGGTTACCTATACTTGTTGTATAGGTTTTATCAACTTTACCTCCAAAGAAATATACACAGAATAAAGGAAATTACATTGTTTTCAGTAATATATGTATTGTACATTTTTTTCTCTGTTTTATAATGAAAGGATTATCCCCCCCGTCCAGGGAAACTTGAGGTGGGGGGAATGGGAAGTAATTTATTAATCACAATAAATATAACTTGAGGTCTGGATTGTCCCAGGATAAATTCATAGATAAATTCATCCACAACCTTGTTTTTCATGAATTTATAAGAAATCCGTTACATTGCTTATGACAAAAACACTACAGACTTGAGATAACATACTAGAGACTTCACTATTTACTTACTTAAATAGCAATGTGAAACATGTTGTAGTATTTTTGTCAACTTAATTTTTTAAAATATAAATTACTTACCATATTATTGTCTGTTAATGCTCATTTATGTGTTAAACTTGAATTCTGTATTTTATGTGTCCTTTATTTTATTTTAATAAATCTGAATATTTGGAAAAGAAAACAAACCTAAGATGACAAGAAGTTTTTTTGCTTTTTTCCAATGGTTTGCCCATGTTAAAAAGTATAAGTTTCCCATTTTTTGTTCTTGCAATTATTGCAACAGTTTATAGCACAGGATAAAATTAATTAATTTTCTAGATAGATATATGCAGTGCCGGATTTATACTTTTCATAAGTATAGGCCAGTTCATTTGTGCCACCCCTTCCTCCTTCCTAGAAGTTCCCACCTATCATAATCACTCATTCGTGGGCCTTTATTAGGTAGTAAACAATTTTAAGTACAGTCGAATTTGGTTAATTCGACGTTGGATAATTCGAAATATTGTATAATTCGAATAAATACTCATTCCCCTTGAAATTCCTATATAAATATATGTTAAAAAATTGCAATTAATTCGAATTTTTGAAGCTTAATTTGGATAAATCGAAGCCAAAATTTGTCTCAAGTTAATGTTGTAAGGATTCCAAGAGTTCATTGCTTCCAGGAATTCCACAAGAATTCTCTATTTCGCTGAAGAACCCTAGTCGGTAGCAGCTAGCAGGTACCGTACTAAAGTTATTTTTAACCACTGTTATCTTCCTCCTGCTGAATAGATGTTCAATGGAATGCGAAGTTCATCCCGTCCGCTACAGTCTTGGAGGGATTCAACACTTCTGTGAAAATTTTAGTGTTCATTCTATCCTCCAAGTGTGACTGTGTTTGAAAATGTCAAAGCGTAGAGCATACACCAGTTCCTTTATTAAATGTAGGGTTACGGTTTTAGTGTGGAAAAAAATGGTTTCATTTAACATCCTAACAACAGGATGGCAGTCATAGGTAAGATTCACTATACAATAATTATTATTTATTGCAATGAGTTCATTTTTGACATTTTTACGGCATTTTCGTCTAAAGTCACAGTTTTGGTTAATTCGAAATTTGGATAATTCAATTTTTTTCTGATTCCTCTTGGGGTTCGAATTACTAAGAGTCCACTGTATTTAAATATAGGTTACGTAGGTATTGAAAAGTGAAATAAAGAATTAATTAGTCATAAAGTAAAAGTAAAAACAAGAATTACAATTTCTTACAGGATTTTTTATTGGAAAAATCATCTATAATAGGTTTGTTCGCAAAGCAAATCCGTGACTGCTTGAGAATTGGTTGTACTGCGCATGTCCAGTCTGTAACTTACCCGTGATTTGCACTTTGCGAACGGTTAGAAGAATTTGGAATCGATAGTTTCTGCGTTTAATCGATATGATATGCAAATAAAATATATATTTCCCTTTAACATGGTATACATGCAAAAAACATCGGCAATATAAACTATATTTTGGGAAACTTTTAATTATCTTCCATTATTCATACATATAAGTAGCCTATGCTTATAAATCTGGAGCAAGGATTTGGAGGGAGGAGTTAGGCGCGTGAAAATAGGTTACTGCGCATGTCTCTGATAACAATTCATGGTAGAGCCTGCAAATTTTTCTTATAGTACAGAAACTGTCCGTGAGAGCTTTGCGAACAGAAGATTGAAATCAGAATCACGGATTCTCGCTTTTCGAACGCGTGTGGAGAAAGAGCGCATGCGCGAACGATTTGCTCCTGGTTTCTGACTGCTTTGCGAACAAACCTTATATCATCATAGTTGATTGTGTTCATTATCTCTGCCTCTTTGTTTAGAAGAGACAAAGAGTTTAGTTTTTCTTGAGACAATGAAGACTTTTGATAATTCTTTACACGTTTTAAACAAGAAAAACTACTTTCTCCGGAATAATTTGTGGCTGGAGTGCAAAGCACGATGCGGAGAGCTACATCCAAGTTTGGGTAAACGTTGCATAGAGATTGGTTCCTCAAAAACATAGAGAGATGGAGTAATGATGTTGATTCAGGTTTCTCTGCAGCAGTGGCGTACCAAGGCCACTTGGCGCCCGGGGCTAACTAGATGGTAGTCGCCCCCTAACACCAAAAGGTTCAAGGTTCAATGAGTTTAATTTAAACACAATTTAATGTTCACAATTATTTACTTTTAATAAGTAATATGCTACTTTAACACATTATAAAGAGAAATAAATGGTGTAAAATATGTTGCACAAATATAAAAATCAGTATGAAGTCTTTTATACAGTAGAGCATGTTCAATAAAATTAAAATTAGTCAAGCATTAAAAACACTTCTTGTTCCACTTACATTATTTATGTAGAACTGGTTTCCAGGGAAGGAGCTCCCTCATCCTCAGCTGATGGCAGTCAACCATCAGCTGAGGATGAGGGAGCTCCTTCCCTGGAAACCAGTTCTACATAAATAATGTAAGTGGAACAAGAAGTGTTTTTAATGTTTGACTAATTTTAATTTTATGTTGCACAAACTTTCTCGCATATAAGTGTTAAAAGCTAGCACAGAAAAAGACAATTAAATTTTATTTATTACTTTTTCATAAAACTAACAAGTATCTACAGTGAGTTCCACGCAAGAGTTGGCCAATGACGCGGGTTTCTGCGTCGTGGCTGGCACAGCTCCAACTCCCGAGCGATCGGGTGAAATATCTACGCTAATAATGCCGCAGTCGTTGTAATGATTCAGGTTCTCACATTTACAGTTAAAATTACAACGAAAATAACCACGTACCTCATCACAAGAGATGTTGGAAATGTTCTCCTCTTGTATCCACACAATACTGGCACCTTTATTAGGGAATTTTCTTTCACACGCGTAAGTTCAGCTTCCGAGTTAGAGTTAATTTCTCTTGTGATATTGTCTTTAAGTTCTTCTTGTGTATGGGAAATTGACCTATACACTTTATTTTTCAAGATTCCCCATAAATAATATTCACATACTGTTAGAAGAACTTAAAGACAATATCACATAGGCCTATCACAAGAGAAAGTAGCTCTGTCTCGGAAGCTGAACTTATGCGCGTGAAAGAAAATTTCCTAAGAAGGTGCCAGTATTGTCTGGATGCAAGAGGAGAACATTTCCATCATTCTTACTTGTATTTCCATCATCTCTTGTGATGAAGTACGTGGTTATTTTCATTGTAATTTTAACTGTACATGTGATAACCTGAATCATTACAACGACCGCGGCATTATTTGCATAGATATTTCACCCGATCGCTCGGGAGTTGGAGCTGTGCCAGCCGCGACGCAGAACCCCGCGTCATTGGCCAACTCTTGTGTGGGTCTCACTGAATGGAAAAGCATCAGGGTCGATCTCTATGTTGAACGCTTTTACCGTGAACTAATAATAATAATAATAACAATAATAATCAATGGCAGAGGATGGATATTTTGAGTGGGTGTACACACCAGTCAATTAATATTCTTTTTCTAAGTAAATCATGCTTTGACAAAATTTATTGCCTGCCCATAAAATAAATCAAGTCCTACAAATCCGGGGTTTGCCTTTCCGAATGAGGAAACTATGAAAAACACAAGTCAATTTTTGAGGCCACGAGGTTTAAATTAAACCCAGGACCACTTTCCCTATTAGCCTATACCACCTCGTTGTAATTGGTTTTCGTGTGTTCATTGCGACTGAGCTAAATTGACTGATTTCATAACAATAATTAGATTACTATTTTCTTGTTACTATGGACAACAAAATGTCATTCATATTTTAATTGACATGCATTTAAGCCGTAAGTTACTTATTTCGTTTTTATCTTAATATCTATTAATTATATAAAGAAATGTGATAAACAAAAATGTTTCTTTTAATTTTCTCTACAACTTATGTACGCCTACTGTAATGGAGATTATTTTGAAAAATTGAAAATGGAGTAAAGTGCCCCCGACTCATTTTTGCAGAAAAACGGATATATCCATTTTATTAGTCATAGATAAGAGTTTGCAATTTTGAATTTCAATTAAAATCGTTAGAGCAAATTTTTCAAAAATCAAAATTTGTCAAAAAATTTTCATGAAAAGTCCCCTTAATATATCTAATATATAAAGTCGAATATGTGTTTGTGGATATGTATGTATGTATGTATGTATGTATGTATGTTTGTTCCTTATACAAATCTACATTTCTTTACCAATTTACACGGAATTTTGCACACATACCCAGTTATGCCCGGGAAGTATAGCGGTCAACATTAAAATTCAAACAAAATACTCCTTCCCTTGAAAATTATATAATTTCTGAGAATTTTATACTGAAAAAAAATGAATGTTGTTCAGTTCACATGACAACAGTGTATTGTTTACTTTGATAACATTGGGCTTTGGCGACTATAATTATAATGCTGGACTTTAACGAATTATGATTTCATCGATATATTGGCGAAAATAATTACTGAAAATGAAATCCACGAAAATAAAGCACAGTGTGATGCAGTCACATAACTTTCTCTACCCTCGACATAAGAAATATTTTCTCACTTCACATTTTTATGTCGAAGAATAGGTCGTATTGCAAGGGACAACTTAAGTGTGTGAGTATGCTATATCAGAAGTCTGTAAATAATCCTTTCCCCTTATACCTTATCCATAGCTGTAGGCTTTGTATTAGTTGAGAAATAGGGATGTTTATCATAGGCCCTAAGCATGGGGTGGAACATTTTGAGTCCTACGCTCGCAGTATATTATGTCCCGGGTTTTAGGGGAGGAACGTATGAAAGTGGTACTGCATTTCTCTTTTATTTCAGCCCGAAACGGTTGTATGATAACATGAGAATGAGAAATAAAATTTTCCGTCAAGTCAATACAATCTTATTTAATTTATGTTTCTTCTTATTTCAACCCCTCCCAAGCATGATGTGTAGAAGCAACGGAATGCAGCTTTCGACATCCTCTATGAGCCATAAAAAGCTATATCTAGCATTTTCTGATGGAACAGTTTGAGTGTGATAAATCTTTTCCTTCATTTCAAGTTCTACATACTGTACATAAAGTCCTTCGTAAGTTAATTTCAAATTAAAAAATACAAAGCCCGGGCGACGCCGGGCCTATTCAGCTAGTCAATTATAAAACTCAAATTCTGGGCGGTTTGATAAAATTCCGAAAAAGTCCTTAATTAAAAAAAATGAAGTAAATACAATGAACCGTTTACCCGCTGTGCTTGTCCACAGACGGACAGATGTCATTCCAAAAGCACTTTTTTCTGTTTCTAGGCATTGTGAAACCTGCATTTCCGGTGTTATCTCGATTTCGAATTTTTGTCACGATCACAATACTTTCTCTATACTATGTATATGCGAGATAGTAAAAGCTAACAATTGATAAAATTGCTAAATTACTTAGTCTTTCTTGCGTCATTGTGAATCTTAAATAATTTTTAAGCTTCAGCTTACTAAAAGATCGTTCACAAGATCACACAGACACTGAAATCATTAAAAGCAGTTTGAAAGCAATGATCAAGTTACTGTATGCCTCTAACCTCAAACAAGATATACATAAACAAAATATCTTTGGGTTTCTTCAAGTCGATCTTTTCATTTCTCCACCAACCACGCATCACTGCTCTGATTCCGACTCGAGCGCTTTGTTCGCCCGTACACCGTAAACTTTTCTTGTGTTCTCGGCACCCATGACCTATTTCGTATTGTCTATAAATAGTTTTAAACGAAACGTTTATTTCATTTCTAAATAATATTACTGCAGTATTTAACAAAGTAATAAAGAAAATTTGACAAACCGTATATTTTGCCTGAAAAAGTTATTTTTTCTTAAACTAAAAAAAAGATATATTTCAATTTTGGAGACCCCCTTTACGGCGCCCCGTTCGCCCCCCCTTGATACACCACTGCTCTGCAGTATTATTACTAGAGGAAATGTGAATGCGAAAATTTATACTTCCTAAACCAAATCGTCCTCTAAATCATTGGAATAATATTGCATGAGAGACTGAGCTCTTTTTGTGACTTTTTGAGTTGATGTTGAAAGTTCAGAATTGAAAATTTTTCTTTGAAGTTTACACATGCATTATGCCTTCTATCTAATTCAGCTTTCAGTCTATCCAGGATGACCAAAATGGTGTTTACTCTGAAAGAATCTCTGGAGGTTGTTTCAATTTCCTCATTTGATGGCTCGTCTGTAAATCTTTTTTCCCTTAGGGTGTCTCTTAAGGTCACCCTGATATTGCTTAAGTACATTCATTTCAACTGCTTTTTCTTCGAAATAATCAAAGTTTTCTCGCTCTGCTATTATAAACTCGAGAAGAGATCCATAAAGATCAGATATCATCAGCACATCTACAGTTGAGCTCTGAATCTGAGCACTCACTTTATTTAGCCTTTCCAAAATAGCATTCCAAAACACGACCATAAATGCAGTTTCAAGTTTTTCCGATTTGAGGTGAATTCCTTTTGTCTCATTTGCGGGATAGGTTTCTCCGTAGTGTCATTTTCAATCATTTTCAAAAATCTTAAGTAACTTACTTCATCCCAGGAATCTCTTAGACTTTTGCAGGCATCTAATCTTGCTGACCAACGTGTGAGGTTCACCCTCTTGAATGTCTTTCCTCTTCCTATTTCATTAACCAATTTTTTTCCAACATTCTGTTGACCTAACAAAGAAAGTATATACCTCTTCCAGTAACATGAAGAAGTGACAGGCTTCTGTACAAGACTCAACGGCCGATGTTCCCACCAAATTTAATGAATGAGCTGCACAAGGGACGAACATAGCAAACGGTGCTTGTTCTTGAATTTTGGCTTGTAAACCATTGTGAATTCCTGACTTGTTCGAGGCGCGGGTGACTCGGTGCATGCGCTCGTGCAGGTGAGTATAGGGGTGGCTGTTACATCGCTCACCCATGACTCACCACCACCCTCACCGTCTGTGCAGTAACATAAACATACCCACTGTAGTCCAAAGCAAAGAACTTCCCTGCGGGGTGCACTGCTGATTAGAGGGGCGAGAGGCGATCTATTGCTCTTGTGGAGAAGGAGGAGGTGAGGGGTACCATCACAGGTGGCTAGGCAGATTCTTTTGGTCGCCGGCTTGCTTGCTTGCACGCACAACGGTCACATTCTTTGCATTTCTCACAGGGAAGTTCTGTGCTTCGGACAACAGTAACTAACATAGGATAGGAATGAGTATTGGGCCTGATAAAATGAGATTTAACATATTTTAATAGATAGAAAACTATCTATCTACAAGTGACTTGATTATAATCACGCACAAACTTAACAGCTTAGCAAAGCGAGCGAGCGCCCTCTGAAATTTGCAGCCCCTAGGCTGCGGCCTATACGGCCTATTGACAAATCCAGGATTGGATATATGCATATGCATTCATGTACCACAGATTATTGTCTCTGTTGGACATTACATGATAATTTTCTCCTATAATTTTATCATAACTAATTTTCTGTTAAAAACAATGTTAGATAAGAATATTTAAATTGTTTGTTAATGTATGTTTCAGCAAGCTTTGGCAGTAACTCAAACTTTAAGGTCACCACGTTACTCTGAGGTAGAAGTCATTGTGAGCATAGAGAAGCTGTTGCTACAGAATCTTGGAACCAGTAAGAATGGTATTGGATTATTGGCTCAGGTAAAAAAAAAAATTCTTACCTATGAATAATGAAATTTACATTTGGTTTAACTAACATTTTACACTTCCATGTTTATATTTTCCACCCAATTACTGCCATTTTCAATATCCTTTTAATTTTTATATGCTTCAGTGTATCTTCACTTGATTCTGTATTTTACTAATTATAAAGTTCCTGCAATTTATACTAAATCAGATTCATAACTAAACATTGCTTAGGAGCATGGGTTATTGTACCTCCTAAAGATAAAAAAATTGACCATTTACTGTAACCTAAATTTATTTAATACCTCTCTTGCAATTCACACTACTTTCATTTTTTAACAGGCTCAGATAGATTGAAACAAAACATCTATTGTGGTGTACTTTTGACGAATCATTCCATGTGAGTGTTCTTCAATGGCGTTCTGGCATTGTGTTCTGGGTAAACTAGATTTTGAAGACTAAATTTACAATTGTGTAACCGATACACAAATTCCCAAATATTATAAAATAAGCATTTTAAATAATAGGGAAAAAAGTAATTTATGCCCCCACTCCAACTCCCTAACGGGACCCGCCTGGAAAGTAGGGGTTTTGGGTGGGGAGAAACTTAAAACAGTGGAGACATCGAGCGGCGGCATTTGAACTACTAGCAGTGACGGTAGCACCATCTAATATGCAAATGGTGAAACAGAAAAATGAAATAATTTATTTCTTCTTTATTCTCTAAGAAAATTTATTCTAGTCGTTGAGTGGAGCGCACCTGATGAAGGCTCGGTGGAAGAGCTGAAACGTTGTGCTTAATTTTTAAGGTATTTTATTCACTAAGTAAATTTTCTTTTATCATTTTTTAAATATTCTCTTCTTCTCTTCCTCTCTTCTTTTCCCGTCTCCTTCCTCTCTTTCTGTCACCTCCTCTTTACCCTACCTACCTGTCTGAGGCCTATTCCTAACCGTAAATTTTGGATCGACCACTATTCGAACTCGTGACCCCTTCCTTTGTAACTAGGAGCCTTAACCATTACGCCACGAGTTAACGCTGAGCAGTGAAGGGAGCTCTGGTATATTTTAGTTATGATAGCTGGCATACATATGATCAGTTTTAACACAAGAGTCTCTTTTTATAATTTTTAGATATTTTGTTAGTTATCAAAAGAGCAGTGTTGGTGCAAGGGAAATTTCCTGCATCAATTAAGCCATGTTTTATGTTATAATACGGCATTTTTTATAATTGTATGGTGCAAGGTTCTTTGTTAACTGTGAATTATTATTTTATTATAGAGTCATTCCATGTCAAATCAACACAGCTGCCAACCTGACCATCTCAGATTTTCATGAAATTTGGTGTGTTCATTGCACATGATGAGAGAATGAAAAATGCCAAATTATAGAATTCTAGCACCAGTACAACAAAAGTAATGGCTGCCCAAAATTCGGAAAATGTGTTGAAAATTTGATAAACACAGCAGACAAAAACGGCTGTAACTTCTGTTCTAATAGAGATAGAACTGTGAAACAGGTATTTTCAGAAAGGTCTGGGAACAAGCTTTCAAATGATATGCAACATGGCTATATTCAAACAATGTAAACAATTAAGGTCAATGACCTCAACCTTTGACCTTGAATATCTCAAAACATGTCACCTTCAAAATTGATGAAAAAAATATATTTGCTTCTTCATGTTACACTATACAACATAGTAAAAAATCAAGTTGGGACGACATTGGGTTTAGGATATATAAATTAATATGTACAGCTATTTGGTGCAATAAAGCAGTAGAAATTGTATGCAGACTGCAACAAAGTGTCATAGAGTTCTGCAAAACGTGTTAACTAGTGTTATTATAGTAATGCACAGTAAGGTAACAATGTGAACAGGCCAATAACTGTATCAAGCATTCAAAGATGAAAATACAGGACTGAAAATAGGGTTATCCAAATTCTGCCAGTTACGACCCAAGAACTGTATTCTGGTTGGTGAGTCCGGTACCCATAGTGTGTATGTTTGCAACTGATGCATCAAAATGTTTGAAGGTTCCAGATTGAAATGACACGTGATGAGAACTGTCAACTTAACACGTATAAACACTGTCTTGCTCAGACAATTTGTAACCCTGCACAGCCAAAATGTTATATGTCAACCCTGCACATCCAAAATGTTATATGTCAACCCTGCACAGCCAAAATGTTATATGTCAACATGTGAGAACTGTACAGGTACACACTCTTGACGAAAATGGAATTGATCAAATAATAGTAATAATAATAATAATAACTTTATTATCACATACATTTACATTATGAGCAATGCTCGCAAACTGGTGATAACATACAAACTGTGGACATCTACAGAGAACAACTCTCCAGACATGTCTCTCTGAACAACATCTGAAAGAGACACTTTGTGACAATATGTGATTTTGCAGAGAATTATGTATTTGTCCTGCAAGATGAGGTCCAGGGGTTCCACTGGAACAACGCACAGGCCACCATTCATTCATTTGTTGTTTATTATAGACATCCAGAAACCCATGCAATAGATCACATTTCCTTTGTTATCATATCAGAATGCCTCAAACATGACACTGTAAAGTGTTCATCGTTTCCAATGTCATTTGGTCAACTTCATGATATCCCATTTCCATAGAACACCCAAGAACATGTAACTTATTACTTCTCAGATGGAGCTGCACCCCAGTATAAAAACCATAAGAATTTTGCAAACATATCTTTTCATGAGAGTGATTTCAATGTCTGTGCAGAGTGGCATTTCTTTGCTACATCACATGGCATAGGACCATGTGATGATATCGCTGGTACCATCAAGAGACTTCTCTTGGTGCCAGTCTGCAGTGCATCTACAACTCTCAGATAATGACACCCAGACAGTTGTTTGAATGGTGTTCTAAGAACATTACAGTGTGTCACTTTCATTACACAACTAACAGTGAGTATGATGAAGAAGAATCTCTCCTTCAAGAGTGGTTTGCACAGATTCGCACAATTGCAGGTACCCACAAGTTACACCGTGTTATTCCCACTGGCCTTAACATCAAAACGAAAGGTTTCTCCAATTCACCAGACATCAGAAATGAATCTCTAGCGTGGACCCAACAAGACTCATACCTTGGTGATATCACAGGGTTTGTTGCATGCATGTACGAAGGTCACTGGTGGCTTGGATGTGTTTTGAATGTTAATGAACATACCAGTGGGGTTACAATTAGCTTCCCACATCCTCATGGCCCTTCACCTTCATTTGTATACCCTGAGAAACCTGACATCTTTGAAGGATATCTTGTAAGAAGGATATTCTTACAAAGGTTGATGTAAGAACAGCCTAACATATGTCCTTTCACCAAAAGATGCACAAACAGTGTTACATCTTGCTACCCAGTATTGAGGCATGTGGTAAGTCCTGATTGTACATTTGTCATCGTGTTTGTGTAAATTTGAATCTGCTTGCCTTCTACACATGTGTTTCGCTGGAATGGTTATATCATGCTTTGCATCATTGAAGGTGAGAGGTTACCTTGCATATTAAAAATGTTTGTTATTGGTCTTTTCATATTGCTACCTTACTGTGCATTGCTATAATAACACTTTTTAACAGTTAACACGTTTTGCAGAACACTATGACACTTTGTTGCAGTCTGCATACAATTTCTACTGCTTTCTTGCACCAAATAGCTGTACATATTAATTTATATCTCCTAAACCCAATGTTGTCCCAACTTAATTTTTTACTATGTTGTATAGTGTAACATGAAGAAGCAAATATATTTTTTTCATCAATTTTGAAGGTGACATGTTTTGAGATATTCAAGGTCAAAAGTTAAGGTCATTGACCTTAATTGTTTACATTGTTTGAATATAGCCATGTTGCATATCATTTGAAAGATCGTTCCCAGACCTTTCTGAAAATACCTGTTTCACAGTTCTATCTCTATTAGAACGGAAGTTACAGCCGTTTTTGTCTGCTGTGTTTATCAAATTTTCAACACATTTTCCGAACTTTGGGCAGCCATTACTTTTGTTGTACTAATGCTAGAATTCTATAATTTGGCATTTTTCATTCTCTCATCATGTGCAATGAAAACACCAAATTTCATGAAAATCGGAGATGGTCAGGTTGAAAATTGTACTTTTCTGTGTTGATTTGACATGGAATGACTCTATATTATTATATATTATATTATAATTTTGTTTTTTATAATTGTGAAATGTTCTGTTGGCAAATATATGGCATTTTTTATAATTGTGTAATATTACCAAGCGGCCGGCGGGTGCGTAGGATGGAGCAGCCGGCAGGTGCGTAGGAGTGGGCGATGGGTTGCAGGTGTGTAGGAGAAGATAGGGGAAGCGGCCAGGTGGGGAAGTGGGCCGATCAGGCGGGCAGCAAGTGGTACGGGGACCAGTGCGTGGCATAAAGTACTCTTTTGCCAAATAATAAAATAAGGGGAATATTTGCACATGGATTCCATTTGGTATAGGCCTATAATTATATAATGTATTATTACCATTATTATTATTGTTGTTATTATTTACATTTTATATTTCTTCAATACTCCACTCTTTTCCCCCGCCAAATAGTTTAATGATAGTAGTAATGGGTTTATAGTGATTGACTTCGTTGAAGTTGCCTTTATTTATTTGTTTATGAATACAGTGCACACCGCTCATTGTGATCACTTTCATTTTTACAATTGCTTATCGGAAGGTTACTTTTCTCCTCTTTTGAAAATATCTAAAGTGATTCCTATCTGTAAAAAGGGAGATAAAACACAATTTCAGAATTATAGACCAGTATCAATTGTACCTATTTTCTCTAAAATTTTGGAGGCAGTCATGCTAAGTCAGTAAAATAAATTTTTTGTAAGCAACAACTTATTAACTAACACTCAATTTGGGTTTCATGAAGGACGATCTACAACCTCTGCTGCATTAAAAATAGTTGAAACATCTTTGCAAGCTTTCGAAAAACAAGAACTTACTACTCTTGTTTTGTGTGACCAAGCTTTTGATTGTGTGCCCTTAGATCTTCTGCTAAAAAAGCTGAGCTATTATGGTGTAGGATCAGAAAGTTTAAAAATTATAGAGTCCTATCTAATTAATAGACAACAGTATACTTTCATTAAAAATAACTCGTCAAGGCTTAGTTTGGTACCTGATGGGGTCCCTTCAGGGCTCAATACTTGGGCCTTTTTTCTTTCTTGTTTATATTAATGATCTTCCTTGTAATCTTAATACTGACTCTGCTATTTATGCAGATGATACTACCCTTAAATGTACAAATAAAGATTTAGATCAATTGAAAGTAGATGTGCAATTAATTCAAGAAGAGGCCATTAAGTGGTTCTCGGCTAATAAACTCTGTTGCAACACAGAAAAACTCAATATCTAACTCTTGGTCTTCTTAAAACAGTTGATTTTAATTCAGTAAAATTACTTGGCTTTCATATTGATTCAAAATTAATCTGGTCAGTACATATTCAAAATGTCTGTAAAAAGGTGTCTTACTTGGCTTTCATATTGATTCAAAATTAATCTGGTCAGTACATATTCAAAATGTCTGTAAAAAGGTGTCTAGAGCTGTCTACTGTGGAAACTAAAATATTTAGTAAATTCTAATTTTTTAAGGGTGACTTATTTTGGTCTTTTTCAATCTCATATTTCCTATGGTATAATCATTTGGGGTCATTCCTCACATGTAAATACCTTACTTTTGCTACAAAAGAAATGTTTGCGTACAATGGCAGGTGTGGGCCCTATGGAACACTTCAGACCACTTTTTATTTTACAAAAAATTTTAGCTGTAATTATTTATATATAAATAGCATTCTTTTATTTACAAAATTAAATTTACATCTTTTTGTCACTAGACAGAATATTCATGAACACTGCACAAGAGGCAAGAATAAAATAGATTTACCTTTACATAGATTAGCTACAACTGCAAGCTCTTTTAGAATTAATTGTGTTAAATTTTTTAATAAATTACCAGATATTACTAGAGATATTAGTTATAATAGTTTTGAAAGGAAAATGTATTTATGGTTAGTTCATGACCCCTTTTACAAACTAGAAGAATTTTTGCATATTGAGGTTAATATTAAATTCTAGATCTTATCACTATGATACTGATAAATAATTATAATATGCAATATGTATGTACAATTTTAATTTTGGATAAATGGTGTAATATGATGGATGTTAATATTGAATTTCTGAGATTATAAGTTTTATTATATGTATGTATAGACACAATGTAAATGGACGTTTCCTGTGTCATTATATGATCATCGGAATAAATTTTCCTGATTCTTGATTGCAGCTAATCTGATAATGTTAACCGATTGATAACAATAGCTGAAGTAATTAATTGAAGGTTATTTATTCATACATAAGATAATACACTACAAAAACAGAATTAAATCTATTTACTTATAAGACATAACTGTGAATCATTGAACCACTCATAATACAGTACTAGACTGCAAGCAACTATTTTTTCAATCAGTAACAAAGTTTTTAAGTATATCTGTTTTCATTTAGGAGTCCATTAACCAACCATCTGTACTCAGTTACGATTTACGAGTGTTTTTAGAAGTCTATACTGATCTGTGGTGAACACCGCGTAGCAAAACATGTAACGCCTGTCTATTCAAGTCTTTTCATTTTACACTAGCCATCACTGCATGTCAACACTGTTATCTTCATAAATCAAAAGCTGCATCATGTTTTATTGCTGAAAAGAGAAAATTAAGTAATGCCACCCCCTTGTACTGGTCATCCTGTGAGCTGGAAACAGTACTTCCAATACAACACAATACAGTTGAGTTAGAAACAAAATCCTTAAAAACAAAATTTTGAATGACATACAGTACTTGGAAATAAAGCCATAAATAGGAAAATATGATATCATAAACAGTATCTTTGATCACAATAAAGAGAATTTTTTCAATGTATCAGTATTAATCCATACGGAACTTCATAAAAGTGATAACATTACCAGACTGATACCATTATCTATGATTAAATTGAATGCCGTTTAATGCAGTTGCAGATAATGTTATCAATCGGGTAATGATATCATTTTTATGAAGTCCTATATGGATTAATACTGATACATTGAAAAAATTCCATTTTTTGTGATCAAAGATTCGGTTTATGATATCACATTTTCCTTTTTACAGCTTTATTTCCAAGTACTGTATGTCATTCAAAATTTCGTTTTTAAGGATTTCATTTCTAACTGAATTGTATTGTATTGTATTGGTAGTGTTCCCTGTTCACATGATGACCAGTTTGAGGGGGTGGCATTCCGTAATTTTCTCTTTTAAGCAATAAAACATATTTTACCCCTCAGTTAAGCTGCAGCTTTTGATTTATGAAGATAACAGTGTTGATATGCAGTGATGGCTAATGTAAAATTAAAAGACGATGTTTTGCTACGCTGTGTTCACCACAGATCAGTAGACTTCCAAAAACAAACATAACTCGTAACTGAGTATGTAGTATTGATTAATGGACTCCTAAATGAAAACAAAAACAATTAAAAACTTTGTTTCTGGTTGAAAAAATAGTTGCTTGCAGTCTATTACTGTATTATGAGTGGTTCAATGATTCACAGTTACATATTATCTCATTAATAAATAGCTTTTGATTCTGTTTTAGTAGTATATTTTCTTATATATGAATGAATAACCTTAATTTAATACCTTCGGCTACTGTTATCAATTGGTTAATATTATTAGATTAGCTGCATCCTGAAGTGATCACAATAAGCGGCATGCACTGTATATTCTATGTCTGGACATTTCCTCATGGATGTTCAGTAATGCAATATGTGGTGAATAATTTCAAAGTTATATTGTGTTGATGGTCATTGTTCTGTACAGATGACACAACTGATAAGGACTCGAAAAGAAAGGAATCTGTCTCTGGGAGACATACTGGGAATCCTGGTTCATCTGTTTTCACTGGCAGGGACAGATGTGGATTTTCCACCCGTGGAGCAGAGCTACTTATTAACTGCTCTGCAGGAAGCTCTGTATGAAGATAGAGATAGCCTAGAAGGAAGCCTCTCTAAACTAGGTATATTGAGTTTCAGATTACGTCAAAGTGTTTTAGTAGGGTACTTTACCAATAATAACCCTCATCACAACTAAAGTAAACACAGAACAACTCTGAACATGAGGAGGAGCAGAAAGAGTCTTGTGACAAGTGACAAGCGAATGAGGTTGTTGAACAGTTAACGGAATGCGCTGCTTCGCTAAAGAGATGTACTTCACTTATTTCTTTGCTTGCTCAAAATTTATTACATACCGGTATACGTCTTTCATGATATCACCATTAGAAAGCTGTATTTATTTGGAAGCCAACTATCCAAATCCCATAACTGTATAATGCTCCATTGAGGAGGTAACTGCTTATTTTAAAAAAATGAAATGCCTTAAAATAATGCTTGCTTGTTCCTCTTAGTGAGTAGGCATGCATCTCCCTTCTCTGTCCGTCTGTTAGACAGTGACAGCTTCACACTGCTGACTCGTCAATGCCGTACATTGTGTAACATTCTATTGGCTTATCATATGTTCAGAGTTGATTTGTGTTTAGTATAAGAATCTCTCCAATAGATAAAGCTATTTTTTTGGTTAAAATCTTGATAAAAACACAACCTTATACCTTCAACTTTACCTTGTCTGGGTCCAATTCACATTTCAGCATTCTTAAATAAAATTTAACACATATATAAAATAATTAAATATCAGTGCTGGTCACAGTCTACAAAAATATCACTTGTGTATGAAGCTGGTGGAAGCTCTGCTCTTCTAAGATGGAGCCTAGGCAGTATTGTATATTCATAAAGATGCATATCTAGTTCTTTTTGAGGAGCTGTTGAGATGATCCTCTTGGTTTGTTTATTGTTGCTCCAACATGTACAGAGCCTTAGTCAAGCCTTTCCTTTTTTTTTACAAGGGAACCGCATGGGTTGTCATGTCGAAACCTATCCTCAAATTTTGCATATAGACACATGCCAAAAATTACCTGCTCATATGAACTTTTAGTGGGTGAAAATTAATTGCTAATCTGGAAATTAGAAATATTGAGTAGCCTCGCACAGCTGTTGACAAAAAGCAGTTTGGATCTTCTCTAGCTAGCTCACAAACTGGTGCATCGGTTGTGTGACAGTATTACAGAGCAGGGATCCTGCTCTCTCCCTGTTCTTATCACTATGAAAGCGGATAATATTAAAATAATGAATAATACCCTCCTCTGATACACATGTTTGTGTCCAGTAGGTCTCATGAAGTAATTAGTACCTGTTTAAGTGTTTAGGATTAGCTAAGTGAATCTCATGTGCTATTGACATTAGTTCGTTTTTTTTTTAACTTTGGCCTATAATGATGAATACAATTACTACGTCGTATGTTATTCCGAGTTCTTAACACTTAAGGACAATAAAAGTCAACATTGAGAATAAGTTGGTTGAAGCACTGGTATTGTGATTTGCTCTGCATGGGAAATATCTTCAAATATCACGCAAATTGAGAGGTCACACTTCTATAACAGCTAAACACACTAACAATGATAAGCAACCCCTCAGTGTCTATACAGATTACAGTATATAGTTTTAAAATGCTGAAATGATAAGAAATGATTATCTAAAAGTTATCTAGTTATACACATTCAACGAGTAACAAGGTAGCTCCTCCCATCTCTATTACACACCCCGCTGTCCGCTTTCACTTGCACTCAGCATGCTGGCTACTCAAATTAGCTTTATAAGTGCCCGCCATTAATTCCTTATGGAACATAACAAACGCTTTTTCACCTACTAAAAGTTCATATAAGCAGCTAATATCTTGCATGTGTCCATCTATAATGAAGACCTATCAATATGCAAAATTTGAGGGTAGGTTTCGACATGACAACCTGTATGGTTCCCTCCTTGATAGTAATTTAGCACTCATATAGGAAATGAATTTATTTCTTCCCCTTGTTAATAAACAATAAACGACTTACTATTTATCAAAATAGCATCTAACAAATTCCAAACAACAGAATTTGGTTTAGTGATTTATTTCCTACAGAACTCTCAAAGTGTGAAAGTAGTCATGCTTAACTTTTTACTTATTTTCAGTTGAGATGAAAAGAGAAGAAGATTTTGAGGGACTAGCTGGAAACATCTACACTAAACTGAGATATATTGCTACAGCAAGGAAAAATCTTGTAAAATACAGGTAAAAAACCTATAGTTAAAATATAGATACCTAGGTTTGTCAATACTTAAAATACATTGAGGCTTCCTGTTGATTAAGATAAAAGCGACTGGCACTCACCCATAGTCTTGTTCATAGATTTGCTTGTCTTAACACTTTCACTCCCACCCGCCTTGTGGCCTAGCAGCTGGCTCAGCCCAGCCATTTGTACAGAGTTAGCAAAGTTTCACATCACTACATCTCTGACTCACTGCTAGAAGAATTCAACAGTTACCACAACAGGGTGAGGTTCACGATTGAGAAATCGGCGAACAACATTATCAACTTCTTGAACCTTAGAATTACCCTACAGCAACAGAGAATTTGTTTAGGCGTGTATAGAAAAACATGTAAAGGAGAAATGTATATACACAGAAGATCAACACACCATCACAGAATCAAAAACAATTTATGGCGTAATTTTGCACATAGAGCCATTGGTGTATGCAATAATAACGAAGATCTAGAAAAGGAAAAGAAAGAAGTATTTAGATTAGCAGAAATAAATGGATATTGTGGTAGAAAAATTAACCATATATGGAAAAGTGTTGAAAAAGGAAATGACAAAAAAGATGAAAAAAGGAAAGAAAATAATAGTATAGGTTACATAGGCGTACCATATGATCCCCACGTCAGCGAACGCATAGGGAAAGTTTTCCTGAAGTACGGCATAGTACCAGCATATAAAACGGAAAAGACAATTGAAAAAATATTTTCCCAGTATAAACATCTTGGTACGAACAAGGACAAAATGAATTTTCCTGGAGTGTACTCGATAAAATGTAGTGATTGTGAGGGAGTATATGTCGGGGAAACCGGGAGAGACTTTAAAACCAGAATACGCGAGCATGAAAAGGATGTAAATAGTGGGAAATGCTCTACTGGACTCAGTCAGCATATGACGGAAAACAAGCATGGCATTGGTGAAGTAAACATTGTAAGAATTGAGGATGATTACATCAAAAGAAAGGTATATGAGGCATGGTCCATAATCGGCAACCAGGGGATGTGTTTAAATAGGTATGATGGTGATATAGGGGACGAATGGCTGGATGTAATGAGGAGACTGAAAAGGAAAGTTCCAGTGTTAAAGATTCCCCAGCCACCAGCAGAATGCATAGAGGAAGGAATGTTTGACATTCCAAAGAACTGGAAAGAAAGACATTTGAGAAACAGTGTTTTTATTGATGGTTACCATGACGAAACTCAATCTTCATGATCAGTACTGTATAAGAAGTCACCTGAGGAAGACTCCAGGGGAGAGTTGAAACATTGTGTGGTGATTTTAACCATTATCCACTGACTTGTAATATATTTTTTAAACACTTCTTTTTATTGGATTTGTATCAGTGGAAATTTGGGACCGATATGGATGTTTCATTCACTACATTTAATTTTCTCCATAACTATTAGAGAATTGTTTACATACCTTCAGGAAGGAGTACAAGTGATTGCAAATCAGCACAAAATTCATCAATGTTTGTAACGTCTTTCGGTAATACAGATTAAGCACAAAAATTTTTGCTTTACTATCATTTTCACTATCTGATGGAATCAATTCATCCCTTGAATCTTTGTTGAATAGGCCTAATATTTCATACATTTCTTCATCATTCACAAAACCTACTTTTATGTATATTACAAGAACTTTCAATACCACTTACACCCGCACTGAATGAGGCTTGGGTCACATGGATTTCATGTGTTTTTCCAAACACAAAAGAAACCTCAGGACACGAGATATACAGAAAAAATGTTAAAATGTTAACAGATGTCCTTGGTACGTTGGACCAGAGAATTCATGGGTGAATTATGTCGCCTTCGGAGTGAAGGTGTTAATGAAAGCTGGAATTCCATCAATTGTTTCTTGAACATTATTAAGTTATGCCTGAAACATAACTATAACAATACCAGTACATTTTACCTTCCCTCCCTTCTAAAAAAAAAAAAAATGAATTTGTCTTTTGTGGGGTTTTATAATTAAATGCTTAGCAAACTTCATACACAAAATAGCAAAGAGAGTGTATTAATGAAAACCCCCTTTTTACTCTCCTGTCATTTACATCATTTTACACGGGTCCTGTGTTTCATCCTATACCAACAATACAGGGCTTATAGGTTTAACATTTTAAGAGATTATATACTTTAAAGTAGGTCATATTTAATTTAAAACTTATATTGTGTGATACAGTAAGTCATGCCATTTACCATACACACCTTTTAAACAATTTCAGTGTGTGCACACGCAGTGGCCCGGTAGATGTCCAACCTATACTCCATCTCCACCCAGGTATTCAGCAACGTTTGCAGTATGACATTGTTGATGGTTTGATAAATTTTTCATCGCATATGGTCTAAGTTCTCTACAGGAGTGCTGTACACTTGATTCTTCACAAAACCCCATAGGAAAAATCCAATGGGGTCATATCCATACCAGGGAAAAAATTAAAAAATTATTGCACCTGGATCACAAAATGATTTTCTTTTGCACTGGGTCGTCGAATTGACTTTTTCAAACTTCTTACAAAGGACTTAAGAATCTTTCCCGCATTTTCTGCAGGTACATTCCCTTTGCTTATTCTTCCCACGATTAGACATAAGGCTACCAGTTTCTCGTAACTGTCCATTTCATAATGCTCACATAGGAAGAAACATCGTCATGACCCCCGTGGTTAAATTCATGGCAAAAATTTTGTTGTACAGGTTTGACGATTTTGTTTCAGCCAGTCCAAAAACACAGAAAACTTTTTGTTTGTTGTCCACATCGTCATCTTTGATATTCTAATCATGTGATCATTGTTGTCATTGTAGCAAGCTATTTTCATAAAAGACAAGAGACTTGCTAATGATATATGAAAGAATTTTTGACCAGAAACTGATACAACAAAAATTATAAAAGTTTGTAATGTTAAGCCTATAAGCTGGCCACGGTGTACATAGAGTCACTGCCATTAACAACTTTTAAACAGTTATAATTCCTGCAATTTACATATTTTCCCCGTTAGCAGTATTGATTTAACTAACTTTTTAATACTTAATTAACTAAATTTTAACTATGTTGCCAACTCTCTTAGACGCAGTATCAAATTACTATTTGCATAGGCCAGGTGAAATTGGTTTCTTTTGTGCGGGTGTGATTTATTGCGTTTTATTATACTCTAGTTATTCATAAAACATAATTCATCATCATGGTTTGAAGTAACACCGGTGTTTTTGTGTTGCATGGTTGTTGGCGGTATGATTGAGGTGAAGAAAAACAATAGAAAATGCATTTCTTTGCAAGAAAAGTCAGAAATTCTATGTTGTATTGATTCACATCTCGGAACATGTCTTCAGTTGGTGAAAGAGCTTGGACACTGTCTCAAAACACCATCTAAATCAGTTGAATAGTCAGAGCAATTATTTATTCATTTCTTCTTCTTTTTAAACTTTTCACTACTACTGATGTATAATTGTGTCACCTCAAAAATTATGTAAAAACAGATAAGATCAGTACAGTAATGCTTTATGTTAAAATGTGAGTATTTTTATTCTCATGTTACGATTGTCTACTGAAATTTTCTCATCAATTTCTAACTTAGAGCTCCCTGATGTTTTTACTCAATGACTGCTTATTAGCAGTGTATAAATTCGTCTCAGGTCTTTTCAGACATTGAGGTAAACTTTTCTGCCCCCAACTCCATTTCCTCCAATGTTGTCGTCCTGGGTAGTGCAGTGAGTGTTGCACTGGCTTTCTGTGCTCAAGGTCGCAGGTTCAATCTTGGCTTAGGTTGATGGCATTTATGTGTGCATAAATGTGACAGACTCATGTCTGTAGAGACAGTACTTGTAAAAGAACTCCTGTGGATCTAATTTCCAGTACACTTGCGACAGTCACAAGCCCAAGTAATAGTGTACCCCCATTGTTAAATAACCTTACAACTAACCTCCACATTGCCTAATTCTCTCAAATTTGTCTTCCCTGGTAATTCATGGTCTTCCTTGCCCAACTGTTCAATTTATTCACATTTCCATGACCTAACATACACTTCATACACTTTATTATTAATTTTATATTTTTCTGTTGAAGTTTAAACTGTGAGGTTGTGATAACCCTCATAACTTTTTCTCTTCAAGAATGCTTTTGCTTCTGTTTCAAAGCATCTTCAGTTGAGGGCTGATTCAAATTCATATACTACAGCTCCATCATTTGCTGTTGGTATCCCCTGGTAAAGTCTGTTAAACTGTAGGTGGAGCCAAAAATCTGTATTCAAAATTCTTTGTTTTTCTTCTATTTTGTATATACAGTATAACTTATGTATTGTTTCCCAGTTCATTGAATTTTTTAACAACTTTTACCAAAATGGGTTCTTTTTCTACTTTGTGGCTATAATTCCAAACCTGGACTGCCACTGCTGATTTCTATATAGAAAACAGAAAAACCAACAGATTCTCCCTGCCATCTTGTTGTAGGTCACTTCTATCCCAGCAAGGACCATCACAACCCACAGCATATCACAGTCTCCTGCACCAGCTCATGGCAGATGTACTTGACCCTGCTCGTCCCAAACTGCCTGATCTCAGTTGTAAATCAGCGGGGTTGAAGGACATCCTTAAAAGTGGATTCAGGTATAAACATAAATAAGACAACTAGATAATAAATTAGACAACCAGATAAACCTTTGCTTTAAAATTTATCTGAAAGATTGCACATTTATTTTGTGTGTGTGTGAAAATTATATGTTCCAGTTCAGAAAAAAATATTATCAGTTGAATAAAATTTAATTAAATTTTAATTTATAACAATACAGAATCAGAATATTGATTCCTTTTCCATTCTGTGCACAGAGCGTAGAGCCTCCTGGCATGGAGGATTCATGTATTGAAGTGAGTTTAGTTATTCTTATTTTCCTAAGGTGGTAAAGCCCATTCACTCCACTGCCATCCACATTATTACTTGGACATGAAAGAGTAGGGAATTTGGTCCAGAGGCTCTAGTTCAAGCTTTGAGTTCTACAACATGAAACTCACGGCTCCCTCCTGGAGGACTTGTTCTCAGGATAATTAAAGTGCACACCACTTATTGTGATCACTTCAGGATGTAGCTAATCTCATAATATTAACCGATTGATAACAGAAGTAAATGAAGGTTATTTATTCCTATAAAATATAATACACTACAAAACAGAATTAAAAATATTTATTCATAAAATAAAAGGTAACTGTGAATCATTGAACCATTCATAATACAGTAATAGACTGCAAGCAACTAATTTTTAACCAGTAACAAAGTTTTTTATTGTGTCTACTCTCCTTTAGGAGTCTATTAACCAATACTTCATACTCAGTTACGAGTTACAAGTGTTTTTGGAAGTCTGTACTGATCTGTAGTGAACACTGCGTAGCAGAATATCTAACACCTGTCTGTTTAAGTCTTTTCATTTTACACTAGCCATCACTGCATGTCAACACTGTTATCTTCATAAATAAAAAGCTGCAGCTTAACTGTGGGGTGAAACATGTTTTATTGCTTAAAAGTTATGTAATGCCAACCTCTCAAACTGGTCGTCCTGTGAGCTGGGAACAGTATTGCTACTTTCAGTACAGTCGAGTTAACGAAATTGTTAATGTCGGACAGTACCGTACTTGGAAATTAAGCTGTAAAAAGGAAAATGTGATAACATAAACCGAATCTTTGATCACAATAAACAGCATTTTTTCAATGTATCAGTATTAATCCGTACGGGACTTCATAAAAATGATAACATTATCCGCAATATCATTAAGTGGTGTTCACTGTATATCTTAAAACATCCATTAACCTTGAGCTCTTCACTACCGAGGCCAACAGAGCTTAACAGTTGTAAGTGATGATGTTGGTGATGGTGATGATGAGTAGATCCAGACCTGAAATGAACATAAACAAATGTTAAATAAATCTGATTCTAAGTACTATATAACAGTATGAAAATTCTTTCTTCTTAGTGCATTCTTAACTTCAAGATTAAAAATACCTATTTGTGTAATAGTTATTATTTATTATGTCATTTAATATCATTTAATTCCAACAGTATTATGACTTTATGGTAACATTTATAATCATCGCCACATAGGATCTGCATAGGATCTTATAGAGAAAGACAGTTCACATTTGTGACGTGGCATCTTATGCAGACTTACTTCTAGAGGAGTATTTGAAATGCATTATAACTATCTCAACTTATTAATAATGGTTTCACAGGCTATAAGCCAAGTAAGAGGATATAGACCAGGCCGAACTGGCGCACGAGTATGCAAAACTTTTCGGACGCAGTTTCTTTCTTGATTCTTGATTCTTAATTATGACACCTTACAGTATGTAGAAATGCAGGTTGCCACCAAATATTGTGGTCAAGGTTATCTTGAGCCGCCATTAAAGATGGCGGATGATCCACATCATCTGTAGCAAGATTGAGATCGGAAATATACACACAAACTTCACTAAAAAGGTATATTTACCCAGTATGATCATTTCAACGGGTCTTCCCGTCATCATCAGCTGATTCCGACTGGCCCTCTGGCGGCGAATGAATGAACTTGTCAATCAAGGTTCCATGTATGCCAACTGAAGTGTCAAAGTTTAAAAGATTTTCTCGGTTCTTTTTAATGAATATTTTTTCCCATACAATAAGATCTATTGGTTTTTCAACTTGTTTTAATAATTCAATTTCATTTTCAATTTCATGGCCTACTTCCCAAAAATGCATTGCCAAAGCGGATTTTTCAATTTGTTTATTCATAATGTTCCTAAAATGTTCTTTTCTCCTTGTGTCTAAATTCCTTTTTGTTTGGCCAACATAAAATTTTCCACAATCTTTGCAATTAATTTTGTAAATTCCAGCTTTTTTGTAATGAGGGACCTTATCTTTCTGGTTGGTTTTTATTAGATTTTTCAAACTGAATTTATTCTGTGGTGCCAATTTGATGTTTACATTGTTGAAAACCTTCTGAAATCTGTTGTTTGCCCATGGGTGATAGGTGAACCTTTTGTGATTTTTGTTTTCTTTTTGATTTATTAGTGTAGTTGTCTCTTTAACCTTCTTCTGTTTTTTGAATTTCCTTACTTTTTTGTCAATCAAATCTTTTTTGAAACCATTCTCTTCTGCAATTTTTACTATGTGATTGTACTCTAGTTTATATTCATTTTTGCCCATGGGAATGTTGACCAATCTATGTGCAAGACTGTTAAATACTGCCTGCTTATGAGAAGTGGGGTTGTAGCTGTTAGCTTTAATGTAGTTGTCTGTGTGGGTTTCTTTTCTATAGATTCCAAATTCTATTTTGTTGTTTCTGTTGTAGATTTTCAGGTCCAAGAAAGGTAAGTAATTTTCTGTTTGAATTTCCATGGTGAAGTTAATTTTTTCTTCTTGAATGTTGAGAAGTTTTACTGAATCATTTAAATGTTTTTCCTTTACAACAGCAAATATGTCATCTACATATCTAAACCAGACTCTGAACATCCAAGGAAAAGCTTTGTTGATGTTTTTCTCAAAATTACTCATAAATAAATTGGCCAAAAAGGGGGAAAGAGGATTGCCCATTGCCAAACCAGATTTTTGTTCATAATAATGTCCTCTGAAACTGAAAAAATTTTGACTAATACATAATTTAGTTAATTCAATATATTCATCTGCATTTCCAACTCCCTGTTTTCTCCTTGTGTCTGCATTTCCAACTCCCTGTTATAACCTTGTGTCTGTATTTCCAACTCCCTGTTTTCATGTTGTGTCAACCTTTTCACCTCCCTGGTTTTCTTTTGTCTCTGCCATAACTGATTGAATTTTTTGTTCAGTTTATTTGATTTTTGTTTTATTTGGAAATTCAAAAAATCAAAGAATTTGTCTTCTAAATTTTGCCATATTGTACTCCCCAAGTTTCCCGTGCATTTCAAATGAAGTTCATAGGTTCTTAAATCTAATTCATTCAAGGTTTGGTAGTGTTTATTTTTCTCAACTTCCATTACTTTTTTCTCCGCGGCTCTTTGTTGGGCGCTGTTGTTGTTTGATTTGACATACTTTTTAACGAAATTTGGGACTATTTTATTCTTGAGGCAACGATTGATGAATTTGATGTCTGCTGTAATTAATCTTTTCTTGCATCTAAGTTTTAAGAATTCCTTTAACAGGGAATCGGTAATGCAGACACAAAGGGAAAACAGGGAGTTGGAAAATTCAAAAGATATAGACACAAACAATGTAGTAAACTTGTCAAAAGAGAACTTTACACACCAAGAATTAAAATTCCTCAACAAGGGCCTAAAGACTTGTGTTGATTATTCCACAAACATAGAAGATTACATAGCAGACATTGAAACTGCCATCTATCATTTAGATGAAGAAGACCAAGCAAAAGTAAGGAGCAATTGCAATAAAATTTTAGAGGATATCCAAGAAAACAGCAAACATAAAAAACAACAGTACAAAAAGGTAGTAAGATCCCTTAACTCCAAAGATGTTATTTTTCAAAAAGCTGATAAAGGAAATCAAATAGTAATTCTTGATAGGGAAGAGTATGAAAATAGAATGCAAAAATTATTAGATGGTGAAGAATTCACAGAAATCAACGGAGACCAAACCAAAAAATGTACAGCATCTGTCAACTCAGTCATTAATAAAACAAAATTCATCCCCGATAAAGAGAAACAAAAATTAAAACCAAGCAACCCTACAACCCCCAAAATATACGGACTTCCAAAAATTCACAAACCTGGAAATAAAATGAGGCCTATAATAAGTTACATTGGAGCACCTACCTACAATTTAGCAAAATGGTTATTGAATAAATTTCAAGGCCTCCCAAAATTTGAGACTTTGAGTGTACAAAATTCTTTAGAACTTGTGGACAAAATCAAGAACTTACAATTGACGACAGAAGACAGATTAGTCTCATTCGATGTTTGTTCACTATTTCCAAGCATTCCAAAGGAAAAATTGATGGAAGTACTAAAAAGTTGGTTATTGACCACAAATTTGGAAAAAGAAGTCATTGATGAATATATTGAATTAACTAAATTATGTATTAGTCAAAATTTTTTCAGTTTCAGAGGACATTATTATGAACAAAAATCTGGTTTGGCAATGGGCAATCCTCTTTCCCCCTTTTTGGCCAATTTATTTATGAGTAATTGTGAGAAAAACATCAACAAAGCTTTTCCTTGGATGTTCAGAGTCTGGTTTAGATATGTAGATGACATATTTGCTGTTGTAAAGGAAAAACATTTAAATGATTCAGTAAAACTTCTCAACATTCAAGAAGAAAAAATTAACTTCACCATGGAAATTCAAACAGAAAATTACTTACCTTTCTTGGACCTGAAAATCTACAACAGAAACAACAAAATAGAATTTGGAATCTATAGAAAAGAAACCCACACAGACAACTACATTAAAGCTAACAGCTACAACCCCACTTCTCATAAGCAGGCAGTATTTAACAGTCTTGCACATAGATTGGTCAACATTCCCATGGGCAAAAATGAATATAAACTAGAGTACAATCACATAGTAAAAATTGCAGAAGAGAATGGTTTCAAAAAAGATTTGATTGACAAAAAAGTAAGGAAATTCAAAAAACAGAAGAAGGTTAAAGAGACAACTACACTAATAAATCAAAAAGAAAACAAAAATCACAAAAGGTTCACCTATCACCCATGGGCAAACAACAGATTTCAGAAGGTTTTCAACAATGTAAACATCAAATTGGCACCACAGAATAAATTCAGTTTGAAAAATCTAATAAAAACCAACCAGAAAGATAAGGTCCCTCATTACAAAAAAGCTGGAATTTACAAAATTAATTGCAAAGATTGTGGAAAATTTTATGTTGGCCAAACAAAAAGGAATTTAGACACAAGGAGAAAAGAACATTTTAGGAACATTATGAATAAACAAATTGAAAAATCCGCTTTGGCAATGCATTTTTGGGAAGTAGGCCATGAAATTTAAAATGAAATTGAATTATTAAAACAAGTTGAAAAACCAATAGATCTTATTGTATGGGAAAAAATATTCATTAAAAAGAACCGAGAAAATCTTTTAAACTTTGACACTTCAGTTGGCATACATGGAACCTTGATTGACAAGTTCATTCATTCGCCGCCAGAGGGCCAGTCGGAATCAGCTGATGATGACGGGAAGACCCGTTGAAATGATCATACTGGGTAAATATACCTTTTTAGTGAAGTTTGTGTGTATATTTCCGATCTCAATCTTGCTACAGATTTGAACACTTCACTGTAAATTTCCATCTAATATTTATATTGATCCACATCATGTTCACGCCATTATCTCCGTGATCCCTGGTCCAATCTTTCTGTTCTTTGTTTTAAATAAAAGGAAATTAAAAATACAACCAACAATGTTATTACACATTTTTTGATATCTTCTACCGTTTGCAAGTTATTTAAGTGCAAAGTGTTTTTTTAATATTCATAGAAAGGGTATACTGAAAAATAAAACTATTTACAATTGGTTTAACAATTTTTTACATTTATCACATGCATTCCTAGTACACACAAATATTTTGTATTCAGTTTCAAACATAAAATGCATGTTTACAGTCCTCAGCAATACATTCACATAGTGGTATTCAGTTCATTTGCTTCTTTTTACAGCTGCAACCAAATTTCGTGCAGCAAGACCTACAATTGCACGGTTGTACTATGTAATCAGGCACTGTATTTTTTGTAACATAGTTTGGTAGAATTTCATTGCTATTTTTTTCACAACTAAATTCTGTCAAGTCTAATCTATTATGACAGAAGAAGCAGGATTATATGGTGAAAATACGTTACAATCCATATTAACTGTAATCACTACAATAGAGGCGTTAGAGCATTCAAGATCCTCTATGAAGCTCATAGCCTACTTATTTGCAGCTTGAATTCTATGTTAAGTATGCTGAACCTCGAGTTTTGGAGGAATTGTTTATATCTTCAAAACTCTAAATCTTACGGGAAGCTATTGCCGACCACAATGTGGCTGATTTCAGTAAGACATACACTCTTTTAGAATGTGATCTAGAAAATGAAAATTTCTTTAAAAGCTTCAATGATTTCATGGCACACAGAAGCGCTAATAACAATACATTGCAGTACTATATGAAATACTGTGAAATGGTTGGTTTGAGTCAAGGCTAGTATATGAAAGGTTGCCTCGTTCCCGTAAGAGCTGTGGGGAGAGTCCTACACTGCTGTGTGACGTCACTCGCAGCCCGCGCGAGAATTAAGCAGCTACATACAATGGTAATGATGGGAAGAAATAACACGAAAACACCATCGTTTTACCAACAATAGGCCCCTAATACATGTTTCCGATGTGAAGATAGAATGCATACGACCCTGCATATAAAGAGGATTTAACACAAATTAAAATAAATATTTAATACAGGTACAAATAAGAATAGTACAGCTTTACGAAGTTAGGAAAAAGTTTGTCTGACTGAGAAAAAAGTAGTCTAGCAGATATAGCTCAGATTATGCTTGAAAGGTTTTTAATTTTATGATTACTTATTCCAGGTAAATTAGTCTAATTTATGGAAGGAGACTTGAAAAGAATAGACTTTTGCATATTTTGCGATATTCGTCTTGACTTAGAAAAATAAATTTCTCAATTAGATTGTATATTTTCTATATTTATTTATTTTACATGAAATTAAGTTAAATTAAACATCTATAAGATGAACCAATACACTTCTGATTGCAATGTATTTGACACAATTTAATTACAGAGCGTGTAATCGTAGATACTAAACAATTATTAAAACCAAAGAAGAATAGAAGTTTTAAAAGTTAACAGCTTGGAATAATGCTTTCCAGAGACAAAAAACTGGAAGATTTAGCCAAATAAAATGTGCGCACGGAATGACTATTATATTATAAACTGGAAGATGTATATTATTATATTATAAAACTGGAAGATGTAGCCAAATAAAATATGCGCACGGAATAACAATTAATATATTACAAACCAGTCTGTGTACTGTTTGTAGAACATTTTGAAATAAACATTTACAAATGATTCAAAGTGATCACGTCATAAATGTTAACAGGTATATCTTTAAATGTATACCGACCGACAGCATTTAAATGGTCGAACAATCCAAGACTCAATACTGAGTAACTTAGTAATATTTTTCAAGTAAAAATGGATTTTAAGACGCGCTTATAATAAAATAATAATAAAAGCGTCATAAACTCACCTTCAGTAGGAAATTGGCTTCTAGGTTTCCATTTTTTTGCTGTTAACAACAGATCCATTGTTGAATATTCTTCCCCCCCCCCCAGTGAGCGAGGCCCAGCTGATTTATGGGTATATACTTGTATTATAGTTATTCGGTTTCTGAAAGATGTTTTATTAGGGGAGTCCATAAATAAAATGTTCAAGGATTTTACTGGAAAAGAGCATTCCTTTCCTCTGCATGGGATGAAAGTATTTTAATACTCGAAGCACTATTATTTCACAATAAAACACACAATCACTCCCTATTTTTGTTGTTGATAAAGTGCCTCAATAAAAGATTTTCTGCCTGTCTGCTGGTGTCTATAAATAAAATGGACAGGCCCTTTAAGTTTCTATTGGAAATGTGAATGAATATAGATTTATTTACAGAAGGGTAAACTTGCCTCTGCGAGACAAAAAAAATCATAGTATACTTCCCATTTTCTTAGTCATAACCAAACAGAGTTGTAAAAGTACCCCAATAAATTTAAAGAGAGATCCCTTGCCAGAGAAATGTAGGGTTTCTGTGTGTTTTCTTTATTTTGTGATCCACAGTATGTTTTACAGAAACCAGCCGCTTAAATATTTTAATTTGTTTCAAACGTCTCATTATATTTTGTTACAGCTTATTCATTTGAGGTCTGAGCACTCAGAAGTGGTCTCTCTATTAAGCCATAACCCCTGTAAGATCATATGTAGTATATCTTTACAGATACATGTATTATTGTAGTTAAAAATAAGTTTTATTCCCATCATTTCCATTGTGTGTAGCAGTTTAAATCCTGTGCAGGGCTACGGGCCACGTCACATTCCTCGTGCTCAACACGCATGCGCGTCGAACGAGACAACCTTCCATATACTAGCCTTGGGTTTGAGTCGTTGAAAGCTGACAGAGATTGCAATTTTGAACTCTATATTGCATCTGTAAGACAAATGTTACCATACTTTTTTTTTTCCATGAACCATCACAACTATGCTCGTGGTATCACAATGTACTTTACGAGACATGCTTCAACTTCCAGATGGCATGAAAACTGATCTTGAAAGGGGTATGTTGTCAGTCAAGAAGAGTTCAACTCTGTAGCTTGTGATCTCGCTCTTGAGGAGTCACAGGTAAGATCATCAGCGGCCACTGGTCGATTGATTGGGATTACACACAAAAAAGATGCAACGGGGAAATGGATACTTCTGTATCCAACAAAGAGTGCTATTCACAATGTACTCCTGGAATTTTGTGACATGAACAATGATCCTACAGGGGCAGCCGAGGATTCTATTACACATAATGATTGAAGTCCCTCTAGAATAAAGAGAGATGAGGGTGATTTAAAGAGTTTGGTTAGGAGCCTGTCAGAAAAAAAGAACATATTTACAGAAAAAGACGAAGTACTGAGTTTACATAATATACATAATGGTAAATTGGTAGACAAAAGTGTACTGTCTTGTATTTTGAAGCTTGAAGATCATGGAGAAAATCTTCATAAAGAATTCTTTGATTTATGCTTTAGGAAAAAGAAAAAAGTGTCTTCGACCATATGAAGAGGTCAAGTTTTTGGAATTGAAACTACGCTCCTAAGCAGAAAGACACAAACTGCCAAAAAGGCATAAAAAAAGGAACTTCAGAAATCAAAAGAATCTCTTGGCGTCCATAAGATTGTAATGTTATCGATTCAACGTGAATATGACCTGAAGTCTATTGCTAGTCATGAACTAGATATGATGAAATTTCTGTGAAGAGCATGGAAGCGAAAAGGCGTGCAAAAGGTTCCAGTCCTGTAGATCTGAAAATCTTGGGACCATCCACTCACATACCTAAAAATATAAAGAATTTTATATGTTGCTCTTCAAATAAACAAGAACTTGTAAGATTCCTATGCAAAAGTGCAATTCACTATATTAAACTGAATGAAAATCAAGAGTTTGTGATATCAGGAAGATTTGATGACGAAACCAAATGTTTCAAAATCCAGGGAGCCGTGACTTCAGAGGTTTTGGGTCTAAGATAAAGTCATACTGAAGCTGACACCAGAATATACATGCATGCTTTTCATGCAGTACAACGTGGATCGGAGCTAATGATTCATAGTTCAGATACGTTTTTGTTTTGGCAATTCATTTCTGGCCAAAATTTAAAAATTATAACTGCTCGGGTCTATGGATGAAAGTTACATCTAAAAAATCAAGTACAATAGGTTGCCACTTAGTATCTGACTCTTTGGGAGAAAAAATTACTAATGTCCTTCCAGCACTACACGCTTTTACTGGTTGCTACACAACTAGCAAAATATCTTCAAAGAAAAAGGCCTACATTGAAATTAAACAACCTTAACGCACAAGACGTCCTTAAGCCACTGGGAAATTGACTACCTCTCACTCACTCACAGTCAATAGCTCTGGAACAACTATATTTAAAACTAATAAATAAACAAGGACTAACAGCAGACGAAGCACGTTATATATCCATATCTCGAACTGTAGGACTTGGTTTGTAATTAGACAGAATTCCATGCACTTCAGATGCTTTACATCACCATGCTTTACATGCATCAGCCCAAACGTAGGTTACATATGGAAGAACTCTTTCAACCCCTTGTACGAGCCATTAGACTTGACGGAACTTGGTTATGAAAAAAATAGCAATGAACTTCTACCAAACTATGTTACAAAAAATACAGTGCCTGATTACATAGTACCACCGTGCAATTGTAGGTCTCGCTGCACAACATTTGGTTGCAGCTGTAAAAAGAAGCAAATGAACTGAATACCACTGTGTGTATGTATTGCTGAGGACTGCAAACATGTATTTTATGTTTGAAACTGAATACAAAATATATGTATGTACTAGGAATGCATGTAATAAATGTAAAAAGTCGTTAAACCAATTGTAAATAGTTTTATTTTTCAGTATACCCTTTCTAAGAATATTAAAAAAACACTTCGCACTTAAACAACTTGCAAACGGTAGAAGATATCAAAAAATGTGTAATAACATCTTTGGTTGTATTTTTAATTTCCTTTTATTTAAAACAAAGAACAGAAAGATTGGACCAGGGATCACGGAGATATGGCGTAAACATGATGTGGCTCATCCATCATCTTTAATGGCGGCTCAAGATAACCTCGACCACAATATTTGGTGGCAACCTGCATTTCTACATACTGTAAGGTGTCATAATTAAGAATCAAGAAAGAAACTGCGTCCGAAAAGTTTTGCATAGTCTTGTGCCAGTTCGGCCTGGTCTAATATACAGCATCCAAGCTTTCGGTCGCTGACATCTCTGCAGCCTTCCTCAGGGAAATGAGTGTAGAGTAAGAGAAGAGAGAGCTTCTATATGATTTCTAGTGAAAATGAAATTTTGTGATTGGAGGATATAGGTTGGAGTGTTTTGGCCATTCAGAATGAAGGATTTTTATTGGTTGTAAAAACATTGAAGACGCAATTGGTCCAAATCAGGACAAGTATGAGAAAAATAAAGGTTAATAATGTGGATAAAAACAGAGTGGTTTAAGGGGATAACAGGAGTAAAAATGGAAATAGAAATAATCGGTCGAAATCAGGGCCAAAGGCTTAGATAGAAGACGTCGGGGTCTGGGGGTTGAAGTGTTGCATCTGTTGGAGGTGGCCTCAAGTCTTATGAACTATCTCAACTGTCCAGATCATGCAAGATTGTTATTTTTCACATTTTGTTACAGTTTACTGCTGAACAAGCAGAAGCAAAATCATCCACTGGACAATCCACTGCTGATAGTGTTCATGCTGGGTGGTGTGACAGCACAAGAAGTGAAGCTGATTCAGGAGATGGTGGTGTCTTCTGGACAAGAGACGACAGTGCTGGTGGGTGGTACATGTCTCCTGTCTCCAAATGACACTGTCGAGGCAGTGTTTGTTAAAGATCCTCTTCTCCAAGACATTCTTTGAAGCAAAGTTCTTATAACTGTTGATATTTTATTCAATTTAACTATGTGTAACAGATTGGCAAAGGTAAATTTATTGAATCACATACACCAGGGTTTCCAATTGGCAGTCTGCAGGCCACATCCGCTCCTCGTGGCCTTTTCTTGTGGCCTAAGAATCAGTTTAAAAAATATAATGATTTAATATTCTTTCCATCAGGCAAGGCAAGAAAAGGGATCATTGTTTTCAAACTCCTTTCAAATGAATACTTTCCAAACCTTCATACTTTTGGGCAAAAAAATTAATTCATTGTTTAGCAGCACATACACAACTGAGCCATCCATAAAAGGCTCTATATTAATATTCATTTATTAATTTTTTTTTTATTAATATAATTTATATTACTGTTTCTTTATGTATAATTGTGTTTGATTTTGTTTTGTTTATTCTTGTTTGGTTATGGTTACATGTGGTTGTAATATTGTTTATCGTTGGTTTTCTCTGTTTCTTAGTGGTTATCTTACATGTATATGGGTTTTCCTGAATTCTATTTTTCTTTCTGAGCACACCCACCGTAGCGATTGTCTATTTTCCTTCTGGCAGAGTTTTGCTGAGAGTAGTAAGCTGCTAGACTCTGTATAAGCAAGTCGTTCTCTCTCTCTCTCTCTCACCGGAGTATGCAGTTTTATTATTTTTTTAGTACACGCTCCCTAAAACAGCTGCTTATCGGACTGGTAACACGCCGAAAAATTGCATTTTAGCAACCAAGGCCACTAAAATTGCATAAAAGTGCATTCAAACTGCATACAAAATGTAGTTTTATCGGCCTTGTCCTTTAAAGTCGTCATGGCAATCTATAAACAAAACCCAGACGGCATTGACCAGTCACACCAACTTTAACATGGATTTAATTTAATTTAATTTAATTTAAATTTTTTGGCCTTCATTGGACCACTTTAGTCAGGTTTCTGGTTGAGGTTTTTCTTCTTTTTGTCAGCCCAGTACTTCTTCATCCTTTCTGACCGCAATTTTCTTTCTGCTTCTGGAACTACTCTTCCTATTCTCTGTTTGTTGATTTTCATCTGTAGTGTAGTGTGTTTGTCTTTCAATATCTTGAGTGTGTCTGTCTTGTATATTAAATCCTCTACTGTAATATGTAGCTCTGCCATATCTTCCTTAAGTTCTGTAATCCATCTTATATTTTTCTTACTCTTACTCTTCCATAATTTTTCTATTATTTTTCTGCTAATTCTATTTTCTGGTGTCCGTAAAATATGTCCCAAAAATGATATTCGTTTTTTTTTCATTGTACTTGTCACTGGTTCTATTTCTTTATATACTGTTTCATTAGAAGCTAGTTTCCAGACTCCATTTACTTGGTAATTTTTGTTTAAACAGGTTCTTACTATTCTCCTTTCTACCTTGAGTACTCTATCTATTGCAACTGTGTTAGTTGTTTTGAATAGTGTTTCACATGCATACGTGATTTGCGGTTGAGTCACTGTTTTATAATGTTTCAATTTGGTTGCTATTGAGAGGCACTTTTTATTGTATGTATTCTTGGTAACATGCTGTGCTCTAACCAGTTTATCTATTCTATTTTGCCATGATGGTTTCTCATTCATGTTGTAAGTGATTATTTCACCTAAATATTTAAATTTTTCTACAATTTTTATTTCTTGGCCTCCCACCTCTATTTTGTTTGCTAGCGGCATTTGAGTTAGCATTATTTCTGTTTTTTCAAATGAAATTTTTAAACCAATATTTTGGGCTATTTCATGCAGTGACTTAATTTGTCGTTTTGCTTCCTGAATATCATTGGCCAGAAATGCTAGATCATCGGCAAATCCTAAACAATTTAACTGTATATTGTCCTTTTGGGTTCCAATTTTTATATTTTTCGGATTGTTTCTGTACCATTCCCTCATAACGTACTCCAATGCACAGTTAAAAAGAAGAGGGGACAGACCGTCGCCCTGTCTCAGACCAGTTGTTACCAAGAAAGGTTCAGAAAATTCTCCTCTGAACTTTATTTTAGAAATTGTATTAGTTAGAGTAAGTTCCACCAATTTGATTAGCTTTGGGTGAAGACCGAAATGTCTTAAAATTTTTATTAATGATGATCTATGGATGGAGTCATATGCTTTCTTGAAATCTATAAATGTTATTGACAGAGGCTTGTTACGTTTTTTGTAATATGCCATGACTAATTTCAAAGTTATTATTTGTTCAGTGCAACTTCTCCAAGGTCTGAAGCCTCCCTGGTATTCACCTAACTCTTGATCTAGTTGTTCTTTAATCCGATTATATAGTATTTTTGAAAAAATCTTGTAAGTGCAGTCTAGGATGGAAATACCTCTATAGTTATCTGGATTGCTTCTATCCCCTTTTTTATGAAGTGGGTTAATTATTGCTGTGGTCCATTGTTCTGGGAATTTTTTTGATATCCAAACCTTCATTAATGCCATATGGAGGGACGTCTTAGCCGAACTGCCGGCGTATTTCCACATCTCCGCAAAGACCTGGTCTTCACCACATGCTTTGTAGTTCCTCATTTCCTTAAGCGCTGTTTCCACTTCTTTTGCCGTAGGCGGGTTTATATTTTCTGGTTTAGTTTTTATAGGAGTATGTGTATCAATCAGTAGAAGCTTTTCCGGGTCATCACAGTTTAAGAGCTTGTTAAATGCTTCTGCCATGATTTCTGCATTTTCTTTGTTGTTATGTGCTGTTTTTCCATCTTTATTCTTCAGTAATAATGTAGGGGGACTGTATTTTTGTAATTGTTTATCAAAGGCTTTGTAATAATCTCTAGAATTGGTTTTATGATAATTTTCCTCTATATGGCTTATTAAATCTTTTTCATATTGTCTCTTGACTCCTCTAATAATTTGAGTGAATTCTTTTCTGACATTCTTGAGGTTAGTGGCGTTGCCTTCTGTTTTGTGGGCCTGAAATTTCAACCAAGCTTGGTGCCTTTCCTCATGCATTCTATCACAGTCGGAGTTCCACCATGCATGTCTTTTCCTTGGGTTTAATGGAGCTAGATTTTCTGCATTCTGTTTGAGAATTGGTATTATTTCATCCAAATTGTCTGTTAATTTTGTAGCTTCTGTTTTCTGCCGGTATCGATCATTCTGGATTAACTGATGTGGGTCATATGTCCTTTTTTTTTTTCAACTGTATTTTGTCTTTTCCTTCTCAATGGAGTAAATTTAATCTTAACATGGATTTACGCATATAATTGTTCATAAAACAAATTTAAGCCAACACGTTTCTTTATGATAATCAGAAACTTTACCAGGATTTTTCACAAAACACGGTAGCCCACTTCATCATATAACAACAAATATAAGCCAACAAATTTTTCACATTTTCGTTCACATGAAAAACATGAATGCAACCGCATTTAATTGCAATATACCTTCTCATGGTCTACAACTGCTGCCATGATGTTGCTGGCACCAGCTCCAATTCAATATTTCTGGCTTGGACTGAAATTTCCTTGGGATTATCACTCATATTTTCACAAGCTTTTTATAAATACTAGTTCATATGCATTATTGTTTACAAAAAGCGACTCATATTGCATCCATATCGGTACGTACGGTTCATTGTTGTTCCCGATTCAAGGGGCGGTGAGAATATGACAAATGGCTCACTATCTTTCATTATAATTCATTTTATACAGTATTTTTGTTTCAATTCATATCATTTAGAGAGTTTTTAGTAAAAAATATTGTATGCACCACGTACATAAAAACTTTATCGGACTCATCCAGTATTTCAGCCTAGGCTTTCACTTCGGCCGCTATACTAGATTTGTCCACTAAAACGTTATTTTGCATACTTGATACATAAATAGCTATTGTGGGTGTGCATGGAAGGTTCCAGCCATTGTTCAGGTATGTTTTAAGAGCTGGATTAATGAGCTTTTAATGTTTGTTTAGTTAAGCCCTCGGCCCAGTACTCACTTTGAGTACCTTTTATGATGTTTTAACTGGATTGTGAGCCATGCTTTAGTTTGTTTTTCAGTTCTTTTGCTGGTTTATTTGTTTTTGTTTGTTTCTTTATTTTACATTTTACTTACAATCTTACAACCACGTGTGTGTTAGGTTCTGTTTAATGCAATATTCTGGGGAAATTCCAAGAACAGGTCGCCCTTTAAGCTCCTCCCACTCGAGATTTGCTTATAGTTCCACCATAGTCACGTAGAGTCTCTCGTTGTTTAGCAGCGTTTGAAAATTTGGTAAATTTTATTTTATTTTTTCCTTCCATCATTCTTTGACGAAGGCATTCCCATTACAAGTGCCTGAATAACAATGGTATATATGTGGAGAAGTAGTGTAAGGTGTAAGGTAAGTATTTGGAAAAGTATGTTCTGTTGTTTTTTAAAAAATTATCGGTATTTACTTTAAAAAAAAGCCTCGTATAAAAATTGAAGCAAATTTTTCAGTTGTACCAGATCAGCCTCAATTTCACACTAAAACTAACTTTCAGAATTTTTTAACTATGTGGTGCATTCTTTTCCATTTTTATTCATCAGTTTGTATTCAGTCTTAGTGAAGCAAACTTTAATTGCCTGATTTTAATATGTTATGTCATTATATGAGTTGACTATACATACTATCAAATATTGTTGACAATATAGTGAAAAATGGGGATGAGCAAGGGCGTATTCGAGGGAGGGGGTGAGGGGGATACAGCCCCCTACCCCCGAAACATGAAACACGTTAATTCGTTACACATAAGGACATTTTGAATTGACAAGATAGTAGATATGACTCATGAAATGTGAATCGTGAAATAGAAATGCCGTTACTACTTTTTTCTAAGTATATTTAAAATTCAGCCTAACATTGAATTTTTGCTTTTGCGGCTTGAACAGCCACGAATGCATAGCTCAGCTTGCTCAGTGATCATGCTGGCAGCGCTACCCCTTCCGCTGGCGCCAGCCACCCTCGTCTCTAGATTATAACAACAAAGCGAGAATGTTGCCACTTGCTTGCCAGTCTGCTCTGCATGTGGCTGCCGGTTAGTTAATTTTTGTTGTTGGTGCTATGAAGAGATCCGAACGACAGAAATCATTATTTCCGTATTTTAAGAAACCTAAAATTAGCAAAACTTGTATTTAGGTTAATTCTGAAGATGGAAGTGAGGACAATACCTCGGTACTGGTACCTAAAAGTACTGAATGTGCACAAGAGATTAAAACAAGTTGTATGGTGAACCAGGCTAATTCGGCTGTTACAGAGTCAACAGCAGATCAACATAAGTGATCACCCACCACAGAATTTTAGGCAGAGAGTTAAGACCCTATTTCAGTTACGGCTAATAAAAATTAAATTGACTCTTATGTAGGTGTTGCTAAAAACCTGATAAATGAAGAAAAAGTTGCTACTCTACAAAATGTGTGGGTCCCAGATGAAAAGTCTCCATTTCCAACACAAGTTTTCAAACATTTTAAATGTCGATTTCAATTGAAATGGCTGTATAAATTCCAGTGGCTTAGTGTATTGAAAACAACTAGAGGGTTCCTTTTGTAAGCTGTGTGTTTTGTTTTCGGATTCTGTGTTGGAGTGGATAAAGGTTCCCCTGAAGCCTTGAGCTCTCTCGTTACCAAAGCTTGCACAAATTTAAAGAACTCATTAGAAATATTTCAAAATCATGAGAGAAACATTTAACATAAGAAATGTGTTCTCGCTGCAGATAACATTGTATCTATAGTGTACCATAAAAAGGACAGTATCCTAATTCAGCTGGATAGTAAAAGGAAATCTGATGTTTTGAAAAACAGAGAGAGGCTGAAACCAATTATTCAGACTATTAGGTTATGTGGCAGACAGCAGATAGTATTGAGAGGACATGATGATTCAGGCCATATCTCATTAGAAGAGCCAGATAATAATGATGGCAATTTCCAGACTCTTCTTCAATACCGGGTAAGCAATGGTGATTGCCAGCTGAAAGACCATTTACAAACCAGTGCAGCCAATGCCATGTATACCAGCCCACTTGTCCAAAATGAAATTATCAACATATTTGGTGTACTATTCCAATAAAAAATTGTGGATAAAATTTCAAAATCAGGTTATTTTTCTTCACTTGCAGATGAAACAACTGACATTGCTTAGATTGAACAGTTTTCTTTGTGTATGCGGTACCTGGTTGAAGAGGTAACGGGAATAAGAGAGGATATTCTAATATTTGTGCCTGAGCATGACATGACAGGTTCAGGACTTGTCAACACTATTCAGGAAAACTTAAACAACCTTTGTCTAGATATGAGTAAACTTCATGGACAAAGGCAAGGCATTTAATGACCATAAAAAAGTGAAAAAATGCAAAAAAAAAAAATGCATTTATGCCCTAAAAAAAGATATAAAAATGACACAGTATTTAAAATAAACGACCAATAAATTTACCATTATAACTTATAATTAGTATTTTTAAGTGATGAACTGTAAAAGCAATTTAATGGATGACAGTGCGTTATATATGAATTTACAATATAAAACACAATTATTTTGTTACTAACGAAGTAAGTAAATTGATACTACTTGGACACCCTTAGCGAAAAATAAATTCCATGCCCATCAAATTGCCCCTAGCAAATATGTGCCATTTAAAAAGAAAGAAAAAATCTTTATTGCTACAAGACAAACTGATGGCGTTTACAATAAACCTGAAATAAATTGAACTATGAACACTTGGCAGAGATTCTCAAATAAAAACGACTGTCTGTTGTCTGAAAGTATGAATTGTATGGAAAGCTCCTCTCTACCTTCACTGAAACATGACCTCTAAATGCTGAAAATGACATAAAAATTGCCAAAAAATGACTTATCTCTGGAAAATGACAAAAAATGCAAAATAAAGCAAAAAAATGCAAACACAAATTGCCCTTATTTAATCAATTATTTCATGATACACATTTATATATACTAGGGTGACCATATTTCAAAAATGAAAAAACTGGACACTCAGGCATGTTATATGGATTATTGAGAAAACTGAATCCATAATTATAAAATGCTATACATATTCTATAATTTAGTAATTAAATTTTAATTTTAACCAATAAAGTGAACATGTTATAACCTTACAAATAATATTTTAAAGCTACAATAAAATCCTTGCCTACATCTGAGAAGTTAAGTTCAGAGTCAAAATCTTATTTATAGTTCACTGCATCAGATACAGTGCATCCGGAATCTGAACCAGTATTTCTTTGATATTTTTGCGAGTTCTGTATTTCTTGCAAAAGTTTTGGTTGTTCTAACAGAAAATTATAAAAACTTATGCAAGATATACCACGGAAATGCATATTGACTGTAACCATAGCCTTAACAGTTTCAACATTAAACCTATTCTTTTCATCTGTCCACATACAATTGACAATTGATAACACTCTCTCTAATGCTGCATTTGTTCCTGGAATCGCCAAAGCAAAGCTCACAAGAAACACAATGCTCTCAAATTCAATATTTTGATCCTTCATAACACTAAAAATATCCATCCACTTATTTTCAGTTGCAGATCCACTGTTCTTCCAAGTTTCACTTTTAATTTCAAAGATGTTTTGTACATGTCATACTTCATCAAAAAGTTTATCTTCGTCTATCACTTTTTCTAATCTATTGTCAATTTCTATTATCCACTGCAAACACTTCTGAACCTGGTTCCATGACGGAGGACTGTTCAGTTGAACCCACTGGAGTTAGTTGAGTTTTTCAAAAGGCTGTGCCCAGTTCTCTACGTATTGTAGGTAAGTGTCATAAAACCTGTTTGCAATCTCTGTAAATTCACGATCTTTCATCAAACCTCCATCTTCTAGGTCTTTCAGCAAGGAGATCATTACGGAAGTTCGAAAATTCTGTGTTTTTCTGCACATAAGTCATTGTAGGGGGGTTTTGTGGGTTAACCGTCTTGGCACCACATTACAAGGGTTTTATGGGTTACTTGAAAGGGGTTACTGAGAGTCGCCATTTTACCTGTGTGCTCCTTCTCGTACGATGCTGCGTTGCCAGATCTCTCAGGTTGCTTGGTTCCTGAAATGTAGGGTGTTGTAGGATTTCTTTGTTTGGTAGAGCAAATGAGAATATTTATCTTCAGGGGATTAATTAGTCAGCGTATATTTGTTACTCTTGGTTACAATGGTGATCTTATTATAATGTATATTACCATGAAGTTTGGGTAGAGAGAGAAGTAGTACTAATATATTTAAGGCCTTGTATTTCCGCGCCTAATCTGGTTGTAGGTCACACTCGATATTTACCAACCTGATACTTAGTTAAATCTTATTAACCATGATGTCCGTGGGCGGTCCTGAGCTTCTTTATATGCTGTAGATTTGCTGGCGCCATGCGCTTAGAAAGACTGTAGATCAGCATGGTCCGAATTACTAGCGTCCATCGATGAGTAGCCCGTGAGACTGCCTTGTGAGTGTAAGCCGTGTAAGTAAGCAAGTAAGCAATTAAGATCGTGTGAAGCACGCGCTACGCCTTATATACACCTTACCACTTCTCCCCCACTCCAGCCGATACCATACTGTTCACTACAATTGCAGCACCCCTCTACTGTCGTCAGTGAGGCTATCTCTACTGTGATTGGTCCTCAATGACGTCAGTCAAACACGGGTAGTGCTGTACATGATTATTGCAGCGGCGGAGAATTGATGATTCATTGGGTTTACCCCATAAAATTCGTTTGACTAGGAGTTCTATCAATGGATGGAATCTCCCGCGAAATAGACAAAGGAAATGTTTATTAAATTAATAGCTTTTGTAGTATTTGTTGGATTAAAATATGGTTAACATATTTTAATTCCTTATTATTTTCTGCATCTTTTAATATATGGATATGCTGTAGTTCTTCATTATTGTGACTTTTATATAATTTCTGTATTTTACTTATTTCTTGTGTATTACTTTGCTTATGGCTGTGGTATATTCGTTCGTTGTCTAAGTGACGTTAACGTCTGCTACAATGTGCCCTGGATTTCAATATAAATTTTCTATTAAGATATAAAATTTGTATTGGGATTCATTCCCCTTCTAACAATAATCTTGACATCACCGTGTTACTACTTATTAAACTATGTGCTGAAGGCCTACTGTTATTCTGAGAAATTTCAGTATCAAGGTCAATACCTCGCATATGTCACAACATTTATGTGTGTGTTACTGGCACTTCGTATCTTGTCGGTATGCATGTAGCTTACCTTGATGCAATACAACATGTTTGAAAACAAAAAAATATTACATCTTGATACAAAACATTACACTTACAAAAAATTATGTTAAAACCATACATAGAAAAATTACCCTGCATAACATACATACATACATATAAAATAGAAATTGATACCCTTCACTTTGCTGATGACGTATTCATATATACGAACTATTTACACTTTCAGCATTGATGTAATCATATTTTACATCTTAACATGAATAACTTATTTAACAATTGTCGCACTTGGTATTTCTTCGTCATAATCGCTCAATTGATATGACGTCTGGTTCATATCAAATGGGTAACTTAAATAATTGTAGGATTCTGCTTCTCCATACTTAGATGGATATCCACGACGTCTGGTTCGTTTAATTATAGCAGATATCACAACACATTCACTTCGCAAGCATACATACATATCATACATTAGGGAAACCTTATTCAACCGTGCAATGTAGATTGTTGATGTCGCGGACACTAGTTTCAAATACAAGAATATCTACTTTAATTTATTGAGATTTATGCAATTCTTTAAATGGTCTGAGATTTTGGCGATGATATCTCCCTATAACCTTATCTCCTACTAGTGCGGATAGTTCATACGTGTGCTCACCGACAAGTTTTGTGATTTTAAAGGGCCCTTTATATAATTTCTCAATCTTATAGCTCTTTTTATGAATTTTAGAAGAGATCTTCCGGTCTCGTACTAGAACTTTGTCATTTATTGCTGGCTTCCACTTATGTTTATATCGCTTTGCAGTTGCGATACGTTTCTCAGCTTTCTTACGTATTCTTTCCAATGCCCTCTTACATCTTTGTTCAAGTGTCAAGCCCATCTTAGCAGTTTTAGGTATTGCTTTTGGCAAATTATCGATCACTGGCTGAGGTTCTACATTTAGCATTAGCCTGATTGGTGCCTCACCTGTCGTCGCATTAATGCTATTATTCAAGACTTTTTCAATTGCTGGACACGTGTCTACCCATTTAGCGTGCTTGTCATGGCATAAGATTCTCACTGATAAACCTATGTCGCGAATTATTCTTTCCGAGCTGTTTGATTGTGGATGGTGGATACTTGAGTGGAATTGTTTTATTCCGTTCTGTTTCAGTGTGTCCACCCACAGTTTGCTACAAAACATACTGGCATTGTCACATAAAATTGAAGAAATTTGGCCATACTGTACCATGTAGTGCTTAGTTATTTTGTGTAAGCAACTTCTGCTGTTTACACGCCTCATGGGGTATATCTTTACAAATTTTGTGTAAATGTCATATACCACTAGCATATATTTGCAACCGAACTTCCCTGGAGGTAGTTCGTGCACATCTAACGCTACCATTTCGTTAGGCCTACTTGCAATAATAGCTTGGGGAATGACGTCATACTTAACGTTTAGTGGTTTGCACTGTTGGCATAACACACAGCAAGCTACTATCTTCCTTACTTTCTTCGATATATGTTTAATGTAAAAATGTTCTGAAATGTTCATTATCAGCCTTTCTGTACCGGCATGATTCATGCTTTTATGGTATGCATTTATCAGGTCTGTTTCCAATGATTTTGGTACATATGTCTTCCACATGGGGTATGCTTTACCATGTAATTTGTACAAAATATTATCTTTCACTCCTATAGTGACAAGTTTTTCGTCATTATCTTCGACTGAAGTATCTTTGTCCCTATCGTCACTGCTACCTGCTAATGGCGTTTCTATTATAGGCGTAGCCTTCTCTTTCAATGCTTTCAATTCCATGTCCTCATCTTGTATCTTAGCAATTTCACGAAATCTTTTAACAATCTGCTTTTCGTGTTGGAAGTCGATTTTCATAATCTTTACATCGTACGTGGGCTTGTCTAGGTTTTCTGGGATTTCTGGGGTGTTATTCAACCTTGATAACAGGTCCCCGAAGATATTGTCTCTCCCATGTACGTGTTCTATAGTGACGTCATACGCTAGAATTTCCATCACATATCTGCTCAGTTTATTATTGGCAAGTTTGCATCTGGCAATGAAAGAAAGTGAAATATGGTCACTGTATACCTTAATTTTCTTTCCGTATACGTTCTGAATTTCAATAGACCAAAGTATACTGCGGCTATTTCTAACTCGGTTACTGTTGCATTTTTCTCTGCTTGTGAGAGTCCCCTGGATGCGGTACTTATAACTCTATGATTCCCTGCATCGTCACGCTGCATGAGTACACTGCCAAGACCTATCCGGCTCGCATCTGTGTATATCTCAAATTCTTTATTCATATCCGGCCTTTCTAGCAAAATACTTTGAGCAAACAGTTTCTTAACTTTCTCGAAAGCATTACTCTCTGTTTCAGTCCATTTCCATTTGTTACTTTTCTGCAGTAGTGCATTTAGTGGGGCGACTTCCTGCGCGTATCCTACCACAAATCTTTTCTGGTATTGCATTATGCCTAGTACCTTGCGTAGTTGCTTCTGATTTTTAGGATGCGGGAGTTGCAAGATGCTCTGAATTCTCTCCGCATTAGGCCTAATACCACGCTGTGTGATTACATAGCCTAGAAAGTCTACTTCTGGTTTGAAAAATTGTGATTTTGCTGGGTGTATTGTTAGACCATTCTCTCTTAGTTTACTTAGTACATAATCAATGTGTCCTATGCGGGCTGTGACGTCCTGCGAGTGTAAGAAAAAATCGTCGACGTACTGTGTCGCAAATTCTTTCGTCGAATCTTTGAAAATTCCATCTAGCGCTCGTAGTAAGGCTCCTGAGCTCGTCTTTAGTCCAAAAGCTACTCTTCGGAACCAAAATTGTTTCCCATTATGCAAAAATGATGTATATTTCCTAAGGTGCTCAGCCAAGGGTATTTGCAAAAATGATGACGTCAGGTCAATAGACGAAAAATATTTGTCGTCCGTCAGTCTCGCTAAGAGTTGCTCTACTGACTCGCTTCTAAATCCATCTGGTATTGTATATGAGTTCAATTTCCTCGTATCCAAAGTTAAGCGTACAGATCCATTCTTTTTAATTACAAAGCATAATGGATTAATATATGCTGATTTAGCTGGCTCTATTATGCCGTTGGCTAACAAGTCGTCTATTAGGGCATCTGCTTTTTCACTAATAGCAAGAGGTATATTCCTAGCACTGTACTTGAATGGTTTTATGTCCTCAGTAACTTCGAATTCGTGAATGTACGATCGGCACATGCCGGGTTGGAATGAGAAGACATCTCTATTCTTGAGTAGTACATGGTGTAACATTCTGCGTTCATCGTTATTCAGTCCATACGCTGCCCTTTACTTTATCGTATAACATCTCAGTTATTTTAGAGTCGTCAGTAGACATTCTATTACATGTTATTATTTCTTCTGTAAAGCTACTCTGGCCCATACTATCTTCATTGTGTAGTTTACGTAATGCAATGACTTCATCGCTGCATAGTTTGCAATGGTTGCTTTTACAGTCGCAAATCTCATCGTAATATTTACTTTCTTCCTCTATGGGAAATTTCAATTCCGCAATACATTGATTTATATTTACTTGCAAATGTTCAACGAAGAAAGATTCTTCTTGAATATCCCTTTCATTATCCATTAAAATGTCTTGTTCCTGCTGGGCTGCATTACTGAACGGAATTACTATATTCATTTCTTCCCTGTGTAGACTGAGTTGTTTTTTCTCAAAATTTATTTTAGAATTCCAAGTTTGAAATAGGTCACATCCAATAATAATCGGGCTCGTCAATAATGGTACAACTAATGTCATAACTTCTACTATTATCCTGTTATTATTAATCCCTTGTAGTTCCATTTCTAGTAAACATTGGTATAACACCTTATTCTTATGTTTGCCTATTGCTACTCGGCAATAAATATTGCAAGTTCGTACGCTTATTAGTTTCTTTCCCTGTCTAAGTAAGTCTTCGTACAACTGCTGGCTTATAACTGAATTCGACGAGCCTGTGTCAACAATGGCATCGTATTCCTTATTGGAAATCCTCACCTTTATACACGGTGGTTGGCAAACTACATTTTCCTCTTTATCTGATAATACTAGCTTCTGCATATCTTGTTGTAAATTATTATTGACATTTTCCATCATATTATTATTATTAATCCTATTTCCAATTGTTGAAATCATATTAATATGTCTACTGCTTGCATTCTCATTGTTTATGTCATTTCTCTCATTATCACCACTAATTGGGAACGCAGTCAATTCGTGGCATTCTAGTTTACCGACTTGCTATTATTGTTGCCTGTCTGTCCCTTATTCTGAAATGGTTTAGCCTGTGGATTTAATTGTGAGTTAGGCCTATCATCCTCGCTATGGTTAGAGTCATGGTCACTGTCTGTCCCATTCCTGTTGGAATTAAATCTGCCATTTCCTCTCCAATATCCTCTGCCTCGTCCATTGAAATTTCTCCCATTATTTCTATTCCAATTTCCTTGAAATGTGAAACCCTGAATTGTACCGATTAGGTCTCATCCATGCTGGCATATTTTTCCTAAATTGACTAGCTGGAGGTCTCCTATCGAATCTCATGTGGTTTATTTGCCTGTCTTGATTTCGATTGTTATTATTTCTCCATTGTTGGTTATTTGTATTCCTGTTCTGGTACCCATTTCCATTGTTGAACGGCCTATTCTGGTTTCCTTGGTTATTAAAGTTCCTTCCATTTCTACTATCAAACTTTTTCTGGGGGTTCCCATGGTTACCATTATTACTGTTATTGTTGTTAAATTTCCTCTTACCGCCATTGTTGGGTGGAGAATTGCACTCTGCCCTCTCCCCTCTAACAAAGTTATTATCTCTCCTATAATCCTGGGACGTACTTGGTTGTTCCTTATTATAGTTATCATTGCTACGTCTCCCATGAAATATTGGCGTTTCACTAAGATCGAACTGCGACAAAATTTCAATTAAGTCTGCTAACTCTCTAGGTTTGGCAACAAGAATCGGAAATTTAATGTGATCAGGGTAATGTCGAACAATTAAGTCAATGAACTGTGAGTCATCCATAGCTGGTTCTAGTTTCTTAGCTTTGGTTGCCATGGAGATCAGATAGTCTATCATGGTACCATCCCTGTCTGCTCTATAATTCCCATTGGTAAGATCAGCTTTTATTTTGTTCTGAAAAGCACTATTCCAGAAGCGAGCAAGAAAAGATTTCTTAAAAAATTCATAATTCTGGCTTTCAGTATGAGTAACTATATACCATTGCAAAATATTACCTCTTAGACATTTCTTAACTATCGTTAACTTTAAATGATCTGGTATTTGTTTAACCGCAAAATAGAATTCCAATTCGTCAATAAATTCACGTGGGTTTCTGTCTTGGCCATCTCCGTATACAGGAAGACTAAATTCATTTAAGATGTGGTTGGGTAAGACATTTGAATTTGAAACTAGCGTTTTACTGATAGTACTAACGTCACTACTGGTACTAGGCCTATCATTTTCAATGTTTGCTGAAGCAATAGAACCACTAGGTGTCCTTTCCCGTACAACATTATCATTAATATTACACTGTACAACAATATCACTGGTACTTACTGCGTTTGAGTTTACCTTTCTAATCTCATCAACATCTCTACGGAGTGCTACAATAGATTGATTCTGTAATTCAGAAGCATGAACCAGTTCACCTCGTAATTCAGTTATTACACTATCTTGAGCATTAAGTTCTCTGTTAATGTCAGCACGGTGTCATTGTGTACAGGTGTATCAGTTTCATGTTCACTACCAACTGGTTCTGCCTCAGGCCTATCTGTACTGCAACTATTTTCAGATTCAATATTCTCCTCTGCCATATTAACAGTATCTTCCTCTGATTCGGGCTGTTTATTTGTTACTAGTTTAGAATTTCTAAGTTTCATCTCCAGCATGGCACTAACTCTATAATATTAATTGTAGTGAAAATAATTAATTTTACCAATAGCCTATGGTTTACCCTACTGCTTTTACAATAATTGCTTAGGCCTATATTTCTACTCTCTCAATATTCTTATGCTGGCTACTACTCACTGGTAAAATTTGATCATCATGGCAAGATGTTATTATAATAACACTGTTTGAAATTATCTGCTACTTACAACGTTTGTTTTAAACACTGGCAAATTATGTTTTAACTGGACAAAATTATCATCTAGGCTACACAATATTATTTTACACTGGCAGTATAAGAATTTAAACTGGACAAAATAATACCCATCTTTCTCAAAATATTAACTGAGGCAGTAACATCTGGAATCTTTACACACATTTATTCAGATTTTTCACTTACTACTTTGTAGAATGTAGTCGTGTTGGTCCCGCTGCCTTCCTTCAGATTGGGTTGTGCTGTCCCGTTTTCTGTTGTCCAGTGGTGTGGCTTTTAGGTTACCAGCAATGTTGCCATCGAAGTCCCAAATTGATGTAGCTGCATTCCAGTGGTCCAGATTTATAGCTTAAAGTTGTAGGCTATACTGCAAATGAAGTTCCACGTCACTAATGTTGCCGTCCTTCATCCAGTGCTCCGATCGTACCAGCCGTTGTGCCCGTTTCCCCACGCGAAAAATTCTGGTATGGTAATCTAGTGTGCCACCTTCTCTCTCTCTCTGCTAACTAATTAATACTATGGGATGTCCCGAGATATTTTTCGAGCCTAAGAACGTTGGGCCTGCCACATTGTAGGGAGGTTTTGTGGGTTAACCGTGTTGGCACCACATTACAAGGGTTTTATGGGTTACTTGAAAGGGGTTACTGAGAGTCGCCATTTTACCTGTGTGCTCCTTCTCGTACGATGCTGCGTTGCCAGATCTCTCAGGCTGCTTGGTTCCTGAAATGTAGGGTGTCGTAGGATTTCTTTGTTTGGTAGAGCAAATGAGAATCTTTATCTTCAGGGGATTAATTAGTCAGCGTATATTTGTTACTCTTGGTTACAATGGTGATCTTATTATAATGTATATTACCATGAAGTTTGGGTAGAGAGAGAAGTAGTACTAATATATTTAAGGCCTTGTATTTCCGCGCCTAATCTGGTTGTAGGTCACACTCGATATTTACCAACCTGATACTTAGTTAAATCTTATTAACCATGATGTCCGTGGGCGGTCCTGAGCTTCTTTATATGCTGTAGATTTGCTGGCGCCATGCGCTTAGAAAGACTGTAGATCAGCATGGTCCGAATTACTAGCGTCCATCGATGAGTAGCCCGTGAGACTGCCTTGTGAGCGTAAGCCGTGTAAGTAAGCAAGTAAGCAATTAAGATCGTGTGAAGCACGCGCTACGCCTTATATACACCTTACCACTTCTCCCCCACTCCAGCCGATACCATACTGTTCACTACAATTGCAGCACCCCTCTACTGTCGTCAGTGAGGCTATCTCTACTGTGATTGGTCCTCAATGACGTCAGTCAAACACGGGTAGTGCTGTACATGATTATTGCAGCGGCGGAGAAGTGATGATTCATTGGGTTTACCCCATAAAATTCGTTTGACTAGGAGTTCTATCAATGGATGGAATCTCCCGCGAAATAGACAAAGGAAATGTTTATTAAATTAATAGCTTTTGTAGTATTTGTTGGATTAAAATATGGTTAACATATTTTAATTCCTTATTATTTTTTGCATCTTTTAATATATGGATATGCTGTAGTTCTTCATTATTGTGACTTTTATATAATTTCTGTATTTTACTTATTTCTTGTGTATTACTTTGCTTATGGCTGTGGTATATTCGTTCGTTGTCTAAGTGACGTTAACGTCTGCTACAAAGTTCGAAAATTCTGTGTTTTTCTGCACATAAGTTTGTTTTTCAAAGTGCACAATTCATCTGCAACTTCGTTGCCACATATATTGTCCTTTTCAATTCTTTTCACAGTGTTTGCACACACTTTCAATTGAGAGTTTATAAAATGAAGCCAAAATTGTGATTGTGGATTGCTGAAGAAGTCCATTAGTAGCTTGGGACACTTCTGTGAGAGAAAATAGGATTTAAGACCTTCATACATTTCGATCACTCTATTCACTTCTGGTTGTAATGAAAGCCATCTTGTTTTTACACTTCCTAACACCTGTCTATATTCGACATCAACAAACTCACAGAAGCTCTTCAATTCAGACACTCTAACAACATAAATGTGGAAATACAGGAATACCCAGTGCTTAAGTTGGAAAATATTTTTTGGGGGTACTCACCTTACTTCAAAATTTTCCATTTCGCCTCATATTGAACGTCATCCTTCGGTTGACATTTTCTGCATGCAGTTTCTTCTGCTGACCTATTGCCTCCTTGTAGCCATGACCTGACATATGGAGCAGGATCAAAAACGTCTAGTGGTGGTCCCACACATTTTATGAAAACAAGGTGACTAGCACGTTGCACTTGGAGACTGTTTCTTTTCTTTGTTAAAACTTCATTCATGGCACTGAATGACCTCTCACACTCAGAGGTGGATACTGGAAGCGTGTGTACAACTTGCATTAATGCTTTCAAGTCAGGAGGAATCGCATTTGTCTCTACATATTCCCTGAATCCGTTTATGTACTTCCTCTTGTCTGCTAACTGAAACACGTCACAAAGATTGCTTACACTTCTATCACCTTTAGTGATGATTGTTCCTTCAGGCCAGTGAGCTGTGGTAACAGTTTTCAAGTCTTCAAATAATGCTTCCAATTGTTCATCAGGTTTGGCTTCTATGGAACTGAGGTGTGAAGCTTGGCTTAGATTATGCACTAATCGCTGCTTCAGATTTTCTGCCAGGCTTCTAAAAAATTGCCCACTATGAATTTCTTTCACTTTACTATTGTATTGTAGAGTTGTGTCTTTGAATACCTGAGATTTCACTGCACTGATGGCTTGCTCTAAATGTGGACCTGGACAGTTTATCATAGATTCTACCACACGGAATGTGCGTTTAATTGCCATGTCTGCATCGGGGAGTGTGATTTCTCTTTTCTGTAGATGCAAGGATAAGTCAGAGAGCTCTGTTAGAGCATCATACAGCAGACCTAAATTTTTAACAAATTCATTACTAGTTAGAATTTTGCAGAGACCATTGTACTTGCTTCTTTCCTTTCCATCTCTTGTAGAATCATTTGCAGATTGTGTGAAGTGCTTTACTAGGGCGCTATAACTCTCCCACACTACTTTGACACTTCTTAAACTTGAAGCTACCCATCTTATTGTGAATATCTTTCCTATCTTGGATAATGTCTGTCCTAAAGCCAGCTGCACATTCATTAAGTTGAATCTGATTTTTAGGAGACATACTGTATATAGAATATACTTTATCAAAAAAACAGTGAAAATTAGCAACACCCTGCAACACAAAGTGAATCATGAACAGCCAGTTCTAGTCTATGATTTGAGCAATGCCAGATTAGTATTTGAGGAAAGAGTTTTTTCGTTTCTGTTGCAACACCTTTTTTCTTACCAAGCATTACGGAGGCACCATCACAGGCAAATCCAACTAGGTTTGCTTTAAGTAAGTTTCATTTAGATTATGGGAATTTAAATTCTTTAGAAGAGCTTCTTTGATTGAAAATGCTGTCGTGTCAGAAAACTCTACAAAATCCCAAAAAAATGTTTGCACAGGATCATCATTGGTCATAGCACATCTCAAACAAACTACAAGTACTGGTTTATTACTTATTGTTGTAGACTCATCTATCAGTATACTAAGTTTAATATTACTTTCCACAAGATGCTTGGCTATTTTCTTTCTCATTTCTTCTGATATGTGGTCAATAATGTTCGCACAACTGAAATTTGAAAGTAGGACTCTCCCCATATTCAACCCATTAATCTCTTGAAGTTGGATGTCCACAGGAAAATCTATATAAGGTCTACTCAATCTGGCCTCTTTGTAGGCAGTTCTAAAAACTCTGTTGGTCGTTTCCAGCCTGTATGCATTCATTTTCTCAACACCTATTTCCATTTTCTTTTTCTTAGAACTTTCTAATACCGAGTTACATTTTAAATGTGTTACTGTTTTTCTATGTTCTGCAATTTTTTTCCTCAAGCTTTGCTGTTGTGCCTCTTTAGTGCCACCATAAGAACTAACCTCGCAGTTTACCCATTCTTTTGCTGGTTTTTCACCAGTTCCAGATTGCGGCCCCATTCCAAGTTTATTTACTGCTGCACATGTTGAACAGCCCAGCTTACTATCTCTCACCTCCAGCCATATATTTGCTTTAGTGAAATAATTGCACTGTTCTAAACTCCAGCATGCCGGTAACACAGGAGCAGCTTCGTCGGTCACGTGGGTTTCCCTGTTAGGTCTATTAGTATCGCTTGAACTCTTATTTGAACATATTTTCTTACCACCAGAGTCACTGGCATCCTCAGTTGCTCGTTTTCCCTTATTAAGCCACTTTAACATGATTTTTAGAAATATAAAATATAGACAATCACAACATTACAAGAACACAATTTTAGGACAATATCGTTCCTTTAGTGCCAGTACGACGTACCGGAGCACATATTTTTCCCGGTATGGTAGAAGGAAAATAATTTTATACCGGTACACAGTACCGGTACGCAGTACCGGTGCATACCGGCCCAACTAAAGCACTGGGAATACCTTATTAATAATCGTGTCAGCATCAATAGGTAAAATGTCTGCACTTGTCTGCATGCATTGTGTACAATATGAGCAGCACAACCTATTCCAAAAATGTTATCATTTACCTCCTGTCTTAATTTGGAACACACATTGTTGGAACCTTTTCTTCGAACACCACCGAAGTTTGTGTTGCAGTTGTCACCACAGAAAGCAATCACTTTGTCAGTCGACTTATATTTTTTCAAGATGCATAAAATGTGGTTTGTTAGCATCTCTGCTGTTTCCCCTGAAAGGTTCTAGAACTCAAGCAGTTTGATCTGAATCCCTTTATTAGGTATGAAATACCTTACAAGGACTGGAACTAACTTCAGGTTATTGTGGTTTGAAGTATCAACCATAACTGATACATATTTTGCTTCTTGCAAGTCCTTGGTGATTTCCTGTAGTGCGAAAGGAGCCAAGACGCATTTTGTCCTCCCACATGAAAACTTCTTTTCAAACAGACTACGCACAAGAGTTGATGTACAGTCCATTGAACGATAAGAGTGGTTATGTTTGATCGTATGAAATGTAAACAAACCTTCTTCGGCAGCAAGACGTTTGCCTTCTTCGTCCAATTTTCCTTGTGTCGTCATAAAAGCTGTTAACTTTTTGCTGGAACTCCTAGCAGCCTCTGCCACTCTGTGCTTCTTCTTTTGCACATGTTGTATTATGTCCGACCGGCCGCCATGCTCAATAGAAAACATGCCTTTGCATAAAGTACATAATAACTTGTCTTCCTCTGCTCTAAGAAACGGAAATTCTTTCTTTAATGCATCTGTGAAATTGCATTTTCGTTTAGGCATTCTTAACCAACGGCTTCACAACCTGTGCTTTACACAATCCTAGATAACTATGGACACAACAGGAAGTCACGAACAAGCGAAAATACAAATGTAAACGTTGGAAAAGGACGCCAACGGCCAATTTTTCGAAACAAAGAAACTCAAATCTTGGCAAACATTAGAATCCGTGTTAATAAAGAAAGAAAGAAATGACTGATTTGAGCGTGCGCACAAAACTGTAACTTACGTACACAGAACAAATTTCATGAAAACGGGACATTAAGAAATTAATTTTAAATAAAGGGACATTTTACGTCCCGTTAAACTTTTGTCGGGACAACGGGACCAGTCAATCAAAAAAGGGACAATCCCGTTAAAAACGGTACGTCTGGTCACCCTAATATATACTCTAGCTATTTTTTAACCTTCATATAAAAAAGATGCAAACTCATCAAATGCCTTGCCCTAATTATGACAGTGCTGCCATGCTTGGTAAGTTTCGAGGAGTTCAATCGATCATAGAGGAAGTTTATCCTAAAGAAATTTATACACACCGTGTATCCCATTGTCTAAACCTTTGTCTATCAGACAATACAAAAGCACAGTATATCAGAAATGCATTTGGTGTAATGTCTTAACATCTGTGCATTTTTTCATTGTTCAGCCAAAAGAAGTTATCCTGAAGAATAAAATAAAGCTGATGAAACCTCACGCTCAAGCTACAAACAATGCCACGAAGCTGTTATCGTCTTTAAAGAATTTCTGGAAACCATTGTTGCTGCATTAGAAGAGATACAGCTGGATAATGAAGGAACAGACTCATCACAAAAGGCAAACAATTTACTGCATTCTGTTTGATAGGGAATGGAACGAAAACCTGGTCCGTGAGGAGCAAATGTTAGGGTTCAGGTTCTATAGGAACAAATGTTCGGGACGTAGTGAAACAATGTATGTGCAATACATAGGAAAATTTCTCTGAGAAGCGGAGGACCATTTAGAGCAAGAGTGGACTATATCACGAGGACACTGGGTACAGAGATCACAGGAATCATATTGGTTTAACAATCTAGCATGTAATGAAAAACTTTGCACTTTATTAATACTTGTAAACACTTTGAAGAAATAATATATATGAACACTGAATAATAATTAAAGAAACACGTTGAAACAATGAACTGGAAAATGGCGCGAATAGTGTTGCACCACTGGAAGTAATTTTGTAAATTTTGTATTTTACCAATGAGTTATATCTCAAATTAAAGGTAATAAAATTTACTGTAAATTGAATATATTTAAAGTTATTAGCACTTGACTGTTCACGTAATATAGCTTCTTGGTTAACTGATGACGTCACACGCTATGTACTTACGTGGAGCTTGCAAGTGAATCTAATGCACTTTGAATATTAAAAAATGCGTAAATTGTGTTGAATAATTTACTTGGATTGAATAAAACTTGAAATGAAGTTTTATTCCTACGATTTCTAGTACAAAAGCAAAGGGCGCGAAGAGGCCTTTGTTACTAGTAAATCAGAGCAGTATCAGAACGCGACTTGTCCGTGTAACTGCAGGCTTAATACTGATGAGGCTTCCTGACGCTCTTCGAGGCGTCCTTACAGGGGGAATACCGTCACAAAGAACTCGTGATCAGGATATGATGTAATATACGCCTACTCAACTTAATACTTGGCGCAAGAAAACCTGGCGGATGATTTGAATTAAAACTATTCACTGCACATAATAAATATGCTGGAAAAAACCCTTAGCTTGCGTGAACATACTCCGCGCCTTTGACGTATAACGTCAATAAAAAAACATAACAGGAATGCAAGCTATAATGGAAAAGACACTTATATATACACAAAACCATCACTGATTCTAATTGGATGTATACATGTGATATGTGTTGGAAAATATTACTTCTTACATATATTGCAAGAATATGATATTGAATAGAACAGCAATGACATGTTACACATATTGCAAGAATACGATTTGGCGTAGCAATAGATTAGAAAAGGAGTGTAATTCACTGGGAGAAATTGAATATAAGATCATAGTAAGTGATATCACTACTCGTCTTGGGGCAGGGGACACACTTTCACTATGGGTCGCTTATATTCACCACTGGAAGTGCGCACCGTAATCACTCGAACTAAGCCGTCTTCTCCCGGATGAGTAGCGGTGATCAAGCCTAACTTCCATTGAAGAGGAGGAATGTTGTCTTCCTTCAAGATGACGACAGTACCAACTTGAATGTTGTCACTGGAGCAGGTCCATTTCTGCCTCTGTTGTAGTGAGTGAAGATATTCGGATGACCAGCGTTTCCATATGTGTTGCAAATGATTTTGTAACAGCTGCCATTTTTCTACATACCTCTTATCTTCCGTAGGAGGATGTGAAGGTAGAGATGTGAGAGGTTCTCCAATTAAGAAGTGACCAGGAGAAAGGTATGACAAATCAGCTGGATCATCATTTAGACGAACAAGTGGTCTAGAATTCAAGCACGCTTCGATTTGAGATAGAAGCGTAGAAAGCTGTTCATATGTGAGAATTTGAGCTCCCATAACTCTCCTGAGATGAAACTTCATAGATTTCACTGCTGCTTCATGTAAACCACCAAAGTGGGGAGAATTTGGAGGAATGAACGACCAGCTATAATAGTGGTTTGCAGTAAAATTTTGAATTGTAGTTTGAAAGTCTTTTGATTGCAATAGCAATCTGAGATCCCTTAACTTGTTGTTTGCGCCAACAAAGTTAGTGCCATTATCACTGAATATTTATTTACAGAGTCCCCGACGTGCTGTAAATCTTCTTAGGGCTGCTATGAAGGCATCTGATGTTAGATCAGAAACTAATTCAATGTGGATGGCCTTTGTTACCAAGCAAACAAAAATAGCGATGTAAGCTTTTACAGTAGTTTTACTGCGTGGAGCCCCATATCTTATGTTGCAGGGTACAGCATAATCGACTGCTGTGCGGAGAAAAGGTCTAGCAGGAGTTATTCTATAGCTAGGAAGATTTCCCATTAATTGTTGAGAACTTTCTGCTTTTAACTTAAAGCAGGTGAGACATCTATGTAAAATAGATTTTACTACTCTGCGAATACTAGGTATCCAGTAGGCTTGTCTTAAGGAAGCTATAAGCAGCTGATGCGAAGCATGTAATAGCTTGCGATGCTCATATTCTACAATCAGAACTGTTAAGTGATGTCGGGATGGCAATATAACCTGATGCCTTGCATCATGTGTAAGATCTGCTTTCTCCAACCGTCCACCCACTCTTATAATGTTGTTCTGATCTAGGAATGGAACTAATGCATGGATAGAGCTTTTCACTGAAGTTTGCTTGCTATTGCTAAGATCTTTCAGCTCTTGGGCGAAAGCTTCTTTCTGAGCAATTTTAACACAAACTTGTAAAGCATTTTGAAGTTCTTCTGCTGCGAGAGGTCCATGATATTTGTTTTCATGACGGCAGGCAGAAATAAATCTATACATATAACAAGTGACTCTCTGCAGGCGCTTAAGATCAGAAAATCTTGTGAGAAAACTATCTTCTACTGTTGTAGCTGCCATACAGATAGTAACCAGTTGTTCGGAAGAATCCTGAACGGTTAATTGTTTTGGTTGTTCAGGCCATGATGTTGTGTTTTGAGCCAGCCAATTCGGACCGTGCCACCACAAATCGATATCAGACAATTGTTCAGACGAAACACCTCTTGAAACGAGATCAGCTGGGTTGTTTTCTGTAGAAACATGTCGCCAGGCTGCTGTTTCAGAAAGCTCTTGTATTTGTGACACACGGTTGGACACAAATGTTTTCCACTTTCGTGAATCCGATTTTATCCACGACAGAACAATAACTGAGTCTGACCATAGATAATTTTGTGATGTTTGAATGTTAAGGTCATTCAACACCTTGTTGTACAGTTTAGATAACAACAATGCTCCACAAAGTTCAAGACGTGGAATGGTTTGCCTTTTAAGAGGGGCAATCTTAGATTTGGAACACAGCAAGTTAATTGTAACTTCACCTTCACTGTTCACAGAACGGAGATATATGCATGCACCATAGGCTTTTTCTGAAGAGTCACAGAAGCCATGGATCTGTATATCTTGAAGTGTACCATGTGTGAGAACAAATCGTGGAATACGCATCGTGTGAATTGTACCTAAAATGTCGCAGATCTCAATCCATTTCTCTGCTATGTGTGACGGTACTTCCACGTCCCAACCAAGCTTTTCAATCCATAACGATTGCATGAAGATTTTGGCATTGATAACAATAGGACTGACCAGGCCTAAAGGATCAAAGATGGAGGATATGACTGATAGGATAGTACGCTTGGTAAGTTTAACTCGAGTATGAGTTTGGAGAGAAGGATGGGATTGAATCTGGAAATTATCAGTTGCAGGATGCCATAGTAAACCAAGGGCATGTGCATTTTCACTGTTATCAAGAGACAGAGGCAATTGGGTCTCTCGATGAGATGACGGAACAGATTCCAACAAAGCTTCATGATTGGAGCACCATTTTCGCAATGGAAATCCGCCACTGTCAAGCATGAGGATTAATTCTTCTTGAAGGCGTAGCGCTTCTTGAAGATTATCATGTCCTGTCAGGCAGTCGTCCACATAGAAGGAATTTCTAACAGCTTGGGAAGCGCGAGGGTATTTAGCTTCTTCTTCTATCGACAGCTGATGCAGGGATCTTATGGCTAAAAATGAAGCTGATTTAGTACCATAAGTCACGGTAGTTAATGCATAGTCTTGTATGGGCTCATTTGCATTAGAACGCCACACAATCCTTTGAAGATTCTGGTCGCTTTCGTGCATTTTTATGCGTCTGTACATTTTAGAAATGTCAGCTGAGAATGCATATTTATAGGTTCGAAAACGAGTTATAATTGATGATAAATCATCTTGCACTGTAGGCCCTAATTTCAGAATGTCATTTAGGGACTTGCCTGAAGATGTTTTTGCAGAAGCGTCAAACACAACTCTAGTCTTGGTTGTAGTAGATGAGGGTTTGATTACTGCATGATGTGGTAAATAGAAGCATTTTTCACCTGGCCGTGGAAGTGAAACCTTCTTCATGTGTCCCAATTCTTCATATTCTTGCATGAAATTTTTGTAATCTTCCTGCAAGACAGAATTAGTTTGAAATTTTCTTTCCAGATGTTCTAAGCGTTTCACTGCTTGTTGTCTGGATTCGCCCAAGGAGTCCTCAGATCGATTCTTGGGTAATTTCACTACAAAAGCACCGTCATCTGCACGAATAGTGTTTTGTATGAAATGTTCTTCACACTCTTTTTCTTCTTTAGTAAATACTGGTTTAGGAAAATCTTCTAGTTCCCAGAAACGTCTTAACTGTGTGTCAACATTGTCAACGGTCACAAATAAATTGTGTTGAGCAAATGTGACTTTCTTAGACTTGATTGAGGTTTTGGGAACAGATCCACTGAGTACCCAGCCCAGTTCAGTATTACTAAGAATAGGGTTATTAGGAGTGATTATTCTTTCATTGGTAAATAACTGATAGAATAGACTAGCACCAATGAGGAGTTGGACATCACCAGGGATGTAGAATTTAGGATCTGCCAATGCAATTTCACTAGGAATATTGAATTTGGTAGGATCGATACGGACAGAAGGAAGTTTGTTTGCAATGTGAGGGATTACTAGACAGTTCATTTCAGCCTGGAAATTCTGGATCCTGGATCGCAGATTAACTTTAACACTGTGATTGCAAGAAGAGGTGCCATTTATGCCTCTTATGTGAGTATCGACATTCGTTGTTGACAGCTGCAACTTCTTGGCTAAATCTTCAGTTATAAAGTTTAGTTGGCTCCCTGAGTCTAGTAACGCTCTGCACAACACTAGATTTCCTTGCCTATCTTCAAGATGCACTGCTGCAGTTGCTAACAAAATCTCCTTTTGGTTGGATTTTTCCTTTATAGAACAATAACTGGCAGGCAAATTGTCAGTGCCTTCACCAGTGTTTGACTGGTGAGAGGTCTTTTTCGTGTCACGTATGTTATGTAATAATCTGCTGTGTGAAGCCATCCCACAATTACAGAAGGACTTGAGTTTGCAGTGGTCTCTTTTGTGATTGTTGGAGAAACAGTTTGCGCATAAGCCTTTGCTTTTCACAAAATCCCAACGTTGATCTACACTCAACTGTGAAAACTTGTCGCACCTATGTAACTTGTGAGCTTCCTTGCAACAAGGACATGAATCACCTTTGATGGCAACATAAGATTGACGAGTTGTTTTTACAGATTTCTTTTGTGTATGTCTTTCACTTTTTTCTTTGGATGGGCTTGGCACATTGTTAGAATTGGATAGCACTTCTAACGAGTGAGCCTTGGCTTCTAGAAAGTTCATTAATTCTTGAAGCGATGTGAACCTTTGTGAGTCAATTTTACTTTCCCATTCTTTGCGTGTCGTCTCACCAAGATGATCGAATATTAATTGAATGAACATGACTTCGTGTAATGGGATTTCAATATTGAGAGCTTCGATGGCGTTAAGATTGCTTTGAAACTGATTTAGCAAGTTTCGCAAGTCTGTAACGTTTTCATCTTTCATTATTGGTAACGAAAGTAGATTCTTGATGTGAGCTGTGGCAATGACTCGAGTGTTATTATATCTAGAGCACACCAAGTTCCATGCTATAGGAAAATTCTCATTAGTGACTGGAAGATTCTGAATGAGCGCGTGAGCCTGACCCTTCACTGAACTCAGCAAATAATGATATTTCTGGATGGGATCCAACGATTCATTGTTTACCACTAAACTACTGAAAGTGTCATGATAATGCTTGAAATTAGTCACATCTCCACTGAATACCGGAATTTGAATTCTTGGAAGTTGTATATTTCTATTGTTGCACTGTGAAGTAGAAGACTGACATGTGTGATGAGAATTACCACTGTGATTAGATCGTTGGCTGTGATGAGAGCCTACACTACGCACTGGTTGTTCTTGTGCACATATAAGTTCACCAAGTTTAGCTTTCAGCTCTTCGTAACAACTTCTCGTTGTCTCCTTATGTTCTGCGTGTTCATCTAAATCTTCTTCGGCTTCTATAAGCGATTCGATTTGAGTTTGAACTGTTTCGTACCGCTCCCAAATAATATTTAAACTGTCATATTTAACTTTTAATAGAAATACGTTTGTTTCTTCATTTATACTAGCAAGAGTCTTTTGCATGTGAGTTAGTTCACGCTTAATTATACCTCTTCTTTTAATCAAAGCTCGTAATTCACTTTCCATGTTGAATGCGAAATGTGGAAATTACTTGTTCTTGAAGATTGAAATTCTATCACCGTTGTACGATAATGTATGAATCAGCTGTTCACTGCTTTCTTGATGTTCGCTGTGAACCGGAATCCCACGATGTCTCGAATCACTGCTGCACGACGCTGTCCTGAGTTGCGAAGTTCAGGGTTGCTGGAACTCACGAACCGACCGACGCGGAAGCAATGATGTGTGAGACGAATTCGAGAAACGGCATTTGCGAATACAAGTATGCAATAAGTATGATTGTACCAATATGATCCTGCCCGTTAAGGACCAAATGATAGGGAATGGAACGAAAACCTGGTCCGTGAGGAGCAAATGTTAGGGTTCAGGTTCTATAGGAACAAATGTTCGGGACGTAGTGAAACAATGTATGTGCAATACATAGGAAAATTTCTCTGAGAAGCGGAGGACCATTTAGAGCAAGAGTGGACTATATCACGAGGACACTGGGTACAGAGATCACAGGAATCATATTGGTTTAACAATCTAGCATGTAATGAAAAACTTTGCACTTTATTAATACTTGTAAACACTTTGAAGAAGTAATATATATGAACACTGAATAATAATTAAAGAAACACGTTGAAACAATGAACTGGAAAATGGCGCGAATAGTGTTGCACCACTGGAAGTAATTTTGTAAATTTTGTATTTTACCAATGAGTTATATCTCAAATTAAAGGTAATAAAATTTACTGTAAATTGAATATATTTAAAGTTATTAGCACTTGACTGTTCACGTAATATAGCTTCTTGGTTAACTGATGACGTCACACGCTATGTACTTACGTGGAGCTTGCAAGTGAATCTAATGCACTTTGAATATTAAAAAATGCGTAAATTGTGTTGAATAATTTACTTGGATTGAATAAAACTTGAAATGAAGTTTTATTCCTACGATTTCTAGTACAAATGCAAAGGGCGCGAAGAGGCCTTTGTTACTAGTAAATCAGAGCAGTATCAGAACGCGACTTGTCCGTGTAACTGCAGGCTTAATACTGATGAGGCTTCCTGACGCTCTTCAAGGCGTCCTTACAGGGGGAATACCGTCACAAAGAACTCGTGATCAGGATATGATGTAATATACGCCTACTCAACTTAATACTTGGCGCAAGAAAACCTGGCGGATGATTTGAATTAAAACTATTCACTGCACATAATAAATATGCTGGAAAAAACCCTTAGCTTGCGTGAACACTGTTTGTAATTTTAACTTTATAGTTACAGCGTGTGTTGCTAACGAGTTATTAGGGTACACTTATGGCTTATCAGAATACTTGCAGAAAAAAAGTGGACTTAGTAACTAAGTAACGGAAGTCGTGTCAGCACTGCAGAAAATGAGGAAAATGTCAATTATCAAATGGAAAGACATTTATGAGAAAGCTAAAGAAATCTCATCATTGTAGAATGTTGTAGCGACTGTTCCACGAATATGTGGAGTTCAAAAAGATAGGCAAAATGTTTATTTTCAGACAACCGAAGAGTACTACAGATGAAAGATCTTTATTCCTTACTTAAGATGATTTGTTGTCTTCATTGAATGAATGTTTTTTTATCTCACAAAGACAACATAATTGCTTTACATTATGTTTTGCCTTCAAATACATGTGTCAAGCCATATTGATGCATTCAGAAAGCAGCTTCCTTCTACAGTAAAGGTTATCTGGATTCATTAACATTGTGCAAGGAGAATGGAATTTACGGCAACGGAAATGGGAGAAACTTGAGCAAGACTGCTACTGCTACTTAGCCTTAGTAAGTTGTGACTCTGCTATCTTCCCTAACATATGCAATCTGCTGAAAATACTGGCCGTGCTACCTGTATCTACCACCACAGCTGAAAGGAGCTTCTCAACTCTAAGAAGACTCAATTGTATTTGATAAATACAATTTCAGAATCTCAGCTTGTAGGACTTGCACTTGAACATAAAAGTTTATGATTAAATGGTGCTTGAAAATTTTTCTAACATTGGGAAAGCATGAAAACTCAATTTTGTTCTGTGACTCAGCAGCTCTAATGCCTTCTTAGTTTGATTAATGTATGACTGTGATGTACCGTATTTTACCGGACCATAAGACGCACCTTGATTTTAGGATAGAAATTTAAAGGAAAAGAAATTTAATCTGATTGTAAACGACAATTTTTAAAGAGAATAATATACTTCATTGCATAAACAAATTGTAACCTTGTAAAATGGAATCAGTGTAAACCACTTCTAACTTAAAACCTGCGTTGTACGAAAATCTCTTTGTACAGGTGGCATCGTGAAAATTTTAACAGCATACGGTAAGTGTAATAGGACAAGGCTGTTTAACCATCCGACGAAGACAACTCCTTTCATATAAAAGAACTCAACATACCTTTCTCTATGCATACAACAGGTATCATATACCTGGCTTCCAGCTACCCTCATTTTACGGTTGTGACAAGTGCACTGATGTACAGTCTGTGCCAAAATTTGTAACTATCATATAGTTTACAATACCTTGTTTATAACTATGGTATTCTGGCAATATTTACTATAATTTTAATTTTTAGTTTACTTCAGGCCATTAGACGCACCCACCTTTCAAGGCTCTTTTTCAAGGTAAAAAAGTGCATCTTATGGTCTGTAAGATACGGTACATAACAAACTAACCTGCACATCATCGTAAAATTAAGTTATTATAATATGTGAAGGGCCAATATAATTGTCTGCGATAATAGCGTAACTTATCACAGCCCCCCCCCCCCAAAAAAAGAAATCTTGGATACACCCCTGGGGATGAGGATCCTTGAAACATGTCCTATTAAAACAATGGTAAGTGAAGCACAAAGTGAATATAATCAACTCAAATAGTAGATTTCATTTATTATAGTCACTTTACTTTGTAAATTCCATAATATCAATAAGTTATGCCATTGATTTTTTTACTGAATTTTAGAAATTAAAGTATGTAATGTAGAATGTTTATTCTAAACGTGGTGTCATATAAGGAAAAAAGACTTGTTTTAAAAAAAGGTCTTAAAAGAAAATTATACATAAATTTTACCTTATTTGCCTGATCACCAAAACATTGTCCAGGCCCCCAATCAACTCCTGGACATAATATTGGCCCTTGGAAATGTTGATGGTTGGGAACCCATAACGTACACCATTGAGGGTTAAGAAATGTAATTTTTTTTTTAATTTTTCTATTCCAAGTACCAAAATATCTCTGTTAATTTTCAAGTTATGAAGAAAAATGTGAATATATTAATTCAGTTCAAACTTATTTTTATTTACTCCTGTCACCTCTTCTTTGGTAAGTTTGTTGTACATTTTCCATACCTAGGGACACAATTTTATGGTGAATAAAAGTTGTTATTGTTGGTATAAAAAGTAGGTTCAAAGTGGGATAGAAGCGGTGAAATAAAATGCTGAATATTAGAGTACTAATTTAAATTTCCATTGCTTTATTTAGTGTGTCATTGAGATAACAAGTAAGCATAGTTTCTAAGTTCCCTGCTGTAAGATTAGTTTTTTTATTGGGTAAAATATCATTGTTTGGTAAAAAGGTTCTTTCACAATCAACATTTCAAATTGAAATGAACATCGACTGGGGACACTTTAAACCCAGTATTGGATACTCTGGTACTAATCTTCTTATAATTTAGTATTCCTTTTGTGAGTTGAGTTAAAATTCGCATTTAATAGTAAAAGTTAGTAATTATGGGGAAAGTTACTATATAATTAATACTGATACCTTTTTAATATATATATTAACAAATTTTGCGTTATCATGATCCACCAAAAAATTGTGTGTCTGCCCATAACTTACATTCTTTTAAAAATGTTTCTCTCATAACAGTTTTGAGGGAAATTAATGAAATTTTGCAGGCAACTGTATATATTTTTTTACTGTTAACACTTATTTATGACCATCAGTTTAGTTTTTGTTATCTTTTTAAAGGAAAACATAAATTTGAAAATGTTTACAGTTCTTGACAAAAAATGTGAAAAACAAATTATCCAGTATAATGTATGTGATTATGGTCGGTATTTTATGACTGTTGTTTATGAAATAAAAGCAAAAATACTTTTAAAATATTAAAAATTGTATGACTTATGAACAAAACAGTTTTCTCTGCAAAAGATTGCATTTACCATTATTCAAGTATGGGATTGAATGAGCCGAAGGCTAAGGGAATCCATGGATGGATGGAACCATGGGATATGAACCATGGAGTATATACATTAATGTTAAAAGTATTTTTATTAAACATCGTATGACTGAAGCAGAAGTATTGCGTAATCAGCTGGCAAACATTTAGCACTAAAGGATTAAAGGCAATGAAGAAATTAAGTTTTTTTTTACTTTTACACTACTTGTGCCTGTTCTAATGAAATGTTCACAGCTTGGGTCTATAACATTGAACCATTATTTCAATATTTGGCTTATTTTCTCACCACGTGTGGGAGCAACCCTTTACGTCAGGACCGGCCATCTGCGTAGGGAGTCAGCGACCATAACGAGTGAGACCAAAACCCCTGTGAGGAGAACAGGCAACCAGTGAGAGAGAAGTTCCATCTCGGCAAGGCGTTTCGGAGGGCAGTAAAGGCGGTGGTGTACAGTTACTTATCAATAGCTCTCTCCAGGATCAAAGGCCATTGTGAAGAATTACCTTCGTTACCAGCTGTTAACCAATCCATAAGTATTTCTTATAGTTCATTAGAGAAAAAAGTGAGCAAAGTAGGTCAAGTTACTTGTTAAATCCAGTGTGGAGAAGTCTTGAAAAGATATTCAGGTGAGTTTCAAAGTCTTCATATTATATCAGCTGCAAACACAAGAGAGGAGAGGTCATTCGGTGAAGATGACGTCACGGAGCTGAAATATTTGTTGCAAACAGAACATATTTTTATGAAGTAAATTTTGTAATCATTTTTTGGTGTATTTGGTCATAGTGTAGCAAGTGATTTAATTTTCTGGTAATTTTTGTGTGTGATATGGAAGAAATTTTATTGTTAAGGGGTAAGTAATATTTTATAGAATTAAGAAGTGCATGACAAGGCTGGATATTGTTATTGTTGTCAAATGATAAATTGAAATGTTCACTAAGGAATGGGGAATGACTGTGAATATCGAAAAGACTAAGACCATGACTTTCAAGAACGGCTGTGTTTACAGCAAACTAGAGACTTGGACATACAATGGAAGGACGCTAGACAATGTGAAAAGTTTTGTGTACTTAGGTGTAACAATGACGAACGGGAAGTGGAATAAGCATATCGACGTGATGAAACACAGGGGTAGGGTAAAAGCCTTGGATACGCTGAGGATACGCAACAAAATTCCAGAAATCTCTCTCAATTTGTTAGATACGGTGTTTATTGCAGTAGTCAAATCAACAATTACATATGGGGCAGAGATTTGGGGGTGGGAACGAACAGAAAAACTTAACCAAGTACAAATTGATTTCTTTAAACAGTGACATTCTAAGGAAATTTGGGAGCCACAGGGTCACAATAGATTGCAGGATAAAGGCACTAAAATACTACCTGAAGATTATGCATGGCGATCAATCCCTTATCAGGACAATATGTTATAGTGAACAACTGAAATTGAGAGACCAAATAACGTGGGCTGGAAGAATACGCAGGGGCTTGGAAGAAATAGGCATGGGATTTATAAACGAAAGAGGCAGGAGGAACAAACGAAATGTTCGGCGGAAAGTCAGGGATCATCTAAGAGACATTGACAGGCAAATAACAGAAGGGGAATGTAGGGACAACGTTGCTCTGGAAATCCAATCAATGATTAAAACCAACTGGGGAACAGAAAGATATCTTTATGAGGGGAGCGCTGAAAGCAGGACGGGCTTAGCCTGGTTTCGTCTAGGAGCCTGGAAATCGCTGAAACGCGTCAATGCAGAAGGATCCAGAATATGCCCACTATGTGACAAGGATGAGACAGCACAGCATATTCTCTCAGAATGTGAAGTCACTGAGATGCTTAGGCAACGATATCTGCCAGACTCTTTTGTTGTCTCTAGAAGAGGTCACATGGCGGTATTCGAGCTGTTGAGTGATACAAAATTCTCCGAAGGGGCGGGGAAATTCATGTCTAAAGTCCGACAGCTCAGGGTAGAAAAGGGTAGGGAGGGAGGGGCAGGGGGAGTAATCTTTGTCTATTATTATTTATTATATTGTATTATTATTGTCATATCTTTTCTGTCATTAGTACAATTTTTTTTTCTTTTCTCTTTTCTTCATCTGTACAGCGTTATTATATAAGTTATCGTATTATATTGTTTTGTATTATTAGTGTTGCATTTCTCTTTCTTTGTCTTGTGCATAGTAAAAGCACAAACGGCTGTCTAGGCCCGTGCGTTGGGTTTATTCTATGGATAATGTATTTAACATGTATTTAAGAATAAAGATGCACCTTACCATACCATACCATTATTTTCTCACTCTCTTCCTAGAAAGATAAAGCTAATTTGTACATTAATGGCAGGCTCTCATTTCAGAAATACTTTTATTTACCAAAAGTATTCTTAACAGTGTTTGTCTTCTTTGTCCCTTTCCAACACCACTATTACCCATTCAGCAGCAGAGCACTCAAATATTTTTATAATTACTTACCCATATGGCAACTGATGAAACAAATCTAACTCCGACAGACAGGTGAAAAGTAAAGCCGCTTTTAGAAGTATCTGCTAAATTGAAATAACTCAACAACAGAGAAGAATCACTAGTTATTGATATTTTTAAAAGTAAAACATACCGGTACTACTATCAGCATAGACTCTTGGTGGAGCAATATAATCACTGTTCTTCACCAGCTTAACTATTGTTTTCAATTTCTTTAATTTTCTTCAGTTATTTCATTGCTCTTGGTGACTCTGAATTGTGTTATTAATAGGCTACTGTACTATGAATTACACACATTTCTTCCATTCAGTGCATTTTTTGTTCATTTGACGCAATTCTTTTAAATAAAGAAACTCCCATTAAAAAAAAATCAGCATCGCCAAATTATAAAAAAGTTTTATTGTATTTCCAAAGGTTCTATAAACCTTTATTTAGTGCATCTAAAAAAAAAATCCTTAAATTTACATGTAACGTAATGACAGTGATGATAAAGCCAATAAGTTACATCATGGTATCTGTGCTTTTGTGAAGTTTTTGCGTGTGAGGCGTCATTTCCCACAGGCTTTATGAGACCTCCTTAACCAGAATATACTTCTTCTGTTCCTTCATTCCCTTTAGAGCCAACATTGAGCCCAGTTGCTCTACACAAGGACCAAGAATAGGGAGACAGTACAAGTGTGGGGTTATGTAGGAAATAACTACAATAAAAGGAATAAAAACACTCTGGTATTTGGAGGACCGTAAAATGATTGGTTGGTAGGAGTTGGTAGGAGTTGGTAGAACAATGGACTTATCGAGGTCACTAAGCCAGGGATCCACGAATCTAAGTTGAATTACAATCAATATGTTATAAAAAAATGCATTTTAATTACACGTGAACTAATAACTGAGTGAATAATCTAATTGAAATAAATAAAATAAGTTATTTGCTTCTTAAATTGGAATTATGTATGATGTAATATTGGCGGGAAACTGACCGCACCTGTCTAGAAATATACAGGGTGTTAATGAATAACACCGAAATATTTTACCTGTGTGTAGAGGGGACATAGACAAGCAACTTTTATTAGGAGATTTTTGTTCTATGGATTCAATTCTTCCTGTTATAACACAGAATCTCCCAAGGATATGCACGCCACTGACTTCTAATACTTGAAACGATGGGAAACAAAGGAACAGTGAATATTGTGTAGTGGTCGGGAAAATTGTAAGAAATGACGATCGATATCTTGCAACACTGAGGGAAAAAAAAGACTAACGAAACATTTTTGTTAGGTCTGGAATTAGTAAGAAAAACATAATGCAGTGGCGGGCAATCATGTGATTAGTCAGTAAATGTTGCAGATTATGAAAATTCTAAATTATGATATAGCTGTTGATGAATTATTAAGAATCAGGTTTTTATCGATCACTAAGAAGGCATGAAGTCAATTTAATAAAAATTTTAACCCTATTTCGCTCCATTATTGACTTATGAGCACCAAATTTTAAGGACTTTAATGCCCTGTAGCATATACATTTTACGTCATAGAGCAAAAATGCCCTAATAAAAGTTGCTTGTCTATGTCCCCTCTATACACAGGTAAAATATTTCGGTGTTATTCATTAACACCCTGTATGTAATTAAAATATATAATTTATATATTAAAAGACTTGAAATAATCACTGTAGTTTGTTGATTTGTGTTAAATAACAAACTTATGAATGTTACATGTAGATTTCACTTTAAGAATGGTGCACTTGAAAACAGGTATTTCACAATGACACACTATCTTAATACAGCGTAACACTGATGTTATCTGTAACGAATATAATACTTCTACAATTGTAGAATTAATTGTAGATAATACACAAAACTTGAAAGTTATAGTTTTGCAGCAATTCGGAGTATTTCTAGCATTAAAACAATGAAGAAAACCGCGCGAATTGGAGTGATGGCTAAATACGTCCACGCACATTGAACTCCGACCAAGCACTGAACACTACGCGTTGCGTGGTGACGCTCTATGACACAGAATTACATCACTCAAGGCGCGAAACCTCTTACACAATGACATGAAATGCTTACGTTAGCACGGGCAGCAGAAGGCGGCCATTTGACTAGGTTAAAGCACTAAACTCACTGAACAGTTGCTTGCACTGACATACACCCGGCGTTAATGCATAGGCTTTAACAAAAGAAAAGAAAGTGCAAGCTATAAGTAGATACACATGTGATGTGTGTTAAAACACTGACTTAATACATATATTGCAGGAATATAGATAAGTATGGAACTTTGAAATATGTGAAACATAAGGAATGTCTTTTGCTACTCATCTTTAGGCAAAGGACACACTTTCACTATAGGACGCTTGTATTCACCACTGGAAGTACGCACTGATACTACTCGCACTAAACCATCCTCACCAGGGTGTACTGCGGTAATAACACCTACGTATTTTATTTTTGTACACATATATTAATGTCATATTACATTTACCTTACTTATGTGTATGTTAAGTCACTAGACCTGAATGCCGTGAAACTCATACGAGCGTAATGACAAATCGAAACGAAAGCAATAAATCCTGTAAAGGACCTCTTGCACACACCACACGTGAATGCCTTTTCTCCAGCTCCCGCATTAATATCAACGCTATGGGTGGCGTGCACCAAACTCATGCCATTTACTCTTTTAGTAAACCTTACTTCTTTAGTTCTAACTACTTTAGTAAGCTACTCTTTTAGTAACCGTACTCTTTTAGTAAGGACGGCGTGCACCAACCAGGAGTAAACTAAACTCGGCGACCTTCAACCTAGAGCAATGTACTAAAGAAGTAAATATTTTATTTACTCCCAGAGTAAATGAACTTACTCCACAAGTGGTGGAGAGCACCAACACGGAGTACGTTACTAACGTAGTAAGTTGTGGAGTAAATAAGGCCAATATTTACTCCTACTCAGGGGGTGGAGTAAAGTTGTGTAGTAAGTGTGTTCTGTGGCATTTGCGCGAGTTTTGAGTTACATATCACATTAAATGGATTACATAGTTCAAACTGAGGATAAGTTATTGAGATGAAGAAGGTGGTATACCAAAAATGAGAGTTGTGGCAGGTGATTTAATAAATATTAAGCGAACCACACCTAGTAGGGCATTTAATAACGTAAATAATTAAGCTCATAAATCCTTACATGAAATTTTGGCGTTTGGAAGAAACGATGTCAGATTCTCACTACATCCATGTGATTTCAGCCAGTCAAATGTGGAAATATCATTGCGGAGAGCGATCCATCTAGGAAGACGTCCACCAAAGGTGAGGGGGAGAGTGAGTGGAAGGGACGTTTGCATTGCACGATACAAGGAGCGCATGTGCTCTCAAATATCTTCCTAACTCGATCGGCCTTTAGATGCTGCAGTTCTCCCTAACTTTGGGTTAGAAAACGACGATGTATTTCAAGCTAATCCTATGGATACAGATATCGGCGAGGTATAGTATATTCCAATAAATGAAAGCCTCCGTTCTTGAAGCTACCCAGAAAACACTTCCCCCTGCTACTTAACCATAGAGATTACTGAACAATAGGCGATTCTCATTGTTAAACGATTTAATGTAATTATTGTAAATTAATTTTATTACATTACACTTCTATAGCTTAACTTAAAGCACAACATTGCGAATGCCAGAATTATAATAATAATTATAAGAGCTAAAAGTTCAATAGTTGCACCCGCAGTGTTAATGAATAATATGTCCTTTTTTCTGACCCAGGTGTAAAAATGTCCAAACCGGCCACATCGGAAGAAAATTTGACTGACTCTGGGATTAGCGTACATTGAGAAGGGGACACATTGTAAAACCATTCCTTAATGACTCCCCAAGTCTCGAATGGTGGAGTGAGACGAGACTTTCATGTTTGGGAATAAACTATAGCAGATGCTGCAGGTCTATAGTATGCTGCTAACTATTTTAATTAACCCTGTGGACAGGAAAGTGAGAAGCATTATAAACTATATAGAAAAAAATGCCAACATGAGTGCCGAAAGAAAATTTTAAGGAGGGGCACTGGATGTTGAAGCTGCACAGGATCTAGAGAAGTAGTCACTGATATTATTTTTAAACACACAACCATCTACATAATTATTATTGGAGTTCATAGCTTCCGAAATATTGTACCGCCATTTTTTGTTTAAATATTACATTTCTCAGTTGTAATATTATTATTTTTATAAGGTAATATTTTTTAAGTAAATGTTCTGTGCATTTGAAAAAGGACAGAAACATAATGCCCCTTATTAGTTTTGTTATCCTTTTTATCCCCCTCTTTTTCATGATTTTGTGTAATACTTCTTATTAATATTGTTAAACAGTCAATAAGTATTAATAATTAATTATAGTGAGATTTATGATAAACAACTGTAGAATAATTGATTTATCGTTTTTGGGGAAGAATATGTAACTTTAGGAAGTATAAATATTTTAATATATTTTAGAACTTTATTATTATTATGAGAGAAATAATTATAATATTGACAGTGAATCAATTATGAAAATCAACTGGAAATTCCAATTGTTTGCATTATAATACAGAAATAGTTTTCACAAAAATTATAATCACAGTACCCTAACGTAGGCTACTAAACTGAAAATATTCAATTGAAGGAATGAAAATTAGTAATGAATAAAACATTACTATTAGACCTATTTTAAAACATGAAGATTGTCATTAGTAATATTTGGAACAACCCAAATTCATATTCATTGTTTCAGCGAACCTTTCCTTTTCATTATCTGGCACTTGAATAATACTGGCAATTGAAATGCACGTGTTCTGCTGCGCTGCACTAACGTTTCTGCTCTGTTCTGCGCAGAATTCGACTACTTCTTTAGTAAAAATCGTTTACTACTTTAGTTACAACTAAAGAAGTAACTATCAATTGAGCTCTCCAACACCAACTGCGCCCACCCCCTATGGGAATGTGGAAAGGAGTGCAAAGGTTACCACCCGCAGGAAAGCTAACCTAACCTTATCAGTGAGCCCGCCCAAAGGATAAAAGTGAACCCAGAGTGGGGCAACTAAACTAAACAGAGCAACACAAGAATTCCTTTTTGTTTTGGTATATTTAGCAGAGTAAGATTTGTTTTTTTTTTATTTCTCCTGCTCCAATAATACATAAAAGTAGTAATTCCTTTTGGTTGACAAAATTTCAATTAAAAATGAATATTACAGTTTGAAAGAGATCTAAAATATTGAAAGAAAACAAATTACTAAATTGGAATTTCTAAAACCAATGAATTACAAATGAAATAATAATTTACATAAACCTTTGAAGATACAACATTTTATAAAATCTATTTCAATTTATAACAAAATATGCTGATAAAATTCATTAAGCTGTTTCTCGAAATTATTATACAGTTAAAATCCAAACTAACACTAACAATTCATTTATAAATTTACATACAATGTGATGCTGACAAAAAACATGGGAAATGAGGGGGAATGCTGGAAGATAAATACAGATTAGTTAAAAGGGAGGCAACACTAAATTACCGCCACATGGGCCGCCTCCACACCCACGCCACGGGATTCTTAAAAGGCAATTATGATATGTGCTAAGAATACGGAAACTAATTAAGAACAAGTGATGTGTACATAATTAGATAGAAAATGAACCCGAAACTAAACTGAATCAATTACCAAAAACAGGGGGGGGGGGAATTACATTGCGCGCAATGCAAGGGAATTAAGCTTCTGCCCCCGGCATGATGACGCCGTGGACATATTTCTTCATTTTGACAGTATTTAGTACACAAAACTACGACAAAGCAAAGTACACATCACAAACAAAACACAAAGCGATCAAATGACAGCTAAATTACAGCCTAACGGGTATTAAAACCTGCCATTGTTTGGATCACCGCCCGAAAGCAACATACCTGAGTCAACGCCATTTTGAGAATGAGGGAAGCCGGAAGAACGCTTCCTTTCCCATACAGAAGCCGCCGCCAGACAGCAGCACCAGCTAGGCCCGCGATGACGCGGGAACAAACCGACACTGCAGTCTGCCCGCCGCTATCAGTACAGCAGTCTGGCCACAGCTTGAGACACTCAGTCAAGAGCAGCCCAAGGCAAGAAACCAGTGCAGCCAACTGTTTCTGTTAGGAAGGTGGCGAACTCAGGCAAGAAGAAAGGGACTAATTGCACCGACCTCAAATACAAGTCGGTGCACAACTAAAAGAGTAAGTTACTAAAAGAGAAGCACTAAAGTAGTAAATCTAAGACGGGAACCTGACGCAACAAAAACCGGTTTGTCTGTCTCACTCTAGCACATTACTCGTATGACTTAAAGAGTGAGACAGATGTACTGGTTCTTGTATACTCCAGGTCTCCGTCTTAAATTTACTACTTTAGTTTGGTTTACTCCTGGATGGTGCACGCCACCCTATGAATAATATCTCCGGACAAATAAGTATGCAGGCTGCAATTCAACATCGTATAAACTAAGGTCTAATTATTTTAAGGCCTTTAAGGAGAAAATTGGCAATTTTACATCAATGTCAATCAGTTTACGCAGAAAAAGTATGAACAATTCAAATAACAAATAATTCTATGGAGGAAAAATTTTGTCCAGACTTGAGATACTTGTGTACCCTATAAATTGACCTTTCTGAACACGAATATAAAAATAATAATTAGTTCCTTCAGCCCTTCCAGAAAATTACGATTTTCCATCGATGTCACACAGCTTACGTACAGAAAGTGTGAACGATTGAAAGAAAAAATTATTATATAGAGGAGAAATTTTATTATTTTATTGAGATACATGTGTTACCAATAATTCGACCCTTCTGAACAGGAATATAACAATAATAATAACTAGTTCCTTCCGCAATTCCAGAAAATTCCGATTTTCCATTAATGTCACACAGTTAACGAAGAAAGAATATGGACGATTTAAATAAGAATTCATTACATGGAGGAAAATTTTTTTTCCCCGACATGAGTTACATGTGTTATCAATAATTCGACCCTTCTGAACACGACTATAACAACAATAATAACCAGTTCTTTCCGCACTTCGAGAAAATTCAGATTTTCCATTAGTGTCACACAGTTAACGCAGAAAGAGTATGGACGATTTAAATAAAAATTCATTACATGGAGGAAAAGTTTTTCCCGACATGAGTTACATGTGTTATCAATAATTCGACCCTTCTGAACACGAATATAACAATAATAATAACCAGTTCTTTCCGGACTTCGAGAAAATTACGATTTTCCATTAGTCTCACACATCGCAGAAAGAGTATGGATGATTTAAATAAAAATTCATTACATGGAGGAAAATTTTTTTCCCCCACATCAGTTACATGTGTTATCAATAATTCGAGCCTTCTGAACACGAATATAACAATAAAACCAGTTCCATCCGCACTTTGACAAAATTATGATTTTCCATTAGTGTCACACAGTTAACGCAGAAAGAGTATGGACGATTTAAATAAAAATTCATTACATGGAGGAAATTTTTTTCCCGACATGAGTTATATGTGTTATCAATAATTCGACCCTTCTGAACACGAATATAACAATAATAATAACCAGTTCTTTCCGCACTTCGAGAAAAATCCGCTTTTCCATTAGTGTCACACAGTTAACGCAGAAAGAGTATGGACGATTTAAATAAAAATTCATTACATGGAGGAAATTCGACCCTTCTGAACACGAATATAATAGTAATAATAACCAGTTCTTTCCGGACTTCGAGAAAATTCCGATTTTCCATTAGTGTCACACAGTTAACGCAGAAAGAGTATGGACGATTTACATAAAAATTCATTACATGGAGGAAAATTTTTTCCCGGCATGAGTTACATGTGTTATCTATAATTCGACCCTTCTGAAAACGAATATAACAACAATAATAACCAGTTCTTTCCGGACGTCGAGAAAATTCCGATTTTCCATTAGTGTCACACAGTTAACGCAGAAAGAGTATGGACGATTTATTTAAAAATTCATTACATGGAGGAAAATTTTTTCCCGACATGAGTTACATGTGTTATTTTTAATTCGACCCTTCTGAACACGAATATAACAATAATAATAACCAGTTCCTTCCGGACTTCGAGAAAATACCGATTTCCCATTAGTGTCACAGAGTTTACGCGTAAACGAATGGAAAATTGGTTTTTTCTCGAAGTGCGGAAGGAACTGGTTATGATTATTGTTATATTCGTGTTGAGAATGGTCTAATTATAGATAACATACGTAACTCAAGTCGGACAAAAATTTTTCCTCCATGTAATGAATTTTTGTTTGAAACGTTCCTACTTTTTTGCGTAAACTGTGTGACAGTAATGGAAAATCGGAATTTCCTCGAAGTGCGGAAGGAACTGGTTATGATTATTGTTATATTCGTGTTCAGAAGGGTCGAATTATTGATAACACATGTAACTCAAGACGGTATAAAAATTTTCCTCCATGTAATGAATTTTTATTTAAATCATTCTTACTTTTTCAGCGAAAAATGTGCGATATTAATGGAAAATCGGAATTTCCTCGAAGTGCTCAAGGAACTGGTTATTATTATTGTTATATTCGTGTTCAGAAAGGTCGAATTATAGACAACACATGTAATTCATGTCGGGAAAAATTTTCCTCCATGTAATGAATTTTTATTTAAATCGTCCATACTCTTTCTGCGTTAACTATGTGACACTAATGGAAAATCGGAATTTTCTCGAAGTGCGGAAGGAACTGGTTATTATTATTGTTATATTCGTGTTCAGAAGGCTCGAATTACTGATAACTAGAGACAGGCAAAATATGAAATTTCATATTCTAAAATATGGCTACTAGCGCTCTGAAAACTCGGATCTTTACGAACCACGAAGTTTAGATGGCAATGCATGCAAGAAAAAAGTTCATAATATTTTGGAAAAATCTTCATATTTCGTGAAAATCTTCATAAAGCTTCATATTTTGTATGATTTGCAAATGTTTCCTTCGTTAATACTTCTATGACAAATGAATCGAGTTTTCCATATTATTGAAATGTTTTCCGGGAATCGCATCTCAAATCCCTAAACGGCAGACTCCAGAAAGCTAAGAAATTTGGCAACACTTTCTAACTGTTCAGAGGTACACATTTCCGCTCTAATAATAGCCTACTTCCATTATGAATGGGGATGGGATTTCTACGTATTCTGTGGAAGTAGTCACATTTCTTGCATTCCAAAAGATAACTCGACAGCAAGGGCGGGGGTAGGGAATGTTTACAGTTGGACTGGCATTTATGTGATGTTTGCGATTCGTGGTGATTTGGATCGTGTGCCTAAATCTGGAATGCGCAATTGGTGACAGAGTTCAACTGTTTAAAAAAAGGTGGAACGATTGTTATGTGCACATTTTGTAACAAAAGTGTAAGTATGGAATGTAGTCCTTTTTATTACCTGTGTAATACTATCTAAAGACAAATTTGTACTAACATTCAAATTATTTTTACGTTACATTTGATATCTTTGGAAAAAAACAAATATAAGATGCATCTTCGCATGAGACATATCCCGGCCAGCCCTCCCCCAGTGAAGCAGTTCCTTTTATACCATGGTCTAGCGAATTCTTCGAGGATGAATAGGCTGACAAACCGTTGGGTACAAGGCAAACCTGTGGGTACAAGGCACAGCCCGGCAATCTGGGTCACGGCGGTGAAGCCTAGCCTTGCGCTATGCCGCCATCTTGCCTCACCTGAAGACACTCATTGAACTACACGTAATTCAATGGGAAGCTATCACGAGAACTTAGATTAAAGTCTATTATCACAATTTTCTATTGGAAATTTTGTATCCACTAGTGAACACACTGAAACCACATTGAAAAAGCACGTCCTCTTGCTATTTTTCTCAAGTATTGGTTCCTATTACTTGCTAAAAATTAGGTTTTTTATGTGAAACTTCTTTAGCCGCGGTAGGATTAAATCGAGAGCTTGCGTTACGGACAAAATCGTCACGAAATTAGTTTGGTTTGACGGAACGGACTGCACAGAAAACAATCAACTCAATAATTAGGCTTATCCGAACTATAAAAAAATCGAAAATTCCAAAATTTAAAAAATAAAAGAATTCAAATTAAAAAATCGAAAAACCAAAATTTATGTCTAAAAATCCGAAATTAAAATAAAAAGAAATTTAAAATATAAAATTAAAAAATCCAAAATTAAAAAATTTAAAGACCCAACATTTAGAAAATCCAAATTTTAAAAAATTATCCAAAGTAAAAAAATCCAAATATCCAAAATTTAAAAAATAAAAAATCTAAAATTTAAAAAATTCAAAAAATAAAAAATCCTAAAATCCAAAATAAAAAAAAATCAGAGATCCAAAATTTAAAATTTACTATCCAAAAGTTTAACCTTACTGTACCAAGAGGTATATTAAGGTTATAGTTATTTACAAACATAAATTAAAGCATAACATATGAATATTAATATTATAGTGCATAAGATGGCTTATATGTTAATAGTTACTTACAAATATTATAACACATTCTTAAATTCTTAAGGAAGTATGAATAATACAAGAAATAGCTATCAATGTATGCTTACAGTTATTTATAAAAATATAAAACATTCCTAGTAACTAAAGCATAATATTATTTACAATGCAAAAAATACGAACAAATTGAGGTTAAGTTTGTTTGCAATTTCTAAATGCTAAAGTAATATTAACAATTAACAATATTAGGTTATGGTTATTTACAACCATATAATAAATTCATAGAAACTAAAGCATGTATAATGCATGAAATGGATAACAATAATAATGAAAGGCCTACTTACGAATGTATTGAAACGTGTTCCTTTCCTTGTTTCTTTCTGTCGTGGTATGAAAAATTACACCCGAATACCACACAGGTATTCACCATTTTAGACAAAGTATTCATAGTACTCCTCAGTCCAATTACATTATTAGCTAAAATGCTAAAATTCACATCGCCATAACGCTCTTGTGGCTTGTACTCGATCAGCTGCTACAGTGTAGTAATTTGGCGGTCCGCGCATCAACGTGGCTTCGCTGCCGCCAATAGTACAGCATACACCATTGCCGATCTATCTCTATATATCTGTGGTACAAGGCACATATTCTCGCATTTAATATTTGGTACAAGGGGCGCTCTGGAATTTTAAATATTTTGTTCAAGGGGTGCTCTAGAATTTTAAATATTCGGTACAAGGGGCACTCTAGCAGTTTTAATATTTGGTACAAGGGGCACTCTCGCATTTTTAATATTTGGTACTGTCGGGAGTGTCGGCGACAATATACAAGGATAGTTTTTCACCCTGCTTCGCTGAGAAACAAAATGTGAATATCGAGTGGGCGGAGCTTAAAGTGCCCTTAGTATTTGGCTTTCGCCGATATCTTTTTTCTGAACAAATGGGTGACTGAATTACATAATAATTTTGTTATTAATTTATTTTTTAATACAGGTATCTGCAAACATCTAATAACATCTAATAACTTACATTTGGACAGTCATAGACTTACCAAAAGCTTACTTAGCATATCTCACACAGGAATTCTCATGTACAATAAACTGCCACCAGAAATAACAAAATCCAACATCAAAACTTTTAAGGGAAAACTAAAAGATATACTCCTGAATGGCAAGTTCCTTAGTATTAAAGATTACTTAGACTCAACATTTTAACTAAAACAACTCCATTCATAGTCTCGACCATAATCATCAGTTAATGTAAGCAAGCTAAATCCTGTAGTACAGTGTTTTTCAACCTGTGGGTCGCGACCCCCTGGGGGGTCGCGGAGCCTCTGTAGGGGGGTCGCGAGAGGTCGAGAAAACTTCAGTTTTTTTATACAACATATAATTTGTGAGACTTAAATAAAAAGTCGATAAGAGTTAAAATTATTATATTTAACAAAATTTCCATATAATCAATCAAACAAGTCAGAAAAATGCTAGTTTAAAACATGTGTAAACGCACCAGTCTTTGACAATGCTCCAGTCATTGACACTTATGCTAATTTTTTTTAAATATTAAGGAAAATTATTTTATTTTTTCCACTGTAAATGTATGTAAATTTAGTTCAGTTCATGTGTCATTAGTGACGAGCATCTGAGGCTAAACTCTTTCTTGGTTTGAAGGAAAAAAAATTGTGAGATTATTGCAGCACAAGTTCTTCAGATTTTCTCATTTTCGTTGCTACAACTCTTAAGGGGAGGCATTACTTTGTGTGTTAATAACAACAATTTTATTTTGCTATTGATAAATAATATTATGTAGGGCTGATCTATGATGATGAAAGAATAGATATATTTTGTAAAACTTAACACTAACCTCAATCACTGATTTATAGTAGGGGTGTCAATAACTGGTACGTTAAATTATATGATGATCCAGTTTTAGACATCCCCTGTCAATGACTGGTACAATGGTCAATATGTTGAATTGACATTATTTATTCATTAGTTGCATAGGCTGAAAATATTAGGGATTCCTATCTAGAAAATATTAACATATGACCCTTTTTACCAGTCTTTGACATGGGTGTCAATCACTGGAACACTCAACTGTCAATAATTGGAACACGTTTCAGGTATGACTTCTAAGAGGAAGTACACCTCTGAACAAATAGCTAAGGCCATAAAGGCTGTGGAGATGGCAAGCCTACAGCTACTGCTGCCAAAACATTTGATGTTCCTAGAGTTACATTGTATTAGAAATCGAGTGGTAAGAGCCCAAAAGTTTGGACCTTTCACTGTTTTGACCGAAAGCATATAAATATGTCTTCATCCAACTACTTCGTGCTCATCACAGTCTAATTTGGCTGCACCCACGATACTGTTCTCAACATTAAGTGTACCCTTTTTAAATTCTCATCCCACACCAACCAGAGGTGCTGACTTGTGCAATATTGTTGTGGAGCAAGAACTGTATTTTACTAGTTAGCCTATACATAGGCCTTATATGATAACAATTTAAAAGTTGGGGAGGGATAGAAAGTACCTTGTCCCCCCAAAGTCGGTGTCTAAGCCTTCAATGCATTCTTCTATTTTGACTATTTCCATAGCACCAATGATAACGATTTAATAAAAGTTTGGGATTGGTCAGAAAATACCTTGTCCTCCCAAAGTTGGTGCCTATGCCTTCAACACATTCTATTTTGACTGTTCCCATAACACCATCTGGTATGCCTATATTTACAACACAGCCTGCCCTGATGTCAAATGTACCTTCACCATTTAAAAGGATATTATTTTGGCCTGAGCCTACATCCACTAAAGATGAAAGATTACTTGGAGAAAATTTCTTCTGTAGTAACATCTGAGGCTTGGAAAACTAAATTTAAACTAATAATAAAAGTTTGGGATTGGTCAGAAAATACCTTGTCCTCCCAAAGTTGGTGCCTATGCCTTCAACACATTCTATTTTGACTGTTCCCATAACACCATCTGGTATGCCTATATTTACAACACAGCCTGCCCTGATGTCAAATGTACCTTCACCATTTAAAAGGATATTATTTTGGCCTGAGCCTACATCCACTAAAGATGAAAGATTACTTGGAGAAAATTTCTTCTGTAGCAACATCTGAGGCTTGGAAAACTAAATTTAAACTAAACTCCGTGAAGGGACTTGGCCTATCACCCAACCGCTGCAACATCTACCATAGGCAGATGGCAGGATTGGGGGGCATGTGGTCAGCATGCCGACACCCATGGCCGTTAATGGTGGTTTGCATGACCAGAGCCGCTACTTCTCTATCAAGTAGCTCCTCAATTTGAATCACGAGTCTCCAGTTCTCTTTCTCACTGGAGCAAGACCAAAGTATGAATTTTCTAAGTCCGTAGGTATTTTTTAAGTTTTTTTATAACTTAACTCATTGTAGAGGTAACCACTTAATTTCAGTAATCAGCCTAGCTTCATATTTTCATGTTTGTATGACCATAAGAAGAAAGAATGTATGCTCAAGAATTTATACTTTTGCATATGTTAAAAACCCTTACAGTTTGCGCCTTGAATGAGAATGCTGTTCTGTTAAAAGTTGTAAAATCATTCACCAGTATCATTATAATGAACAGAATTAAAGGTAAAACGATTTTGTTAATTAATATTATCATTATATCATCATCTTCTAAGTTTAATAGATTATAAAGTGACTGAACATAAATGTCAATGACTGGTGCATGGACACTGTCAAAGACTGGTACATGCTGAAATCTTGAGTGTCAAAGACTGGTACAGAAAACATGTGTTAGAAAAAAAATTATAACTTATTTAATATAGGTTATTAATAATTAAGACTACCATACAGTACTCATAAAACCTCAAACAATTAGTCAGTACTGATCTTATTTAATTTAGTGAGTTTGGTTAATGACAACATAGAAAATGAAGAAATTTCATCACTAAACTGTCAAAGACTGGTGCGTCTACCTTATTACCAAAAAAAAAAAAAAAAAAAAAAGTGTTTAAATAGAAAATGATTACATCTGTGCTTGATTATCTTAAATAGCAGTATGTATTGTTAACGCAAAATGATACTCTTTATGTTATTTACACAAACTCATTAACATAAAATAAAACCTTCGAGTAATCGTTCATTTTAATGTGAAGGTTGCGCTTGAGTTTGTTCAATTAATTTCTCCCATCGTGGATCCGTTTTTGCCACATTAAGTATTAAATCGTTTTCCAAATTTAAGCGATTTCTTAGTTTACATTTTATTCGCGCCATTGAGGAAAATGCCAACTCGCACAAGTACGAGGTAGAAAATGGAATCAAACACTTCAAAGCCTCGGTTGTTAATTCCGGGTATTCTGTTCTTCTTTTTAACCAAAACGTATCCAAATTTTCAGACTTGAATTCCAAGTGTAACATCCCATCGGCAGATAGTTCCAGCAGATTCTCTTTGAGCTTAGTTGCTAAATTTGCCTCGTTTATAGCTGCATTTAAAAACGGATTTAAGATCCATCTTTGCCCAGTGTTATCCGATATCTCTTGCAGTGAGAAGTAATGACACAATTCTTTCTTCAATTTATGTAACACCATTTTCATACCAGATATATATGAGTTGATGTTGATCTCGCTTCCGACTTCTTCAATGAAAGACTGTGTGGACGAAAATGAATCAAAGTTGTTTTGATTTATAGATGATGACCACAATTCAATTTTTTTTATAAAGCCATGGAGTTTGTCTTTTGCTGTAATGACATTTTCATCACGCTCTTGAAGACTTTTATTCAAGTTATTTAAATGTTCAAATAAGTCAGAAAGAAAAGCCAATTTTAAAAGGAATTCCGGGTCAGAAATGAATTCAGAGTAATGTGACTTGGCTTGCTGTAAATATACCAATAGTTCAGCGCGAAGTTCCATAACTCTGGTCAGTACTTTGCCTTTTGATAACCACCTAACCTCTGTATGGTAAAGCAAATTGCGGTGTAGTGTCCCCATATCTTCACAAATGATTCGAAACAATCGAGTCTGCAACGCTTTTCCTTTAATAGAATTTACAATGTTAATAATAATATTAAGAACTTGACTGTATTCTTGCGGTAAGGATTTGGCTGCAAGAGCTTGGCGATGGAGAAAGCAATGCATCCAACAAGCGTTTGGCATCTGTTCTTTCAGTCTAGCAATAAATCCACTCTTCGCACCAGTCATGGCTTTTGCTCCGTCACTACAAATAGCAATGCATTTTTGTGTCCAATCGATATTCATATCTTGCGTAGCTTCAAGGAACATGTCATGCAAGCATTGACCTGTAGTATTTTTGGGAAGTGCCTTGCAAAATAGTATTTCTTCCATTATTATTTCATTGGATTCAAAACGCACAAAAGCTACAAATTGCGCACAACCCGCAATATCCGTTGATTCATCAAATTGCAAGGATACAAAATAACTTTTCTTTATTTTTTCTATGACTTGATCACGAACATCAGACGCCATATTGCTTATCCTGCGTTGAATGGTATTGTCAGAGAGAGGTATACTTTTGAGCTTTTCGACCTCTTGCTTGCCAAACATAATCTCTGCTATATCTAAAGCCGCTGGTAAAATCAAATTTTCGGCAATACTGTGAGATTTCCCTGCTTTAGCAACACGAAAAGCCACTCGATAACTAGCGAGTAACGCTTTCTCATTTAGGTTGGACATTTGTCCTATAGCAGTTTTTTGATGTTCAAGAGCTTTTAATTTTCGCTCAAAAAATTCCACGGGTTTATTTTTTTCGTTAGGATGTTTTGTGTTTAGGTGGCGTACCAACTTCGATGGCTTCATGCTTTCTCTTGACAAAATTTCAAAGCAAATTACGCACTGCGGTTTACTGTCAATCACAGTAAACCCAAATTTTAAATAATTGTCGTCATAAAGACGTTTTTTCTTTATTCCACTACTCCCGCTAGACGTTGATGGTTCTGATGATCTTTTCAGGAATTTATCCATTTTCAATTATAACAACTCAAATAAATACGTACCGTAAAACAAGTGGTTCGCGCTCTTCAAACAACTAGACAGCAGACATGACCACGCGTGACTTACGCTCACAAATCAGTCTATAATTACTCCAACTCCAAGGCACCTTACAGTCCACATAACACCGAATTTACACTTCTGAATCGTTTTCACTTATCGGGATTGCTTCTGATTCGACTTCCTTCGCTGTCTTGCATCAAACTGCCATGGCCGCGGTTGACCGCCGTATTTATAGGGCAGCGCATTCTAGCGAGAATTATCTCGAAGCGTAAAGAAACGTCTCGAAACTTGTGGTTCTTTCGTGGACTACCAGCGCCATCTGTTGCTAATATCCGGAACCTGCACTAGTTCCTAGTGTTACCAACAGATGGCGCAAATAACGCAAACGCCTAAAATTGTTGTAAGTATTACATATTTTTAACATACATGGAAAAAGGGGTTGGGGGGTCGCGAAATATTTTTTGATACATGGGGGGGGGGTCGTGTCATGAAAAAGGTTGAAAAACACTGCTGTAGTAATTAATAATTTTCATTGTAATCATCTATGTTTTATTCATTTGTATTTATTGTAATCACCTGTGTTTTATTCATTAGTATTGTATTGTAATCATCTATGTTTTATTCATTTGCATTGTATTGGTTTGTATTTTGTTGTCCACTTCAACAGTACTTATTGTATAACTCTATCAAATTGTGCCCCATATCATTTTGTAATGATCCGGAGGATGAAATAAACTAAACTAAACTAAACACAAAGTTTCAGCTGAAACAACACACAAATAGCATTCAACATAAAAAAATGAAAATTAAGAAGACACACACACAGTTCAGACGTTTTTTTACCGACAGAAGATGCAACTTTTTGCCAGAAAACATTGAAAAGCTGCTTGAATCTTATTGTAATAAATATTAATTGATGTGATGTGAAGAAATGTAGGTGAATAGAATTTTGTGAATATTTAACGTATTAATTACCAGTTAACTAGTGTTTTATTTTGCCCTCTCATTGTGAATACGGTAGATATTCCATTGTATGTTGTCTTAAATCAAATAACAAATATTCAGATGATAAAATTGGTGATTTATTTCATAATATTTTTAATTTTTTTTCATAATTTCATATTTAGCATAAATAAATTTCATATTTTGGCAAAATTTTCTTCATATTGTGCCTGTCTCTACTGATAACACATGTAACTCATGTCGGGAAAATTATTTCCTCTATGTAATGACAATAAACAACTAACCATATAGCATAATATCATAAACCATAACTGCATTATTAAAAACGCACATTGGTTGTAGAAATCTTCCATGAAATGGTCGCTTCATCTATTAATATTTCTTTTATCCCCTAATTACTCTCAACCATCCGATTTGTCTGGCTTTCCATCGTTCTGAATTTTCCTTCATCCCTCCCCTCTTTATACCACTCTTCACTGAATTCATGTACCTATCAATCGCTCTCTGTGAGACCCTGTTTATAATACATAATATCAAATATAATATAAAAAATGTATATTATATAAGTATATGTATAAAGTGCAAAGTGTTCCCTATAAATGCCATGGAGGCTCAGAGGGTTCCAGGAGATTTTTTATTTTATTTATTTATTTGAGGCTCCCAGAGTTTAGACATTCGGCACATGAAGGTGGTTAGGTTGTCAGCCTTACACACTGGCCGCCTTTATCGCCAGGATTGCTCCTGGTACTCATTTCTGTTGAGTAGACCCCAGGGCCATAGTGCCACCAAAAGGATTAGGCCAATTGAAAAATCCTACCGACCTCATCGAGAATCGAACCCTCGACCTTATGGTTTGTAGTGCAGTGCCTCAACCACTACGCCACGGCGTACCCCTAAAATATATGTATAACTTCATATAATATCATATATATGATATTATATTTATATTATACAGCTTGTTTCTAAACAGGTTTCCAGGTAGAACAAATTGATCAGTTAACTGTAACGGCGGAAGGGGAAACATTGAACCATACACTGAAAATTGGATTTAAGTATAAAAGAAATATATATATATATATATATATGGTGTGTGTATGTGCAACCACCCATCCGTGATTTATACATCCACTCATTCATTCATCCATCCATCCACCCTATCGTGGGAACGATTACATCCATTCATCCACCCCATCCATCCATTAATTATCAGCTCATCCATCCACCCATCTATCCATCCATCGATCCAGAAATAAATTAAGTAATAGATAGATTGTTGGATATATGGATGGATGAATGAATAAATGGATGGATGAGTGGATGGATGGAAGGGTGGATAAATAAATAAATTAATAGACGGATTAAATAATGAATTGAATATTATAATTAAATAAAATCAAGTAAACTGATATAACAAAGTGTCAGAATGTTTTTGTTGAATCAATTATAATTGCAATTATGATATGAAGAAAATAAGTTTTTTTTAATCAGATTAAAATCGACCAGCGTCAGCAGAACTACAGATTTGTGATATCTTGACAATCGCGCACTCACACAAAAATAAAAAATAAGATTTAAAAAAATCCATGTCAAATCGGCCGGCTCCGGGATTTGATCCAGGGACCTCCAAGACGTTACCATTTCGCCAACTCAGAAAGTTTGACGTTCTAGTTTGATAGGCATATGTGAAAGAATAGTGTTATTTGTCAAATGTAAAATATATTGCAACTTGAAATTCTTAAAATAGGCCTATGTCAACATTTCACAAAATTCAGTCGAAAATAATTCCGCTAATTATTTCACAGTAATGTACCTTCTGTATATAACAGAATTCATGTAGTAATCAATTTCAACTAGGTCAACGAAGTAAACAAACATCTGACTGCATTGCATCAAAGCCCTCAATGATAAAAAATGCGATTGTAGTATAGACATGATTTTTTTTAAAAATGTGACTTTTAATTAGTTGTTACTCTGGTACCGGTCAACCGATTAGGTCCAAAATTAATAGGCTTCTTGCCGTGGACGTTGTAAATGAGTATATCAAGTTTCATGAATATCCGATGAAGTGTATTTGAGTTACCGCGCCTTTTGTTATATAATACCATAAAAAGGCACTAAATTGGGCATTATTCCGGTACCGGCCAACCGATTTGCCCCAATATCAACAGACGTCTTGCCATGGACGTTATAAATGAGTATATCAAGTTTCATGAAAATCCGATAAAGCGTATTTGAGTTAACGCGCGTAAAGGCACACGGACAGACTTTTCCCATCCCGCACACAATCTCATAAAGTATCATACTGGCACTTAATAATGGATGGATGAGTTAATTAATTCATGAAAGTATACATGAACTAATTAATTGATGCATTAATTTATTGATTAATAATTGGGTCGAATAGTCAATTAATTAATGGATGAATGGATCAATTTAGCAAATATTATGTATTAGCGGTTTGGTAGTCGTAGTTTAATAATTAATAGGGGCTTTATAGTTTTTATGCCGAGGATGGCAATGTGATGATTTTTATTAAGATCCTGTAATATGGCGGCACGAATTTAATAGGTAAAATTGATTTATTAAATAGATTAGTTGGGGAATGAATGAATGAATTAATTATTGGATGGATAGTTGGATGGATGATTTTATTAATTAATGAATTAATGGATGAATGATTGGTTGGATGAATTGATGAATTAATTAATGGATGCATGGATGAATGAATAAATAGATTGATGGATAAATTAATTGATTAATGAATGAGTACACTAATTAATTGATGGATGATTGAAGGAAATAATTAATGGATGGATAAGTTAATTAATTAAAGGACGTATGAATTAATTAATTACCATATGGATGGTTGGATGAATGAATTAAATAATTAATTAACTAGTAACTGGATGGATGAATTTGATTATTTATGGTTGAATGGATGAATGAATGTACGGATCAATTAAATGGATGAACGGATGGATAAATGGTTGCATAGATGATGGATAAATGAATGGATGGAAGAATGTTTCATACCAAATTACGTTAATTATCTTTTTGTCAAAGGACAATGTTGAAGACAAGTATTTTAGAAAATAATAATAATAATAATAATAATAATAATAATAATAATAATAATAATAATAATAATGTGAATAAAGAAATTGAGTAATACTAAAAATGTTTCTCTGTTAGCTCTTCATCAAACATGAAGCAAAACCGCAATTAAACAATGTTTTTTCTAATATCAAGCTTTAATTCGCATTTGTCTTAGTTTAATAGTGGTAGTAGTAGCCCTACCGGATCGCGCAAACATCTCCTGGAGATCCTTTAAGGGGATATTTGCGGCAAATTTATTTCCGGGGTGCGCCAGTCCCTTACCTCAAATTTAAACCTAAGTACAACACAAGCACCCAGTCACGAACCCGGGAGAGAGATTTTTCACTGCTGAATCGAACACGGGCCGCCGGAGTGGAAGGCAAGCGTGCTACCGCCTAACACAAGGCGGGGGTCACTTTAATGTTAATTGATCACGAATTAATATTTGAAAAGGTTCCTTATTCTACTTCATTAAAACACGAAGGAAATATGAGTTATTACATACAATACTCGAACATGGTTTCTCTCCATGTATTACATAAAATTAAGCTTCCGTTCGAATTTGCGTAACCCCAGCGCTCTTAGTTTGATATAACTTATCACTGAGGAAGTTCCTATTGTTTTCCCGACCGGAAATTATACGAAACGAAAGCTTCCATTCTAACTTGTGTAAATGCTGTGTGTTACTAGCTGTCAGGTTGGTACTGCTCCAAAGTCAGATGTGGGTTTAATCATCAAATAGCCGTGGTACAGAATACAGTACTATGATTTTATATGGGGAAAATCACGACTTTAATTACTGTTTTTTGAAGCCTTCGTGGCAAATACAAAGCTGTGTGACGTGTCAAAAAATTCTGTGAAAATTCCTGAACGATTTGAATGGTTTTTCAGATCGATAAAAAAATTGGTTTTAATAAAAATCGAAAACTTAGCTAAAGTGCACTTATACCCATAACTTCCATTGCAGAGGAGGGCTGTTGTCTTCTTTCAAGATGACTACGGTTCCAACTCGAACATTGTCACTTAAGCAGGACCATTTCTGCCTTTGTTGTAAGGAATGAAGATACTCCGATGACCAGCGTTTCCATAAATGTTGCAGATGATCTTGTAGAAGCTGCCATTTCTCAACGTATCTTTTGTCTTCGGCAGGAGAATGCGATGGCAAAGAAGTGAGGGGTTCCCCAATTAAGAAATGACCAGGAGAAAGATATGACAAATCAGCTGGATCATCATTGAGACGAATGAGTGGTCTAGAGTTCAAACAAGCTTCAATCTGTATAAGTAGAGTGTAAAGCTGTTCATATGTGAGAACTTGAGCACCCATCATTCTTCTAAGATGGAATTTCATGGATTTAACTGCGGCTTCATGTAGACCCCCAAAATGTGGTGAATTGGGAGGAATGAAGTGCCAAGTATAATCATGACTTGCAGTAAAATTTTGAACTGCATTTTGAAATTCTGTTCCAACGAAGTTAGTGCCATTATCACTGAAGATCTCTTTACATAGTCCTCGACGCGATGTAAATCTTCTTAGTGCGGCTATGAATGCTTCTGATGTAAGATCAGACACCAGCTCAATGTGGATGGCTTTAGTTACCAAACATACAAGAATGGCAATGTAGGCTTTAACAGTAGTTTTGCTACGAGGAGCACCATATTTTATGATGATGGACTAGCATAATCCACTGCTGTACGGAGAAAGGGCCCAGCAGGAGTTATCCGGTAACTAGGAAGACTTCCCATTAATTGCTGTGCACCTTCTGCTTTTAGCTTAAAGCAGGTTAGGCATTTGTGCAAAATGGATTTCACTATTCTTCGAATACAAGGTATCCAGTAAGCTTGTCGTAAAGATGCTATGAGTAATTGATGAGAAGCGTGTAATAGTTTGCGATGTTCATATTCCACTATCAAGGCGGTTAAATGATGCCTCGAGGGTAAGATAACCTGATGTCTTGCATCATGTGTAAGATCTGCTTTTTCCAATCTACCACCCACTCTTAAGATATCATTCTGATCCAAGAATGGAACTAGTGAATGTATTGAACTTTTAACACATGTTTGTTTTCCATTGTGAAGATCTGTTAATTCATGAGCAAAAGCTGTTTTCTGAGCAATTTTAATACAGGTTTGTAGAGCGTGTTGTAGCTCTTCTGCTGTGAGCGGTATATGATACTTGGTTTCATGTCTGCATGCAGAAATAAATCTGTGTATGTAACAAGTGACTCTCTGAAGACGTCGTAGATCAGAAAACCTTGTGATAAAGTTGTCTTCTTCTGTGGTGGACACCATACAGATTGAAACAAGTTGCTCTGACAAATCTTGAACATTTAATTGTTGTGGCTGTTCAGGCCATGATGTTGTGGGTTGAGAAAGCCAATAAGGACCATACCACCACTAATCAACATCAGAAAGATGTTCTGAGGAAACACCTCTTGAAACGAGATCAGCTGGGTTGTCTTGTGTTGAGACATGACGCCAAGCTGCAGTTTCAGAAAGCTCTTGCATTTGAGAAACACGATTAGATACAAATGTTTTCCACATACGTGAGTCTGATTTTATCCAGGAAAGTACAATAAATGACTCAGACCATAACAATTTTGTCATGTCTGGATATTAAGATCACTTAACACCTTGCTGTATAGCTTGGATAGCAGCAATGCACCACAGAGTTCAAGTCGTGGTATGGTTTGCCTTTTTAGAGGGGCAACCTTAGACTTGGAGCACAATAATTGAATTGTAACTTCGTCGTTAATGTTCACAGAGCGAAGATATATACTTGCACCATAAGCCTTTTCTGATGAATCACAGAAGCCATGTATTTGTATATTTGTGGTGTACCAGATGTGAGAACATGACGTGGTAGGCCTATACTCATACTATGTATGGTATATAAGATGTCGCAGATAGCAATCCATATCTCTGCTAGATGAGAAGGTATTTCTTCGTCCCAACCAAGTTTTTCAATCCACAGTGATTGCATGAATATCTTGGCGTTTATGACAATTGGACTGACAAGGCTTAAAGGATCAAAGATGGAAGATATCACAGATAGGATAGTACGCTTAGTCAGTTTACATTGTGTGTGAGTCTGGAGAGAAGGATGGGATTGTATCTGGAAATTGTCAGTTGCAGGATGCCACAGTAACCCAAGGGCATGTGCATTCTCACTGTTATCAAGAGCCACGGGCAATTGAGTCTCTCGATGCGAACAGACTCAAATAAAGCTTCATGGTTAGAACACCACTTACGTAATGGAAATCCGCCACTGTCCAGCATGAGTATTAGTTCTCTTTGAAGGCGTAGAGCTTCTTGGAGATTGTCATGTCCTGCTAAACAGTCGTCTACATAGAAGGATGTTCGCACTGCTTGGGCAGCGAGTGGATACTTAGTTTCTTCTTCTATTGATAGCTGATGCTTATGGCTAAAAATGAAGCAGATTTCGTACCATAGGTTACAGTACTCAAATTGTAATCTTGCATGGGTTCGTTAGCATTAGAACGCCATGCTATTCTTTGTAGATTCTGGTCATCTTCATGCATTCTTATGCGTCTGTACATTTTAGAAATGTCAGCTGAAAATGCATATTTGTAGGTTCGAAACCGAGGTATAATTGAAGATAAATCATCCTGTATTGTAGGACCTAATTTTAAAATGTCATTCAGTGACTTGCCCGAAGATGATTTTGCCGATGCATCGAAAACCACTCTAGTTTTAGTTGTAGACGAGGAGGGTTTGATGACCGCATGATGAGGTAAGTAGAAACATGCTTTGAATTTTTCCTGGTGCTGGTAATATATGATATTTTCCCGGGCTACTAACCAGGTGGTGAATTGGATTAATTCCGACGTTTCGAAGCCAAACTGAGGCTTCATTGTCAAGGAGAATGAAATGCCGACGGGAAGGTGTCTTGAGCCGGTTTATGGTGCCAGTGCATTTGCACTATGACCCGTCATAGTATTGTCAGTCGTGTGTTATTTCAGTCTGAAGTCCCCGTGTCTCCACGGTTGTCTTTCTAGGTATGTGGCCCTTTTCACCACAGTCTTGTCGTACTGTCATGGTTATGTCAGTAGGTCGTGTGGGTTTCGTCTGTGAACATCCCGTCTCCTTTCTTGGGTGCCTATAGCCCTTGCTATAGGATTGGGATGTTCGTCTCGTCCGTCTGCTAGTCTTTGTGCTTGTTGTCTGATGACTTCCCTTAAAAACGGAAGTTCTAAGTCCTCGTGCAGTTGCGTATTTCTCGTGTAGAAGTCTGTCGCAGCTATCATTCTTGTCGCTCTGTTTTCAACAGCCTGCAACCGTTGTAACAGAGTGTCGGGTATATAGCCCCACGCCGGTGAGGCGTATGTCATGATTGGTCTAATTAGTGTGCAGTACAGCGTCACTTTTTGTCTTGGTGTCATTGATGGCGTACTTAGCGCCGGAAACAGTCGTAGTAGCTGAGCGTAGGCCTTGTTGCGTACACTCGCTACATGTTGTCTCCATGTCAGTGATTTATCTAGAATTACTCCTAGATATTTCACGTGGTCTGTGTAGTCTACGTCTTGGCCGTCTATAACTATGTTGTTATAGTTACGTGGTCTTCGTCTCGTAAACACAATGGCCTGAGTCTTGGCAGAATTAATTTTAATTCTCCAATTATCGGACCATTGCGTTATGCGGTCCAAATGTCTTTGTAGTCGTCTCACGGCATAGTGTATATTTCTGTGTGTTGAAAATACTGCCGTGTCGTCTGCGTACTGTCCTAGAAATGTCTGGTCACTGTGTGGTATGTCGTGTGTCATAATGTTATAGAGTGTGGGCGACAGCACGCTCCCTTGCGGGACCCCGGCCTGTATAGGCCTCCAGCTTGAAAATCGTGTGTCTACCCTCACTCTAAACTGTCTGTGTCGTAAGTAGCTGCGTACCATGTGTACCAGCGAGTCTGGGACGTCACAGTCTATCAGTTTCCTGATAAGGCCAGTGTGCCAGGCCGAGTCATAGGCTTTTTCAATGTCTAGAAATGTCGCTACGGTGTGTCCTTGGTTTGCGAAAGCAGTAGTGATGTTGTCTACTGTTCGTACCAATAGCAGTGTAGTCGAGTGTTCTGGTTTGAACCCGAACTGGTGGTGTGGTATGTGTCGGTCCAAGTATGGCGTCAGTCGTTTTAGTATTAGTCTTTCTAGCGTTTTTCCCATCGTGTCCAATAGGCTTATTGAAATGCCGGAGGAGGAGGAGGAGGAGGAGGATAGACTTACTGGGCATTTCTGACCCTAAATGCAAAAGGTATGAGCCCTAGGTTTGGGCTCTTGACCTTGTATTTGGTTTGAGATTTCAATTTTCTTTTGTATTTGCATACGTCCTTTTGACGTGTTGGTTGAGTAATCAAGTTTTACTTTAAAACGTTATAAATTTTATTTCATTAATTTCTTAGACAGTCTTTTATTGCTGAATGTCAACAACTATATTTAGTCTCTTATGTTTGTTATACCTGGCCTGGTTTGTGCCAATGTTTTTAACTAATGTATTTGGATGCGAGTGAAGTTTACGTGCTTCTTTTTGTGTATTTCTTGTTATATATTCGTGGAGTGTCTCAATTGTAAATTCATCATGTAACAAGTTTACTGGTGTTCTTCTTGGTCTGTGAAGTGATAGTCTTATTACTTTGTTCTGTATGATTTGTAGTTTTTGTATGTATGATTTTGCTGTTTGTGACCAGGCAGGACAGGCATATGTTAATTTTGACCGTATTAAAGCTGTGTATAGCAGCTTCTTCGTTTCTTTAGTTAGTCTTGGCGTTTTGAATAATGGGATAAGTCTTCTAAAAGCTTGGAGACTTTTACTGTGAATATAGTTAACGTGTTGTTGAAATGTCAAGGATTTATCAAGTATTAGACCCAGGTATTTAACGTGAGATTTATACTGTAATATCCTGCCATGTAATTGTATTGGAGGAATCTCACGGGGTCGACCCTTGGTAAAGACAATGGCTTGTGTTTTTCTTTCATTAATTTTGATGTTCCACTGCCTAGACCAGTTCGATACCCGGGTAAGACTTCTCTGCAACTTGGCTGTGACATAGTGTAAGTTTTTACCTGAGGTGTAGATAGCCGTGTCGTCGGCATACAGGGCTATTTGAACTCCAAGGGATGTAGGTATATCATGAGTGTATATGTTATATAGCATAGGGGCTAACACTGAGCCTTGAGGAACTCCCGCTTCAATATCTCTTATTGTAGAGACAGCATTGTTATAGCTTACTTTAAATGTTCTGTTATTTAAGTAGGAGGAAAGAATTTCTAGTAAGTATCCCGATATATTAATATCAGCCAGTTTGCAAAGTAGTCCAGGATGCCATGTTTTATCAAACGCTTTCTCAATGTCGAGAAAAACAGCAGCGGTGCTAGCTTTGTTATTGTATTCTGTGGTGATCGCGTCTATCAGTCGCATTAATTGCAGATTTGTACTGTGTTTTGCGCGAAATCCGAACTGTGCAGGTGGGATAATACCATTGTTGTATATGTGATTGCCTAGTCTAGTCAGTAAGAGCTTTTCAAATATCTTGCCCACTGGTGACAGGAGACTGATTGGTCGCAAGTTTTGGGGAAATTTTGGATCTGCGCCTGGTTTAGCTAACGTGATTATTTTCGCCGTTTTCCATTCATTGGGGAAGTACCGAAATTTCAGACAGGCGTTGTATATGTGTGTGAGTTGTACTAGTGTTTTTCTATGTAAATATTTTAGACAGCCTGGGGGAACTCTGTCAGGTCCTTGGGCTTTTTTACAGTTAATTTTGTCCGTGTGTTTTCGAATTTCATCCGGTGTAACGAGTTCAAAATTATGATTGTCTAATGCCGCTGCTGTTAGTCTTTCATTGACACGAGCCTCCACCTCTTCTTCTCTATCTATACTGGTTAAAGAATGGGGTTGAAATTGGTGTTCTAACACATCCGCTATAGCGTTGGCTTGTTCGACTGGTTCATATTTTAGGCCGTTTCTGCCATGTATGACAGTAGGTGGGGGCTCGTCTTTTGATTTAGATAAAATCCTTGACATTTTCCACATTTTGTTCACGTTTTGTTGACATTCATCAATTGTTGCTTCCCAGTTAGCATCATTGCGTTGTCGAATCTTTCTTTTTATAGTTTTGGTTAGCCAGTTAAGAGCTGCTTTAGCTGTAGGGTCTAACGTTCTTGACCATCTGGTTCGAATTTTTCTTTTAATTTCGAGAAGGTTTTCTATTTCTTCCGTGATTACTACAGGGTGATTTGATTCCATTGTGACAGTGTTAAGCGAAAATGAAGTTTTTATGGACGCTATTAGATCTGCGATAGCTGGAGAGATATCATCTTTAATATGAATAGAATTTTGTGGTTTGCTAATTTCGCCAAGCAGCTCTTTGTAGGCTTTCCAGTTTGTGGTCTTTATTACATACGTTGGTGTTTCTGAACAAGCTGTTCTTTCTAGTATTTGAAAGTATACCGGCAGGTGATCCGAAGAGAGTTCATGGGCTACATATGGATTTGATATAAGTATATTTTTATGAATTACTATGTCTAGGACATCACCAGTGTCCCAGTATTGCGAGTAGTGAGTTGGTTCTTCTGGTGCGTCCACGCTCAGGTTGTAGCGAAGGCAGACGTTGTCCAGAGTTCTTCCTGCTGTATTTATGATCTTACTAGACCAGCTGGTATGTTTTGCATTTAGATCACCTGCCAGAATACATTTGTCTGTAAGTGTCGACAGCTCAATGATGTCCTGAGAAGCCAACCGTCTACCAGGAGGTTTGTATACAGCTGCAAATAGCGTCTCCACATTATTTATAGGGACAATTATTCCTGCCGCTTCTACGGAGAGTAGAGGTGGCAGATTGTAAGACCTATGTGGGATTCCACGCTTTATCACTATGGCAGTGCCGCCTCCTGGACCAGTCAGTCTGTCACAGCGATAAACCGTATAATTTGGAATTTTGAGTGATTGGTAAGTTTCTAACTTAGTTTCATTGAGAAGGCATATGTCAATTTTACGCTTTTGCAACTGTCTACAAAGTTCGTGTCGTTGATTTAGGATGCCATTGGCGTTAAAGGTCATTATGTTTAATGGGCGTCTTATGTTGGACATGCCCGGTCAAAATCTTCCAGTGTGGCCATAATTACATAGAGCTTTTCGAGCGGGGATCTAGCAGCCTGAAATTTTGTATATGCTTCAGCAGCTATCTGGAAGTACCGTATGAATTCTGCCTCACTTTCGCCCCCTGGGTTCAGTCTCTTCAGTAGCTCAAATTCTATTTCTTCTTGTCGAGTCTTGGGTTTGTTTTGTAGAACATTACTGAATGATGGTCTTCCATTAGCAATTGGAGGAGGGGCAGTGGCTTCGACTTCTTGGCGAACCTTCTCGTAAGACCCTCTGCCTGTTTCCTTCGGTTGAGGAGCTCGCCGCTTTTCTTCTGCAGTGAACACCTGGCATCCACGGAAGTTTGCTGGATGTACACCCCCGCAGTTACAACATTTGGGCTGGGTGGGCTGTTGGGCGTCCTTTTTGGGGCAGTATTTGTGGGAGTGTGACTCCGCACAGTAGACACATCTCGGGAGCGCCTTACAGTTGTGCCAAGTATGTCCAATTCTTTGGCAGTTGAAGCATTGTACGATATTTGTTCTTGATTTGTATGGTTCTACACTTACTACATAGTGCAGTAGGCGTCGAGTCTCATATATTTCTTTGTTTCTTTCTATTTTAGGAAGTTCCACCATGTATAATGGGAGAGGCTGCCGTTGTGAGATATTGGAGATTTTCTTGGTCATCTGTAGGACTTTTGATACTGTCAGTCCTGTTTGTTCCAATGCTGTCTGCAAATCTTTCACTGGTATGTCCGCAGGTAGCTTCCGGATCACAACCCGGAATGGTTTACCGCTGTTGGCACTCCATGTGAAGTGCTCAATTTTCTTTTCCTCACATGTCTTCATGATGCTAAGAGCGTCTTCTGGGGCATGTGCCTGAATTTTAACTCCTTCTCTTACCATGCTCACAGTAGGAGGGGCTTGAAGTTTTGTTGTGAGCTCTTTAACAAGAGCATGTTGCATTTTCTCCCCGATGATTATTATTGGAGGAGGCTTTTTTCTAGTCTGTCCTTGTTGGGCTGGAGTGGCATTGACATTGGAGTTGCTGGGGGGGAGATTTTTGGGGCTGCTTTGGATGGTGGGTTGGGTTTGTGGAAGTGGCGGGAAATTTGTATCTGCATCAGTTGTTTGCAGAGGGGAGAATCTGTTTGTAACCGGCACAGGTGATGGTTGCCTTGGTGTGCTGGGTGGGGTTGGAGACTGGGGGCTAGACCGCACAGACATTGGGCTGGAACCATTGGATGCCGGTTCCTGGTTGGTGGTGCTGGTGTTTACCTCCATCTCTTGGTTGTTGATGACAGACTTTACTGCATTTTCCAAGAAGAACAGGAGGTACCGTAGATACTCTTCTGTGATCCTGGAGTCTTTCCTGAGTTTCTTTAGCTGTGACTCGGCCTTCTCGGTCACCGTACTTAGGGAGTTGTATGCAGAAAAATTTCTCTTGTTGATAGTGCAGGCGAGGGTCGAAAGAGTGGCCTCGATATCTTCCATTAAGTTCTGGGTTGACCCAGGGGATTTATTATATCTATGATTTGAGTAATTGTTATAAGACGCTTGCGTCTTGCTCCAATATTCTTTGCAATAATTAAATCTATCCATTATTAAACGAATTTGTGTGTTATTTAAGTAATACCAGTAAGCCTGGGGACGGTCATGGGGGCGGGGGGTTTTCTTTCAGTAGAGTGAGTGTGCTCTATGGGTGAGGATTTCAGTTGGTTTTATGTACACAGGGCCGGACGTGTGCTCTGACTTGAGCCCTGGGCTGGGGCCAAGCTAGGAGCGATGTGAATCGTGTGAAAGGTGGTTGGTGTGGTACGGAAAGGTATAGCGGGAGAGCACGGGAAGAGTATACTTAGCCTCAGGATCGCTTGCGGTTGCAAGGTCACCTTAGGTATGAGGTAGTGGCCTTGGGCTGCAGAGCAGAGAGGGTACTATGCTGGGTCGGAAGTTCCCGGCGATATCCGCTGGCTGCTCGCCGGACAGGCGCGAAGTATCTGCAAGGTCGCAGACTGGATCTCTTCTTCTTTCAATGTCAACAAGCATACGAAGCGACTTCTTCTCTCGGCGGCTTCCGCTGCCTGAATCTTGTCTGTGCCGTCATTGAAATGCCGGGATTAGATGGCGTGTATTTATAGGACTGCTGTGAATGGGGACATCCGGATTGGAGAAAGGATTTGTTGAAGACCAACCAATCAGGAAACAGATGGGTGCTGTAAGAACAGGAGGGAAAATTAGAGAAGTAGAATCGGTCCAAATAAGGGCCAACGGTCAATAGGTAGTGAAAATAAATTATTATTATATAGGTGGTGGTGGAAACGAGAAAAAATTGGAAAAAAGGGAAACACGGTCCAAATGAGGGCCAATGTTTTTAATTACTCTGGTGGTTCATTGGAAGGTGTGCGGTTGGCTCGTATGGACCTGAGCGAATCAATAGCATGGAACCAGGCAGGGCTTAGTTGGATACCGCTGTCTCTATTCATGTTGTTTGGTTCCAAACGGATCTCCACGGCTTCCCTCACCACTCTCTCCCAGAAATTTGAAGACCTGGCAAGAATAGCCGTTTCACCAAACTTGATACGGTGTCCCATGTTGATGGCGTGTTCCGCTACCGCAGATTTATCTGGATAAAACAGCCGGATATTTCGGGCATGCTCCTTGCAGCGCACTTCCACCGTGCGGCCGGTATGTCTAATGTATTGCTTGCCGCATTCGCAAGGAATGCGGTACACACCAGCTGTCTTCAGATCCAGGTTGTCCTTCACTGGCCGGATCAGCTGCTTTATCTTGGGAGGTGGTAGATGAATTGTTTTTATGTCAAACTACCGGAGGATACGGCTAATTTTCCCCGACGTTGCGCCCATGTATGGTATGCATGCTACGCGCCGGCTATCCACAAACCCACCCATTTCTTCAGATACGTCGATGACACGTTTGTGGTCTGGCCCCACGGGAAAGAAACACTACAGGAATTTCTACAGCATCTGAATGGATTAAACAGCAACATACAGTTCACAATGGAAGTAGAAAAGAACGGACAGCTCCCCTTCCTTGACATCTTAATCAGCAAGAAAACTGATGAGACTTTGGGCCATGCTGTCTACCGGAAGAAGACCCATACGGACCTATACTTATATGGAACGAGCCATCACCATCCATCCCAGCGCAGAGGGGTACTTAACACCCTCTTTCATAGAGCTTTCGCCATTTCGGACTGCAACAACTTACCGGAGGAACTAGACCATCTCAAGAGAATATTCCTTTAGAACGGCTACAAGAACAATTAAATTAGATTGGCCCTGAAAAGGACCGCTTCTCCGCGTCCAGCAGTGGAAGATGAGAAACCCCCTGACGGTAGCCGGCGCGTAGCATGCATGCCATACATGGGCGCAACGTCGGGGAAAATTAGCCGTATCCTCCGGTAGTTTGACATAAAAACAATTCATCTACCACCTCCCAAGATAAAGCAGCTGATCCGGCCAGTGAAGGACAACCTGGGTCTGAAGACAGCTGGTGTGTACCGCATTCCTTGCGAATGCGGCAAGCAATACATTGGACATACCGGCCGCACGGTGGAAGTGCGCTGCAAGGAGCATGCCCGAAATATCCGGCTGTTTTATCCAGATAAATCTGCGGTAGCGGAACACGCCATCAACATGGGACACCGTATCAAGTTTGGTGAAACGGCTATTCTTGCCAGGTCTTCAAATTTCTGGGAGAGAGTGGTGAGGGAAGCCGTGGAGATCCGTTTGGAACCAAACAACATGAATAGAGACAGCGGTATCCAACTAAGCCCTGCCTGGTTCCATGCTATTGATTCGCTCAGGTCCATACGAGCCAACCGCACACCTTCCAATGAACCACCAGAGTAATTAAAAACATTGGCCCTCATTTGGACCGTGTTTCCCTTTTTTCCAATTTTTTCTCGTTTCCACCACCACCTATATAATAATAATTTATTTTCACTACCTATTGACCGTTGGCCCTTATTTGGACCGATTCTACTTCTCTAATTTTCCCTCCTGTTCTTACAGCACCCATCTGTTTCCTGATTGGTTGGTCTTCAACAAATCCTTTCTCCAATCCGGATGTCCCCATTCACAGCAGTCCTATAAATACACGCCATCTAATCCCAACAAAAAACAGTGGCAGTGTTCTTGGATATTGAAAAAGCCTTTGACCGAGTGTGGAGAGAAGCCCTGGTACACAAAATGATCACAGCAGGAACATCCTCTGGCCTGACTAAAATAATATATTCCTTCCTTCAAGGTCGCAAATTTCAAGTTTCAGTTGACGGTAAAACCTCCTCAACAAAAACAATGGAGGCAGGCGTACCCCAGGGAGCAGTTCTCTCTCCCACCCTTTTTAACATATATACTTGCGACATTCCTGAGCGCAGACAAGTAAATATCGCGCTATTTGCTGATGACACATGTTTATATTCGTCTGATAAAAACATCAAGGTTGTAACCTTCAGGGTACAAGACGCCCTCAATCAAACAGCAGAATGGTGCAAATCAAGAGACATAAAGATAAATGCTGAAAAAACTGTGGCCATGCTTTTCTCAAAAAGCAGCCGCCAACTTAACTTACGAAACCCCATCACACTAAATGATGTGGAAATACCGCTGAAAAAAGAAACTAAATATTTGGGAGTCATTCTTGACTCGAAAATGACCTTCAAAAGCCATATCCTGCATAGAGTAGGAATAGCCAAAAACAATATAAACAGTATTAAAAGCCTTCTCAGACCAAACACTCTCGCCTTTTCACTAAAGAGAAACTTATACAACACTATAATAAAATCAGGCTTAATGTATGCATGCCCGGTGTGGCACATTGCAGCAAAAACCCATAAAAGAAAACTACAAGTGCTACAAAATAAAACGCTCAGGATGATGCTGCAGGCTTCTAGATACACCACAACAGAAGAGCTTCATGACATGGCAAAGATTAAAACAATTGATGAGACAATAGAAACCATCTTACACCGATTCTTCAAGCAACTGGACTCACATTATAACCCCCTTGTAAGGAACATTGGAAAACAACTTTCGCTCAGAAAAATATATAGACCAGTAGTTCCAGAAACTTAAGATTATATTAAAAAAAAAAAAAAAAAAAAAAAAAAAAAAAAAAAAACAGACTACTTAAACAAGCCAATAAATAGAAAGGATCTCGTAAGAGCTCTCCAACATACCCAAACAACCTAATGATTTTTTAACGACTAAAAGAACAGCCAAGGCGCGCACTTGCGCCAATTGCTGTGGACATAGGTGTTTTCACCAGTAAAGAAACGAGCAACTGGGCTCTGTTTCGTCATATGATACGACAAGAGATACCAGGAAACGTAAAAATCGAGACACGAGATGAACTAGATATAGCAACAACGACCTTTCAAACATCGATTAAAGATGCTTATGACAGAGCGACCACAATCATACAAGTCGAAAAGCCAAGCGTTGAGATACCGGAATTAATAGACCTACTAAGATCCAAAAGACGCTATCGCCACCGCTGGCAAAGATACCGACAAGAAGAAGACAAAGTAGAGTTCACTCGTATTTCAAATAAAATACGCAGAACAATATACGATCACAAAGACAAACAAATTGACAAATTTGTCCAAGCCGCTATAGACGACGGCAATGTTTGGAAAGCAATTAGACCTTTCAAACCACGAGGACCTACACGCAATACTCCCATTCATGGACCAAATGGTCTGGTATATGAATCTCACGACAAAGCAACGGCCATAGCCGATTATTTAGAAACGACTTTTAGATCACATGACATTGGAGATCATGAGGAATTTCAAAACGAAGTTCGCAGACGAGTCAGGAACACCCTGAGACAAAACCCGACATACGTTATGCCATTTGCAACTCCAACTGAGGTTAAACGACTAATACAAAGACAAGCCAGTCACAAAGCGCCAGGCCCAGATAAATTAACATCAGAGACACTGCGTGAAATACCACGTAACGCCCTAACACACATGACAAAAATATTTAATGCATCTTTACAATTAACACATTTCCCAAGCCCCTTTAAAAAGGCGACGATAGTGACCTTTCCAAAACCGAACAAGGACGCCATGTTCCCACAAAATCATAGACCCTAGTAGCACACTTCGTTGGCCCAATCGAGAGATTTGGTTGGCATGGTAGGAATATGTTGGGAAAAGGTTCGTTGTAATTTCCTCCTTTGGGCCCATTCATTTTTTGGTTGGCGTTACCTACCGCCCTACCGTTGGGCTTATGATTGTGGGCCAACCTTGGAATATGATCGCATTTATCTTCTCACCAGTCTTCGGCAATTTCCGGGCGTGTTCGTAGGTCTCGGCACAGGCAGTCAACGGTCAACGCGTCAACGGTCATTCCTCATTCGCCATCTTGATATGTACAGAAGTTAACTGTTTTGATTCTCATTCATATTTCATACATAATATTAGGTAAGCCCTTTGATTGTTCTCTGAATATATAACGTTATCATTTTTACACAATACTGTATTATGAGTGTTGCATGAAATACAGCCTCTAAAAATAAATAGGCCTATCATTTATAGGCTATTCGAAATTTACATTATAATTGAAGAGGTACCTGTTTTTGTTTCAGATGATTTACTGAAATCAAGGCAGAAGGAAATCAAAGCAGAGAAGGAGCATAAGCAACTAAATTGGAACAGTTCGCAAGCTCAATTGGGATTTTCAAGATTTCAAACCTGCATATATGGAGCATGCAGTTATGTGTCAGAATCAAGTATTTCGATTTATTATACCGTGCATGTTACCGTAGGCCTTAGTATTTCATGTAAACGCATGTTATATAAATTTATGTAAGTCTTTCCACGTTATGCCCTCATTATATAGTCTAAGAAATCCAGGGAATGTTGCCAGTAAGTTGAGCCAACATTGAGGTTAGGGAAACATTTTACAGTACAAATAATGGGAAGGAATCGATTTATAGCGCACAATATCTAGGCTATAATAAACACATCTTGCATTTCATAGTAACCTAATCTATTTCTTTGCACTAGTAAATAATTTTCAATCTCGTAATATGTAACTTGCAGTCGGTAGTCGAAGATGAATTTCTCGACTGCTGACTGCAACTGTACTTTGTGAATGGCGTACATTACTCACCATACTTTACTTTGACTATCAACTACAGACTGCCAACTGCACATTGTGGATAGAGCTGTAAGCCTACGTTAGTTATATAATCAACTCAACCTCTATAATTTAAAAACATAGTTCATGACAGGGTTAAAAAATGCATTTACATTATGTTTGAATAACAGTCAAATCTGATTAGCTTAACTTGATTGCTAGAATCATTTTCCATCAAATTGTTTCATCTATCCCTAATGGCCTATATGTGCACTTAATAGATTAGGTAATTTAAAACATCTTTACCAAATCATGTAAAATCTCTTCAGATTTCTTCTATCTGTTCTATTCTTAATTTAGGCCTACATTCAGTCACAATTTTGGTTATAACCCCAATAGGCTACAGTTTGTAGAATTCAATTTAAAATGAAATGATCTTAACATCAGTCTGTAAAAGTAAAATATTACTAGATTATGGAATAAAATGGGAATAATGGAACTTTGTGCCCCACGCGTTCCCCTTTCCACTCGCCTGGCTGCTTCCCGAATGCCACCTGCCACGCTTCCCTGCAGGTCATGCTGTCATGGCTGTAGCCGCTGCTCAACGCCGGTAATGCGTAATTGCGATTGGCATGTCACCTAATATTTCACAATAAAAATAAAATACCCTTGCACCTGGCATTCAACCCAATTCTGTACTAATTCCATCCTACTATCCCCCACAAATCCTATTTCCCTTAAATCTACATCCTAATATTTTCTTTCCACCTACGTCTAAGTCTTCCAAGTGGGTCTCCCACTCAGCATTTTTTAGATGTCTTTCCCCCCCATACGCACAACATGTTTAGCCCATTTCATTCCCTGTGATTTAATTTCCCTTACTATATCTGGTGGCGAGTACAGATTATGAAGCTCGTCGTTATGCAGTTTCCTCCAGTCCCCATTTTCATCTCTCCCATAGGCCCAAATATTTTCCTAAGCAGCCTGTTTTCGAACACACTCAGATTATGTTACAAACTGCATCTTACAATCAAAATTGTAATTGAATGTAAATTAAGAATATAATAAATAGAATTATTATGAATTTTGAAGAGATTTTACACAAATTTTTAAAGCTTTTTTAAGCCTATATTGAAGTCTTTTAAATATTATTTGATAATGAATAAGCTAATCTAAGTGCATAGGAATAGATGGAACAGCATTTTAGAAATAAAGCTCTTACAGGTTAAGCTAATCAGATTAGACTGTTTTTCAAACATAATGTAAATACGCCTTTTAACCCTGTTATGAACTATGTTTTTAAATTATACAGGCAAAGAGAATGGAAGTTACTTGATAGAGTTGATTATATTTCTAACGTATAGGCCTAATAATGGTGATGCTATAACTGGTCACAAGACAGCTGTATAACTAATTAACTAATCACAGTAGGCTAAAAGATTGCACATTGTTACTTATATGAGAATATAAAGATTAACACCATATAATATTGTAAACGTTAATGGTAACATTCTTGGATTTCCTAGACTATATTGAGGGCATAAGGTGGAAAGATCAACTTACATAAATCAACTATTCTCACATTACATAAAAATGAAGTTTATTAATATATGTTATGTAGTTCATAATATATATATCTGACTTATCCATAACTTGTAAAGCAGCAATAACAATAAACTATTCATTATTCATTTCTCTGAATTTTATTTAGCCTATAGCCAAGATTCTTTCCTTATGTTATACCATGTATCACCATTTTTCTGAGATATAGAATTCTGGACCAGGGTGCACATAGCCTCATGAAGACGAGGAGCCACTTGATAAAGAAATAGCGGCTTCAGTCATGAAGACCACCATCTGCCAATGTAGAAGAATGGAGGAAGAAGATGCAACATGGGTAGTAGGCCTTAACCCCTCATGGGATGAAGTTCTCGACCATTAGTATTACAGTGCTTTCACTGTACGACTTGGCCGGCAATCGCACGGGCCGACTATCCGTGACTCATGCATCAAGCGCCCAAGTGATGCCTCGTCTCACCGCTGAAGTCTAGCTTGTGATCTGATTGCGTTCACACGTGAATAATTATTACAGCAGTGTTTGTGTTTTTTTATGGTTAAAGTAGTTTTTAGTTTTGCTTGAAGTGTTTTAAAAATGCCACGACATAATTATACATTAGAACTACTGCGTGTGAATAGCAATTTCCTCAAAAGGTGCCGTAGATGTAATGATGCAGAAGGACGGCATTTCCAACATCTCCTGTGATAAGGCAAGTTTGTATTTTTATTTTATATTTTCATATTTTATTGTGATTACAATTACGGAAATATATACGATTCGCCGGGAGTACCGTGATATGTCATGCGCCTGGCCCCGCATGCGGTTTATCTGTGACGGAGCGGCCCGTGCGATTGCCGGCCAAGTCGTACAGTGAAAGCAATGTATAACCATCAATAAGCCATCCAAATCCAATGATTTCCCTATATTCCTCCATTAGGTTCTGCTTTTTGTCTTGGTTTCATGTTTATTTTATCATAATTAGGTAGTTGATAAAATATTTTCCTCAGCAACTGCAATTTAAGAATGATTAGCAAGTCCATGCAAATCTTTCGCACTTCGCCCCTTTTGATAGGTGCCCAGGAAAACTAGGCATTTAGCTAACTAATAAATTCATTCTTATACATTCACAAAATACAGTATACGGTTGAATTAAGAGCAACATATGAACTGTATACTGTGTTTTGTGAATCTGTATGAGTGAATTTATTAGTTAGCTAAATACTTGGTTTTCTTGGACTATTATCAAAAGGGGTGAAGTGCGAAAGATTTGCATGGATTTATAAGTCATTCTTAAATTGCAGTTGCTGGGGTAAATATTTTATCAACTACCTAATTTTGACAAAATAAACATGAAACCAAGGCAAAAAGCAGAACCCAATGGAGGAATGTAGGGAAATCGTTGGATTTTGGTTGGCTTATGGATGGAATTCGGATGGCAACAGTTGGCATTCTGTTGGCATTACAATGATGGCCCAACAGATCGCCAACGAACATTCCCAACTGTTGGGATTTTGTTGGATATTGGTTGGCTACAGTTGGCAATTGGTTGGGTAAAATGCACTTTGCCAACGGTACCCCGACGGACATTCCTAACCGTTAGCCAACGAAACATGGCGATCATTTCCCAACATTGGCCCAACGATCTGTGCTACTAGGGGACCTATAAGTCTCCTTGATGTAATGGGAAAAATTCTCGAAAGACTCGTCCTAAAAAGAATGACGACATACCTAGACGATAAGATACCAGCCCACCAATTTGGATTTAAAGCGGAACACTCCACAACGCTTCTTTTATTAAGGACCGTAGATAGTATAACTGCGAGTTTTACTAACAAAATGCACACAGTAGCAACGTTTCTAGATATAGAAAAAGCATACGATACGGCCTGGCATACTGGCATACTAGGAAAACTAATAGACTGTGACGTACCAGACTCACTAATACATATGATAGACAGCTATTTGAGACACAGACAATTTCGAGTTAAAGTTGACTCGGAACTCTCTGAGTGGAAACCTGCTTATGCAGGCTTACCGCAGGGGAGCGTCTTGTCTCCAATACTGTATAACGTATACACCCACGATATGCCTAGAAGCAATCAAACATTTACGGGACAATACGCGGATGACACAGCAATTTTTTCGACGAATAGAAATATTAACTACGCTGTACGCAGACTTCAAAGACACCTAGATAGGCTAACGCAGTGGAGCGAAAAATGGCGCATTAAATTAAATCCCCACAAGACCGAAGCCATTGTTTTCACACGCAGACGATTACGGCCCCACGATAATATTGTGATCGATGGTGAACAAATAGAATTCAAGAATCATGCGAAATATCTAGGAATAATACTAGATAAATCCCTTACTTGGGGAAAACATATTTCATATGTACGGCAGAAAGCATATAGCAGACTGTGCCGACTATACCCAGTACTGAGCAGTACTTCCCTGTCCTTAAGACAGAAGGTCATAATGTATAAGTCACTAATACGGTCACTAATGACATACGCTTCTCCAGTATGGGGATATGCAGCTGAGACCCATGTAAACAGACTACAGGTAATACAAAATAAAGTAATTAGAATCATTACGGGAGCAAATCGCTACACAAGAATAGCGGAACTCCATGACTATGTTGACTTACCAATGCTAATCGACATAATTAAAGAACAAGCTAGGCGCATGAGAGACGCCTATACGCAGCATGGCAACCCTATTGTAAGAGAAATAGGTACGCTAGAGCGCATGCGAGACGTTCATAAACGAACGCCTCACATGCTGGTGCAATAACTTGTATTACAAGTTAGCACACACAGCCTTGGGCAGGACGAGACAGGAAAAGGAAGCCGTGGAGGCACGGCTAACCACCACACGAAAGAAAACAGACACAAGTCCTATTACGCAATTCGCTTTGATAGAGTCAAGCTATTCTGCCTTGGTTTTTTGCGGTTTTCCAAGGCCTGGCAACAAATGTTGGAATAGTCCCCTTGCAAAAGCCGGGCCGCAACCCGCACTAATTCTAACAACCCATTTTCAAAATTGTAATAGGACCAAGAAAAATTGGCGACACACCACAAGATGGGTCATGGTGCATTAAGCACTGAATACCGTAAACACTCGAGAAATCTGACGGCCCAGGGCTATACAAGCAGACAGCACAGCAAGCACGACGAAAGAAGCCGCCGTGAGAAGAAGTCGCTTCGTATGCTTGTTGACATTGAAAGTAGAAGAGACTCTACGCCGTGAAGAGCTCCAGTCTGCGACCTTGCAGATACTTCGCGCCAGCCCAGCGAGCAGCCAGCGGATATCGCCGGGATTTTCCGACCCAGCATAGTACCCTCTCTGCTCTGCAGCCCAAGGCCACTTCCTCATACCTAAGGTGACCTTGCAGCCGCAAGGGATCCTGAGGCTAAGTATACTCTTCCCGTGCTCTCCCGCTATACCTTTCCTTACCACACCAACCACCTTTCACACGATTCACATCGCTCCTAGCTTGGCCCCAGCCCAGGGCTCAAGTCAGAGCACCCGTCCGGCCCTGTGTACATAAAACCAACTGAAATCTTCACCCATAGAGCACACTCACTCTACTGAAAGAAAAACCCCCGCCCTCATGACCGTCCCCAGGCTTACTGGTATTACTTAAATTACATACAAATTCGTTTAATAATGGATAGATTTAATTATTGCAAAGATTATTGGAGCAAGACGCAAGCGTCTTATAACAATTACTCAAATCATAGATATAATAAAATCAGGTAAACTGATATAACAAAGTGCCAGTATGCTTTTTAATCAGTAATAATTGCAGTTATGATATACAGAAAATACTTTTTTTTTTTTTTTTTAAATAGATCTCCGAGTTAAACTCCAGATCGATTCATTAAGCAGGGCTTACGGAAGAACAAAGGTCTAAAGTTTGATTCTTAACCTTAATTCATATTGGTATGCACTGATATACTAATTCTTAAAATATGTAAACATTTTACAAAATGCATTGACAATGAAATAGTACAGTAAGCCAATAAGAAGAGGATAGTTCCACCTAGCGGTATGCAGTTTTGTTCTGAGTATAGGCTTATGCAATTTTAACGCAACGCAATAACTTTAAAGCTAGTTTCTGTTCGTGAAATAACATTTATAGGCTTATGTTATTCTTTAGGAATGATGTAGGTCAATGAAAGACAATGAATTCCCAGTTTTTTTTTTAAAGAAAAATGTAATACTTATTTAAGCACATTGACAAAATAGGACACAAGAATGGAATAGGCTCAATTTAACACAATTGATAATAATAAAAAAAATTTGCTTCAGGGTGGACTCGAACGTGATATCTCTTGATTACTAGACAAGCATCTTACCCCAAGACCAAACTTCACTACGACATTTGAGTGTCCAATACCATAGAATACTATCTCGTGGTAGCTCACAGAAAAGAAAAATCACCGTATTTCGAAATTAGGCTATATTTCGAGCCTTCTAGTTATCTTATGTTACAATATAGAATAATTTCATTCATTGGTAACATAATATTCGCGATATTCTAGTCATAAATGCGAATTTGGCCCTCACTAAAGCAGAGTACCAACTTAATCAAATTCTCAGAAGTTAATGTTTTTATTTATTAAGAGGTCAGGGATTATAAATCTGACATAGGCTGAAGTAAAATTCAATGCTTTAATCTAATTGTAATCAATTTTAGCAAAATAATTAGTCATTATACAACAGCATTTCGTCTATAATCGTACATATGGGAACATTTGTTTTTCATGTAGGTGTCAACTGTCCATGGCAACTGAAGGAAGCTTTATAAGCTGTCATTAATTGATGACGCTATAAGAAAGAACCGAGAATTTGATTTTGCATTTGAAGAAGGTGCCTTCTTTTTACCCTCCTTTACTAAAGAAGGTTTCGACAGGAATTGAAGGGTTGTACCAGAATTACTCTTTATTTACCTTAGTTACGGGACTCGCCCGCTGATTGGTTGGCCGCGAGCCAATCAAAATGCTTCGAAATGAACCAAAATATTATAATTAATTTGACTGATAATTACTCTTTATTTCGGTACTGGACAACCGATTAGGTCCAAATTCAATAGGCTTATTGCCATGATTGTTATAAATAAGTATATGAAGTTTCATGAAAATCCGATAAAGCGTATTTGAGTTACCGCGCCTTTTCTTATATGATACCATAAAAGGGCACTAAATTGGGTATTATTCCGGTACCGGCCAACCGATTTGGTCCAATATCAACAGACATCTTCCCATAGACATTATAAATAGGTATTCCAAGTTTCATGAAAATCCGATAAAGCGTATGTGAGTTATGGCGCCTTTAAAATATACACTAAATTGGGTTTTACTCCGGTACCGGTGTACCGATTTGGTCCAATTTCAATAGGGTTCTTCCCATGGACATTATAAACGCGTATACCAAGTTTCATTAAAATTCGATAAAGCGTATTTGAGTTAGAGCGCGTACAGACACACGGACGGACGGACGGACAGACATTTTTCGTCCCCCACACAATCTCATAAAGTACCATACTGGCACTTAATAAATCCCCTGGGTCAACCCAGAACTTAATGGAAGATATCGAGGCCACTCTTTCGACCCTCGCCTGCACTATCAACAAGAGAAATTTTTCTGCATACAACTCCCTAAGTACGGTGACCGAGAAGGCCGAGTCACAACTAAAGAAATTCAGGAAAGACTCCAGGATCTCAGAGGAGTATCTACGGGACCTTCTGTTCTTCTTGGAAAATGCAGTAAAGTCTGTCATCAACAACCAAGAGATGGAGGTAAACACCAGCACCACCAACCAGGAACCGGCATCCAATGGTTCTAGCCCAATGTCTGTGCGGTCTAGCCCCCAGTCTCCCACCCCACCCAGCACACCAAGGCAACCATCACCTGTGCCGGTTACAAATAGATTCTCCCCTCTGCAAACAACTGATGCAGATACAAATTTCCCGCCACTTCCACAAACCCAACCCACCATCCAAAGCAGCCCCAAAAATCTCCCCCCTAGCAACTCCAATGTCAATGCCACTCCAGCCCAACAAGGACAGACTAGAAAAAAGCCTCCTCCAATAATAATCATTGGGGAGAAAATGCATCATGCTCTTGTTAAAGAGCTCACAACTAAGCTTCAAGCCCCTCCTACTGTGAGCATCGTAAGAGAAGGAGTTAAAATTCAGGCACATGCCCCAGAAGACGCTCTTAGCATCATGAAGACATGCGAAGAAAAGAAAATTGAGCACTTCACATGGAGTGCCAACAGCGGTAAACCATTCCGGGTTGTGATCCGGAAGCTACCTGCGGACATACCAGTGAAAGATTTGCAGACAGCATTGGAACAGATGGGACTGACAGTATCAAAAGTCCTACAGATGACCAAGAAAATCTCCAATATCTCACAACGGCAGCCTCTCCCATTATACATGGTGGAACTCCCTAAAATAGAAAGAAACAAAGAAATATACGAGACTCGACGCCTACTGCACTATGTAGTAAGTGTAGAACCATACAAATCAAGAACAAATATCGTACAGTGCTTCAACTGCCAAAGAATTGGACATACTTGGCACAACTGTAAGGCGCTCCCGAGATGTGTCTACTGTGCGGAGCCACACTCCCACAAATACTGCCCCAAAAAGGATGCCCAACAGCCCACCCAGCCCAAATGTTGTAACTGCGGGGGTGTACATCCAGCAAACTTCCGTGGATGCCAGGTGTTCACTGCAGAAGAAAAGCGGCGAGCTCCCCAACCGAAGGAAACAGGCAGAGGGTCTTACGAGAAGGTTCGCCAAGAAGTCGAAGCCACTGCCTCTCCTCCAATTCCAATTGCTAATGGAGGAACATCATACAGTAATGTTCTACAAAACAAACCCAAGACGCGACAAGAAGAAATAGAGTTTGAGCTACTGAAGAGACTAAACCCAGGGGGCGAAAGTGAGGCAGAATTCATTCGGTACTTCCAGATAGCTACTGAAGCATATACAAAATTTCAGGCTGCCAGATCCCCGATCGAAAAGCTCTATGTAATTTTGGCCACACTGGAAGAATTTGACCGGGCATGTCCAATATAAGACGCCCATTAAACATAATGACCTTTAACGCCAATGGCATCCTAAATCAACGACACGAACTTTGTAGACAGTTGCAAAAGCGTAAAATTGACATATGCCTTCTCAATGAAACTAAGTTAGAAACTTACCAATCACTCAAAATTCCAAATTATACGGTTTATCGCTGTGACAGACTGACTGGTCCAGGAGGCGGCACTGCCATAGTGATAAAGCGTGGAATCCCACATAGGTCTTACAATCTGCCACCTCTTCCCTCCGTAGAAGCGGCAGGAATAATTGTCCCTATAAATAATGTGGAGACGCTATTTGCAGCTGTATACAAACCTCCTGGTAGACGGTTGGCTTCTCAGGACATCATTGAGCTGTCGACACTTACAGACAAATGTATACTGGCAGGTGATCTAAATGCAAAACATACCAGCTGGTCGAGTAAGATCATAAATACAGCAGGAAGAACTCTGGACAACGTCTGCCTTCGCTACAACCTGAGCGTGGACGCACCAGAAGAACCAACTCACTACTCGCAATACTGGGACACTGGTGATGTCCTAGACATAGTAATTCATAAAAATATACTTATATCAAATCCATATGTAGCCCACGAACTCTCTTCAGATCACCTGCCGGTATATTTTCAAATACTAGAAAGAACAGCTTGTTCAGAAACACCAACGTATGTAATAAAGACCACAAACTGGAAAGCCTACAAAGAGCTGCTTGGCGAAATTAGCAAACCACAAAATTCTATTCACATTAAAGATGATATCTCTCCAGCTATCGCAGATCTAATAGCGTCCATAAAAACTTCATTTTCGCTTAACACTGTCACAACGGAATCAAATCACCCTGTAGTAATCACGGAAGAAATAGAAAACCTTCTAGAAATTAAAAGAAAAATTCGAACCAGATGGTCAAGAACGTTAGACCCTACAGCTAAAGCAGCTCTTAACTGGCTAACCAAAACTGTAAAAAGAAAGATTCGACAACGCAATGATGCTAACTGGGAAGCAACAATTGATGAATGTCAACAAAATGTGGAAAATGTCAAGGATTTTATCTAAATCAAAAGACGAGCCCCCACCTACTGTCATACATGGCAGAAACGGCCTAAAATATGAACCGGTCGAACAAGCCAACGCTATAGCGGATGTGTTAGAACACCAATTTCAACCCCACTCTTTAACCAGTATAGATAGAGAAGAAGAGGTGGAGGCTCGTGTCAATGAAAGACTAACAGCAGCGGCATTAGACAATCATAATTTTGAACTCGTTACACCGGATGAAATTCGAAAACACACGGACAAAATTAACTGTAAAAAAGCCCAAGGACCTGACAGAGTTCCCCCAGGCTGTCTAAAATATTTACATAGAAAAACACTAGTACAACTCACACACATATACAACGCATGTCTGAAATTTCGGTACTTCCCCAATGAATGGAAAACGGCGAAAATAATCACGTTAGCTAAACCAGGCGCAGATCCAAAATTTCCCCAAAACTTGCGACCAATCAGTCTCCTGTCACCAGTGGGCAAGATATTTGAAAAGCTCTTACTGACTAGACTAGGCAAACACATATACAGCAATGGTTTTATCCCACCTGCACAGTTCGGATTTCGCGCAAAACACAGTACAAATCTTCAATTAATGCGACTGATAGACGCGATCACCACAGAATACAATAACAAAGCTAGCACCGCTGCTGTTTTTCTCGACATTGAGAAAGCGTTTGATAAAACATGGCATCCTGGACTACTTTGCAAACTGGCTGATATTAATATATCGGGATACTTACTAGAAATTCTTTCCTCCTACTTAAATAACAGAACAGTAGTATCAGACCACTTTTAATTCCCGACGCCGCCCCCGCCCCGACGCCGCCCCCCGCCCCGACGCCTCTTCCAGACGCCACCCCCGCCCCCGCCCTCTTCCAGACGCCTAGTTAGGCCCTTTTGTCCAGTGACGTCACGGGAGCCGATTCGAATAATGTAATTACGCCCTTTTGCACTGTGCTATTCCCGATTCATCCAGACTCCTTATTTAGGATTTAGGCCCTATGGTCAGTATTCCCGTTACGCAACAAGAACAGTCTCTATACTTAAGCGTTTAGGAGTTAGGCCCTGAGAACCATTATTCCTATTACGTAACAGGAATAATGACTCTTAGGGGCCTAACTCCTAAAAAAGACGTCGGGAACAGCACAGGGAGAAAGGGGGGCGCAATTACAATGCTGGAAATGAGTCCTCTGACGTCACAAGACAGTCTGGATCAAACAACACAAGTATAGATCCTGTTCCTGTTACGTAACAGGAATAATGGTTCTCAGGGCCTAACTCCTAAACGCTTAAGTATAGAGACTGTTCTTGTTGCGTAACGGGAATACTGACCATAGGGCCTAAATCCTAAATAAGGAGTCTGGATGAATCGGGAATAGCACAGTGCAAAAGGGCGTAATTACATTATTCGAATCGGCTCCCGTGACGTCACTGGACAAAAGGGCCTAACTAGGCGTCTGGAAGAGGGCGGGGGCAGGGGTGGCGTCTGGAAGAGGCGTCGGGGCGGGGGCTGCGTCGGGGCGGGGGGCGGCGTCGGGGCGGGGGCGGGGGCGGCGTCGGGAATCAAAAGTGGTCTGATACTACTCAGAACATTTAAAGTAAGCTATAACAATGCTGTCTCTACAATAAGAGATATTGAAGCGGGAGTTCCTCAAGGCTCAGTCTTAGCCCCTATACTATATAACATATTCACTCATGATATACCTACATCCCTTGGAGTTCAAATAGCCCTGTATGCCGACGACACGGCTATCTACACTTCAGGTAAGAACTTACACTATGTCACAGCCAAGTTGCAGAGAAGTCTTACCCGGGTATCGAACTGGTCTAGGCAATGGAACATCAAAATTAATTAAAGAAAAACACAAGCCATTGTCTTTACCAAGGGTCGACCCCGTGAGATTCCTCCAATACAATTACATGGCAGGATATTACAGTATAAATCTCACGTTAAATACCTGGGTCTAATACTTGATAAATCCTTGACATTTAAACAACACGTTAACTATATTCACAGTAAAAGTCTCCAAGCTTTTAGAAGACTCATCCCATTATTCAAAACGCCAAGACTAACTAAAGAAACGAAGAAGCTGCTATACACAGCTTTAATACGGTCAAAGTTAACATATGCCTGTCCTGCCTGGTCACTAACAGCAAAATCATACATACAAAAACTACAAATCATACAGAACAAAGTAATAAGACTATCACTTCACAGACCAAGAAGAACACCAGTAAACTTGTTACATGATGAATTTACAATTGAGACACTCCACGAATATATAACAAGAAATACGCAAAAAGAAGCACGTAAACTTCACTCCCATCCAAACACATTAGTAAAAAACATTGGCACAACCCAGGCCAGGTATAACAAACATAAGAGACTAAATATAGTTGTTGACATTCAGCAATAAAAGACTGTCTAAGAAATTAATGAAATAAAATGATAACTTTTTAAAATAAAACTTGATTACTCAACCAACACGTCAAAAGGACGTATGTAAATACAAAAGAAAATTAAAACCTCAAACCAAATACAAGGTCAAGAGCCCAAACCTAGGGCTCATACCTTTTGCAGTTAGGGTCAGAAATGCCCAGTAAGTCTATCCTCCTCCTCCTCCTCCTCCTCCTCCAGGGCTATACATTAGCACGCTGGAAGCGGAAGAAGAAGGTTGTCTGGCTGCTGCGTCCTGCGGAGTGTTCCTGTCTGCTGGAGAGAGCTCCTGCCGCTGCTGCGAATCCTCCCGGGGTGCCGAGACTCTTCTTTCAGCGACGCGGACCGCGCGGAGAACGACTTGGAACTGAATTCTCTTCTGTTCTAGTCGCAGCTCTGCGGGAAGCGTATCTGCGCTTCTGCTCTTCATATAAAGACTGCTGGGCAAGGAAGTATATTGCTTTACCGTTTCTCCCCACTCCTATTTATACTTACGCCCACCTACGAACTCCTCTCGCCCCTAGCCTGTCTCAAACCCAGAGATCAGGTCAGGGCAACCGTCCCGCCCGGTTTACCAGAAAATATGCCCCCTCCTAATAAGCACTGGTAAGTAGCCTCACTGGTAGGTTAACCCGCTCGTGATGGAGGCACCACAGTTTTACCAGACTTGTCTGGACTTCTGGATAGGGCAACATCAGGCCTTTAATTCATTTGCGCAAAATAAAAGGAACACAGAAAATCTCAGTGTCAGATTCATTTTAACAGACATAGATGCAACACTTACATTGCTCACAACTATAATCCAAAAGCACAATTTCACAAACTTTGACCTGTTGGCCGAAGTTACCCATACAGCTGAAGGAAAAATCAAAAAAATTTCGAAAGGACTCCCGTATCTCCACGGAATATCTATGCCGCTTCCTAGACTTCCTGGAAGATTCTACGAAAGCATTGATCTCAGCTCCTGAGGGGGAAACAACGAAAACGACCAGCGTCATAGAACCACAGACTGCAGGACCTTCAAAGAACAAATCGAAGGTCACTTCTAAGCAAGAAAAATCTCCTGCACCACAGAACAACCTGACCGTCCCGGAGTCACCCAGCTCACCGGACTCACCACCAGAAAGATCAGGCAGACAGGTCCCCAGGCAAAACAGTCCTGTCACGCCTGTGAGTAACCGTTTTGAGGTCTTAAGTGACCAGCCTGGTGAGGACAAACCAGAAGAACATGTTCCCACTTTAGAACCAGAGAAAACTAGAAAGCCACCACCCATAGTCTTGCTAGGGGAAGGTGTATCGCACACACGACTCAAGGCCATTACTGAAAGCCTCCGCGCACCACCAGTAATCAGCAAACTCAGGGACGGTGTGCGCATACAGGCCCAGACAACTGAAGACGCAAAAGCTGTCCGCCAAGCCTGCGAACAGGAGGAAATAGAGCACTACACATGGAGTGCAGATAAAGCAAAGCCCTTCAGAGTAGTAATTAAGAAGCTACCAGCTGACATCCCGGTAAATGACATCAAGGAAGCTTTACAGAACACCGGACTCACTGTCACCAGAGTAATACAGATGACTCGGAAAACACCTAATGCACCAGTCAAAACTCCACTCCCCCTCTACATGGTGGAACTACCTAAAGAGGGACAAAACAGAGAGATATACGAACGAAAACGCCTCTTGCACTACGTTGTAGCAATAGAACCCTACAAAGCCAGAAGTGGACTGATCCAATGCTTCAACTGCCAGAGGATTGGACACACATGGCACAATTGCAGTGCAAGGCCCAGGTGTGTGTACTGTGCGGGTCCACATGCCCATAAATACTGCCCATTAAAAACTGAGCAGCAACCCACAAAACCGAAGTGCTGCAACTGCAACGGACCACATCCAGCCAATTTCCGGGGCTGTTCAGCCTTCCAGGAAGAAGAGCAGCGGAGGGCACCACAGAAACAAACCCATCAAGGAAGGGGAAACTTCGAACAAGTACGGCAAGAGGTACAGCAACCGACTAGACTGACCAACAACGTGAGAGATGGCACTCTTTACAGTGCAAAGGTGCAAGGTGGAAATTCTATGAACATTGAAGCCGAATTAATGAAGAAGCTGAACCCAGATCTAGCTGAAGAGGCCCTATTCCTGCAATACTTCCAGGTTGCCACAAGAGCCTACACAAAATTTCAGGCAGCAACTAACCCGCTTGAGAAACTATACGTCATCATGGCTACCCTTGCAGAAATGGAACGGGCATGTCCAATGTAACAAAACGACCCCTCAAAATAGTGGCTTTTAATGCCAACGGTATTCTAAGCCAACGCCACGAGTTTTGTAGGCAGCTGCAAAAACACAAAATTGACATTTGTTTATTAAACGAAACGCATTTAATACCCTATCAGTCATTTAAAATTCCAAACTACCTAACTTACCGCATCGACAGAGAACCAGGACCCAAAGGAGGGACGGCTGTAGTTATAAAAAGAGGCATCCCCCATAGGCACATTCATCTACCGCCCCTGCTTTCAGTAGAGGCGACAGGTGTTATTGTGCCTATAAACAATGTAGAAACTCTCATTGCAGCTGGCTACAAATCCCCTGGTAGACGGCTGGCTTCCCAAGACATCCACGAGTTGTCGACTCTTGCTGATAAATTCTTACTGGCAGGGGATCTAAATGCTAAACACCCCAGCTGGAATAGCAAAGTAATAAACAACGCCGGTAGAACCCTAAACACCTACTGTCTCAATAACGGCATTATAGTAGAAGCCCCAGCAGAACCCACACACTACTCACAACGCTGGGACACATCTGACGTCCTAGACATAGTAATTCACAAGAATCTCCGTATAACACAACCACATGTTACACACGAATTAGATTCGGATCACCTGCCAGTATATTTTAATATTCTCGAAACAGCTGCCTGTACGGAAGTACCTATGTACACTGTCACCACAACAGACTGGGACGCCTATAAAGCGCTGCTTGGCAAAATCAGTAAACCTCAAAACTCAATTCACACCCAAGAAGACATTTCTTTCGCAATCTCGGATCTCATTGCTTCAATAAAAACGGCTTTTTCCAAATTTACTACTAAAACGGAATCTCGAAATCAAGTCACAATTACAGCCGAAATTGAAAAACTCTTAGAAATTAAAAGGCAAATTAGAGCTAGATGGGCTAGAACTCTAGACCCTGTGGCTAAAGCAGCGCTTAACTGGCTAACCAAAACAATAAAACGCAAGATACGGCAACGCAGCGAGGAAAATTGGGAAGAAACCATTGCTGAATGTCAACAAAATGTGCGAAAAATGTGGAGAATGTCCAGGATACTGTCGAAATCTAAAGATGAGCCCCCACCTCCAGTAATACATGGTAGAAACGGTTTAAAATACGATCCTACTGAACAGGCAAACGCAATAGCGGATGTCCTAGAATTAAGATTTCAACCTCATACATTAGTAGAAATAGAAAGAGAAGAAGAGGTGGAGGCTCATGTTCAAGAAAGACTAGCAGCAGCCGATGACAACCAAAATTTATTATTAATAACTCCCATGGAAATTAAGAAATTCACAGACCGGCTAAACTGTTCCAAAGCACAAGGACCGGATAAACTTCCACCTGGCTGCTTAAAATATTTACACAAAAAAGCGCTAGTCCAACTAACTCATATCTATAATGCTTGCTTAAGATTCAGATATTTCCCTAATGAATGGAAAATTGCTAAAATTGTAGCCCTACCTAAGCAAGGTGCTGACCCCAAATTTCCACAAAACTTAAGACCTATCAGTCTTCTATCCCCTATGGGGAAAATATTTGAAAAACTATTATTATCGCGGATAGGTCAACATGTCTATAATAACGAGATAATACCAGCTGCACAGTTTGGCTTCCGCGCAAATCATAACACAGAGCTGCAGCTGATGAGACTGATAGACCAAATAACCACCGAATTTAATAACAAAGCTAGCACTGCTGCTGTCTTTCTAGATATCGAAAAGGCCTTTGACAAAACCTGGCATCAAGGTCTTCTCTACAAATTGGCTGAAACGAATATTCCTGTCTATGTGTTAAATATTCTAAATTCATACCTAACAAACAGAAAATTCTTAGTAAATTTCAACAGAGGCATATCTTCCGTAAGAAATATTGAAGCCGGAGTACCCCGGAGTCTTGCCCCCCGTACTTTATAACATTTACACCCATGACATACCAGAAGTCGTTGGAGTTCAAATTGCTTTATACGCTGATGACACAGCTTTATATACATCGGACAGGAATCTTCGATACGCTAGAGCGAGATTACAAAGAAATCTCGACCAGGTATCTGACTGGTGCAAACTGTGGAACATTAAAATTAACAATGCTAAAACACAAGCCATTGTATTCACCAAAAGACGACCACGAGAGCTACCACCTTTAGGACTACATGGTAGAATACTGCCTTATAAGTCCCAAGTCAAATACCTGGGAGTTACATTAGACAAATCCTTGACATTCAAGCAGCACATAGACTATACACGAAATAAAAGTCTTCAATCATTCCGGCGACTCATTCCCCTATTCAAAACACCGAATATTCGAATCGATACTAAAAGAATGCTTTATACTGCAATAGTCCGGTCAAAACTTACTTATGCATGTCCTGCCTGGTCATTGGCGGCAAAATCACACATCAATAAACTACAAGTTGTACAAAATAAAACGCTAAGATTAGCACTAAACATGCCACTATTCACACCCATACAGGAACTACATGATACAACGCAGTTAGAAACACTACAAGAATTCATTCAAAGAGTCACAACAAGACAAGCACATAAACTTAAACAGCACACTAACGCACTAGTCCAGACTATTGGAACAGGACATGCGCGGTTTGAAAAACATAAAAGACTGCAGATAGTAGTTGACATTCAGCAACAATAGCCGTCATGACTTGACTTACATACCAAAATAAAATTAAAATAATGTAGAGTATCCATCAAGCCCACGCCCAAAAGAACCCCCTCCCCCACACGCAGAAAATCAAAGCAAACTACACAAGAGCAACCAAAAATGCAAGGCCAAGAGCCCAACTGGGGCTCATACCTTCAGCATCAGGGGTACAAGAAACCCCAGCCAATCAGCCTGCCTGCCAGGGCTATAGGCACCCAAGAAAGGAGACGGGATGTTCACAGACGAAACCCACACGACAAGACCGTGGTGAAAAGGGCCACATACCTAGAAAGACAACCGTGGAGACACGGGGACTTCAGACTAAAATAACACACGACAGACAACACTAAGACGGGTCATAGTGCAACAGCACTGGCACCATAAACCGACTCAAGACACCTCCTCCGGCATTTCATTCTCCTTGACAATGAAGCCTCAGTTTGGCTTCGAAACGTCGGAATTAATCCAATTCACCACCTGGTTAGTAGCCCGGGAAAATATCATATAAGTAGAAACACTTTTCACCTGGCTGTGGAGGTGAAACCTTTCTCATGTGTCCCAACTCTTCATATTCTTGCAGAAATTTTGTATAATCTTCTCGTAGAATAGAGTTGGTTTGAAATTTGTGTTCCAGATGGCCGTTTTATGGCTTGCTGTCTGGATTCACCCAATGCATCTTCGTGTTGATTCTTGGGTAGTTGCACCACGAAAACACCATCCTCTGCACGAATAGTGTTTTGCACATAATGTTTTTCGCATTCCCTCTCTTCCTTAGTATGCACTGGTTTAGGAAAATCTTCCAACTCCCAGAAACGCCTTAGCTGTGTGTCAACATTATCGACTGTTACAAACAAGTTGTGTTGAGCGAATGTGACTTTCTTGCTTTTGATTGATATCTTAGCTTGGATAAATTTGGCATCTTGCAGTTTCTGTAGGCCTATATTATTGTTATAACATGCATGTATTTTTTGATCTGATGTGTTCTTTATCCTTAAGCCCCGCTCAACACAGGATCTACAGGACGAGATATCTACATCTACATCTATGCAGGAACGGATCCGCTAAGTATCCAACCAAGTTCAGTGTTACTAAGGATGGGCTGATTAGGAGCATTGAACTGTATACTAACTGGAATGACTGCTACCATTGTAAAGTCTCTGCCAAATGTGAGGCCTGCCTTTGCGACTAGTTGCGTCTGGTCCTGCATGGAAGAAACCAAGCACCTGCACGCTAAAGACCATTAAGTTATTAGGACCTTCTCGATTTCATTGACATTTTAAAACAATGATAGACCTTTTCATCCTTTTCAATGCAAAGAATAAATCAATAAATAGCCGAGAAAATTATTTAAATGTTTAATTTCCCCCTTTTCATTTTATATTTATCTACTGGTTGAAACGAATCACCACAGTATCCCCGCAAATATCCAAACATCTACCACTTATAAAAATACACAAATAAATACGTTAATTTATTTTTCATGTATATTGATATGAGAAACACGTTGTAAATAATTGCATAAACTTCTATCAGCCTACAAAGAATACAATAGGCCTAATTTTGAAAGCTGTAAGCTGCTATGTTGCAACAGGGAATATGCATAGGAGAAAATTAAACATTTAAATAATTTGCTCGATTATTTATTGATTTATTTTTTGCAATGAAAAGGATGAACAGTTATAACATTTTAAAAAAGTGTGCGTGGAACGCCACGCGACAGAAGTGAAACTTATTTAATTATTGGATTTTTTTCAATTTTGAATTATTGGGTTTTTTTAATTTTGGATTGTTGGACTTTTTAATATTGGGTTTTTAGACTTTTTAAATTTTGGTATTTGGATTCTTTTAATTGTTTATCTTTTAATTTTTTTAATTTTGGAACTTTGGATTTTTTAATATTGGATTTTTAAATTTTAGATCTTTAAATTTCTTTAATTCTTGGATTTTTTAATTTTTAATTTCGGATTTTTAAATTTTGGATTTGCGACTTTTAAATTTGGATTTTTAGATTTTTAAATTTTGAATTTTAAAATTATTGATTTTTAAATCTTGGATTATTTTATTTTTTAAATTTTGGATATTAAAATTTTTAATTTTTTAAATTTTGGATCTTTGATTTTTTAAATGTTTGATGTTTGGATTTTTAAATTTTGGATTTTTAATTTTTTAAATTTTGGATTTTTTATTTTTTAAATTTTGGATTTTTAAATTTTTGATCTTTGATTTTTTAGATTTTGGATGTTTGGATTTTTAAAATTTGGATTTATTATTAATTAAATTTTGGATTTTTTATTTTTTAAATTTTGGATTTTAAAATTTTAAATCTTTGATTTTTTAAATTTTGGATGTTTGGATTTTTAAATTTTGATTTATTACTTTTTAATTTTTGTATTTTTTAAATTTTGGTTTTTTTAATTTTGGATCTTTGAATTTTTTATTTTGGAATTTTGAATTTTTTAATTTTGGGTTTTTTTTAATTTTGGATCTTTGAATTTTTTAATTTTGGATTTTTAGATTTTTTAAATTTTGGATTTTCAATGTTTTAATTTTTTTATTCTTTAAATTTTGGATAAGCCAAATCATTGAGTTGATTGTTTTCTTGCAGTCCGTTCCGTTACACCCTCTTAATTTCGTGACGATTTTGAGCGTAACACTAATTGCGTGACAATTTTGAGCGTAACGCAGGCTCTCGATTTACTCCTACCGCGGCTAAAGAAGTTTCACTTCAAAAAAGCCAATGAAATCGAGAAGATCCTATTAACTTAATGGTCTCTCGCGTGCAGGTATTTGGTTTCTTCCATGCAGGACCAGACATGACTAGTCGCACAAGAAGCCTCACTTTTCTCTCATTCAGAAGGCATTCCAGTTAGTATTCATTTCAATGATTAGGAGTGACAATTCTTTCATTTTTTAACAATTGGTGAAACAGGTTGGCACCAATGAGTAATTGTACATCACCAGGAATGTAAAACTTAGGATCGGCCAATGGAATTTCACGCTTGGAACTTGTGGATCCTGGATCGCATATTAACCTTGACACTGTGACCACAAGATGAGATGCCATTTATACCTCTTATGTGAGTGTCGACAGCTGTTGTAGGTAGTTGTAACGGTATAAGTGCACTTTACGTGTATAAACGAATAAAATCCGAACCAATTTTTTTTTTTTTTTTTTTTTACCACTCATATTGTTCAGGAATTTACGCTGAATTTTTTCACATGTCACATGGCATTATAATTGCTTCTTAGATGAAAATAAAGAGTAATTACTGCAAGATTTTTACAATAAAATGTTTTTTGTCAGCCATGATGCTTTCTGTAACGGCCCAGTTGATACGACAAATACCAACCCTCCAAATAAATCTCACACTTGTTCCTTTGAGTTGTATTTAGTGGATTTACTAGTACATGTAATGTTTCCTATTGGATTCCCCTCGTTACATACAGGATATTAAAAATGTGATGTCTTAAGTATGAGTGAAACTTGTATTTTCAACATTTTTATACCTACGTACTTTTTTTTGTACACATACCCTATTAATGTTGTATTACATTTACCTTACATACGTGTATATTAAAAGTAAATAGAGCTGAATGCTGTAACACTCATACGAGCGTAATGACAAATAAAAAAAAAAAGCAATAAATCCGGTGAATGATTTCTAACACGTACCACACTTGAATGTCTTCACTCCAGGGGCCTGTTTCATTAAACTGTAGTAGAACTCTCCAAATAAAACTCGGACACTTGTTCTGTTGAGTTGTATTTAGTGGATTTATTAGTACATGTCACGTTTCCTGTAGGATTCCCTTCGTTACATACAGGATATTAAAAACGTGCACTCTTCAATATGAGTGAGACTTGTATTTTCAACATTATTATAGCTAGGCCTACGTACTTTCTTTTTTGTACACATACCAAATTAATGTTGTATTACATTTACCTTACTTATATGAATATTAAAATTAACTAGAGCTGAATACCGTGACGCTCGTACGAGCGTAATGGCAAATCAAAAGGAAAGGAATAAATCCGGTGAATGGTCTCTGACAGATATCACACTTGAATGTCTTTTCTCCACCTCCTGCATTAATATCAACGGCATGAATAATTTCTGCGGACATACAAGTATGTAGGCTGCAATTTAACATCGTATACATTAAAGGCCAACTATTTTAAGACCTTTAAGGGGAAAATTCCATTTTCCATTAATGTCACACATTTTTCGCAGTTAGAGTATGGACGATTCCAACAAAAATGTTTTAACTTACATGGAGGAAACTTTTTTCTGACCTATGATACTAATAACTCGACCCTTCTGAACACGAATATAACAACAATAATAACCACTTCCTTCCGCCCTTTGAGAAAATACCGATTTTCCAATACCGTCACCCAGTTTACGCAAGAAACGTATGAATGTTTGAAACAAAAATTAATTACATTGAGGGAAAATTTTTTTCCCACTTGATTTACATGTGATATCTATAACTCGATCCTTCTGAACACGAATATAACAATAATAATAACCACTTCCTTCCGCCCTTTGAGAAAATACCGATTTTCCAATACCGTCACCCAGTTTACGCAAGAAACGTATGAATGTTTGAAACAAAAATTAATTACATTGAGGGAAATTTTTTTTCCCACTTGATTTACATGTGATATCTATAACTCGACCATTCTGAACACGAATATAACAATAATAATAACCACTTCCTTCCGCCCTTTGAGAAAATACCGATTTTCCAATACCGTCACCCAGTTTACGCAAGAAACGTATGAATGTTTGAAACAAAAATTAATTACATTGAGGGAAAATTTTTTTCCCACTTAATTTACATGTGATATCTATAACTCGACCCTTCTGAACACGAATATAACAATAATAATAACCACTTCCTTCCGCCCTTTGAGAAAATCCCGTTTTCCAATACCGTCACCCAGTTTACGCAAGAAACGTATGAATGTTTGAAACAAAAATTAATTACATTGAGGGAAAAATTTTTCCCACTTGATTTACATGTGATATCTATAACTCGACCCTTCTGAACACGAATATAACAATAATAATAACCACTTCCTTCCGCCCTTTGAGAAAATACCGATTTTCCAATACCGTCACCCAGTTTACGCAAGAAACGTATGAATGTTTGAAACAAAAATTAATTACATTGAGGGAAAATTTTTTTCCCACTTGATTTACATGTGATATCTATAACTCGACCCTTCTGAACACGAATATAACAATAATAATAACCACTTCCTTCCGCCCTTTGAGAAAATACCGATTTTCCAATACCGTCACCCAGTTTACGCAAGAAACGTATGAATGTTTGAAACAAAATTAATTACATTGAGGGAAAATTTTTTTCCCACTTGATTTACATGTGATATCTACAACTCGACCCTTCTGAACACGAATATAACAATAATAATAACCACTTCCTTCCGCCCTTTGAGAAAATACCGATTTTCCAATACCGTCACGGAGTGCGGCAGGAACTGGTTATTATTATTGTTATATTCGTGTTCAGAAGGGTCGATTTATAAATAACACATATAACCCATGACGGAAAAAAAAATTTCCTCCTTGTATTGAATTTTTGTTTTGAAATGGTCCTACTTCTTCTGCGTAAACCGTGTGACGCTAATGGAAAATCTTTATTTTCTCAAAGTGCGGAACTGGTTATTATTATTATTGTTATATTCGTGTTCAGAAGGGTCGAATTAAAGATAACACATGTAATTTAGGTCGGAAAAAAATTTCCCCTCCATGTAATGAATTTTTGTTTTGAAACGGTCCTACTTTTCTTGTGTAAACTGTGTGACGGTAATGGAAAATCGGTTTTTTCTCGAAGGGCGGAAGGAACTGGTTATTATTATTGTTATATTCGTGTTCAGAAGGGTCGAATTATAGATAACACATGTAATTTAGGTCGGAAAAAAATTTCCCCTCCATGTAATGAATTTTTGTTTTGAAACGGTCCTACTTTTCTTGTGTAAACTGTGTGACGGTAATGGAAAATCTGTTTTTTCTCGAAGGGCGGAAGGAACTGGTTATTATTATTGTTATATTCGTGTTCAGAAGGGTCGAATTATAGATAACACATGTAAATCAAGTGGGAAAAAAATTTGCCTCTATGTAATTAATTTTTGTTTGAAACATTCCTACTTTTTCTGCGAAAAATGTGTGATATTAATGGAAAATCGGAATTTTCTCGAAGTGCGGAAGGAACATATTATTATTGTCATATATGCGTTCTGAAGTGGTGAAATATATGCAAAAACATGTATATCATGTACAATAAAATTTGTATTGCCATACAATTTATATTTCTTATATTGTTAATATTCTTACTCAGAAAAATCCTTAACATTAATATTAATCGGAATATTTTTATTGTCAAATTCGCGTTCAGGACGATCGACTAATATAGAAAACATGACTGTATTACATGTCCAACCAGATTTTTGCTGTTATATTATTTATACGTTTAATATTTATTTATAACAATTATAATTATGAAGTTAATGAAAACTATTATCCGCCCATCCATTAATTAATTCATCCATCCATTTATACATCCATTCATTTTTCATTCATCCTACCATCCATTCGTCCATCAGTCAATCCAGTTATCTAACCAACCAACCATCCATTAATTAATAATTGATCTATCCACTAATTACAGAAAACATTCATCGATCCATTACTTAACTAATTCTTTCACAAGCGATCCACCCTTCATCTATCCGTTAATTAATTAATTAGATACATAAATAATTAATTCATCCACCCATCCATTGATGAATCAATTAATGCATACATTTATCCATCCATTCATCCAATTAGTTAATTAATTCAACCGTCCATCCATTTTTTTATATATCCATAAAGAATTTGATGAATGGTGGGTTAGGTGGTTGAAATAAATAATTAAATTCGGATGAATGGATGAATAGATGGTTGGATATACTTATGGATGAATGAATGAATTAATAATGGATGGATGAATGGGTAGTTGGGCTAATTAATAAATAAATTAATGAATGAATGGAATGATTAATGGTTGATTCTTGAGTTTTGTCCATTCTGTAGCGATAATCTTAATGATTTATGTATAGCGTAGAGCTTTATCACTGGTACTCACTACTAAATTGCGGTATTTTGTTACCTGTTGGAGCGCTTTCAACCGCATGGAGCGGCCATCTTCAGCAACTGACTTCCGTGGTGTTGTTGTTGTTGGGAAGACATTTCTGGATAACTGTATCGTACAGCGGGGGATAGTAGGATGGAATTAGTACAGAATTGGGTTGAATGCCAGGTGCAAGGGTATTTTATTTTTATTATGAAATATTAGGTGACATGCCAATTGCAATTACGCATTACCGGCGTTGAGCAGCGGCTATAGGCATGACGGCATGACCTGCGGGGAAGCGTGGCAGGTGGTATGCGGGAAGCAGCCAGGTGAGTGGAGCGTGGGGCACAAAGTTCCATTATTTCCATTTTATTCCATAATCTAGTAATATTTTACTTTTACAAAGTTAAGATCATTAGCGAAATTGATTAGGCCTACACACAACATTTTAGAGTTCATTTTAAATTGAATTCTACAAACTGTAGCCTATTGGGGTTATAACCAAAATTGTGACTGAATGTAAGCTGAGCCACCTCCCGGGGAAAAAGACTCACCCCTATTACAATTTATATAATAAGCTGATCAAAAGGATACAGTAGCTGGAAATCCCTCAGCTCAAGACGGCCTGAAGAATACAGCAGGCCGCACGAAGACGGGTAGACTGGCTGCGAAGCTCTCTTCTTACTTCTCAGGCAGCCAGCAGGAAGCGAACTGAAGTTCCCGCCCACAGGGTACTTATAACTAACGTGCCCACCCCAGGGGATTATTAAGGACAGCCCACTAGGAGGTTACCCAATTAGAAACATGCATTTTCATCTGTGATGAAATTGCATGGACCAATTAAAATATACATATTTATTTACAAAGAAAAGAGTGGAAGTACCTCAATACAACTGCTTTATTTAAATTCTATTGTTGATATTTAAAATAAACTAAAATGGCACTTCATATTTAAAGGAATAAAGAACAGGCAGTTACATGTATTCTTGTACCCTACAACCTAAATTAAAACACAGGTATGTTACATGAAAATAAAAGAATTCCCCAAAATAAATTACATTTATTTTAAATTAAAAGAAATACCCTACGGATGGCCTATAAATTTTGATTAGTTACACCTAAAAAGCCTTTCAACTCCCATCCATTGAATTGAAAGGGGGGGAACTGGCTTATTTCCCGCCATGACGGACACGCTATGTCTGAAGACAAAAAAACAGCAATCTGAAATACAGGTAACGAAGACAAAAAGGAAACTAATTTAAAGTGAAAAGAACAAAGGGAGAAATTACTTTACATGTCGAAAAGGGACCTGAAGTACTACATTATAACTCAATGCTGATGGGCGTCCCCACGCCAAATGAAGCTACATTTAGAAATAAGAAGAATTATAAAAAAAACGAAGGGAAAATCAAGATTTATTAATTAACTCATACTGAGAAAGAAAATCCAACGCTTACCTGTGTTTCAGAAGCAAAAACAAGGTTTTAAACCTATTTACCAGATTTAGAAGCAGAGCTTCAGAATAGGTTGTCGTCCGCCATGACTGCCAGAAGGTAGAGAGAGCGCGTCCTGATGCCAACCCCTCTAGGCGACTATTCAAGACTTCACGTGACTTAACCTACCAATACACACACACGAGACATCCACTCATTCACTTGACACCAATACTAAAGCCACGGCCGTAACAGTCACTTTCAATGGAACACAGTTTATTATAAGGACCAATCCGAAAGTTTATAACGAACCGGGAGACCAATGAGCGTAAATATCACACCGCTTCTAGAAAATCATGTCAACTCATAGTCCGCCATATTGTCTTCAATCAAAACACAGCCGAGTACCGCCGAGATCAACCGAAGTATAGACATGCGAGACTGGCGAGCACCTGCCCTCTGTAGGCCAAGTTCAGAAGTTCACAGTTCTAGAGAGCACTCGATAGATGGCGCGCGTGTTCCCTTTCGCGAGATAAACTGTCTATTAGTGAAGGTAAGCGGGATTTAAAGAGTTCATGAGAGAAATACGAAAATACACTGTCACTGTTTATATAATTTCGGGAGAACAATGTTTATACCCGAACAGAGTTTCCATGGCAAGCTGAAACTCGGTTCAAAGCCTAAATTAAGAATAGAACAGATAGAATTCTTTAGAAATTTGTGAAGAGATTTTACATGATTTCGTAAAGATGTTTTAAATAACCTAATCTATTAAGTGCACATATAGGCCTATAAGGATAGATGAAACAATTTGATGGAAAAGCATTCTAGCAATCAAGTTAAGCTAATCAGATTTAGACGGTTATTCAAACATAATGTAAATGCATTTTTTAACACTGTCATGAACTATGTTTTTAAATTATACAGGCAAATAGAATGCAAGTTACTTTGGTAGAGTTGATTAAATAACTAATGTATTAGGCCTAAAGCTCTATCCACAATGTGCAGTTGGCAGTCTGTAGTTGGTAGTCAAAGTAAAACATGTCAGTCAGCAGCACTTGGTATTCGGCAGTCGAGAAATTCATCTTCGACTACCAACTGCAAGTTACATATTACGAGATTGAAAATTATTTACTAGTGCAAAGAAATAGATTAGGTTACTATGAAAAGCAAGATGTGTTTATTATAGCCTACATATTATGCACTATAAATCAATTCCTTCCCATTATTTGTACTGTAAAATGTTTCCCTAACCTCAATGTTAACTTTATATTGTGGGCAGCTCTCAAGCGGCCATCAACTGCACATTGTGGATAGAGCTTAATAATGATGGCATAAATGGTCACAAGACAACTGGATAACAAATTAATTAATCAAAGTACCGGCAATTAAAGGCTAAGAGTGCACATTATAACTTATATGAGAATATAAAGATTAACATCATATTTAAATGTTACTGGCAACGTTCCCTGGATTTTTTAGACTATATAATGAGGGCATCTATATTTTAATAATAAATCAAATATTTATACCTTAACATTTTTACTGGGTAGGCCCTACTTCTCGAAAAACTTGATTCTGACAAATTATCATGCATGCTCCTTGTAGGCTACTTGCAAGTTTGAAATCTTGAAAATCCCGCAATTGATGTAGATTTTGAACTGTAGAACTGCTGATCTTGAACTGCGTTTCAATTCAGTTGGAATTTCGTTGCTTATATGATGCTCCTTCTCTGCTTTGATTGATCCTTCTGCCTTTCTTTATGTAAATCATCTGAAACAAATAAATTTGCAATAGGAAATTACAGTACTGTAACGTAGAACGAACCTTCAATTATAATATGAATGCAACACTCATAATACAGTATTGTGTAAAAATGATAACGTTATATATTCAGAGAACAACCAAAGGGCTTACCTAATATTATGTAAAAGAATGAGAATCAAACATCATTCGGCTTCTTCCTTAATACAATCAAGATGGCGATTGACGGTTATGCGATACCGATGACCTACGAGCTATGCCGGAAATTTCCGAAGGACTTAAGCAGGATGAGAAGCTTGAATAATTAATGAATTAACATGGTTTTATTTTATAGGAAATAAAAATTTAACGCTTATAATGTTATTTCAACACTTTTTAATTTTAACATAAATGCGATTATATTCCAACGAAATGTATTGTTGGGCCAACAATCATAACCCCAACGGTAGGGCGAGGGCACGTTGGGCCAACAATCATAACCCCAACGGTAGGGCAAGCGCGCGAGCCAAACAAAAAATGCGTTGGCCAAACCGAGGAAATTACAACTAACCTTTTCCCAGCATATCCCTACCATGCCAACCAAATCCCTACGATGGGCTAACGAAGTGTGCTACTAGGGTAGGTCACAAGACGCAGCATACAATTCAATCTCTTTGAGACATTAACAATTTTGAAATATTTTTAAAAATAAAGAATTAGTAGAGGATTATATGTTTTTCATTATTTATCACAATACTGTGCTGCTTGTATTATCTCTCGGCACCATTATTTATGTTTATATGTGTATTTCAGGTATTCACAGTTTTTCGTCATCTCTTCTCGGAATTTTCCTATTTTCTAACTTTGTTTTTGTTTATCCGGTTGTTTCTCTTAATCTTGTCATCTAAAATATTTTGGCCACATTCAGTATTTGCTTGCTTCTCCCGCTTTTTGGGAGGGCAGTCAGTTTCGTACCAGTAACATGTGCAGACCTACTTGTGGTCCTATTAGGCTTCTCTCTCTGCAGGTATGCTAGTTTAAGTTTGTCGGTTTCTTTCAATTTTATTTTTATTTTCCTGGTGGGATTTTTGTGGGTTATCTTGTTTTCTCATTTATATTATGCTTAGTTAAACTTATATTATTCTCCCACCAGTTTGCTCTTTAGTTTGATTTACTTTGGTTAAAGTTTCTTTTTCAGTTTCTGCTTTTATTTCACCGGGAGGAGATGACCAACCTTGGATGCTCCATTTTTTACTAATTTTTATTTTATTTGTGCTATGTTGGTTGATTTAATTTGAATATATTTCACGCCAGAATTTACTATGTAATAATGTCATTACTGTATATTTAAAGTCAGTCAATATGCCGAACTATTGTTATTGTATTCAGAGTCTAAATAAGTTATTAATCTATTGGTTAACCGAGTGAAATGTATTGACATAACTCTGGGAATTAATATTATGGGTTAAAGACTGGTACAATACAGTATATACTTAACACTTATCCAACAATGCAATGGCATAATGGTGAAATACAGTCCGAAACACACTGGCACACATCACAACTTAAGTAGGTAGGTTTTTACATACTAGCACATTTGCAAAAAAAATGTCATCTGTACTGTAGTAGAGCCTATGGTAATTTAATTTTTATATATAACATTTCAATGTGCTGATTTAATAACTTTATCGAATCAAATCCTTTCTGCTCTGTACATGGAGTATTGGGCCTCCTGGTGGAGTAAATGCTCCTCACAGTTTGGAAATGGCAGAACATTATCCATGATGTGGCAGTTTTCTGTGTTATTTGTGCTTCTTTTCAAATATGAAGAGTAAAGTTACTCCAAAATTAAAATGAATTTTTGTGAAACTGAAATTGCTTTTTCTGAAATAATTTTTTTTTTTTTTGTTAAATTTTTTACTGCTACCTTATTATTCATTGTGCAAACTGGTGGTGCTGAATCAATTTGCAAATTTCTTTTGTATTCATAAATGGATAAACAGTTGCAAATAATTTGTCAGTTCTGTCCAAAACAAGATCACCTGAAATATTCAGCTACAGATGGTAGCCCAATTCAGATAACAGAGAACTGATGGTGTCAGGAATTAGACAACAGATGACACTATACGCTGACACACTTGGAATTCCTCTCACTGAAATGTTTTCTTATATGGGCATGCAGATTGTGCATTAGTAGTATGGCTAGTAGTGATGCACGCTGATGGATATGTATGGCTGTAGCAGTGAAAGGGATACTGAAGTTTTAGCATGGACATCTAGGTTGCTTTGAAGAAGCCACACTATTTTTAATTCCATTTTCTTGCAAATTGAATCCTTTCATGTCCACTTGTTTTTCGAAACATAAGAAAATCTGAAAGTTTAGACATAATGAATAGAGGAGAAAGTGTGATGACTGAGGTAGTTCACTGGTTCCGCCGCTAGGTAGCAGTTACTCTGCTTGAGATTCGCGGGAGCAAGATTACTACGGGCGGTATAGGAAAACTTGCAAACACTCTTAAACAAAATAATACATTAATCTATTTCAAAATGACTCACCTTATCTAAATTGAATTGTTAGATACTTTTGACAATTTTCGGGCTGCTTTACACGTCTTGGAAGATCTCATCTCCATAAATAAACATGGCCGTGTGTAACAGTAATTTCTCAGATTGCAAGAAGCTTGACCGTAACATTTTGTTCCACATCTTTCCAAAAATCGAAGATGTTCACAAGCAATGAACAATTATATAATATAGGTATGAAACAGCTAAGGGATGATTTGATCTAATATTTTGTTGCCTAGAAAATAGGGTAGAGGGTATGTTAGTATAATTTGATGAGAATTTGTTAAAGAATGTACATTTGTATAGAAATAACAACGTATAATTAGGGTAGAAAACAGCTAAGGGATATTTTATAAATTAATATTAATATTACATTGTATAGAATATTACTGAGTATTAATTTGTATTAATATTGTATTAATAGTAATATTATTTATATTAATATTAATTTTCTCCTGGCTGTATGGGGTAAGTTATGTAGGTGAAACACGGTCAAAAGTGTAGATCTGAGTACAAATTATGTGAACACAGATAATATAAACTAAGGGATGGTTTGTGAATTGCAGGGCACGGAAAATTTCATAAGCAGCACTACAAAAATAGGGCGCATGATCTTTAAAATTGGCGTCTCAACATCCGATAAAGACGCACATACGCAAAAATTGTTTTGCAATGCATTCTACATATATCACACAATATTTCAAAGTATTTTCCCTGATTTTTTCATAAAAAAATTAAATCTTCTTGCCTTAACTACAGCCCGCTATTTGCTCTTAAACCCTCGACAAATCGCCGTTCGCTGTAACTAATGTACGTTTTATGTTGTTAAATTATATTATTAAAAAAAAAAATGATAATTAGGCATAAAAATTACTAACATAAATGAACAGAAAATATGATAAATAATCCAATAAATGCATAAATAAAAGTAGTGCAGATTTACGCAGTTAGAAAAAAAGCTTCATTCACTCCATTTCCCCAGCGGGTCAATCTTGCAGTATGGGTACAAGTAGTCAGTTAATATAGTATTATTATTGAGTCCACGAATAAATTATGTAAAAAATTTTACGTTATTGCTAGTATTTTATGGAAAAGATGCCTGCTAATACCTCAATACCATTCTGATAGCTTTAGCTTTAGAGTAATTACTATTACTCGTAAACCATTATAGATATATAGGTGGTACTCGATTTATAATAAGATTCAAATATTTCACTAAACCTTACACGCTTGATCTCTTTCTGGACACAAAAATAAAATAAAAAATGTTGCATAGTCAAATTTGCTTCACCCTCGACATTTCACGATCGTCCCACATCATTCAGACAGCTGTAGCGCCCGGAGTAATTACCACTCAATTACTCGTAAACCATTCAAGATATAAAGGTGGTACTGAATTTAAAATAAAGTTGAAATATATCACTAAAACTTTCTCACTTGAAGTTTTTACGGGACACAAAAATGAAAAAAATTGTCGCATAGTCAAATTCCGTTTCACCCTCCATGAATTTTGTGTAATTGGTGATGTTTATATAATGAAATAAAAACATTTATGTCCGAATTTTTTAAGTCTCTGTTTTAACCATCAGAAAGACTGTTGTGTGCAGATTATTTCTGCACAAATTTCACAGAAATAGGACCAAGGGTTAATTAAAGATTGCGAGTTTAATCATAAGATGCCAAACTATCATGATGCAGCATTGAGAAGTTGAAACGCAAACGAAGGTGCTGCCAGTGTTTTGGTGGACCACCGCTCTCCCTATACCCACCATTGTATTAGCGGCCGAGTCATCACACTTTCTCATTCTATTCATTATGGTGTAGAGTCACTTTCTTCTAGCTGAAGCAAATTCATTAATATCTCAACTGATTTCAATAGTTTGAAGAGATCAGATGCATTATGCTTTGAGCAGATGCATTATGCTATGAGCAGCTGAGACACCTTCCCATCGCTATCATTGGTGGAGTTATTATTCAGGGTGTCACCATCACCATAGAGAAAAAGTGCAATAACCTTTTTAAATTTTAAGAGTTGGGGGACCGTGATGTCACATGAAAGTGAACAAGTTCCACAAATTGCTTTAATCATGAAGGCATGATCAAATAAATTATCTCCGATTCATATTCTTCACATACATGATGACCAGTGATGTTTATGAATGTAAATAAATAGTCCTTTTATCATCTTCGTGTAGACGCAGTAGATGCACTCGAGGTGTGCACTGCTTATGCTGGAGTGTCTGTCCATACACAGTACAGTAACATCATTCTAGGCATATGTCACATTGCACTTGAGTCTTCAATCTCTGAAAAGATTGACCTCAGAAAAGTCCGAGGAGGTTTTGGAAATTGAAGCCCAGAAACCACATTCATTGTTGCTCATGCGCAGTTACTGTGGCTGATATCATTCATGCTTTCAGTTCCTGTGAATGACTAATTTTCTGAAAGAATTTCCATTTTAATAGAGAATCAATGATCAGGTGAAAGAAACAGGATGTTATTAGACTTAGTGAAGAGAAAAATTGTAAATTAACCTTTTCACTGCTACTGAAACATATAAATTTGTCTTCTCAAAAAACTCTATAAAAGCAGAGATATAAAATTAATGGAGTTGCTTTATGTAAGCCGTGAGGATTTTTATCCACATGTTATGATTGTCATTCATGGGACCATTTATTCAACTGAAATTTTCCTCATCAATTTTAAACGTAGAACCCACTAACAATGTCCCTTGAAGATTGCTTACATTAATATATAAATTCAGTTCTGAAAGGATTAGGGTGAAATTTTCTGAGAGTTTTGTTTGGTTCTTTCATTTTCTGAAAGAGACTGTTGAAAGCAGCAAATAAAACAATAAATATGTGTGGAAAAAAGCAAATGAGTGAAAAATGTCTTTTTCTTGATAACAGTCAACTTTCTGTTATGTTACCAGTGGCATAATCGTTATTACACCTTTCCTTTTCTATAATATACTTATAAAATGATTCTTTTCTTTTTTTTAATACCCAAATTGTCTTCTGTGCCTTGTCGTGAGAGTTATCTAGTTGAGGGATCCTTGAAAGGTTGCAATTGTAGGTGGCACCTGTGCTTCATCATCTCAGTGTTCACCATTTGTTTGCATTGAGAAGGCATGGAAATGTTGTGTTTCCCACCTCACCATACAGCCCAAGGATAGTTTGCAAGGAAAATTATTATTTTTACACTAATGATACTGAATTAATGACACAGATTATCAAAACAATAATTACACTCGAAAGAACAAAGTGAAAACTGAATTGCATCAAAACTAACTTATCCATAAATACTGGAAATATTTTAGAAAACATTGAAAACTTCAAGATTCCATGGCGCTGATTATTTATGATGGCTTCTAAGTTGTCAGCCATGCCAATATTATGAAGCTCAAACTTTTAGCTATCATAACTACATGGCCATCAGGAATGTGAGGTTTGAACGATTGTGTTCATATTTACAGGAATGAGGTGTCAGGACAACCCAACCATGATACCTTACAATTTAGTCTCAGCCAGTTAGAGAACATTTTTATCATTAATTATATGGCTCGTTTCTATATAAATATGTACATGATCATGCCATGATAATCCAAGAAGTCAATCACAAACACTGATAATTCTTTCCAGTTTTATTTTAATTACTACTTACCTGCTCTGGAAGACTGTTTTTCTTTATTTAATTATTTTTATAGCCATTTACAATCCCCAATATAAGATGTTTTAACACACAATCCTCTAAATTAGGGCCTACATGAATTATTTCTTTGGAATTAGAAACCTTTTTGTGGGTTTGTGATGCACAGCAAGGATGAGCAACAGAAATGGCCTAAACAAGATGATTCCGGTATGATTTATTACGTTCCATAGTTTTAAAGCATCGGTACAGGTCAACAGACAATTTTAATCCAAAACAAGTCGACCTTAACAATGAATAGGCCTACTGCATACAATTAACTTATTTATTATACTGCAAGTACTGATGGTAAGTACAGTAGCTAAAACCAAACATAAATACATATTACACCATCAACGACTGAGAGATTAAAAATAATAGGTTACTAATGCTGAGTATCATTAATATATCTCCTGAAGAATACTGAAGACTATCAAACTTGAATATTTTCTTTGTTTTCAAGACATATAAAGTCACCACAATATGCTCTGGAAAGAAAAAAGCAGAGCCCTATTTAATTTGTTAGTTTACCAATGAAGGAATTAAACAAGAACTAGCAAAATCATTTCTAAGGACTGTACTAAGTTACCCATATATTCTTGTACAGATTAGGGTGGAGTTGTTTATTCACGAAGAAATGAAAATGGGCCTTGCTTGAGCAGATTCCACAAATTCTTTAAAAATTATAAATTTTAACTGGCCCAAATAAGTCCTTCACCAGTAATTGTATATTTAATAGTATGTCTGGAGTTTGATGTATTTACTTCTGCAAAAAAAAAGCTTTGTGTTTCTCGGCCTTCAATTCTATTTAATACTATTTTATGTGTGATGTTAGCTTCACCAGATCTGCGATTACTGTTTGCAGCAAATCCTATCTTGGACTGAAAATGTGCTTGTCTTGTATATATTATTGCAATTCTATGCTCCTGAAGAGATGACTGCAAAGTTCGTAATGTTTTCTTTAAATATACTTCCATCTTGCAAATGCCAGTAATAGCAGTATCTTGCCAGTAATAAGCAGAAATGTTGTCCAGAACTAGTAGACTTACATTCCTATTGCTAGATAATATATTTCCAAGGGAATGAACAGTAACAATGAGTTGGGCACGATCATAACAGTTCAAAACAATTAAATTTGTCAAAGCTTCCTTAATTATTTTCTCGACTGTCTCAGTACTTAAGTTTCCCATATCGCTCACCGTACTGCTGGTAGGTTCTAGCGTGGAATTATTAATTTTCATTAATGATGATTCCATTAAACCAACTAGCTTCAGCATCTGAAAATGATGATCTGTATTCAGTATAATAGCACCTGCACTAAGTCCACCAATGTATGTGCCTCTCCATGCTTTAGGCAATAAACACTTGGCTAATAGCTGAGTAATTAAAATTGTTTTACCACTGCTCAAGTCACCAGTTATCTCAACAGTATCTCCCAGAGTTAAACCTTCTGGGAAAAGCCTGTCATTCAAGGAATGAAGGCTTGGTCTGGAACTCAGCCGTGCTAGTAACTGCAATCCAGATTCAGCCTTGCACTCAGAATCCATACTTCTTGTACTTCTTTATTTAATTTATCCATAAAACGATCGGATTATTTCGATTTTAAGTTAACTTTTCGTGCCGCGCTTGATAATTAAACAGGCCGACCTTCTGAACAGATGGTACGTGCAGGATTGCCAATAGTAACAGATGAAAGCGTAATTTCGTGATCTAGGAAAATGAACTTCTACTGGAAAACTGTGCTAATCGGATCGTAATAATTGTTATAATTTGACTTTGCCGTCATGCAGATAATTTATTAGGTCTGATAAAAACGTTGAAGTACAAGAGATAGTGATTAAACATATTAATTCACTGTGTTGGAACTTGGAAATAAGAAGTTGAACGTTGTTGAGGTTAGAAGTAACTTATCGCACAAGAGAAAAAATCGGTGGAACCATATAATTCTCACTTTATTTAAGGTAAGGTTATTTTTAAATCTTCTCATTTAACTGTTGCAGAACGATGGCTCAAGAAGGAAGAAGCATTCTAGCTTATATATTTAGAAATTTCATTAATTCATTAAGACCTAGAAGAATTACAGGAGATTATATGGGAAAAGATTATCTTGGAAATAAATACTTTGAGATTCCTGCAAACCCTAAGGTCGGCAAAAGAAAGGCATCAAGATGGTTTGAACCTCAGGGTAAAGAAAAAGATGATTTTGTCCATGAAATTTCACCAGAATGGGAAGCTTGGCTAAGGGGCAGGAGGCAGGATCCTCCAACAGAAGAAGAAATGAAAAAAAATCTTGATCTCATAAAACAGAAGCAAAAGAATGCTAGGGAACTCGAAAAATCCTACGCCACTTCTAAAGAGACTGAACTGGAACAGGATAGGAAAGGACTGGAGTCTTTCCCTAAGTACAAGGAGTATGAATTAATGCCAGGAAAAGAGAAAAAAGAAAATGAATAACGACATTTTACAATATTACGGATACATTAATTTAAATAGGTTAGTAGACTCAAATGGGAAATTCTGTAGCTGGTACTCTGTTAATGCTTTTTTCCCCCTGTGAAAATGGGCAAGTAGGGTTGTTATATTGTTCTTGAGAACCTGTAGAATCCATATAGGCCTATAGCCTAGGCCCTTACACTTCATTATTTTTTTGTAGGATGATTCTAAATATAAGTAAAATCTCAGAGAAGTTGACATAAAAATAACTGGCAAAAGATAGCTTTAGGTCACGCACCAGCAAAGCTCTGCCCACTTTTGCCTGCTGGCTCGCTTCCACTGCTAACCCTGGCTTCTGAGCCAATGTGCGTGCCGCTGCCTGCTTCCCCTATTTCTCCTATTTACTTGCTCAATGCTGTCAATACCAACACTGTTGTACTCTTCATCACATAGGCTACACATAAAGATATACAAAATAACAGCGTTGTGAAAATAACCCTTGCACCGTATCAAAAATACAAAATATACAATCGCCAGAGGGTCATTCCACCTCAATTCATCCAGAAAAAAGTAAAATGTAACCCTCCGGTCTCAGATTTTGATGAAAATTTGTAGTGTGGTTCCCATATGCATGAAAAACAAAGATCTGAATTTTTAGCATCCTGTCTGTTATAGATTCGGAGATACACTTCTTTGAAAATATCATGTTTTAGGAAGAATAGAGTTAGGACAGGAGTAGGTTTTGTGTGCAGACTGTTACATTTTTGCTTGTACCATGCCTATGAATGTTAGCAGAACCATAACACATGATCATTCCAATGCAAAAATGACTGCTAAGTTCAAATCTGGTGTCAGAATTTGTCTAACACTTACAGAAACGTTGTTATGGGCATGTAAACTTAAAAATTGAAACTATAAAAAGGCAATCGCGTCTCCTCATAAAAACCATGATATCTCAAAAAGTAAACTAGATACAGCTGAATGCTTTGCACCATTAGAACCAGCAGGAAATTTCCATCCAGAACAAAGAAAAAAACTTGTGGGACTTTGTTAGGTGAATTTTTTTTCTTCACATAGGCTATGTATAAATCACCGCCGTCTCGAGAATTACACTGCCTGTCCTATGCTTTATTTTAACATGGAGTTCAGAGTATTGTTAAATTGCCTAATTTATCCAGTAGAGGCGACACAGTTCACACCCAGATTGCAGCAATCACTAATGAAAATAAGCATTAAACAGACACAGATACTTGTGTTATTTGTTTAGAACGTAATATTATTCCAGTATATGACACTTACCTTGAAATGGAATTTTGGAGCAATAATTAAAATAAATGTAAATTAATTAGACGCATTGATAGACTATATTATGAGCACCGCTGTCTCGAGGAGTAATACAGTTTAGAAGGCAGTGATTATGAGACGGCGGTGACAGCACTACATAATCAACAATGTCGTAGCAAAAAACAAGAAGCAGTCTGGGTGTGAAAGGTGCTGCCATCTGCACCATCTGCACCATCTCCATCTGTAATGTCGCTGAGTACGCAAAATTAGCCGTATAGGACAGGCAGTGTATACACGATTAATACAGTTTAGAAGGCAGTGGTATAAATAGAATATTTGAATATGGATTACATACATATGTTGAACAGAGTTTCCAGATAATTATGAAGCTAAAGTCTTACAAGCCAAAGTAATTCAATAATTATAATCAGTTCTTACCATTAAGTGCACGGAAATCATTACCACAATTATAACATTTTTACACGGTAAGTTAAACATACCGGTAATATTTTTTGCAGCAGACCTGTTACATTACATTACAATAAATTGTTAACAGCTCGATACCCAAATTATTAAGTCTACTGCCAATCCAAATATAAAAATCCCTTTAGGCAGGCCTACAGGCTGAGGTAGATTTCAAAGTGCTTTTGGTTTAATTTATTATCGCTGCGCAGCACTCTTCTTTTTTAGCCTTGGCATGGCAAACCCGCAGTAATAAGAACTGAATTCGGTAAAGAGGAAGAGCCTACAATCATTTGTTTTGACAACAAGAATAGGATATAATATTCTGGGAGGCCGTGCGCAAGATCAGCAATGAATAAAATTAGCAAAGCCGCTAAACAAGACAAAATTATGATATTATAATAATTCTTTTAAGTGTTATTATTTTCAAACATTAAAATCTCGCGTCATATGAGAGCTATCAAGAAACTAGTTATTGATTTGTAGAGTACTCATCAAGAGCTTTTCAACGATACCCCACAAGACGTGGTTTCAAAAGTTTCGAATTTTCATCCCCCCACCCACACTCGAACCCCCGAATCGTTGGTGTCACTGTGAACTCCATAGGGAGTACTCTAATTTATTCAAACAAAGTTTCCCTCTATACTTCATAGGGGCCGAGATATACATTTTTAAAAATTTCAACCCCGTCCCCCGACCACCCCCTTGGGCCAATTTTGCTCATTAACGAACTTGTCCGAACTATTGGGCCTAGAAATAACATATTAAAATTTGGTTCAAATATCTTCAAAATTACGGCCGCTATCATGTAAAGATATAAATATATATATATATATATAAATATCACAAAAAATTTTTTGAACGGGCGGTGGTTTCGTGCTTAGGGGAGCATGAAACGTAAAGATATGAAAGAATTTTTCGAAAATCATGACATGGTATCCATTGCAATTGGTAGATTTTTCTTCGAAATCTACCTAAAAATAGACCACAGATGTCGTTTTAGATAGGCCTATAGATGTGCTATACATCAAGTATTGATTATATAAAAGATATTTATGAGTGGTGATAAGTAAATATTCACAGTTAATAGTTATAATAACATGCCTATTACATTTGTAAGGACAATTTTAATTGAAGCTAACAGATTGTTGCACTGATTTATAATGATCTGTTACTCTATAATACATAATGTAGTTAGGCTCCTTCGTCTTCATGAAGTAGTAGGCCTACGAATCACATTTAGTAGTACAAAGTGGGGGTGCTACACTGATGTTCCAACTGAGGGCCGGGAAGGAATTTGTTACATTGAAGTTTTTGCAATATATTTTTTCCATTTTTCCTGAATTTCAGCAGTGCATTCAGCAGCGCATGATGTTCATGCGTAGGACAGCGGACCACACCAAATATGATCACATCAAAAATGAAGATATACTACAGGAACTCCACATGGATCCAATTCTAGACTACATCCAGAAATATCAGGAGGACTGGCTGCGGCATGTAAGACGGATGGCCAGAGACAGGATCCCCAGAGCAATCTTGAACTACCAACCACATGGGAAGAGATCACTTGGTCGCCCTCCAAAAAGATGGACGGAAAATTTTTTGTAGACGTAACAGTTCTTACAGGACTACTACGTGTCAGGATGATGATGATGATGATTTATCAGATATGTGGTACTGTCTACCTGTTGCAGTATCTGGAATGGGTACATGTAGTGAAATGTGACTGAATGGAACCAAGCACTTATCTTCTTTCTCTGGCCAATGATATGATGTAGATGGGCCATTAGGATGCATGAATGTTACACTTGCATCTCCTTCATTAACTAAACCAATAACTTATACCATTTTTTGTCGTGTACACAACAAACAAAACTGTTTAGTTTTACAGTTTCATGTACTTTAAGTTCTGCATCTGAAAACTGGAAGACTAAAGACAAATGGTCATCTGTGCTCAGACGTTTCGCTCCCAAGATGTTACAAGATAGAGGTATGAAATGATGAAAACTTTGTGTTCCTGCAATCCTACTTGCTGCTTTGAATCTTTCACTCTGCAGTTTGTGAACATTTTCCACTTCTGCTGCAGATATAAATTGAAATTTAATTTTTGAGAATTGCTGGCTACAGAAATCAAACATCTGCTTTGGCTCCAGTATTTGTTTTTTGTAAGGCCGTTGCATGTGACAGTTATCTTGACAGCATCTCCAATGCCGTCACAAGATGACTTGCCGTAAATGTACTGCTGAAATTCAGGAAAAATGGAACAAACATATTGCAAAGACTTCTATGTAACAAATTCCTTCCCGGCCCTCAGTTGGAACATCAGTGTAGCACCCCCAGTTTGTACTACTAAACATGATGTGTAGGCCTACTACTTCATGAAGAAGAAGTAGCCTAACTATTATAGAGTAATAGATCATTATAAATCAGTGCAACAATCTGTTTGCTCCAATTAAAATTGTCCTTACAAATGTAATAGGCATGTTATTATATCTATTAACTGTGAATATTTACTTATCACCACTCATAAATATCTTTTATAATCAATACTTGATGTATAGCACATCTATAGGCCTATCTAAAACGACATCTGTGGTCTATTTGTATATTTGGACTTAATAATTTGGGTATCGAGCTGTTAACAATTTATTGTAATGTAATGTAACAGGTCTGCTGCAAAAAATATTATGTTTAACTTACCGTGTAAAAATGTTATAATTGTGGTAATGATTTCCGTGCACTTAATGGTAAGAACTGATTATAATTATTGAATTACTTTGGCTTGTAAGACTTTAGCTTCATAATTATCTGGAAACTCTGTTCAACATATGTATGTAATCCATACTCAAATATTCTATTTATACATAGCCTATGTGAAGAAAAAAAATTCACCTAACAAAGTCCCACAAGTTTTTTCCTTTGTTCTGGATGGAAATTTCCTGCTGGTTCTAATGGTGCAAAGCATTCAGCTGTATCTAGTTTACTTTTTGAGATATCATGGTTTTTATGAGGAGACGCGATTGCCTTTTTATAGTTTCAATTTCTAAGTTTACATGCCCATAACAACGTTTCTGTAAGTGTTAGTCAAATTCTGACACCAGATTTGAACTTAGCAGTCATTTTTGCATTGGAATAATAATTTTTTATGGTTCTGCTAACATTCATAGGCATGGTACAAGCAAAAATGTAACAGTCTGCACACAAAACCTACTCCTGTCCTGACTCTATTCTTCCTAAAAATGATATTTTCAAAGAAGTATATCTCCGAATCTATAACGGACAGGATGCTAAAAATGCAGATCTTTGTTTCTCATGCATATGGGTACCACACTACAAATTTTCATCAAAATCTGAGACCGGAGGGTTACATGCCCTGGATGAATTGAGGTGGAATGACCCCAGAGCCTCTTTAATGTTACTCAGGGCCCACCACATGACAGTAAAGGTTGCTTTGGGAAGGACAGGTTGTAATAGTTAGCAAAATGCCACCCACAAGATGACTTACCATATTTTACAGACTATACGATGCTTCGGACTATAAGACGTAGGCCTACTTTGATTTTAGGATGGAAATTTAAAGGAAAAGAAATTTAAAAGAATTTGAAAGGGAATAATATACTTCGTTGCATAAAAAAATTATAACCTTGTACAACGGAATCATCGTAAATCACTTCTAACTTAAAACCTGCGTTGTACGGAAATCTCTTCTGTACAGGTGGCATCACGTAAATTTTAACAACTGAAATGATTTCTTATGAAAGACTGAAAATTCCTAAGTTACACCCTCTGACCCTCAATTCAACATACAGTTAGTGTAGCGGGACAAGGCTGTTTAGAGGCCATGCCCTTCATTTAAACCACCCGGCGGAGACAACTCCTTTCATATAAAAGAACTCAACATTACTTTCTTTTCGCATTGCATACCTGGCTTCCAGCCACCCTCCTTTTACGATTGTAACAAGTGTATTGATGTACACTCTGTGCCACCTTGTTTATAATTATGGCATTCCAGCAATATTTACCATTGTTTTAATTTTTTTTAGTGTACTTCGGACCATTAGACGCACCCAACTTTGAAGGCTCTGTTTTCAAGGTAAAAAAGTGTGTCTTAGGGTCCATAAAATACGGTAATTAATGCAGCGAAAACAACCCTTGCACCAAAACAGCTCTTTTCAGAGAGCCAAAATAATATTTCACAATTATAAAAATATGACCCTTGCACGAAAGCTGCTATTTCTCATGTATTAAAGCTCTCTAAACTTAAATACACGAATTTTCCCTTCACTGGTCAGCATGGTGTAGTGGTTAAGGCTGCTGGATACAGTACTAGTGGTCACGGGTTCGTATACCGGTCGCAGGTCTCAGGCGAGGAGAAGGTGAGAGAAAGGAAGGAAAAGGAAGAGAATAAAGATAAATAAACTATTAGATATGCAGATCTCGCATAATAAGTCTAAACTTACACCTTTATTACTTGGGGGATAACCTAATTTAACTTAACCTAATGGAACCTTTCATATCAAATCAACCAATGGTCCAAACATCACGTCAACAGATCTTTATGATTTTTTTGTACGAGGTAGTATCAGCTGAGTAGGTAACAAATACATTTTTTTTAATTTTTTTATACTTTTAGTTTTTGAGATATAAATTTTTGAAAAATTAGAAAATGATAGTTTTTAGGAATGGTTTAAAATATTTAAAAGCATGTAACTCAAAAATGGTTAGTCCTAGAAAGCTCAAATTTGTACCATTCTCTTTAGAATTACAAGGGCTTTAATTTGACATATAACTTGACTGTATCACATCACTCCGTATTTTTCCAAAAACTCAAAAAAGGTTTTTGTATGAAAAACTTAAAATCAAAATTTTTATTTTTATGAAAAAAAATTATTTTGTTACACAGCTCTTTAGTAAGTTGTGTACAGATTTCCATTATGGTATTCCAATGGTATCATACTGAAATTATTTTTTATCTGAAATGAGGCTTGTGGAAATTCTGGTAATTTGAATTATTACTCTATTAAAAATTAATCTTACCTATTGTATTTAAAATTATCCTAATAATAATTTGTTGATTTTTCCATTATACCCTAAAATTTTATTTGATAGAAGTTAGGTCTATATAATAGGGTGTTGATGGTTCATGTGGTAAATATATCGACTGGACCTAGTTTCTTCCTGTTGAAGATTAATCTGATCTATTTTATTAAAACAAACTTACGTTACACTTATGGAACAGTCTTGTTTACACTTGAAGTTAGTAAAGGTGATTTCTCTTCTTCACCAAAACTTGTGCTGCTTTGACCATCTCATCTGCTAAAACTGAACTTGGTAGCTTCTATCTGTTGCTGTGGTTGGATTTAATTTGCACAAAATATAGTTCTTTGGCAGTGCTGCTCTCCTAGGATATGTGAATGATGGTGATGATCCTTCAGGGTGAAGAAAGGAAACACAAACTTCCTTTTCAACATCATCTTTTGAGTCGACATGCACCATCCTCCACTTTATCATAAGCACAAGTGACAAAACCCACAATTTCTTGAAATGGAATGTCTTCATCACCAGGGCTGATTTGTACCCTATGTGTTTCTGATCAGAAAATGATTAAATTTGGGTTTTCACCCTATTTAGATCTAGAGGAATGAAGGGGTGAAATTTCTGGGTCCCAGAGACAGCCACAGCTTCTTCAAACCTTGATTTTAGAATTTTTTCTTTAAGCCGATTAACAATTTTTTTCTGCGAATTATCCGATGGATTCTTGTTATCCTCCTCTCGGTTTACAGATTGGAAAAAAGTTTCATTTAATCTTGATTTAACTTTTTCGAGCTTTACTTTGCAGTATTTCTTATTTGTTTTACATTTTATTTTAACAACAGGTGAGTCTCCTTTGGATATCAATGAGACCTTTAAAAAGTCAAAACCTGATTGTAAATCCATATATTCAGAATCATTTTTGCTGCAGCCTCGTTTTGTATTTTCAGCCAGTGGTTCATCATTATCACATTGCTTTGTATCACTTTCAGAACTTGAGTGTGATTTTTTCTTACTTAACTCTAAGCGGCAATTTTCGTCCGTCTTTATTACCATTCAGCATTATCATCCATTGTATAACATTCCTTAGGATTTTAGTGACCAAATATCTTTATTAAATGGATTGCAACAATATCTACCCTAGAGTTTATCCATTTGTAACTCAAGGCAACCTATAACAACTTTTAAAACAGGGGTGCCCACCCCCCCAAACTTTATTGCCCCCCCCCCGCCCCAACCTCATTGGCTGTCGACAAGGGCGCCCATATGATATTTTCTAGGGGGTTACTTTTTTAATTCATTTATTTTTTGTTGTTTTATCTTCTTGGGCCACTTTGTAACATTATATTAATAATATAATAATGAAAATCACATTTACGCTATTTTAACACAGAAAAACTAGTTAGGAAATTTGTTTACCATACTCTAAGACATGCCAATGTAAATAAGAAATCATTACCTAAGTAGGGGGCCATCCCCGGAAAATTTTCAAATATTGAACTAATGAAAATCACATTTTACACTATTTTAGCACTAAAAAACTAGTTAGGAAATTTGTTTACCATACTCTAAGACATGCCAATGTAAACAAGAAATTGTTACCTAAGTCGGGTGTCCACCCCGGGAAATTTTTAAGTATTGAACTAACGAAAATCACATTTTAGTCTATTTTAGCACTAAAAAACTAGTTAGGAAATTTGTTTACCATACTCTAAAACATGCCAATGTAAATTAGAAATCATTACCTAAGTGGGGGCTCCATTCCGGGAAATTTTTAAGTACTGAACTATTGAAAATCACATTTTACGCTATTTTAGCACTCAAAAACTAGTTAGGAAATGTGTTTACCATACTCAAAGACAGGGATGGCCAACTTCTTTTGCCCAAAGGGCCACTTCCATACTTTCGCTAAAAGCAGGGGCCGCACAAGAACTTAAAGGGAAATTTAGGCTATATAAATTAATGTATAAACAAATGCTATGGATATTGAACATACTTTAATGTTGAAATAATATATACTACTAATCATACAAGAGTTGAGCAGAACAAAATCAACAATTTTACTGAAAAAAAAAAACACTAGTGAGAACACTGAGGGCGGGCACAATCGTTCACAAGTTTGTCAAAATCAATTCTTGTCGAGGTGGTGGCCACTTTAAGCAAATCTTGAAGATGGTTGTCTGTAAGTCTGTTACGGTGAGTTGATTTTATAAATTTCATCGAGGAAAAAGTGCTCTCACAAATGTAGGTGCTTCCAAACATTGAAACAATTTTTTTACCAAAATCACGTAGTTTGGGATATTTGTCCTCAGGCAGCCTACTCCAGAATTCGACACCAGTTTCTGGTCTTTTCTGGAAAACTTGGTCACTTTGCAAATCACAGAGCTCCAACTGTAGGTCGTCATCTTGCTGGGAAATGTCACATGTCATGGGATTGTTGAATAAGAAGAGATGTGGTCGCAGTTCATTAAAATCCAAAAATCGTTCATTGAATGACTCCAAAAGCATATTCAATTTCGGTATGCAAAAACTGAAATCACTGGTTGGAATTTCTTCCATAATTTCTTTGCACGATGGGAAATGTACTAGATTAGCTTTTTCTAGGCTTGATATGAAAACCTTAAGTTTATTTACAAATCCATCTAAGTGTCCAACTAACTGAGGTACTGTTTGATTTCGACCTTGCAATTTCAAGTTAAGTTCATTCATGTGGTGACTTATGTCGGTTAAGAAAGCCATATTGCATAAAAACTTAGAATCTAGTAGTTTTTCTTGAACTTCTTTGGAGATAGGCGTATTTATATGTGCATTGAGAAACTCAGCTACCTCTTTTCTTAAAGCGAAGAATCGTTTTAAGCAGTTCCCTTTACTTAGCCAGCGTACTTCTGTGAAGAGTGTCAAGTCTCCATACTCTGCTTCGAGTTCTGTTAGAAAAGCCATGAACTTTCTATGAGTCAATGACCTATTTCCTCCTTTGATCATGTTGACACATTTCATAACTGTTTTCATTGTGTCTTCCATTTCCAGCATTTTCCCACAAAGAGCTTCCTGGTGTATAATACAGTGAAATGATGGACAGCTGATACCAGCCTTTCTTAACAAGCCCACTAGGCCTAGTTGAGAGCCAACCATAGCTTTGGCCCCATCTGTTACAATTGCTGACAACTTTTTTGTTCCTTCACAGCTGTTGAGGGCTTTCATAAGTGCATCAAAAATGTGTTGACCTTTAGTATGACCATGCAGTGACTCTAGAGCCAGTAATTCTTCATTTATCATGAAATTATTGTCTACTGTTCTGATGAAAATTAACAGTTGAGCAGTGTCTGTTAAATCAGTGGACTCATCCAAGGCTAGAGAAAAGTAGGAAGACTCAGAAACAATATTACTTATTACACTGGAAACATGTTTACTTATTTCTTCAATTCTTCTAGTGACAGTCTGTTTTGAAAGTGAGACGTTTTTAAACTCATTACTAAATTTTTCTTCACCAAAAGCTTGAGCCACTTCTATACAGCATTTCTTTACAAACTCACCATCAGTGAAGGGTTTTTTGGCTTTAGCTATCTCTGCACTTACAATATAAGAAGCTAAGAGTGCATTTTTTTGCAAAGTTGTGGATTTATTAAATAGGTTTTTTTGAGCACTAACCTTTTTCTTCAAGTCAGATACAATAGTAAGCCTAGCTTGTCCAGTGTAATCTTTGTACTCAGCTGCATGGTGCTGAGTGTAGTGCCGATTGAGGTTATATTCTTTATGGACAGACAGTACAAGCAAACACACTAAACACTGGGGTTTATTGTCCTTGTTATTTACAAACAGATACTCGGTTTCCCACTTGTCTTGAAACACTCTGTTTTCTTCTGAAACTTTTCTTTTCTTACCCATCGTGAAATAACGTAATTAGGTTTGTAAGTTAAAACTAAACACAGTGATGAAGCACCAGCAGTTTGACAGTAGCTAGCCTCGCGTGCGCACAGTCTTAGTATCTCAGAGTCACTGAGTGTTTTGTTTGGTTCCGAACGCGCAGTTGCCAAACCGTGCAGTCAGTCTTTTCGGAAAGCGTAGTTGCCACACCGTGCGACATCAAACTGGCGTGTTTGCCTTATAGGCCTACTCAAAGTATACTTCCTACTGATTCTCTTAAAGTAATTAAACCTTTATTTTGCTAGTTGTTAAAAAATTTATTATCAGGTCGTAATTATATACAATTTGAACTTAACCTGGACTCTTGTAGGAAATTTTGTATTTTATATTTCTGTTAAAAAATATCTACCGTAATACTTTTAAAAAGTTGTTCGGGGGCCGCATAAAACATAACCGCGGGCCGCCAGTTGGCCATCCCTGCTCTAAGATATGCCAATGTAAACAAGAAAATGTTACCTAAGTCAGGTGTCCACCCCCGGGAAATTTTTTAATGTTGAAGTAATGAAAATCACATTTTATGCTATTTTAGCATTGAAAAACTAGTTAGCAAATTTGTTTACTATACTCTAAGACATGGCAACTTAAACAAGAAATTGTTACTTAAGTTATAATACTTATTACTATTTATAAGAAAAGTTTAATAACATATGGAACAGTGGATATAATAGGCCTACTCATTATGTTATGAAAAAAAAAAATAACTGCTATATCATATTTGACACACCAACAAATCTTGTATAATTAAATAAATATTTTAAAAAAAATACAAATATAGAATTTTAGGTTTTGACTTTTGGGGGGTCCAAACCCACTGGACCCCCCTTTCCTAATCCACTGTTAGAAGACACCTTTTGAAGTTATAAAACTTGACCATTTTTATTTTTAACATATAAAACGCTAATTTTTCAACAATTTTAACCCCCCCCCCCCAGAAAATTCATAAAACAATAATATTTTGCCCCCCCCCCCCAGAAATTTCAATGACGCAGTCTGCGTCTTAACCCCCCCCCCCTGTGGGCACCCCTGTTTAAAAACATTAATATTAAGTGATTAGTTAAAAACAGTTTAAATTAAAATAAAATCACCAGTTCTGTATGATGAGTAAAACAATATTCCAATAATGTTAATTCATAATTATGACTAAGAAAAACTAAATAAGTAACACTAAAGTCTGTTAAATATGTACATCATCTTTAAATGTAAATGTAAAGACACTTGAACAGAGCACTTCTTCACTCAGATACATAATGACTAGGGGGCGGATTTCTATGACATGTAATATTTTTCCCCTCTGAATTATATCAGGTTTCTGACTAATTTAAACCCGATTCCAAGCATCCTGGTGAAAATGGAACGGCTTTTATTGTGTACATAACTGCATATTTAGGAAATTCTCAGCTATTGTAGCATATTTAGTATGAATATGCATATCTAGGTCATATTTTTGGCATATTTGTGTGCATATTAAAGAAATTTTGAAGTTTCATATCATATTTTGTAAATTTTGCATTATAATTATACTTTTTGAGAATTTACAGATCTTTTAAATAATTAACATAAGTTAGGCCTATTTTAATAAAATGTATTGTAATGAAACTTAAAAAAATATACACATTGTGTAAGTGGTAAAGTCATATTTTAAATTTTATTGGTCATATTTTAATGCTTTTAGGTCATAAATGCATGCATATATCCTATTTTTTAGGTCATAGAAATCCGCCCCCTAATAATGACTAAAGAGCCCTGTAGTGACTGGGGTTTCAAGATTTATTTAAGGATTTATTACCCAAATGTAAAAGGTTTACAAGGCTTTGTCAAGTACATGAATTGAACAAAATAAATTTTAATTACACAAATTTACTTAATTTCTAGGTTATAAACTTATATTAAACATTAATAAACTTGTATAATTTACTGAATGTAGCCTATATGTCGTATAATTTAGTCCTATCAATATGTTATACTTTTTTTTAATTCATCTATTGTGTAAAAGGCATTTTCTCCTAGAAAAGATTTTATCCTTCTTAGCTTCAATTTATTATTTGTATATTTTTCAATATATCAGGTAAGTGATTGTATAGGTCCTTTGCAAGAATTTCTTTGCAAGAATTTCTATACACTTGTTGCCTAAAGAACCTCTTTAGTTATAGGTTTCAACAGGAAAGAAACATGTCACTGCTTGAGTAATTCCTGTTAGTTCCAGTTGTTATATTTTTAACACATGAACCATCATCACGCTATTATTAGGATAAGCTTAATTGATTAATTTTTAATAGGGTAACAACAAATTACCAGAATTACCACATGCCTCAATTCAGATAAAAAATAATTTCAGTGTGATACCATTGGAATACCATCATGAAAATTTGTACACAACTTACTGCAGAGGTGTGGAATAAAATACATTTTTTCATAAAAATTAAAAATGTCTATTTTCAGTTTTTCATTGAAATTTTTTTTTTTTAGTTTTTGGAAAAATATAGAGTAATGTGATACTGTCAAGTTATATGTCAAATTAAAGGCCTTGTAATTCTAAAGAGAATGGTACAAATTTGAGTTTTCTAGGACAAACAGTTTTTGAGTTACATGCTTTTAAATATTTCAAAGTGTTCCTAAAATCTGTCGTTTTTAAATTTTTCAAAAATTTATAACTCAAAAACGAAAGGTCGAAAAAAATTAAAACTCTGTATTTTTAGTCATAGTGACGATTGGAAAACAATCACTGAATATGATGCATTTTGAAAACCTCAAGGTTTAAAATTTAATTTTTATTGGTTGATTTGATATGGAATTACCCTTAACCCTTCATAGTTGTCTGGAATTTAAAACTTGTTCGCCATTGCACCTATTTGCAAGGGGCTGAAAAGTGTTTGAAAGTGGACGAATATTGGTGTTGGCAGCATGGTGCCAAAAAGGCTAAAGAGATGACAGATCTTCGGTAACCAGTGGGAGCGTTGGTAGATGCATAACCACACGGAGCAGTCCTCATAAAACCCAAAGTACAGCTATAGTATAACCACAAAGGTCTTAACCCACCAGTTACTATTATATTACAGTCCCATCACAAATATTTCAGGATAGGTCTATGTACTATGTTCCGGCATTGTAATTCTTTGTGTAACATTCCAGACTAGCCTATTAGCATCTACAATTAATATATTCGTGCAGATTTAAGTATTAACTTCTTAAATTTTGTTTATGAAATTGCCATAATTTGCATAGGTTTTACCATTTGTACCATAAACAGAACAGAAGTGAAAAATGTCATGTTTCTGTTCTCCACTAGCTCCCATAGAGTGGAATATCATAAATATCTTGCTTTTTAAAAATTACCTGCAGTCAAAGGAAAGTCAAACAAAATGGAATTTTATCTTAAATACAGGCCTATTATTTTATTCCTATGAAGTTACTTTTGTATGTTGGAAAGGGGATTAAGACTAATGTCCATAATGGCAAATATATTCCATTATCTCCTTAAGAATTCATTAATCAGTGGCGGCTCGTGGCCAGAAAATTAGGTGAAGAGAAAAAAATGCCACATGCTTATGTGAATACCGGAATTCACCTATGTCTTGTATACCAAAACATTCCTTCCGTAGCCCTTTAAGGCTGCAAACTTGTCGGTGATATCATCACAGAATGGCTGCTTTTCTTCTAGCTGCAGTAGAAGTTCTTTCTGAATTGAAATATTCGCTAAACAAGATACTTGGCAGATTAGTTAGTATCCGGCAACATTTTTTATTCTTCATTTAGTAGGCCTACATCGTGATCTGATAGCTGGCACAATGATGATCTGATACATTTTATTCATGGAATACTCTTAATAAATCCTACTCGGGATTATGAGTTTCATGAGATAAATTCGATCCTGCTTCTCCGCCGCGATTCTATTGATGTTTATCGTAATTATTATTCTCCTAATCAGATTATTCAAAATATTCCATTCATGTGATGCAGACTTGGTATTGACTAATAATCTTTAGCAATCGACCAATGACTGTTGTTTATCTTATAAGTTAATATGCTTGCGAGGGTCGGAAAGATGCAATTTTATCTGATAAACTTCAGCTCGTTACTGGATACTTCAAGGCATTAATATGCAGTGATTAATATGTCCCATATCGTATGATTACCTATGAAAAAATATGCATTGTAGGAATGAAACTTCGTGATCCACGTTCTCTTCAGAGTATAAACTGGCAAATGGATTGGGATTAGAAGAACAATTACAGTGTAATTATATTTGTAGTGTTCAATGTATTAACATCAAGGCTGTGATGGATAATATATGTGCTTTATGAACCCTGTATTCAAGTGCAAACGTGCCCACCTGTTTCTCTGAGCTATGTATGTGTTCTGTGCTGACAGTGTGAGGTACTGGCAAAGAAAATGCCTGAACAAGGGGGACTGCTTCATGGGTAGTCTGTTCCCACCAGCATTGGGGATGTGGGATAAGCGAGAAAACTGCTGCTTGCCATCCTCATTTTGAGTGGAGCAGACTACCCATGCAATGGTGGGAATCGTAACCAGTTCAGCTTCACCACGGCCGACTTGAAGCATGCTGCGCTGGAGTGCTTGCAGGATCTCAGTGTCTCCTAGCTTTGACACCAGGTGGTGGCATGGCGGGCAATTCAAAAATACAGATACATTTATAGTAAAAACCAACATTTGTGATATGGAAAATAAACTTTAAAAATACGTATTGTAAAGGAAAATTACTGGTGAAGTGCTACTTCACCTACTTCCCCTGAATAGCCGCCACTGTCATTAATCACATCCCAGTGTTTTCATTGTTTTATTAACCATAATCTAAAATACTAGGTAGAAATAGTAATAAGAATTAATAATAATATAGTTTATATGCAACATTTTTAATTAATTAAATGCAGATTATTTAATTTGGTAGTTGCATCCAATAAAGAGATACACAGCCCCTTTACAATTTCTAGCCTTGAAGTGTATGCCCTTATGTCTTTTAATTTTATTTATTTATTTTTCAGTTCAAATCAAATGGCGCAGTCAGAGGAACTATCTATCATCCCAACAAAATGCATGGCTCTTAAGAAAGGAGCTGTTAGTAAATTCCAAGTAGTAGTTCATAACCAGAAGAGAAAGCAAACTGCAAAAACAACCACAGGTGATGACCAGTCAAGAGATTCTAAACCAGAGCCTAAAGAGATAGACATGAAGAGGGCTCGATATGACGTGTTCAAATTTGGAATGTCAGGTCTTCAACCAAATAAAAAACAGGAAGCTAAAGTGGCTTTAGCAATCAGTTTGGGTGCTAAACCCAGTAGAAGGAACAAAAGATATAATTATAAAGAGTACAAGGTGATTAAAGAAAAACAAGTGAAAGAAAAATTAGAACAAGAAAAAATGTTGTCAGTGGGAAAAATTAAAGGAAAACCGAATTTCAAAGGGAAGAGGAAGCCTGTCACAGGAAAATTAAAACCAAAAAAAGATGGAATTTTAGATCTTTATGGTAAAGCAGGCAAGGTAATAATTACATTGTTTTCTTATAGCTTATTCCTGTGTGAAAATTTGACAATTTATTGTGTAGTCAAAATTCTATCTGCCACAGTGGTGCAGAGGTAGTGTGCCCGTTTCTGAATCAGATGGTTATTGGTTGAAATCTTACCGTGATCAATGGATTTTCAGGACAAAATTCTTGGAACTGAAGTCTATATACTGTGGGTCCCATGTTGTAGATTTACAGCGAGTTAAAAAAACTCGAAGCCTAAGTTTTAGTCTCCGAACCAAATTCCCCAGCTCTCGTGTCCATGTAATACCTTAGTTTCCTGTACCTGGTCATCGAGACGTTAGCTTACCATCTGGCAATCTGTTCTCTATAGGAAAATAACTTAAGCATTACAAAATTAGTCTTCAATAATGAAACCTCCACTCAGAGGCCTTTTACTCCCATCTTTGGAGTGACAGGAAGTCATCCGTAGATATTTATTTTAAGAAAATTAAATGATTTTTTCATTTTATTGATAATCTGTGTCATAATATAGAGGGAGCAGGTTGAATGTTTATGGAACAACACATCTGTGGACTTAACATAAACACATGGCTGGGAACTTAGGTGCATATTTCAAAATATTTCTGAGTCACTGAATTTCAACTACAAACATTCTGATTAACAGTTTATAACACAAATAAGGCAAAATTTTAACATAATTTTTATAAACCAGTTCATAATAATAAACAAAAAATAATAGCACTTGAGCTACTGACTGATTTACTAATGTTCATGGTAGACTTCAAAACTGTCTAGGCACAATCCTACGTCACATTCCCCATATTCTGTGCAAACTGTTCTTGACTTCTCTTTGCAGTACCGTCCTACACACCTTCTCTTTATCTCAGTTTTCTGGATGTAGTGTTTGATAACATTGTATCTTATGTCACTTGGAACATGCGATTTGTATGTACAAGGAGCATCCATAAAGTATGTTTCCCTGGGCCTGTTTACAGAAACAAAACACAATTTCAAGGAAATATTTATTGCAACAGATACAGAAAGTGTTCAGCTATTTTTCAACATATTCATCAGCAGAATTGAACCATTTGTCATAACGTGGAGCCAACTTTTCAACACCTGTGACGTAGAAGTCTGCCGCCAGGGATTTGAACCACTGTGTGACAAGTACCTTTGCCTCTCTGTCATTCCCTGTCATTTCTGTAGTTGTAGAAAATGATGGAAATCATCGGGAGCAAAGTCCGGGCTGTAGGGTGGATGTTGAAACACCTCCTAGCAAGACTCCTGCAGAAGTTCAGCTGCGAGGTGTTTAAACATCCACCCTAAAGCCCTGACCTCACTCCCAGTGATTCCCAACTTTTCCTATACCTCAAGAAATGACAAGAATGACAGAGAGGCGAAGGTGGTTGTCACACAGTGGTACAAATCCCTGGCAGTAGACTTCTACGACACAAATGTTGGAAAGTTGGTTCCACGGTAAGACAAATGTTTAAATTCCAGTGGTGAATATGTTGAAAAATAGCTGAACACTTGCTGTGTCTGTTGCAGTAAATATTTCCTTAAAATTGTGTTTTGTTTCTGAAAATGGCCCCAGGGAAACTTATTTTATGGACACGTCTCATACATAAAGACTTCCTGCTCCTTTTACGGGATTTATATAAACTTGTACAATCTCCCTCATGAATTGGAGCTGAGTACTCTAGCTCCTGCTCCTTTCTTCAGCTGTCAAGCATTTTGGATAGATGTGTCAATTGGCTAGGAGAGTTCCGAATATTTATTCTCTATGTGGCAATGTTCTCATCCATCCTATCCACTCCCCCCATGTGTTTGTTATAAGCTGCAATAGTTTGAGGACGTTGTACATGAATTGTCTACTCCTTTGCAAAATATCTTTTTACAGATGTTACAGTTTTCCACTTCTACATAAGTAGGTGCTAATGCAACCAGAGAATTGTCTATTCATTTTGTGACAAGTGGTGCTGTGCCTTATCAATAGGGCCCGGATTTGTATGTAAAAAAATGTTTTTTTTCCATATGCGTACATTCCTAAAACAAAGTTTAATATCCAAATTGAGGTCTGACAAATGCAAATTCCAAATTTTATTTCACATAAAAACACATATTTTACAAAAAAAGTTATGTGAATAAATATTTTCGATATTTTCACCATAAATACATATTTTAGTACTTTTCCGGATTTTTTATGTAATTTTTTTCCCTGATGATCATATAAAGATCCGACAACTGCAAATTCAAAATTTTATTTGACATAAAAACACTTGTTTTACAAAAAAGTTATGTGAATAGATATTTTTGATATATTCTCCATACATAAATTTTTTAGTACTTTTCCTCATTTTAACATTTCACAACAAAAATTTGTATCTCGAAAGAATTCAACACAAATGCTTCACTTTCAACGAGGTGAGAGCGATTCACTTGCACTTGCTTATCGGGGAAGAACAGAACCCAATCTCAACATTGCGTAACTCAGTTAAAGAAATACAATATGTTGAAAGGAAACGTGACACTATCTCAGGTTCGAAAATAGAAGTTCTAAGAACAAAATTTAAAGGTAAGTTTGAGAAAAATGGTGGCTACCAAAGCCTCTGCAAAGTCGCTGAAGTTTTGGAAGGCCAAAACATAAGTGAACATGATCGTGTGATGTAGAATGTTCCTTTTCTCAATATAAGGCATTATTCTCGGATAATAGGCAAGGATTTGTGATCCATAATCTGGAGATGACATTTGTTGTTCACTGCAACTCCAGTCAGCATTTTACATCTGATGTTTAGCTGCAATTGGTGAGTTTCAAATTTCTAGTAAGTTACGAACATTCTGGTGTTTTTGTTTCTTTCCAGTTTTTTTTTTTATTTTTTTTTTATTTTAGTTTTTGCACATATTTTTAAAATTTTAGTACATATTTTTAACATGTTTAGAACATAAAAAATAAATATTTTTAAGTTTTTTAGCACATAAAAATCCGGCCCCTACTTATCAAACTGTTCTTCATGCAATGTATTTGCATTTGGTAATTTCCCTTGATAAAAGGAAAAATTTGCAAGATAGCCACTTGTGTGTAATTAAGGGTTGTGGGAAGTTAAGGGTTAAATTTTATTCCAGTGAGTTGAAGAACGTATGCATTGAAAAGCATGTTTCCCCTCTCAATCAAGAAAATGTTTTATTTATTATATTTCCTACACAACCATAGTGATATAACTAGAACAGTAAACCTTGTTAAGTGTAAGTTTTAAATGGTCTCTGTTGTCCCGTTGCAGAGCTTTAAATCCAGCAACCCACAAGTTGTTATGTATACTATTTGAGAATGAAAAATTGTGTAGGCAAATATTTTATTGTACAGTTTCAAATTGGATGGCTGTGGAGATAAGAAATAGTATTAATTGCATGTGTATGGAATATTTAAAACATTTCTGCATAGGGGAGAGATTCCATCTGACCTGTTTACGATGTATAATATAACAGAATATTTAAGCAGAGTGTAAAAATTGTGCAATTTGTAGTAAATTTTACAATGTCCCATTCAAAACACAAATCCATAAGGAAGCAATAAATAATATTTCTCTTTCCATTTACCCTAATTCAATTTATAACACAGACCCACTTTATGGTGAGAACATTTCTGCACTGGCAAGATTTCCGCCTCGCCCATAAAATATATTTCTACTTGCTCTCAAGTATCAGACCTTCAACCAATTGGGTCATAAATACAAGGGCTATTTTTTTTCAACTTCCGATGGGGCATAAAATGAAAACCACAGTGAAAATCAAAACTGTTTTATTTGGAACATTTATGTACACCTTCTATCTTCTTCTCTACATAGTCACGCTCCTATTGAGACATTTGTTTTAGCGTGGTACCAACTTTCCAATACCCTCTTCATAAAAGCTTGCCTCCAGCATATTGAGAAGGGTCTTCACGGCATTTTGAAGTGTTTTGAAGTTCTTCTTTGGTGTGGAAGCGCTGTCCTCCCGGACCTTTCTTCAGCTGCCGAAAAAGATGAAAGTCACTTGGCATGGGAACGAGTTTTTGAATCCATCATGACAGGGAATGAAATGTGGATTCATTATGCTAATCCAGAATCAAAAGAACAATCCAAACAATGGATGCACACAAATTTCCCGAACAAACCCAAGATCTGGCTTCCACACCAACGAAGAATTTCAAGACACTTCAAAATGCCATGAAGACCCTTCTCAATACTCTGGCAGCAAGCTTCTAAGAAGAGGGTATTGGAAAGTTGGTACCACGCTATGACAAATGTCTCAATTGGAGCACGACTATGTAGAACTTGCTAAATGTTTCAAATAAAACAGTTTTGATTATCACTGTGGTTTTCATCTTGTGCCCCATTGGAGGTTTGAAAAAAAATAGCCCTGGTATAACAATAACTGTTCTTCATGCAAGTAAATATTCCTTTCAAAACCCCTGGCCTTTTGTACTTTTAATAATTTTTCCCATTCAGAAGCAGCACTAAGAAAATCATAATTTTTGGTTTTTGCCCTTACTATGCATCGGCAGTAAAAATCTCATCTACCGTACAGGTTGACATTCAAAAATCCAGTTCCTTCAGATTTCCAGCATGGATTTTCCAGAGTGTATATTCATATTTACAGTGTTGGCACAGGAGATGCCATTTATATCAGTTTCAGAATCAGCTGTTGGATGTCACTTGCACCTGCTAATGGGCATTCCTGCTCATTCCTTCACATTTTATCATTTATTTGCTGCTTCATTATGGATTCAGCAAGAAATGAGGTGGCACAAAATGTAAAAATTTTGCATTGTTGATGCAGAGAAAGTGGAAATGCTAAACACAAACAAAAAAATTGATGTCTCCATGCCCTTACCGCTTTTGAAAATCTGACATTCCTCAAGTCAGGAGGTTGCCGGATTTTTAGATGTCAACCTGTACCACTACTGCAGACATTCTAGCAACTCTTTATGTATTATTTCCATGTAAAAATATAGCCTAATCACTGTGTTTCTTTTCTTCAGGTTCGGGTATCCAAAACTGGAAAAAAGAAATAATGGTGCTAAAGGAGTGCTGTTTGTTATGTGCTTTTTTTTCTTTTCTGCTAAACATAAGTGTAAGTAAATCATTTTGTTTGTGCATTGACTTGTTTTCCAGTGTAAAAGAATTTACTGTACAACATCAGTGGTAATAGTAAGTGATTTTTATTACAAATTACTCATGAAGCAATTTATCTCCCATCATGTGTAGTCCTCTACCTCATCCTCATTGTATTAATTCTTTCATCATCCCTCGAAAAAAGGATGTACTTCTCCTGTAGGCCTTGGTAAAACTCACCAGTTATTATTACCATATTTATTAAAGTGAACGCTGCCTAATGTAATCGTGGATAATGTTATCATTTTTATGATGTCCTGTACAGATTAATACTGATACAGTGAAATATGCTGTTTATTGTGATCAAAGATTCAGTCTATGTTATCACATTTTCCTTTTTGCGGCTTAATTTCCAAGTACTGTACATCATTCAAAATTTTGTTTTTAGGGATTTTATATTCTGAATTGTGTTGAATTGTGTTATATTCTGGAAGTAACGGTAATAAGATGACCAGTTTGAGGGGGTGGTATTACTTTCTCTTTTAAGCAATAAAACAGGTTTCATGTCTCAATTTAGCTGTTGCTTTTGATTTATGAAGATAACAGTGTTGACATGCAGGGATGGTTAATGTAAAATGAAAAGACTTGAACAGACAGGCGTTAGATGTTTCGCTAAGCAGTGTATACCATAGATCAGTATAGACTTCCATAAACACTCGTAACTCGTAACTGAGTATGGAGTACTGGTTAATGGACTCTTAGAGGAAAATAAAACAATTAATGAAAAAATAGTTGTTTGCAGTCTATTAACTGTATTATGAGTGGTTCAATGATTCACAGTTACATATTTTTTTATGAATAAATAGCTTTTAATTCTGTTTTGTAGTGTATTATCTTATTACTAACCTTAAATTAATTTTTTCAGCTACTGTTATCAATCGGTTAATATTATCAGATTAGCTGCATCCCAAAGTGATCACAATAAGCAGCGTGCACTGTATTAAGTTCCAGAATGGTACTTGCCAAGATTACATGGAGGAAAAGGAAAAATGTCTGTCCTGTCTGTCTCTGTACCTGTAGGGTAAGGTGGTACATTTTCGAACACTTAACAAATATTCTTATTTTATGAACACAATAAACATAAGACAAGTTCAACTATATTGTATTCACAAAGTTGGCAATGTAGTTGACCCTTCACAAAAATATCAAAATCATACAGCTGTAATATTGGTCATGGCAATCAATCTTTCATTTCCAGAATATCGTTCGAAAATGTACCGCAGTAGGTACAATTATAAACACCGGTGGGTACTATTTCGAACAGTGAAATTTTCAACGAACAAAGTGCTTTCTTCCAAATATTATTTTCTATTATTATTATTTATCAGTAATATGAGCGTAATAATGATGAGTCACGTTTTGAATAGGCAGATGACCGGATTGGGGCATGTGGTCAGCATGCCGACTCCTACGACAGTTATTGATGGCTTACTGAACCAGAGCCGCTACTTCTTTATGAATTAGCTCTTCGGTTGGTGTCAGGAGGCTGAATGCACCCCGTTCCAGATCACCCTACCTCAGAAAAATCCGAGGAGGTACCGGTGATCGAACCCAGACTTGACTTGACTTGCGTAGTCAGGAACCACTAGACCATACAGACGGTCTGTTATAATATCAAGAGCAATAATAAAAATACTTAACAGCTGCTTGTTATTGTGTATTGCATAAAATGCTGAGATGTAATAACATTGCAGAGGAAGTCTTAGTTTATAACTCTTCGTTGTAATAATACCACTGTTGAAAGATGTAGGAATACCATCCTTTAATATTTGACTTGCACAATTAATAATAATAAACATGCTGAATGCTGTGATAGCAAAACAGCTTTTCCATGCAAGACTTAAGCAAGCGATCGCGGGTTAAAGAACTATTCGAAATTGTACCTAAAATTTGTTCGTATTTGTACCTCGAGCTTGTTTTTGTAAATTACTACATTGTTGAAATTCCGCTCACGAATGACCATTGTTGTGCCAATGACTTACGTATTAAAGACTACGCTATTTGTTGGAATGAGTTAAAAATTGGTCCTCAACAAAATAGTCCAGTAACACAACGTGGAATTATAAGCAATTTTATAACGTGCCATTTTTCAAGCATGGAGTTCTTACCTTCGATTGGAAAATAATTTTTTATGGCCGAATGAGACAACTCAAAACATCATTCTCGCGGATACAGGTCAACAAAACAATCAGTATGGACGCTATATAATTAAAAACAGGTTGGCTAACATTTGAAACCCAAAAATGGATAAAAATCTTAGTCCGTTCAGAATTGTACCATGTTCGAAAATGTACCACCTTACCCTATTCAATATTACTAGAATATTAGTCCAGTCATTTGGTAGTTTTACCTGGAAATTTTTCCGGGAGTTTTTAAAATTGGTGATTTTATAGGTTTTGACGTGCTCTTTTCGAATTTTCACTTTGCTACCTCGTATCTTTGTCGCTCGCGCCGCCATATTGAAAAAATGGCGCCCAAAAACAGTTTTTTGACAATATCTCTTTTCCGACTCATTTTACGATGAAAATAGTTATGTAATAAATTAAACTAGAGAAAATTTCCTATAATTTATGTAGTAACGATTTTTTTTGTAAAATGAATAGTTTCAGCGTACAAGTGCCGCAAAGTCTACTCCGACACGCGTTTTGGCCAAAGCCACAGAAGATGCGGATATGCCACTACCTGCATCATTTTGCGGTAAAGCATTTAATAAGCGATTTTAACTAAATATGGTCTCCTGATTTAAAAAATGTCACTATTTTTGTTGTTTCACATCTAGTTTTCGTGTTAACTGTTATGGCGGATGCAATTTTAAGGCCTGTGTAGACTTTTTTGGGGGCTTATAGTAGCTAAACGGTAAGTCATATCAAAAAACCTGTTGCAGAAGCAGTAACGGATTTTGAGAGGTCTACAAGTTTGGTCTTAAGACTTTTGATGTATCTCCATCGGTTATCCCTTAGATTGAGTTAGATTTTTTAATTTTAAATAAATTTTGTATATTTTTCTCACATTATGTAATATTTGACACACAAGATATGAAAGATAGACTCATACAATTTGGTAGGAATGTGGGCACATACAACAGTCATAAGCGTACTAAATTTGGTGTTTCTAGCTGCCCCATAAGTATAGAAAAACTTGCTGGATAGCCGTAACATCATTCACATCTACGGCAGTCTAATCTTCCACTTATTAACATAGATGTTTATTCACTTCCAGATGAGCTAGAAACTTGAAATTTGGCAAACTTGTAGATTTTAAATGTATTAAAATACATGTTCAAAACCGTTGAGCTTGATCAATGTAATAAAATAAATAAGATACCATTTGCTCAACTAAAATATATTTTATAGATTTTAGCTTATAACTAGAGACAGGCACAATATGAAGAACATTGTGCCAAAATATGAAATTTATTTATGCTAAATATGAAATTATGAAGAAAAAAATTAAAAATATTATGAAATGCAATAAATTACCAATTTTATCATCTGAATATTTATTTGATTTAAGACAACACACGAAGGAATATCTACCATATTCACAATGAGAGGGTAAAATAAAAACACTAGTTAACTGGTAATTAATACGTTAAATATTCACAATATTCTATTCACCTACATTTTTCACATCACATCATCACATCAACTAATATTTATTACAATAAGATAAAAGCAGCTTTTCAATGTTTTCTGGCAAAAAGTACATCTTCTGTCGGTAAGAAACGTCTGAACTGTGTGTGTGTCTTTTTAATTTTCATTTTTTTTTATGTATAATGCTATTTGTGTGTTGTTTCAGCTGAAATTTTGTGTTTGCAGATACCAGTATTAAAAAATAAATTAATAACAAAATTATTATGTAATTCAGTCACCCATTTGTTCAGAATAAAGATAACGGCAAAAGCCAAATATTAAGTGCACTTTAAGCTCCGCCCACTCGATCACTCAATATTCACATTTTGTTTCTCAGGGAAGCAGGTGACAAACTATCCTTGTATGTTGTCGCCGACACTCCCGACAGTACCAAATATTAAAAATGCGAGAGTGCCCCTTGTAACAAATATTAAAACTGCTAGAGTGCCCCTTGTACCGAATATTAAAAATTCTAGAGCACCCCTTGTACCAAATATTAAAAATGCCAGAGCGCCCCTTGTACCAAATATTAAATGCGAGAATATGTGCCTTGTACCCAACGGTTTGTCAGCCTATTCATCCTCAAAGAATTCGCTAGATCACGGCATAAAATGAATTGCTTCACTGGGGGAGGGCTGGCCGGGATATGTCTCATGTGAAGATGCATCTTATATTTGTTCTTTCCCAAGATATCAAATGTAGCGTAAACATAATTTGAATGTTAGTACAAATTTGTCTTTAGATAATATTACACAGATAATACAAAACACTATATTCCATACTTACACTTTTGTTACAAAATGTACACATAACAATCGTTCCATCTGTTTTAAAACAGTTGAACTCCCAATCACGCATTCCAGATTTAGGCATGTCGTCAACTTCACACCGTCCAAATGACCACGAATGACAAATGCTAGTCCAAAACTGATGCAGTGTTTAGTGAGCTTCGCTCCTCCCTGCTAGTGAGCTGGTTCTTCTAACTGTAAACATCCCCTACCCCCCCCCTTGCTGTCAAGTTAGCTTTCGGAATGCAAAAAAAAATGTGACTACCTCCACTCAATAAGTGGAAATTCCATTCCCGATCATAATGGAAGTAGGCTATTATTAGAGCGGAATGGTGTAGGGTACTTAACAGTTAGAAGTGTTGCCAAATGTCTTAGCTTTCTGGAGTTAGCGGTTTAGGGATTTGAGATGCGATTCCAGGAAAATTTTTCAAAACATTAATAATGTGGAAAACTCGATTCATTTGTCAAATAAGTATTAATGAAGGAAAAATTTGCAAATCATACAAAATATGAAGCTTTATGAAGATTTTCACGAAATATGAAGATTTTACCAAAATATTATGAAATATGAACTTTTTTCTTGCTTGCATTGCCATCTAAACTTCGTGATTCGTAAAGATCCGAGTTTTCAGAGCGCTAGTAGCCATATTTTAGAATATGAAATTTCATATTTTGCCTGTCTCTACTTATAACCAATGGAAAAATTCCCAAAAGTTCACATCTTTATTTCCCCCTCCAAACAAACTTCGATTTTTTTGTCACTGAGCATTTGTATGGCTTCAGATGATTTGGAAAAAATAAATCTATTTGGCCTGCACTCACAAAACATACTGGAATACATACGTTTTGGACTGTTTGAAAATATTATTTTATTTTTCTCCCTAAATATTATCAAAATTATCCTAATTTTTAAGTATTTTTTATCCTGTAGGCTAGTCTAAGCAATAACTTACATCTCTCATTTTGAAGTACCTATTGCAAGAAAACATGACGTGTTAAGTAGAAACGGTCAACGGATTCATGTTCAGTGACCCAAAATTAGTTAAGATCACCTATCACACCACTTACCGCAAAGAAAAAAGTTTTAAAATGCAGCATCAAAGCTGCATTCAGTTATTTTATTATACAAAATGTCAAAATAACATTTTTCTCAATTTTCAATTAATCAGATGTGATAGAGAAAAACTAAATGCATTTTCGAATTCAGCACAGCGAAGTTAATCAAACACACCTATTTTCGTTTTTACCGCAGAAATTTTCGTCTTTTTTCCAGGCTGATGTAATCATTAGTCTACGACAATCAGCATTTCATCTACATTCAATTCCGTAATAGTTGTCGGCGAAGATGTAGATATTCTTATTCTTTTGACGGCTCTGTCTATGCGTTCAAACATATATAATCTCAAACCAGGAATAGGAAAAATTTCGCAACGAATATATTCAACTCCATACCACTGCTGAACTTGATGATAAGTTCGGAACGGATGTTGTCGTGCTACTGCTTCTGTTGGTGGCAGCGATGCAATAAGTTATTAAATTTATTTTCATATGCTGATTTTGTGAAGCATGTATATCTATAGTTGTTTAACAACATACTTTTCACACCACTGTAACCGTACAATGCAAGGAGGAAGCTTCAGCAATGATCTCTGGATCAGCATTTTGGTTTTTGAATACCGGACAAGCTCGTTTAATTCTGTTTTTTTTTTTGGAATACATTAGCACATTTTATTTTTCTTTGTTTAAAGAGTGCTGATGTTGTATCACAGCCACTGAAGGCGTGCAGAAATAATATTATGTTATCTGCGGCTGTTTTATCTATGATGCTTTTTGTTGAATATATATTCATTGCGAAATTTTCCCTTTTCCTGGTGTGATAATATATATATATATATATGTTTGAAAGCGTTGAAAGAGCCGTCTAATGAATAAGAAGATCTACATCTTCGCCGACAACTATTATGGAATCAAATGTAGATGAAGTGTTGATTGCCGTATTGATTATTATTAGCGTATCCGCATCTTCCGTGGCTTTGGCCAAAACGCGTGTCGGAGTAGACTTTTCGACGCTCGTACGCTGAAACTATTCATTAAAAGAAAATCGTTACTACATAAATTATGGGAAATTTTCTCTAGTTTAATTTATTACATAACTATTTTCATCGTAAAATGAGTCGGAAAGGAGATATTGTCAAAAAACTGTTTTTGGCCGCCATTTTTCCAATATGGCGGCCCGAGCGGCAAAGATACGAGGTAGCAAAGTGAAAATTCGAAAAGAACATGTAGAAATCTATAAAATCACCAATTTTCAAAACTCCCGGAAAACTTTCCAGCTAACCCCCTTTATGAGCACCAAATGACTGGACTATATGCTTTATCAGATTTTCATGAAATTTAGTATGTACACTTATAACATCCATAGGAAGAATGTTATTGTTTTTGTACTGAATAGGTTGACCGATCCAGAATAACAGTCAATTAAAAGTCAAATGCTTTTTAAATAGCGATTCAACACCATACATGGCTAACTCACTCACTGACATAATTGTTTACCGACTTCCAGTTGCGCCAGAAACTTAAAATTTGGCAATACTTAGTCTGTGATTAATGGAAATATTCCAGAAAGTTCTGATTTTTTATTTTTTACTCCTGAAAAACATTAAAAACAATGGACACAGTGCATACCTTCTTTGGAGACTATAGTAGCTAAATGGTAAGTTATATAAAAAACTGATTGCACCAGTAGTAATGGGTTTTGAGAGATCTACAAGATTGGTCCCTTGACTTTTTGTCATTTCTCCATCGATTACATCTTAGAGTTACTTTTTTTGTTTTGTGTAATTTTTTTTACATTTTTCTGACATTATGTAATTGTCAGTGACGGGAAAGGTACAAAAAGAAAGTACCATATTTACTTGAATATAATGCACCCTCGAATTTAATGTGCACCCCGATTTTGAAACTTGAAATCATAAAAAAAAAGAGTTTGTTGGCGAATGTAATGTGCATAAATGGTAGGATAGGTATTTTATTTGGAATTTTGTCATAGTATTGAGGGAATAATGAACCACCACGTAAACATTTGAAATTACCATTAAATTTAACTGCCAGTTTTAGACCTACAAGTATATACACTGACACATTATTCACTGACGTGTTCATCACTGGAATCCTCGATTTTGTTTAAATTTACGCATGGGGTGCTTATACTAAGAGCTAAGAGCAGCATCATAAGATATTCTTCTCTTCTTGCCCTCCATTTCGTGACTACTAACTAGTATTTTTATATGTTCTATGTAATACTAGTAATAGGCCAACGATAAAATTAATGAAGTCGAGAATTACATCAATTCATTGTTACGCAGATAAAAATTACCGGTACCACCAACCTACAAAACGGATTTGTACTCGAATTTAACGCGCACCTCAGTTTTGAAAGCTACAAATAGACAAAAAAGTTGCACGTTATATTGAAGTAAATACGGTAATAGGGCTGATTTACAGTTTCCTGAGAGTCATTTTACTTAATTACAATTACAAATTACTTTTCAAAAAGTAATCAGTAAAATTACAATTACAATTACTTTACAAAATGTTAGTACCTAAAAATTCCTTGTGTTTTTGTTTGTTTTGGGCCTAAGACCATTAATTATTGGGCCATTCAGTGGTAAAGCTGCTTGGGATGTTTACCAAGTCTCGAGTTATTAATGGACAAACAAAAAAACACATCAATACCAGTACTTCCAGATACATTGAGTAACTTTTTGTTAATATTACCGGTACCTCTGATTCGGATATTAATTGCATAAACAGTAATGATAACAATATAGTAAGCGAGAATGATACTAATACTAATGATTACTTAAATGTAATGATTACAATTTTATTTCTAGAAGTAAATTACAAGAAGAAATTACATTTTTTAAAAAGTAATGATTACTAGTAAATGGGACCAAAAAAGGAATTTATACATGTAATCCATTTACTTTTACTCAATTACTTTCCATCACTGGTAATTTTGACGTAAATGTAAGAGAGCTGGAATCGTAAAATTTGGCAGAAACATTGGCTCATCAAACTACCATAAGCATGCAACATTTGATGTTTCTAACTGCCCTTTAAATATGGAAAACTGGCTGTCTAGCCGTGATGTCATTTACATCTAGGCAAGTCATTAACATTGATGTTTACAGACTTCCACATGAACTAGAAACTTGAAATTTCTCAAACTTATAACGTTTAGCCTACAACAGTTGGGAACATTCTAAAAATTTCAAATTTTTAATGTTTTGCCGTAAAAAAAAACTTTGGAAGGGTTTGATTGTATATATGTACGCCTTCAGACGTTTCTGCAAAAATAAAGGAGTATTGTTGACATGAGGAATTTGTTGTAAATTAGTTCTGTTAATATTCTAGTTATCTCACATGTCTATCCTTCACATATGCTGCTCAAACTTTCTCAAGAAACCGTGGTCTAATATCTAATAGTTTCTGAAATATGGCCTATTAACTCCATCTAGCACTTCGTTTTATCAGTTTACCTGATTTTATTTCTGTAGTCAACATCCCTTTTTCTCAACTAATACAAAGTCTACAGAAATTGTACAGACTTCTGACATAATATACTCATTTTACATTAAAACACATTATTTGTTTACAATTCTCATGTACAGTCGGCTTTTGATTTTCCTGGGTAATGCCAGGGACAACAAACACAAATAATTAAAAATACAATAATATAGATTTTAAAACTACAGTCAGAGCAACTATATTTATTGCTATATGAATATGTATTTTAAAATTACAGTATGCGCCAAAATATACAGCAATATTTGATTTTCGTATAATTTGTTGTTTTTCATGCTTGTTTGCTTGCTTATTTTGCTGTTTTATTTTCACAAAATAACTACTTTGAACACATAATGCCGATGCAGCAATATGCCGAAGAACAGACCTGCACATGAGAGCAGCATAAAATCTAGTACTGTATATTTTGGCTTCCGCCGGCGTGGTCTTGTGGTTAGCGTTGCTGAATACAGATCCGTCGGCCCAGGTTCGATTCCCGGCACCTCCTCGGATTTTTCTGAGGTAGGGAGGTCTGGTAGGGGTGCACTCAGCCTCGTGATTCCAAACTGAGGAGCTACTTGATAGAGAAGTAGCGGCTCCGGTCCAGAAAACCACCATTAACGGCCGTGGGTGTCGGCATGCTGACCACATGCCCCCCAATCCTGCCATCTGCCTACGGGAGATGATGCAGCGGTCGGGTGGTAGGCCAAGTCCTTCCGGGGATGTAGCGCCACGGAGTTTAGTATATTTTGGCTCATACCATACAAGACAACTATAAACAAATAAAAAAGGATGTACTGTGCTGTACAGTATTGTGTAATACAATCTACAGTGTTCAGGAAACTGTTATGTCTTATAACCTTGTACAGTCTACCCTCGATATAACCACCATCTAACTTTTACTGGCACAAAGCGAGGGTAATACTAAAACAAAATTTCATTTTTAAAATAAAAATGGCATAATACAGTGCTGTATTAATTTACTGTAGGCCTACTGTATTATTAATGAAAAATTATTTAAAGGCAAATAACCATTTTTCTCTCACTCACTCACAATATTGCCTAAGCCTCTCCGACTAACAGTTTTCCCCCACAATAATGAAAAAATGTAATGCATTAGCCTGCTGGATAGATTTTTGGAATCTTTCACTGTATTCGCAAATTTCTCGCTTCTCTTGAAGTGTAACATCATCTCTCTTCATTTTAACAATCTTATGAGTTACTGTAGCATAGTGTTTAACAGCCAAATGGACACTGGACTAAAAGAAGAGAAAGTTTGGAATATCTCATTGTATGAAGGCTCTTTCTACCTGCTCCATCCCTCACACTAGCTGTCTGTCCGACTTCTTAACATAGCTTCCTCATTTACCGCACTACATTTACAGTTAGTGGCAGAGGAACACTTACTTCTTGAAAATACAGGACAGTATGTTCTTTAAATAATCTTCCTAACATTTACACCAGATTTAAAATAATTCTGCAACTGAAAAAAAAGTCACTGCAAGCTATATTTTGTAAAAATCGAGAAAATCGCGAAAAACGAAAATTTCTTCATGTAAAGTCCCCTATCTTGGTCACACATCTTCAGAAGGTACTTGAACCCAAATACGAAATTTTGTTTTCATACGATTTTCCGTTTTGGAGCTGGCCTGTTCACAAACAGACAGACACACAGACATGTTTCCAAAAATAGTATTTTTGGATTCAGGGGGCCTTGAAACGTGTATATATGCTAATAACTTAACTTCGAATTTTGGGGTCGAAAACAATACTTCCTCTACCTATAATACCTATGGTATGGGCAGAGGAAGTAAAAAGGGATACAAAATCTACTCCTGGTATTGATGAAATCTCTTATCCAATTTTAAATAGCCTACCAGATATTTGTATACATCTACTCACTCAGTACTTCAACTACTTCATAGATAAAAATATTATTCCAAATATCTGGAACATAATCAGGATTATAGCCATTCCAAAACTAGAACGAGTATCCAACTGCTGTAATCAATATAAGACCATTTTCCTTACTCTCAAATCCAAGGAAGGTTTTGGAAATAACATCTGGAATTTTACAGAGTATGACCACCAGATCAATTTATTTTTAGAAGAGGTTACAGGAACATAGCAATGTTAACTACTGTTATAGAAACACCTTTTTACAAAAATGAGTATGTTCAAGCATTCTTTCTAAGCATACAGCAAACATATGATAACGTACTTGTGAACTTGTTGACAAAATAACTTGATAAAACTAAACTCCTCTCAAAACTAGTTAGGATCGTCGTAACTCTTCTAACAGATTGCAAACTTATCTTCAGTTATGGTGTAGGAGATACATATTCCAGAAGTTCAAACATTGGTCTACCTCAGGGATCTCCTTTGAGTCAAATTTTATATGCAATTTATATGTTCAGACTGAACTCTCAGCTAGAAGAGGATGTCAGATCACTGCAGTACACTGACGACATCGTATTATATAGAAGGACAAAAAAAAAAGAACATACAGAACAATCATTTTCCGAAAATAGTTACCAAACTTGTTGACTGAATGAGAATTAAAGGATTAGAATTAAATGCAACAAGGGTCAATATACAATTTTCTCTAAATGGAATACCCAGAAAACGAACATTCATCTCCTAACCGTAAATAACAAGCTACTTCACAAGTGAAATTTCTTGGAATGTTATTGGATTCACATATAACATGGAGTCATCACATAGAGTTGATCTCTACTAAAATTAGCAAATCAAAACAGATATTTTATTATTTATCAGGAAGATGGTGGAGATCCTCCTTCAAAGTCCTCTTATTAATTTTTAAAAGTCTCTTACAGTCGATATTAGATTACGGTTGCTGTCTTATTTTTTAATGAACAAATTGTTACAGAAGATTCGGTCTATGATATATGGTATTTTAAAATACAGAATGTGTCTTGTCCAACCCTTCATTCCAGCCTCCAATTAAAAGACTAATGATTATGCTACCTTTGTACAGTCAAAATACCGCAGTCCTTCATTACTAACAGTGGGCAGGTTATACGTCATAAATTATTCAAGAAGAGCTTTAGAAATTCTGAGACAAATACTATATCATATGACATCAGAAGCAGAAGACTTGCCATTAATTTTCTTACAAAATTTACACCAATATGGATAATAAGATTATTCCCTGTCTGCTTTATTTGAAATAAATAATGCAGTTGAATCCCAGACAGCGAAGTCAAAGAACATCTCAGCTAATGGATGCCTTCACCAAACTATTTAAATATGAAGATGCACTAATAAAGTAGTAGGTAAAACATGAAGTATTACTATGATATAATGGAACATGCCGTTAATAAACTTAAAAATACTAATAAAGTTACCTAATTTCCATGTTACCTTCTTTCATAGGATATCATTACTTCATAGGATATCATTACTTCTTCTACTTAGATTTTGATTGAAACGATAAATACTGATTTTATACAAGACCAATTAAAATTACATCTATGGTTGCAAGAAAGCAAGTTCAGTGGTCAAAAACTCAACTTATTCTTCACATATGGTTTAAAAAACTCCAATAGTGTGGGAACAGCCTAGTCCTATTAAAATATCAACACAAATAAGCAATATAAACTGCCCATTTATGCATCTATCTCTATGACAGAAGCTTTTGAAATTCACCAGGCGTTAGTAGGCCTATATATATAAAGGAAATGAAAATCAGTAATGTATTAATTTTGTCTGATTCTCAAGGAGTTCTGAAAGCTTTAAAATCACAAAAACTTCAACCTCAGGAATGTTGGTTCACACACTAAAACATAAAAACGTCAACATTGCTTGGATTCTTGGTCATGTGGGTATTGTGGGAAATGAATCTGTGGACAAAGAAGCTATACCGGTATAGTATACTAGGTGTGTAGCTGTAGATGTAGATATCTCTTCCTGTGGATCCTGTGTTGAGAGATGCTCAAGGATATAGAACACGTCATATCAAAATATACATGCATGTTATAACAACACTATACAAGACTGTAGAATAGAATAGAATTTTATTTACACATACTTTTACATACATAGTTATCTAATCCACTTTAAACATCTCTTATCTGGATCATTCTCCAAAAGAGGGCAGATTTCAATGTTAGAATTTTTTTAAAAATTATTTTTTATTTTGGACCATGTAATTTTTTTTATGTAATATCTCTTTCTGCAGAGTACTACTGAGGTACTTGCCCTACTTACCGAGTGTTATTTTGCATTAAATTAACAAGGTTGGAAAATGGTGCATTCATGGAGGTGAGAAAATAGTAAGAAATAGTAATTATATAGAAGTTATGTGAGAATTAGATTTAATTTACTGTATTAAATGTTATCATGAAAAAGAAAATATTTATTACCATACAAATGGATTAACACACAACTTTTTACTTATTTTTATCTATGTTAAAATAGATTATCACCTTAAAATCAAAACTTTAAATCAACACATGATATATTCCCATAAACTATTAGGCTATACCAGTATCTTCTATAAACAAAAATAATAAATGCAGACAGTTAAATATGTCATCAATTACAACATTAATTACACCTCCATGGATAGGACTAGAGTACAGGACTGTAAGCTGCCAAACTTATTTAAGCTGGAAATATTTATTCATATTGTATTAGGTATGAGTTATGAAACATTCCTTGCATTTCTTTTGAAAGATTTGCATTAGCCTTTAGTACACGATAATTTAATATTTCTTGGAAATTTATTGTAAATCTGTGTAGCAGAATAATAAGACCCTTCTGAAAGAGTTTTAATGAATTAACTGATATATGTAAATCATTCATGTTTCTAGTTGTACATCCATGTAGGCTACACTGTAATTAGTTTGAAATATATCAATATTATCTACCATATAACACATTACTGAGTATATATCCTTCCCTGTGAGAGTGAGGACTTTTAATTTTTCAAATAGCGGCTTACAAGATTATCTTTTTTTCTTTCCACATATTATTCTTATTGCACATTTTTGTAATCTAAATATTTTCTCCTTATGGGAAGAGTTGCCCCAGAATATGGTTCCACATCTCATTACAGAGTGAAAATAATAAAAATATACCATGAGTAATGCATCCTGTTGTAATATATCATTCAAAATTTTTAAAGCGAAACACGCTGTGCTCAGTTTTGGACTTATCATTTCAGTGTGTGTATTCCAGGGAATAAACTACAACATTTCAACCATCAAGTGATCTAAAACCCATTATTTCAAAAGAAATATTGAATCATTGGTTCTAACAATGGTCACTGTATTATCAAAATCATGCAGTATTTTATAGAAACATTCAGACATCCCCAATTTGTAAACTTGGAAACAAATCAATTCTTCCTAGGAAAGTTACTACTGCAATAATCAGACTGAGACTCGGAACAGCAAGAACACCAGTAGGCCTACAGCTATTGAAACAGAAAGAGGATGCTTATTGTGAATGTGGAGAAGAAGGCACACTAGATCATATTTTTTGGCATGCTCACACAAGAAAGAAAGAACTTATCAGTGGCGGACGCAGGGGGGGGGGATAGGGGGGTTACATCCCCCCCCCCGAAATTTGAAAAATGTACTCTAAGTGGCCAGTTTTATAAACTAATTGTATATGTAAGTTGATTAATTTTTTTTAGTATTCTTTCTACCTATTCAAATCCCCCCCCGAAAAAAATTTCTGCGTCCGCCACTGGAACTTATCATTGGAATTTTGTATGTGTTCCATCTTAAGGACCAAATCCTGTTGTATTTTACTTTAATGTGATGATGGGAATAGTTGTTTTGTGTAATTGACAATTTCCATATTGGCTCACTGTCTTTACATTTGGTTAATATATGTCTTAGGTCATCTATCACTTCACATATTTTTTTTTTTGCATAATGGTGTCGTCATGTTGTGTTGATAATGTTTTTTTATTTTGTTATGCATTCACTTTCCATTCTGAATTGATATAGGGCACTGACCTCTTTATAACTGGACCTCGCGTACTGGCATTTCCTTGTACCATAATGTATAGAACTTGCAAAGTGTGATCACTAGGGCCCGAATTTGAAGGTTTTAACCTATTTCTTTCCTAGCTTCCTAATTAGAACATTTTAACATATTATTCTGTTTCATGCCCCATGCTTCCAAATATATGAATCTTATAGAACCTAAAAAGGGCTAAATCGGACTGAAGAGCCTAGAAGGGGCTAAGGAGGACTTTTGCTGAAAAAGTAGGGGCTAAAGAAGACTTTTGCTGAAAAACTCGGGCTAAAGAGGATTTTTTTTCTTCAGAAAAACACTATTTTTAAATAGATGTTCCAATTAATGCAAAGGAAAATAAATATGTGAATTTTTAAAGAAAAGACATAATAAAAATAACTTTATACCACGCACTGAAATTAACAATGTATTTTTGCTTTGTCGCTTGTCTTTGTAACTCGAAAATGTGCCCCCTCGTCGACGCAGGAAATGAAACTTGAGCCGTCTGCAATACTTTGAAATATGCAACTAATCCATTGTCGTTTCAACTTTCAAATAAATTGCTGGCTGACGACAGAGAAGTGTATTAAAGGAACAAATTCGTGACTCTCCAGTCTACTTATTTCTGTAGGTCGAAAATGAAGTTGCGTGGTGTATTCACCGTTTTTGTGCTTAAGATAGTTTGATATGCCCAAACAAAATTCTGCAAAAAATAGGACTTTTCCGGCAGTGGATTGAGGAAGATCCTAATTTCACAACTGATGATCGAGTAATTTTCCGACAAGCCTGTCAAAACAAGTAAGTAAACATAGCTATCTTTGTTCCTTCGGATTGAAATCGAAATTTAAAATACTTTTATTAACATGCATATGCGGATCAAATGAAGTTAACATTTTTCATGAACACATTTTTTTAATTATTGTCATTTTCTTAGTGTTTGTTCATTGAATACAGACGTTTCATTAAAATAATATAAAAAGAAAGAATAATTGTATCATTAAAGGGTAATTTAAATATCTCAATTGTTTATGCTATTTTTAGAAATCATAATACAAAATTATAATACAATTTTCGGTGTTAATATTAGTGTTTTATTAAGATGGCTACAACCGTTTGTAGTGTTTTATTAAGATGTTAATATTAGTGTTTTATTAAGATGGCTACAACCGTTTGTTTAAAACCTAAAAAGCGCTATTCCACGAAAAAGGAGAAAATACTATTTATAAAAGCCTAAAACTCCGGGCCTCTTTTTTTTTTTTTTTTTTTTTTTTAATTTTTAATATTCCTACGAGTGTTGTGGCATCGAATCTTATGATCCCTGACCACACATGAAACTGTTTACACCAAGGATTGTATCACTCGTAATTAATAAATCCACCACTCACAATTTCAAGGGATTTCAGTATCGACTACTTTACTATACTTTTAGAGCCATTTTGGGGCTTCGGTATCGTGGAAAGTCATGTTCATTGTATTGGCCAAGCTTATTCACAATTGCATTTGGACTCTGGTTCAGTCGCTCATAAAATCTAATAACTAAATCACAGAGCTCTTCATGTATGTATGGCATTTCCAAGTCTTCGTGAATTTGTGAAGTTCTTATATACCAGTCTGAGCCGTGAATTAATCTGAGAGCTTTGTTTTGTGCTACATGTAATGGTGCTAGAGTAGCATCAGGAGCATAAGCCCATGCAGGTGCAGCATACGTTAATATTGGCAGCACTAAAGTCTTATATAGCTGTAGTTTCTTTTTTACGTTGATTGCTCCTGACTTAAGAAGCGGGAAAATCTGAACGATTCTACCTATGGCTTTGCCTTTCACGAGTTTTACATGTCTATGCCATAACAACATTCGGTCAAGGATTACAACAAGGTATTTTGCTTCAGCTCTGTATTCCAATCGTACATTATTCAAAGAGAGTTTCGGCACTCTTTTGAGGGAACACTTGGTGAAACATAGCTTGAGTTTTTTCATGATTCAACCCGATTCTTCACTCCTTAAACCATGACTCAGTTTGATTAATGTGTTCCTGTAAACATTGCACAGCGAAAAGAGGGTTAATGTGAGATGGAAACAGCATCGTGTCATCAGCATACTGTCCAATATTCGTGTTTGCTGGGATGGGTATATCTGCCGTAAAAATATTATATAACATCGGTCCCAGGACAGATCCCTGAGGTACACCTGCCTTAACTGGTCGTACTGAAGATAGAGCACACCCAGATCTTACCTGGAATGTTCTGTCTTGTAGATAAGATGCTAACAGTTTGATGTACTTATCAGGTAGTCCGCAATGAATAAGTTTGTATATTAAGCTAACATGCCATACAGAATCATAAGCTTTAGTTACATCAAAGAACACTGCAGGCACAAAGGATCCGGTATTAAAGGCCTTAGTTATAACCTCAGTAAGGCGAAGTAGCTGATGTGTCGTTGAACAGCCTGGTTGGAATGCCATTTGATGGCTAGAAATCAATGGAAGGTGTTGGTCATAGATTCTTTTGAGGATGATTTTTTCAAATAGCTTCCGGATAGTGGATATGAGACTGATAGGTCTTCTGTTTTGAGAATACTGAGGATATTTATTTGCCTTTGGGATGGTTACTATAACAGCGTGTTTCCATACAGTGGGAAAATGTTGTAGCCTGAGACTGCTATTAAAAAGCTTTACCATGCATATAATTGCTTTTCTGGGTAGATTTCTTATAGCAATATTGGTTATTCTGTCCTGCCCTGGAGATTTCCGACAGGAGAGTCTTTTTGCCACACTTCTGACTTCAGACGGAGTGATGAATTGTATTCTTTTTTCAGCGGGTGCTGCCATGAAGGACTCAACTTCCTGGCCAATTTTTTAGTATTCATCTTTAAAATCATTATCTTCTCGTTCTGGACAAATATTGGCAATGAGTGTAGCTTTTTCATTGTCTGTATGCACAAGACCCTGAGGACCATATATAGGACGTGCATCAATACGATTTCGTGGTTTTATTAGCCGTCTTGTTATTTCCAAATATTGGATGAGCTATTGGTATCTTCGATGTCATTATCTAATTTGTTCAAGACGTTGTTTAACACTTCTTTATGAACTACATTTTTAAATTTATTATACTGCATTTTGTATACCGTATTTCTTGTTATTTGCCATTTTTTCCGTACACGTTTCTTATCTGCAATCATTTCTCTAATATGTTTAGGGAGTGGCATGCTTTCTGTTGCAGGTATTGTTTTGGTGGAACATTTCATGGCACCTGTCAATGTGTTCATGAAGAGATCTGATTCAGCATCTAACTCTGCCTTACAAGATATAGTTGGATTAGCAGACACAGATTCATTGATAATATTACGGAATAATCCCCAGTTAGTAATGTGCATTGACTGAGCAACTGATGGCCTGGATTTTGCACTTGAGTTGAGTGTTATTATAACAGGTCGATGATCTGATGTAAAATCATCAGTTGCTCTTATTTCCATTATACAGAGCAATGTCTAGAGCAGGTATGGGCAACCTTTGGAAAGATGCGGGCTAAACTTTACGATATTTATTAAGTTGCGGGCCGGAGATAATAGGTAATTGTGAAAAAATAATCATGATGCGGTTTTTTATATTTATAAAGTATAATGCTAAAGTTACATGAATGAGAACAATATCGAACTGATTAGGTATTTTCTTACAATCAGCAGAAATTAATGAGATGCTTGAGCTTGAATTTGAGAAACAAGATAATCCCCGCGGGCCGGGCGTTGCCCATATATGGTCTAGAGTATCTGGCTGGATAAGATAATTATATGAAAAATAAGGATGTGATAGTGATTGTCACTGGAGTGCGCTTCTAGAGTCCGTCCACGAGTGTGGTTATCCGTGAATTCCTAGCCACGTTTTTGGCATTAAAATCACCAGCGAGAAGAAAGTGGTCCAACTTTCATTAGCTTATCCAGGTCTTCAACTATTAGAGGCTTTGATGGCAAACAGTATATTGCACCAAACACAATACACTCGTTTGGGAAATATAACTCTACAAATTTCTCTTCTATGAAGTTAAAGAGCGGAGTTTCTATGTTTCTAAATTGTATTCCAGACTTTATTACAATGGTAGTACCACCATGAGAACCACTATCGTTTCATAATATGTCGTATTTCTCTTCTATGAAGTTAAAGAGCAGAGTTTCTACGTTTCTAAATTGTATTCCAGACTTTATTACAATGGTAGTACCACCATGAGAACCACTATCGTTTCATAATATGTCGTACCCTTGCACTGATACACGATGTTCTGTGCTGAGATGATATCCATTTATTAGCAATAAATCAATAGCCTATCTTCTTCTTCTGAAAAATGTCTTATGAGATATTTATCCCGCCTCAGACCATTTGCATTCCAATATGATATGCGAAGGTTCCTAAGAAAGTTATTTAATGAGAGGTTGTTAATCGCCATCGTTAAGAACATTACCGAGGCCCTCTGCTCGTATTAGAATTTTTGCTATTGGGCCAGTTTCTTTTTTCATCTCGTTGAAGGTAGAGCATAGGCCAGACACCATCTGTTTTATCACCCATGGGCGTCCGCAGAAATTTTGTCAAGGGGGGGGCCAATGACCGAATTACTGCCACCACCACCATCACTATGCTACTACAACCACTTTATTATTATTATTTCTATTACTATTCACATTATTATTATTATTATTATTATTTTCAAAATTTTTAGATTCACAGCGTTGAGGCTGGATTTATTATTATCATTATCATTATTATTATTATTATTATTATTATTATTATTATTATTATTATTATTATTATTATATACTCAACACCCTTCATTTACTGTAGCTGGACTATGCCCATGGATTCAAAGAAAACATCTGATGTACACACTTACATGACTTTTCTTACTCCTTACAATTTCTACTATTCATATAATATATAAAATGCCTTATCTTCATTATAATAAAAGTTTGGTATAATTGGTTTCAAGTTTAGGGGAAATAATTATTCCTACAAGCTAATATCTAGTCAGCTGTTACAGCTCGTTTCCATCCAAACAACGCGAACATGCAACAATATTTGGAGAGTTAAACCTCACTTCACATTAGTTGCTTGTAGTCATTTAATTTAGATATTTATGTCTAAACAAAATTTCCAGGGTGGGGCTGCGACCCTACCCTGCCCCCCCTTCCGGACGGCCATGTATCACCTGCATAATTTCGCGAAAATCTTGAAACATAGATTTCATTGACGTGGCGCTTTCATCCGAAGCGGGCATATTTTGTGACGCCTTAGAAAATCCTGGGACGACCTTTGAACTCGGGAGATTCGGGAAATTATGTTGATTATTTATAGGTACTGCAGCCTCTATGTGTCTTATATAAGTTATTTGTGGTTTTCGTCCATTTCTATAAGCTATAAACTTTTCACATTGTCGATAGCTAGCAGGGTGATCTTTTTTGCAGGGCAGGATTCATTGAGCAGTCTTTAGAGTTGTGGTTGTTACCACACCATACACACTTCGTGGTAATGTAGCAGCCCTCAGCTTTGTGGCCGAAACCTTGACAGTTGAAGCACTGTAAAGGTCCACCTTGTCCAATACAGTCTGAGAAATTCACTTTAAGGTTATATAACCCTGTGAGCAGTCTAATGTTGGGTGCATTTGGAATGTCATAGACAGATATAACCCATAATGGTAACAATTGCCATATTTTTTGTCCCGTTTGGCTATCTTCAACACGACGTTTCAATTGTCGAACATTCTGAATTGGGTACTTCAGCTCCTGGAGCTGACGTTCTATATCATCTGTTGGCGTGTCTACAGGAAGACCTCTGAGTACGACTTTTATTATTTCATGGTCTCCGCTTGGGAACGTATAAAATTCCATTTTCTGTTCATGAAAATAGTTGATTATTTTCTGTGCATCTCCTTCATTTGATGGCATAATTTTAAGCCCTTTTGGACACAACTGGCACACTGGCATTTGTGACAGCATTTGCATAAATGTCTCTCGTAGCCTAAAGTATTGCACCTTTGTGACCAAAATGATTGGCTTAGGTTTTCTTTGCTTCATAGGTCTTGATTCGGCTGTTGTAATTGGTGTTGACATGCTTGTTGTAGCTGATGTTGTAGTACTGCAAGATGTTGTCATAAGGGAATGTGCTGTTGTGCTAGTTTCAGTTTCAGTGAAAATCCGAAACTGATTATCTGTATGTACAAGTCTTTGTGACAATGTATTGTCCCTGGTCATACGAGAAATTTTTGCCGTATGTTTCTTTTTTAACTGTTGAAACTCATCTTCTTGTCGCTTCCTTCGCTGAGTAAGCACTTCTTGTCTGGGGCGCTTACTGACTCCATCGTCTTCTGCTAATGATAATATAGCATTAATTAAGTGGAGGGAAAGGAAATAGACATTAAATCCATGTCTGGGATATTAATACAAGTAAGAATCAGCTTGAAAAATGTTATGTCATAACCGGGATTTGAACACGGATCTTCGGCTTAACGCGCCGATGCTCTACCATTGAGCTACCATGACAACATGCCAGTACGACATCAAATTCCTCAACTGATTCAGAAGACAAGGCAGACCACGGGAGGTTTCTCCGTTGAGAACACACATCCAATGGCGTCCTACATTTGTAGGTACTTTGAAGCCAAGTTATATTTATATACTATTAATTAAGTGGAGGGAAAGGAATTCCCTCCACTTCATTAATAGTATATAAATATAACTTGGCTTCAAAGTACCTACAAATGTTATATACCTATAAATGTTATATATGTTATATACTATTAATGAAGTGGAGGGAATTCCTTTCCCTCCACTTAATTAATAGTATATAAATATAACTTGGCTTCAAAGTACCTACAAATGTAGGACGCCATTGGATGTGTGTTCTCAACGGAGAAACCTCCCGTGGTCTGCCTTGTCTTCTGAATCAGTTGAGGAATTTGATGTCGTACTGGCATGTTGTCATGGTAGCTCAATGGTAGAGCATCGGCGCGTTAAGCCGAAGATCCGTGTTCAAATCCCGGTTATGACATAAAATTTTTCAAGCTGATTCTTACTTGTAATAATATAGCGTCTACTACTTCCATTGTTTTTATGTTTCACAGTCAGTTTCCATTTTATCTGAACTTTTGGGTCCACTATATTGTGGGATTACATCCTCACTATTGAGCAAGGAATCATATCTTTTCCTTGTCTCTTCAAAACTCATAGCCATAGGCTATGGTTAACAATCCACTAACCAGTTTATGTATTATTATAACTTTAGAACGCGAATTGGAACTGATTTAATATCTATAAGTTATCTATAACCCCAATAACTCTTAAAAACACTATTTTATAACCACACGTAATTAAATACTTATTTAATTTCGATTTGGAACGGCGTTGTTATTCTGATCACTTTCAAACAGTACGCCATTAAACCGGAAACTGTCCGAGCCCTAATGATCACTCTTGTTGTTCACATGGTCCGCCACATGAGGCGCTTCTTTCAATAAAGATGAATGCTGGCTATAAGAAATTTTACCTTATAGTAAATACTCTCAATAAGAATCACAGCCCGGCAATCTGGGTCCCGGCGGTGAAGCCAAGCCTTGCGCTATGCCGCCATCTTGTCTCACCTGAAGACACCCACTGAACTACACGCAATTCAATGGGAAACTATCACGAGAACTTAGAATAAAGTCTATTTTCACAATTTTCTATTGGAAATTTTGTATCCACTAGTGAACACACTGAAACCACATTGAAAAAGCACGTCCTCTTGCTATTTTTCTCAAGTATTGGTTCCTATTACTTGCTAAAAATTAGGTTTTAGATGTGAAACTTCTTTAGTCGCGGTAGGATTAAATCGAGAGCTTGCGTTACGGACAAAATTGTCACGAAATTAGTGTTATGCTCAAAATCGTCGCGAAATTAGTTTGGTGTGACGGAACGGACTGCACAGAAAACAAGCAACTCAATAATTAGGCTTATCCAAAATTCAAAAAAAAATAAAAATTTAAAAAATTCAAATTAAAAAATCGAAAATCCAAAATTTTAAGTCTAAAAATTCGAAATTTAAAAATAAAAATAAATTAAAAATATAAAAACTTCAAAGATCCAAATTTTAAAAAATAATCCAAAGTAAAAAAATCCAAATATCCAAAATTAAAAAAAAATCTTATAATCCAAAAAAATAAAAAAACCAAAATTTAAAACATTCCAAATTTAAAATCAAGAGAAAAACATCAATACTATTAATAAACTACAGTATTGCTCAATTACAACACGCACAGTGAAATGACAGGCATAAATGAAATAAGGACATTATTTTATTAAGACTATATTTTAGATAACTTCCATTCCATTGATCAAAAGAATCAGTATATGGGTCATTCTTCAAATACGGGAAAATTTGGAGTGTCTAAAATCAAAATTTTTTAGTTTATATTTAAAATCTCAAAAAAATTGCTAAAATACTTCAGGGGTTTCTTGATAATAATAAGACACCAGCAGAGCTTAAATGTTTATATATATATTTTTTTAAAGCCATGTGAATGACATCCGTGTACATGTGGATGGCAGAAGGCCACATTAATGACTAACTTTGGCAACAATATGCTTTTTTTATGTGGTTTCATATTTTTCTCAGTTTACTTCAGTTTATTTTGCACCAAATTTGCAATTTTGTGTGCATACTCCGGAATCAATGCAATTTTAACTAGACTGTGTTTTTACGGTTGGGGGGGGGGGAATCAAGCAGAAATTCATTTAATCAGTTTTAAGATTTTAAATACAGGTCACAGACACCACAAACACAATAGTATCCTACATTTATCATCTACATGACTTGAGAGTCATCCACGTACCCCTTTATGAGGAATGTGGATGAAACAAAAATTAGGCATGTGGATGACAAAAAAAAAAGGAGTTTAAGTGGTCTCAGCAAGCCATTCCTAAACCTCTGTAGGCTTAACTTCAGTCAGGTACTTTGAATTGGTAGGTTTATCATAGTGCATAATCAAAATTAATTAATATTCACTTTTTGCCTATTTTCTAGAAGTCATGTTAATGACGGAGAATAAAAACGCTTTCCTTTGCTAATCCCAAACTGTTTGTAAGCAAGCAAAATTCAACCACAAGCTGCTCTGTTAGCTTCCTAACACTGTTGCCAGTTATACAAATTTCTCATTCCTGCAGAAAATTTTTCTATTCTTTTCAGCCATGTGGATGACCAAAAACCCTTGGGACATTCTTTATGTTCATTAGGTGAAATGACAATTTTATTTTCACACAATCATACTCATTGGCAGGAAAAAAGTCGAAAAGGAAGTAACATTTTGTTTTGTGGAAAAATGCAGTAGAATATACAAAACCGGGGTATGGGACAGGGCATGTGGATAACATTTAATTGAATTAAATTTGGTTTTGGAGTATCATAATTTAAAGTTAGTGACATTTCAAAGTGGTAGTTGTGGTATGGAAGTAGTAGAAAAAACTTTTATTTCAATTTTTTATAAAGTTGAATTTGAAGGGAAATATCACTCCGGAACGCAAATTTTCCCGTATTTGAAGAATCACCCAAACATGAACTATCTACTACATATCCTATGTCACAATATAGCAAGGTAGTGATATTTTAATAATTAATTAGTCATTTTAGTTAAATCAAATTTTTAAATATTGACAACACACAGTTTTACTGATTTGAATATATGTAACTTTTGTTAACTTGAGCTCTTTGTTCAAACATGAAAATATAATTAAAGTATTGATACTAACCCGGATTGGGTAATAGTTTTTATATCAAATCAAAATCATCATATAACTTAATCCTTGCTAAAATACTGACTAATAAACATACAAACAATTTCTCAATAGAAGTGAACTGGCATTCCTGATTATTTTTTCTCTTCTTCAGCTTTCACATGTGCCTAATCAAATTAGTGGTATACTAGGCGGAACTTATTAAGATCATTCAAGTAATACATAGATTTAAAAATATTACATAGTCCAAAGACAACACAGTTATACAGAAAAACACACACTACAAATTTCAATACATTAATATGAAAAATAATATGTTATGGGACACTTAAAATAAATATTCTGCCCTTATTAAGGGTGAAAATGGCAAAAACATTAATTTTTACTTTATTTTATATTCTTGTGTTTCGTCCATTTTGTAGTGATGTAATAACTTAATGATTCGTTTAGAGCATAGGCCTATAGGTTTTTTTCACTGACACTCACTACTGTGGTATGGCAATGTTAATTACCTTGTTGGAGCACTTTCAACCGTGTGGAGCGGCCATCTTCAGCAACTGACTCCCATGATGCCACTGTTGTGGCTAAGAAGACATTTTTGAATTACTGTGTCGTAGAGTGCATGTGATTTGAACTGTAATAATTACAATTATTGTTCGTTTAAGATGTTGGTGTTGTCTTGTGTGGTGTGTTTGTATATTTCATATTGTTCGAGTGTGTTGAGCATATGACCTTTGTGGTTAATGTGTAGGATATCCATGTCTGTATTGATGTCTGCGTATTTGTGGCCTGTGCTTATTATATGGTTTGCATAGTCAGAGTCTTTGAGAGCTCGTATGTGTTCTGTGTATCGTGTTTTGAAACTTCGGCCTGTATGTCCTATGTAGAACTTTGGACAGTCGTTGCATTTTAGTTTGTAGACTCCTGGATTACTGTATTTATTTCTGTGTTGTTTGTCTGTAGGTAAGTTAAATAACATTCCCATACCACAGTAGTGAGTGTCAGTGAAAAAAGCTATATGCTCTAAATGAATCATTAAGTTATTTTATGTATTATAAAAATATGGACTTTCCTCTTTAAAATGACATAATTATCTCATCTTTAGCTTGCTTATAAATATTTTAAAGCACTGGTTTGAGTCTCAATTTCATTAAGTTAATTTTTTCCTTGTACTGGGGGGCATTTTTTCTAAACTATAAGAACCAGAGATTTATAACTTTCAGAACTTGTAAGAAATGCCACTTTACATTTTGTAACATGTAGTCATTTTATTAAAAGTGCAATCATAGAAAAAATATGGCCTACCGGTACCAAACTGAAAAAAAAAATTAAAAATAAAAATCCTTCATTTAAAAGAATAATAACTTTAGGAAAACATAAGTACCGGTACACTAAAAATCCCAATGGTAAAAAGAAAAACATGCAAAAGCATCATACAGGAAAAAAATTATTGTTCTAGTTCTAATAGTTTAGGAAAAATGTTCAAGATTCCACTCAATATGCTCCCTAGTGCAAACAGTGTAAGAGAAAATGTTGCTTTCATATAACATTGCAGATATAGGACCTTCCGGGTGCCCTTAACATACTTTGACCAAGATATTAACTATTTTAAATAATAGAATAATATATGAACTTTGTCTTCATAACTCCAAAAAGTAAAAATATTTGTTGAAAAATTTAAAAAATCAAAGGAAAAGGTTTTTAAGTATCCTTGGTCTCCCCTATTCTAAATTTGAAATTGAAGGGCCTAGTTCCATAAAGGCGTAAGGCAGAAGGACATGGTTTCGAGAATTCTTGATGTTTTTAAACAATGTTACCACTCACAAGTAGCCTAGGTGGTTTAAAGTTTAATTTTATAACATATATTTTTGAAGGACAGGCTAAATTTACAATGTATTGGGATTTTTTTACAACTAGAGGTACCTAAACATGTCAAACAAAAACTTAAGTACTTTTACAGTAGCAAAATCTTTTTACTTTGTATCATATTATTTGTTTTTACTTTATTTTAGTATTTACTTTATTTTATTATTTAGTAAAAAGATAAATTAACTTTATATCGGAAGCTGAACTTATGCGCGTGAAAGAAAATTTCCTAAAAAAAGTGCCAGTAATGTGTGGATGCAACAAGAGAACAATTCCAACATCTCTTGTGATGAAGTACGTGTTTATTTTCATTGTAATCTTAACTGTAAATGTGAGAACCTGAATCATTACACCGACCGTGGCTCTATTAGCGTAGATATTTCACCCGATCGCTCGGGAGTTGGAGCTGTGCCCGCCGCACCGCAGGAACCTGCGTCATTGGCCAACTCTTGCGTGGAACTCACTGTAGAATGAATGTGCAGTCTCACAGGTCTTTTCTTATAACTGAGCAGAGGTTTAAGGCACAAGTACAATATTTCACTGAGTATTTAAGAGATATGAGGAGAAGGCATAAATGTTAAAAACTCAAAATTAAAGATTTGTGCCTTGCACCCTTATGGAACTAGCCCCTTCAATTGATAAACAGAATATTTACAAATGTTTGAAAATAGCCAGGCGATTGTAGACTGATCTGTGATCAATCTTATGTCTATTAGTTTCCCTAACTGCATGATTAATGCGAATTTTCAAATATGACAATGAAATTACTTGTATCAATCTATTAACATGAGTGTCCAATGGATTTAAGTCCAATACATGAGTATTTAATGAGGGAAACAAACCTAGTTCATTTGCTTCAGCTGCGACTTTGTAGGGTATGTTACTTTTCACAATTGAATTGATGCCTCTGCATAAATTCTCTCTAAAACATCTTTCACTTAATTTACATACTCTAACCACATCATTTGAAGGAATAAATAACTTCCCATTACTTTTGAAAGAAATAAATGAATATGGACATTCTGTCTGTGTAATCGCTTTTTTGCAGTTGTCACACTTTAGAGAACTGACTACTTTCTTAACAACATAACCTGATATGTATTCAACAATACTGTCTGACAACAATGTTAATGTTGAATAAGATGGGCAATAATCATGATCAGAAATCTGAACTGGTGACTGAAGACATAAGGGATCATCCTCATTTTGTATAAATTGAGTGCTCTTCGCATCACGAGTACTACTTACATTAAGGATAGGTATACTATCTTGTGAAATGCAATTTCCTGTTTTTATGCATTTTAGTTCATTCCTGGTAATCAGTCGTTTGAAGGCTGATTTGAACTGCAAACATGTGGGATTAACGTTCCAACCTCCTCGTTGCCTTATGAGACCAAAAAATAGTTCTACATGATCCTGGCTTAATTTGTATGTCAGAAGGTATTCCATTTTTTTTGTTTTTACAAACATGTCATATAAATTCTGCACAGACAATAAGCACACTTTTAGGCCCACAAATCCAATCTTCCTATTACACGTTATAATCTTCTGTTCACATTCCTTATCAGTGTATAGGGAGTCAATGTATGCAATAGCATCACAAATGAATGGACTCCATAGATTTTCATTTTCCATTGCAAGTGGGGCTTTGAATGCTTTGCCAAATTTGCTGGATGAATTGAGTAAATCAAATATCTTGTCCATATATTTAAGGAACTTCACAGTTTCTTCACAACCTTCAAATTCTTGTAGCTTTAACACCACATTACAGAAATCCAGTGCCTCTGCTACTGATTTACTAAGTGTCTGAACTGCAGGTCTCACACGCATTTTATGTTTATGCCAGTTGATATGTTTCGAGGTTAATTTGTTTGCCAGACACAAACCCTCGGCACTTTGTAATTCGAATAGAGATTTCACATAAGACCAGCGAATTGCACCGTCTTTGCGATAAATTATTTGTTTCTCAGCTAAACAGTTGCGTACAAGTTTGATCATATGACAGGCATCAAGTAATACAGCAACTGATGCTCCTGACAGAGATGGGTGAAGAAAACTGGTTTTGAGATTATTTGCATCAGATAAATTAGCTCCCAAGTTGTTGGCCATACTTATATTGGAGCTGGCTCCATCAAATACAACTGCAGCTATGGTGACACCAATTTCATGCAATTTGTCGATGCAACTTGACATTAAAAATGCTCTTTCCTGACCTGAGAGTGATTCGATAAAAAAATAGCCACAAGGGATCTTCCAGGTATCATTTACTGCTGTACACATAATTACACAGGCCATTTTTGCCGTGGGTAAACTGTCATTATTAATTTCGGTACCAACATCTACATAACCTATAATTTTATTTCCAGTATATTCTACATGTTCCTTCAGGCACATATCATCAATAGAGAGGCATACTATAGGAACTTGAGCCTTCTCGTTGCTTTCTCTAACTTTACATGCAATTGCATTAAAAGCTTCAGTGCACAGACCTGGTTCACAATCAATTTTCATATACCAGGAACGTATTGTCCTTGTACTAGGCAATGAATTATTGAACTTCAACCGTACAAACTCATATGCTTTTGGTGAGAAATAGTGCAAGGTCAATGCAAATGATCTTAACAAAGGTTCATATGCCAAGCCGTGTTTACTTACTCTGGTTCCAGCACTCTGCGCTGCTCTGTCTAACAAGCAGCATACATCAGAAGGGAGTGAATTTTTTAATATTTCAGCATTATTTTCAAGAATGAGTTTTTCTTTCACTAACAAGTCAATAACTTCTCTGTCATATTTTAATTTTTTCTCATGCCGTCGTACCTTTTGCTGCAAAATCTTTATTTTCTTTCTTGCACTGCAAAGCTCAACATTTTTCTCACTCAATTGGGTCATTAATTTTCTTTTCCGGGGTGTTAATGGTTCAGAGCCACCACTATTGTCACATGTACCAATACTATTCTCACCAGAATTTACACCAACTTCAATCTTGACAGTTTCTGTTATTGTGATTTCACTGGCACACGTAGCGATATCAGGTTTTGAAGACACATGTCTCACTTTAGGTGGTTTCCGTGGGACTACATGTCGCTTCTGCAAATGCACAGGATAAGAAGGAAATACAGAGGGAACTGCTCCTTCTCTCAGCCTCCTGGTTTGGCCAGTATAGTCCATATCTTCGGGACGAAAATGTTGAGAGCACACACCTGAAGCTGTAGTCGGTTGCCAATTCTTTCTGTTGATCGCCTTTATCCATGCTTCCCGAATGTCCTTCTTCTTAGGAACTCTGAAATAAATAAATAAATATTAAATATGTTAATTATTAAACTCAAATAAATGATGCAATTAATTAGATACGGTAGGTATTCCTGCATGCATATCATAAGGGCCTACTTATTTATTTACTATCCAAAAGTTTAACCATTTTTGTACCTAGAGGTATATTAAGGTTAGAGTTATTTACAAACATAACATGAAGTATAACATAAGAATATTAATTATAGTGCATAAGATGGCTTATATGTTAATAATTACTTAGGGCCTACAAATATTATAACACATGCTTAAATTCTTAAGGAAGTATGAATAATACAAGAAATAACTATCAATGTATGCTTACAGTTATTTATAAAAACATAAAACATTCCTAGTAACTAAAGCATATTATTTACAATGCAAAAAATACACATAAATTGAGGTTAAGTTTATTTGCAATTTCTAAATGCTAAAGTAATATATGACTATTTACAGTGTATGAAATAGTTAACAATATTAGGTTATGGTTATTTACAACCATATAATACATTCCTAGAAACTAAAGCATGCATAATGCATGAAATGGCTAACAATAATAATAATAATGAAATGCCTACTTACGCATGTATTGAAACGTGTTCCTTTCCTTGTTTCTTTCTGTCGTAGTATGAAAAATTACACCCGAATACCACACAGGTATTCACCATTTTAGAAAAAGTATTTATACTCCTCAGTCCAATTACATTATTAGCTAAAATGCTAAAATTCACATCGCTGTAACGCACTTGTAGAATGTACACGATCAGCTGCTGCAGTGTAGTAATATGGCGGTCCTTGCATCACGTGGCTTCACTGCCGCCAATGGTACAGCCAGTGATCTCAATATATAAACAGGATACACAACAGCTGTGCTTTGGAATTGCATAAATCGTGACGTTCACTTGTTAAGTTGGCTACACCGCCGAGCGTATTGGTGAAGTGTGCTTCGTATGGTAAACATATATTTACGAATGTGTTTTTGATATTTTTCATGACAAAATGGTCGAATATTGCGTGGTATATGGCTACACAGAGCTCCAGAGAAATAGAAGTGGACTTAAGTTTCACAAGTAGGTTATTTTTGTTTGGAACATTTGAGGATACTGGCCAAATCTAACTTAACCTCAATCGTAGATTAGCCACGAACGCTTGTCTTTTTCTTGCCTATTTGTACAGGTTTCCATTTTCTTGGCCTGATATTCCGAAGAAGTGGGTTCAAGCAATCCGCAGAGAATATTGGTCACCCACAGCGTACAGTAAATTAAGCAGCAGACACTTTACACCTGATTGCTATCAGTCAAGGTCTGGTGCACTTGTAAAATTACTAAAAGATGCTGTACCATCAGTCTTCAATTTTCCAGGACACCTTCAAAAAATTATTGTTCCAAAAAGACAACTGGTTCGTAACAAAGCGTAAACAGGCCGACCATATGGGGGGGGGGGTTACAACATCTGTGGGGTATAGAATACCCCCCAGGGAGAGGGGGGTTCGGGGGTCCTCCCCCGGAAAACTTTAAAAATTAAGATATACAATAACGAGTAAGCTTCCCACGCTTTATACTCGTATTAAGCAATTTATAGGCAGAATTTAAAAAATTGTACAATTTTCCTTTTTTTAATCAATGGGTGGGGTTCAAACCCGCCCTCGGTACGCCTCTGGTTCGTAATGTGGTTAGTAGTAGGCCTACTTTAGGTACCAAGTAGGAATATAAATTATGCAATATGTCAGTCATGTAAACATAGTATTCTTATGCATGTAGGCCTAAATTTTTCATGCTAGTTTTTAATTGCAGAAATAAGAGGAAGCAGATGTTTTTGTATAAGACCTCGCTGAAAATTATACGAAAATAGATAAACAGACGCAAACAGATGATCTCCCACCATCTCCTATCCAAACAGAATTGAGAAACAACAAAAGGCTACAGACGATTGTCTGTCGCAAGAATAAGAAGATAAGTAGCATGGCTAATTAAATTTCAGATTCGAAGAAAATGAACTTCTAAGTAGGCCTACTGACTTAAAGTATTTTGAAATTTCATTTCAGTGGCTTCCCTTTACACTAATCTACAGGAATTATTAACAAAATAAATAAATAATGTGAATTGTATCCAGTACAGTAACGGTACAGTTGAAGGTCACGGTTTATACATTTCCAAAGCACTTAGAACAGATTTTGTCTATTCTCTTTATATATCGAAATCAAGCATAATATCGCAAAATGAAGGCCTATTGTGAAGTTATTTTAATATTTAAAATGCGAGTGTTTACAACTGTTTACCAATGTACATTCACGCCTGATCGAGATTAAATACTTTTACCAAACCATTACGATATGAAATTAGTTTTGTTATGTACTTAAAAAGCATCAAGTAGTTAATATTGGAGCGTTTCATTCATAAAAGTGTTTTAAAAACGCCAATACATCTTCATAATTCCCTTAATACACATGAGTTTGTTAGGAGGAGATACGGGATAGGAGCTAAATTATACGCTCACTTTCAAGGCGGACCGCGAACTCTGCCGTCACGATTTTTCATCATGCAGTGCTACCTCCAGTATGTAATAGAGCTCAATGGGTACAGCATACACCATTGCCGATCTATCTCTATATATCTGTGATAAGAATACCGCCCACTCTACTCTATTCCCTTTGTTCAAAATGTCCACAAGCACAGAGGTGCCATCTGTTGAGTAGGAATGAGCAGCAGTCTCAGAAGCTACTTAATGAACCTATATAGCTGCAGAAATAAATTTGTTTTTCAAAGTCCTGATGACACAGTAACTTATTTTTGTGCTCGATAATGCAGGAATTAGGTCGGGAAATAACATAATTTACACTACCGCTAAACTAACTTAATTAAATGACGATAACGGTAATTTTTTAAGTAAAACTTCTTTAGCCGCGGTAGGGGTAAATCGAGAGCTTGTGTAACGCTCAAAATATACAAAAAATAAAAAAGCAAAGCTCCAACATTTAAATAATCTAAAATTTCAAAATAAAAAAATTCAAAGAACCAAAATTTAAAAAATAAAAAATCCAAAATTAAAAAATTTTAATATCCAACATTTAAAACATAAATATCCAAAATGATAAAATTCTAAAATATAAAAATTAAAAATCAAAAATTAAAAAATACAAAACTAAAAAAATTCAATGATCTAAAATGTAAAAAAATTAAAAAATCAAAAATTAAAGAATTAAAAGATCAGAAATTTAAAAAATCAAAAATCTAAAAAATCCAAAAACCCAATATTAAAAAGTCCAACAATCCAAAATTTTAAAAATCCAATAATCCAAAATTGAAAAAATAAAAAAAAGTTTCACTTCTGCCGCATGGCGTTCCACACACACTTTTTTTTAATAGGTATCAAAACTAATTGTTTCACTTTAATACATTTTCGTGAAAATCAGCTTTAAATTTTAATTCATACGATTTGCAAGATACTTTGTACAATATATACTTTTATTTTTAATTTGAAATTTTTACATGTAAAACAATTCGGATGGTAAGCCAATGAACATCTGAATGAATCAGTCTTGTACACACTCTAATTAACGATTTTACTTATTTCACTCTCAAAATAACTATTACAACCATAGACGGCACATATCATGCCACCTACATAACCGGACATTTTCTTTAGGCCTATGTTGTATTTATTATTTTACTCAGGGGTGCCCACCCCCCAAAACTTCATTGCTCACCCCCCAAACTTCATTGCTCACCCCCAACCCAATTGCCTGTCGACAAGGGTGCCCATATGATATATTCTAGGGGGGGCAATTTTTTTAATTAATTTATTTTTTGTCGCTTTAACTTCTTGGGCCACTTTGTATTTTATATTAATAATATAATAAGTAGCCAGAAAATAATTTCGGGGAGGGTCGGAAGTGCCGGGGGGTTTGGAATACCACCCAAAAAAGGGGTCGGGGGTCCATCCCAGAAAATTTTTAAATATTGAACTAATGAAAATCACATTTTACGCTATTTTAGCACTCAAAAACTAGTTAAGAAATTCGTTTACCATACTCTAAGACATTTCAATGTACATAAGAAATCATTACCTAGGTGGGGGGTCCAGCCCCGGAAATATTTTAAATATCGAATTAATGAAAAACACATTTTACGCTATTTTAGCACTAAAAAACTAGTTACGAAATTTGTTTACCATACTCTAAGACAAGCCAATGTAAACAAGAAAATGTTACCTAAGTCGGGTGTCCACCCCCGGGAAATTTTTAAAAGTTGAACTAATGAAAATCATATTTTACGCTATTTTAGCACTGAAAAACTAGTTAGCAAATTTGTTTATTATACTCTAAGACATGGCAACTTAAACATGAAATTGTTACCTAAATTATAATACTTATTACTATTTATAAGAAAAGTTAAATAGCACATGGAACAGTGGACATAATGGGCCTACTCATTATGTTATGAAAAGAAAATAACTGCTATATCATATTTGACACACCAACAAATCTTGTTTAATTAAATAAATATATTTTTTAAATACAAATATAGAATTTTAGGTTTTGACTCTTGGGGGCCTGAACCCCCCTTTCCTAATCCACTGTGGATTCTGCTTCCATGTTGTCGATTTGGTAAAACTTCTGCAATTCAAATAATTGTCTTAAAAGAAAAACACCTGACTATAATAATTAATAATATACATTTTTTCCTTGCGCCCCCCCCCTCGGGTATGGGCGCCCATGGCTATCGAAATTCTTCATCTTTATCTTTATGACCTTTTGAAGTTATAGAACTTGACCGTTTTTATTTTTAACATATAAAACTCTAATTTTGCAACAATTTTCAACCCCCGGCCAGAAAATTCATAACACGATAATATTCCCCCCCCCCAGAAATTTCAATGACGCAGTCTGCGTCTTAACCCCCCCCCCCCCGTGGGCACCCTGTTTTACTAGAATTTATATTATATTTTCGTACACAAAACACAACAGACAAACGTTAACTATATCAGCTGATGAGTAACTGCCCATTCCTGCTCACTGGTGGCGCTAGTAGTAGCGTGTCCCAGAAAAAGAGAGGGAGTGGACGGTATTACTTATTGAGAGTATTTGCTTATAGGGATCATTGAGCTCTATTACATACTGGAGGTAGCACTGCATGATGAAAAATCGTGACGGCAGAGTTCGCGGTCCGCCATGAAAGTGAGCGTATAATTTAGCTCCTATCCCGCATCTCCTCCTAACGAACTCATGTGTATTAATGGAATTATGAAGATGTATTGGCGTTTTTAAAACACTTTTATGAATGAAACGCTCCAATATAAACTACTTGATGCTTTTTAAGTACATAACAAAACTAATTTCATATCGTAATGGTTTGGTAAAAGTATTTCTTTAATCTCGATCAGGCGTGAATGTACATTGGTAAACAGTTCTAAACACTCGCATTTTAAATATTAAAATAACTTCACAATAGGCCTTCATTTTGCGATATTATGCTTGATTTTGATATATAAAGAGAATAGACAAAATCTGTTCTAAGTGCTTTGGAAATGTATAAACCGTGACCTTCAACTGTACCGTTACTGTACTGGATACAATTCACATTATTTATTTATTTTGCTAATAATTCCTGTAGATTAGTGTAAAGGGAAGCCACTGAAATGAAATTTCAAAATACTTTAAGTCAGTAGGCCTACTTAGAAGTTCCTTTTCTTCGAATCTGAAATTTAATTAGCCATGCTATTTATCTTCTTATTCTTGCGACAGACAATCGTCTGTAGCCTTTTGTTCTTTCTCAATTCTGTTTGGATAGGAGATGGTGGGAGATTATCTGTTTGTGTCTGTTTATCTATTTTCGTATAATTTTCAGCGAGGTCTTATAAAAAACATCTGCTTCCTCTTATTTCTGCAATTAAAAACTAGCATGAAAAATTTAGGCCTACATGCATAAGAATACTATGTTTACATGACTGACATATTGCATAATTTATATTCCTACTTGGTACCTAAAGTAGGCCTACTACTAACCACATTACGAACCAGAGGCGTACCGAGGGGGGGTTTGAACCCCACCCATTGATTAAAAAAAGAAAATTGTACAATTTTTTTAATTCTGCTTATAAATTGCTTAATACGAGTATAAAGCGTGGGAAGCTTAAAACTCGTTATTGTGCATCTTAATTTTTAAATTTGTCCGGGGGAGGACCCCCGAACCCCCCTCTCTCTGGGGGGGTATTCTATACCCCCCTCTCTCTGGGGGGTATTCTATACCCCACAGATGTAAACCCCCCCATATGGTCGGCCTGTTTACGTTTTGTTACGAACCAGTTGTCTTTTTGCACTACTCGAGCGCAGCGAGCTTCAAGTCGGCCGTGCTTTTTGGAACAATAATTTTTTGAAGGTGTTCTGGAAAATTGAAGACTGATGGTACAGCATCTTTTGGTAATTTTACAAGTGCACCAGACCTTGACTGATAGCAATCAGGTGTAAAGTGTCTGCTGCTTAATTTACTGTACGCCGTGGGTGACCAATATTCTCTGCGCATTGCTTGAACCCACTTCTTCGGAATATCAGGCCAAGAAAATGGAAACCTGTACAAACAGGCAAGAAAAAGACAAGCGTTCGTGGCTAATCTACGATTGAGGTTAAGTCAGATTTGACCAGTATCCTCAAATGTTCCAAACAAAAATAACCTACTTGTGAAACTTAAGTCCACTTCTATTTCTCTGGAGCTCTGTGTAGCCATATACCACTAACCACATTACGAACCAGAGACATACCGAGGGGGGGTTTGAACCCCACCCATTGATTAAAAAAAGAAAATTGTACAATTTTTTTTAATTCTGCTTATAAATTGCTTAATACGAGTATAAAGCGTGGGAAGCTTAAAACTCGTTATTGTGCATCTTAATTTTTAAATTTTTGTCATGAAAAATATCAAAAACACATTCATAAATATATGTTTACCATAGGAAGCACACTTAACCAATACGCCACGGAGGAAAGAATACACGGAGATGCCCTGAGACCGCAAGCGTGAAGCCAACTGTCCGAGCGTTTGGTACTTAAGGGGGCGTGTCACTGTGTTTATATGTTTATAGTGTGCACGGATAGAGTGGTTACTCGTCTTTGTTTCTTTGTTTTGAACAATTCAGAAGTGAAAATGAGTGCATGTTGTGCATTATTCTATGAACTTACCTTAAAAATTAATAATTTTGTAAAATTTAGGTACTGAAAATAGTCAATTTTTGGGATGAATGAATATGGCAGGGGTGCCCACGGGGGGGGGTGGTTAAGACGCAGACTGCGTCATTGAAATTTCTGGGGGGGGGAAATATTATCATTTACGAATTTTCTGGGGGGGGGGGGTTGAAAATTGTTGCAAAATTAGTTTTATATGTTAAAAATAAAAACAGTCAAGTTTTATAACTTCAAAAGGTCTCTTCTAATTCTTTATAAAGATAAAGATGAAGAATTTCGACAGTCATGGGCGCCCATACCCGGGGGGGGGGCGCAAGGAAAAAAAATTTATATTAATAATTATTATAGTCCGGTATTTTTCTTTTAAGACAATTATTTGAATTGCAGAAGTTTTACCAAATCGACAACATGGAAGCAGAATCCACAGTGGATTAGGAAAGATGGGTTCAGGGGGTTTGGACCCCCAAAAGTCAAAACCTAAAATTCTATATTTGTATTAAAAAAAATATTTAATTAAATAAGATTTGTTGGTGTGTCAAATATGATATAGCAGTTATTTTCTTTTCATAACATAATGGCCAATTATGTCCACTGTTCCATGTGTTATTCAGCTTTTCTTATAAATAGTAATAAGTATTATAACTTAGGTAACAATTTCTTGTTTAAGTTGCCATGTCTTAGAGTATAGTAAACAAATTTGCTAACTAGTTTTTCAGTGCTAAAATAGCGTAAAATGTGATTTTCATTAGTTCAACATTTAAAAATTTTCTGGGGATGGACCCCCGGCACTTCCGACCCTCCCCGCAATTATTTTATGGCTACGTCATTGTTGCACTTATTATATTATTAATATAATGTTACAAAGTAGCCCAAAAACTTAAAGTGACAAAAAATCAATTAATTAAAAAAATTGCCCCCCCCCATGAAAATATTTTATGGGAGCCCTTGTCGACAGCCAATTGGGTTGGGGTGAGCAATGAAGTTTGGGGGTGAGCAATGATGTTTGGGGGGGTGAGTCATGACGTTTGGGGGGTGGGCACCCCTGAATATGGGTATAATTGCTAAGCATAATTTACTTGTATTTTACACTAGGCTGCTAATTATTGATGTATTTTCTTTATAACGGCCTTAGGCTACTTGTAATTAATCAAATAAAGTGCATTTATCTGAATTATTAGTTATACTAAGTAATTTATTGCTTTAAATTTTCAATATTTATATTAGTTGCCATTTATTGCGTTTAATAATGTCAATAACCACATGGTGTAGCTATATAACTGTCCAAAATATTTTTCTCGTTCTGAATTATCATAGTCGCACGGTCACTTAATCAATTTCTGACTCAGTATTTATACTCGCACATGTAAAGTTGCTCATTTGAAAGTTACATTTTTGGCTCTTCTGAAATAGATTAATGCTTACTACCGGGATTATTATGATGTCAGAGTATGTAGTTAATATATGAAATTAGGATATTACATATTTTCCCTACCGTTACGTTGTTATAACCCGTGAAACTTCGGAGTATTTGCGTGCTATTGTATATAGCAAGCCTCCCTTTTGGTCATCTAAGGGGGCGTGGTCATTGGCTTCATCTGTTTCCCATACGACACCGCAAGCACGGCGTCTCCGTGTATTCTTTCCTCCGTGCAATACGCACGGTATAGCCAACTTAACAACGAGTGAACGTCACGATTTATGAAATTCCAAAGCACAGCTGTTGTGTATCCTGTTTATATAAGGTTTGTTCGCAAAGCAAATCCGTGACCGCTTGAGAATTTGTTGTACTGCGCATGTCCAGTCTGTAACTTACCCGTGATTTGCACTTTGCGAACAGTTACAAGAATTTGGAATCGATAGTTTCTGCGTTTAATCGATATGATATGCAAATAAAATATATATTTCCCTTTGACATGTTATAAATGCAATATACATCGACAATATAATCTATATTTGGGGAAACTTTTAATTATCTTCCATTATTCATACATATAAGTAGCCTATGTTTATAAATCTGGCTCAATGTTATAGGAGGGAGGAGTCAGGCGCGTGAAAATAGGTTACTGCGCATGTCTCTGATAACAATTCATGCTAGAGCCTGCAAACTTTTCTTATAGTACAGAAACTGCCCGTGAGAGCTTTGCGAACAGAAGATTGAAATCAGAATCACGGATTCTCGCTTTTCGAACGCGTGTGGAGAAAGAGCGCATGCGCGAACGATATTGTAACAAGGGCTCGTCGGGGTTCAAAATCAGAACACCGAGTTTATAATTGAAGGATGGAGGTTTCTTTATTTCCTACAACAATTGTCAATACAGTCAGAAAACTCCAGACTGTTCGCCAGTTCACTGTCCTGTTCAGTGCTCACTCTCACTGTGCTCAGTCCTAATTACAGCACTGTTCCGTTCGCACACACTGTGCGGTCTCCCAGTCGAGATAATCCAACGTCGCGCCGGTCAGCTCCACAGTCCTCGCTGCCGCTGTGCGATCCACCCGTCGCGCAGAGTTCCCCGGGACGGCACTGCCTCAGCCCAGATCAGCCCACCAGCTCTTCCGTTCACCCTTCTCTCCGGTCACTAGTTCCCCGTTGACTAGCTCTTCCGCTCTCAGGTCCCTCCGGTCACTGGCTCCTCAGCTCCCCAAGTCGCACTCACTTGAGGCCGCGCTGATCAGTCCTCTCCGTCCAGCTCACCCTCTGACGCTGACTCTCGCCGCTACTCACGGACTGCCTCTCGCTGACTCTGACTCTTCACGGACTGTCTCTCTCAACTCCGATTCACTTACTCTTCACACTGTACTGGACTCATCACTCCTCGTTGCTGTCTCTGACTGACTGCGTCGGGTCGGCTCGCACTCCTTATATAGTCTCGACGAATGTTCCAGAGTCGAGTTCTGGAAAGCTCTCCGCCCGCGCGGAATCTGGAATGTGCGCTGCGCTGCGAGGGCACACCTTTTAGCGCAAGCTCCTCCTCCGGCCTCTCCCACGAGCGCGCGCTGTCAACTCACCGCGCCCCAATAGCCGTGTCGCTGTCACGCCCACTGGCGCTCGTCTGCCGCCCATCCACTAGGGGAGCGCGATCTTTCTAGACTCCGTCCTTCTAGTTCTTTCTGGCTGACTCCTTCTATCAGTTCTGGATGGCTCTTTTCTGGGCTTTGTTACAATATGTTCCTGGTTTCTGACTGCTTTGCGAACAAACCTATTTTGAGATCACTGTAGGGATGTAGCTCGCCAAACATCTCCGACAGATAGCGTGGGTGTACTAGCCGGTATGCGCTAGCCGTCCGTCACTTGTTTTTCCAGTTGTCGTCTGCTGGCACCATGCTTTTAAATGGCGTTCCATCTTCCTAGTCTGAAAAATATGTTCCTAATTTTATATTTTTATAGAGGACACGAGGCTATTATACATACTTCCTTGTCTACTGGGACCTTCTAGAATGTTTAAGTGTCAAAAAGACGAAAGAAAAATTACAGCAGATAGGCTCTAAATAACACTAAAAAGGAAGGATTAACTAACAAATATTGTGAGATATTTCCGATATAGACGACATTATTTTGTACTCGACTTGCAGTAATATGTTATCAATGTATGAATATTTATATGCAGTGCGGGGATTAGATATTCTTTAATTTTTAAATTAATATTAAATTTGCCGTGAGCATCGAGAAAATGTTATGGGCAATTTAAAAATAGAGTAAATGACAATAAATAAATTAAAATTACCTAGTAACGCAATGATAATTACAGTACATTGTATTAGTTTTATACCTTTGTTAAACTGTATCTTTAGTGCACCTTTATATTTAAAGACCACTTCCCTGTCAAATTTATTTAGTTATTTTAGGCCTATTTATTTTACTTTGCTGTATAAATATGTGTATATTAGGCTACTGTAGCCTTCTATTGCATCTGATATCAAAATATAAATTCTGTGATTTCTAAATAGCCAAGTTAGATTGACGGCCTCGAATAAAAATTGTGACAATAGCGTTGATTGATTGATTTTTGTTAAGTTTTTGAACCACATCAAAATGTGGCTATCAACATACATAAATTAAGAGAGAGAATGAAAATGGACAACAGAATTATGTCGAATAGCAGTATAGTGTATAAATTTAGAAAACAACATCAATGTTGTCGCAGGCTTATCATCACTCTCTTAATAATTAGCTATTAATTTTGTTGGGCGCCAAGTCTGGTCGTTGTGAACCACACTACTGAACATGACGATGATGGCCCTCCAGCTGCTGAGTCGGCTCCGAACCTGATACCTCTTTCTCAGGGCGGATGATGGAGAAGATTTATTATTTATATTATTTAAATAAATAATTCGCAGAGATGGTTTTACACACTTTTATTTTCAGAATTCGTGGAGTTAATGTCTAGATTAAATGTTACAGTGTTACTACAGATGAAAATGTCTTATTCTCCTAATTAATGTTAAACTTAGTGATGTCTCTACTGAGCAAGTGGCAAAGTTAATTTTTATAACTCCCGAAAAGTCTATATGCTTGATGACACTGGTTTCTTGGCACACGCGACTTCCCCGTCAGGAATTAAAACAGAGAGTGTTATTTTCACTCTCAACAAACTATCACATACTAAAAACTTACAAATAGGCTCCGCCCAGCTTCTTGGGGCTGATAGGCCTAAATATACACGTGGCACTATACACTAATTTTATTTGAAACCTCCCCTTTACTAAACTACCAATCACAAACAATGTATTGTCTTATTTCTCAATACTGTAGATTTTCCAAATATTCTTAGAAATGTTATTTTGTTAACTCCATCCCAATTACAGATCTAGTTAGCACGAACTTTGCCATGTACTCATCCTATTGTACATTACTGACATCGTTATTTTGGCCCTGCTTAAGACGGCACCTTATTTCACGCATGAGTGAAGTGCAATATTGTTTGTGGTTATCCCTTTACAAAGTTTGACTGGCATCTCATAAGGGACTTCAATACTTGAATGCCCTACCTTTTAAGTATTGAACCTCCACTCATTATATTTACACTTCCTAGGGAGAAGTAGATTGCAACTCTTCATCTTTCTTGGGTAGCTTAATCCCTTTTTAACGATGGCCAAGAAGAATTCAGTCTCCTTTCAAATCTTTTGGGGAAATTCCTGCTTGTAAATACTGTACTTACTGTAAAAACACTCTGTGTTAAAATTATTTACTGCTCCCTTTATGTTATAAATATTCTAAGATTCTCTTATATGATTATTTTGCATATTTTACCTTCATTATGTGTAAATTATAATAAGAGCTTATCTGAGAACTGCCTCATAATGCCCTAATGTAGTGTGGATATAAGTTCAAATGTTAATGAGAGGCTTATATACACAGTACATTACACCTCTCCAAATCTCATTGATAATCATATGAGTTAGTATGGCGACGTGATATTTTCATCTATCAATTATTATACCTACAACTGATGGTTTATTGTGGTGGTCCGCAATTTCCCTTAAAATTGGTTCCACAGATTACATTCTAATTACATCCATACTGCATCCCTTTCGAAGTAATTCTGTTTCAGGCACACGCACACGAAATTATGTTACTTCCAGGTTATGCACTCTCAACTCCAAACGTCTTTTTAATATGCATTTTAAGTAGATATTTTTTTGTTGCACTTTCTAGAACACATCTTAACATACAGCGGAAAACTGACCCTACTGTTCCTGCTAATACCTATCACTATAACAGACAGCGGAAAACTGACCCTACTGTTCCTGCTAATATATATATATATATATATATATATATATATATATATATATATATATATATATAATAGAAATAAATGAATTCATCAAGCTACACAGTAGAAAATCTAAACCTGACTGTTCGTAACTGATATAAATATATGACGGCACAAGTTGCAATAATCATACATTATACATTTATTCCTATTTCCACCCTTTACACACTATACCCTATGTGGAACTTCTTAACCTAGCAACCCTGCATTCTGTTTATTAGGAATTGCTATTGGGTTCCTCTAACACATACACCTAGTATACACAAGTAATGGGTTTCAGTAGAAAACTTTCTCGTTTTACTCTGCCCTAACATAAGGCTTTATAAAGGTTAAATTGTATCTGCCTTTAACTTTGTTTGTTCTGGGGCCGTATGCCTCCACTGCTACGTCATACCGTATTTTAGGAAAGTTCCTACCATATCTAATTGCTTGAGGTGTTGGTTAAAAATCAGTGGTATTTACAAAAAAAATCTTCCACAAATGACGTCACACACGCCCCTTTTTTATCTTGAAATTATTATCTTTAATTGTCCAAAAAAAATTATCTTCTCTTCAAAAGACTTTTAAATACTGGAATGCATACTCTCCAATATTCTTATATACTTGTTCCTTTGCTTACCTAATTATGTAATTGGACTCTCGCACTTTTATGCTGCCTATGATAATCACAAGTTTTTATTAATTTATTATCGATACCAAGCACATAGTTGAGAACTAGTTTGCTTATTTAATACTCTGTGAAATAGTCTTTGCTTTTGAGCATTTGCAAGTTTATCGTTTTCATCAACTTTCTTCCTCGGAATAGATTCTATGTCTCAGGCATTTTTGCCCTCTGAATTGTTTTATCTGACATTTACTGACCGTACGTGTATGGCCTCGCTCTAAAATTTACGATCGTCGGAGCAATCTGCGTCCGGAAAATATTCTTCTCCCATCTCATCAATATGAATAACATATTTCATTTAAAATATCTCATTGGCATTTTCGCCTTAATTGAGATATTCCTCCTCATAACATACAAAGATCGCTGGGTCATGTTTCCTCAGCTCACCTTCCATCGGTGTAGTTGCATTTTCGCAATTTTACACGCTATATAATAAAAACTGTGCAACATTTTGTCATCATGTTTGCAGCTTACAAGATTATTTATCGTAATTCCTTCGCGCCAGAACGATACACGTATTTCTTTTATTCATTTTCATCTATTGCTAATAAGGAGTTTTCCTCTTTATTTTGCTGTGCAAGTCAGACATAGAATTGTACCAAGCATTTAGTTGTGAGCATGAGGCTTCACAGTTAGGAAATATATATCTAGTTCAACTCCCTCTATTTTTGATGGCATCATATTTCTGTTATTGTATAATATTATTATATTTTATAAGGCATTCATGCTTATGTACAGAGTCCTTCTGACTTATCCAATTTATTTGTGAGATTACTCTTTTATCATGTAATAATATTATTATTAGGAAACTTCTGTTTATTTACTGAGTCTTTCTGACTTATGCGATTTATTGGTGTGCGTGAAGCCATTCGGGTTTGTAAATACATCATCAATTTGTTTTACTTTTAATATTGCGAGGTATTACTGTTATACTCTCTCGGCTCATTTTCTGTAGGCCTGAATTCTTCAGCATGTGGCCGTAAACCTTCCGTTTGTATAACATGATCCGTTCCATCTCTAGGGTTCTCTGACCTACTACCTTCATTTTCATCCATACTACGGTTCCCGTTATTCTGAGAACACCGTGTAGTTTGTTCACCCCGCGCGTTACGTGGTGGTGCTCTTCCAGAGAAATTTATGTTATTGACCTGGCCATTTACTTGCGATCTACCTGCGGAATTTTGACCCCTTCCTTGGTTGTTATTGTTTCTGTATTGATTATTTTCCTGTCCCCTGTTTGAACCTCCATTTCTTTCTTGACTTCCCTGGTACCAACCACTTGTATTATTTTCAGAGTTCCTTGTCCTGTCATTGTTATTATACCTGGGTGCATGATCGTAATTATAATTCCTAGATCTCTCTTCCTGATATTCTTTCATTTCTCTCCCGGCACAGACTTCAAAACTAGACAGTAGCTCCAGAGCTTTACTGTACGTGCTTGGGCACGCTACAACTAAGACATTATGAATTTCGGGGGGAAAGTGACGTAATACTGTCTGAATTATTTCTTTTTCCGGCATTTGCATATCTAGTAATTTTGCCAACCCTACTATCTTCCTAAAATAATCTGAAAGCGACACATTTCCTCTGGTTGGGTACCGTCCATTGTACAATTCAACTCTGGCTTGCGCTCTCTTCGCCTCGTTCCAAAATCTAGCCAGAAAGAGCTGTTTAAAATGGTCATAACTACAATTAGGCTCTATGGTTAAATCATACCATTCCCTAGCTTTTCCTTTTAGGGAACGACCGACAATCAGCATTTTGTATTGATGTGGGATACCTCTTAATTCGAAGTACTCGTCCATATTGCGTAAGTAGCTTTGTGGGCTATGGCCTCCCTCAGTAAAGTTAGGCATCGATACTTCATTACCCAGTAATTGAGCTATGCTAACTCTAGTTTCACAGATTGCAGGACTGCTAGGGGGTTGCAAATTGTTAACAGACACTTGAGAATCAGCACTCACGCTGGGAGACCTACAAAAGTTTACATTTCCATTGCATACCACTTCATTCGTATTTTCTGCAAAATTATTAGTCGCAGGTTCAATTCCCCGTAAAGTGCTGGTTCCCTCATGATTCTGTCCTACCGGCCCACCACTTCCTAATACTGTCGTTAAGGATTTCACCTCCTTTGTAATTAATTCTACTTTTTCAGTAAAATCATTTTCCAGCCTCCTAACCCTACTACTTAGATCCTGTTTCATTTGCATTTCACGATCTTTTGTTTCATTGTTTGACTCTATTAATTTGTTCGTTAATTCAGCAGTAGCTTTGTTTACCTTGGAATCTACTTCTGAAATTTTTTTGTCAACTCCTGATTTCATCTCACTTATCTGATTATCAATTATTTTACCAGTGTCTTTCTCGGACTGCTTAATCTCATCTTCAAGACTCTTTACACTATGATGCAATTTTTCATCCAATTTCTTACATTTCATTTCTACTTTATTGTCAAGATCCTTCACGTCCCTCTTAATTTCAGTCTTGAGATTATCCTGCCTACCTAACAATTCTTTCTTAAGCTTCTCTTGACTATCCTGAAATTCTTTACGTATTTCTGCTTTTATTTCATTGCCTAACTGGGCTTGACTATCCTTAAGTTCTTTAAATCTATCTTGCATTTCTTTTTCTAAACCAATCTTGATCTCCTTCATTTCCCTACCTAGATTAACTTGACCCTCTCTCATTTCATTTACTAATTTTTCCTGGCTTTTGCTTAGATTAACTTGGATTTCTTTCATTTCTTTTCCTAACTTTTCCTGGTTTTTGCCTAAATTAACATGAATTTCTTTCATTTCGTTTCTTAATTTTTCCTGACTTTTGCTTAGGTTAACCTGGATTTCTTTCATTTCATTTCCTAGTTTATCCTGGCTCTCTCTCATTTCATTTGCTAATTTTTCCTGGCTTTTACCTAGATTAACCTGGATTTCTTTCATTTCATTTCCTAATTTATCCTGACTATCTTTAATCATTGTCATTAAACCAGCTAACATCATTTCAATTCTATTTTTTTCACTAGGCATCTCAGTTACATTTTTCTTAGAATTGTGTTCTGCTTCTGCTACGGTATTTATAGTCTCTAGATTAGAATCTATAATCTGTCTTGCATTGCTATTGCGCGTTGCCATACTTTCTACGTCTGTAGATACCTCTGGATTTATATCACTGTTGTCCCTATTCTCTGTTATCTCTTCCGTCCTAATAGGGTGCCCCTCTCCAAGATTAATATTTGAATTTTCCCTTGAAATTTCTACATTATTTTCCCCATACTCAGGCTTTCCTTGGGTAAAAAAGGATTGCTCCTCCCCGAGATAATCTCCCTCCATATTAATTATTTTCCTACCACTTCTAAGGTACATATAATAATAATGCACTTCACTCTTAATATCTATCTTACCTTTGGTGCCGTTCGACATATGTAAGATATACAACATAATAATACAAATACACACATGAAATTATCCTTCTTCATCTAATATATTGTTATTGTTTTCAACTTCTTTTAATTAAGTTTGTATAAATCTTTAATTATTCATTTATTTCTGCATTAATATATTCTCAAATTAATTTTAAAAAAATTATTTGATTGAGTTTGTCTGAATCTTTAATTATTCATTTATTTCTGCATTAATATATTCTCAAATTAATTAAAAAATTATTTGATTGAGTTTGTCTGAATCTTTAATAATTCATTTATTTCTGCATTAATATATTCTCAAATTAATTTTAAAAAATTATTTGATTGAGTTTGTCTGAATCTTTAATTATTCATTTATTTCTGCATTAATATATTCTCAAATTATTTTAAAAAAATTATTTGACTAAGAAACAAAGATATCTTGCATTATTCTAAAATTAATTTAAACAAAAAACAATTTAGCATTCTTTTGCTATTTGGAATAATTTCTTTGAAACTCAAGAAAATATTATGAAATCTTATCTGTTTGAATTTTCTCTTCTGTTGCTGGTATCGGTTGGTTGGTCGTTGGTTGACGGTCAAGAAGTTCTTGAAGTAACAGCTGGTCTGGAAGTACTCGAAGTGACAACTCCACGATATTCCGTTCTTCTCCACATCTGACTGGGTGTTTCCGTGGTTGAAGTCTTCTTCTTTCTTGTGAATCTTCAATCAATTCGCGCACCACGTTGGCGAGACACTATGTCGCAGGCTTATCATCACTCTCTTAATAATTAGCTATTAATTTTGTTGGGCGCCAAGTCTGGTCGTTGTGAACCACACTACTGAACATGACGATGATGGCCCTCCAGCTGCTGAGTCGGCTCCGAACCTGATACCTCTTTCTCAGGGCGGATGATGGAGAAGATTTATTATTTATATTATTTAATAAATAATTCGCAGAGATGGTTTTACACACTTTTATTTTCAGAATTCGTGGAGTTAATGTCTAGATTAAATGTTACAGTGTTACTACAGATGAAAATGTCTTATTCTCCTAATTAATGTTAAACTTAGTGATGTCTCTACTGAGCAAGTGGCAAAGTTAATTTTTATAACTCCCGAAAAGTCTATATGCTTGATGACACTGGTTTCTTGGCACACGCGACTTCCCCGTCAGGAATTAAAACAGAGAGTGTTATTTTCACTCTCAACAAACTATCACATACTAAAAACTTACAAATAGGCTCCGCCCAGCTTCTTGGGGCTGATAGGCCTAAATATACACGTGGCACTATACACTAATTTTATTTGAAACCTCCCCTTTACTAAACTACCAATCACAAACAATGTATTGTCTTATTTCTCAATACTGTAGATTTTCCAAATATTCTTAGAAATGTTATTTTGTTAACTCCATCCCAATTACAGATCTAGTTAGCACGAACTTTGCCATGTACTCATCCTATTGTACATTACTGACATCGTTATTTTGGCCCTGCTTAAGACGGCACCTTATTTCACGCATGAGTGAAGTGCAATATTGTTTGTGGTTATCCCTTTACAAAGTTTGACTGGCATCTCATAAGGGACTTCAATACTTGAATGCCCTACCTTTTAAGTATTGAACCTCCACTCATTATATTTACACTTCCTAGGGAGAAGTAGATTGCAACTCTTCATCTTTCTTGGGTAGCTTAATCCCTTTTTAACGATGGCCAAGAAGAATTCAGTCTCCTTTCAAATCTTTTGGGGAAATTCCTGCTTGTAAATACTGTACTTACTGTAAAAATACTCTGTGTTAAAATTATTTACTGCTCCCTTTATGTTATAAATATTCTAAGATTCTCTTATATGATTATTTTGCATATTTTACCTTCATTATGTGTAAATTATAATAAGAGCTTATCTGAGAACTGCCTCAATGTTAACTTCAAAAAACTCACTAATAGAATAAAATGGATTATTCGCTAGCCAGTCTCTCAGAACAGTCCTAAACCTGTTTAATTTAACTGAATGTGCAGTTTTGGGTAAACTATTGAACAACTTAAGACCCAAATTACTGCACCACTTCTTTGTTTTAGTTAATCGTGTACTTTGTGTCACTATGAGGTAATTATTCCTAGTGTTATGTTGGTGTAAATTATATTGAAAATTTTGTTCATGGAGATTATACTTAATATTTACCAAACAGTTGAAGATATATTGATTGACTACAGTGAGAATTTTAGAGTTTTGAAACAATGAGACAATGAGCATCAAAAGATGCACCAGAGATGATTCTCAAAGCCTTTTTTGTAGTAATAATACTTTATAGATATCTGCACCACTACCCCAGATATGGAGGCCATACGAAAGTATACTGTGAAAAAAAGCATAATAAGACATCTTAAGATGGTGCTTAGATACATTATTTTTTAGATGGCTCAGTAGGAAAATTACCCGAGAAAGTCTTTTACAAACATAAGAAATATGATCGGACCAATTAGGTTTAGAATCCAATACAATACCCAAAAGTTTAACATCAAAAGTAATTTCATTAAGTAATTGTTTAAGAGAAAAAAGAATACGTTGAGTTTTATCATTATTAAGTTTAAACCCATTAACCTCAAACCATTTATTAGCTGTTTTTAATGATAATTCCATTGAGATATTGATATCATTCAAAGAAGAGCCACTGGTTAATAAAGAGGTGTCATCAGCATATAAGACAGAGTCACAGTTTAGGTTAAATGGCAAATCATTAATCATTATTAAGAACAGGAGAGGACCCAAAATGGATCCCTGAGGTACTCCAGTATTAATTGTTGCAGAAGGAGAAAACTGGGCTGTAATACAAGTTACTTGTGTGCGATTTAATAAGTAAGATCTGATTAGCTTGAGCGTTTTTCCCTGAATTCCATAATATTCTAATTTATTACATAAGATTTCATGTGATACACAATCAAAATCTTTGGACAAGTCACACAGCACCGTCAGAGTGGAATCTTGTTTTTCAAATCCATTGATAACACACTCAATGAGGTGTTCAACGGCGTCAGCAGTACATCTTGCCGATCTAAAACCATACTGAGAATTAGAAAAAAGAGAGTTGATTTAATAGGCTACATAATTTAACGTATGATAATTATTAAATTCTGCCTTTATAATCTGCTATGTCATGCAATGAAATATTCTTAACAATATTCTGTTTCGTAACTAGAAATGAAAATCATGTAACGATGGTCTAGCATAACTTACCGATAATAAAAGGAATAAGAAAGAATGAGGAATGAGAAGAAGGAAAAAAAAGGCCTAATCGATTCCCAAGTTCCCATCTTTTTTAACTACGAGGGACAGGAAAGGTAAGTTTTCGTTATGTAAACATGTTTTAATATTTTGATTTTGAATACGTTTTTATTATGACGGTATAGGCTAAATATGCATTTGATATAGAAAATAAATAATATTAAAAATGTCTGCGAATACACACCACATAAATCAGTGTTTATCACGTATATCAATTAGTATTTTACTGTCTGAACCCTAGAGGTATATTGTTTTAGTTACTTTGAATCATACCCAATCGCCAAATTAGCAGTACTGTATATAAATATTCATATCTGCATAACATTTTGTACGTCGGGAACATCGTAATGTAGTTAATAGCGGGCATTTCTCACAGTATTTGTCAGCTTGTTCTTCTTTCTTTTCGACTTATATAGCGTCTATCTTTTGCAATTTTTCTTTAAGTTTTTTCACGTAAATATATTCTGGAAGTGTCCAGTATACAAAGAAATGCGCCTAGTAGCGTTTTACCCGATACAAAAAAGAAAAGTTCGAACGTATTTTTCAGTCTGCTAAGATGAAACGCCATTTAAAAGCATGGTAAAATCAGACGACGAGTGGAAAAACAAGTGACGAACGGCTAGCGCATACCGGCTAGAGCAGTGGAGACATCTGTTGGTTCTAGTTAGCTACATTCCTATAGAATAGAATAGGGATGTAGCTCGCCAAACTTCTCCGACAGATAGCGTGGGTGTACTAGCCGGTATGCGCTAGACGTTCGTCACTTGTTTTTCCAGTTTTCTTCTGCTGGCTCCATGCTTTTAAATGGCGCTCCAACTTCTCAGTCCGAAAAATATGTTCGTAATTTTATATTTTTATAGGGGACAGAAGGCTACTATACGTACTTCTTTGTCTACTGGGCCCTTCTAGAATGTTGAAGGGTAAAAAATACGAAAGAAAAATCACAGCAGATAGGCTCTAAATAACACTAAAAGGGAAGGATTAACGAACAAATATTGTGAGATATTTCCGATACAGACGACATTATTTTGTACTCGACTTGCAGTAATATGTTATCAATGTATGAATATTTATATGCAGTGCGGGGATTAGATATTATTTAATTTTTAAATTAATAATAAATCTGCCGTGAGCATCGAGAAGATGTTATGGGCCATTTAAAAATAGAGTAAATTACAATAAATAAATTAAAATTACCTAGTAACGCAATGATAATTACAGTACATTGTGATAGTTTTATACCTTTGTTAAACTGTATCTTTAATGCACCTTTATATTTAAAGACCACTTCCCTGTTTAATTTATTTAGTTATTTTAGGCCTATTTATTTTACTTTGCTGTATAAATATCTGTATATTAGGCTACTGTAGCCTTCTATTGCATCTGATATCAAAATATAAATTCTGTGATTTCGAAATAGCCAAGTTAGATTGATGGCCTCGATTAAAAATTGTGACAAAAGCGTTGCCAATTTAATAGGCTATACATAACTTAACGTATGATAATTATTAAATTCTGCCTTTATAATCTGCTATGTCATGCAATGAAATATTCTTAACAATATTCTGTTTCATAACTAGAAATGAAAATAATGTAACGATGGTTTAGCATAACTTACCGATAATAAAAGGAATAAGAAAGAATGAGGAATGAGAAGAAGAAAAAAAAGGGCCTAATCGATTCCCAAGTTCCCATCTTTTTTAACTACGAGGGACAGGAAAGGTAAGTTTTCGTGATGTAAACATATTTTAATATCTTGATTTTGAATACGTTATAATATGACGGTATAGGCTAAATATGCATTTGATAAAGAAAATAAATAATATTAAAAATGTCTGCGAATACACACCACATAAATCAGTGTTTATCACGTATATCTATTAGTATTTTACTGTTTGAACCCTAGAGGTATATTCTTTTAGTTACTTTGAATCATACCCAATCGCCAAATTAGCAATAGGCCTACTGTATATAAATATTCATATCTGCATAACATTTTGTACGTCGGGAACATAGTAATGTACTTAATAGCGGGCATTTCTCACAGTATTTGTCAGATTATTCTTCCTTCTTTTCGACTTATATAGCGTCTATCTTTTGCAATTTTTCTTTAAGTTTTTTCACGTAAATATATTCTGGAAGTGTCCAGTATACAAAGAAATGCGCCTAGTAGGGTTTTACCCGCTACAAAAAAAGAAAAGTTCGAACGTATTTTTCAGTCTGCTAAGATGAAACGCCATTTAAAAGCATGGAACCAGCAGACAACAACTCGAAAAACAAGTGACGAACGGCTAGCGCATACCGGCTAGAGCAGTGGAGACATCTGTTGGTTCTAGTTCGCTACATCCCTATAGAATACTTTATTGATCGTTAGATAACACATGTTGTAATAGATCAAGACTAAGATACAGAAGACAATAAAAATATCCAATTACGATACACTATGCAATTTACAAACAAATGACATTCAGTAGCAAAATACAAAGTTAAATATATATACACATTAAGGTATAACAGTTAAAATATAATTTCTTGAAAGCATAGTACCATGTTATTTAGATATATAGAGTAAGTTAAATAACACCAACTATTACATCTTGAAATTCTGTAATATCATAAATTACATTGCTCCGGAGTAGTATGATTTTTTAAGTTGGTTTTATCAGATTTCATCGAAAGAACTTGTATGTTATGATGTAACATATTATAAAGTTTCAAGCCTATATGTCTGTGTGATTTGGAAAGTCTTGTGTATGGAATATCCAAAGTATTTGAAAATACCGCTAAAAGTAACACGAAAACAATAAGAACTGTAACGTACACTGTGCATTAGCTGTGGAACGTAAGGAAATGCCGTTTTCTAACAGATATACCTTATATTTACTTTATAGATGGGAAGATCATGCCTCAAAAGCGTTTAACCACGTAAGTGATTCTTACTCGTGTTTGAGTTATCCCAAAAGAGTTATCGGAAATTGTAGGTGTGTAGGTGTTTATGTTAATAGCCCGAAGACACAATTATTATTAACATTCATGCATAAAAGCAGCAAATACATTAAGACTTTGATAATTGTATATCAGTATCAGAAACCTTTAAACTGTTTTTACCTTCTACTATGCCCTATTTATGTGGCACATGGCTTCGAAACATGAGTGAGTTTATTAAAAGCATTTTAGGAATCGAACATACTGAAACAGGCATTCAAGTGATCGGGTCATGTATGTATTTGGCCCCTGAAGGGGGAAGGCGGGTTGGGACTACCCTATGCACTTCAGCCTTATGGCTCATTGTGCCAACCTCCGGAATGGAATGATTTGCAAGCCCAACGGTCCCTCAACAACAGACCCCACCGCGAGCCCCCACGGAACTCCCCTACATCCAACAGATACCTCTACCATGCCACGTGTGCCGCTGCCTCGGTACCTCTTATAGAGCTAGTTGTTAAATTTTCACTTGACAAGCAAACTTAGATTTACCTTTGGTAATCTGGACGGCCGTTTCGCACTATTTTAGTGCATCATCAGCGGTTTTCGAACTGCTACTGGTGGGTGCCTGTGTTGTACACCTAGGTGGTGTGGGTGTTGCGTTGGTCTTGAGGTGGGAGTGGGAGTATTTGGCGGTGTTTGAATGTCAGGTATCGTGTCAAAAAGTGTGTGTGATTTGAAGTGTAGTTGGTCATTCAGTATAGATGTGGGGTGATTTTTTGTGTGTTTATATATTTCTAGTTGTTCTATTGTGTTTAGTTTGCGACTTTTGTGGAGTGTGTGGAGAATTTCCATGTTCGTGTCTATGTTAGTGTAATTGTGGTTTGTGTCAAGTAGGTGTTCTGCATAATTTGATTTTCTGTTGTGGGGGTGTTTGAGTGCTTTTATGTGTTCTTGGAATGTTGTTCTAAAGGATCTGCCAGTTTGGCCTTTATAGAAGTTGGGACAATTATTGCATTTCAGTTTGTATACTCCAGTTTTGTTGTAGGTGTCCATTTGTGTGATTTTCCTTGTTAGGTGTTTCTTTAGCGTGTTGTTCGTTTTGTAGGCTATGTTGTACTTGAGTTTTTTGAAAGTTGATGCTGTTTTGTGAGTTTTCTTACCGTAGTATGTTAGTGTGATGAACTTCGTTTTTGGTTCTTGGGTTTGTGTGTGTTCTTTTAGCTTGTGTTTAGTGTTTCTTAGTGTTCTATCTACTGTGCTGGGGTTGTAACCATGTTCTTGGGCTATGTATTTGATGGTGTTTAGTTCATTTTTGAAATCTTCCATCTCCATTGGTATATTGAGTAGGCGGTGAACCATGAAGTGGTAAGCTGCGTGTTTGTGTTGGGCAGGGTGGTTGGATGAGTTATGTATAGTTGTTACTGTGGTTGTGGGTTTCCTGTAAATTTTGAATTTGTGTTTATTGTCTGTTTTGGTGATTGTGACATCTAAGAAGTTGATGGCTTTGTCTTCTTCTGTTTCCAGTGTGAATTTCATAGATGTGTGTATCTTATTGATGTATGTGTGAAGCTGTTCGACCTGTCTTTTGTTCCCATTGTACATCATTAGGACATCGTCGACATACCTGTACCAATATATGATTTTGTTTGCGTGTTTATTTACTTCTGTGTTGAGTATGTACTTTTGTTCAAGATTGTGTACATATATTTCAGCTAGTATGCAGGAAATGGGAGACCCCATAGGGAGGCCTTCAGGTTGTTTGTAGAACTTGCTGTTGTATGTGAAGTAGTTTTGTTGTGTAATAGTTCGTGTGATGTTGATTATTTCGTTTATATGTTCTTGTGGAGTCTTGTTGTCTTTTAACATTTGTTCCAGTATTTCAAGTGTTTCTGTTATGGGGACTTTTGTGTATAGGTTTGTGATGTCAAATGATGCAATTGTTGCGTTGTGGGGAATATCAATATCCTTAATGTTGTTGACTAATTCAATGTTGTTTTTGACAGCTCTGTGGTTTTTGAATACAATGTTTGATCTTATTATGTGTTCCATGTGTTTAGCTATTTTGTATGCTGGTGCCATTGTGTAGTTGATAACAGGTCTGATTGGGACCTCAACTTTATGAATTTTCGGGAGGGCATTGAGTTTTGGTGCCTCAGGCTTTATTTGTTTTAGATAAGGTTTTTTGTTGTTTGGTATGGTATGTGTACTCTGGTTTATGATGTTCTTTATTGTTGTGTGGTATTGTGTTGTGGGGTCTTGGGGCAGTTCTATAATATTGTTGTCTTCAAAGTATGAGAGTGTTTTCTTGTGAATGTCTTCAGAGTTCATGATTACGGTGCAGTTCCCTTTATCTGCTTTCACAAATGTGAGGTTATGTTCTTGTTGTTTCTTTTTGATGTTCCTCAGTGTTTTCAGTTCCTGAGATGTTGTGGTGTTAGTGTTTCTGGTTGTGTTTATGTTTCGTTTTATGTCTTGTCTGATGTACTCTTGGTGTTCTACTTTAGTATACTGTACTGCAGTTTCTGTGTCTATGATCACACTAGAGTGATGTGATGGTTTGTTGGTGTTGTGTTTTAGGCCTTTATTTACGAGGTTCATTTCGTTTTTGGTGAAATGAACGTTTGTGAAGTTGCGTGTTTGTGTGTGGAACTTATGCTCTGTTGTGTACGTGATTTTTTGTTCGGCTTTTAGCTTCGTTAGTTTTAGGTTATGTTTCTGTTTTATGTTCAGGGCCATTTTATTTGTTACGATTTCCGTGTGTGATAAGATTTCATTGAACTGGGTAATGTGTAGGATGCTGGAGAGTTGTAGGTGTAGCATGTAGGCCTTTTTGTTGAGTGTGTCTTTCTTTGCATATAGTTCTTTGATACTGTTTTTTATGTATGTTAACTGAGCTGTTTGTTTTGTCTTTTTTGCTGCATGGGAGGTGTTTTTGATGTTTATACGGGCGTACTTTTTGACACGATACCTGACATTCAAACACCGCCAAATACTCCCACTCACACCTCAAGACCAACGCAACACCCACACCACCTAGGTGTACAACACAGGCACCCAACAGTAGCAGTTCGAAAACCGCTGATGATGCACTAAAATAGTGCGAAACGGCCGTCCGGATTACCAAAGGTAAATCTAAGTTTGCTTGTCAAGTGAAAATTTAACAACTAACTTTTGTTAAAGCAATCAAGAATGGACACTCAAACATACAGTTCTTATAGAGCCCCCAGGTTGGCAGCACACCAGCCAGCAACTTCAGGGGTCGAATTCTGTAACTTTCGTCACCAACGCATTGGTGTTGTTGAGAGCTCAACAACCGACAGCAAGATACCAACGGCCGGAGCGTGAGCGATTCTGTAACTCCCTGTTGGTATCTGGAGACCCGTTGTTGAGGCCCACCAATAACTTTGTGAATTTTCGTGAATGTTGGCAATGAAAGTAGCTATGAGAAATCTGTCTTAACAAACTGCAATGAATATCATTGGCTGATGGAGTGCGGGAATGTGATTTCATAATTTCCAAACTGGGCGGGAGTTTAATTTCATGTATATATTTTGAAAGTGGGCGTTTATATTACACGTACTGTCATGTTGCAAGACGCTTATAGGGGGAAAAGGCGGATTTATAATAATAGGAGAAATTCGCAAAATGCCAATGGTTTTTAGTAATGTTTACTGTCATATATATATATATATAATAAGGAGGGTATCTCGGGGAATCCAATTAGCAAATTCCGCAATAGTTTGCCAATGTCTGATTTAAATTATGATTATAAAAAAATATGCAATCTCGAAGTAGTTATATATTTCCATTGCAACTCACCTTGTTTGTGTGAAAGTATTAATTTTAACGATTAACAGAAAGTAAGATGTAGCCCTTTTCAGAATACTCATTTTAACAAAATGTTGCTGGATTCATACTCAGTGAAAGGAATGAACTTTCCAATCTCTGTTCAAATAAAAGTTAGTCTCTCAGTATAATATAATTATTGTGTATGACATTCTTGTAATGTAAATTGGTTGTATAAATAAAGAGAATGTCCTTAACACATCACATCCCCGAAGGATACACAACCCAAATAAAATATATTTATTGTACTCTCATAACTTTCTTTACTTTAAGCATGCACAATACATTTTTCTCACTTCACATTCTGATAAAGACTACACTTTAGAGATTTTCTTCGAAAAAATATTTCAAATAAAACTTTTAGCACGTATTCTGAGTGGGTGGCTTATAACTACCCTAAAGAGAATTTCTTCGAAAAAAGTTTCAAATAAAGTTTTAAGTCCAAGTAACTTATAAGCAACCCATGTGCAAAATTTAAACAAATCGATAAAATCGCGAAAAACGAACATTTTTTCATGTAAAGTCCCTTTAAAAATAAGAGAAACTTGTCGCCAATCCTTGTGTCACATCTTCAGAAGGTACCCAACCCAAATACAAAAAAAAAAATTCTTACGATTTTCCATTCTGGAGCTAGGCTGTTGACACACTTCCACACAGACATGTTTCCGAAAATAGTATTTGGGGATTCAGAATACCTCAAAATGTGTATTTGGGCTAAAAACTCAACTTCAAAGTTGGGGTCGAAAACAATACTTCCTTTATCTGTATTACCTATGGTACAGGCAGAGAAAGTAAAAAAAATTATTCAGTAGGAGTTTTTACTTAATTTATAGAACACAAGCCAATTATAAAATTATTTTTATATAGATAAAGCAAATAGTAAAGTTTAAGCAAATAAGAGTATCTTATCTTGCCTACTGCTTTTATGACATTTATAAAACCCTTGAAATAAATTAATTGCGTTTTAGGTTAACTTAAAATGAATTCATTAGTATTTAATTTACACAGTACTTTGAAACATTACAATTGGCCTCATAGTTGTTCATAATTATATATGAATTTAAGTAACACCATAATATCACTGAAAAAGTGTCTTAAGGGGCTCATACACCAAGAGACCATGCCCAAGCAGGCATTGCAGTAACTGTTCGATATCTTCAACACTATTTGCAATAATAAAATGAAATTTTGGACATTAGAAGTATACATTTGGGGGTTGAAATGAGCACAAACATTATTACAGTGTCACAAATATGAAGGTTGATATTAGAAAATTATTTCATTTTTATTTTTCAGCATGCGATTAAGCCTAAGTAACATGATTTCATGCAAAAGTCAATCTGATTGGTGTAATATTTTTTTTATTCACAGCTGACACTATAATCTCGAGGATAAACCATCAATTTATACTGTGGTATGTCTGATACAATTTTCAGGCATTTTAAAATTTCAATATAAAATTATTACGAATTTTTTCACATCATGTTCACAAGTGAAATGATCTTGTGTTGCAAATACATCAGATTATTTAGGTTTATCCTCTAGAACACACAAAAAACTATGGGTGTGCAAAGTTTCATGCAATTTGGACCATTACTTTAAGAGATATTGTGTTGAAAATATCAAGTTATGGGAAAATGGCTCTGAAAATTCAACATGCATTTCAACTTACATAGTATAAGCCACACCCACTTGACGGAAAATCACGAGATACAATATAGCTCATATTATTATAAAAGGAATTAGAGGGAATAAAATAGATGGTTTAAATTAGACAAAAAATTGGTAACAGCCAATATTGTAGCTAGATTTAAATAATATTTTCAATTACAATAGGCTACATTGGCAGGGAGGCATATTTTTTGTGCAGATGCTTCTCTAAGTGTGAAAAGTTTTATAAACTAGTAAACGCTATATAGGCTACCAGTATATTTAAAAGTAAGGACAATGTACATCATATTTTGCTGAGTGATATAGTACACACACACTTACAAAGTAAACTTTGGTACAAAAAAAACTATTATATGTATCATGAGTTCATGGCACTTTGCTCAGTTCTAATAAGCACAGTCTTCGTCATTATTTCCTGAAAATTACAAAAAGCCAACAACATCTCACTACTTGAAGCATTGCTTGAGTGGGATGCAAATGACCTACTTGTGCACTGTTCTTTCGAATGAACTGAACAAAATTTTACACTACATTAAAAAATTTAGGCTTATTATTGGTGCATATTATGTTGTCCACTCTTTAATGCAGATCACATGGATTACAATTCCAAATCTGAAACAAGATAAAGTAAAATAATTAATATTATGTGCAATTATGCAAACATAACCTCAAACATGCTTGTTGCAAAATAAAATTATGTATTTAGTTTTTATATTGATAAAAACATATTAACAAATACTAAGAATCTATTCATTAATGGATATATACTGTACCTTCTCTGTTATTACGAAAATATAGCTATTGACACCATCACGAAGTCGCCCAATTAGGATATAAGCGGCCATTGTATCACAAATATGTCGATATTTCTGCAAATTTTGCGATATTTTGGTACTTTCGAGTTGTTGTTGAACTCACCGAGGGGTTTGGAGCCGTCGGTGTGTCACCAATATTTCCAGCAATATATTGGTGTGATTTCAAGATCGATTCTTGACACCAATAGTTACAGAATAACTTTTTCTAGTAACATTGGTGTAATCGTAGTTGAGAGCGTTGGTGGAGTTACAGAATACGACCCCAGGACCACAAGCCACGGGGAGAGGCCCACAGCAGGTGCTGGGGGCGAGGGTATACGGGAAACCGGGAAAGGAAACGGGATGATTATGAGGGGGAGTTTGAAGATGAAATGGAGAGTGTTGGTGGAATGAGAGGGGGAAACGGGAGGATCCCGGAGAAAAACCCCCAAAGGTCCACCACGAATGACACGCCCGCCAGGCCCGGGGATTGAACCCGGGACCGCTAGCATGCCAGGCCCACGCGCTAAGCATGAGCCACCGCGACGGCTGATCGGGTCATACTCGCACACTGAATAAATCTGAATTCATACAAGTTAACACTGTCACTATACTTATACCAGTACATCAGCGCCTCTAGCGGGAGACATGTTCCCTACCGTATATATTAGTTGGGAAGGCGGGTACAGCGATGACCAGACCAAAGATAGATTCCACCCACCATTTCTCTCGCGAGACACGAGTTTGTAAACGAGATCGTGAAAGTTTCTTTTCTTTCCGGTTTCCGGTTGCAGACGTGATAGATCAAGATGGGTAAGATAATTTTGTTATGAAGTTGCTGTTTTTATTTACCTTATTATTCTGTTGCAAATTGGTGGTTTAAGCCGCATCATAATATTTGCTAAAAGGTGTAAACTTCACTTAGCTGAAGTTGAAGCTTTCCAGTTTTTTGCGATCATTGGAATTCCTCCAGCTAGGTTGCATGGTGCACGTGGTGAGAAGATTGTCGACAAATCGAACTTAAACTTACGGCGGTCTCTTGTGATAGCAACCTGCAATTTTTCTAGGTTTTATATGTGCCTTGTTCGTAAATGATGAGATACTATCCCATGTCTATTCATTTCTGTTTCCTCTAGATCTTTGACAGGCCGACGTTCTAATACAGGATCGGGAAGGAATGATCTAACCCTACATTCGCCCTCTTCCTTATTCTATTTGTCACGCGACTAGTCCCGGAATCTACTCGTTTGGTTGTCTCTATTATCGCCTCGCTCATAACGTTGACGGGCGGCTCGCTTTGTTATATTACAATGCTTGTTACTGTAAAAGGTTTTTTCAAAAGAAACCGCTGACTGAATTCGTGATGCCAATTCTCCCATTGCTCAATTCCATTGCCACAAGTGTTTTGCTGCATCTTATTTCTTCCCGCTCTCTTCACTAACACTATGCAGTGTGTCAACTACTCCAAGCGGCGGCGACTTCTTTGATGTTAACTGTCAACTCAATGAGCGAATACCTGCAATTGAAAGAGAAGGAATAAGAGTAGAATCGGGTGCGCGCTCGTCCCCTTTCCACTCCATACTTGCCTGCCGGCTTCTTCCCCGCCTGACCGCTTCCCCTATCCCGCCAGCCGCTACTCAACGCCGGTAATGCAGCTCACTGTGTTATACGCATGCAACATAGAATGCCTCCGCAGCATTAATACATATTTAATAACAAGGCCACATATGGATCGTACTATGAGATAGCCTATTGTTATATGTATTGGGATGAAAGCTGGGAAAGAAGAAGTAAGAGTTCGTACTATGATATTGCCGAGAGACTAGTGTTAGACTTGAATGGTGTGCCATACAGAAGAATTCAGAGCCAACAGAATATTTCACATTTAAAAAGATTTTCACTTGCACCAACGCCAGTATAATCGGTACCACATAATCTTTCACGACGAATTATTAGGCTAAAACCAAATATAAGGTGCCAAATAGGCTCCGCCCATTGCGTTGCTATGGCGACAGCAGCTGACGGCGGGCAACCACCCGACCCCTCCCGAGCCCCGCGCTGACTCACTGGACATTCCCTACCAAATATTGAAAATACGATCACAGTGATGCGAGAGTTTCCCTTGTACCAAATATCCAAAATACGAGAGTGCCCCTTGTACCAAATATTCAAAATACGAGAGAGGACGTACTATGATATTGAGCAGGGAAGAGTTTTAGATTTAAAAGGTTTGATACCCAAACGACAACTTCTTTCATAACATATTTAATATATACATCTGTCCCTTTTTAAACTTCTCTAGAACCAAAAATGCTCTTTTCAGAACCAACATAACATTTCACAGTTATATAAAACAATATCCGGCATAAACCAAATATCGGGTGCCAAATAGGCTCCGCCCATCCCGCATTCCGTTGCCATGGCGACAGCAGCTGTCGGCCGGCGACCTCTCGCACCGATCTTCTTCCGACCGTTCCGGAACGTACTCCCGACCGTGTCCGCCTTCACTCGACACTCAACACTACCCCTATTGAAAATACGATTCCCACGATGCGAGAGTGCCCCTTGTACCAAATATTCAAAATACGAGATGCCCCTTGTACCAAATATACCCACCTAAGTATTTACAAATTATATTTACGAATTACCAAGGCACCATTACACGTCTCTGTAGTACAAAGGCTAGAAGTTTTCTCGATTTTTATTGCAACGAGCCCTCGTGTGGTAGTGGTTAAGGCGATGGACTAGAACGCTAGTGGTCCCCGGATCGAATCCCCGTAGGTGCGAAAATTACTAGGATAGGAATAGGTCCCAAATAGGTAGGTAGGGTGAAGGAGAGAAAGGAGGTAATAGGGAGGAGAGGAGGAGGAGAAGAGGAGAAAAGAGATAAAAGGAGAAAATAAAAAAATTAATTTTCTTGTGTTTCTGCTATTTCCGCCAGATGTCTCTGCGCCGCTACTACTAATTCCACCATTACCTACTAGATGTCTCCCACTGTTTCACCCCTCCTTCCCGGGCGGGTCCCGATAGCGAGTATGGGAGGAGCCTATTTGGCACCCGATATTTGGTTTTTCCCCAATATCCTTACTATTTATCATGTATTACACATCTCTGTAGTAAATAGGCTAGAAGAATTCTCGATTTTTATTGCAACGATCACTGATGGCATAGTGGTTAAAGCGATAGCCTATAACGCTAGCGGTCCCAGGATCGAATCTCTGTAGGTGCGAAAATTATTAGGATAGGAATAGGTCCCAAATAGGTAGGAGAGAAGGGAGGTAATAGGGAAAACAGAAGGAGAAGAGGAAAAAAGGAAAATAAAAAATAAAATTTTCTGTGTTTCTAGTATTTCCGCCAGATGTCTCTGCGCTGCTACTACAGTGAGTCCCACGCAAGAGTTGGCCAATGACGCGGGTTTCTGCGTCGCGGCTGGCACAACACCCGAGCGATCGGGTGAAATATCTATGCTAATAAAGCCGCGATTGGTGTAATGATTCAGGTTCTCACATTTACAGTTAAAATTACAATGAAAATAACCACGTACCTCATCACAAAAGATGTTGGAAATGTTCTCCTCTTGCATCCACACAATACTGGCACCTTTTTAGAAAATTTTCATTCACGTGCATAAGTTTCAGCTTCCGAGACACTTTCTCTTGTGATAGGCCTATGTGATATTGTCTTTAAGTTCTTCTAACAGTATGTAAATATTATTTATGGGGAAACTTGAAAATAAAGTGTATAGGTCAATTTCCCATACATTAGAAGAACTTAAAGACAATATCACAAGAGAAAATAACTTTATCTCGGAAGCTGATCTTACGCGCGTGAATGAAAATTTCCTAAAAAGGTGCCAGTATTGTGCGGATGCAGGAGGAGAACATTTCCAACATCTTTTGTGATGAGGTGCGTGGTTATTTTCATTGTAATTTTAACTGTAAATGTGAGAACCTGAATCATTACACAAATCGCGGCTTTATTTACATAGATATTTCACCCGATCGCTCGGGAGTTGGAGCTGTGCCAGCCGCGACGCAGAAACCCGCGTCATTGGCCGACTCTTGCGTGGGACTCACTGTAGTTCCACCATTACCTAATAGATGTCTCCCACTGTCCCCGCCCTAAACCCCTCCTTCCCGGGCGGGTCCCGATAGTGAGTATGGGAGGGGCTTAATTGGCCCCTTGTATTTGGTTTTTCCCAATTATTATTTAAAAAACCAAATATAGGCCTATTTTAAAATAAAAAAGACCCTTGCACCAAGCATTATATTTCACTATTATTAAAAGCAATTATAAAAAAACAAAATATTTTGAAATAAAAAAATATCCTTGCACCAAACGGAATTATAACGACACTTGCAACAAAATAGGCTATTTTACAATAAAAAAAGACCCTTGCACCAAACATAATTTTTCACAATTATAAAAAACGCTGTACATAGGCCTATGCCAACAGAACATTTCAAAAAACAAAATATTTTACAATTAATTGCACCATACATAATATATGACAATTTTAAAAAACGCCATATTATAACATAAAACATGGCTTAATTGATGCAGAAAAATTCTCTTGCACCAACACTACTCTTTTCAAAACTAACAAAATGTATAAGAATTCTAAAAACTGATTCTTTCGTTAACACTCATTAACGCTATAACAACTCAAATATACGAAATCTTCCTTCACTGCTCAACAATCTCTCGTGGTGTAATGCGTTAAGACTCCTAGCTATAATGCTAGGGGTCCCGAGTTCGAATCCCGGTCGATCCAAAATTTACGATAAGGAATAGGTCTCAAATAGGTAGGTAGGGTGAAGAGGAGGTGAGAGGAAGGAGACTGGAAAGGAAGAGAATAAAGGAGAAATAGCCCAAATTATTTTTCTGTTTCTCCAGTTGCTTAATAGATTGCACTACCGTCGCTTCTCTGCTAATGATATGATATGATATATCTGAGGTGGTCTCCAAGTCCCAGACACTTCGACCTTACGGTCCATTGTGCCTACCTCTTACAGCATTGATTGGAGTCAATCAAATAGTCCGGTGCCTTTAACCAGACTAATAAGCTGCCTCACAATCCTATCTGATGCTGATATCTGCTGGATTTCGGGAGTTCCAAAAATTTGGACCCTTCTCCTGCACAGAGTTTCACAATCGTGTATAACATGCCAGGCAGTTTCCTCTGCAAGGCCAACAGAGTCTGCATTCAATACTACCTGTATGAATGCCCATCTTATGCATGTGTTTCTTCAGTGTACAGTGTCCTGTAAGTAGTCCTATCACAGTCCTCAGGTCGGATTTTTTCAGTCCTAATACCTGAGCTGCTATATTCCTGGAGGGTTTTTTGAAACATCCCTTACAGTGTTTTGCTCTTGGGTATGAGTTCCACAACTTGGTGTGCTCCTTAGTTATCCGTGATTCCACTGAAGTGCGAATTAGTTTACATGATATTCCACTAAATGGTTCTGGGCCTATAAACGCTTCTGCTGCCGCTGCCCTCGCCAGACCATCTGCTCTCTCATTGCCAGGTATACCCTTGTGACCTGGCACCCAGAAGAGTTTTACTTCATTCCGTTTCGCCAACTCAACAAGGTCTCTATGACAATCCCTGATTAATTGAGATCTAAAGGTACAAGACATAAGGGCCTTCAACACTGCCTGGCTGTCCGTGAAAATTGAGATCCTCTGAGCTATGTATTTTCTCCTCAGATTCTCACGGACACAGGCATGTAGTGCATAAGTTTCTGCCTGGAACACAGTCATATGTTTACCCATGGGAAAGCTTAAGTCTTTCCTGGGTTTACAGCCATATATACCAGCTCCAGTCCCTACTTCAGTTTTGGAGCCATCTGTATACCATGTTAGTTGTTCCGGTCCTGAAGTTGTTACGATGTTATTTGTCTTCCATTCTTCTCTACTGTCAGTGGTGATCTGGAATGGTTTTTCAAAATGGTATTCAGGAAGAGAGTAGTCTGAAATCATTTTACCTACCTCTCCTATATTAACCATTTTATTGATTTTGGAATGCCCCAAATTTATATAAGGGTTGTTCCAGCAATCACTCGCAGCCATTCTGTACGATGCCATCCTTGCCTCCCCCTGGATGAATATATCCAGAGGCGGAAGGTTGAGGATGACATCCAGTGCTGCAGTCGGGGTACTTGAAATAGCCCCTGTTGTGATTAATCCTGCTAGTCTTTGTATCCTTGCTAATTTTCTGGTGTACGTTACTTGCTTAACTTTTGGCCACCAAACAATAGCAGCATAGGTTAACCTAGGCCTAATCACTGCTGTATATAGCCAATGTGTGATCTTGGGTTTCAGACCCCAGTTTTTCCCACAAGCCCTTATGACAATCATTAGGGAAATTTTGGATTTGTTTACAATTTTTTCCACATGCTTGTTCCAGGTAAGCTTAGGTTCTAATGTTATCCCTAGATATTTAACCTGGTCAGAAAGTGTAAGTCTTTCTTCAAAGAAACTTGGAGATTTTATACTCCTTAAGTTTGTTTTGAGAGTAAAAGGTATGAGAACAGTTTTCTCAGGATTCACTTTTAAGTTGTTACCTGCGCACCATTTCTCTATTCTGTGTAACCACTTCAGCAACCACACTAGGGAATTTGCCTCTAATTAAAACCACTATATCATCAGCATATCCCTGTGTATAGTACCCCTCACCGTTGAGTTCTATCAATAGTTCATCTATGACTAAGCTCCACAACAGGGGGGATAATACCCCTCCCTGTGGGCACCCAGATGCTACACCAGGGTTGTTATGAAAAAAGCCGGCCTGATTTTAACCGGCCGGTTTTAACCGGTTTTATCCACTTGAAAAAAGCCAGGCAATTTTATCCGGATAAAATCAAATTGAATAAAAATAATGGAAGTTTCTTTCATGTTTTTGTTTCCAAACATCATAAATTTAAGTTACAAGCTCAGAACCTGTAGTAAGCCTACTTAGGACTACTGAGTGGAAATGCAGAGCTACCAGTTTTATCCACTTGAAAAAAGCCAGGCCGGATAAAATCAAATTGAATAAAAATAATTGAAGTTTCTTACATGCTTTTATTTCCAAACACCACAAATTTAAAAGTTACAAGCTCAGAACCTGTAATACTTACTGAGTGCAAATGCAGAGCTACCAGTTTTATCCACTTGAAAAAAGCCAGGCCGGATAAAATCAAATTGAATTCAAGTTTCTTTCATGTTTTTATTTCCAAACATCTTACTTACTTACTTACTTAGTCGATCCTCTTCTACCTTGCGGTGTTGAGGTTTTCCAGAGGGTCCTCCAGCGAGTTCTGTCTCGAGCCAATCCCTTCACACTCCTCCACTCTCCATCCCTAGCTTCCACAGCTGCCTTTACATCTTCTTCCCATGTTCTTCTGGGCTTTCCACGCGGCCTTACTCCTTGCATTCTGGCATCAAAAGCTTGCTTTGCCATTCTGGTGTCATCCATTCTTTGGACGTGCCCAAACCATCGTAACTGGCTCTGTTCAATTTTTTCGAGCACAGGTAGGACATCAAGATTAGTTCTGATTGTCTGGTTTCTGATTCTGTCCTTTCTTGTTTTTCCCTCTATTTTGCGGAGAAATCGCATTTCTGATGCCTGAATTCTACTCCGATGCTTACTGGTCAATGCCCAGGTTTCACAGCCATAGAGCAGGGTAGGGAGATATATCACTTTATATACACGAAGTTTCGTGGATTTTGTCACAGATGGATTGTTAAGAAAATTTCTCTTTAGTGCATTAAAGAGCCGCCCTGAAGCTTGAGATCCGGCTGCAATTTCTCCATCTATTCTACCATCTTGCTGCACTATAGCTCCAAGGTATTTAAAGGCTGTAATCTGCTCCAGTGTTGTACCATTGTTTAGTGCGATCTGATGTGAGTTAACCTGCCGTGACATCATCATGGTCTGAGATTTCCAAACATCACAAATTTAAAAGTTACAAGCTCAGAACCTGTAGTAGGCCTACTTAGGCCTACTGAGTGCAAATGAAGAGCTACCAGTTTTGTCCACTTGAAAAAAGCCAGGCCGGATAAAATCAAATTGAATAAAAATAATTGAAGTTTCTTACATGCTTTTATTTCCAAACATCACAAATTTAAAAGTTTCAAGCTTAGAACCTGTAGTAGGCCTACTGAGTGCGAATGCAGAGCTACCAGTCTTATCCACTTGAAAAATTCCAGGCATTTTATCTGGATAAAATCAAATTGAGTAAAAATAATTGAAGTTTCTTTCATGTTCTTATTTCCAAACATCACAAATTTAAAAGATACAAGCTCAGAACCTGTAGTAGGCCTACTTAGGCCTACTGAGTGCAAATGCAGAGCTACCAGTTTTATCCACTTGAAAAAAGCCAGGCATTTTATCCGGCTAAAATCAAATTGAATAAAAACAATTGACGTTCCTTTCATGTTTAAATTTCCAAAGATCACAAATTTAAAAGTTACAAGCTCAGAACCTGTAGTAGGCCTCAGTTTTATCCACTTGAAAAAAGCCAGACATTTTATCCGGCTAAAATCAAATTGAATAAAAATAATTGAAGTTCCTTTCTTGTTTTTATTTCCAAACATCACAAATTTAAAAGTTACAAGTTCAGAACCTGTAGTAGGCCTACTGAGTGCAAATGCAGAGCTACCAGTCTTATCCACTTGAAAAAAGCCAGGCCGGATAAAATCAAATTGAATAAAAATAATTCAAGTTTCTTTCATGTTTTTATTTCCAAACATCACAAATTTAAAAGTTACAAGCTCAGAACCTGTAGTAGGCCTACTTAGGCCTACTGAGTGCAAATAAAGAGCTACCAGTTTTATCCACTTGAAAAAAGCCAGGCCGGATAAAATCAAATTGAATAAAAATAATTGAAGTTTCTTACATGCTTTTATTTCCAAACATCACAAATTTAAAAGTTTCAAGCTCAGAACCTGTAGTAGGCCTACTTAGGCCTACTGAGTGCAAATGCAGAGCTACCAGCCTTATCCACTTGAAAAATGCCAGGCATTTTATCTGGATAAAATCAAATTGAGTAAAAATAATTGAAGTTTCTTTCATGTTCTTATTTCCAAACATCACAAATTTAAAAGATACAAGCTCAGAACCTGTAGTAGGCCTACTTAGGCCTACTGAGTGCAAATGCAGAGCTACCAGTTTTATCCACTTGAAAAAAGCCAGCCATTTTATCCGGCTAAAATCAAATTGAATAAAAACAATTGAAGTTCCTTTCATGTTTAAATTTCCAAAGATCACAAATTTAAAAGTTACAAGCTCAGAACCTGTAGTAGGCCTCAGTTTTATCCACTTGAAAAAAGCCGGACATTTTATCCGGCTAAAATCAAATTGAATAAAAATAATTGAAGTTCCTTTCTTGTTTTTATTTCCAAACATCACAAATTTAAAAGTTACAGCCTCAGAACTGAGTGCAAATGCAGAGCTACCAGTCTTATCCACTTGAAAAATGCCAGGCATTTTATCTGGATAAAATCAAATTGAGTAAAAATAATTGAAGTTTCTTTCATGTTCTTATTTCCAAACATCACGATACAAGCTCAGAAACCTAAAATTGTATTCAGTGTAATTTAATACAGTCAGTCTCATGCAAGAGTTGGCCAATGACACGGGTTTCTGCATCGCGGCGGGCACAGCAAATAAAGTCGCGATCAGTGTAATGATTCAGGTTCTCACATTTACAGTTAAAATTACAATGAAAATAACCATGTACCTCATCACAAGAGATGTTAAAAATGTTCTGCTCTTGCATCCACACAATACTGGCAACATTTTAGGAAATTTTCTTTTACGCGCATTAAGTTCAGCTTCCGAAATAGAGTTAATTTTTCTTGTGATATTGTCTTCAAGTTCTTCTAACATATGGGAAATTGACCTATACACTTTATTTTTGAAGTTTCCCCATAAATAATAGTCACATGCTGTTAGAAGAACTTAAAAACAATATCACAAGAGAAATTAACTCTGTCTCGGAAGCTGAAATTATGCGTGTGAAAGAAAATTTCCTGAAAAGGTGCCAGTATTGTGTGGATGCAAGAGAAGAACATTTCCAGCAGCTCTTGTGATGAGGTATGTGGTTATTTTCATTGTAATTTTAACTGTAAATATGAGAACCTGAATCATTACACCAATCGCGGCTTTATTTGCGTAGATATTTCACCCGATCGCTCGGGAGTTGGAGCTGTGCCCGCCGCTTCGCAGAATCCCACGTCATTGGCCAACTCTTGCGTGGGACTCACTGTATCACTTCACTGTGTAATTCCCAGCAATAGTTAATTACCGTATTTACTCCAATATAATGCACCCTCGAATTTAATGCGCACCCTGATTTTGAAACTTAAAATCATAAAAAAAGAGTTTGTTAGCGAATGTAATGCGCATCAATAGGATATTTTATTTGGAATTTTGTCTTAGTATTTATAGAATAATGAACCAACACATAAACATTTACAGTTAACTGCCAGTTTTAGGCCTACAAGTAGACCTATAGGCATGGCTCATCAATATTCACTATGTGTTCATCACTGGAATCCTCGGAGGTGCTTATTTTTATTGCTAAATGGACAAACAAAATGTTAAATGCATGTTTCACAATAAAAGCTGATACCACTCTTAAATGAGTTTAAAATCGACAATGCACAATATTCCACATTTGCACTATAGAACTGACAAAAACTATTTTTTCATTATGTTTCAGAAATTAAATTTCATATGGTGTAGGCTAACGATAAAATGAACGAAGTCAAGAATTATAGCAGTGCCTTGTTATGTAGATCAATATTACCTCCGACCTACGAAACGGATTTGTACTAGAATTTAACGCGCACCTCAGTATTGAAATCTACAAATGGACTAAAATAGGGCACGTTATATTCAAGTAAATATGGTAAATTCACCATTCATCATATGACTCTTGCATATTTGCTTTATTCTGCCTGTTGATGTATACAAGCTTCTGGGCTTTTTCATTGCCTAGTCTGTTTCTCAATTTTGTTTGTATTAACCCAAATGAAGAAAATACTCTTTCGATTGATGCAGAACTGGCTTGCATACGATGTAAAGATTCTATGACTTGACTAAATTCCAGCGATAGGTGATTACACTTCAGATTTGTGTAATTGATGGAGAAATAAGTATAAAAAATCCCTTTAGGTAGGCCTACAGGGCATAGGCTGAGGTAGATTTCATAGTGCTTTTTATGAATTTAGTGGGGTAAGTGTAGAATAAAAACTGAAATATTTTTTTATAAAAAGAAAGTTGTTAATTATGTATTAATTGATATCTTTTATTATTTCATTTTTAATTTGGCCAAGGATTATTGTTCTAAAGATATTTAACTATTATTATTTTTAATATTTCAAACTTTATTTCATTGGTAATTTTAGCCTCAGTTGGTCCTCATGAATTCATTTCGGCATGCCTATTGGCGGAGGTATATTTTAAAGTGTTTTTGACTTTCAAAAATTCAAATCTCTCCTTATATAAGCGCTATTGAGAAACTAGTTGTTGATTTAGAGATTACTCATCAAGAGCTTTTCAACGATACCCCACAAACATGGTTTTAAAAATTTTTAATTTCCACCCTCACCCCCACAACCACTGAATCATTGGTGTCTAATTTATGCATACTAAGTTTCCCTCTAAATCCCATAGGGCCCTAAATATAATTTTTTCAAAATTTCAACCCACTCCCACCTCCCCCAACCAGGAAAAATTTATTTTAGCCGGCTAAATTTGATTTTAGCCGGCTAAAATCATGATTTTAACCGGCTAAAATTGAAAAAAACCGCTGGTCAGGTCTTTTTCAATTTTAGCCGGCTTTTTTACAACCCTGTGCTACACCCTTAGCCATATTCACCCCCAACAGTGAGGTTTTAAAGTTCAGATGCCGCCGCTAGATGTCTCTCCACTGTTTTAAGAATCTCCTCACCCAAATCCCCTACTTTCCACGTGGGTCCTGTTAGGGAGTGGGAGTGGGGGACTCGGGTGAGCCCGATTCTACCTTTTTCCCAAAAGAGAGTATTAGGGACGAGAAGGAGGGTAACTTGACACTTCGAGTGCATTCCTTCACGGCCCTGTTCTAGCACGTAAGCTATTGGCCACCCATTTTCGCAAAATCACCAGTATTTCTCTGCTAACCTATTAAAGATTATGTTACCAATCTTGCTGATGATCTGTTACACGACTGGATTTCTTCCTTGACACTGATTGGCTGCCTATGATAGTCTTGTTTTGTTATTGAGTATCCCTTGTGCCTATAATAAGTGGGGCAGAAGAAAACAGGTTGTGACCTAACAGTTTTAATTTTTACAAAACAAAATGTTAAAATTGTGTCCCTAGGTGGGGAAAAAGGAATATTATGCCGTGCACGAGTCCCCCCACTCCCCTAGTGGTGGCATTTGAATTATTAGCAGTGACACCGCCATCTACGTGTATCGATGAAACTGAAAAAAAAAAATTGTTTCACCTATTTCCCCTCCTATATTCTCTTTTTCTCTTTCCCTTTCCCGTATCCTTTTTTTCTCTCACCTCCTCTTCACCCTACCTAGGCCTACCTATTCCTAACTGTAGATGTAGATATCTCATCCTGTAGTTCCTGTGTTGAACGGGGCTCAAGGATATAGAACACGTCAGATCAAAAAATACATGCATGTTATAACAATAATATACAGAAGCTGAAAGCTGCCAAATTTATCCAAGCTGGAAATATTCCTCCAAATTGTAGAAGGTGTGAGTTATTAAAAATTCCTTGATAGATCCTTTGAAAGGTTTGCTTTTCTTTGAATACATAATAATTTAATGTTTGGAAGCTTGTTATATATCTGTATTGCAGAATAATAAGCACCCTTCTGAAAGAGTTTTAACGAGTTAGTTGGTCTGTGTAGATCATTCATGTTTCTGGCAGTACGTCCATGTAAACTGAAATTAGTTTGAAATTTATCAGTATTATCTACTAGCCTATATAACACATAACAGAGTATATGGATGATTCTTCAAATACGGGAAAATTTGCGTTCCGGAGTGATATTTCCCTTCAAATTCAACTTAAAAAAAAAATTAAAATAAAAAGTTTGTTTCTACTACTCCCATACTACAACTATCAGTTTGAAATGTCACTAACTTTTAATTCTGATATTCCAAAATCGAATTTAATTCAATGAAATGTCATCCACATGCCCTGTCCCAAACCTCGGTTTTGTATATTCTAATGCATTTTTCCACAAAACAAAATGTTATTTCCTTTTCAACTTTTTTTCCTGTCAATGAGTATGAATGGGTGATGAATATTAACCCCTAAAAAATAAAATGAAATAAAATTGTCACCCCACCTAATGAACATAAAGAATGTCCCAAGGGTTTTTGGTCATCCACATGGCTGAAAAGAATGGAATTTTTTCTGCAGAAATGACAAATTTGTAAAACTGGCAACAGTGTTAGAAAGCCAACAGGCCAGCTTGTGGTTGAATTGTAAGGTTGAATTTTGCTTGCTTACAAACAGTTTGGGATTAACAAAGGACTTTGTATCATTTTCAAGGAAAACGTTTTTATTCCCCGTCATTAACATGGCTTCTAGAAAGTAGGCAGAAAGTGAATATTAATTAATTTTGAATATGCACTATGATAAATCTTCCAATTCAAAGTACCTGACTGAAGTTGAGCCTACAGAGGTTTAGAAATGGCTTGCTGAGACCACTTAAACTCCTTTTTTGTCATCCACATGCCTGATTTTTGTGTCATCCACATGTCTCATGAAGGGGTATGTGGATGACTCTCAAGTCATGTAGATGATAAATGTAGGATACTATTGTGTTTGTGGTGTCTGTGACCTGTACTTAAGATCTTAAACTGATTAAATGAATTTTTGCTTGATTTCCCCCCTCCCCCAAAACCATAAAAACACAGTCTCGTTAAAATTACATTAATTCCGGAGTATGAACACAAATTTGCAAATTTGATGCAAAATCAACTGAAGTATGCTGAGAAAAATATGAAATCACATAAAGCAAAGCAGATTGTTGCCAAAGTTAGTCATTAATGTGGCCTTCTGCCATCCACATGTACACGGATGTCATCCACATGGCTTTAGAAAAATTAAGAAATTAAAATAAATAAAAATATTAACATTTAAGGTCTGCTGGTGTCATATTATAATCAAGTAACCCCTGAAGTATTTATGTGATTTTTTTTAGATTTTTTAAACAAAGTAAAAAATTTGGATTTTACACACTCCAAATTTTTCCGTATTTGAAGAATCACCCATATAGGCTTATATTTAAAAAAATACTTATACCGATACTGAAGATATTTCAAAGATCCTAGATTATGTTGTTCATATGATATTAATGGCCGAGTGCACCATTCTCCGGTTTTCTCAGCCGTTTCGTTACCGCGGTAAACGTAATACCGGGGTATTCTCAAAATCTCTGTGCATCATTGCTAAAATACCGCGGTTTACTAATGCTTGGAAATATTGCGGTTACTCAACTCCGAATCCATTTCTCATTGATGGTTTCTTCCATGGCCGCTTTGTTCTCTCTCTCTCTCTCTCTCTCTGCACGTCTGCCAGTCACGATGGCTCTCCTATAGGCTATTGGTTTCCCAAATTCAGTTTTTTGTTGCCTTATTATTCAATAAAAAGATGTTCATAAGGATAAAAGGGAATATTATATTGCGTATATATGTCGTCTGAATTCATACTTCGAATTCAAGCACCATAGATACTGTACCAATCGTGAAATGGCTTGATTTTGCCTACTGGTTTGGTTGACGTGAGAAAGGAAGGTCATTTCTATCGATGTTACAACACAGTATTTGCAGATATGTACCATCGTTCATTCTTCAAATAGACCCCAACTGTCTGTACATTTCAATAAAATAACTGATGTTTTAAAGAATAATTCTCACACGTGTGCAATCCAAGGCAAAGCAACACCACGAAATCTCTGCTCTGAGTTCGACATAGCCTCGCTTTTATTCCCGTACAACTAGTAGAAATTTTAGGTGCAAAATCATGTGCATAGCCATGAAAGGGCTGTTATAATTATGTTCGTATATGTGCAGGTATGATAAATTGCTTACATACCCTATATATTTATACACAGGCTACATCGTGATGCATGCAGCCATTCACTTAAATTTGGCCTAGGACCACTGGTTTTCCATATTTTATTTGTTGCCGTATTGTTCAGTAATAAATGTTCATAAGGATAAAATGGAATATTACATTGCGTATATATGTCGTCTGAGTCCAAACTTTGATTTCAAACACCATAAATACTGTACTAATCGTAATAATCGTGGTTACGCCCACTAGCCTACTCGATGGACCTGGTTTGGTTGAGGTAAGAAAGGAAGGTCATTTCAATCGATGTTACAGCACAGCATTTGCAAAGATATGTACCATCGTTCATTCTTCAAATAAACCCCACCTGTCTCTCATTATTCTTTATGTTCAATTAGCTTTTGGCCTAGATATCGTAAATATGATACATTACGCTGATCTCCATCTTGGAAAGAAAACCGCGGTTTTCTCACTTTACAGCTCCTTCACGGCCGGTTTGCATCTTACCGCGGTAAAAGTCGAAACCGAGCATGGTGCAACGAAAGTATGACTTTACCGGGGTAAACTAAGTAACTTTACCGCGGTATTCTGAATACCGAGATTGGTGCACTCGGCCATAAGAAACACACACAAAAATAATCACACAGAAATATCTATATTTGTGGAAGTTATCAGGGAAACGGCTGTTCAGTGCATGAAATGTGGCAGCCATTTTGAAACGATAGTTACCCGTAACTGTAACAGTTTGATTAATTTTGAAAATAGTATGCAATTGTAAAAATAGTCAATAAAGAGTGTAAGATTGCAAGACTGTAGAGCAATTCATTGCTGAAAAAGAAATGAAATTCACATATTTCTCACCAATGAATTTCATCGAAAGCTGTATGTTCTTTAACATACGATTAACGATTTTACAATACTTTGTTTGATGGAAGGGATAAGTTATAATGGATCACTAGATGCTAGTAAAATGTGAGATCATTTATGTAAATCCTTTAGGTTTTATGAATCTTCAGATATTAAGATTAAGTTCTACTAAATCAGACCTGGTGCCAATTAATCCAGATAATTGAAGTTCTACTGCAGTTCACTCATTTTAAGGGTCTCTTTTGGAAATGGACGATAAGTTTTATGAGAAAATTCATTCACAAACAAACAGAACACTCCATTATAAGTTACTTTTTTTAATACTACTGTGGTAATCAATAAAAACCACAATAAAAAAAAACAAAAAATTACTACTTACTAAACCACTCATAAGTACAGCTACTGATTATATGTCATTTGCCCGTAGAGATTTGTTCTTTCAAGTCCTAAAGCGTTATGGATTGCTCAGCCAATATGACAATGAGGTGTTCTACTGCTGAAGTACTGATCATTATTCCTACTACCATAATGAATAGAAGGAGAAAGTGTGACGACTCGGCTGCTCAGACAATGGTAGGTATAGGGAGCGCGGCGGTCCACCGAAACACTGGCAGCACCTTCGTTTGCGATTTATCTTCTGAATGCGACACCATGATAGTTTGGCACCTTATGATTAAACTTTCAACCTTTAATTTACCCATGGTCTATTTCTGTGAAATTTGTGCAGAAATAATCTACACACAACAGTCCTGATGGTTAAAACAGAGCCTTAAAAAAGCAGACATAATATCACCAATTACACAAAATTCATGGAGGGTGAAGCGGAATTTGACTATGCGACAATTTTTTTTCATTTTTGTGTCCCGTAAAATCTTCAAGCGAGAAAGTTTTAGTGAAATATTTGAATTTTATTTTAAATTAAGTACCACCTTTATATCTTGAATGGTTTACGAGTAATTGAGTGGTAATTATTCCGGGCGCTACAGCTGTCTGAATGATTTGGGACGATCTGAAATGTCAAAGGTGAAGCAAATTTGACTAAGCGACTATTTTTTTAATTTTTATGTCCTGAAAAAGATTCAAGCGTGTAAGCTTTAGTGAAATACTTGAATCTTATTATATTTCAAGTACCACCTTTATATCTTGAATGGTTTACGAGTAATAGAGTGGCAATTACTCCAGGAGCTAAAACTATCGGAAAGGTGTGAGGTATTAGCAGGCATTTTTCCATAAAATACCAGCAATAACGTAAAAAACCTTAAATAATTTATTCGTGGACTCAATAATAAAACCATATTAACTGACTACTTATACTCCTAAGCTGCAAGATTGACCCGTTGGGGAATAGGAATGAATCAAGCTGGCATAATCCATGTCAATTCAGGCAGGGGCTTACCTTCATAGTCTCAGATGTTAATGAATTTAATATATGTTAAAATTCAGGACAAAGTAAGAAACCCATTTTCTTTGTTTTGCCCAAAAAAATTCCTGGGCCGAGATACAGGCCACCAAAGATGGCGTCTCAGATGCCATTTCTTGAGTGTAAAGTGCTCTATTTCTGGAACGGTTCAAGATATTTTGTTGTTTCTTTTTTATTTGAACAATAATAATGTTCTGCTTCAAATGATATCCTAAGTTTGTAAATGCATGTACAGGGTGTTTTGTTTTAGCCTTTTGAATTTTTTTTTGTGAAAAATCAAAAAGATTTTTTTTCTCAAAAATTCTGATTTTTTTTACTGTTGATCAGTACGAAACAGTACTACATTCCCTGAAAAGGAGATCTTCCACTTTTCAGTTTAACAGGTTTTATGAACATTGTTCATTTTAGGTAGATTTTCGAAGAAAAATCTACCTATTGCAATGGATACCACTTTATGATTTTCGAAAAATTCTTTCATATCTTTACGTTTCATGCTCCCCTAAGTACGAAACCACCGCCCGTTCAAAAAAAAAAATTGTGATATTTATATATATATATATCTTTACACGATAGCGGCCGTAATTTTGAAGATATTTGAACCAAATTTTATTATGTTATTTCTAGGCCCAATAGTTCGGACAAGTTCGTTAATGGGCAAAATTGGCCCAAGGGGGTGGTCGGGGGAGGGGGTTGAAATTTTTAAAAATGTATATCTCGGCCCCTATGAAGTATAGAGGGAAACTTTGTTTGAATAAATTAGAGTACTCCCTATGGAGTTCACAGTGACACCAACGATTCGGGGGTTCGAGTGAGGGTGGGGGTGGGGGATGAAAATTCGAAACTTTTGAAACCACGTCTTGTGGGGTATCGTAGAAAAGCTCTTGATGAGTACTCTACAAATCAATAAACAGTTTCTTGATAGCTCTCATATGCCGCGAGATTTTAATGTTTGAAAATAATAACACTTGAAAGAATTATTTTAATATCATAATTCTGTCTTGTTTAGCGGCTTTGCTAATTTTATTCATTGCTGATCTTGCGCACGGCCTCCCAGAATATTATATCCTATTATTGTTGTCAAAACAATTGATTGTAGGCTCTTCCTCTTTACTGCAGGTTTGCCATGCCAAGGCTAAAGAAGAAGAGTGCTATGCAGCGACAATAAATTACACCAAAAGCACTTCGAAATCTACCTCCGCCTGTAGGCCTGCCTAAAGGGATTTTTTTAACTTCTGTTGGTAATTTCTTTATTGCAGTTTTGTTCTTTGGAACCATCCAGATTATTCCAGAATGCGAGAGAACCTTTTAAAACATTCTGGAACAATTCAGATAATTCCAGAATGTAACATAACCTTCCAGAGGACCTGCATTGTTGGCAATAATCGTAGTTTAACATAAACTGCCGTGGGGAGAAAAACGTCTACAGTTCTTAAATTATTAAAATATGAAGGAGGTGAGAAAACAACCTGCAGTTTTGGTCACATGATTAACATATATATATATATATAATTGTGTAGAAAAAAATTTCTTTACTGTAGGGATATGCCCAGTCAGTTAATTTGTCAGTCAAAGATTGGTCAAAAAGTGCATTTTTTGAGTCGGAGGCCTTTCTAGAGCCATCTTACTTCTAAAGTAAGACTTTGATATAGTCAAGAAGCCTTTGACTGACAAATTAACTGACTGGGCATATCCCTACAGTAAAGAAATTTTTTTACACAATTATATATATATATATATATATATAATTGTGTAAAATTTTATATATATATATATATATATATATATAATATGTTAATCATGTGACCAAAACTGCAGCTTGTTTTCTCACCTCCTTCATATTTTAATAATTTAAGAACTGTAGACGTTTTTCTCCCCACGGCAGTTTATGTTAAACTACAATTATTGCCAACAATGCAGGTCCTCTGGAAGGTTATGTTACATTCTGGAATTATTTGAATTGTTCCAGAATGTTTTAAAAGGTTCTCCTTGCATTCTGGAATAATCTGGATGGTTCCCAAGAACAAAACTGCAATAAAGAAATTACCAACGGACGTTAAAAAATGAACAATGTTCATAAAACCTGTTAAACTGAAAAGTGGAAGATCTCCTTTTCTGGGAATGTAGTACTGTTTCGTACTGATCAACAGTAAAAAAAAAATCAGAATTTTTGGGATTGGCATTTTTTAGAAAAAAAATCTTTTTGATTTTTCACAAAAAAATTCAAAAGGCTAAAACAAAACACCCTGTACATGCATTTACAAACTTAAGATATCATTTGAAGCAGAACATTATTATCTTTCAAATAAAAAAAGAAACAACAAAATATCTTGAACCATTCCAGAAATAGAGCACTTTAAAGTTTTTCCGAAAATCACACTCGAGAAATGGCATCTGAGACGCCATCTTTGGTGGCCTGTATCTCGGCCCAGGAATTTTTTTGGGCTAAACAAAGAGAATGGGTTTCTTACTTTGTCCTGAATTTTAACATATATTAAATTCATTAACATCTGAGACTATGAAGGTAAGCCCCTGCCTGAATTGACATGGATTATGCCAGCTTTTTCCTAACTTTGTAAATCTTCACTACTTTTATTTACATACTACTTTTATTTAGATACTTTATTTATTTAGATAATCTACTTTTATTTAGATACTTTATTTATTTAGATAATCTACTTTTATTTAGTAGATACTTCACTACTTTTATTTAGATTATTTATTATATTTTCTGTTCATTTATGTTAGTAATTTTTATGTCTAATTAGCATAGCAAATGACTTATTAGTTTAATATCTTATTACATTTTTTTTCATAAAAACTTACATCAGTTAAATTGGGCGGCGAATTGACGAGGGTTTAAGAGCATACTAGCGGGCTATAGTTAAGACAAGAGAATGGTATTTTTTAATGAAAGAATCGCGGAAAATGCTTTGAAATATTATGTGATATATGTAGAATGCATTGCAATAGTATATTGCGATACAAGTGCCGTAAGGCACGTTTACGGGTCGAGGAAACAGATTGAAAACCCTCGGCTGCGCCTCGGGTTTTTAAGTTTTCAAGGCCCGTAAATGCCTTTACGGCCCGTGTGTTGCATGCTATTTTTTGCACGATGATTATTTATATCAATTTAATTATATTAATTGTAATATTACCTGAAAATATTATGTAAATACATTCTTGAAAATAGATGTTTATTTCAGAAAGTGATTCGCATGTGTTTGTTGTTATGGGAACCGAATATTTGTCCTGGAGGCCGTGTCCATAAAGGCATGTATTATGAAGTGTATCGTAATGAATTATGACGTGGCGCTTGGACCGTAAGTAATTTAACCTCATCGCAACGCCCTTAGCAACACGATTGTGTGGGAATGTCAACTACGATCCATGTAAACAACTTTCGTAAGTAACACTTACTAGCTAAGGAGTGCAAAAAACAATTTTTGTATATGTATGTCCTTATCAGATGTTGAGACCCCAATTTTAAAGATCCTGCCCCCTCTTTTTGTAGTGCGGCTTATGAAATTTTTCCTGCCCTGCATTTCACAAACCATCCCTTAGTATTTTATACAGTGTGTCCCACGCAAGAGTTGGCCAATGACGCGGGTTCCTGCGGCGCGGCGGGCACAGCTCAAACTCCCGAGCGATCGGGTGAAATATCTACGCTAATGAAGCCGCGATCGGTGTTATGATTCAGGTTCTCACATTTACAGTTAAAATTACAATTAAAATAAACACGTACCTCATCACAAGAGATGTTGGAAATGTTCTCCTTTCGCATCCACACAACACTGACACCATTTTAGGAAATTTTCTTTCACGCGCATAAGTTCAGCTTCCGAGACAGAGTTTATTTCTCTTGTGATAGGCCTATGTGATATTGTCTTTACGTTCTTCTAACAGTATGTGAATATTATTTATGGAGAAACTTGAAAAATAAAGTGTATAGGTCAACTTCCCGTACATTACAAAGGAAACGGGTGAAATATCTACGCTATATAATAAAGCCCGCTGTTGGTGTAATGGTTCAGGTTCTCACAAAGAAAAACATATGCGATTTATTACATCATCTTGCAAGGACGCAAGACGTTGGTTTTTAGCAAAATTCCCAGGTGTACGTCCTCCAAGCAGAGAAGCCGTGCGAAAACTTGTAAGCAAACTTCGGGAAACGGGTTCGATTCTCGATAGTAAACGAAGGACCAAGCGGCGCGTACTTACTGGACAGAAATTAGATCAAACCCACACACATTAGAAGAACTTAAAGACAATATCAGAAGAGAAATTAATTCTATCTCGGAAGCTAAACTTATGCGCGTGAAAGAAAATTTCTTAAAAAGGTTCCAATGTTGTGTGGATGCAAGAGGAGGACATTTCCAACATCTCTTATGATGAGGTACGTGGTTATTTTCATTGTAATTCAACTGTAAATGTGAGAACCTGAATCATAACACAGATCGCGGCTTCATTAGCGTAGATATTTCACCCGATCGCTCGGGAGTTGGAGCTGTGCCCGCCGCGCCACAGGAACCCGCGTCATTGGCCAACTCTTGCGTGGGACACACTGTATTATCTCTGCCACATAATTTGTATACAGATCTATTGATATATTCACGATAACGGAAGCAAACGTCACCACCACTAGTCTTGCCTACTATCAGTTCCCAGGATATGACATGTATCTACTGCCCAAGTTCAGACAAGTGGCCAGTGGAATACTAACAGGAGTACGAAACAATCTAACAGCAGATTTTGCAGTCGTAAAAGAAATGGGCAACTCTGAAGATAAAAGTGAAATCGCCAAAATACAGATCTGGAAAAATAGAAACTGCTTCAAAATCTACTCAGTTTATAACCCACCTAGAAGCAACCCCAATTTTGATATACTAACTTTCTCCACGAAAACGCTTCTACTAGGAGATTTCAATTCCCATTCTCCTAGGTGGGGGTACAATGATACTAATGCAGCCGGAAAAGAAATTGAAGATATATTAGCCACCAAACCAATGGAACTCATATATAATGTAGACGACCCAGCCACTTACTTACACTATAATGGCTCGGGTACAAACCCAGATCTACTCATTGTATCCAGTGATATAAGCCAAAACACTGATAGGACCCTAGCGGACGATTGTGGATCTCACCATAAACCTATAATTGCCAGGATTGCTATCAATAATAGACGACATCAACATAACACCCAATCTAAACCATCGTGGAATTTCAAAAAGGCCAACTGGACAAAATTCACCAATATGCTTGATGAAAAATTAATGGAGCCCGGCATTAACTTCAATGATCACCCAGAAAAGATCTGTAAACTATTCACTACAACTTTAATGCAGTGTGCAAAACAATGTATCCCACGTGGAAGAGTAAAGCAGTACACACCCTTCTGGACACCTCAACTCGAAGCAATACGATCAAAACGAGAAGCACTCCGGGCTCAAGCTGAAAGAACGGGAACAGCAGATGATATGCAAGCTTGGAAAAATCAATGTGCTATCCTTAAAAAAGAAATATTATCAGCCAAAAGAAATTGCTTCACTAACTTTGTGACTACTATCAACTATCGAACCGACAGTTGCCGCACACACAAATTCCTGAACAACCTCCTAAATAAACGATCTCCTCACAAGAAGAACCCAATACAACATTGCCAACAACAACTTACAACTGATGTGGATATAGCTAATGCTTTTGCAACAGCTTACTCAACCTGCCAAATGAAGAGTACACACATAAAAAAACAAACTAAATTATTGACATCAACATAACACCCAATCTAAACCATCGTGGAATTTCAAAAAGGCCAACTGGACAAAATTCACCAATATGCTTGATGAAAAATTAATGGAGCCCGGCATTAACTTCAATGATCACCCAGAAAAGATCTGTAAACTATTCACTACAACTTTAATGCAGTGTGCAAAACAATGTATCCCACGTGGAAGAGTAAAGCAGTACACACCCTTCTGGACACCTCAACTCGAAGCAATACGATCAAAACGAGAAGCACTCCGGGCTCAAGCTGAAAGAACGGGAACAGCAGATGATATGCAAGCTTGGAAAAATCAATGTGCTATCCTTAAAAAAGAAATATTATCAGCCAAAAGAAATTGCTTCACTAACTTTGTGACTACTATCAACTATCGAACCGACAGTTGCCGCACACACAAATTCCTGAACAACCTCCTAAATAAACGATCTCCTCACAAGAAGAACCCAATACAACATTGCCAACAACAACTTACAACTGATGTGGATATAGCTAATGCTTTTGCAACAGCTTACTCAACCTGCCAAATGAAGAGTACACACATAAAAAAACAAACTAAATTATTGAGGTACAGGATACGCGACAGACACAATAATAACTGCGTCCAGAACACAATGTCAATATTCAAGGACCCATTTGACGAGGACGAGCTAACCCAAGCTATAAAGCAACTAAAAACAAAGAAATCTCCTGGAGCAGACAATATCCACGCAGAATTCCTAAAACATATGGGAAAAATTGCTACTGAATTTATCCTAAAACTATTTAACAAAGTCTGGGATACCGGAATTATACCCCACCAATGGAGAACTGCAATCATCATTCCGATCCTAAAAAAGAACAAGAACCCATCTGAGATGAGCAGCTATAGACCAATATCGCTTACCAGTATAATCGCCAAAACTATGGAGAGAATAGTGAACAATAGAGTGAACTGGTACATTGAAGTCCACAATATTTTAGCACCTGAGCAAGCTGGCTTCAGAATCCACAAATCCACAAACCAACAAGTGGCGAAACTTTCACAACACATCAAAGATGCACTGGGTTTCAAAAAAGTATTATCTGCAGTTTCGTGGATCTTAAATCTGCCTATGATTCAGTCAACATAGAAAATCTCATCCTAAAGCTTTCAGATATGGGTGTCAGCTCTAAAATGTTACGATGGATCCAGGAATTTACTGGACAAAGATCATGCAGAGTTAGATATGGGAGCAGCATATCTAAACACAGAAAACTCCAAACAGGTCTACCCCAAGGAGCAGTTATGAGCTGCTCGCTCTTTAATATCTACATAAATGACCTGGTAGGTATACTGAACAGCATACCTGGAATTAAATGCCTCCTCTACGCAGATGACCTTGTCTTTTGGTGCGAATCTCCCAAACAAAATGCCAAAACTGATGCTACAACAAAATTAAATCAAGCACTAGAACTCCTTGCAAAATGGTGCACTGACAATAACATGAACGTGAATATCCAGAAAACAGCATACCAAACATTCTCCCTCACACATAACGCCCTTGATCTCCAACTGCATCTAAGAGGTTCCTATATCAGTAGAACAGATAACTACACTTACCTAGGAATGACGTTTGACAACAAACTCACCTGGAAGACTCACATAAATAGAACCTCCGAGCGAGCCAGCAACCGACTTTCCATCCTAAAACGCCTCGCAGGTAGCCAATGGGGATGCAACAGAACAACCCTGAACCTAACCTATAAAGCATATATACTACCACTGCTCACATACTGCTGTGAATCACTGATTACAGCCACTGACCAAGCTCTTAAACCCGTGGTACTAATTCATAACCAAGCACTACGCCTTATCACTGGAGGAATTAAAACAACACCAATAGATGCAATGCTGTTCCTCACTGACAACTACCCCCTCCAATATACAATTCAAGAACGATGTCTACAGCTCTTTGAAAAATTCCTACGAATTCCCAATGACGCGTACTGGTCAACATATACAAGCACACCAGATGGTCGACTTAAAACTCAATCTGGCTTCATGCAAAAGGCTGCAGAGCTGACAGATAAATTAGACAAAAACGAAAACACTGCTGAACGTTGCCTCCTCCCGCTACCACAAAGCCCGCTCACATACAAAACAATAGAGTGCTCCCTACGATTACCCGAGGAAGTAAAGAAGAAAGAAACAAGTGATCAGCAGCTAAAACAATTTGCCCTAGAAACTATCAACAGAGAATATCCCGAAACTGACTGGTTGCATATTTACACAGATGGCTCCTACTCAGACAAGACTGATAGAGCCGGAGCAGGAGTATCTAGCAGTATTTTCTCCTTCTCTACATCAGCAGGATACAGAAGAACGGCTTTTGATGGAGAAATTGCTGCAATCAAAATAGTATTGAGTCAGCTCCATCTCCACCTGAGTAAATTTAATCAAGCAGCCATATTTATAGACTCCAAGTCGGCAATCCACGCTATTATTTCCCCCGACCTCCCCAAGAGCCCAGATGTACAAGAATGTCGTAGACTGTACCAATCATTAGCTGCCAAAGACAAAAGAATAGCCCTACAATGGATCCCTAGCCATTGTGGTATAAATGGCAATGAACAGGCAGATAGCCTAGCAAAAAAAGGAACCATAATTCATGATTATTCCAACAGACCAATGCCCTATAGCACAATAAAAACTAGAATCAAACAAGTCTTCAAAACACAGCACAGTAAAGAAATTCTCAACCGGATACAACACAAACAGTGGAAAAACGATCTGAAGTCCATACCTGACAGCCCAAGACGCAAAGCAGTTGCTACATTCCGCCTTACCACTGGACATGATCTCCTGAGAAAACATCTCCACCGCATTGGGATTGCAGAAGACCCGTATTGCAATCTTTGCCACCAACAGGAACTTATGGACAGAGACCACCTCAGGATATGTTCAACACTTACCAAGCAGAATGAACATGACCGATATTGGGAAGCACGAGGTTTACTAAAAAGTGTATAAGTTTTGTTAATTGTACTTGCCATTAGAATAAATAAATATTAATATTGAGCATAAAAATATCCCTTAGCTGTATTCTACCCCTATTATATGGTGTTATTTCTGTACAAATACACATTCTTTAACAAATTTTCATCAAATATATACTAACATATCCTCTACCCTATTTTCTACGCAACAAAACATTAGATGAAATCATCCCTTAGCTGTTTTATACCTAGGTCTATATTATATAATTGTTCATTACTTGTGAACATCTTTGATTTTTGGAAAGTCGAACAAAATGTTATGGTCAAGCTTCTTGCAAACTGAGAAATTACTGTTATTTACGGCCACAGCACATCTCTGGCCCGCCATAACGATTCGGTTATTTATATTCATTTATGGAGATGAGATCTTCCAAGACGTGTAAAGCATCCCGAAAATGGTCAAAAGTATTTAACAACTGATTTTAGATAAGGTAAGTCATTTCGAAAAGGATTCATATATTATTTTGTTTAAGAGCCTTTGCAATATTTCCTATACCGCCCCTAGTAATCTTGCTTCCGCAAATCTCAAACGGAGTAACTGCTACCTAGCGGCGGAACCAGTGAACTACCTCAGTCGTCACACTTTCTTCTTCTGTTCATTATGCTACTACTATTGAACATTTAATCTTTAGTCTCATGACAGATATTTCATTTTACTAGTACCGTAACAACAAATATTAATATATTATTTTGACAGTTTTTATTGTATTCTGACACCTAGAGGTATGTGTCATTCACTCATTTGACAGCGTATTTTTTTGTGGAATTTTATTTATTTTTAAAATATTAGGCCTACTTCCAAAAAGAACACACTGATGAAATTTTATACATTGAGTAGTAGTCACTAGAAGAATATTTTGAAAATATGTCAGATTTTTCTTGTTCAGTTTCTATTGAGGTATACCAATTTCAACATCAGCAATTTTAGCCAAATCTCCATATGTGGAGACTCATAAAACCTACAGGATTTACATAAATAATCTCTAACTAGTGTCTAGTGATCCATTATGCAGTGCGTTTCACATAAGAGTTGGCCAATTGTGCAGGTTTCTGCATTGTGGCAGCCACAGCTCTATCTCCCGAGCGATCGGGTGAAATATCTATGCAAATAAAGCCGCTAACAGTGTAATGATTCAGGTTCTCACAGTTACAGTTCAAATTACAATGAAAATAACCACGTACCCCATCACAAGAGATGTTGGAAATGCATCCACACAACTCTGGCACCTTTTCAGGGAATTTTCTTTCACGTGCATAAGTTCAGCTTCTAAGATAGTTATGTTCTGGGTCATTCCACCTCAATTCATCCAGGGCATGTAACCCTCCGGTCTCAGATTTTGATGAAAATTTGTAGTGTGGTTCCCATATGCATGAGAAACAAAGATCTGAATTTTTAGCTTCCTGTCTGTTATAGATTCGGAGATACACTTCTTTTAAAAAATCATGTTTTAGGAAGAATAGAGTCGGGACAGGAGTAGGTTTTGTGTGCAGACTGTTACATTTTTGCTTGTGCCATGCCTGTGAATGTTAGCAGGACCATAACACATGATCATTCCAATGCAAAAATGACTGCTAAGTTCAAATCTGGTGTCAGAATTTGTCTAACACTTACAGAAATGTTGTTATGGGCATGTAAACTTAAAAATTGAAACTAAAAAAAGGCAATCGCATCTCCTCATAAAAACCATGATATCTCAAAAAGTAAACTAGATACAGCTGAATGCTTTGCACCATTGGAACGAGCAGGAAATTTCCATCTAGATCAAATAAAAAAACTTGTGGGACTCTGTTAGGTGAATTTTTTTTCTGCACATATGTAAAAATAGAATATTTGAGTATGGATTACATACATATGTTGAACAGAGTTTCCAGATAATTATGGAGCTACGGTCTTACAAGCCAAAGTAATTCAGTGTTATAATCAGTTCTTACCATTAAGTGCACAGAAATCCATTACCACAATTATAACATTTTTACACGGTAAGTTAAACATAATATTTTTGGAGCAGACCTGATACATGACATTATATTAACTTGTTAACAGCTCAGTACCCAAATTATTAAGTGTGCTGCCAATCCAAATACATGAATGTTGCAAAATTCCATACACAAACTGCTATGGATTGTAGAGGAGACCAAAACAAACTTTTTTGTTAAATAACCATAGGTCGGAAACCAATAGGTATGTCAGTAGTCACCTTCGAAGACAGACATCGTTGAGTAGAAACAAACATCCCTGTGCATGACAAACACATGACATGTTGCAGATTGTACACAGTTTAGGTAGCTGTTTGCTTTTATTCATTCTGCTTGTTCTTAGGCATTGAGTAAGGATGATGGAAGATTACAGTTTTGTTGAACTCGCGAATATCCACCTAGTTTATGGTGCATGCAATGGCAATTCCACAGCTGCACAATGTGTCTATGCTGAGCGATATCCTGGTCAGCGTTTACAAAATCCTCGCACATTTGTTTCTGTTTCAAGTTCGAGGGCATCTACGTGACACATTTGGTGAAAATTGGATTGGCCGGGGTGTACCCATTGCTTGGCCTGCTCGTTCTCCTGACCTTACCCCACTTAACATTTAAAGAGTTTAGTGTATGAAACACCAGCTGTGTCAGAGGAGGATCTTGTTGCACGGATTCTTGTAGCTGCCAACCAATTACAACATACCCCTGGAGTATTCCACCATATGAGAGAAGCAGTATTGTGTCGTTGCAGATCGTGTATTGAAGCAGGAGGCCGCACATGTGAACAATATCTGTAAATAAACCTCACCACAACCAGCTCAAATGGTCACCATACCTTCATTGTGTGTCAGCATGTTTCCATTCGAAGGTGACTACTGGTGTAACTATTGGTTTCCGGCCTATGGTTATATAACAAAACAACTTTGTTTTGGTCACCTCTACAATCCATAGCAGTTTGTGTATGGAATTTTGCAACACCTTATATAAAAATAGACCACCGATGTAATTTTAGATAGGCCTATAGATGTGCTATACTCCCTATACATCAAGTATTGATTATAAAAGATATCTATGAGTGGTGATAAGTAAATTTTCACAGTTAATAGATATAACAACATGCCTATTACATTTGTAAGGACAATTATATTGGAGCTAACAGATTGTTGCACTGATTTATAATGACCTGCTACTCTATAATAGTTAGGCTACTTCGTCTTCATGAAGTAGTAGGCCAACGCATCACATTTAGTAGTACAAACTGGTGGTGCTACACTGATGTTCAAGCTGAGGGCAGGGTAGGAATTTGTTACATAGAAGTCTTTGCAACACATTTGTTCCATTTTTTCTGAATTTCAGCAGTACATTTACGGCAAGTCATCTTGTGATGGCATTGAAGATGCTGTCAAGATAACTGCCACCAAGGCTAGAATGCAACGGCCGTACAAAAACAAATACTGGAGTCAAAGCAGATGTTTGATTTCTGTAGCCAGCAGTTCTCAAAAATTAAATTTCAATTTATATCTGCAGCAGAAGTGGAAAATGTTCACAAACTGCAGAGTGAAAAATCCAAAGCAGCAAGTAGGGTTGCAGGAACACAAAGTTTTCATCATTTCATACCTCTATCTTGTAACATTTTGGGAGCGAAACGTCTGAGCACAGATGATCATTTGTCTTTAGTCTTCCAGTTTTCAGATGCAGAACTTACAGTACATGAAACTGTAAAACTAAACAGTTTTGTTTGTTGTGTGTACGACAAAAAATGGTATATTGGTTTAGTTAATGAAGTAGATACAGATGAAGGAGATGCAAGTGTAATATTCATGCATCCTAATGGCCCATCTACATCATATCATTGGCTAGAGAAAGAAGATAAGTGCTTGGTTCCATTCAGTCACATCTTACTACATGTACCCATTCCAGATACTGCAAGAGGTAGACAGTACCACATATCTGATAAATGACATCTGTGGTCTATTTTTATATTTGGATTGGCAGTACACTTAATAATTTGGGTATCGAGCTGTTAATAAATTAATGTAATGTAACAGGTCTGCTGCAAAAATATTATGTTTAACTTACCGTGTAAAAATGTTATAATTGTGGTAATGGATTTCTGTGCACTTAATGGTAAGAACTGATTATAACACTGAATTACTTTGGCTTGTAAGACTGTAGCTCCATAATTATCTGGAAACTCTGTTCAACATATGTATGTAATCCATACTCAAATATTCTATTTTTACATATGTGCAGAAAAAAAATTCACCTAACAAAGTTCCACAAGTTTTTTTATTTGATCTAGATGGAAATTTCCTGCTCGTTCCAATGGTGCAAAGCATTCAGCTGTATCTAGTTTACTTTTTGAGATATCATGGTTTTTATGAGGAGGTGCGATTGCCTTTTTATAGTTTCAATTTTTAAGTTTACATGCCCATAACAACATTTCTGTAAGTGTTAGACAAATTCTGACACCAGATTTGAACTCAGCAGTCATTTTTGCATTGGAATGATCATGTGTTATGGTTCTGCTAACATTCACAGGCATGGTACAAGCAAAAATGTAACAGTCTGCACACAAACCCTACTCCTGTCCCAACTCTATTCTTCCTAAAACACGATGTTTTCAAAGAAGTGTATCTCCGAATCTATAACAGACAGGAAGCTAAAAATTCAAATCTTTGTTTCTCATGCATATGGAAACCACGCTACAAATTTTCATCAAAATCTGAGACCGGAGGGTTACATTTCACTTTTTTTCTGGATGAATTGAGGTGGAATGACCCCTGTAGTATTCAGAGCAGTACCTGTGATTTGCTGAGCTGGCTGAATGTAGACATCTATGAACATACACGTTGCAGTTCTCATCACTAGCACATAATTGTTTTCGGGAGATGGCTTGCAATAGGCACTTGATTCCTCCTTTTGGTCTCACCATGTTTCATTTAGCTGCTAATTTATGATTTGTTTAGTAATCAACGTGCTCCATTCTGTCAGAAAAGTTTCTGCAAAAATAATGTACAAGGATCATTCAATAATTAAAGAGAGAAATTAGTCTGGGGAAAAGACTGTTGGTAGTACAAGTTTGATACATTTTGGATTTTAAGTTGGCATCACTGGGATGAGTTCTGGTCAGTTGATGGATCAACATTGCTCTGTTTATAACCTCAAAATTAAGTTTAACGATGTCGGGTCTTCTTGAAAATTCTACATTGGTCGAACAACGTTCTGTGAAGAGTTTTTTGATTGCTGAAGGTGAAAAACCAGGTAATATATATACTCTAGAACAGCGTTTCTCAACCTGTGGTCCGCGAAGATGATGCAGATGGTCCGCACACACAATTAAAAAAATACCATAAAGCAAGTAAAGAGGTAAAAATTTTTCACATAAAATGGACACTAGATGTCAAAGTTTTTAAAATCTTGGAAAATACAGGTCCTATTGCAAGTTTCCTTACTTTTGCAGTTACGAACCACAATTTGAAACCTCCGATGCACTGACGTCTATGGTTCCCTCTTTCATTCAAAACCCTGAAAAATAAGACTTTGTCGAAATTTGTTATTAGAGGCGCTCTCTTAACAAGGGTTTTATTGTTGGAGGTGCCAGAGTGTCTGATACCGGTAAACCTGTGTTATAATTCCTAATTATATTATCAAATTGGTAATAAATATAAAAAAAATATAATTTTACTGCCAATAGTTTACTTCCAATTCAATAACTGTGTTTGCGTCGAATTAAAAAATGTATTTAGAATTATTTCGTTATAATACCCCAATTATTAAGAATATAGGCCTACATATAGCCTACTTTTAAAAATGGGATGTAAATTAGGGGTCCGTAAAAAAATTTAGACATTTTAGAGGTCCTCGGGTTCAAAAAGGTTGAGAAACGCTGCTCTAGAATGACTAGAGTGTGAAAGTTGTATGAACTGTGGAAATTTTTACAAGGGGGTAGAACAGTTCAAAAGTGGTTGAGAATCAGTGACTGACGAACACCTTTCTGGCCGGCCTGTTGAAGTTGCAACTTCCTCACTTGAAACTCGAATTGTTTGGTCCACTGAAGGAGGCATTACGTGGGAAGAAGTTCCAGGATAACGAGGATGTCAAGAAATTTGTGGGAAATTGGCTCCGACACCAGTACAAAGAGTTCTTTGCAGCCGGTATAAGAAAGCTAGTAACCTGTTGGGACAAGTGCATAAATGTTGATGGGGATTATGTTGAAAAGTAGGAAAAGTCTTGTTTTGTAAAAATAATCGGTTTTTTCTCCAGGTCAGTTTGTCTCTAATTATTGAATGGCCCTCGTACAAATAAACTGAATAAATAAAACTCAACAACCAGAATAATTAATTGTTCTATGATTAATTAATTAATAGTTCTATTTAAAACGGAGCAGTGTTTACAAAATATAAAGATCACTGAATATCAGACACAAGATTGAAAATCATTTTAAAGGGAACAAAAACAAAAATTCTACACATGGTTTTTGTAATGTGGTTAACGTTTGGAGATAACTTGCACCCATTTTCAGGACATGCATGGAATTTTGGTAGCTATATTGGTAGCAGTGACCTTTGATTTGTTTCGTATGTACATTAACACTTGAACTTAGAAAAATTCTCGAGGGATCTTTTCTTAATTTTATCAGGTTGGAGTATCGATAATCTTGATACCTACCACAGATGCACAGTATTCCCCTAGTATGGTTTACAGAAGTTGTTTTATAAAATTTGTTCTTATTACTATTACCAAAATGTATCTCTAAACATAAATAGCTATTCTTGTTTTAAAGCTTATATTGCATGTGTCTTGACTACTGGTAGGTGTTATTGCACAGTCTGGTGAGTGCTGAGTACCTAAGTCTATTCTAATCCACTTATAATTGTGTTTTTTATAAACAGGTAAACCTCGTGGTCTGAGAACTGCGCGTAAGCATGTGAATCATCGCCGTGAACAGCGATGGGCTGATAACGATTACAAGAAGGCTCATCTTGGCACTCGGTGGAAGGCCAATCCTTTTGGTGGAGCTTCTCATGCTAAAGGAATTGTTCTGGAAAAAGTGTGAGTTAGCCTGTGACATTAGCCATTTTTGAACGGACTAGTATACAGATTTGTATTCTTTGTACTCACATAAATACAAGGTTTTTTTTTTTTAAATTCTGGCAACTATTTTATTTCTCCATACATAGCATACGTACATGGTTCTAAGTTTTATAGGCCTTTGATATAATCACCATTGCGTACATGGATCCTGTTGGCATTTCCTAATCTATTGATGGTGCAAAGGTAGCGGTCGGTTGCCTGTAAAACATCTTCAACCATACGAAAGCGAATCCCGCAAAGTGACTTCTTCATCTTCAGGATTAGATCAAAGTTGCTGGGACTTAAATCTGGAGAGTATGATAGAGTACCTCCCAACTTCAGCAATTGAACAATTCAGACAATTCCTGCTGTATGCATTGTCATGCAGAATGATTGGTAGATTATCCATGAAGTGTCGCCAGTTTCTTTTTAGAGCTGTTCGCAGATTGTTTTGCAAAAACGAACATTAGTATTCCGCAATAATGTTCTACCTTGGGGGAACGGTATGTTTTAAGATTACACCATCCCAATCATGTTTTACAGGCAACCGACCGCTCTCTTCACACCATCAACAGATTAGACATTGCCAGCTGGATCTGAAGACTTCCACATCACTGGAAACATGTACGCAATGGTGGTGATTGCATTGAAGGCCTATAAAACTTAGAACCATGTACGTATGCTATATGTGGAGAATTAAAATAGTTGCCAGAACTAAAAATTCAACCCTTGTATATTAGAGCCATACTTGCCTGTGGGTTTTATTTTCAGAGCCTAACTTGGCATGTTCACTTTTTACATCAAGCATGATTTAGTGTGACCAAAGCTCTACAATGTGTAGTAGGTAGTCTGTAGTCAAAGTATAACATTTGGTGAGTAATGGACGCCATTCACAACATGCAGTTGCACATGTGTGCACATGTGTGCCTGCAAGTTACACATTATGAAATTAATTATTATTTACCAGTGCAAATAGATGTCTTAACTTAATGAGAAAGCAAGATGTGTTGATTATATGAAGGTACAGGGAAAGAAGGTGGGAGGTCAGCCAAAATCGGGAAGTATGAAGGTACAGGGAAAGATGATCAGCCAAAATCGGAAATTTAGTTATCAAGCCCAACTGGTAGCTGACTGAACACTCTTTTAGTGTTGCTTTTGAAACTGGTGAATAAAGCGTAAGGTAAGGAGAAAATAGTAGTTTAAATTTCACCATACAGGGAATGAAGGTGGAGTGTCCATGAGTCACAGGAAATGAAGGCGAAGAGTCAGGTGACAATGGCACTCATTGTTCTCTCTAATGCTATCCTCGTCCGAGGCACCGCACCGGGTGTGGTCTTTGAAATGCTCTTTAATGCAAGAAGACATACTCGCCAATAGTCGCATGTTGAAGTATATTTACAGATGTTCTCGTAGGCTTCCACGGCTAAATGAACAATAATGGGGGATATTCTAAAAAAAGAGTATGAAGTTCTTACTGGCAGATTTCAAGTTTGTACTTACAGTCGTATGCATAAAAAGCCTGGGGACTCCCCCACACACTGCGCCCACGTGACATGACGCTCTTTGCACTCTGTCGCATACTTCAATTCCGCATGCAATAAGACCGAGCGGCGGGAGTATTAAGTAGGAAATTTGTGAGCTACCAAAAGGGGACAGGGTCAATCCATATCAAATCAACCAATGGGTGTTGCTGACATATTTTATTTTATTTTTAAGTATATATTTTTTGTTTCTATGTGTATCTGGGAGTACAAAAGAATTTTTTTCACATTTTTATCACTAACGCTTTGGCAACTAGTGGCCATTTTGCTTAGAAGGATCTGTCATTTTTGGCATTTTCAAAGGTTAGCGGTAAGTTAAATAACTATTTTATTTATGAAGATATCAACTTGAAGTAAAAACCCTCTTATTCTACAAGAAACAGTCTACAATTCATGTTATGACCAACAATTTGTTAGGTCTTAAGGAAATAATCTAAAACTTCATTAGAAAATGCAGTTTCGTTTAGAAAAAATTAACAACTTTATAGCCTAATACTTTTTTTTCATAGAAGGGATGAAAACACATGTTTAATATTTTCCCCCCACAAAGATATAGTAGATCACTAGATGCTAGTAAAATTTGAGATCATTTATGTAAATCCTTTAGGTTTTATGAGTCTTCAAATATCGAAATTTTGCAAAATTGTTGATTTTCAATTCAAAATATCTCAAATGGGATTGAACAGAAAAATCTGAAATTTTCTCAAAATATTCTTCTAGTGCCTAATAATCAACATATAAAATTTCATCACTGTGTTCTGGCCAGACGTGTTTTATTTTTAATAAAGAAAATGCTAAAAAATAACACTGTCAAATGAGCGAATAACAGTGTTAAAATACAACAAAAATTGTCAAAAATAATATAATTATTTGTTGTTGCCAGTAAAATTAAATGTCATAATACTAACATATTAAATGTTCCATGGTAGTTAAGTAGTCATAGCGAGCAATACTCCAGCAGAAGGAGACCATGTTGCTGACTTGAAAAAGGCAAGTCTCTACAGATTCCTCTGTAGCTCCTTTGTTCATTAATCAGTAGCTGTGCTTGAATGAAGATATAAAAAAAGTTGCCCTTCAGTTAAAAGAATATCATTTTCACCAATCCACCAGTTCTGATCATAATGCAGGCAACACTGTCCTTTACTTCGAAAGATCTTATTTCAAATTTGAACGAAATGGAAACACTATGTTCACCATAAATATCATTTTTTTTTTATGATGCTAAAAGTTTGTTCCACAGCTGAGCCAAAGGTTTTAAAAATGTAAAGGTACAAATATATAGGAAATACCTTAATTTCTTCAGAACAAAATTTGAACATTTCTTCTGCTGAAGGTATCTGGTCCAAATATGGTCTTTGCAAACTAGCCATCGAGACAGCCCTCTTTGTACCCCCTCCAATCCTATCGCAGGCATTCTTTCCATGAGAAGTGGCAAAAAAAATGCTATTCAGCTTCAAAGTGATTGCAAATATTTAAAAAGTCCTTTTTGTTTTTGTACTGGCTACCATCTCCATCGCTAAAATAAACAATCTTTTTAACCGAAGGAGCAACTTTTTTGATATCTTCAGTCAAGCACAGCTACTGATTACTAAACAAAGGAGCTACAGAGGAGTCTGTAGAGACTTGCCTTTTTCAAGTCAGCATATTCTGTCTTGCTCAGCAAATGTGGCAATATGGTCTCCTCCTGCTAGGGTATTGATCACTATGACTACTGCCATGGAACATTTAATATGTTAGTTTTATGAGATATTTTTTTTTACTAGCAACAATAAATAATTATATTATTTTTGACAGTTTTTATTGTATTTTAACACTGTTATTCGCTCATTTAACAATGTTATTTTTAAGCATTTTCTTTATTAAAAATAAAATACTTCTGGTAAGAACACAGTGATGAAATTCTTTGTTAATTACTAGGCACTAGAAGAATATTTTGAGAAAATTTCAGATTTTTATGTTCAGTCCCATTTGAGATATTGTGAATTGAAAATCAACAATTTTGCAAAATTTCAATATTTGAAGACTCATAAAACATAAATGATTTCAAATTTTTAGGGCTGAAAATCGATTGAATTTTCTGATCGAGTTAACGCTTGACTTTAATCGATTAGTCGACAAACTGGTCAGTATTTTAAACGAAACCAAACTGTACATTTAATATTGTTTAACACGTTTAATAACCACTACACTACAGATAATCAGAAGAAATTCTGAATTAATAACATTATTAATTAACTAGTGAAAAAATATATACAAAAAATTGTGTGTGCAGCAAAATCTGCTAGATTCTAGTAGGATAACTTTCTTCCCTTTAGCATACTGAATATTCAGTATCACGGTAAGCCTTGCAAAACTAAACTACCCTTCAGGTTTCTGAATAACGGGAATTGTTTGGACACAATAGGCTGAATGACACATGATGTGCCAAAGCCGGAGAAGCGAGTGCCAAAGCGGAGAAGCGAGAGAAAGGAGTTTGGTCATTTGACCCATTTCTTGAAAAACATTTTTTTCAGAATTCGACTAAACCGATTAATCGGAAAGTGTAATTGATCGACGATTAAATGTTTAATCGATTGATCGGTACAGCCCTACAAATTTTACTACCATCTAGTGATCCACTATATCTTTGTGGGGGGAAAATATTAAACATGTGTTTTCATCCCTTCTATGAAAAAAAGTTTTATAAAGTCGTTAATTTTTTCTAAACAAAACTGCATTTTCTAATAAAGTTTTAGATTATTTCCTTAAACCCAACAAATTTTTGGTCATAACATGAATTGTAGACTGTTTCTTGTAGATTAAGAGGGTTTTTACTTAAAGTTGATATCTTCATAAATAAAATAGTTATTTAACTTACCGCTAACCTTTGAAAATGCCAAAAATGACAGATCCTTCTAAGCAAAATGGTCACTAGTTGCCAAAGCGTTAGTGATAAAAATGTGAAAGAAATTGTTTTGTACTCCCAGAAACACATAGAAACAGAAAATATATACCGTATTTTACAGACTATTAGACGCTCCGGACCATAAGACGCACCTTGATTTTAGGATGGAAATTTAAAGGAAAAAAATTTAATTTGATTCTAAACGAAAAATTTTAAAGGAGATAATGTACTTCATTGCATAAACAAATTATAACCTTGTACAATGGAATCAGTGTAAATCACTTCTAACTTAAAACCTGCATTGTACGAAAATCTTTGGCCCCAGCGACAGCAATCAACCGACCAATATAATGAACCAATAGACAGCAGTGGTATCATTGACCGTCGGCGATCAACAACGAGCATGAGGGATCAACTTGTCTGTGAAATCAAACCTGTTCGTTTTTTAAGCGATAGTCGATGGCAAATGGCAGGTGAAGAAGATGGCAGCCCTCCGAATCATTGTTGCCACCTGAAATTCAGAATTGATGCAGGAAGATCTAACTCACACAATAATGCCGTTTTAGGCTCACATTTGAATGAAATAGAAATGCACAAATGGTCATTGCACTTAAAACTACATGTCCTTGTGCAATTTAACTGTACAAATACAAATAAACAATACGATCGAGTTGTCACACCTAGTGGTGGCCGATCGAACTGCAACAAACATACTTCTTTGCTCAACGAGCGAAAATTTACTTCATTCTTCCTGATAGCAGTTTGGCGGTGATTGATCGATAACACTCTATGATTAGTTTGACAAGGAACAAAAATGTAGTCGTGAGCACTTGATGGCAGTCAATTGGTCTTGATCGATTGATGTTCTAATGTGACAGGCCGCTAAGGGTTTCTATTTTACTAACGACACAACCCATAGATTGCTTGTTTACATGTAAAAAAATTTTTTCGACTTTTTACTGCACAATAAATCAGTAATTCCTGAAATTTTAAGGAAAAATCTTTTCTACTCCTTTAATTTTTATAACCTAATTATTACCTTCATTGCGTTTATTTTGTTTTAGATTTTATCCCACTTCCAAAGGAGAAGTATGCAAATGTAAACCATTTGAAGGAATTTTGTTCCAGGACAGCTCAGATGTTCTATCAGTCTCTTCTTCATTAGGAATAATTCATGTAATTAATGTTTCATAGCAATTTTTAATAATATAAAAGCTATGTAAAAATGTAGGTGATGACCACATAAAACAACTGTACCTTTTCACCTACTACCTCAAAATGTTTGTGCATTTCATTGGATTTAATGATTTTTTTTACACGTTAATTTCAGAACTTCATAATTACACCACGAGTATAAAACACATTATTGTTACTATAGAATTAGTTTTCATAATTGATTTCATACATCTGAGTTTAGTGTACTCAAACTTTAAAAATCATTTCCTGTAAAACTTTGATTCATTGACATTCCGCCTTCTTCCCCTGTACCCTTCATATATTTCTTCCACAAGTAAAATAAAATGTATAACTAAAACCAGCAGTTGAACAACCTTTATTATAAATGCAGTGTAGGCTTTTTGATGCTTATGTCATCTTTAGGGCAATCTTGTCTTGCTGGCTGTTGATTCACTAACTTAAAGGAAGGGTAAACTAAAAAAATACCATTTTCTTATTTTAATCTCATCGCACGGAGCTTTGAATTACGAAACGAATGGTGATCTCGTGAACTTCAGGTGCCCAATATTACGCCTTGTACGGGTGAAGTGAAAAGCTGCTGTGACGTCACACCTGACTAACTCGCTAGCAGGACAACAGCTGCTGTAATGCTCGCGCCTGTGTTTCTAATACACCACCAAGTCTCATTTGTGTTTGTTGTTGACAGAGATGCCTGCAATGTTACCTTCTAAGGACAAATCTCGGTATTCACAAATTAATATCACACGAAAAGAAAATGACAAAGAATTATTGAAAGAATTGCAAGGAAGAAAAGAAAATACGGAATGGTGTAAATGTGGGCTGTGTATACATATGAAAACGGGCCACGAAAGTGTGTGTTGTTGGGACTGTGAAGTAATTTGTGAACAGAAGCGGGTTCTAGACTGTATAACACGACATTGCTCATTCGATAGCGTTATTATAAATAAAGATACACTAGTTGCCAGGCGTTATCAGTTAATACTTAGATCTAATACAGTTCAAAAACAAAATATTTTTTCAAGATACGAACAGAGTCACATTCAGATTCAGAATCATCTTTTGCGGTAGTAGAAATTTCTGAAATGCTAAAAGAGCTATCTAATCCAAATCACAATTTCTAGAAGAAACATTCAATGAATCTGTGCAAACATTGACATAAGTATCATTTCCTAGTTCACACTGAACGCCTACGCTGTTAGAAACTGAATTTTTGTCATAAATACTAGATTCCACATTCATGATTTGTCCATTCCCGGATACTGAAGGATTACTGTTCAAATCTTGCAATAACTCTCTCATTTCCTTCTTCCTCGAGTACGACGATTTTCTTTACTTCATTGGCGGTGTTTCAGATTTCCCACGCAAAAGAAGTGATGGCACAGCACTTCTTTTTTAAACAGATTGCGGGGTTTCTCCAGATAACTGTTTTCGTAACTGTACCGAAAGCTCGGTATCATTTTCTTCAAAATGTTGTAAACAAACCGTACTGTATTTAGTAGGAACAAATTTTTCTCTTTTTATTTTTATCAGCCATTGCTTATTTACGTTCGGATGACTTATCTCTGTTGGGAAATCGATGAAAAGATATTTTAAGTGTGTTATCACTCTTCGACGATGAGTTTGTACACCCCACAACATAACAATAAACCATTGTTTGAACAGATACTCACTAAAAAACTGTAACAGTAGACAGAATACTGTGAAATGTCTTTCACCGGGCGAGACTGAGCCAAGCCTTCGTCAAGCGTGACGTCACGCGCCCATCGCTTTACAATAAATATATTCGTTTTGTGATTAAATGTGAAGGTGTAAAACATTTCTAACAGTGAATATCATTTCTTAAAAACATTTTCTTTCAATCCGTATGAAGAAAATGATACTGAATTTTTAGTTTACTTTTCCTTTAAAAATTAAAATAACTTGTAGTCTTGTCATTGATTAATTAATTACAATCTTTAAAATCTTGTCTTGCTAGCTGTTGATTCACTAACTTAAAAATTAAAATAACTTGTAGTCTTGTCATTGATTAATTAATTAAAATCTTTAAAATGTTTTAAGCTTTTAAATCATTTTAAAGATTTTAATATTTTAGCAAAATACAAGACTTCAAGTTATTTTAATTTTTAACTGTTAATTAATCTACACCAGCATGACAAGGTAACCCTGAGGATGACATAAAGTGTCGAAAGGCCAATTCTTCCACATTTTTTGTACTGTATAATGTTTCCCTAACCTCAATGTTGACTGTGTATTGTGGGCAGCTCGAGTGCTGCTACCAAGCGGACGACTGTAACTGCTGACTGCACATTGTGGTTAGAACTAACCTATATAAATAGTCATCATACTATCATTGTGTAGCTAAAATTAGTTAAATCAAGTTAGGCTATATCAAGAATCTCTGGTCATCCTAAAAAACATTAAGTCATGAGATTATACAAAATAATTGATTGTGCACTGACATTCTGTCGGTGGAATAAATATTAAAATGAACTGTGCCCCATTTTGCACACTTCCCACAGCTTAAAAACAAATAACGATTGCATACATATCCAATACCGGACATACAGCCAGCTCCTGATTATCATGTTAATTGGCACCATGACATACACGAATAATAGAAAACCATGGTATAATCCAAACCAGATGCAAGATTTTGAATCTCCTGCAGTTTATTCTGCATATATTACAAAAATAAAAGGGAAATTCAAAATCTGATTAAATAAAGTGCTGGAAATTCAAATTCTTGTGCATGGATAATCGGGAGTTGGCTGAATATTGATTGGAATTGGTCCATGAAAATGCAATAATTATTAAGCTCTTTAAAATGTGTTATATAATTGATTAGAGCTTATTGAGACATCTATATGAACAAGAATTCAATAGCTGCTAAAATAGTTTTCAAAAGACACAGTTTACTTGTGTTTAATTGATTCCTTGTGATCATATAAGCCTTTTTAATGTGCTAGTTTACACGATGATACTAGATTTCGTAACTACGAAAGTGATTTCATGAAATTGCCATCCATTTTCTTCCAAACAAATTCCAAATTCACCTTATTTTTATAGGTCAAGTAGTCTAACCCCCACAAACACATTTGGAACACATATAAATCTAGGAATTTCACAATCTCCATGCTTCCTCATTTCATTTTACAAAATATGAACCAGATAATGTGTATAACCTCCAAATTCATTATAGTTTCGTGAAAAGTTAGAATCAATCAAACCTGCGCAGTATTGTAATTTGATATTGCATGTGGATTTCAGTATAAAACAGTTGTGAAACTGAGCTACGAAACTTAAATTACATCGTGTAAACTAGCCTCGAGTCATGTACTTTCAAGTACCACAATGCCTGTGCACATTGTGAGTTCTCTAAAAAATGGCATTGTACACATTTGTTGTGCTGTGAAACTGACATAGTGTGATGGGTCATGGTAAATGACTGTATATGAATTGACTTTTTTTTTCAGTGGAGTAGAAGCCAAACAGCCGAACAGTGCTATCCGTAAATGTGTGAGGGTACAGCTTATAAAAAATGGAAAGAAGATCACAGCTTTCGTTCCTCGGGATGGTTGTTTGAACTACATTGAAGAGAACGACGAAGTCCTGGTGGCAGGGTTCGGACGTAAGGGTCATGCTGTGGGTGACATTCCTGGTAAGTTACTAGTTGGATAGCAAGTTATTAACTTCTGTGTGACCTAGACCAAAGATTAATAAATGTTTTTATTTTCCAGGTGTTCGTTTCAAGGTTGTCAAGGTAGCCAACGTATCACTCCTTGCATTGTACAAAGAGAAAAAAGAAAGACCAAGATCATAATTCTGTTTTGTCATGTTTTACGTATAATAAATCGTAATAACTACTTCTGTGGTATATTTATTCCATTTTACAACTCCTTGAATTGAAAACTTCACCAATCCACTGAGGAAAATTCAATTTTTGCAAATTTCCAGTTCCTACAGTTCATACACCATTGTGTGAAAACATCGCAGCACAATTAAGAACAGTTTTCATTGAACAGTTTGAATTGTTTTTGTTCACATGTCTTCTATTCTTTTAAGTTGCACATACCCTAAAATCCAATGTTCTTAATTTTTCTTCTCCTGACCAACTGCCTACGTACTGAAATTGATGTCTTGTGATCCAATTATAGCCCAAATTTCTAGAAACCATCAAATTGGTTGAGACATGGACTGCCATTGCACACAGTTTCATCCTGTTTACAAGATGATGAAATGAAAAATTGGAGTAAAAAAAAATAACAGATGCTAGGTAGACTTGCAATATACTACAGCTATAGGTTTGTTCCCAAAGTCAATTCAAGTACCACGACACATGTGCATATTGTCAGTTTTGCTGCATGATGTATGTGTACAATATCATTTTTCAGCATACCGTACTCACAATGTGCGCAGGCTTCATTTTACTTCACAATACATTGACTTAGCTTAAGAACAGGCCGTATGAAAAACGATAATAAGGTCAGTATATACACATCAATTGTAGTAGTAATATCAGTTTTCATTCTGGGTGAACAGCTGATAATTCGTTTCATCAGAATGGATTCTCATATCAATAACCAAAAATTATTATATAGAAATTCTACGTGATAAAACTTTTTACACAAACAATTAGATTGTGAGACCTTTGCTCGACACGTATTACAGTCGAACCTTGATAAGTCGAACTGACCCACCTCCCGTGCCCAATTACAACTTACCCATAATTACAAGAGTTAGCTGTCCACTAAGAATAAATACAGACCAAGTTTGAAGCTGGAAGACTCCCTCAGCTTCTGTGGAAGATCAGATGACTAGCTGCGAAGGTTCTCGTCTCCCTCCAAATGCAGCCAGCAGGAAACGCACTGGAACACCCTCCCTAAGGGTACTTAAATTAATGATCCCACCCCAGAGGATTAACAGGGACAGCTCACTGGGAGGTTCGGTCAATCAGAAGCATGCGGATCCATTGGAATGAAACTGCATGCTTCGAATAGAAAGCAAAGTGGAAGAATCTAATTTAAAACTATTTATTAAAATCAAAAGGTGAAGTTAAAATCTCTCATAAATTTGTCAGTTCATTTTAAATTAACACTACTGATTTGCTGTGTAATTATTCATAGCATACGGTACCAATTATATCCTAATGTTACCTAAATTAAAACCTAAAGTCACAAATAAAATGTTAAGGGTACCCTTTATTATTATTCTAATAATAAACAAACACACACACTGGATGGCATGACAATTTAGATACTTTAAATTAAATACAAAACAAAATACAATTTTCAATTCCCATCCATGAATTGAAAAAGGGGGCTGGCATTTTCCCGCGCATGACGTAGCAGATTTTCAGTTTAGATTTTTGCAACTTATATCCGAGTATATCAAGGGAACTAGCGGGAGAATTTCTAGCACAGTGGTTATCCAGCAAGGGAATTGACTATATCATTGTTAATGAATACTGTAGATGGTACGAGATATGTACGAAGTACGTTTTTCAATTCAATAGCACTATATACTAACAGATAGAGGGCCTAAGTATGGGTAATCCAATTTCCGGTTACATAGCGAATATTTTTATGCATCGCATTGAAACACCGATTATCGAAAAGTTTAAACAAGTCATTGTGTCATACATGAGATACGTCGATGAAATTTTCGTAATTACAAGAGGTAATAAATGCGAGGAGATGGTAAATGATTTCAATATAGATCGTCCCAACCTTAAAAGACAGTATTGGTCTTATGCAGCGCACTGATGCCAGATCTACTCACGAAGGCCAGGCACATGATGTGAAAAAGCTCTTACATAGGCGTGAAAACCTCGAAATTTGTTTGTTGTATATAATAATTATTGTAAATCATGCCCTGCAGATAGAACGACGGCACACCCTCCTTCCCTTATTTTCAACCCCCATGAGTAATATTTTCTCTATAGGCCTACAAATCTACATTTTCTGACCAGTGACTACAATATGTTACACGTGTACCCTGTAGAATTGAGTAAAAATTCTATGAGACAATCATTCTCGAAAAAAAAAAAAACACCCCTTGCGAAATTTTTAATCCCTACTATGTGATCTTTTTACAAGTCTACATTCTTTGAACGATTTTTACCAAACTTTACACACAGACCCTATAAAAACAAGAGAAAAATTAGGCGAAGTTAATTTTGGAAGAAGCCACCCCTTAAATGTTTCTACCCCTATTACATCACCAAAATTTAGATCTACATTCTTGACGTGTTTTTAACAGACTTTGTACACAGAACCTACAGAATCAGGAGAAAATGGTAGGAAAACTAATTTTGGAACAAACCACATTTTAGATGTTTCACCCCTATTTTGTGATATACATTTATCTATATCCTTTGACCAATTTTATTAGACTTTATACCAAGATCCTATTGAATCAAGAGAAATTTTTAATCAAAGTTATTTTGGAAGAAACCACTCCTTATATGTTACAACCCCTATTATATAAATGTTATTAAAATCTACATTCTCTGACCAATTTTTACCAGACTTTACACAGAGCTAATAGAACCAGGAGAAACATTTAGGTAAAACTAAATTTGGAAAAAAGTCCCTTAAATGTTTTAATTCCTATTTAATGACGTTTAAATCTACATTCTTTTGGCTCATTTTACCAGACTTGACACACATAAAAGCAAGAATAATAGGAATTTCTGTCTCTTCTTACCTCAACCCCACCATCCATGGTCTTTAGAAGTAACGGGGTCCTTGAGTGTGATAAGTCGTTCTTTCTCTAGGGCCTAGATTTTGAAAATTAAAAGGTCTCCCTCCAAAATTGACTTCGAAGTACAAGCAAAATACAAAACCAGGTGACGCCGGGTCCTTTAAGCTAATAATTTATAAATATTAAATTTCATTTCGATAATATTATTTTTATTAATATTATTCTTGTTATTGCTATTATTATTACTATTATTGTGTTATTATTTTCAAGAATATAATTATAAAGGAAAGTAATAGTTAAAATACATTACATACCTTTAGGCCTGTTCACTATCCTCAGGGAGTGGTATTATTCCTCCTCAGAGGGCCTTTCGTTTTTTCTTTTCTTATTCTATACAGTAAACTTTCTGAACACCCGGTAGCTTCTGCTGTCTTTTTAATTGCCTGGGTAACATTCATTTTCTTCAAGAAATAATTAAGTATAATATTTAATACTATAATTCGCTCTTTACTGCGCAATTTGCCAACACTACGTTTTCTAGTTTCTCTAATCATAATTAATATAAAATATTAATAAATATAAAATTTAATTTAAAAAAACAAGAACCACTCACAACAAAGTTATACTTCACTACACAGCTAATATTATAACAGTGAGCTCTGAAGAAGACACGATAGTCTTAGAAACATCTGAGTATAAGCAATCTCAAAATAACCAAGTCATGAGCACGAGAATGCTGAGCTCGGGAAAACTGTGATAATTTATTAATGCTACATGATATGGAGCTCTGGTTTGTTTTAAAAACTTTTTCAGACATCTATAAACATTTCTTCTCAATACCAAAGTACGTTACTCACTACCTTACTTTTCTGTGTTGCCGTCCGAGAATTTTCAGGTAACACTTAATAAAAAAATATATAGCTTTCTTCTTATGTAAAATTTATTGCCAACGGAAAGGGAGTATTTTCTTTCACCATCTGTCTATCGCGTGATAAGTTATTAATGTGCAAAAATATTGACTTCCGCCAAAATAACGTAATTATGAAAAATAGGCCTCATATTAATTATTTATGGCTATACAATTGACATGATTAGAAAGAGCGGAAAATTCTCTATAAGACCTCGCAATCACATTATTACATATATCACTTTGGATTTTCGGAAAATTGGCAACATTGTCGGGATAGAACCTACGAGTGCAAGTGAGATGCAAATACTAAATTTAACTCAATACTGTCTTTTAAGGCTGGGACGATCTATAGAAGTCACCAAAGACTGAAATTCACCTATGAGAAAGCCATTGATCAATGTTTAAGTTTCTTGGACTTAGATATGAGTATGGTAGGAACATTTATAAAAGTGGCAGTGTTCAGAAAACCGAACCAAGGAGGGCTGTACATACATGAGAAATCGGCCCACCACTGGTCCACGAAATTAAATGTGTGGCGTAATTTTATTAATCGTGCATATATGATATGTAATAATGAGGATGATCTAAACAGGGAGAAGAACCAAATAATCAAACTGGCATTTTAGAACGGGTATAATGAAGGAGACATTCTGAAACTATGGAACGAGGGTAGGAAGAATATTTTGGAAGTGAACGAGAAAGTTGAAAACACAAACAAAAATGAAAAAGATAAACGGGATTCAAGTACCGGTAGTAAGTATGTGTCAGTGGTATATGCTCCAGGCCAAAGTGAAAAAATTGGGAAAGTTTCACGGAAATACGATGTGACCCCATCTTATCGCCCCAAAAAACAATAGGAAGTATATTCACGCAATATAAGCACTTGGGTAAGAATAGTGATAAAATGGAAGGTATAGGCGTCTGCCATATGATGCATGGATTGTGAGGGCATATACATTGGTGAAACGGGAAGATCATTCGGTATAAGGTTACGTGAACATGAAAGAGACTTTAGGAATGGGAAAGGAAGTACAGGGTTATGTCAACATTTAATTAGTGAAAACCACAGGATTGGCGATTTTAGAATAATAAAAAATGAGAGCGATCGCATTCGGCGGAAAATATGCGAGGTGAAGCATATTTTAGAAGTAAAGGAAAGATGCCTTAATAATTACGAAGGTGGCTTAGGTGAGCCGTGGTTACAAGTTATAAAGAATGTTGGCAAAAAAGACATGGTTCCATGGTTTCACAGACCCATGGATTGTGTAGACTCTGATTTCGATATACCGAAAGAATGGGTTACAGAACATTACAATTTACAGGTACAATGGCCTTGGTGATCGCATGTCGATGTCAAGGATCGATCAGCAACATCAACAGCAACAGGAGCCCTTCCTTGATGACTTCGCGGACGTCTTCTCCAGTCAGTTGGCTTGAGAAAGATCCGGTGGGCGGATTGAAACGTAGCCTGAGTTTTGTAGTTTTTTAGTTTTTAATTTTTAACTATTTGTATCCACGCTAAAAGTGTTTTTATCTATTTTATACTCTGTTATAATATTTAATGTCACATTTCACACGCCATATGAACAGAAGTGTCTGTAATATTGTTTGTAAAGTGAAAACTCGGTTCAGAACCTCTATTAGGCCTACTCGAATTTTCGATTTTTCAAAGTAATTTATATTTCCCGATTTCCCCATCACAATTATAATTGGTCTCTTTAAGTCGAATTTCTACAACTCGAAATTTTCGATATCTCGAAGCTTTAATTATATCTTTATCACTTAAATGAATTCTATAACTCGAATACTTATTTGTAAGGGCATAATAATGTCATAAAGATTGTTGCAATATAAGATAATGAATTACTGAACACAGCTCGAAGTCTAGAGCAAACTTCTTAAGTCTTGTAATTTTACAACCCCAACTAAGAATGTTGTTAGCCGGTCAGGTACTGGACGAGGGTATGCCATTGAATGGAAAACAAGGAAGTTGGTGCATTGATCTTGGCAATTTTTACTGTCCGTCAATAACACTCTTCACAGATGCGGTTTCAGATGGGGGTGTTTCATTGTCTAAAATTGCTAGGGTAAAAGAAAGAAAGACCTTGAAGATTCAGTAGTAGCTTTGTGTTAACAGCGTATTTAGTTAACACTAACAGTAATGGAAAAAGTGAGCTACAACCACTCCAGAGCCAGAAGTGTAGTCTACCTTCCAGGAGCATTCCGAAGTTATTGTTGCATCATGAAGATTCTGATGATGGAGAGGGAGAAAAAGATGTATACGGTACGAATTTTCAATTAAGCTTTCCAGACGTTACAAATTCGGAGAATGTTTATAAATGTACAGCCATATATAAGTGTGTTTTTATGTCGTTGAACATAGTTGAAAACTTTGTGAAAGAAGCTCGAGAAAAAAGTAAAACAGAAGACTTCCTGAAGTCATAAAAATTTGGCTGCCTTATCAACAATGCAGTATTTTGTTATAATTTTAATTACACTATCATTAATTAGATTAAGAAATATTTTTTTCTTTTATTAAGGTTAATGTTTTCATCCAAGGAAAGGTAAGACTGTTTAAGTGTAGTTTTTAGGCCTACAGCAGTATTCATGTTCTCTACAACTCGAATTTTCGATAACTCAAATTTATTTTGCATCCTCTAGTGATTCGAGATATCGAGGCTCGACTGTATATATATTTCTTTTTAGGATTAGAAGGGTGTTCAACCCATTAGAAATCACCCTGACCATGTTGCTCAACATTTAGTCCAATGAAATCATCACAAAAAGCCATTTGGATGCAAAATTTAGGGTAGAGCTAATTTTTTTATATGATGTCTGGGATGGTATTCTGAGTAATTTCTGACATTTTGCCAACAAAAGTTTTTGCCGCCATCTTGAAAAAACTTAAAAATTTTCGATTTTATTTCTGTTTATGCCCGTTATCTGCCAAAATACGCACCTGACAAAAATGTATTACTATCCATCCTAAAAGTGGATTAAATTTGCCACAGTTTGAGGTCAAATTGAGTTTTCTACCATGAATAGTTTCGGAAATACAGCTCTCCGAATTTCAGCAACATTTTGCAAAAAATAAAAAAATCTGAACTTTCAACTAGTTTTTGCTCGCTATCTTCTAAATGACCAAACCTTCAGTAAAATTTTGAAGAATAACTTTTAAACTAGAGTAAATTTGCAACAAGTTGAGTATTTAATGTTTTTATACCTATTATAGGTCACCAGATACAGAGGTATCTACAACTCACATTTCAGAAAACTTATCGAAGGTACGAAAGTCTAGTTTTGCCTAGGATATTCTAAATGGCGTTTCTCACAGTAAAACCTGTGTTGTCTTATAGTTAAGTTTTACATTGTAATTAACAACCAAAACAGTATTTCCAACAATTTATAATGATAAAAGAAAAAAAAACAATGTAAAAAGAAAATAATAAGGAAAGTTTGTGTAGGTACAGCATTTTAATTTGGAAAGAACGGCGTTTTGTTTTAGCAGAACACTTTTGCAGTGTCCTCTGAAAAAAATTACTTCCTATAGCAGATACAGTTCTCTGAAAATGGAAACATGTTATCGTTGGAGTGGCGCTAAGAGGTTTTTGTCACTGCTCCGCACACCGTTCTCTCCGGATACATCTTTTTTAATGTGTTTGTACCAGGCAACCTTAGGCATTTTGAAATATTTGCAGACACATTATGACTCAAAGGTTTCAATTATCTTCTATGGTTATCCTTCAGACGTTAATCAAACAAGCACTAAGAATTGTGAGACTCCGACGGGCTATGCGTCCATCTCCTGATGTCGTCTTTGATAGAACTACTGTTTTGAAAAGCTCACAAGAAACTTTTCTCACCAATGAAAACAACAGAGAATTTCTAAAAAATGAATTGGCAAAAGCTGGAATACAAGTGAAACAGGCTGTTAAAGATGCAGATGTCTTGATTGTTAGCACTGCCTTCTCAAAAGCATCTCAATACGACACTGTCTTTGTAGTTGGGGAGGACATAGACCTTATTTCCTCACTGCATTACCATCCCCTCATAAAGAATACATATCTCCAAAAGTGCGGAAGAGGCAAAGCTGCAGATATCTATTCAAGTCAGTCATTTCGCCACAGCTTCTCCAACATGCTGCTGTTCATGCATGCTTTCAGTGGTTGTAACACATCTTCAGTTTTTGGCCATGGGAAAACCCACATCTTTTCGTTGATTCTGAAACATCCTGAATTAGAAGAGGAGGCTAATGTATTTCTGAACCCTCAAGCTACATCAGGAGAAGTGGCTGAAGTGGGCCAACATTTTTTGGTTCACTTATATGGAGGAAACCCTGCTACACAAACACTTGACGAACTTCGGCACGGAATATTTGTAAAAGCTGTAGGAAGAATGAAATTTAACTTAGCGAGGCTGCCCCCAACCAGTGATGCGGCTCAACTTCATGCCATGCGAACATACCACTAAGTTCAGGCATGGCTCGATGAATACAAAGACCCTTTGAAGTGGGACTGGGTGAACACACCAAGGGGCCTCTTTCCCCTTAAAGCCAAGAAGGAGCCAGCTCCAGAATCAATTCTGAAAAGTATTTCCTGTACCTCCAAGAAGGGGTGTTTAAATGCTTGCGGGTGTAGTAAAGCTGAATTAAAGTGCACAATCATATGTAAAACATTGCAATGGGCAGTCGTGTGAAAACATACTAATAGTCCTGTCCTCCGACAGTGAGGATGACGACACTCCTGATGAGCCACTTAATTCGTTTTTGGATGAAGATGCTAAAGAGAACTTTATCAACACTGGCTAGATTGTGAACATCACGTACGAAATAGCAGACGTCAACTGCCCAGGTCCCTCTAAGTGCCGAAGACTATGAACAAACAAGTTATTCAATGGAATGTTTCACCAGAACTCGAGTTAAATAAATCTTTTTGTATATAAATGAATGTTCTGTGCCGTTATAGCTCCTAACTTGTATGCACGTGTAATTATTCAATCGTTGCTGTACATATATTTTTAAGCCTCTGTATTTTGACCTATAAGAGGTAGCTTAAGTTTAAAGTACTCGACAAGTTTCAAATTACTTCTAGTTTAAGTTTCCATATGGAGTTTTACTATAGGTTTGGTCATTTAGAAGATAGCAAGCAAAAACTAGTTGAAAGTTCTGATTTTTTTTATTTTTTTCAAAATGTTGCTGAAATTCGGAGAGCTGTATTTCCAAAACTATTCATGGTAGAAAACTCAATTTGATCTCAAACTGTAAAAAATTTAGTCTTCTTTTAGGATAGATAATAAAATATTTTTGTCAGGTGCGTGTTTTGGCAGATAATGGGCAAAAACAGAAATAAAATAGAAAATTTTGAAGTTTTTCAAGATGGCGGCAAAAGATTTTGTTGGCAAAATGTCAGAAATTACTCTCAAAACCATCCCAGACATCATATATAAAAATTAGCTCTACCCTAAATTTTGCATCCATTCTTGACAATTTGATTGAACTAATTTTTTATTTTCCCAATGTTTCTAGCAGTGAGTTCAAAAGTAATCTAAGAAAAATTTTAGGTCATACTTTTTTGGTGGCCATTTTAAGTTTTATTTGTAACCGTTTTTCGGCCGAAAACAAGTTTTGTGCAAATGTGTCTTAACTGTGGTATTTTTTTATAGATATCAAGATAAAATAAAAGCCAAAATTATCAGAATGATATGCTCTCGATTTTTTGACGTTACATAACATTACTTAAACAGAGAGGAAAGTGAAGAAAAAAATTCACAACTATAAATTGAAAATTAACTTAAAGCCGGAGTTTTAGTGCTGCAAAATTATTATTTTCCAAAAGTGCTAAAAATGTATTTTGGCAATATTTGAAGTAGAATATCTCAGAATAGGATTAGGATGGAAAAAATTTTGGGCACTGAAATTCATACTAACGGACAAATTTAAAAAACTATCTACAAAGACAGAAACCCTTGAACAATGTGTCTTGCCGGTTCTGCTCTACGGCTGCCAAACCTGGTCCCTAAATAAAGGGCACAAGCAGATGCTTCAGAGATGTCAGAGGAAGATGGAACACATAATACTGAAAATATATTTGAAGGACAAAGTAAGGAATGAGGAGATCCGTTGCAGAACAGGCATGAAGGACGTTCTCAACACAGCAGAGGAACTCAAATGGAGGTGGGGAGGCCACGTCGCGAGGATGGACCAAAAGAAATGGACGTACAGATTAACAATGTGGGACCCAAGAATCGGCTGGAGGAGCATAGGACGACAAAGAACCCGATGGGCGGAATCCTTCAAATCCAGAGCGGGAGGACAGTGGACTAGAAGAGCAAGGAACAGGCAAGAGTGGAAAGCACTTGAGAATCAGTGTTAACGACATAGTGCAAGTAACAATAGTGACAACAATGGTGACAAATTTGGTACTGTTATTAGTTATAAGAATAGCAATAGATACTCGCTAGGACTGGCTCACCTAGCGAGACTACACGAGCCAAGTCCCTGCAGAGCAGGAGGCCATAGCCCTTATGGGATTTTAAGGCCAAAATCAATCAATCTCAAAAGGGATTGAGTGAAAAATTATGAAATCAATACAGATATTACCTCTTCATGATATAAACATATGTTATCAATGTTGTGACTGAGACTCAACTGGTTTCAGAGTTACAGTGCATCAAATTTGGCAAAAAATTGAGTTATTCGCACACAAAATTCAACGGTAATTAAGGTAAAAATCCACATTGTAATTTAAATTACAAAATTTTATTGAAACTAAGTTTGTTAAACAAAAAAGAAATGATATGTGTACATTTCATCAGTTAGCTTGACAGATTTATAATTTCCCCCAAGCATTGAAGAGTGTTGAAATTCCGGTGCATAGTTTTTCTGTTATGTTGTGCATTCTGCCCAAAACCATTGTCAATTCTGTAGGGGTAATCTTCCTCACAACTTACTTACAGGAACCCACACCGTGTCTTTTTAGATATTTGGAAGGCAGTTTTGGCCAGGTGGATGGAAAAAGTGAACTAGTAGATTGTTATTTTGATCGCTCTTATCTTTGACTATGCCCAGCCACTTCGTAAATTCATGCACATAGTCCATGCTTGTAAGCGAAGATGTGTTAGTAAACAGAATTGAAGTTTTGTGCTCATCAATTTCTTTACATGTTGATGGGATTACAACTTTAGTGACATAATTCTGATTCAAAATATCCATTGTTTTATTCGGAAACGTCTGAATGCACCAAGGAAGTAAAGAAACATTACTGAGTACTGTTTCACAAAAGTAAAGAGTGGGGTGTTAAGAAAACAATGGGGAAAGGGATGTTAATGTTTAGTATATATATATCCAAAATACATAATCATATTTTCAGTTTCTTAATGTGAAATTTCTTTCTTGCCGTCAAATTATGTAAGTTATTCGTGCTTAGCTTGAACAGATTAAAAAATGTGTTAAAATCTTGTCTAACTGCCAAACCTTTCTATAATGTACAAGAACATTTTAATGCAAATGTTAATTTAATATTTTGATATGTTAGCCCTATTTCATTTTGATTTATTATTCTGATTATGACATTTCAATGTTTTTTTTAAAATCTGTATCATGTGTGTACATTTATTTGTATCATGTAACTACATTTTAACTAGTACTTTACAGATTGTGTATTTGCACTGAAAAACTCCAATAACTGTACTTAAAGGATTAAATAAAGGTTGATTGATTGAGTAAAAGAATAAGCTGACAGATGAGTTGGTATTAGTTCTAGAATGTGTTTGTTAAACTATTTCATACACTTTTAGTGATTTGGAAACATTGCTAAAAAAACAGGATTATCTGTTTTTTTATTATCCATGCTGGTTTACCCGGTGATTAGCCCAGATAATCAGGAGTTTGCTGTAACATAGACTGAGCCCAATTTTAACTTGAATTAAATTAGTCTTAACCTGCAGGCTTCTTGTATCAGCGGCCAAGTATTTACATGAATGTTTTAGGAACTTGAATTGAAAACTTCAACCAATATGCATTGAAATTCCCAACAAATTTCCAGTTAAAAAGTTTAATTAATCATTTATTAAGAATAAAAAAAAATATTTTAAATTATATTAGCCTATAGTTTATTTTCTTTATCTAAGAATTTTGATATATAATTACTTTTAATCAATAAAGTTTATTTTTATTTTGAATTAATTACTCAATGTTATGTTCCAATAAGTTATATCAAAAGAATCACGTTAAAAATGTCGTTTTAATGATATAATTTTCAAGTCAGTCCAATATCTGATATTCGTGTAATAGTTTTTGGTTAATTTAGGACACATGTTTTTGTTCAAATTTCTATTGCCTGAATTGAATTTATTGAATGGCAAAAACATTTTGTTACTATTAAATATTAGGAAAATTGATTTTTATCATTATTTATCATTACCGTGTTCGTATAACACAATTTTTGGCCAACTTTGATGCACTATTAACTCGAACCGGTGGAGTCTCAGCCACCAAATTTTTGTCATATGTTTATATCATGAAGAGGTGTTATCTATATTAATTTCACAATTTTTCACTCAGTCCCTTTTGAGATATTCTACTTTAAATATTGCCAAAATACACTTTTGAGCATTTTTGAAAAAATATATTAAAACAAAAATTGAATTCTACTGTTCAGTTATGTTGAAACCACCGCCGTCTCGAGAATTACACTGCCTGTCCTATGCTTTATTTTAACATAGAGTTTAGAGAATTGCTCAATTGCCTAGTTTCTCCAGTAGAGGCGACACAGTTCACACCCAGATTGCAGCAATCACCGCCACCTATACAACCGCCGTCTCGAGAAGACACGAGTAATAGAGTCTAGAAGGCATTGCCCTATACATTACCGTACATTGCTTCTATGCGTTTGCTGCGTCAAAATAAGCATTAAACAGACACAGATACTTGTGTTATTTGTTTAGAACATAATATTATTCCAGTATATGACACTTACCTTGAAATGGAATTTTGGAGCAATAATTAAAATAAATATAAATTAAATAGACGTATTGATAGTAAATTTTATAATTATTATTTTACAAAATTTTATTCATAGCAATTAAGTACCGGTACCTAGAATAATACAAGTTTAAACATTCAGTTTATGCTGTATTACGAGACAGCACTACATAATCAACAATGTCGTAGCAAGAAGCAATCTGGGTGTGAAAGGTGCTGCCATCTGTAATGTCGCCGAGTACGCAAAATTAGCCGTATAGGACAGGCAGTGTATACACGAGTAATACACTTTAGAAGGCAGTGGTTGAAACCTTGAGCTTGATAGAGTTATCACAGTCATGGCTCTCTTTAAGAATTATTATAATATTAATTTTGTCTTGTTTAGTGGCTTTGCGCTATTTTGCGCACGGCCTCCTTCTTTCTTGTTGTATAAAAAGAATTGATTGTAGGCTCTTCCTCTTTACCGAATTCAGTTCAACATTTATTTTCAACTAGCATGTGCCCGATAATTATTTCAAAAATTAAAAATTCAAAAGTAAGAGCATAATAGTTAAATCATTATATTTATTAACACCTAAATCACGTGGACTACATACCACGATTAGATAGCGTCGCCTGGTAAAAGTGACCTCATTTTCGAGCTCCTTGGCCAAGAAAACTGTAGGCCTATGGTGAGTTTCGTCCAAACCGAACAATGTTTGATCATATTTAGGCCTATATTGATTATCCCTCCCGTGTAGGTTGAAAATTTCATATGTCTGCAGGCCTTGACATTCTAAACAAATGAATCGTCCAGGATGGACTTAGAAAGTCAAGCGATCGCCCGCGATAATTATTTCAAAAATTAAAAATTAAGAGCATAATAGTTAAATCATTAGCCTATTTGTATAATCTCCTAAATCACGTGAATTACATACCACGATTAGATAGCATCGCCTGGTAAAAGAGATCTCAGATTCGAGTTCCTTGGCCCAGAAAACCCTGTATAGGATTATTTTCTTATTATTTGTTTTTTGAAGGTAGTTTAATTCCTACCTCATTTTTAATTTTAGGTTTCGTCCAAATAGAAACAATTTTTTACCATATTTAGGCCTACATTGATTATCCCTCTTCCGTCTATGTTGAAAATTTCAGTTATCTGCGTGCCTTGACATTATAAACAAATGAATCGACCTGCGTGGGTTTTATGACAAAAATAGCCAAAGCCAACTGTAATTGATTTGACATTGAAATGCATTACCTGAAAACCGATGCTTCGAAAACTTTTCTGCCCGTTTTTCACTCATAACTCACAAACGAAAGCTAAAATTAAAATTCCGGCTTCGAGGTACATTTTCCGACCCTTCAGTCCACCTATGTTTAAAATGTCAGTTTTCTGCTTTCAGTAGATTTCGCTGGGCATCGCGGACAGACAGACAGAAGGAAGACAGACACTTCCTTTTATTAATATAGATTAATATTCTTTATTATTTTAATTAAACATTAATTATGAATATATTTTTATTTATCCTCTCGTCATATGACTGTCAGATTGCTTCTCAATCTACGTCTTTTCTTTTAAGAATATAATTGCTGAATCGTTCGTAATTTCTTCACCAATGGAGTGGTTTTTTTTGCCATTATTCCATCCTTTGATAGAATCATCGTCCCTTCTGGACGCATCCCAATATTGGGTTTAATCATCTTAAAGAACCTTATTTTCATTTCTGTGAATCAAGGATTCTTTCGTTGTCATTTGTTTTGCAAATAAGCAATTATCAACGTTCGTTCAGCTTATAATAGCTAACTATTTAATGCTACTATCAAGCATTTATTCAAGGCAAGAATATTTAATTGGTTCAACATCAGGATTGAACTATTGTGATATCTAATCACACAAAGGAACCTTCACTATAGAAAGTGAATGTTTAAATCTTTTGTAGTGAATTAAGATAGCGTATATACAGCTTGTAACATTCAATCTTAAACTTTATTCATCGTAAGCTGTATCATTTTACTAAGCAACTTGTCTCATGGCCGAGTGCACCAACCTCGGTATTCAGAATACCGCGGTAAAGTTACTTAGTTTTCCCCGGTAAAGTCATACTTTCGTTGCACCGTGCTCGGTTTCGACTTTTACCCCGGTAAAATGCAAACCGGCCGTGAAGGAGCTGTAAAGTGAGAGAACCGCGGTTTTCTTTCCAAGATGGAGATCAGCGTAATGTATGATATTTACGATATCTAGGCCAAAAGCTAATTGAACATAAAGAATAATGAGAGACAGGTGAAGAAGAATGAACGATGGTGCATATCTTTGCAAATACTGTGCTGTAACATCGATTGAAATGACCTTCCTTTCTTACCTCAACCAAACCAGGTCCATCGAGTAGACTAGTGGGCGTAACCACGATTAGTACGATTAGTACAATATTTATGGTGTTTGAATTCAAACTTTGAATTCAGACGACATACGAGGGGGGACCCAAAAATAACCGGAATCGAACTGTTGCGAGCGAATGCTTTCTAGTTACGAGTTGTACTGTTAGGTGGTGTTTTTAGGGGGTCTCCCGCGACCGTTAGTGAGCTGGCGTCAGTCTGAGTTAAGAAGCTTGGTTGTGGTACGCTGTTGTTTGCGTTCGTGTTTCAACCCGTGAAATGGCCGACCGTAGAGTGAAAGAGTGTGTGTGAAATTTTTTCTTTTAGGGAAAACTGCAGCCGAGATCGTCGAAAGAACATTGACCAAATTTCTGAGGAAACGAATGTGTCATGGAGCACGGTCCAGTGAATTTTAACCGAAGGTTTGAACATGAGACGGGTGTCTGCAAAATTTATTTCTCGCCTGCTCAGAGATGACCAAAGAGAAAACCGCGTGAATGTTTCCCGCGACTTGAAGAGTGAAGTGCAGAACGATCAAAATTTTCTTAAAAATCTTCATCAATTGCACGTTTGATTTTGGCAATGCTTTCGTCATTTCTTCCTGTCGAAGGACGCCCGGGCGCGGCATGTCTTCAGTTGACATGCTGCCAGATTTGAAACGGGAAATCCACTCTTAGACCTGTGATTTCTCCAAAGCATCATCATGAAAGGATTGCCTAAGCATCCCAACGGTCTTGGCTGCAGTTTTCCCTAACAGAAAACAAAATTTCACACATTCTTTGTTCCTTGTAGTCGGGAATCTCGCTAATCGCCGACGGGTTGAAACACACCACTGACTTTGCCCCCCCCCCTCCAGAGTCGGCGCATATAGAGATATTAAGAGTGGTAATTAAAAAATACTAAGAGAATACTCAGACGAGCTGTGGATGTAGGTCTCATCGGCCTACCTTCCTGCCGGAATCTGGTAATTGCTCTTAAATACGCAATGCGAGCACTGCGAATGTCTCTCCTTTCTATTAGGATCCGTCTGTTAGATTCGGTTTTTTTTCCATCGAAATCCCAGTTTCTTAAAGATATTTTTCAGGCTAGAGGCTTGTCCTCTATAGCCAATGGCTGTGTGCAGTTTGGCTAATACTGTCTTCACTGTAGGAACTCTTCTTTCCGTAACATAAAAGTTATGAATCGTTTTTCGCACGACATAAAGATCAAAGTCATCTGTAAATCAGTAGCGGGACGAGGCCTGTTCTTGTTTCGGCGTGATGTGTTGTATGAGGATGAAGTTCCCGCTTCCACACTAGCAGTTTCTTTTTTAATCGATTTTATTGTGGCCATTGACACTTTAGTGGCTGCATGGACACTATCTTGAACTCTTTTAACTGGTATCACAAATCCATTGTTGTCAGCTTCTGACTGCATGAATTTCAATGTAGATGCAATAACTTCTCTTGTCTGTCCACGTATAGTTCTTCGATAGACTTTAGAATGAATAGGCGGCATACTTGTATTTGATAATTTAAAACTAAACTAAAACTAAACACTACATAAAACTTTTCGAAAAGTAATTCAAGATAATAAAAATTGCTATTTTTTTACGCAATTGCTCAATATAATAATATAATAATTATATTCCTTAGGCAGATTCCACTGCTTGGCAACAAACGTTCACACACAGGTCTAAACAGCGAATGACTATGCGCACACAATGTTGCGCTTCCCCACCACTACCAACCAGGGCAGGGCAGGGCAGAACAGAACGGGCGCAAACTGCGTCATCTCCTAGGTCTGCTGACTAGCATCCCATAGTCATTATGTCTTGACATCTTCTAAATGGTGAAGTTGAATTGTAGGTCAAAGTGATGATATATTTCCGCCCAAAAACGTAGGCAATATTGTTTAGAAGTATATTTATTAATAATAATTCCGGAGGACCACTTGACAATAAATATCAAGAAAAGACATGAATGATTGAGTATACATACAACAAGTCCATGGTGCTTTAATCATGTTCATAATTAGTCTCTGCAATCTTAATTTACACATTATCAAACAATTAATTATGTGACTGATGGCCGAGTGCACCATTCTCCGGTTTTCTCAGCCGTTTCGTTACCGCGGTAAACGTAATACCGGGGTATTCTCAAAATCTCTGTGCACCATTGCTAAAATACCGCGGTTTGCTAATGCTTGGAAATATTGCGGTTACTCTGCTCCGAATCCATTTTCGTTGATGGTTTCTTCCATGGCCGCTAGGTTCTCTCTCTCTCTCTCTCTCTCTCTCTCTCTCTCTCTCTCTCTCTCTCTCTGCACGTCTGCCAGTCACGGTGACTCAGCTAGGCCAAATTCAATTTATTTGTTGACTTATTATTTAATAAAAAGATGTTCATAAGGATAAAAGGGAATATTATATTGCGTATATATGTAGTCAGAATTCATACTTTGAATTCAAGCACCATAGATACTGTACCAATCGTGAAATGAGTTCGTTTCACCTACTACTGGTTTGGTTGAGGTGAGAAAGGAAGGTCATTTCAATCGATGTTACAGCACAGTATTTGTATATGTACCATCGTTCATTCATCAAATAGATCCCATCTGTCTGTACATTTCAATAAAATAACATTCATGTTTTAAAGAATAATTCTCACACGTGTGCAATCCAAGGCAAAGCAACACCACGAAATCCTTGCTCTAGTTCGACATAGCCACGCTTTTATTCCCGTACGACTAGTAGAAATTTTAGGTGCAAAATCATGTGCATAGCCATGAAAGGGCTGTTACAATTATGTTCGTGTACGTGCAGGTATGATAAATTGATTACATACCCTATATACCGATACACAGGCTATATCGTGATGCATGCAGCCATTCACTTAAATTTGGCCTAGGACCACTGGTTTTCCATATATCATTTATTTGTTGCCTTATTGTTCAGTAATAAATGTTCGTAAGGATAAAATGGATTATTGTATTGCGTATATACGAGGGGGGACCCAAAAATAACCGGAATCGAACTGTTGAGAGTGAATGCTTTCTAGTTACGAGTTGTATTGTTAGGTGGTGTTTTTATGGGGTCTCCCTCGACCGTTAGTGAGCTGGCGTCAGTCTGAGTTAAGTAGCTTGGTTGTGTGCTGTTGTTTGCGTTAGTGTTTCAACCCGTCGGCGATTAGCGAGATTGCCGACTACAAGGAACAAAGAATGTGTGAAATTTTGTTTTCTGTTAGGGAAAACTGCAGCCAAGACCGTTGGGATGCTTAGGCAATCCTTTCATGATGATGCTTTGGAGAAATCACAGGTCTAAGAGTGGATTTCCCGTTTCAAATCTGGCAGCATGTCAACTGAAGACATGCCGCGCCCGGGCGTCCTTCGACAGGAAGAAATGACGAAAGCATTGCCAAAATCAAACGTGCAATTGATGAAGATTTTTAAGAAAATTTTGATCGTTCTGCACTTCACTCTTCAAGTCGCGGGAAACATTCACGCGGTTTTCTCTTTGGTCATCTCTAAACAGGCGAGAAACAAATTTTGCAGACACCCGTCTCATGTTCAAACCTTCGGTTAAAATTCGCTGGACCGTGCTCCATGACACATTCGTTTCCTTAGAAATTTGCAGTAGCGGCTATTCAGGGGAAGATGGTGAAGAACAAATTCACCTACCATTTGTTATTTATTTGATTCCAATTTTATTTTTAATTTTTTTATGATAATTATAAATATTATATTAGTATTACTATCATTATTACTTTTACTGTAGTTCAAATTCAGTAATATAGTGTTTGAATGTTCGCGCCAGATACAGTGTTTCGCAGATCCTCCAACAGTCACCAGAATGGCGATCACGGAACACCAATGGACTGGCTGAAGCACAAACTTTCCAGCAAGTTTTGGTCTTCATGTTTACAGCGGTTGCTATGACAACGGGTAGAAAATGTCCCCCGTCACTCCACCCTTACTCAGAGATATACGTCATAGGTGAAGGAGACAATTTTTGGTCTTCTCGCTTGCTTGCTTAAACCTACCAAGCTAATCCGATAGATTTATGACTACTTGTCTATCCGGAAGGGCCCGTCTAAAAGGTACTTCTTTCTTAAATTCTGCAGTCTTCCCACAAAGTAAAATAAATAAAGATAGCCCTAATTCTATTTTTTGTTCTTTATTAAGTTGTATAAGGAGGCGTTATATTTCCTCAGTTCCTCTTTCTTTTAGCTACATTTGTTCAATTTCTTAATTGAGAATCTTACAAGTAATTTTAATAGTACTGTACCATGGAAGCAAATGGAGAGAAAGATTTATATTTTGAATACAGCCATGCTCCTGTGAAGCCTTATTCAGGGAACATGCATTTCCCCCGGCCTCAATAATATCAGTCTGTTCTGTGTCGCGTTATGTGCCAGGCGCTTCTTTACCAGTTCTTAACGTATTCATTTTATTTCTCTTTATTACTGTGTGCTTCAGTTTTTTAAAATAAATTACTTTTCAGTTTGTGTGTTAAGGAATGTGAGTTTATCGTGAGCTGTAATGCAAAAATGAATCCGTTAAACGACCCCGTGTGCACTTTAATACAAACTCCGTTTAGTCGTTGGAGGGAAGATGATAAGAGAGATCTATTGTTTCTAGGTAGACCTCAGCCAATTTTAGACGTTAATTTTAAAAAGTTAAATTCCCAAGCTGGCAAGGCATATAATGTACATTTCAAAACTTTATGGTACAACCAGCACCAGTGGTTATGTGGGAGCCATTACGTTAAAAAACTATACTGTTGGCCATGTCTTCTTCTTGGGGTTAAAAAACATGTATGGAATGAAACTGGGTTTAGTGACTTTTCAAATGTTAGTCGTGCTCTGCAGAAACATAAAGATTCGGGGGAACACTTAAAATGTGTGTTGCAGCTGAAAAACATACAGAAAAACATGAACACTATTGGGGATGCTCTGAAAGATAACGCTAGGCTTTTGTTAACGCAGTATAATGAAAATGTTCGTTTAAACAGGTTGGTTATGCGTTCAGTCATCGACGCTGCTTTATATTTAAGCAAGCAGGAGTTATCGTTTCGTGGCCATGATGAAAGTACTTCTTCTCTTAATCGTGATAATTTCAAGGAGTTGCTACAACTATTAATCACAAGAAGTACTGAAGAAATTCAAAACCACTATAACAGGATTAAAACTATTTTTTCTGGGGAGTCAAAGACAATACAGAATGAAATTATTGAGTGCATATCATATCACATAGACGACTATGTGAAAGAAGAAATTAACAATGCAGAGTTCTTCTCAATCCAAGTGGACGATAGTAGTATGAAGGGAGGTTTAAAGTAAAATGGCCGCCAACCGACGCCTCTTCCAGACGCCTAGTTGTGCCCTTTGTACCGGCGACGCCATGACGTCATGGGAGTGGATTCGAATAATGTAATTACGCCCTTTGGCTCTGTGCTATTCCCGATTCATCCAGACTCCTTGTTTAGGATTTAGGCCCTATGGTTAGTATTCCCGTTACGCAACAGGAACAGTCTCTATACTTAAGCCCTTTGATCCGTCATAGTCCTGTGATGTCATGGTAGTCGATTCGAATAATGTAGTTACGCCCTTATACACTAAGCTATTCCCTATTCATCCAGACGCCTAGTTAGGCCCTTTTGTCCAATGACGTCATGGGAGTGGATTCGAATAATGTAATTACGCCCTTTGGCTCTGTGCTATTCCCGATTCATCCAGACTCCTTGTTTAGGATTTAGGCCCTATGGTTAGTATTCCCGTTACGCAACAGGAACAGTCTCTATACTTAAGCCCTTTGATCCGTCACAGTCCTGTGATGTCATGGTAGTCGATTCGAATAATGTAGTTACGCCCTTATACACTAAGCTATTCCCTATTCATCCAGACGCCCTAGTTGTGCCCTTTTGGCAAAAAGACGTCATGGGTGTCATATGAAAGCGTGCGATGTGCCCTTTCGTCCTATGGTGTTCCGACGCCGCCCCCGACGCCCTAGTTGTGCCCTTTTGGCAAAAAGACGTCATGGGTATCATATGAAAGCGTGCGATGTGCCCTTTCGTCCTGTGGTGTTCCGACGCCGCCCCCCCCCGACGCCCTAGTTGTGCCCTTTTGGCAAAAATCCCCCCACGCATACTCAGGTCCTTTGCTCTATGACGTCATGGGGTTAGAATTGAAACATGTCACAGCATGCACCATCGTGACGCTATTATAGCTAGATAGTGTAATAGTGACATACGTACAATATTGCGCAAGGGCACATGATAGTTATGAAAAGATAAAATGGGTTTATACTTACATAACCAATTCTTCTTCCTTTCAGCATCCTTTCTTCTTCCAGATGAACACTGTTACTATTACTATCGACTAAGTGAAATGACTTTGTAAGGAATAGGAATTGGTTAAGGTTATAGTTTCATTTCAGAACGTCACAACCTTATCCCGAAACATAAGGTTGTCACGCTCCTATGAAATAAAGTGTATAAACAAATGGCTTCACAGTAATAGAGCTGGATGATTTATTTCATCGCTAACCATGTCTAATAAAGACAGAATTTCACAACTTGCAGGAACACTTTGTTTGTTGTTTATATAGTTAAACACTTCGCTTTGCATTAGTACAAACTTATTCATAATGTCATTTATTATGATAGAATTCATAACGAGGTAAGTAATGTCATCATTACGTAAAACAATACGATCACTATCGTATTGCATCACACATTCTTTCAAGTCTTTACGTGTCTGTAATTTGAAAGAGTCTTCTTTAAACAGATAATGTTTAGAATAACACATATTTTCACACATTTTAGGTAAATGTAACAAGAACGAAGACAGGAGGTAGGGCGACAAAATAACACAAGCACCTTTAGAAGTTCCAATCTCGGCACATCCGGTGTAATTCACAATGGAGTAGAATCCGAAACTGATGTATCGGTCCTTTCTGTTGTTGAGGAAGTAGGTTCTGCGGGCTAGCACTGTAGGAGCAACTCTTGGAAGTGTTGCCGACACAGCTTCCTTCACAACCTTGTCGATCATCATCTTCTTCTGTTTCTTTACAGATCCTGATGACGAAACCTGAAACACATAAAACAATACCCGTAAGAAATCTAATTTTATACAGGGCCTGATGATGAAACCTGAAACAAAACAATCAAATAAACAAACAAACAATACAATACAAGCATATGAGTAATGAATATACATACCTTTTTACATTTGCTGGTTTTGCTCTTGGTAGTAGTAGTAGTCTCTGATGATGAAGACATCACGATAGAACTAGGAGGACCTCTCGTTCCCGACACTGCAACGAAACTGAGCTAGTCCGATGAAATCGAGCTGCTTTATATCTTTTCGTTCTGAAATCAGAAAGTAAAGGTTTTAACTTAAGCACAACCTACTTTTCTAAGCTAACAATAAATCCATGTAGATAAATACTTACAATGCACATGTCCTGGAAAACATCTCTGACCTCCACCCTTCCTCGTTCCACAGAGAGTTCCAAGGAATTTGTGGAAGATGCGGACGACCTCTGTGTCTGGAGACGTAGTAAACATGTTTACAAACTCCTGCATCGTCCATCCATTATTCGTGAAGTATGTGAACAAACAGACATAATGTCCACATACTGCCGTTGTCGGTCCTTGTAGTCTTTGAGTGTTGTACAGCCATTGTATAGAGTTTTGTTTTATAAATTTTGTTATCCCGGGAATGATGGGTGGTAGACCAAAAGAATCAAAGTAATAGGCAAAATTTTGATTTTTGAAAAGCACGACAACCCAATGAGAACCAGGCGAAGAATGAGCATCAAAGTTAATGACATAAATCTTAGGTTTATGCGTTACAACAGATGGTAACATATCGCTAGGGTAAACCCCACCGAATGTTTCTACGTGACGTAAAGCATAGTTTATTTGGTTACTATTCATTATTCTAAAAATCTGTAATCACTCTTCTATCTTTAGTGATCTCGATACAGTTATCGTATTCGGAGTAGAGGATACAAGTGCTGGCTTGTTCTAAAGCCTTATCGAACTTTGCTTCTATTCTAATGTTCCCACTACAGGGCAAACTTCTATGACCATGCGATGCCGAAACATCAGGCGTAAGATCATACATCAGTGTGAAATACCCATTTATATACATGTCGTGAGTGATTAGCATCCCGCTATTGCTATGATGGATCCCCGAACCTTTAAAAAGTGTATCGTAAGCTAGAGTAGTAGTCTTCTCATGATCTGTGGAAATGTGTAATCCTTCTGATGGAATCTGTTGTCCATTAACGTACAAAGCAAAAAACTCAAAGCAAAATGTCGAAACTCGTAGGGATTGGACTCCACTGTGCCGGAGAAAGAAGAATTTTTCACCATGGAGAAGAGAACTCGTTTAGGTAGAGTACCAATGTATGCATTATCTATAGAAATGGAGCTTGCTCCTGAACTAAACGTAAATGTTTTCAAATCCACTCTTGTGATAGGATAGTGAGCATTATGACCTTTCTCTAGAGTTTTAATGTGTGCTAGTAGAATGCTGGGCGAAGCTTTAATTTTCCTCACGTACAGACCTGCATCGAGAAACTTAAAGAAGTCTTTTGAATTGTCGTTTTCACCCAAGAGATAAAACTCTCTCTTTGCTTTCGTAAGTCTTATATGCATGTTTACTCCAGGCAGTAAAAGTTTAGACAGATTGAAAATATCAACGTGTAGTTTACCTATCATGACTAATACTTTAGAATTCTTAGACTTGTTGTACCTTTCGGTCCAACCGTCGTTTTTAACATTAGGTCCCAACGTTCCGTCGCCAATTCTTTAGGTTCTGTCAAACCTTCGATAGCTTTATCGGCATACCAAAAACCGTTTGTCAGATGAGTTTTAGAAGCATCCTCACCGTATGCAAACAATGTTTCAAGGTAAGACCTGTAATTGTACAAATCCTCCGAAGGGGTGATTGATGTCCCGTTCAAGGAAACGCTAAGATGACTGAAAAGTGAATGAAGCAAATTGTTTACTCCTGTAACCTTATCGCCTTCACCTATATCTGCCCCGTCGCTTTTAACGAATTTTCCCTCCACCATGAGTTGTACATTTAAATCTGTATAATGTTCGCTGTCTGCAGCAACCACGAATTCGAGAACGCTCTGTTCCACGGGAGTAATAGCTTTACATAATGTAGTAACATTTCCCACCACCGATGTTTGAATAGGGCTCTTCTCGAAAAGGTCGAACTCTGACTTTGTCACGGCAAACATCTTTACACGACTGACTACTTTCTCCTCTTTACATCGCTAAATATATCTCGCATCTTAGGAGACGCCCTTTTTCTCTTTCTACCCCTACCCTTCATTTTATTCACGAGTTTCTGAGTTGATTCGTTTACTCTATTAGCAATAATATCTTTTACCTTATCACCTTCCTTTCTACTAGCTATATCGGTTAAAATATTTGCTCCTGCCGAAAGAGTTTCACGACCTACCGCTTTAGCACCCGAAAAGAGAATTGGTTTTATCATTCTAAATAATCCTCCCAAGAAACTACCTATTCCACTACCGTGTTGAACATAGGGGCTGCCGCTGTAGAATGGACCAACATTGCCTAGACGCCCTCCCGACTGATTCACGTAGTATGCTGTAAGGTGGTCCATCGCAAACTAATTCATAACACCATCTGCCTTCTCTTTTTAAAATGTAAAACGAGCATCGTAGGTTTAGTGCTATCCGTTATGTTAGCTAGTTCTCCTAGTTTTGTTGTCATTTCTATACCTATCACCTGAAATTCGGAAGATTCGACAGGAACATAATAAACTTCAGGAAAGACATGAGTTGCTGTATTTAAAGGAAACTGAATAATTCTAAGACATTTAACGTACGCATCTCCTACAAGTTGCGGTTTTATTATATTACAGTATATAAAAACAAGTTCTTTCCTATTTAGATTTGTTTTCACAGATTTCGATTCCGATGTTTCATTTGGTGTCGAAGCTTTCGTTTCCGATACATTCCCTTGAGAGTAACTAATTTCGCACAAGCCTACATCCCATTGATTCCTCTCCAGCTTTATGCTCTGTGCCAACTCCACCTGGAAACTAGCAAGGGTGTTACTAGGAAATGATTTGTACGATGCATCGCTCAGGAGAGTAACGTAAAATTCTTCTCCCATTACGCTAAATCCTTAGCTTTAACCCAGGAATCAAACTCAGGACCGTAACCTCTCCAGCGAACGAGATGTTCGGTACTACCCCTTACTTTACGACTCCGTAGAATTTTATCTATCTTGTAAACAGTGTCTTTCCCGATAGTTACTGGTGTGAGCTCATAACTGTAAAACTGTCCGAAAATAGGACTGCCCTTGAGATCTTCTAGTTCATATACAGGTTGAGGAGAATGTTTAATGACCTTGACGATTCTGAATATTTCTGTAGAATAGTTTTGCTCGAAACCTTTAGAGAATTTCATTTTCTCTCTACCTATTCTTACCGTTTGCCCTACCGAAAACTTTACAGGTCTCGGTTTCACACGAATCTGTTTCTTTGCCATACGTCGCCATATTTTCAAAACATCTTTATCGCTAACCTTAGTAGGGGCCATTCCTGTTGTATTGTGTACGCTATCGTTATATCACTTCACAAACTTATCCAACACGTCGAGATACTTGTAACTGTTCTTGAAAGTAAAATATTTGTACATTTTAGTTTTTAGGGTCCTGTTAAATCTTTCCACGACGGAACATTTAACATCGGGATTCCTACACACTTGAAACTCGATATTCTCTTTCCTTAACAAGTCTTGAAAAGATTTGTTTAGAAATTCTTTACCCCTATCGGTTCTTACAGCGACAGGATTCCTAGCGGACTTCTCCAACACCTGTTTAAATCCGTCTGTCACATCCTTACCTCTTTTAGATTTTAAAGGTACAACCCATACGTATTTGGAAAACACATCGATAACAACAAGTAAATATCTTGCGTTGTCATTATGTTTTGCAATGCTTTGTACATCGGCTAGATCAAGTTCAAACACGTCGTAAAGGTTATTTACAGAATACGGATTCCTAGGAAACTTTCTCCTGATGGGTTTATGTAAGGAGTAAACATCCTGCTCAACTAACCATTGCTCGATATTTTTATCTGTAATGCTAGAAGCTTGTGAAAGTTTAGCAAGAGTGGAAAAAACCGTAGATGCCTCAGGGTCGTAATACAACTTGTGTAATGTTTCCTTCATCATCTCCGTTGTTTATAGGTACTCCACCAAAGCTCTCTCGATGGAAACAATTTTGAAATGACTTGTTTGTATTTAACTGTTCTAGCGGTTTTATTATCGACGCTGTTATGTCCTTCGGTCCTAGTTAAAATGTCTTTGTACGTGTCGAGGTCTTCCTGCGTAACAAGATTCATATCCACCTTCTTCCTAGTAAGCTACTCCCATAAACCTGCACTCGCATCGTATTTTATACCGTTAATGATCAAACTATTGTTTAACAATTGAATTTTAAAATTACCTATCATGTACTCTCCCGTCTCTTTCTTTTTATAGATTCCAAACTGTGTGTCTACAATCTTTGGCGATGTTACATAAGCCGATAAATATTTACCTGCTACATCACCTATAACGTTACGTTTAGCTTCGTCCTCGGAGATAGGTTTTTTTTCGGGTGATAAATCTCTAACTCTTTTCCTCGATTCAGCTACTTCCTGTTCAAGTATTCTGTTCTGTTTTCTCTTGCATATAGGATCCTCACTCTCGCGTATTTTAGACAACTCTTTGTACGGATCCGTAACATCAACTGCCGGGTTTGAACCTTCGACACAACGTTTTAAACGCTTGTACTCTTTAGCACTAACCAGAAACATTTTCTGTAACATTATGTTAAAGATCCCAAGACGGATAACACGGACGACAAGAGAGGAATTAAAAATCCTCCTTTCTGTACCAAAGTTTTCTTTTTCTCAGATAAGGATATGTTCCTATCTAGAAGATGTCTTAAGGAATGTTTATGTTTAAACAGCTTACGTTTAGAACACGAAGATAATTTACACTGACCGTTCAAAACATTAAGAACACAGTCTATAATAGCAAGTATCAGGTTTTTGTTTGCACTTTTTAGAATAACGTTTCGTACCTTGGGAGTTGCCTTTTTAAGAACTTGTAACATATGGTAATTGGATTTTATCCTTTTCATCCTTTACAGGGACGTAAACCTTTGTAACCTCCGAGGGAAATATTTTAGTTCTAAATCTAAGTAAATCGTTTGTTCTTTGACAAAAGTCTATTAGTAAATAACCGTGAGGTTTTCTTGTTGCGTCTTGGAAAGCTTTATAGAAAGACCTCCAATCTTCAGGATACACTTGTCTTGCTAGAAAAGTAATTTGATTTTTATCTCTCAGGTTTCTAAACAAGACCATATATTTTGTGTTCAAAGAGATGTCTCTGCTGTGAGCAGACTGATGGAACAGGTTTTGTGTTATGAGAATAACCGAAATGTTTCTATGATGACAACCTTTTGTAAATATAGAACTCACTTCTGTCGAATAAGCTTTGTCCAGTAAATCGTCTAGAATAACGAGTCTGGGTTTAGTACAATGTTCTTGTTTAAAGTCAGGAAGACCTTCGTGGTATGTCACGGTAGTATTGAATTTTGTCTGGGGAGGGACAGCGTTACTTTCACTAAAGCACCACAGAATACTTTCGTATTTGCTCACGTTACACAAATGGTGTAAATTATTAATAAGTTTTACACAGAAAGTTGTCTTTCCCGAAAATGACGGACCTGATACAATCAGAGAAAAGGGATGGTCAAATTTTATTACAACCATAACAATGTTTAATCATAGGTGGGGGTCCATCCAAGCAATCGTAAGGAGAATCAGGGTAATGTTTAAAGCATCTAAGACACGTTTTTAAAAGATCGTTACGTTGCACACTTTCAGGTAATTTATGATACACTAAATATATGCTCTCGGCTCCGCATGTCGTTAAAAGTTCAGGGGACAACACCTCCAACTCTTCACCTGTGTGATGAATAAGCGTTCTAAAATCCAATAATTTTCTAATTGACGCACACTCCAGAGACGACGACGAGTCCATACTGAGATGGTGCTCTCGTCTCGTTTCTATTTATACCCAAACGGGAGGGAATCGAACCCTCCGCCAACTCTGCGTCTTTTTCGAAAACAGAGTCGGTATATCTTATTCTCGGCTTCAGACACGGTCTGTGGGCCTGGCTTTCTCTTAATTTTCCTCTCTGTCCTCACAGAGATAGTTGCTGCAGGATCACCATTTAAAACCATGGTTTTAATGGCGTCGAAGTTGACATCCTGCAACGTCTTATAATTAAGAGTAATACCTCTGACTTTACACACAGAGGTATTTGCGGTGCTGTTGGAAGGAACGGTAACCTTAAAAACATAGTTCTTAGGGCCCCCGCTTGCAAATTCAGAAATGTACGCGTCCTCCCCATAGTCTGTGAGTTCGCTGGTCATGTCGCCTAAATAGTCACCTAAAGGCACAGTGTACCGTTTAGCGTCGTCAGGCGTCTGTGTATAAATCACACTGTCCGTGTCACAGTAGATGGCTCGACGATCTAGCTTGTCCAGGTAGCCGTAGAGGTTCATTCTACCTCCCAATGTCACATAAGCACCGTGAACGACACTAGTATGAGGAAGAGAGTCCTGTTCCTCCTCTATAGGGATCCAATTAATCCACACGACTTCATCATTTGCAAAAAGTAGTCTCTGAATTTCAATTCCGGGTGTCGTGAGGAACCTATACAGCTCTTTAGGCTCCGTAATAAGCTTTGTTTTACCCATGTTAGACCTTTGCACGAGCTTTCCCCAGAAAGAATTCAAACAAAGCTTACTAATGGTCCTTTTTCCAGCGTTCTTCACGATTTGTTTGGGGTCTAACTTAACACCTTCGTGTTCGTAAAACAAATCGATATATTCCTGTTTCTGGGCCTCTGTTTTCACCCAACCAGGGTATCCGCTGGATTCTGTCTTAATCTGGAGGAAAAGGTTGATGTAATCCACGAATAACCCTCCCTCACGAGTTTCACGCGAGTATTGCGTGACATCGTATTCGAGAAATTCGTGGATTGCCATCACCCTATAGCCCTTATTTACAGCTAGTCTCACTTCATCAACTACCCATGTACCAGTGAGCACTCTCTCTTCCTCTTTCGCATGTTTGCAGCTACCTTGTTCGACAGTCATAACACAGGTGCGGCAAAGGGGAAACAAGAGCCTACCATTCCACCTGAAAGGTAAAACGGGATGGTAGAGCCCTTGCGGTGGTAGGACAGTACATTTAATGAGGCCTTCTTTCTTCATCATTGAATCTATATCTGTACACTGGTCACTAACGTGAACAGTGGGGTGACCGATAGGAAACTTGTTGTACTTACAGACGGATGGATATAGGGACATTATATCGCTGTATAGGATTTTCTCTTATTTTGTCTCATCCGCCTTACGATAGAGCCGCATGGCTTCTGTACGTCCTCCGTAGACAGAGTCCCTAAGGACCAACGGGACATCACAGACCAAGGGGTCGTCTCTCAGTGCGGGGAACTGTTCGAGAATAACATCGAACAGGCATTCCCACATCACGTGGACGGTATAACCCTTTGATCGGATCATGTCCATGGTGTTTTCGTACCTCTCGGCAAGGGATTCTGAAGAATCCATCAAGGGTACGTCTCTGTTTGGCTGATAGAGACAGCCATGATAATAACAGCCGAGAAATTCGAAAACCTCTCCTGTTTCTTCATAGAAACCGTCCACCTTCCATTGGGGAAGTTCGGGAAGCCGTACTTCACGTCCGTTACCGGCATGACGTATATCTATTTCCCTCTCCTTGGCTTCGTGGATAAGCCACATCAACGATTTTTTAGAATGCCTGTCTGCCTTTCTATAGCCACAGGAGGGAGCAATGCCAATGGTCTGAGGTTTAAGGAATAGCTGTCTAAATATTCTGTTACAGGCCGATGCAATAGTGATAGACTCTAGGAAAATATCTATATTGGCAATTTGTCAACAGATTTTTTAAAGAGAGTGCAGGCTTCTCTCAGTACAGTAACATCGGCCTGGCAATACCTCTCCAGTTCTACACGGGTATTGAACGGCAGATCTTTAACGGTCTCGAACCAAGTCTTGAAGCTTCTCTATCTTTCACAGACATGGTGTCCGGCCCGTAAAGATCTTGGTTCGGGTGATGTGGGAGAATACTGTTGAGGTTCTGTGCCGTATTCCACAAATGTGGAAAGTAGCCCTTAACAGCGTCTTTTAGGTCAAAGGTCTGAGGGAAACTACGCAGAGGCAGCGGAATGAAGTTCAAGCTATCCAGAAAAGTTAGATGGTGCATCTTCATGCAAAGGATCTTGCATCCAGACATAATCAAGTCGGGAGTCCACTGTTACCTAATAGCGTAGTCGAGAATGAATTGGAGATCGAACGCTCGAGCATTGTGAGCAATAACAATGATCCTATCGAACGCTCTATCCATTCTCAGATAGTCCATGAATCCACGGACGGGATCTTCCCAGAAAGAATGACTGCGTTGCCCGCATCTGACGCACTCTTCGTCTTGCGACGTCTCGCAAAGAGAACAAAACTGTTGTGCACAAATCAGATTGGGGACGTGAAGAGAAGTATTGTCTTTGATACGGGTATTCTGTGTTGTTTCTATGTCGAATATCACATACAATACCTTGTTTGAACGCTTAGTCTCTTTCAGCGGTGCCATGTAACAATCATGTCCTGTTTCCGCTTGATGTTTTTTACACGTATTACAAAAAATTTTGAAACATTCATGCTTCTGCTGAAATGCCTTAAACTTACCACAGTTTAGACATTTCTGCAGAGCCATGCATACAGTGCGCCCTTGAATTTTGGTACGCTTATGATTTTCGAAACATCCTTGCCCGCGGAATGATCTACGGCAAGCATCGCAAAATACCAAGTCTTTGCTAGGATCGCAAGGAGGTACCGATCTACAAAAGAAGCAGACGTAATCACAGGTATGTCGCTCTCCTGTTCTGAACCCATTAAGACAACCTGGACAAACGAATCGTTTAGCCATTGCACCTGTCAAATTTACTATGGTATGGTAATGGAGGGTGTCTCGATCATAGAGTAAATAAAGTATTTCTCTCCCCACATTACCACCGTCGTACAGTACAGAATCGAGATTAAAGCCGCTGTAAACTACAAGTCTATATCTATCCTTAATATGGGCCTGAATCTTCTCCAGCTCAGGGATACCTCCACCTCGCGAGAGATCTACACCAGAGTTTCTGATCAGATCGTCCACTTCTGCCTTGAGTCTTTTGCTCGTCATGTGTTTAATGTAGGATGAATACATTTTACGATCGCTAACTCTAGCAATAGCGATTATTATTGCAAATGCTAAACAGTTCACGACTGCCTGTACGAAGACTACACTTCTCTTCAAATGGGCAAGTACACCAGTCGTACGCCCCTTCATAGGAATACCGTCACCACGTCCCCCGTTCCCGTTAGGCATATGGACAATGTCCACAACCAAACGCAAACGGTCGGTGGCATTAAAGCGGGCGTTCGACTGACATACTTTCTGTACAATGCTGCTAATAACTTCAACACTGACTTGATCTTTACGTCTGTACGAGAGACCGATAGGCTTATCCATTTCGTTTTCCTGGTTGGAAATCGAGATGCCAACCATATCATGATCTCTCGCTTCTACTAAAGCATGGTCTATAGCCTGTTTAAGGGAACGCTCAAATGGGTTTGGTCTTGCATTCGCACCTGGTTCTTTGAGCTGTATCACTAGCTGCAGACCAACGGAATTAAATCGCCTGTAGTCTTTACGACTACTTTCAAGGACTGAAAACAAAGTAGGGACGTTTCCCGTAGCGTTTTCGTCAGTATTACGTGACGTCGACGCTACAGGTACGTGTTCCTCCTCATTTTCATCCATTATATCTAATTCGTTGTCTGAAGCTAGTTCTTCTTCTTCGGATTCAACTACATCGGAATCTAACAGCGTGATAGTTCCTATCCCGTAATCGGATTCTGAACTAGATACATTATAAATCTCAGGTTCGGAATCATCTAACGTAATAGTTTCCATCTCGTTAGATGATTCCGTACTAGACACTGTATATACCTCGGGTTCAGAATCCTCTAGCGTAATAGTGTCCATCTCGTTGTCAGATTGCGAGGAGATTGTATATACAGGGGCAGACATTATCAAAACTCAACAAACACAGATGAAGAATGAATCTGGAAACAGTACAAATATTCATATATGTAACAGTATAATTAACATATAAATGTATGCTAGTTAAAAGCACACTAACACTCACCTTATATGTAGAAAGCGTTGTAGTACACTGAGAAGACAAAGTAAGATGTGTCTATTTATACTAGCTATCGAAATGTTATTTTTAGAAAGTATGAAGCTTTGGAATTTTCCTGTGTTGTAACGTATTTGCTATGTTTGCGTTATCTGTCTACTTACTTAAAGATATCTCAAGGTAGCTGTTACTACGTCATCGAAAAGTTATTTAGAAAGCATGACTACGTCAGTGTTGGTCGGAGAGTTTTGTATAAAAGACATGTATTTACAAGATCTTATCTTAACTTAGGAATGTACGGAAACATGTATCTATACACGTCATCGAAAAGTTATTTAGAAAGCATGACTACATCCTAGTGTTGCTCGGAGAGTTTTGTATAAAAGACATGTATTTACAAGATCTTATCTTAACTTAGGAATGTACGGAAACATGTATCTATACACGTCATCGAAAAGTTATTTAGAAAGCATGACTACATCCTAGTGTTGCTCGGAGAGTTTTGTATAAAAGACATGTATTTACAAGATCTTATCTTAACTTAGGAATGTACGGAAACGTGTAACACTATATGACAACACACCTTTTAAACTCTCTCTCCAAAGAAAAAAAGATTGTATCACATATTGTTATCTTTAAACAAGCCAAGGGATGCATTCCAAAGCTACACTTCCGTGTTTTTACACGCAAAGCATGAAAAAAAAAATATCTCAAGGTCTCTGTTACTACGTCATAGTGTTGCTCTGAGAGTTTTGTATAAAAGACATGTATTTACAGGGTTATGTCAAGTGTGTAAGCGGATCTACAGTTGTTCAGTCATCTTGTTCTTCTCCTACTTTAAAAACATAAGGTAAGACTACATCTACACTATTTTATGATATAATCTTTACAGTTTTGTGTGATACTTTTATTATTAATATAAATAAATAGTTAATCAGACTTCGTTCTCGTTTTTTACAGATGGTCTCTCTAGTTGCGAAATTTAACTCAGCATCGTCTTTACCAAGGTGCGTAGGAATGTCAGAGCTCGTAGAGAACGTGCCTTACAATATTGTTTATGCGGCCATAAAGGAAACACGATATGGCCGTTGCGTGTTATTACATATTCGAAAGAGCGAAAGTATAGATCTGTTATCGGTATTCTTACCCAAAAAGTATACCGATGTGTTTAGAGAAACAGAGATCTGCGGAATAAACAGTGGTGAAACCAGGGTTGATCTGATTTATAAAGGAACTTTCCCCAATTCTAAGGCATATAACCTATCCTTGGTTAATGCCTAGGTACATGTTTCTCCCTCTAATGATACTGTTGCTATGAATGTTTATTACTTCGCAAGTGTTTGTGTTGAGGTACTGAACATATGGATATTGTAATGTTTAATTCATTCCCATATACACTACCGATATTAAATAATTCTTCTTCTGGGTAATGAATGTAATGAAGGTATTATCAAAAGAGGAATGTAATGTTTCCTAAACCATATAACTGTACGTAATTAATTATTGTTTTGCTTTCATCAGGGACTGTCGCATAGTTGATTTGCAAGGCTATTATGAACAGAGTACAAAAAACTTCATACTGAAAGAATATGCTTCAGTTGATCTTACTACTACTACTACTGCCTTTCGTGTGCTTCACCTGTTATTTGAATCACCAAAAGACTGTATTGTGGACGAAGGTACTAAGCATTTTCTTGAACATTTTTATCATGGACTGCACTACGAGTTTGGTGTTGAGAAGTACGATCAGTTGTCTTGTATAATACAAAATGATTTAGGAAACTGTATGTATGTATTTGTAAAAGGCATTGAAAAAAGACGTTTTTACAAACTATAGTTTCAAAAGATGTTCAAATCATGGATCTTACGAACTATGAATGTCCAAGCTTAAGATGTCTTCCTAAAACTAACATAACTTGTGAATATCATAGTTTCCCCTATGGAATGTGTTCGTATAGGAATGTATTAGCTTTACAAACATGGCTGATGAATGTCAACATGTGTAGCTTTTTTGTATAAATACATAAAGGACAAATGTAATAAAATGTTGTTGTTACGTTTTGAAGTATTAGAAAACACTTGTGGTAAACATAATAATCGTTAAGTATCTATATATCTATATAACTAAGTCACATTGTGTAATGATGACATTACTTACCTCGTTATGAATTCTATCATAATAAATGACATTAAGAATAAGTTTGTACTAATGCAAAGCGAAGTGTTTAACTATATAAACAACAAACAGAGTGTTCCTGCAAGTTGTGAAATTCTGTCTTTATTAGACATGGTTACCGATGAAATAAATCATCCAGCTCTATTACTCTGAAGCCATTTGTATATACACTTTATTTCATAGGAGCGTGACAACCTTATTGACAATAATAAAAATAATAATAATAAGGTTGTGACGTTCTGAAATGAAACTATAACCTTAACCAATTCCTATTCCTTACAAAGTCATTTCACTTAGTCGATAGTAATAGTAACAGTGTTCATCTGGAAGAAGAAAGGATGCTGAAAGGAAGAAGAATTGGTTATGTAAGTATAAACCTATTTTATCTTTTCATAACTATCATGTGCCCTTGCGCAATATTGTACGTATGTCACTATTACACTATCTAGCCATAATAGCGTCACGTTGGTGCATGACGTGACATGTTTCAATTCTAACCCATGACGTCATAGAGCAAAGGACCTAAGTATGCGTGGTGGGATTTTTGCCAAAAGGGCACAACTAGGGCGTCGGGGGAGGCGTCGGAACACCATAGGACGAAAGGGCACATCGCACGCTTTCATATGATACCCATGACGTCTTTATGCCAAAAGGGCACAACTAGGGCGTCGGGGGCGGCGTGGGAACACCATAGGACGAAAGGGCACATCGCACGCTTTCATAAGACACCCATGACGTCATTTTGCCAAAAGGGCACATCTAGGGCGTCGGGGGCGGCGTCGGAACACCACAGGACGAAAGGGCACATCGCACGCTTTCATATGACACCCATGACGTCTTTTTGCCAAAAGGGCACAACTAGGGCGTCGGGTGCGGCGTCGGAACACCATAGGACGAAAGGGCACAACGCGCGCTTTCATATAACGCCCATGACGTCTTTTTGCCAAAAGGGCACAACTAGGGCGTCGGGGGCGGCGTCGGAACACCATAGGACGAAAGGGCACATCGCACGCTTTCATATGATACCCATGACGTCTTTTTGCCAAAAGGGCACAACTAGGGCGTCGGGGGCGGCGTCGGAACACCATAGGACGAAAGGGCACAACGCGCGCTTTCATATAACACCCATGACGTCTTTTTGCCAAAAGGGCACAACTAGGGCGCCTGGATGAATAGGGAATAGCTTAGTGTATAAGGGCGTAACTACATTATTCGAATCGACTACCATGACATCACAGGACTGTGACGGATCAAAGGGCTTAAGTATAGAGACTGTTCCTGTTGCGTAACGGGAATACTAACCATAGGGCCTAAATCCTAAACAAGGAGTCTGGATGAATCGGGAATAGCACAGAGCCAAAGGGCGTAATTACATTATTCGAATCCACTCCCATGACGTCATTGGACAAAAGGGCCTAACTAGGCGTCTGGATGAATAGGGAATAGCTTAGTGTATAAGGGCGTAACTACATTATTCGAATCGACTACCATGACATCACAGGACTGTGACGGATCAAAGGGCTTAAGTATAGAGACTGTTCCTGTTGCGTAACGGGAATACTAACCATAGGGCCTAAATCCTAAACAAGGAGTCTGGATGAATCGGGAATAGCACAGAGCCAAAGGGCGTAATTACATTATTCGAATCCACTCCCATGACGTCATGGCGTCGCCGGTACAAAGGGCACAACTAGGCGTCTGGAAGAGACGTCGGTTGGCGGCCATTTTACTTTAAACCTCCCTTCATACTATTGACGATACAACAGACATTTCACAAACCTCGCAGTGTTCCGTTATATTGCGTTTCGTTACCTCAGAAGCTGAACTTGCAGAACGGTTCTTGGGTTTTCATGACATTAGTACTGATAGAACGTCCCAAACACTGTTCAATCTCATAGATACAATTTTAGGAGAGTTCAACTACATAGCTAAACTTGTTGGTCAGTGTTATGACGGTGCTAGTGTAATGTCAGGTCATTTGAATGGTCTGCAGAAGAAAATTAAAGATGAAGCTCCTCAAGCACTTTTCGTTCATTGCCTTGCACATCGTCTCAACCTTGTATTGCAACAAAGTTGTAATCGAATACCGAAGTGCCGCATATTTTTCGCTAATGTAAGTGGCATACCCCCATTCTTTCATCATTCAGAGAAAAGAACTTATGTCTTGGACACTGTAGTAGGCAGAAGAATTCCCACAGCAACAGACACTCGATGGAGTTCAAATTCAAAACTTGTAAATGTTGTTGTTGAACACTGGGACAATTTAAAAGCAGTTTTTGAGCAAATAGTTAATGACAGTGAATCAGATGGCAAAGCTGTGCGACTTTCTCAAGGTTTCCTGAACGAAATGAATGATTTTGAATTTGCCTTCCTGTCCCTTGTATTCAGTGATTTGTTTGAAGTTACCGGGATTCTGTTTGAGATTCTGCAAAAGAAGTCTTTGGATTTTTGCTTTTGTTGCGAACAAATTAAATCCACTCGTAATGTAATTCTTACAAAAAGAAATGAAGAGTACTATGGTCCCATGTTCAACACGGCGAAGAGTAGAGGTGATTTCTTAGGAAGAAAGTACAGTGGAAAAAGTGAGGCAGAACATTATCAGAAGTACAAGGTCTTGTTCTTCGAGATCATTGACAATATCGTAACGCAGATCGATACAAGATTTGAGGATGTGAATAAGCCTTGCAGACACTAGCAAATTTGAGAAGTACTGTAGGAACTTCCCACATGAAGCGGTTTCTTCTCTACAAGAAAGTTATTTCAACATGTTCAAAAAGACGCAACGTCTAAAAATTGAACTGGAACTTTTGTATCAGAACAGTGAATATCGGAATGTACCGATTAAATGAGTTCTAGAACTTCTTCATGACAACGATGTCCACAAAGACGTGTTCGAAGAAGTGTACAAATTATTTTCCCTCATTTTAACACTGCCATCAACCAGCGTCTCAGTTGAAAGGAGTTTCTCTTGCTTAAAGAGAATAAAAACATATCAAAGAAACTCAATGTCACAGAAGAGATTGTCAGCGCTAGGGAATATGTCACTTCAAAAGGAAATTTTGGACAAAGATATGAACTCACAGCCTTTCCACAACGACGTTATTGACAGATTCGCAGCCTTGAAGGACAGGAGGATCAACTTGATATACAAAAGATAGGTAAGCAATATAATGTAATAACGTACTATTTCCTACTGTTGGTGCATTTACATGAGCTTTGCAAACCTTGATTTGTGCTTCACCTACGTTTAGGAGCGCGAGCCGCTACTGGAAATTTGGTCAATGTTCTTTCGACGATCTCGGCTGCAGTTTTCCCTAAAAGAAAAAATTTCACACACACTCTTTCACTCTACGGTCGGCCATTTCACGGGTTGAAACACGAACGCAAACAACAGCGTACCACAACCAAGCTCCTTAACTCAGACTGACGCCAGCTCACTAACGGTCGCGGGAGACCCCCTAAAAACACCACCTAACAGTACAACTCGTAACTAGAAAGCATTCGCTCGCAACAGTTCGATTCCGGTTATTTTTGGGTCCCCCCTCGTATGTCGTCTGAATTCAAAGTTTGAATTCAAACACCATAAATATTGTACTAATCGTACTAATCGTGGTTACGCCCACTAGTCTACTCGATGGACCTGGTTTGGTTGAGGTAAGAAAGGAAGGTCATTTCAATCGATGTTACAGCACAGTATTTGCAAAGATATGCACCATCAATCATTCTTCTTCACCTGTCTCTCATTATTCTTTATGTTCAATTAGCTTTTGGCCTAGATATCGTAAATATCATACATTACGCTGATCTCCATCTTGGAAAGAAAACCGCGGTTCTCTCACTTTACAGCTCCTTCACGGCCGGTTTGCATTTTACCGGGGTAAAAGTATATGCTTTCTGCTGGCAGGCGACTGGTTGGAGTTGCACCTCAGCTTTTGCATTCTACATATTACATCTGTGTGCTGAAGAGATTAGGTTTTCGTTAAAAATTGCTGATGAATTCATTGCAGCTCTTAAGACTGCTTTAGCGAAAACTCCAGCCAGAAGGGGGAGATTGCTGGACTGCCTCAAAGAAGCAGGAACATTTGTTTTACCTCCAGTTCCTGTAATAACGCGCTGGGGGACATGGCTGAAGGCAGGAAAATATCATTGCATGAATTTGAATGCAGTAAAACAGTGGATTGACTTGGAAGATGGTGAAGGCAGTGCTGCAGTAACAAACTTAAAGCTACTGGTTGAAAATAAAGAACTAGTGCTTCAACTCAGAGCTATAGCTAAAATTTCTGATGGACTCTGCAATCAAATACAGGTTCTGGAATCAGATAATCAAGATGCAACTTGTAAAAAATTGGCAGGATATATGAATGAACGTCATCCTGCTCTAAATTTCTGGAAGGAAGTTCAGAATTTAGATCCAACAATAGCTGTTCCTGAGAAGATTTCTTCCATTTTTACTTCGGGTGAACTGAAATGTTTCTCTGGCATTGATGTTCCAGTGGAAGAAATTTCAACATATGCAGCAATGGTACATGGACAAAATTTGTCTTCAACTTCTGCCTTATCCTTCTGGCAGAAACATTCCACCAAGATGCCTATCCTAAGTAAGCTGGCAATTAAGGCAATTATGGTTCCTCCATCATCTGCTTCAGTTGAGAGATGCTTTTCTACTCTCAATTGGATTTTGAACTCTAAACGCTCATGTCTGACAGAAGAAAATCTGCAGTCTCACCTACAACTGGCAATTAATCAAAATCAATATCAGGAGGGTGGTGTTCATCAGGAGAGTGCAAATGACAGTGACAAGGATGACTAAATTTTCATTCATTTCATTACTAGCTTGCTTAGATTATACAGTTTGTTCTTATAAAATGTTAACGTATTAAGGCACTAAGGTAGCCTGCAAAGTAACATTAGACACACACACAAAATCAGTTTGATGGTATGATATACATAAACAGTATTTGTCTTAAGTTATTGGTGTATTATTTATCTTAAAAAAAAGCATAATAAAGCATAATTTGGAAAAATATAAAGCATAATTGTCAAAAAAATAAAGCATAATGTGGGTTGTTCTAGTCATTAAGTATTTACAAAATACATGGACTTCGTCAATTAAAATATACAAGATAATGTATAGTAAGTGTAGGGTATGGGAATATATTAAAGATAAAAGGAGTAAACTCTGGGCTAAGTTGGAGGACCATTCTGCCTCAGGGCAGAAACAATAGATGGAGCAACTTATCGATGGTCACTGGTGTCAGGGATCCACGGATTTAATTGGAGTACAACCTATAACATGTAATAAAACTATGTAACTTTATTTCACACGTAATGCACTAATAGAACTGAATGAATAATATAATTGAATAAATAACATATATGCACTGAGATAACCAATATACTGAATTGGAGCGAATTGTAGACACGTGACTGTAAATGTAAGGAATTGACACCAGGGCTGAATTATATATAGAAATGCTTGAAAAATTGCTAGAATTAGAAGATTCACTGTTGAATTATTAATATTAAGAATCATTGCAATAATATAGGTGCTTCACTGTGGACACTGGTTGAACAATGCAAGCGACCTAATAACGAGCTTAACAAACTGATCTGAATAGCTGTAAAAACTGGAACACTGTGGTAATTATTGTCGAATAATTACACTAGCACTAGACAACTTAATAATTGTAGTTTTGTGAATAAGTTCGGGTTTTAAGAGCAATGATGTGACTGTTACATCATGTCTTGCAAAAACGCGCGAACTGGATAATACGATCGCACAACTAGACGTCGTGGATGCTAGCTCTGAACTGAAGTGAAGCGACGCCGAGGTCCAGGCACGAGGGTCCCTAAATCTGCACCTGCTGCTATTGCACCATAAAAAGGGCACGCATGAAAGATCATGCCACCTTAAAACTGCTGACTCAGGCGCGGGAAATATTTAGCGGACATTTGAATAGAAAGACTAGCTAGACATGTTGCTTGCACAAACAGTAAGTATAATATAAAATAAGTTATGTCTACATTGTAGAACAAGACCTAATACAAAATAATAAAACTAAGCCTGTAGTAAATTCCCTAATCAACAATACAATAGAATAAAAGTCATCAGTGCAATAAAAGCACTAAAAGATTAATACACGTTTAATACTTTTCTTAAATTGCACTACTGGTAATGTTTTTAATTGTTCAGGGATAGAGTTGTACTGTATAGTTTGACTGAAACATAGTACCAATTTTTCTGTGATTGGCTATAGTTATACTGTTGTACCCGGAGTTTATTTTTGTTCCTTGTATTATAATCATGACAATAACTATATTGCAAAGTAAATGCATTAATCGGATCCAAAGATCTTTTCGTTTATTCTTGCTCAGTCTGACCAATCTGTGGTATTATATTCCAGCAACATTTTAGATTACTTAGTTCTATGTGTATATTTGTATGTCGTGTTGTAGCACAAACTCGTCCCGTTGTTTATACTTGCTCGTTCAGAGTCGTGCGTAGGCTATGTCCAATATCTGCTACTGTTGTTACAAGTTTTTGTCTGTGTACAGGCCAAATGCAGTCAGTTTGAGATAGAAGTCAGGCCTGTGCAGTTAATGAAACACTTTCCCTATAAGTATGATAATTATTCATGTAAGGTTAAATAATGGCAGTGCGAGATAGAAGTTAGAACTGGTTATCCATTGAAGTATTCTACCTTCGTTGGGATAGTTAATTTGGGATACAGTTTCATTAATTGGAGGATTTGACCAGACTTCAGGTCATTATTCTGGTTTACAGTTTATAATTAATTTGTATGAAGTTACTGATTTCAAAGATATTGAGAAGGCCAAAGTAATTTTGGAGACTGAGTATGTTGACTTTTTTCTGAGTATGTTGGCACCCTATTTTCTTGTATATAATCTAATGTTCTGTACTATTGATCTTGAGGTTTCCTTGTTGTGTATACGATGGGCTCTAAATATAAAAGATTCACCATTCCTGGGTTTTGTTCCTTTGGCTGAAGCTCTCTTCCTCTGACCGTGTGATCTATTGGGCTCCGTGGCGCCCACCACACTCTTCAGTATGATTGGAAAATTATAAACATTAGTTATAAATTAATCTAAAATAATAAGCTAGTTAGTATGCCAAATAAATAAGGATTTAAACGAATATCTGCATTTTTCTAATAACTTTAAAAATAGTTATTTCATATCAGTTTAACTGCATCACAGCAGTGCTTTGTGGACTAGCAACTATGAGTAAGAAAAACTTCTATTAGTTACAATTAGGCCATCCCAAATCTGATTTATTTCTTGGTTTATCTGATTTTGAGGGTATTAGACATAAAAAGTAATGCATTACATTAATAGGACGAAACTCGCCGTCTCACATCAGGTTTGATGAAATTTACTGTAAAGTTCACATTAATTGCTACAAAATGCATGGTAGAATTTTAAGATGAAATAATTAATGCATGATGATGAAAGTGTGTGTTCTGCCCGAAGTTAGGTCCAGACCAATGACTAAGCCGTGGGATGACGACCATGACTCGTCCGCGGTGTTTCAGGCAAGGGTGATACCGCGGAGATTTGCCACTTTCTTTCGCGGGATCAGAATGAAAGGACACAACGTCCAGTCCTGAACCAGGAAGAAATTTTCAACCGCTGAAAAATCCCGACTCGGTCGGGATTCGAACCCGGGCCACTAGGGTGGAAGACAGTCACGCTACGAACTCTACGGCGGCGGACAATAAGTGACATAAGAAATATAAATTGCATGAATTTCGTTAGGGGTGTTCTTTATTTGTAAATTATTAACCTATATTTATTTCATATTCTTGTTTACAGTATTTGTAAATATCGAACGATATCTCATACCGATTGAAAGTAGAAACTGCTTCTAACCGTTCCCAAAGTGCAAAATCACGGATAAGTTTAATGAATTGGACGTGCGCAGTACAACAAATCCTCAAGCAGTCATGGGTTTGTCTTTGGGAACAAACCTATTACCTCTCCAATTCAAATGAAAGGATATCATACGCCTGCCAAAAGCAGTATTATTTCTATGCGGTGAGAGTTATGGCGTTTCTCTTCCATTTCCTGTTGTCTCTACAACCAATATAGCAAAGCCTGGTAAGAATAGACTGTGTCACATAACTAAATGTAATGTAATGTAATGCAACTTCCAAAGCCGTATATGAACACTATAAAAAAATATGTTGTTATGAGAACTAATTTGCATTTCATAAATTCTTTCTAATAATTGGCATTACTCCAGTGCCGGTCAACCGATTTGGTCCAATATCATGGACATTTTAAATGCGTATACCAAGTTTCATGAAAATCCAATTGAGCGTATTTGAGTTATCGCGCGTACAGACAGACGGACATACATTTTCACGTCCCCACACAATCTCAAAAAAACCATTCTGGCACTTAATAACAATAATAATACATTCCCCCGCGACTTCTTCAGTCGTGACAATACCAATAATTCGTAGCGGCTAAACCAGGGTTAAACATTTTGGGACGAAACATTTTTTTCGAGCATTTTCAGACTAATGTGGTATTTGAATTTGCTTGTTTGTTTCTACCAAGGAGTAGGTTATTTAAATCTGCTTGGTTATACTCCTTCCACTCTGTATCAAGTTAATGGCTAGTAGGTTATAACTTAATCCAAGCTCTGGTGACTTCGCTATACCCACGTAAACAGTTTTCAATAAAAGGACTAATGTAAACACAGGCTATAAAACCCGATATTGGCCGAGAGCTGGCTCATTAGGAGGATACAAACTGCCAGCAAGAAAACAATAACCCGTTAAGTAGGCAAACAAAACGTGCCACACAAGAAACACGATTTATGTCCTCATTTACTTTCTCAGTTTTTTAGCACTGCTTGTGTGAAACATTCACAGGAACAGTTAAATGTTTTCCTGTTCTGTGAGATATTCAATCTATGCATTGCATTGGCATTCGCTTTGCACTTTTGCCCTTTTTATGTTATTTATAGCTTATGATGTTTTAAATCTAAATCACTAGAGAATGGGAAGGGACCCCATGTGCATTACCTGTCTTTTTCGTCACAAGTCTACAGGGTTGACATAATTTTCCCACTTCAAAAACCCTTGTTTCTGTTACTAAGAGCGGCTTTCTTAATAAGTAAACTCCCACTTTGATTCCAGCAAAACAGGAGAGGGGAACCCCAGAACACTGCACCTCACTGCTCGTTACTGTGAAATATAATGTGTTAAACATCCTTTGGTTAGGCTTGGAAAAGTTAAAACTTATTTATAAATTTTTTTAAATGTCTATTTGTAGGAGTAGGAGTTGGCATGCTGACCATATGCTCCCAATCGTGCCGTCTGCCTATGGCAGATAATGCAGCGGTCGGATGACAGGCCTAGTCCCAAAAGGGAATGTAGCGCCATGGACTTTAGTTTCAGTTTTGTTTGTAAGTTAATTACTAGTACCTGAACATTAAAATTAATTTTTCCTAACACTTGGATACATGTAAATAACAGTAATTTTATATAAATCCTGAAAAAATCCACGGGTCAAATAATTAAAAAAAAAAACTTCAACAATGACGCCAACACTGGATTTTCTTTTCAAATCTTCTGTTCGGAATCGACAGTGTATAAAATGACTTCAGATTGTGTACTTTTATTAACAAGACTTGTTTCAATCCATAAATAGCAAAGATACAAAAGTAGCGGTAAATATTGAAAGATCACAAGTTCTACAAAATATAGATTTTTGCTATTGTATTCTCTTGGAGAAAAACGATGGTATGGGATAAGGTCGTTTTAAAGTGACCAGTGCTTTACTTCAAATATGTGAGTTTCTAAATTCATCAATGGATTCATCTGATGGCATCGAGCTTTCATCAGAGCGTTTTTAATTTCATTGATGGAATCCAGCAGCTATCCATCAAAGGGTTCTCTGGGTTCTGATAAGTTTGCGCTGGTTTCCATCGACTGGCATCGGTTCCATCATACTTGAACGTCCGATGGTTCAGATGAATCACCGCGATTATGATGAATCGACAGTTCAAAACCATGTAATGGAGACTGTGCATATAGGTTTCATAACTACATAACGCAGACAAAATTACAGACACATAGGCCTAAATAGTAGTTACACTTATTTTTGAAGATTCGTTATCTGATTCCTCATAAAGAGAAAGAAGAAAGAAAGAGAAAGAAGCAAAGACAGCATATTAGTTTGCAGCCGTAGTAAATCCTTACAATGTCATGCATTTTATGTCACACTTAAGTTATTTTGGTTTTGTTGTTGAAATTGTTAAAATTATAAAATATAGACCACATAAAATAATATTATTAATTTCGGGTCAATTTGAAAACATACAACTGCAGTACTGTAATGTGTATAGTATAAAACACACAGATTTTATCTAATAAAATACGGGTGAGTCTCTCTTTGTGGTAAGATGTTAATTTAATGTAAATCTCATTTTTGTTAATTTATTTTATTTAACATATCATTATTATAAACCGATGCGTTGTATCTAATGTAAATGCAATCGATCATTAAGCCTATACTTTTTAGTGGGAAAATAATAAACCGGAGTTACCAATAATGCCATCGCTAATATTTTACAATTTTACATGTAGTTACTATGTTGGCGCTCCCGAAAAACATCGCTTTGGCCAACGAATGGTTTTTTTAATTCATCATTCATCATCAGGGCCCGGATTTTGCTGAGCTAAAGATACTAAAAAATTAGCTATAAAATGACCGTAAAAAAAGACCCAAAAACTAAAGAAAATGACCAAAATATTTGTATGAAAATACTTGTTTATTCGTCGGATTTGTGACTATTCTACATTATTTTATGATGTTGACACAATTATATGCTTGTAATTACTTCATTGGTACATACGGTTAAATGCAAACACCGTTTTTCTGCATCCAAATTAAAATTATAACAAGATCTATTTATTTATGCTTATTTAGAACACATAAATTCACAAACACGCTATATAATGCAGGAAACAACACAAAATGAGGAGACAATGATTTTAAATTTAAAAAAATTACCTAAACATATTAAATGTAGGAAAAAATACCGTGAAGTGGTAAAAAAAGGCCCAATAATGACATTAAGTTTTAAAAATGACCTAAAATAACCAATATAAAACTGATTAAAAAAGATACCTAAAAATTACTGTTTTCATAATCTAGGAGTCATGATCAGAATATCTGCACTAGCGGGCAACGTCCATTTTGTACCTGTTAAAATATGACATATCATCAAAATTCAAAATCCTGGCCCTGGTCATCATGAATCCATCGAGAATAATTTGTGCATGTTAAACTGCAGGTAAAGGGGTTGGTGGGCAGATGGCGACACAGGCGTATCGATCGCCAGGAACGTGGATGCTGGAGAGGAGCAGGAATCACAACAGTGACTATGGAGCTCTCGGCAGAAGAGCACGAGGAACTGCTCCGGCGGTGTCCGGCCAGTCGCAGGTTGCTGGCCACTGCAGGCGAGTTCCAGCCACAGCCTCTAGTTGTCAGCTTCGCTCCTGGATGTGGTAAGTCCGGTCCCAAGCCGTCCAGACGCCGCGAGGAAGCCAAAGCCCTCGAGAACCTCCAGCGACGGGTGGAGGCGTGCCGACTCACCAAGGGCACCGACCCTGCGGGGCCCAGCACCTCTACGGCGCCCCCGCCACAAATCCTCGACAATCGACCTCAAATACTACAGAAGGTAATTTTTGGGGACATTTTATTTATATTGCAGAATAATAGAAAATTGTTAGTATATGTGTCAGACGTTTTCCACGTGAAATAGGACTTGTTTACTATGTGCAATTTTTATTTTACTGTCTTGGAAAAAAACATAGAGACTCGAGTTTGAAGTCTAAAATCTCAAGAGTGGCTCATCCGATTACGTGAAAATAAAGTTTAAACTGAAACTATTTTAAAGCCATTTTATCTGATAACAATACAAAAATTTTCGGTTAAGCGAAAAAAAGTTAGGGATTAAAACCGTCAGAAGTACTGGTTTTCTTAAAGGTCCGGACTAAAAGTAAAGTTTAACCTTTTATTGTAAAAAAACCGCTAGTGCAATCGTTTTAAAATTTTATTAGGGCACGCACAGATTTCTTGTAGGCCTAAATATAATCCTTGAATTTCATAATTCTATTTTGTTTATATTTTATGTTGTCAATTTTCCGAACCTTTGCTAAAACCACTGTTTAAAGCCTAAAAATATCGTTCAAATCACCAATGTGATTGTCATTATTCAATTAATACTAGTCACATATAGTTTTAAACATTCCAAAGCAGCTGTTTTTAAAATTGATTTTTATTTGTCAACAAGTTTTAATCCCGCTTCTCTGGCGAGCGGTTCGGGTAGGAGAGGGCGCGACGTTGCCTAGTTAGAATGGATCTTCGCGCCTACGTTGTTATTATTAGGGACCGGATTCTTAGGTTTTTACCTACTTTTTCTCTTACTACCAATACACTTTCTCGAGGCATGTCCATAGGATTCACACACATTAATTTTGTAATAGCCTACCTAAAAACACCTAAATGGGACATGGAAACCTAAAATAATCTAATTTATTCCTAATTAATATAATTAATATTTTCTGTTTAATGTGCTTGAAAAATCGATAATTTACACAGACATACAAAAAATCCTCTTGTTGCAAGTAAAACCATCTTTCGTAGGCTTATTATTATTATTCAACGCATTGGTGTCTGGGATGGACAAGGACAAGAGAAAAGGGGTTAAAGTAATATCACAAGCGTATTCCTTTTAAATAGTTCAATGTATAACAACCAGTTTCACATTATCCACAGCCAACCATAAAGCATATTTTATTAATCCAATTAGAAGCATTGGGTTTGAATCCTGAAAAGGCAAGCGTTTAATAGACAGGCTACAGTATTAACTATTTTGGCCTCTTGCGCTTAACTTTTTTTTCGCTTAACCGAAATTTTTTGTATTGTTATCAGATAAAATGGCTTTAAAATAGCTTCAATTTAAACTTTATTTTAACGTAATCGGATGAGCCACTCTTGAGATTTTAGACTTCAAACTCGAATCTCTATGTTTTTTTCCCCGACAGTAAAATGAAAATTGCACATAGTAAACAAGTCCTATTTCACGTGCGAAATTTTTAGAACGAAATATCTGTTTTTAGTAGTCTTTATCTAGTGGGTGGAATTCTCCATAAGTTTCCCGTCCCTTTTTCATTTTGGGAGATGGGTGACATATCGGTCAATAAAAAACACGTTGTTTGGTTTTGTGTATTAAAGGAATCAGTGAATTTCAGTGAACACACTGAACAAGTTTAAGAGGTGGCCGGCAACTGGAAGTATAAATAATTACCGTATTTTATCCAATTTACGCGGATTTGCTTTTTCCGTCTACATCCAAACTTTCTTGCATTTACATTTTCAGAATATTTTTATACAGTATTTTAGTGAATGTGCTATAAAACGCTGTTAATAATTTTCATCTCAAGGTCAAAAGCTTAAGATTGCATTAATACAAAACTTACTATTTATTATCTTAAGTCCAAACATTACAATAAAGAAGGAAAGTAGCAAACATAATTAGTGGAGAAAGACGTAAATAACATGTACGCGTATTTGTTTGACAATTTTAATTACGGGTTTAGTTATTGCTGAACGTATAAATGAGTTCTAAGAATGGAAATAGATTATTTTATTGCTGGTTGTGTCACTTGCTGGATAAATGAACTTTTATGAAATCTTGATTAAAATATTTGCAGAATTTCGTGAGAAAGGAGTGTCATTTCAAAAATTATTTAAATACTTTTGAAAAAAAAAAAATTAAAACTATATTCACCCAACAAATACAAATCTTCAAAATATGTAATGAAACAAGTTTGGCTCTAATATTTCATTAAAATTTAAATGTTACAATATTTTACGGGTTATCTGCCAGTCAAAAATCATTTGAAACTTATTTAGCTTCTTATATTAACGATAGCCTTTTACAGAAACTCTTACAGGCATGCACAAAATTGGTTTTACTCGATTGACTGACGCTATATGAGTGTTCAATAATGAGTTAAGTGTATATTTTACAATGATTTTGTTAAAGTGCGGAACGTAACCACGGCAAGTAAACTTGCCTTGTTATACCATACTTAATTCACTTCACCTACTCACGAAACATATCAGCGATATGTAAAAACAACCAATCAAATTTTGTAAACATTTGATGTCTATTCCGAAAATTCCAATAACTCAGAAATATTACATAAATAATACCAAATAAATTTACAAGTCTTATTACGTATAATGAAGTAAAGGAATGAAAAACAATTCAAGTCTCTTAACTTTAAAATTGTCTAAAATAGGAATTTCGTCTAAAAGCCTACCTTAGTCTGAGTGAATTCTTGCAAATGTATTGTGAATAAGCTGACGTATTTCAGATAGATTTTCAAGATAGTAGGCTACATCCAAATTTTTTTTCTCGCAGAAATATTTCATGCTTTGCTTTAATTTTTTTCGCAGAAATATTTCATGCTTTGCTTTAAGATAAAGCCCAGTATTTCATAGCTCCTATAGGTAGAGGAAGAATTTTTTTCGACCTTGAAATTCGTTCTCTAGTTTTCGGCATAAATGCATGTTTTGAGGTTCCCTGAATCTAAAGATACAATCTTCAGAAACACCTCTGTGTATTGTCAATAAGTTTCGTGGCTTCTTTGAGGAATATCTAATACTCTGATATTATATACCGTAATTCTCCACCTTATACCCTCAAATAAATAAAATAAAACCAGGGGTATTGCATAGTAGCTCACAATAGCTTTTTTATTATAATAATACAAAGAACCAAGTTACACAATCTTGTAAAGTATTAAAATCAGGTTCGAGACTTGAAAGTTTACAGTGGTAAAACGGCTGGATTTTTTTACACTTTTTATTAAAAGAAATAAATATGTCTAAACATACTTAAGTTAGGTTAAAACCTTAAAATCTTAAAATGAGATCCTTAGCTGTGCAGTGCAGTTATTAATAAGTCTTAAGTCAAATTAGAACCTTAATTGTAAATATGTTGTAGTATAGACTACTCTATTTAATTATAGAGATAATGATTGTTAAAACATAAAACATACAAATCGCAGGTTTTTATAAGCTGATAGTCACTGTATAAAAACTAATGGCTAATATGCTCTAGTTCAATTGTTAAAAGTGTTTATAGTGTGTTGCTATTAGTACTGCAGTGATACTAGTGTAGGTGCTGTTGTGAAGGCTCATGCTAATATGGATCCCTGGATCTACGAATAAACCGTTCAATCACTCATGGCCGGTTTCTATAAACTCGCGAATTACCTATGGGTAAATTATCCCATGAACAGAATTTACACAAGGAAAACTCTTACGAACAGAAATAATTTAAAGATAACGATCACACACAGTTTTGGCGAGTTTCTAGATAAAAGTCCACAGGGTAAATATGAAAATGAGAGAAAAAATGTTTCTATAAACTAGGGCTAGATCTTTCCAAGGGTAAATCTTTGGGTTAATTTATCCTTTCACGGATGGCTGGATAAAATTTAACCTCTCGTAGGATAAATATGGCGGACGTGCACGGATTGCAGTACCTGTAAAATACAGTTTTAGAAGTGCTGAGATGATCTGTAATGTTGACTTTGTTTCTCCGTAATAGGATGGGCTTATCAGAATTTATATACATATTTCCAGTGGCGTAGCAAGCTTAGGTGGTACCCGGTGCGGAAAATTTCTTGTCACCCCCCCCCCACTTAAATTATTAAGTGCCAGTATGGTACTTTATAAGATTGTGTGGTGGACGAAAAAATGTCTGTCCGTCTGTCTGTCTGTCTGTCCGTCCGTGTGTCTGTACGCACCATAACTCAAATACGCTTTTTCGGATTTTCATGAAACTTGGAAAACACATTTATTATGTCTATGGAAAGAACCCTATTGAAATTGAACCAAATCGGTTCACCGGTACCGGAGTAATGCTCAATTTAGTGCCTATTTTAATAGATTATGGCGCCTTTCTAATAGAAAGGCGCCATAAGTCAAATACGTTGTATCGGATTTCCATGAAACTTGGTATACGCATTTATGACGTCCATGAGAAGTGCCCTATTGAATTTGAACCTAATATGTTGACCGGTACCGGAGTAAAACCCAATTTAGTGTTTATTTTAAAGGCGCAATAACACATACGTTTTATCGGATATTTATGAAACTTCGTATACGCATTTATAATGTCCATGGAAAGACGTCTATTGATATTCAACCAAATCGGTTGGCCAGTGCCGGAATAATGCCCAATTTAGTGCCTTTTATGTTAATATATGAGAAGTCGCGATAACTCAAATATGCTTTATTGGATTTTCCTGAAACTTTGTATACCCATTTATAATGTACATGGGAAGACGTCTACTGATATTGGACCAAATCGGTAGACCGGTACCGGAGTAAAACCCAATTTAGTGTCTATTTTAAAGACGCGGTAACTCAAATACGCTTTACCGGATTTTTATGAAACTTGGTATAGGCTACACATTTATAATGTTCATGGGAAGACATCTATTGATATTGGATAATATCGGTTGACCTGTTTCAGAGTAATGCTCAATTTAGTGCCTATTTTATTATAATATACGTATTCGAAAGAATTTATAAGAAAAAAGCAAATCAGTTATATTGACAACATAATCAATTGTTTTACTGTGATTTTATAAGGCTTTGGAAATCAAAATACAGTTAGCTATGACCAAAAACGCTATTGTTTTATATGCGCTTATCCAACTAGACCGTTAAACTGACCCATATGCCGATATGGTAACGTCTTTAACTCAATTCTGAAGTTCCATGGTTCAAATCCCGAAACCGGCCAATTTCACTTTTTTTTTGTATTTTTATGTGAGTGTGCGATTGTCAAGATATCACAAATCTGTACAGTTCAGCTGATGCTGGAGGATTTTAATCTGATTTAAAAAAAAAACTATACCTTTGTTCTTCCGTAAGCCCTGCTTAATGAATAAATCTGGAGCTTAACTTTGAAATCAATTTTAAAAAAAACATATTCTGCATATCATAATTGCAGTCATAACTGATTAAACAAAAACATACTGGCACTTTTTTACATCAGTTTACCTGATTTTATTAAAAGATGGAACATTTCCAAGTGTTATTTTTTGGATAGTCAAAGGTAATCCCACGAGAGTTTAAGAGTTTATCGATAGATGCAGCTGCAACGAATTTATGTGATGTAACTCGTAAACTCAACGGATTATGCAAAATTAGTAATAATTATTTTGTTATATAAAAACAAAACTAAGCTCCGAAATCATGATATACTATGAATCAACCATCCATAAAGCGATTAGAGTTACCATGCTGTTGCCATGTTGTAACCAGTGCTACCAATGGTGCATATAAGACAGAATAGTTAACCTAATTCAGCCAATTTTGTTAGGATTAAGGAAAGACATACATATCAAGTACATTATGCTCTACATTGTACATTGTACTGTTAAACGACAGTATTATTATTATTATTATTATTATTATTATTAATCTAAAGTGCATTATAGACAGACAGATATAGGCCTACATTGTTTTCGTGAGCGACAGATTGTGGGTTTTACCGTTAATAAAGCGAACATCTAGGCCAAAATACACTCCCGAAATTGTGCAAATTTTTATTTTTTGAGTGATTTTTTTATATTTTTATATTTTGTTTTCCAAACGAAATCTCGAATTTTGGAAAGATGAATTTTAATAAAAGGACAGAATTTTGTATTTATGTCGGATACCTTTCAAGATGTGAACCGAAGATTGGAGACACGTTTGCCTTATTTTTACATAAAGAAAGTTTTCTCGAAAACGGCTCTTACGATTTTCTTTAAATTTTGCACATGGGTTGGTTATACTAAGACCTAAAACTTTTATTTGAAACACTTTTTCGAAATAATTCTTCGAAGGGTAGTTATAAGCCACCCACTCTGAGTACGCGCACTTTGCAATACGGCATCTTGCAACGGAAAATCGTACGAAAACAAAATTTTGTATTTGGGTTAAGTACCTTATGGGGATGTGACACGAAGATTGGCGACAATTTTCTCTTATTTTCAAGCGGAGGGTAACTTTTATTTGGGCAGAGGAAGTAATGTGAATTATACATCAATTTTTTTAAATTTCATAAACAAGTAATGTAACTATTTTACGGAACTGTATTATTAATAATCTATTCTTAAATATGCGCACATTCCAGTTCAAAATCTAGATTGAAGGAGACTTCGGAGTCAACTCACATTCGAAGTTTATTTTCGTCAAAGCCATGACTGCCGCAGCGGGTAGAATTGGGTGCGGCTTGAGTGATATAAAATATCACAGAATGTTGAAGTCTCATTTAAATTAATAAAACTGCAGAGACAAGCATCGACAGAAATAAACACCCCTCCCCCTAACCATAATATTATTGTTCGTATCAACACAGTGGTCAGTTCAGCCGCGTTTTATTACCTTTGTTGACTGAATTTAAAACTAAAAGTTTCAATACGCATGTTGACTTGTAGAAAGTTGTTAAGCTTATTTAATTGTTTTAAATAATAATATTATTTTCTTTAAATTCCCTTGAGCGATTTTTTTACTTACCGGTACAAAGACACATTTTTATTTTGTCACCCCCCGGGTGATGGCACCCGCACCCCCCGCACCCCCCTTCCTACGCCACTGCATATTTCTTATTGAAATTTTCATGTACCGTACATTGTCGCTAATGACTGTATTTGCCGGTATTTGGTAGCACTGAGTGTGCAAACATTGCCAACTAGAGTCGTACTTCTCATTTTTCCTTCCTCTTACGCATTAGATCTCGACAGTAGTAGTATTTATATGAAGATAATGTTCTTCCGAACTAATTAGTATGATATATATTGCAAAACCATGTCTTGACTTGCAGTAGTGGAATCATAGGCTGAAACAATTACATCTCCGTTATTCAAGATGTGTTCTCAGTGTTCACCGTAGCTTACTGTCAGCGTGCTGGATTACGGTTCAAGAGGTCCACGGTTCGTTCCCCGGCATGGTAGTATATATTATTTTTTATTTCCTCATTATACCATTAGTGCTCTGGTGGGTGATTCTGGAACTAAGTTGTCCATTGGATAATTTACCCATAGGTATTTCGCGAGTTTATAGAAACCGGGCATGAGTACAGTATATACTAACAACGGATAACTTGCTGATCACAGCTGTTAAGGCCCTGTTATATTTTGTTCATGTACTTGGTTGTTTCTAATACAGTGAACGCAGCTTAATGTAATCGCGGATAATGTTATCAGTCGTATAATGTTATCACTTTTATGAAGTCCCTTACGGATTAATACTGATACATTGAAAAGATGCTGTTTATTGTGATCAAATATTCGGTTTATGTTATCACATTTTCCTTTTTGCGGCTTTATTTGCAAATACTTTACGTCGTTCAAAATCTTATTTTCAAGGATATTGTTTCTAACTCAACTGTATTGTGTTTATTGGAAGTAGCGGCACCGTTTCCAGCTTACAGGATGACCAGTTCGAGGGGGTGGCATTACCTAACTTTCTCTATTCAGCAATAAAACATGTTTCGACTCTCAGTTAAGCCTTAAGTTGCAGCTTTTGATTTATGAAGATAACAGTGCTGACATGCATTGATGGTTAGTGTAAAATGAAAAGACTTGAAAAGACAGGCGTTAGAAGTTTTGCTACGCAGTGTTTACCACGGGTTGGTAGATTTACAAAAACATTCGTAACTCGTAACTGGGTATGGAGTATTGGTTAATGAACTCCTAGAGGAAAACAGATACAATTAAAAACTTTGTTACTGGTTGAAAAATGTAGTTGCTTGCAGTCTAATTCCGTATTATGTGTGGTGTAGTGATTCACAGTTACATATTATTTTATGAATAAAGAACTTTTAATTCTGTTTATAATATATTATCTTATGTATGAATAAATAACCTTCAATTAATTATTTCGGATACTGTTATCAATCGGTTAATATTATCAAATTAGTTGTATCCCGAAGTGGTCACAATAAGCTGCGGGCACTCTATATTATTATTCTACTAGGATTGAAGATGGCACTTTGTTGTCGAAATGCATATCCAAGAACGAGAATATTAATAACTCCAGGGATTTCATAGCAGCATGAATCGTCACAACGGCACATACACTAGTACCACTACAATATTAATAGCAACACAATAAAATAACTTTTAACAATTGAACTAGAGCATTTTAGCCACAAGTGATTATCAGTCTATAAAAACCTGCGATTTGTATGTTTTATGTTATAACAATAAATATGCCCATACTCAAACAGACTAGCCTGTACGGCACAGCCAAGATTACATATTTACAATTAAGGTTTTAATTTGACTTAAGACTTTAGACTTATTAATAACTGCACTGCACAGCCAAGGATCTCATCTTAACATGTTAAGGTTTCAACCTAACTTAATAATTTGTAGGTCTATTTATTTATTTATTTATTTATTTTAATAAAAGTATAAAAAATCCAGCGTTTTACCAGTGGAAGTCTCAGGCCTGATTTTAATACTTTACAAGATTGTGTAACTTGGTTCATGATATTATTATAATTGAAAACTATTGTAAGCTATTATGAAATACCCCTGGTTTTATTTTATTTTAATTATTTTAGGGTATACGGTAGAGAATTATATAATATCAGAGTATCTGTGTGTAGGCCTATGTCTATGTGTCTGTAAGCAGCATACATAGCTCGAAAACAAAAAAATCATATTATTCAATCGAAATGTTTTATTGAGTACCAGAATGGCAGAATGAGATTGTGTGGGGACGGGAAAATGTCTGTCCGTCTTTATAACGCATTTACAACGTCCATGGGAAGAGTCCTATTGATATTGGACCAAATCGGTTGACCGGTACCGGAGTAATGCCCAATTTAGTGCCTATTTTATGATAATATATTTTAAAGAATTTATCAAATGCAAATCAGTTCTCATGGCAACATATTGTTTTACAGTGTTCATATAAGGCTTTGGAATTTGCAATACAGTTAGCTTTGAGAAAAAAAACACTACCCACATATTCCTTCACATATGCTTATCAAACTAGACCTTTGTTCTTCCATAAGCCCTGCTTAATGAATCTATCTGGAGCGTAAATCGGAAATCGATTACAAAAATAACATTTTCTGCATATCATAATTGCAATTATCACTGATTAAACAAAAACATTATGGCCCTTTGTTACATCAATTTACCTGATTTTATTTGAGTTGGATATCGTATGGGGATGTGACACAAAGATTCATGACTTTCCTTTAATTTTATGACCTTACTAGCTTAAAAGACTCGGCGTCGCTCGGGTTTTGTATTTTGGAAATGCGAAAATAACTTATGAAGGACTTTCGATTTTCAAACTCTAGGTCTTTAAGGTCTTTATATAGGTATTTAGAATTGGAAATGAGGAAGAATGACTTATCACACACAAACTATTTCCTCAGAAAACGCTAGATAGGCTATAGCTTTTTATAGCTTATAGCAGATCCCCGCGGCTTCGCTGGAAATATTATGAGAATTGAAATCGATTAAGCTCACGACGAAAAAATGTGTGTAAATGTATGTGACAGGCAGACATATTTTCGTTTTTATGTATATAGATGAAGAATGGAATAAGCCTACTGAGACCGTGGTTTCTATATTCATTTGTTCAGACTTATAATTTCGTTACATTTCAGGCAGATTTAATGAAATTGTGGGAACATTTCCGGGAACATTCCCTGGAAATATTTCCTCGAGATTAGGTTCCCGCCAGATGGCGCTGTGAATTGAACTCTGGCGTAGCTCAGTTGGTAAGAGCATTGTCACGGATAGTCAAAGGTCCTGGGTTCAAGTCCCAGTGTCAGAGGAATTTTTCTCCTATAATATTATCGTGTAATGTCCAACAGAGACAAGAATCTGTGGTACATGAATGTATATACATGTATCTATATTGAATGTTACTGTACAATAACAGTGGAAGCCCGGTAACAAAATCACTAATTAGTGTGCCTCACAGTACTTCATATGACATAACTTATCAGTCGGGGAGGTAGACCATTAAGGGGAGCCAGTCATAGGAGAGAGATTCTATCTGGCGCTGTGAATTCAATTCTCACTTGGTAAGACTATTGGCACGGATAGCCAAAGGTCGTGGTTCAAATCCCAATGCCAGAGGAATTTTTCTCCCATAATATTATCTCAACTATCTTCTGTAACATGTTACTAGATATTGATGAATTTAATTTTTCCGTTTGTTTGTATAAAGAAACTGTCCACCTAACCACAAATAATTAGATTTATCCAAAATTTCAACCTTTGCAACCTTTACTGTGCTTTTCAGATGAAAAATAGTATAATAATAATATATCCTAAACTCACATATATGCTCCTCTACAAACCTCTCATATGTAATATTAACAATTTTCATCAATGTTCCATATCTTGATGGCTCTGATTCTCTTCCTTTATCTTAGTTTTACCTCTCCTTTTTAGGATTTAAGCGACCCAAGCCACCCGGGATTTACAGGGCCGTAACCTGTCGGGAGAGGGAATAATTTTGGAACACCTACATACTTTTTTGACCAGACAAGGGAATGGAGGGCCACACACACTCACTCACTCCGAACAAGGCGAAAATGGGATGAAGATGATAATGACGGCCAGATGATGTCTGGGGCCACAAGGGCCTAAAGTTACCCGACATTTGTCTCATAGGTGAGGAAAACCCCAGAAAAAACCCACCTAGTTAACTTTTCCCGACGAGGAATCGAACCCGGGCCCGCTGCGTGAGAGGAGCGAACGCATCCCCTTTGCCACAGCGGTGGACGATGGCGCTGATATATCGTATAAATGGATATGTCCAAATATGATCACAGAATATATTATAGTAGTCAAAGCTATTGTGTATCACACTGTACTCAATTACACATTAAAACTAGCAAATGTTGACTTAACCACTTAGAAATTGTTAAAATAATTAAAATTGTATTAAATTTATATATCTTGTATAACAATATTGGTTGTTAGGTTAAAAGCTGTGCACTACCATTCCATTGTCTGTTGCATCTCTACTATGCAAATGTTAATTTTCAGCAAATTATTGTTATTAATAAAAAATAACTCTTAGGCGCACTGAAATCCAGTAATTGTAGATTAATATTAACCAAATTGGTGATGGTTCATGGTAGTATCGCGTTGCATTAATTGAACTTTGTGGCATTTATTTCTCTCTTGGATACGTTCATTTCGGTCATATCTTGATCATCATCAGTCCCTATTTATAACTGTAAATTTCGACGCCCGGATTGTCTGAGTACAACTGTGATATTAAAAAATGCCACAAAGTTCAATCAATGCAAGTGATACTACCATGAACCATCACCAATGTGGTTAATATTAATCTACAATTCATCTACAATTACTGGACATCAGTGCGCCTGCGAGTTATTTTATATTAATGACAATCATTTGCTGGGACGTGGTTGGCAAATTTACATATGCATAATAGAGATGCAACAGACAATGGAATGATAGTGGACAGCTTTTAACCTAAATAACCAATTGTTATACATGATATATAAATTTAATACAATTTTAATTATTTTAACTATTTCTAAGTGGTTATGTCAACATTTGCTAGTTTGAATGTGTAATTGAGTACAGTGTGATCGACAATAGTTTTTACTACTATGTATTCTGTGATAATATTTGGACATATCCATTTATACGATATATCAGCGCCATCAAGATATGGAACAATAATGATTATTGTTATAATATTACATATGAGAGTTTTGTAGAGGGACATTTATGTGAGATTAGGTTATATTATTATTATACTATTGTACACCTGAAAAGCATAGTAAACGTTGCATAGATTGAACTTTTGGATAAATCTAATTATTTACACATTTCCCACTCCATGTGGGAAACGTATAACTTGTTATATAACACAAAAATCAGTTATATAACACAATGTTATCTGTAAAAAGTTACATGTATTTGTAACAATTTTGGGAAACGTGTTATATAACCCAAGTTATGTAAACAAGTTACATAGTGTAAACGCAGCTAACGGAGTGTAAACGCAGAAAACTGGTTATATAACACAAAAATCAGTTATGTAACACAGTGTTATATGTAACAATTGGCATGTATTTGTAACAATTTTGGAAAACGTGTTACATAACTCAAGTTATATTAAACAAGTTACATAGTGTAAACCCAGCTTAACACAGATGAGCCTTGGTTTAAATTAAAACAACACTATCCATCAGAACGGAAATATCTATTATACGTATATTAAGTGAAGTTCCAAACTGCTCTTACACTATTCTATCTACGAGGGTTGGTCAATAAGTAAGGTCTCCAACACTCTAGTCCAAGCTCACAACGTCGGACGAGAGATTTGGCGCCACTGCCATGTCCCACTATCTCCCCTCTTTCAAACGACCCATTGCTGCAGCCTCTGAACCTTTTAGTGTCCGAGCTAGAGCTGTTTGAAATGGATCTCCCGATTTCCGTCCCCGCCAAGTACGGCCTCCGTGAACCCACCTCGCACAAACCTTAGGGAACATCAATTTGTCACTCAAAGTGGTCTGTATGGAACCTTTAGAAATGTTAGGAAGCAATAAACAAAGTTCACGAGTAGTGACGCGTCGATCTTGTCGCACCAATTCATCGACTATTGCCACCATCTCATCTGTGACGGCTGTTGTTGAACTCCTACTTCGTTCTTCATCATAAATATTTGTCCTGCCCTATTTAAACTCACGAACCCATTTACGCACATCTTTTATGTTCATACATCCCTCTCCATAAACTTCGCAAAGCTGTCTGTGAATTTCAATCGGCGGAACTTTTTTTGCACTAAGAAACCATTTGACTTCGCGTAGACGCACTTGGCGGGGACGGAAATCGGGAGATCCATTTCAAACAGCTCTTTCTCGGACACTAAAAGGTTCAGCGGCTGCAGCAATGGCTCGTTTGAAAGAGGGGAGATAGTGGGACATGGCAGTGGCGCCAAATCTCTCGTCCGACGTTGTGAGCTTGGACTAGAGTGTTGGAGACCTTACTTATTACTTGGCGGGGACGGAAATCGGGAGATCCATTTCAAACAGCTCTAACTCGGACACTAAACGGTTCAGCAGCTGCAGCAATGGCTCGTTTGAAAGCGGGGACATAACGGGACATGGCAGTGGTGCCAAATATCTCGTCCAACGTTGTGAGCTTGGGCTAGAGTGTTGGAGACCTTACTTATTGACCAACCCTCGTACATAGAATAAAACGAGCAGACAATCCGACGTGTTCATGTGGACAGATTGGAAACAATTAACACATACTATTTCCGTGCCCTATATAAATAATACCAACGACCATGACTTTCACGGTGATCTGAGGGCAGAGTATGGATACAGCCCGTGGAACCTACCTCTATTAGGGAAGATCAACCGCACAAAGCGGCTAAAATAATAAAACGTTTTCTCTACAAGTGTAAAATGAAAATATAAACAAACGCATCGTTCCATGGACTAAACATAATTAAACAGCACAACCTGATCACAACAACTGCGGACGTTGAAACCAATGGGGTATAAATGGATGATTTCATATATAGTTGTGCAGGACTTAGCTTAGCTCTTGGTCGACAACCGGTATTACGATAGGCTAACTTAGCTTAGCTTAGCTTAGCTTAGCTTAGCTCTTGGTCGACAACCGGCATTAGACTTCCTGTTATGATATTGGTTTGTTGTCTTTGCATTTCGGGAGTATGAACTGGTTTCGCTTCGCGCATGAAGCTTTGATCCGTGTTTATCTGGTGCACAGTATTAAGCAATGCCTTGTTCTTTTTCTATCTGCTTGAAATTTGACTAGTGACTATATTCATTGTGTAATAATTTTCCTTTTGCTCTCATATTTCTTACGTAAAAGCAACCATCATACCATCTCGCTTGATCCGAGAGTACGAGAACAGTAATACGAGTAATACTATTTTCTGGAAGTAATGTTAATTTATAATTGAAAGATCCTAAGTACTCTCAGTTACGCACTTAGAATTAATTTCAGAGACATTTTCTTAATAAAAAGCCTAATCATTTTCATTGTTAGCTACCGGCCTACTAAGTTGTGATAATAATCGTTGTTCCAATCAATATAAATTCAATTAGAAATATATTATAAATTACATATTATTTTCTATTTTCTTGAACATAGTTAATTATTTTGCAACTATATGTATAATTCAGTTTTCACGTTAAGTTTTAGTTGAAGTTAATTACTTACTTTCGGCTGTATATATACGATATAGGCCTATTTTTCTTCATAACACTGTTTTAAAAAACCATAGTTTATAGGCATTTTCATGGTTAAGCTGTATTATTATTATTATTATTATTATTATTATTATTATTATGGAATATTATTCGGCTAGGTCTAAACATACGGAGCATTTACTTACCATAGCCACATCTGCTATTACTTGTTGTGTGAACCAAAGGCATAAAAGAAGTAAAAGTTGTTTACTTTATTTAAAATTTAATTTAGTCACATTTTTGCCACATTGCTTCAACTATATCTGCCACCTAATCGATTTACGGATAAAAATAACAACTCCTTGCTTACCAGATTGCCAGCAAACCTTCATGCCACTTCTGGTAGGGTAACACCTCTGAAAACCCCGGTGCATAACTGAATAAGTAATTGCTCTCACTATTCAATAGATTTATAATCCATAGGACCTAGCATATTGAAGAATGAAGTAGAAAAGGCCATAAAAGAAATGAAGAATAGAAAGGCCACAGGAGACGATGACATACCAGTGGACCTACTGAAGGAATTAGGAGAAAATGGGATGAGGAAACTTACCAAACTTATCAACCGAATTTATGACACTGGAGAAAGGCCTCAAGATTTCCTAGAGGTAACTATGATTGCACTAAAGAAGAAGAAATGTGCCAAGATGTGTAGTGATCACAGAACTATCAGCTTGCTATCTCACGTAGGAAAAATTGTGGCACGGATACTAACTAGAAGACTGGAAAGAAGAATAGAAGACGTAATAGGAGAAGACCAATTTGATTTCCGGAAAGGAAAAGGAACTAGAGATGCAATTGGAATGCTAAGGATTATATCAGAGAGAGTTTTAGCGGTCAACGAAGAAGTGTGTGTCTGCTTTATTGATTGGCAAAAAGCTTTTGACCGAGTGAACTGGGAAAAGTTAATGGACATACTCAAAAAAATAGGCATTGACTGGAAGGACAGGAGACTAATCCGCAATTTGTACCTGGGACAAAAAGTGAAAGTGCGTCTAGAACATGGAGTGACCAACAGTGTAGAAATAGGAAGAGGTGTGCGTCAAGGATGTTGTATGTCACCCATCTTGTTCAACCTTTATGGAGACTGGCTAGCAAAAGACGCCTTAGAAGGAGTTAGGGATTTTGTGATAGGAGGATACGCTATTAACACCATCAAATATGCGGACGACCTGGTGATTCTGGCAAAGAAACAAGAAATATTGCAAGGAATGATTGACAGGCTGGTGGAAACAGGAAGAAAGTATGGAATGGAAATCAACATAGGTAAATCGAAGGTGATGAGGATATCGAAGAGAGAAGAGCCGCTTCAAATTATCATGGGAAATCAAGAATTAGAGAACGTGAACCAGTTCAAATACTTAGGAAGTATACTGACGAAAGATGCCTATTGCACCAAGGGGATAAGATCAAGAATTGCCATGGCCAAGAAAGCATTTATGAAGAAGAGAACTCTGCTAACTAGTAGTCTGAACCTAGAGCTACGTAAAAACCTGGTGAAGTGTTATATTTGGAGTATTGCTTTGTATGGATCAGAGACATGGACTTTGAGGAAATTAGAGAATAAATATTTAGAAAGTTTTGAAATGTGGTGCTGGAGACAGATAGAAAATATAAAGTGGATGGACATGGTGACAAACGAAGAGGTTCTGAGTAGAGTGGGTGAGAAGAAGTCAATCATACACACAATTCGTCAGAGGAAAGCAAACTGGGTTGGGCACATTCTCAGAAGGAACTGCTTATTACATGATGTCGTAGAAGGAAGATTGGAGGGTACAACTAGACTTGGAAGAAGAAGAATTCAGCTGTTGGACGATTTAAGGGAAAAGCGGAAATATTGGATGCTGAAGGAGGAAGCAGAGGATAGACAGTTTTGGAAAACAAAATTCGCGTACCAAGTTTGAAAACCTGCCGGAAGGCAGAATACTTACTACTACTACTAGGTGAAGAAAATAATTCATAAAGCAGATGTATATTAAATAAAGTCAATATAATATATATCTGGAACCAGCCCTATCTCCTTAGCATTACAGTTTTAATTTTTACTAAACGAAAAAACGTTAAAAATGTGTTCCTAGGTGCAAGGATTATAATTAGGTCCGGAACTGTTCATGTACAAGGTGCGGCAGAGGAAACGGATGTTTTTCAAATAACCATAACTCAGAAGATTTCAAGTTAAACAGAATTTAATTACACAGAAATGAAGCTTGTATAATGCAGTTTCTGTTGACTATTTCAGAATTACCTCCTGAAAATAACGTCCGTCAAGTGACGGAACAATGAAATTATGTAACATGCAATCTCATTATTGGCAGAGGAAATGCATGTTTTTTAAAACAGTTTCAGAAGCCGTGGTGCCATGGACCTTGGAGCATCGAGTTTTTGCCTTTGAAACTTATATCGAAACAAAGTCTATAATTACAGTTCAGCGCCGTTTTCGTATACATTTTAACGTGGAGCTTCAACCCATCTCAATGTTGTGTTACGACGAGGGATGATTCCACGGCGCTCCACATTAAAATGTATACGAAAACGGCGCTGAACTGCAATTATAGACTTTGTTTCGATATAAGTTTCAAAGGCAAAATCTCCATGCACCAAGGTCCATGGCTTCTGAAACTGCATGAACCAAGCTGTTTGAAAAACATGCGTTTCCTCTGCCAATAATGAGATTGAATGTTAGATAATTTCATTGTTGCGTCACTTGACGGCATGTATTTTTCGGAGGTAATTCTGAAATAGTCAACAGAAAATGCATTATACAAGCTTCATTTATGTGTAATTAAATTTTGTTTAACTTGAAAATCGTCTGAGTTATAGTAATTTAAAAGAACATCCGTTTCCTCTGCCGCACCTTAAATAAGAATACTTCCTGTAATTATCTTACCTTCAAATATGTAATTCACGATAATAACATATAACTGATTGGTAGAGATTGGAATTTTTCGGTGGGTTGAAAGCATGGAAATCGGTATGTTCAAATTAAAAAATCGGTACCTACAAATGTGAAAATCGCTGACTTGAAGAAGGTGAAATATGAGGAGCAACAGAACAAAATTTAATCAACACACATAAACAGGGCTTGGATGCGTAACAAACACATCTTAGCCTTCAAAATAAATTTGTGAGAGAGACATTTTCTTGCCGCAGGCAGTGACGCTTGTTTGTTAGTACATTATTATAACTTGAAAAAAAAAGTTCACAATCTGCATTGGCATCCAAATTGCCTGCAACACACACTTGGCAAAATTTGGGTTTTTTAGGGTCATCCCCGTACTAACAATGGCACCAACTCCACTTTGCTTTCACCCTGGATTTTGTTTCTCGCCAAGCACTGGAGTTCTGTGTAAGCTTTTACAATTTCACATTCTTGAAAATTACAGCAGAAACTTATCTTCTTTACACATTTAACCAAGTCCTGAGTAACAACCATAGATACAATGTTTGCAGGATCAAACACACTCACTGCCTTGTAATAAGCACCTGCTGCTGAGAGTAGACATGCATTTTCTCTGAGTTGCAACATTAGCGCATTTATCCGTTTGCCTTTTTGTTTTAATGCCAGTAGCAGCAAGCTGTAGGCCCTGCTCAAAGCGTCGTAAGTGACCATCTAGTACATGCACAGTTGGGTACAAGTGGCCCTCCAGAAGTTTGATGAGGTCTGCAATCCCTTGACCGACATCCTGCACAATTGCAGCTGCTGCCTGTGCAGAAAGAAGCTCATCCTCAGCCATGGTGTGCAGAAAGTCTACTCCAGCATTGTTCACCCCCAAAACATCTTCACTTTTCATGAAGGACACAACATCAGTCAGGTGATCCGATAGGTACACAACTGACTCAAACCATGACGACCATTTTGTCGGTATAGGCATGGGGAATAGGGGCACATTCAGACCAGGATACATTTTATCTAAAAAGTTCCTGAACAGATGCTTCCTCTTCCTTGTGTTCAGAAATGCAGATTTGACTTTGGAGACTGCAGATTGCAATTCACGTATGTGCTTACCAAGTATAGCAAACACTAAATTCAGCTTGTGGGCCAAGCACTGAACGACAACCATGTTGTCTGCCATAAGGGGTTTAAGCACTTCGAAACACTTAACCATATATCGTGCAGAGTCAGACACTAGGGCCACAACATTGTCATGCTGGATATTGTATTTGTTCATAGTATCCAATATTGCCCTTGAACATGTTTTGCTGTCCGCTGTTTCAAGTGTATGAACATCACCAACAACTATGTCGACTGCATCTCCAGCCTGGATGATTTTCAACAGGATTACAAAAATACATTTACCACGTTTGTCCGTAGTCTCGTCACAATAGATAGGCAGAAGTTTGCCATGTAGTTTGGTCTTCAGCTCCGCTTCCCGTTCATCCTTCACTTTTGAAAGGTACTTTTCTCGAAGTGTCTTCACACATGGAATGTATCTAGATCCTACAACATTCAATAAATCAACATAGAAATTATTAGTTTGATGTGATATTTGCTGGTATACCGGTACATATTAAAATCAGTGTAAAACACGGTTTCTACTGTAGAACGATAAAATAAAATGGAGAAAAACATTTGACCTACCCTCAATAAGTTCATTAAGAAATGACTTCATGTGCTCATTTTCCAACTTGTGAAGTGGGATGTTGGCATTCACGAAGGTCTCTGCTACACGTGTTCCCAGGTATTCTGAGTTTTGTTTTCTCTGTACCACACTACTAAAACAAGTAGCTTTTGATGTTTGCAGCTTTACTTGTACTTCCTTTTGTTTATTCACTGCTGTGATATGCTTTGTCGACTTTAAATGTTTATCAATGGAATCTTTTCTTTCCCATGCCACCTGGCATTTACAGAATTTGCACATAACCGTGCTTTTATCGGAAGCATAAAACCCATACATTTCGTACTGAAAAGCCCGCTCCCTAGCCTAAATCTTCGGGTTAGGCATCACTTCATATAAATTATTATTTGTGAAACAATAAAATTATGCAGCACCAATACAGCAACAATGAACCTGGATGCTAAGCCCGCGAGAAGAAATAGCAATAGACGCTGAAATCGCGCCAAAGTGACTGCGAACGTTCTGCACTCGGTTATTTCCGATGGCAGTCGCCAAGGGGGCAGGGGCTAAATGCCAGACGAAAAACAAGACAGCCATTATCGTTTATATTCGGTTGCAGCGCTGCAGCGGTGGTGAAGCGGCCTCCAACATAGCTTTAGGGGTTTTGCTGCATGGACTGTTGTCTTCGTTCTTTTTTCCGCTTAATTTACTGCAGCGAGGCTGAAATTAAAAAAAAATAGCACGTACGTTACTTGCCTAGCGCATTCATTCATAAACGGAAATGAAGCCGGCTGTAGGGTTAGGGGGTATATGTTTATAAGAGCGGACTGTAAGAGTCCCTAAAACCTACACGAGAATGAAACTTTAGTTGTGCTTAACACCTTTCGTGCAAACCACAACTAATGAGATCTCTGGCGGAGGACCACCTCCACTTTAATGGAGGAATTGAATTGAATAAGTTGTATAACATGCATCACTCAATGAAAACAACGATATAAGAGATAATATTTAATTATAAACTGAAAACACACGAATGAATACACTTTCACTTTCTTGAAAAGCGTTGGAATGAAGAAAGTATGCTTCTCAGCTGAAAGTCTTCTTGAAGATAGCAGTTACAGATTAATATAATGGTTGACAATCTTCTAGTGTAGAGTGTTGGTGTTTGATGTCATATGTGAATCCATCTTAACGCATGAGATTAAAGTTATGATTCGAGGATGTGAACATTGTCACCATCTACCATATAAACGATTGAATGAAAGTTTGTAGATAATGGAGATGAAAGTTTACAACATTAGATTTATTATTTACAATTAGTAAATATTGCTCATTAAGTTCTATTTATTAATATTTGAAGTTTAAAGAATATTTATTCATATTTAAGCCTATCATGTTGGCTACGGATATCTTTCTCTGTCACTTCCTGTTTCTGAAGTCAACATGACTCAAATTATTATTTAAATAACATACATTTTCTAGCTTGTAAGCTATTATCCCTATTCATTGTATTTATTATTCATATTTGATTATTATTTTTGTATCCAGTCTTCAGGATACATTTCTTGAGCAGTTTATATGCATTTCATATAGCTCAATGACTTGACTTCCTTCTTCTTCATCACAACAATTCATTACTCAGACATGAAAGAATTCATGTTCTTTGGTGCTTCGGATTATCGTGATATAGTCTGAACATCAACATTCATTCTACTATTTGTGTGGATAATATATCCTACAAGTTCTACACTTCTTTATCATATGCTTCGTCTAGTAAGCAATACTAGTGCATCAAGAAATGTACTTAATCATTCATTCAATTTTCTGTGTTGTGTTTTGCTAATTGCTAAATAGCTGGGACATCACGACACACATTCTCATTCATATAGCAGATAAAGATTCTGCTAACATCAATCTAAATAAGGACATATACTTCGCTTCAAGTAAGTAATCAGTAGTGTTACTAGAAGTGATTCCAATTTCCATACATCTACGCATTAAACATTGATCTCATTGTTGCGATTTGGCTATCATTAAATAGCCTATCCATCAGACTTGACATTCAGTTTCTAGTCGTGAAAATTATTTCTACAAGTGTCACGCTTCACGGACAGATGTATATTTATTCACAAATGTGATTATATGTGACATCAAGACTAAGTAAATGAATAAAGAATGTAATGCAATAATCTAAAAAGTCTAAACTTATATAACAATAAAAATAGAGAAAAATGATGAATAGCATTTACTGCTGTCAAGTTGGCAGCAAAATAACTAAACTTGTTCATAGTTTAAAGCTATGATTGAACATAAGTTGCCCGCAAATTATTTTCTTGAAAATAATTTTAAAATGTATTAGATTATGTGAAAAGAGTAGATTTAAACTTTGAATAATAAAGAGGTTTACTCATCTTCAATATTAGAAATGGGAAGAGGAGCAAGTTTAACAATTGGTCGCTTGTAGAAACCTGTAGAGGTTCTAACTGTGACTACTCTAACTAGTCCGTCAGATCCAGGATGAATAGAGTGTACAACACCCATAACCCAACGTAAAGGGGGAACGTTGTCGTCGAGTAAAAGAACAGAAGTTCCTATTTCCACATTAGGAAGAGTCTTTAGCCATTTAGAACGTTGCTATAGAGACTCTAAATAGTCAGAGGACCATTTCTTCCAAAAACCAAGTAGCAATTGATTCATAGCAGTCCATCTTGAACGCAAAGAAGTGCTACTAGATAGGTTTGAGGTGGGTAATGAAATCAAAGGACTTCCTATCAGGAAATGACCTGGTGAAAGATAATTCAAGTCTTCAATGTCTTCATGAAGAGTGACAAGAGGACGTGAATTCAAAATAGCTTCAATTTGAATTAAGAGAGTTGACATCTCTTCAAAGGTAAGTATCATAGAAGTCATTACTCTTTTCAAGTGATGCTTAACTGAGCGAACAGCTGCTTCATGCAAGCCAGCCATATGGGGACTGTGAGGAGGAATAAAATTCCACTTTATGTTAAGATGTGAAGTAGAATCTTGAACTTTCGATTGATGTTCATGAGAAGATAGAAAATCTGTAAGTTGCCTGATATAAGTTTGAGCACCAACAAAGTTCGTAGCATTATCCGATATGACTGAAACTGGTATGCCTCTTCTACCAGTAAATCTAGAAAAGGCTGCTATAAATGCATTGGAAGTAAGCGAGGTGACTAACTCAAGGTGAAGAGCCTTGGTAGACATGCAAACAAATACAGCTATATAAGCTTTAGTAGTAACCCTTGATCTAGGACCACCATATTTAATAGAGTAGGGCCCAGCATAATCAATGCTGACGTTAGTGAATGGGGCAATAGGAGATACTCGAGAAGATGGTAAATCAGCCATCTTTTGCTGAAAAGGTTGAGCTTGAAATCTGAAACAGACATTGCACTGTCTAATCACAGAGGGAATTGTTCTCCTTACAGAAGGTATCCAAAACCTTTCCCGTAAGTGAGCTATAATAAGCTGGGAACCAGCATGACATAGTTTGAAGTGTGTAAAACGAATGAGATGTTTAGTGAAAGGATGCTTAGCTGGAAGCTAAATCTGATGCTTCGCATCAAAGGGTAGTTCTGAGTGCTTCAGTCTTCCACCAACACGAAGAATACCATCACTATCCATGAATTGACAAAGTAAGTGTATTTTACTAGACGAAGGAACGACATCAGACGAAGTCAAAGCATTGATTTCATCATGATATTCGACTTGCTGAATTATTTTCACACAAGTGTAGAGTGAATTTGAAATTTCACTACGTTCGAGAGGACCTGTGAGCTTAATTTTAGCAGGCCTACAATTATTTATGAATCGTAGAACATATGCTATCATACGCAAAGTCGTCAAGTGTGAAAACTTAGTTACGAGGGTGTATCAATAAATAACCGGACTGATTTTATTGTACTTAAGTAATCCGCCCTGGAACGAAACGGCTGCTAGCCGCTGAAAGGTGAATCCTTCGTCTAGCAGTGCTGTGAATTCCAGTCATGCAGAACGATTGAGTTAGGAGTTACACCCGGATATCGCAGGTGGTGTTTACTGTACCCAACATGGAACTGAAATTGCAGCAATGCGCATCGATAAAGTTTTGTGTTATTCTAGACAAAACTCCTACAGAAACCTTAGAAATGGTGGAGCAAGCATATAAAGACCATGCTTTAGGCAGAACACAAGTCTTTGAGTGGCACAAACTTTTCAAAGAGGGTTATGAAGACCTTCAAGATTCTCCGCGCCCTGGAAGACCCTTAACAGCAAAAACGAAAGTTAACATCAACACAATTGACGCAACTGGGCAAGAAGATCGTCGCATAACAATTGCGAAGGTTGCAGATATAATGAATTTGTCTTTAGGAACCAGATCTTGCCAGGACAGGATGGATTTTGCACCAAGACAATGATCCGGCTCATCGAGCGCGTGCAACTCAAGATGTCGAAGAATTGGACATTGAGATCATGCCTCATCCACTGCATTCTCCGAATCTCGCACCTTGCGATTTTCACCTCTTCCCTAAAGTGAAATAAGAGCCACGTGGTCGCCATTTTCAAAATGATAAGGAGTTGAACATCGAGCTCATTGAAAATCTCCCTGTTACAAGTGAAAATTTCCCAGTAGCATGGAAATTGATTTGTGATCGCTACAATAACACAAGATTAATAGCCACATCACATGTTCAGCAATTGTTATCATTGCCAACAATGAAAGCAGATAGTGTAACAGAACTGAGGAACCTTCTTAACAGCTTTCAGAGCAACCTAAACGCAGTAGAAGCTCTATCTCTAGAGAAGCTCTATCTCTAGAAGTTCCGCTACATGAAGTTCTCTTAACGCAGCTTCTGTTAAATAGCCTTACAGACAGCACGCGCCAAGAATTAGAGAGTAAAATCGACTTACAGCATTTTACGTCCCTACAAGAGCTCACAACTTTTCTATAATCTAAAGCACATTCGTTAGAGATTCTAGCGATTTCCAGCAACATGTCCAGCCCATCATCTGCAAGAAAGGTTGATCTGCGATCACATAAACACACTGTCCATGAATCGCGACAGTCGTATGAAGGTGCAAACAGCCTGTCTTGTGCCTATTGTCAAGAAAATCACAAGCTTTACCATTGTGATGAATTTCGACAGATTCCAGTCAACGAGCGATGGAATTTCGTCAAGTCACAGCATCTGTGTGTAAACTGCTTCTCATCGAATCATCAGTTAAACCAATGCAATCTAGAATCATTTTGTAAGTGTGGCGATTCTGTTCATAGTCAACTCTTGCATAATGACATGAATAGGGTTTCTTTCTCGAGGGACTCTCTCTCGGAAGACGAAGAGCCACAAATGCATTCCTTTGTTGTAACAAGTAAATCTTCACAACGGCAAGTCTGTCTACTGTGTAAACAAAGACACGCTTTACACAAATGCAGCAAATTTCGCAAATTCACAGTACAGCAGCGTTGGAGCTGTGTACGATCCAAGAAACTGTGCTTTAATTGCTTCTCATCTGAACATAAAGTACAACAGTGTGCACTTCCTTCTTATTGCAAGTGTAACTCAAAGCACAGCAAGCTATTACACTTTATACATAAGCAAGGAAACTCAGCAGCGTACGCCTTCACATGTTTTGATATCAACCGAAGTAAACAGAATACTTCACGTAACAGCAACTTTAAACCAGTTAAAGTCCGCAGCAACTCAAGCAAGGCATCTCGTCACAAGCAGAGCCAACGCTTCGAAAGAAACAGGCCCAGTGCAGCGGTCAAACCAGTTCGCAACAACTACGCTTCCTGCAAGAATAGGAACGGACAGTTGGATACATCCCATCACAATGAATCTTTCAAATATCGAGAAAGGTTTAGAACAAGTGACAGTGGAAAAGCAAATTGTAAAGTAGATCCATTCTACAGAGCTTTAACTTCTCGCAGCAACACCTATTCGTGTGTGTCTTCATCAAGTTAGTGAAATCTGTTTACATACATCATATGAATATAGCACAAGTGACCAGTTCAGAGAAAGGTCATGTTATGAAGACATCTTATGAAATTCATCCAACGAAGCTAACACATTACATTGCGATGTGTGTAAAAAAGAGAAACCAGCAAGAATTGTTTTTCTACATATTACATTCAATGGTTATACAAGGGTCTTTCTCCCTTATTTCAAGATTCAGTTTAGTAACATAATATCATCAGCTGTGCCCTGATTGATATATAGAAATCATCATGCATTTCTTTAATAAGCTTTTACAGCTTATCAGCTCTACAAATTGTGTTTCAACAAGCATCCTGATTTTCTTCACTACACTTGTTATTGCTCCAGCTGTTATGTACAAGTCGAAGTTTCTTCACTTAAGGATACTACCAGCAACTTCTTGGAGTCCAGTCATCATTCGCATAGACCTTCACAGCCTTACGTATGTTGCTAGTCTAGTAGTGTAGAGCCAGTGCTTTCCAGTGTTGTATATACAAGTGTACTTTATTTATTATAGCTTGCTCTTTATTTCTTTTTCTTAAAGCTTTATGCTTTAACGGGGGGAGTATATGTTAGAGCAAGCTACAGGTTTTACTAGCATTTTTCTACGTGTCTAGGTAGTCTTTCTGTTCAAACTCTCCGCTAAGTCTATTTTCACAATTCAGCAGTTTGTAGCGGAGTGATACAAGTTCTTACCGCCTGTTCTCGGTCCTATTTCCGGCAGGTGCGTACTTGTGAGTCCTCGTGTCTATTAATCGGCGTCATAGTAGAGCCAGTCAGCGTCTAGCATTCACACAAAGCAGTCGTGTGAATCACTTCTCTTCAATTCGCGCCTTTTACAAGACAATAGCAGCAGTGGCTTTGTTCTTAAATCGCGAGTTAATACTCAATACTTCCAGATACAAGTATTGTCGTGTGCGAGTAATTAAATTACACTAATTACAGTAATTTCAATAATCTCGGCTTCATAGATCCGTCTTGAAGCTCGTCTATAGTTCGAGAGCATTGTGCAACCCGCGCGTTCACATTGAATCAGCTATTAAGTGTATTATCTTCAAGATTTCAGTGTTAAACCATCCTAAAAGGAATACAGCAATTATTCCGAGTGTTTTGATATAATAATTAGTACTGGCATAAATACAGAGCATTTATTTGCCACGTGACCAGTTTTCCCGCCAAACGCATTACATTGAGTATTGCAAATGTCGCAATCAGATTTCAGCTTATATTTCATTTAGTATTTCAATCAGTTTATTTCAGTGCATTATTCAACCTACATCGTGTGAATAAAAGAGTTACATTGTATTGTTACATGAATAGGGTTTTGTTTCCAATATTACATTCCGTGTACCTCTGTTCCCAGCGACCTCGATAGTCCATTTAGCTCTCATCCTTTTATTATTATTGTTTTAAACAATAATTGGTCCTCCGCTACCAGAGATTCTTTTTAACTTCCCTTCCCATCATTTTCCCTCTGCGGCAGGGTTATATGCCGTTCTTGTACCCAACAATATGGCTGGCGTGTTTTAAGTGCAATAAAAATGAATTTATTGAAATGGGTAAAAATACAAGATAAAGTTGTAAATACGACTGGTTTGACCTCTTAATCAATTCCTTAAATAAAATAAGTACATTTAATCAAGTATTCAGTTCCAGAAAGCAAAATTGCTATGCTAAGGAGATAGTGCTCTACCCTGCTTTAATTTTTGCTAAGATAGTGGAGATATTTTAATGGACCTACATAGTACAATAGCCTATCTGAATATTTTTTTTTTTAAATTCAGATATGTTCAAGAAAATATAGCCATATATAGATAGATAAATTCTGCCTGAGGGCAATATTACAAGTGTATGCATATAGGCTATACGTCTTCTGTTTTCTTTAGTATTAATATCATTACTGTGATTCTTATTATTGTTTTTATTATTACTTATCTTATGTTGCATGCTTTAATTGCATTTACGTTATATCACGTGTTTTGGATGTTTCGGTTGATGCATGTTCATTCGTGTGCACCTATTTATATTGTTCGGTGAATGTCTTCTTGACTGATATTCACTTTAAAAGTGTATGGTATTGGATGGTATAACGGCAATGGGTTATGGAAAGTAAAGAACTCCACGAGTGTGGCGTTTGCTCTTGCGAATGAGAAGCCATGAAACCCTAATTTCAAATTGCCAAGACATCTTACCGCTGCTAATTCACTCGGATTGGTTTTTAATGTGTACACGTATACACTACTGCGTTATAATACTGTGTATTGAGTTACGTATTTCTTTTGTATCTCGGTATATATTAATCCATTAAGGTCCATTTGCATAACGCTTCAGATATCTATTAGGCAGCTATCTGTTCTGTACATTTCATCTGCTGGATAAATCCCCTCCTGTTTTCGAAAGCAAATAAGCTCGTTAGATAGCTATCTTTTATATAAATGAGTTGAGCACTTCTTCAGTACGATGTAAACTGTAATATGAAATTGGCCGTGATTGAGTAGAGAGCCACAGCAATCAATGGGAGCGCTTCTTACTATTGTATTCAAAATGGCTGAATTTTCTGTTTGCTGTTTTTTTTTCTCTGGTAAAATGAATGTAAACTGTGAGAGAAACTTCGGCAATTTCGACTTAGAGACTTGAGCATTCGAGAAAATGTCACCCGTCACACATTAATTAGAGCTGATTTACCACTGAGAAAGTAATGCTTCGATTTGTTCCCTATTGTTAATTATGGCCTATTTTTCGCCGAGAAAGGCATGCTTCCAGCAGGCATGCTTACGTACGATACCGGTACTCTACTCTACTGGAAATAGCCTAAAAATATCAAAACTGGACACGACTAAAATATTGAATATAAACATTTTATTAGGTTCAAAATTTGCATTTCTATTAAAATCGTTACAGCCATTTAAAAAAATCAACATTTACAAAAATGTTTTCACATCCCTTTAATATTTCAGTTACTGAAACAAAATTTCAGGCGCACCGATGAATTAAAAAAGAACAGGTTTTAATCAAAAAAATATACAGGTCTGAAAAGAGCTGTTCCTCGCTACAGATGTACACGGACAGATAGATGCAAAGAAGTCATCCCCCCCAATTTTTTTTTGCTTTTTAGACATCGTAAAACATATTTTCCCGGTGTTTCTCAGTTTCGATTTTTTTTTGCCACGATCGCAATATGTTCTCTATACTACTTAAATATGCGAGAAGTAAAATGAAAATAAAAAACAGAGCGAAAGCATTAGAGTAGGATTACCTCCACAACGTCTCTGGGTTTTTACGTATATACCTTAGGAGCGAGTCTCACCGCTCGTAGAGTTCCTGGCTAGGGGAGGTAGCTGCACCCTGATTGGCTTTCCCACTCCACGTGTTGTCTGTCTCTGTGTCTGCGGCATTATCCCTCCACTCAACTACAGTGGTACTGCATGATCTTTACTCTCTGCCCAGCGGTAGCTTACTGATCTTACGCGTAGCGAATTCGCGCATCTTGGTAACGAGACGTAACGAGAAGCTCGCTGGCTGGGTTAGTCTTCAAGGCCAGAGACGTTGTGGGAGTAATCCTACTCTAAGAACCTTCATAACAGTGACTTCTTCGACTGATAGTATTAGCCACGCAACCTCCTTAAAAATTACTCTCACATACTCGACTCTTTTATTCCCCATCTTATCGATACAAATTAAACATATTTGCTATTAAAGCAGGAATAATTTAATGCGTGTTACATATATTAATGTATCAATGGTCAATTAAAAACCTATGGTATCTGGACCCTAACTCATTCATCACACCCTAAACAATACTGTTCGAAACAACTGATAACAGAATTACTTAGGCCCTACCCAATATTAAGTGCCAGAATGGTACTTTATAAGTTTGTGTGGGGGACGGGAATATGTTTGTCTGTCTTTCTTGTCTGTCTTTCTGTCCGTCTGTCCTTGTGCCTGTGCGATAACTCAAATACGCTTTATTGGATTTTCATGAAGCTTGGTATAGTCTACGCATTTATAACGTCCATGGGAAGAAACTTATTGATATTGGACCAAATCGATCCAATTTAGTGCCTGTTGTATGGTAATATATTAGAAAGAATTTATCAAATGTAAATCAGTTCTCGTCACAACATATTGTTTTACACTGTTCATATACCGCTTTGGAAGTTGCAATACAGTTAGTTACATATTCCTTCACGTATCTCTAGTCAGATGTTTATTTCGTTGGTCAAGTTGAAATGAGTACTACATGAATACTGTTATATACAGAAGTAAGTAAGTAAGTAATTTATTATCACAAACATTTACAAAGAATTACTTAGTATATTACTTTGAAATAATTAGGCCTACGTGCATTAAGCGGAGTTCTATGCCAGTGCATTTTGTGGAATGTTGACATATTTTAAGAATTTCTTATATCAGTGCATACGAGTTTGAATTAAGGTTAAGTATGCAATTTTAGACCTTTGTTCTTTCATAAGCCCTGCTTAATGAATCGATCTGGAGCTTAACTCGGCGATAGTTTACAAAAATAACTTATTTTCTGGATATCATAATTGCGATTAAAAAAAAGCAAATTGTACAATATCCTCATTGAGTTTGGGATACCAAAGAAGTTAGGCTGATCAAAATGTGTCTAAATGAAACCTATAGCAGAGCCAGGGTAGTGAAATTTATATCAGATAAGTTTGTCATTAGAAGCGGCTTGAAGCAAGGAGATGCACTATCGCCTTTACTTTTTAATTTCGCGTTGGAATATGCCCAGTGCTTTAGTTGGAAAATATTTTATGGGGGTACTCACCTTACTTCAAAATTTTCCATATCGCCTCATACAAAAGAGTTTTAAAAAACCGAGCACCTTATCAGGATAGCCAACATGTAATATAAGGAGAAAGTAATTATTGTAGAAATGCGCACGAAGGTGAACATTAGAACGCATATCTACTGCGAATTTAATAGTGTTTGTCATTATTAACAAATACACTCTCTTATTGAATTGGACATTTAATAAGTATTTTAGGACAATATCGTTCTTGTACTGCCAGTACGACGTACCGGAGCACATCTTTTTCCCGGTATGGTAGAAGGAAAATAATTTTATACCGGTACGCAGTACCGGTGCGTACCGGCCCAACTAAAGCACTGAATATGCCATTAGGAAAGTTCAGGAAAATAAAGTAGGCTTAGAATTAAATGAAAAAAACCAGATTTTAGCTTATGCAGATGACGTTTGCTTGTTAGGAGATGAAATAAACACAATCGAGAGAAATGCAGAAAGTCTTTTCGATACCTGCTGAAATGTTGGATTGGAAATTAATACAGGAAAAACTAAGTACCTAGGTATATTGTCATGGAACGTCAAAATAATGCTCTAAAAATATTAGAATAGCTGGGGTAAATCGTTCGAACAAGTGGAAAAATTCAAATATCTGGGTGCAATAATTACAGACACAAATAATATTAAGGGAGAAGTTATGTCTCGACTAAAATCAAGAAATGCTTGTTTTATGCAGTTCAGAAACTCTTATCTTCTCGTCTTCTGTCCAGAAATCTAAAAATAAAGATTTTTTGCACGACGTAACTAATTAGTGGTACTTACGAATATTGTTGCCGTGGATCGTAACTTGACATTTCCGCACGCAATCTGGTTGCTATGAAAACAAAAGAAATCTCCGTGCGGTAAAAATTACATAAAGCACAAGTACCGTAAGTAAAATCATCATAATACAAGGCTTTATGGAGGATACGAACCAAGGCCCCCTAGTTTGTGGCGACTTTAACAGGACAAATATTCGGTAGCCATAACAACCAACACATGCGAATCACTTTCTGAAATATAACATCCATCTTCACTAGTGTATATACATAATATTTTCAGCTAAAATCTAAATTAATATAAATATATTGAAATAAATTGAAAAATAAATTGAAAAAACTCGGCGCAAGCACCTCGTTTTTTAAAACTCTATCCTCGATCCGTATGCACCGCTTACGGCACTTGTATCGCAATATACTATATAAGATTATTATCCCACCGGATGCATTATAGGCCTATAAGGATGTGAGACATGGCCGCTTACTCTTCGGGAAAAACATAATCTGAGAGTGTTTGAAAACAGGGTGCTTAGGAAAATATTTGGGCCCAAGGGGGATGAAAATGGGGACTGGATAAAATTGCATAACGGCGAGCTTCGGGACCTGTACGCTTCACCGGATATAGTAAGGGTAATGAAATCACAGAGGATGAAGTGGGCTGGACATGTTGTGCGCATACTGGAGGAAAGACATATCTCAAAAGTATTGACTGGGAGACCCGAAGGGAAAAGACCATTGGAAGAGCTAGACTTAGGTGGGAGGAAAATATGATAGATTTAAGGGAAGTAGGATTTGCGAGGGATGATTGGATAGAGTTAGCACAGAATAGGGTTGAATGACGGGCTCAGATAAGAGCGTCAATGAACCTTCGGGTTCCATAAAATAGATAATATTCCTTTAGCTTGCTGAGGAATTGTCTATTGCCATTAAGTAAGTAAGTAAGTAAGTAAGTAAGTATATCATAATTGCCATCATCACTGATTACACAAAAACATTCTGACGCTTTGTTAATAAGTTTACCTGATTTTATTTCAAATTATATTTATTGGAACTATTGTTTTGATGATAGTCCCTTCCCAGTACTTTTTGTCTCTAGTATCGACGCGGGATCCTGGAAATTCTAAGGTCGCGGTCAAGGCCGATTCCGTGCGTTCAGTGCTGATATTTTTTGTGTGATTGTTGAATATATTATTGTAAACAGAAATAAGAATGAACTGTAAATTCAATACAACCATGGCCCTTTTTATATTTTACAAAGCTCTGATTTTGGCTAGAATGTATCGAATATACACTGACTTCTTCATTACAAACGAAAGAAGGCAGTTTAATATAAGCTATACTGTAGGTGGCTATGATTATCACAGATGATGAAATAAGAGCGTGGGTGGGTTATGATGCATGTGTGAATTAGGTCTGGATGTATATCGAACTAAACGTGTAGCACTAGTATAGAAATTCACTATTTCGCAAAATCTCAAGTACTTATACTTTATGTATGTATAATGCAGAGTGTTAATGAATAACAACAAAATAATTTACCTGTGTATAGAGGGGCATAGACAAGGAACTTTTATTAGGATATGTTTGCTCTTTGATGTAAAATATGTATGCTACAGGGCATTAAAATCATTACAATTTGGTGATAATAAATCAATAATGAAGCGGAATAGACTTCAAATTTTCATTAAATTGACTTCATGCCTTCTTAGTGATAGATAAAAGCCTGATTCTTAACCATTCATCAACAGTTATATGATAACTAGCTTAAAAGGCCCGGCGTCGCCCGGGTTTTTTTATTATGTAATTGGAAATTAACTTATGAGGGACTTTCGATTTTTAAATTCTAGATCGTTATATAGGTATTTATAATTTGAAATAGGAAGAACGACTTATCACACTCAAACTATTCCCTCAGAAAACGCTTGATATATCTTTTTATGGCTCATAGAGGATGTAGAATTTTGCATCCCATCGCTTTTACAGTACACAGCAAGCCTGGTAGGGGTCCAAATAAGAAGAGAAATTCCGGTAACATATAATTGTATTGTCTTTGCGGAATATTTATTTCTCATTCTCATGTTACCATAAAACCGTTTTGGGGATGAAATTAAACAGAAATGCAATATCACTTTCATACTTCTCTCCCCAAAAACCTGCGATATAATAATATACATATACCTCGTATTGTTTTCCCTATATCCAGGGTAGAGAAAGTTATGTGACTGTATTATTTTCGTGGATTTCATTCTTTCATATTAATTTATAACATGAATTAAATTGATAGCTTCTCTAATATGTCAAAGTCCCGTTTCATTTATTTCCAAATCCATCTGAGACCACTGCCAAAAATATGTTGTCATGTGAACTGTGATTTGGATTTGATAATTCTGTGTAAAAAGAGATTAAGTATTCTCAAAAAGATTTGATTTTTGGCATTTCAAATCAAAATTTTGCAAAATATTTCTTAGTGAGCACTTAAATTATGAAACGAAGGTACTATTAAAATTCCAAGTCTCTACCTATTACTGTCATTTAGTCAGTCAGTCAATCAGTCAGGACCAAGCCTTTTATATGTATATATATATATTTATAGAGAGAGAGAGAGAGAGAGAGAGAGAGAGAGAGAGGATGATTTAGTGCTTCCAAGTGTTCTCAAAAACATTTGATTTCTGGCATTTAAAATATAAATTTTTCAAAATCCTTTCTTCTTGAGCACTTACATTATGAAATGAAGGTACTATCAAAATTCCAAGTCTCCACCTATTATAGTTTAGGCTCTACGTTGATTCTCTGTCATTAAGTCAGTCAGTCAATCAGTGAGGACAAAACTTCATATGTATATATATATACCTAGGTATATATATAAAGAGAGAGAGATTTAGTGTTTCCATAATCTGAAAAATTTACTGACTAATCATATGACTGGCCGCCACTGTATTTTTTTTTATTCATAACTCCAGTGTTAACAACGAAGTTTCTTTGTTTTGCATTTTGTCAAATTTGGCAGCCATGACCTGGGAGAATTTATGCTGTAACAGGAAAAATTGAATCCATAGACCAAAAATCGCCTAATAAAAGTTGCTGACTTTAGCTAAATCATATCGACCATACCTTCATACCTTCTCCCAGCCAAGGGAAATATATTTCAACATCTTATAGCGTGAAAAATAGAACCACTGCTCGAAGATGGATATTCGCCCAGACAATTTGGATTCTCACCCGGACGATGTACAGAAGACGCAGCTTCACTGCTACGACAGAAAGTAGCCACTGTCGAATCAAAATATGTCCTCGCCATTTAAATAGATATCGAAGGTGCATTCGACAATGTCAGGTGGCCACACGCCCTGGAGAGACTCCGTCAAATTAACAGTCCAAAGAACATTTATGAGGTTCTAAAAGATTACCTTCGGGCGAGACAAATCACGATACAGGACAACCTCCATTTTATTCACAAAAGGCCGCGTCCAAAGGGTGTCCCCAAGGCTCAGCATTGGGCCCCAAGGTCTGGAACCTGGTTTTGACGAAACCCTCAGACAACTTGAACAAACAAATGACGCTGACATAATTGCCTACGCCGACGACATACTAATAATGGAAGGTGAGTCCAGAGCCATAATCGAAAATAAAGCCAACAGGGCACTTGCCATTTTGCACACTTGGTCTATTAAAGCTAAATTAAAAATTTCAAAAACTAAATCTAATACAATGCTCCTTAAGGGGAAAATAGGAAATCATTCTTCAATCACTAGGATAGAGCAAGATCGGCTACGCTATGTACATGAAGTCAAATACTTAGGCATCGTCATTCAAGAACGCAATAAATTTACAGCACATGTTCAGGCCCTAGCCAGACTCTTTGGCCAACAATGGGGCTATAAATTTACGAATTACAAAACACTCTGCACTGCAATATTTGAAGCCATAATCTCCTACGCCGCAAATGCATGGGCGTACTAGCAGGCAACCTCCTCGTTGATCTACTCCTTAAGGAAAGAATATCGAGGTACAAAACGAGAAAATTAATACCCTTCACTATAGGCAACCTTTAAGTTGGACACAACGAATATAACCGTTTGGAAAAATCGCAAATATACAAACAGATTCACACTACCGCTATACACAACAAAGATGGGCAGTAGCCCAACATAGACACATCACAAGGGACTTTTTCCCCAACATAGACATGAGACTCAAAATGCATTTGGCCACTACGTCACTCAACTTCTCACTGACCACGGCAACTTTGGCGCCAACTTAGCACGTTTCAACCTTGCCTATCATAACTTATGCATCTGTGAAGATGGAGAAGCTGATACCACGTATCACATGCTATACACCTGTCCTCGGTACCGCGAAGCCAGATTCCTCATCATAGAAGCCGCTAGAGCAGACGAGGAAGCCTGGACCCCTGACTTACAGTTCTGGACACAGAAACACACCTTCTTTGCGTTCAAAAACTTCGCCAAGACAGCGCTACTCCAAAAAGCACAGTATCATGAGTAATCAAACATATGGTAGATGGCCTTTGGCCCACTATCCCAGTCCGAGCGAGGTTTTTGAGGGGTTTCCCTTGCTCATGGGCAAATGCCGGACTGGCTAATAATCCCCTCACACAGAAACACGCACTGCAACATACAGGGTGCATTAGAAAACATCTCTACACGATACTAAACAAACACAACTAACGACAAGCAATCAACTTTATGGCAAGAAAGACAAACCCGCGTTAATACAAGTACACAGCCCAAACATGTCAGTTTCACCACACATCCCATCAGGATGTGTATAAGGCACTATTAGGTAAACACATCAAACAAATGGTTACCAAAATTTGGTTTGACCGGAATGCTTGGCACTCCGGGGGTTTGTAACGGATAAAAAACGGTACCAAAAATAAATGATCTATTTAATAAAGTAATTAATTACTCTGAAGAACGACTTTTAATTAAAACTGTGTAAATTGCATCAAGTTCACGATTTTAGATTCATTTAAACATAATATGATAAAATATAAACCACAAAATATTTAGGTTTAGTTTTTAAAGTAAGTCATCTGTATCTTAGCACCGAAGTAAACAATTTAGAGACTATTAGGCCCTAATATTTCCTCTGCGCAAATGTGGTGAAATCTTAGGTGGGATAAAAAATCAAGATGAGAGGATTAATATCCTCTAGAAGAACGAAATAAGCATTTTACGCACAACAAACCCACTGACACGACATAGACGAACTCAGCAATATAGACAAAATACCGGCACGAGAAACAGGCCACAAGACTTTTACTTGAAATAAATTACATTGGACGAAGTAAAAAGAGCTATAAAAGCAATAACGCCAAAATCAACGAGCATAGGCAATATCAACATTGCCTTAATTCACAAACTCATACATGTAATAGTTCCGACTTTAATGCATATAATCAACGCAATAATGACTGCTACTTTTCCTACATTGTGGAAGAAAGCCTAGGTACGTTCTTTACCAAAAGTGAAAAATCTATCCTCACCTAGTGACTATAGGCCAATTCATATCCTGCCCACTCTGTCTAAAGCACTGGAACGAATCACACACAAACAACTGACGGACTACCTCAATGAACATAATTACCTCAACCGATATCAGTCAAGTTTTCGTTCTGGATACAGCACTGCGACGAGGCTGCTCAATGTAACTGAGGACATTCGCAAAACAATGTCAGCAAATTGACGATTATGACACTCATTGGCTTTTCTAAAGCGTTTAATTAGGTAAATATTGAATTACCCGTCCCAAAGCTCAGAAAACATGACATGTCACATGTCATAAAACACTGCCTAGTGGTTAAATTCTTACCTCTACGACTGCCAACAGCATATTACTGTGGGAAACCAGTCTTCTTCATGGAGGCCTGTAGAGCGTGGAGTGCCACAAGGATCAGTGCTGGGACCACTATACTATATTCATAAACAATGTTCCTAACACCACTAATGACGGTAACTGCTACATTTACGCTGACGACTTACAGCTGCATAAATATACACGGCCGGACAGAGTTAACATTGGTATAATTGAAATTAATGACGATCTCTAAGCGGTAACTAAATGGGCAAGACAGTATAACTTTAAAATTTATTTAGGCAAGCCTACAGGCTGAGGTATATTTCGAAGTGCTTTTGGTTTAATGTATTGTCGCTGCGCAGCACTCTTCTTCTTTAGCCTTGGCATGACAAACCCGCAATAATAACTGCAAAAAAGAAACCGCCTTATGTGAGAACTATCGAGAAACTAGGTATTGATTTGTACAGTACTCATCAAGAGCTTTTCAACGATACCCCACATGACGTGGTTTCAAAAAAATCGAATTTCCATCCCCCACCCCAACCCCCCCTCGTACCCCTAAAACCCCCGAATCGTTGGTGTCACTGTGAACTCCATAGGGAGTACTCTAATTTATCCAAACAAAGTTTCCCTCTATACTTCATAGGAGCCGAGATATGTTTTAAAATTTCATCCCCCTCCCACTACCCCCTGGGGCCAAATTTGGTCATTAACGAACTTGTCCGAACTATTGGGCTTAGAAATAACATAATAAAATTTGGTTCAAATATCTTCAAAATTACGGCCGCTAGCGTGTATATATAAATATCACAAAACAATTTTTTTGAACAGGCGGTGGTTTCGTACTTAGGGAGGCATGAAACGTAAATAATTTTTTGCACTCCTTAGCTAGTAAGTGTTTCTTACGACAGTTGTTTACATGGCTCGTAACTTGACATTACCACACGCAATCTTGTTGCTAGGGGCGACGGGCGGAAAGTGAATTGTTGCTAGGGGCGACGGGCGGAAAGTTACTTTACCGCCCGCAAATGCTTATTTGCGAGCAGAAATGACCAAGGCCTCCCCGCTTTATAAATATTCGGTTGCCATAAACAATAACAAATGCGAATCCCTTTCTGAAATAAGCACCATTCTTCAAGTCTGTATTTACATAATATTTTCAGGTAATATCACAATTAATATAATTAAATTGATATAAGTAACCGTCGTGCAAAAAATAGCATGCAACACACGGACCGTAAAGGCATTTACGGGTCTCGAAAACTTAAAAACCCTCGGCTGCGCCTCGGGTTTTCAATCTGTTTCCTCGACCCGTAAACGTGCCTTTCCGCCCTTGTGTCGCAATATACTATTTCGATAGTCATGACATGGTATCGGTTGCAATAGGTAGATTTGAAATCTACCTAAAATGAATGCAGGGAAATCACAGGCAATCGTAATGGAGCATCATAATTTTTTCAAAAATTGTTGATGAGGTAAATTTGACACCCATCAAATTAAACGGAAGCATTGTTCCATTTAGTCCTTATGTAAGAAATCTTGGAATTTATTTTGACAGTAACTTAAATTGGAATGCCTATGTAAAATAAATATGCAAAAATATATACTTCATATTTTACGCTCACCAACGATTAAAAATCTTTTTATCTTCTTCCTTAAAAAAACACTCGTGTTAACACTAATACTGCCTCATTTCGACTGCTGTGATAACTTTATTAAGCGATCTGAGCTCAAAACTAGGACAGAGACTGCAACGCGTTCATAAGGTTTGCTTTCGCTACATTTGTGGTATTCGTTTAAGTCAGATCATATTATGCCAGGATTTGAACCATTGGCATGGCTTCAATTGGACGACAAAAGAAAACTGCATTCTCTCAGCCTCCTTTATCGAATTCTTTACACTTCTGTCCTCACTATCAATCATCACGCTTTCATGCTTTTTCATCTCATAACATAAACACTCGGTCTAGGCAGATCATATTCTTACAATACCTATACATCATAGCCTACATCTCTTTACTCATCTTCCTTCACTACTTCAGTCATCCGAATGTGGAATTTTTTACTATTTCACATCAAGGACTGCCGGTTATTAGCAACTTTTAAATCGCATTTAATAGCACATATAAAAAGTGCTTGATAGTGTATTCTTTTCATGTTCAATGTTAATTAAGTTTATATATTACAGTACGCAATTATGTATAACCTCAGATCTGAAATCTGCAACCACAACAAAGAAAGAAGAAAAAAAAGCCAATATTACGAATGGACTACACCAAGCTATGTGAAAACGCTCAATATATAAAAGTATTTTCTTAGAACATATTTATATAACAATAATATTTTTATTTAACCCGGTGAAAGTTACGACCCTAAGGTGTTTTCTTCCACTTCACCAGGAACTAATAATAAATTAAATGATACAAAATATGACATAAACTACATTAAATGACACAAAATGACTCAATAAATTATGTCAAGTACATTAAATGAAACAAATAAAATTGTTATACAAAATATTATGTAATTAAGAAATATCGGATTTTTTAGCATTTTGTTAGTTAAATATTAATTGTTATAAAGTAAACAAAATTTGTTTGTTAAAATATCATTTTATTTATTAATTATTTCAAATAACTTTTATTTGAAAGTTTAATTAAAAGAATTTGGTAATTTTTAAGATTAAAAACAAAGTTAATTATTTTAAAAGGAATAAAGTCGCATTTGTAATTTTTGCTTTTTAATAAACCACAAATAATTAAAATGAATTATTTTATTATATAATAATTTTTTTTGGACTGTCATACCCCACTCTGCTCATCTTTTAAAGTATTGATTTAACATTTTGCTTATTTTAAAGTATTAATTTATCAATAAGAGTAAATTTTAATAGTTTTGTTTCGTATTAAAGTATATTTAATAGATTGTTGCCGGTCACGGAAACCACCATTTACGGCCGTGGGTGTCGACATGCTGACCACATGCTCCCAATCTTGCCGTCTGCCTGTGGCAGATGACGCAGCGGTCGGGTGGTAGGCCAAGTTTTTCAAGGGATGTAGAGCTACGAAGGTTTTAGTTTATAGGTTGTTGAGTTTAATAAATAAGATATTTTATTTTATAGAAACTTCTCTGGGTTCAACACCAATCCTCCACTTTTATAGAAAGATCTGCTTATGCCTGAAAGAGAAACCATCAAAAGCACAAGGCTAGACCCTTGGCAAGGGAAAATGCGCAGCTACCCTGACATGGAGTGAAGTCCGTGTTAGGCAGCCGTACGCAGAGTACCCTGTTGTATTCAGCAATATCAGAAAGGAGATGCGCAGCTACCCTGGCATGGAGACGTCCGTGGTAGGCAGCTGTACGCTGAGCTCCTGAACGACGAAGCACAGGGATAGACCCCTGATAAAACCCCAGAATGTAACGGCTACCCTGGCATGGAGTTAAGTCTGTGGTAGGCAGCCGTAGACAGCGCCCCTGGAATATTGCCAGAACTAAAAGCATGTACTAATAATGAAATTAGTATCATCTTTTGAACGGAGAAAGGACTGGTGTTGGGTCCCGGGAAATGGAGGCTTTAAGAAATTAAAATATATAAAAATATTTAATTCAGCATTGTACTTCTTAAAGCCATGAAGAAGTGAAATTTCACATATAGCAGTCAGGAAGAGAGAAACTTTATCTCGTGGAAACTGCAGTATCAGCTAGACAGTGCAATTCCACTGTACTGTGTGTGGGAAATGCAATTCTGCATTTTCTTAGCCCCTCAAGGCTAGCAATTAGGCAACCTGTATTTCACCAGCTGACAAAGGTAGAATTTAATTCGCGTGTTTTTAATTTAGCTGTGATGTTTGATTGGAGAAATTTATAATTAGCGTGCAGAATAATATTCGCGATCGGAGATTTTTACGGTTTTGCTAAGGCCAAGATTGAGAAGTCAGGCAGGAGGACATTATCATTCATTCAGTGTTTTGTGTGGTCCTTCGAGACAAGATGGAGTCGGACGTGGATTTGTTCAATGAACGTGAAAATTTGTAAGTACTGAAATTAGTAATTTTACTTAAGTGTTCCGCAAAAATCCGGATATGTAGTAGATTTTTGTGACGGTCAGTTAAACTCGCTAAGAAACAGCGAACGTGAAAGTCATATGTTGACATTTTCAGTAAAACCTATATTGTTAAATAAAGGTTCCCTTGTTTCCTACGAGATCCGCATAGTCCGCATAGCACTATGCGACGAATAGTTAAACTCTCTATGAGACAGCGAACGTAAAAGTCATTTTCAGCCTTTAAAAATATAGTTCAACACTATATTTACGTTAATTAAAGATTAACAGCTTTTCAAAGATTTTGTAGTAGTTACAGAAAGTATGAACTTTGTGCTCAGATTTTTTATAACATTCAAATAGTCAAGACACATATTTGAAGCGATGTTTATATTTTTTACATGATTTTCAATTAACATATGAAAATATGATCATCACGAGGGTAGGCTTCACCCTCAGCATGAAAATAATTTACACTCAGACTGTAAATTATAAGGGCGAATAAGATATTGCCGTTATTGAATGAAATAGTATTGTGAAACTAAGAAGTTTAGTTTAAACATTAACATTTTATTTTGTGTAGTAAATACTATTTCATTGAAAACAGTAAGAAATGCCAAAATTGATATATAGAAATTATTCAGGATAATTAGTTTATTTTGAACACATTGCGAATTTCATTTTAAAGAAATTGAAGTACAACAGTTTATAATTTTACCATTTATTTTCCGTATAAATTTTATGTGTTAAAATTTATACGAAGATAGGATTCTCGCTACTTTAGCGAATGGTTTAGGTACAAAAGTACGATTTTCATTTTAAGGAAAAATGAAGGTAAATTTAAAATAAATAATTTACAAGTTAAGTAAGTGCTGTGCTGACGAGTTTTAATATGAATATTTTATAAATTTCAAATTTATAAACAGAGTTGAAAAGTATATTTTACCATATAAATTTCATGAGTTGAAATTTATATGAAGAACATAGTATTTCGCGGGAAAGCGAAAGATTAAAATATTTTGAAGTTAAACATTTGCAAACATTGTTGTTATTTAATAAGTTAAAACCAGAATAAGTTTATCAGTAATTAAATTGTTATACAAAATATTATGTAATTAAGAAATATCGGATTTTTTAGCATTTTGTTAGTTAAATATTAATTGTTATAAAGTAAACAAAATTTGTTTGTTAAAATATCATTTTATTTATTAATTATTTCAAATAACTTTTATTTGAAAGTTTAATTAAAAGAATTTGGTAATTTTTAAGATTAAAAACAAAGTTAATTATTTTAAAAGGAATAAAGTCGCATTTATAATTTTTGCTTTTTAATAAACCACAAATAATTAAAATGAATTATTTTATTATTTAATCATTATTTTTTTACAGCTATGACAAGGTAAGTGGAAGTGCGTCGAGAAAACTTACAATGCGAGTGAAGTCAAATATTAGTTAGATTGTTCAGGAAGACTTTATTTTTTCATACCTAATACATACGCAGTGCTATAAAAGATCAGTTAGTCATCTTTAAATAAAACCAATCTATAACGATCCATAACCGCTCGGGGTCACAACACTATACAAAAACATAAAATGATATAGCCTAAAACACATTGACACTATACTTTGTTAATAAAATACTAATAACTACCATATTACTGAAAAACTTGTGATTAAATATGTGGAATGATATTTGATTCAACTCACTTAAAACTAACTGGGCAATAAATATTAAATTGCAATGCAGTAGAAATTTCTTCAGTAATACAAACTGAAATACATACAGTCATAAGTTGATTGCTAACACATTTGTTACTATGAGGGAAAACTCTAAGTGCATACGATCAAAGCAGAAATTTGCGTTCCAACATCTTCCTTTGTGAGCTGTTTCACGGCAATCCAAATCCAGCACAGGGCTATTCAGTTCAGGCTAATTAATACTTCTGAGTAGTTGAGGTCTCTTCTGCAGCAGAAGAATACACGTCATCTGCTATTCTTTCATTCTCATCACTTGTATCCGAATTTTTATCCATCTCTTCATATGCAGTAGACCCTTTAAAACGGGAACTTGAAGCTCATTAGAATGCACAGGTGGAATTGCTGAAAGAATACAAAGATTTGAGATCCTTTTTTTGTTTTTTGTTTGTTTTGTTTGTTGCAAAATGCTTTGTATTGGCAAGACAAAAATAGCAATCACTTGCATGATTCTTTTGTTCTCGCGAGGACATAATTCCGAAAGGTAAATCCTTGTGTTTCCAATCATGCAGCATTTCCTCGCAACTGTGACGCACACTATGTGGGGCCCATTTCTTGTCTGGTCCCCAATAGTAAAGTCCGAAGTACTTTGTAAACATGCCTCACAGAGGGTGTTATATTACGTATTTTTCGAATAAGTGTGAAGTATCCACAAATTCAGCACAAATGTCTGGATTATTTATGTATCGATCTCTCCTTGTAGCCATGATAAGATAAAAATTGATTAGAACAAAAACGGAAAAAATCATATCTATGCAATATTACCTTATTACCTGACATAACGTAAGAATTCTAGCCGTTTATGTTTAAGTTCGAATTGCATGACTACTAGAGCATGTAGAAAACACCCGTTTTCAGATTTGAAAACAGCACGTCAAAACGATTAACAATCGGTTTAAAAATCTCATGCAATTGAGATTTTAAAAGTTGTTGGCCAGGGATAATCTTCCAATCTTGCTCGACTTTCTTGTTTATCTCCTCTCTAGGGTAACAATGTACAGGTGGAATTGGTTACTATGCTCATCCTTACTGCTCCACAACCTTGGTGAACAAATCGAGATGAGCATGGAGCAAGTTAATCTTCAGTAACATGTTGCAACAAAGTTTCCACCCCCTTTTAAGGATAAACAATAGTTCATTGACAATATATTTTTGTAATTTGTTCTTCTCTTGTTCCCCTATAACTTTGGACAGACCTGCTTAAACTTTCCCATGCAGCATTCTCAACGCCCTGTAGCAGCTCTCAAAATATGTGGACCATTTATTATGTTTTTCACACTTATTTGAAGAGATTTTTTCGATTAGTCAATCACGTTTACTGAATGCAATGCATGTGTGTAACCTAACTGCATACCGACCATGAAATTACCACAAATCTCCTCTCATGTGCATAGCAAACTCAATTGGAATACATGAAAGGGAATGTAATTGATTCCAGGAGTCTCATTAGGTCATTTATGTCTATAAATATACAAGTCACAAAACAGGCTTGCATGAGGAACTTTTACGTCCTTCTAGGGTAGATTGAAACATTTATGTTTTTTCCCCAGTAAATGAATTTGTTGTTAGATAATGCTAAAACCTCAGCCTTTTTTTTTTTTTTTGAGAGGTCCAAATCTCTTATGAGATTGCTTAACTCATTTTGAATGAATCCGTACGGCTCATTAGATGGTAGAATAATGATACTTCTTAGCTCACGGGTGCGCAACTGTGGCACATTGTCACTGTGCGGTGGGGTAATGTCTCCCACTACAGTCGCCCTTGACGTCAGCATAAAGCAGTTTCGACGTGACACTGAACTTGAAGAGCAGGTTTCATACGTCACAGCTGGATGGGGGACTAAAATGTTTCCCCTCAGTTGCTCAGATACGCCTTAGCTATACAGGTTCGAGCCCACCACTTATATCTTCATTCTCATCAAAAGTAGAGTATTCATTCGACAATTCAGGAATTATCCCACAAAATAGAAAATGGGAAATAATGCACTATTAATAAGCCTTCCAATTATGAAGGGATATTTTATTTCTTAACCCTATTTAACCAATGAGGGGGGCCTTAAAGGCTCATAACATTCAATACTATTTTTATTTATCATAATTACTTGGAACAGAAATCTAACAAAGTTGTCAAGAAAATAATTTTGTTTATGGAATATGGAGATAGCTTAAAGCATTTAAAAAATATAAACAAATTAGTAGTACAAATTGTTAATATTTTTAGATAGAAGAGGTATGCGCAATAATATGAAATCTTGCAAATTTTTTATTTTAAATCCCAAAAATCACATGTTTTTGAAGATAAGAAATATATTTTTACACAGAATTATCAAATCCAAATCAAATTCCATGTACAGTTCTCATGACAACAGTGTATTGTTGGCAGTGTTCACAGGTAGCTTTGGAAATAAATGATACGGGACTGTGACAAATTAGAGAAGCCATCGATATAATTCGTTGGCTAAATAAATATTGAAGAATGAAATCCACGAAAATAATGCACAATGTGATGCAGTCACATAACTTGGACATAACTGCCATGGACATAGAGAATACCGTTTTCTCACTTCACATTTTGATGGAAAATAAGAGGTCGTATTGCGGGGACAGCTTAGTCCAGCTGTCTCACCCTCAGTGTATATCAACGAGTAAGTTATGCCATATCAAAAGTCAGTAAACAATTATTCTTAGCTGTAAGGGTTTGTATTTTTAGTTGAGAAATATGGATGTTTATCGTAGGCCCTATGCATGTAAAAGGAGACAAAACATGATGGGACATTTTTAGTGTTATGCGCGCAGTATATTACGTCCCAGGTTTTTGGGGAGGCAAGTATGAAAGTGGTATTGAATTTCTTTTTGATTTCAGCCCCGAAACGGTTGTATGGTAACATGAGAGTGAGAAGTAAAATATTCCGTAAAGACAGTACAATTTTATGTTACCAGAAGTTCTGTTTCTTCTTATTTGAACCCCTACCAGGCTTGGTGTGTAGAAGCAATGGAGTGCAAAAATCTATATCCTCTTTGAGCCATAAATGATATATTTAGCGTTTTCTGAGGGAATAGTTTGATTGTGATAAGTCGTTCTTCCTCATTTAAAAGCTATTTATGGACCTAGAGTTTGAAAAACGACAGTCCTTTATAAGTTAATTTCGGATGTCAAAGTACAAAACCCGAGCGACGCCGGGCCTTTGAAGCTAGACCATTATAACCTAATATAGTCGGACTGTTTGTTGGACACCGGCTTTCTGTTGCCAAGTTCGGGAGTTCAATCCCCACCCAGGTAGATGACATTTATGTGTGCTTAAATGCAATAGTACCATGTAGATAGAACAAATGCAATGTAAGAAGAACTTCTTACTTCCTTACTTACTCAATGGAAATAGGCAATTCCTAAGCGAGCTAAAAGAATATTATTAACGTTATAGACCCGGAAGGTTCATTGCCGTGCTTACCTGATCCCGCCATTCAACCCTATTCTGTGCTAACTCCTCCAACCATCCCTCTCAAATCCCAATTCTCTTAAATCTATCCTAATATTGTCCTCCCACCTACGTCTAAGTCTTCCAAGTGGTCTCTTTCCTTCGGGTCTCGCAGTCAATATTTTTGAGGTAGGGGAAGTCCGTGTAATTTGGACCGGTGTGTATTTTGGACTGCCCTGAATTATGATATTTGCAAGTTTGGTCAGCCCCTGTTTTTGACCACATTTGCAAGACCGCCAAGGACAGCTTTACCCTCAGAAAGGTCGTAGCTCTAACACCCTCCGTCGAGCGGGGTAGAAGAAAAGAAAGTTATTGTCCACATTCCTGTAGTCTTGTTTCATTGTGAAATAGAGTATTGAGAAGTGTATATTGGTTTCTGAAGAGAACTTTTACATACAAGTGTTGCAAGGAATACCAAGGTGTGTTCAGCTACAATATAATTATTTCATGTATAGTAGTTTTTATAATATTAATTTTTTAACGTAATCTTTACAAGGTGTGTAATTTGGACTGCTATTGAGTGTGTATTTTGAGACCACTACAACAGATGCCAGGAACGTATATTAACTGATAATAATAAGAAATATTTAGTAAAATAAAATTAATTATTATTAACATTATCATCAATTTAATTTACATTATTCTTATTACTATTAATATTATTATTAATTGTAATGTTAATATTATTATCATTACCATTATTATTACTATTATTATTATCATCATTGTCACTACCACTATCAATGTATGTGAACATGATGATTATTATCAGTATCATTGTTGTCATTATTATTAATATTATCATTATCATCACCATCATCATTATTATTTTTACTATTGCTATTTTCAGTATTGTTATCATCATCATTGTTGTTGGTTGATCTTGTTGTTCTCCATGTGAAAAGTGACCTAGTAGATAAGTGAAAAGTGACTAGATAACATAGTATTTAAGTATATTGTTAGGAATACAATTAATAAATAGCATAACGTATATTTTAAGTGTTTGTATGTACCAGACCAAATTACACACCTTCCTCGTCCAAATTACATGACATCGGTCCAAATTACACGGAAACAAATTTTACTATAAACATTATTTTTATACAATTTCTCTTAATATTCTTGCGATTAATTTTCGCTAAAATACTCGATACATAGTATACCAACATACTTACATATAGATTTTGAGAATTTTCAATACAGTCAATGACTTTATCTCGTCTGAAGTTAACCGGTCCAAATTACACGGACTTCCCCTATGTCTTTCCTTCCCCATGCGCGCAACATGTCAAGCTCATTCCACCCTCCGTGATTTAATTGCCTTTACAGTATCCGGTGACGAGTGCAAGAACTTCTACGGGACAAAATTCTGGTGATGATTTCACTGTATCAGTAATCTCACCAAACAATGAGAACGCACCCCAAGTTCTGTAAGATTTCGCAACACAAAGATTATTACGTGCACCATAAAATCCACCACATAGGATAGTATGGTAGCGTAGTGTAGACTATTCATTTTTATATGCGTGGTAGAGGGGTCATTCCACTAAAAATTTAACAGGAAATGTCATTTGGGTCTCTGATTTTAGCTCTTTCTACAGTGAGTCCCACGCAAGAGTTGGCCAATGACGCGGGTTTCTGCGTCGTGGCGGGCACAGCTCCAACTCCCGAGGGATCGGGTGAAATATCTACGCAAATAAAGCCGTGATCAGTGTAATGATTCAGGTTCTCACATTTGGAAATGTTGGAAATGTTCTCCTCTTGCATCCATACAATACTGGCACCTTTTTAGGATTTTTTTTTTTCACTCGCATAAGTTCAGCTTCCGAGAAACAGTTCATTTCTCTTGTGAAAGGCCTATGTGATATTGTCTTTAAGTCCTTCTAACAGTATGTGAATATTATATATGCGGAAACTTTAAAAATAAAGTGTATAGGTCAATTTCCCATACATTAGAAGAACTTAAAAGACAATATCACTAGAGAAATTAACTTTATCTTGGAAGCTGAACTTATGCGCGTGAAAGAAAATTTCCTAAAGAGGTGCCAGTATTGTGTGGATGCAAGAGGATAACATTTCCAACATATCTTGTGATGAGGTATGTGGTTATTTTCATTGTAATTTAACTGTAAATGTGAGAACCTGAACCATTACACCGATCGCGGCTTTATTTGCGTAGATATTTCACCCGATCGCTTGGGAGTTGGAGCTGTGCCCGCCGCGACGCATTAACCCGCGTCATTGGGCCAACTCTTGCGTGGAACTCACTGTAGTGTGTGAAGTTTTAAGTTGTGGAAAGTGAGATGGTCATTGGTGGTTTAGCTGTGGTGATGAATAAAATATTGGGGACGTTAAGATTGAAGCGTCAATTTAAAATATTCTGAAATGCACGTATGCAACTATGGCACCAGGCAACGAATTAAATATCGTACGTATTTCTATTGAAAAAGCTGGCCACTCTTTATCTACGATGCTTTGTTTACCGCGAAATAAGCACTTGCTTAAACTGAAGGAATCTTGAAAAGCGTACGAGTTATTAAGTTCCAGTATGGTACTTTATGAGATTGTGTGTGGGGACGAAAAATGTCTGTCCGTCTGTCTGTCCGTCTGTCTGTCCGTCCGTCCGTCCATGTGTCTGTACGCGCGATAACTCAAATACGCTTTGTCGAATTTTAATGAAACTTGGTATACACGTTTATAATGTCCATGGGAAGAACCCTATTGATATTGAACCAAATCGGTTCACCGGTACCGGTGTAATGCCCAATTTAGTGCCTATTTTAATAGATTATGGCGCCTTTCTAATAGAAAGGCGCCATAACTCAAATACGCTGTATCGGATTTCCATGAAACTTGGTATACTCATTTATGACGTTCATGAGAAGTGCCCTATTGAATTTGAACCTAATCTGTTGACCGGTACCGGAGTAAACCCCAATTTAATGTCTACTTTAAAGGCGCAATAACTCAAATACGCTTTATCGTATATTTATGAAACTTCGTATACGCATTTATAATGTCCATGGGAAGACGTCTATTTATAATAGATAAAATCGGTTGACCTGTTTCGGAGTAATGCTCAATTTAGTGCCTATTTTATGGTAATATACGTATTCGAAAGAATTTATAAAAAAAAAAGAAAATCAATTATCTTGACAACACTGCCTATTGTTTTACTGTTATCTTATAAGGCCTTGGAAATTAAAATACAGGTAGCTATGACAAAAAACACTATCGATTTACAAGCGCTTATCCAACTAGACCGTTAAAATGACCCCGGTGGCCGAGATGGTAACGCTTTGGCCTCACATTCTGGAGTCCATGGTTCAAAACCCGAAACCGGCCAATTTGAATTTTTTTTTTTACATTTTTATGTGAGTGTGCGTTTGTCATGCTATCACATATCTGTACAGTTCAGGTGATGCTGGAAGATTTTAATCTCATTAAAAAAAAACTAGACCTTTGTTCTTCCGTAAGCCCTGCTTAATGAATAAATCTGGAGCTTAACTTGGAAATCAATTTAAAAAAAAAACATATTCTGCATATCATAATTGCAGTCATAACTGTTTAAACAAAAACATACTGGCACTTTGTTACATCAGTTTACCTGATTTTATTTAAATGTGAGTTTGCCCTTAGGGTTGAAAATTGCATGTGATATTGCACATCAGGGACTGCGTTGCACCATCTTCTCACTTGATTGGAGGAGGCAGTTGCAGTACGTCACAGTCTTCACGCCAAATGTTTTGCGGGCGGGAATATATTGTCAGAGTGAGTACATTTTAATTTGTTACAAGGTCATTATGACATTATGCATTATGTGTACATTATTCCTTTAAAGGTTTCAAACTAATTTAAAGGTCCATTTTGTTATTATCGTCAATTTAAGTCTATTTAACATATTTTCTGAATGAATATATTTCTTCATGTTAAATTTTTACTGCAGAATTAAAAGACATGCATTTTCTTCTTTCCATTCACATATTCGAAAACGTAATTTGAATTACGTGAAGTCAGGAAAAGCAAATACAAAATGGGGTTAATGCAAATAGCCAAATACCTCAAACCTCATATCATTTACGTTATTACTTCGAAGACTCTAAAAATTTGTTTATAATACATAGAACCTATTAGAATGAAAACATATTCAACTGGAAAATTATGAACATGAGGGTATTTGAACTACTGTTTTGCGTGGAATGACCGAAAGGTCAAGTCGTCCGGAAGAAGCCATCTGACAGCGCCCTGTCGACATTGGTAGGAGATTTCAACCTAATTATCTCATAAGGTATAAATGTAATCACAAAACAGGTTTTATGTTTATTTTATTGCCATTGCTATTGTCCCTTGAATTTGCATTGCCATACCCCTTGGAATCAGTCTAAATATTCTTCAAAACAAGGATACTGTAGGCAGTAATTCCTTGAAAACAGAGTCTACTCCGATTTCTAAAATCAGAGCTGAATTGGAATACATGACAATTAAACGAAGAAATTTGTACAGTAAATTTGCTTTAATTATGCTCTTAAAATCTTTGCTATTCAAATTTGTTGGTAGTGATTTAAAAATTATGTTAATTCTGGATAGGTTCACACAAAAGAATAGTTCATCTATATCCTGCGCTATTTTCAGCATGCAAAGATCCTACATGAGTATATTTTAAAAAATGGCAGTGTAGAGAAGGAATGGTTTAGTTATATCTTTATGAACGCGGAGATTTCTTTGTTATGCTTAAAGAGGCTCGTTTCCTGTTGACGAGTTGACATTTTCCCGAATGCCGGGCAACCGACCGCTGCTAAGTGCACATTAACATTTCCTGCTCCCATTTCCGTATGAACTTCATTATGCAGCAGTATGGGAGGCAATATGTCACTGCATGCGTAACCCCCTTATTCTGATTCAGACAAAATGAAACTGAAACGTATTGCGACACTACTGCACACACATATCTTGCATTTTGCCTACTATTATTTCGAAAATAAGGGAAAATACGTGAAAGTATTTTCGTGAAAAATATTTTACAAACTGCTATTTGGTGGTCAAGTTCCAAGGGAACCAACCTTAACCTTAGGGACTACTTTCATCTTGTTGTCGATTGATATCTTAGACGGAACTACCCACACACACACCCTTATGATTCCCTTTCTAAAAAACTAAAACAACTTAAAATTAAATCTTAGAGCAGAACAGAACATTTGGCAATGCGCATGGAAGGCTCAATCAAAGGATAGCCTCGATTTAACTACCAAATGTAACATTCAAACAACATAATTAATATCTTTTGTTTCTTAAAAATGGTAACCTTGTTAACAGTTGCCGCAAACACCATAGGTTTAGCTATCCGAAGGTATAAATGCCCTGCGCAGACGCCCCGCGCATACTTACCATTCGTGCTAGCCACTTTGGGTTTCTAAAGGCGGCTTTATCAGCGCCCATACAACTGATGCAAACATATAATTAATTTTGAGAGCTGTGATTCAGAATACAGAAAACCCAAAATCAATCACTGCATCAGCGCATATGGGGATTGGGGACTTTCGATTCACAGAGATTTCGGTTCATTTCTCGAACCGAATCGCGGCTTTCATAATTGATTCACAAAGGAATATGCTCTTTTCTTTAATTGAATCATGATTCGTTCATTTAGTACAATGATTCATTCATTATGAACCATCGTTCACGATTCTCAGCTCGTTTACAAATTGTTGAGATTGTTGTAAAACTAAGAAGTGGTTTCTGTTCTGCATTGTGAAGTGAAGTAAATTAACAATTACGTGGCAAGAAAGTGGATAGTTTTGTAACGAAACTGGGTAAGAACGTCTACTGTTGTAGAGAGAAATACTTTATTCACATCATCTACCTGGCAATCCAGGTGACCATACAGATCCAGAACAAACAAAGAAAAAGAATCATACATTATATAATAACTTGAATTGAATTGAAACGGAACATAGACATTTCAATTGTATGTGACGGGTGAACGATTGAAGATAGAAACTTACAACAACGTTTATATGAAAGAAAAACTCAACAAGTTTCGAATTCTGTCGGTAGATGGTGCAATGATACGGTTTTCATTCTTAGAGTTTATCGTTTATCAAAATGGCGACACCGCAGATGAAAGCTCAAACTGTTTTGTGGTATGCGGAGTTTAAATCAATTGTTAGAGTTCAGAGGGAGTTTCGGCGAGTCTTTAACCATGATGCTCCAACTGCAAAAAGCATAAAGAAGTGGTACGATACATTTTTAACTACTGGAACTGTGTTAAAGAAGCATGGTGGTGGTCGCAGAGCATCCGACGAAATGGTTGCAAATGTTCAAGCCGCATATGAGCGAAGCCCACGGAAGTCATTAAGAAGAGCTTCGCGGGAACTTCAGGTACCAAAATCCACATTGCAACGAATTGTCCACAAACGTCTCAAACTGTATGCATACAAAGTGTAGGTAATGCAACGTCTTGAGCCGAATGACAAGCCCAAACGAGTGGAATTCACCAATACGGTGCTAAACCGTCTCGGCGTTGATCCTGATTTCATGCCCAAGATTTTCTTCTCGGATGAAGCCACTTTCCATGTATCAGGCATAATGTGCGGATCTGGGGATCGCAGAATCCTCACGCCACACAAGAGCACGTTCGTGACAGTCCCAAGTTGAATGTTTGGTGCAGTTTGTCGCAGAATAAAGTCATTGGACCATTTTTCTTCTCCGAGAAAACTGTCCGTGGTACTGGAGTAGTTCTTCTTTCCACAAATTGAACAACTGCAGCCTAACATCCTTTTCCAACAAGATGGCGCTCCTCCTCACTGGTTCAATGAAGTTCGTATGACTTTAGACAACATTTTTCCTGGCCGTTGGATTGGTAGGGGAGGACCGATCGCATGGCCCCCGAGATCTCCTGATCTAACACCGCTTGATTTCTTTCTCTGGGGCTACGTCAAAGATAAAGTTTACGCCACCCCAGTCAATGACCTTCGTGATCTTCGGGAGCGCATCATAGAGGCTATTGAGAGCATTTCAGAAGACATACTCCAACGTACTTGGCAAGAAATTGTTCATCGGCTTGATATCGTCACAGTGACTGCTGGAGCTCACATAGAGATGTGGTGACGTGGATATCAAAACTTGTTGAGTTTTTCTTTCATATAAACGTTGTTGTAAGTTTCTATCTTCAATCGTTCACCCATCACATACAATTGAAATTAGGGACATTCGAGCGGTCCTGTATATTGATATTCATATGTTTATGATTGTATAATATCTACAGGTATTACTTTACCCGGGGTACGCCGTAGCATAGTTGTTGAGGCGCTGCGCTACAAGGTCTAGGGTTCGATCCCCGATGAGGTCGTTGGCCTAATCCTTCTGGTGGCACTATGGTACTGGGGTCGACTTAGCCTCTAACAGAAATGAGTACCAGGAGCAATCCTGGGGGTAAAGGCATAAGGCTGACAACCTTACCATTGAAGTGAATTAATGGTATAAGAAGTACCTTCTAAAGTTGTATAATCACATTTATTCGTGTTCTTTCGTATTTACAGACTACCGCGACTATTTTCGCCGTATCTTTATTTTCAACAATCTCAACAGAGAGAAAAAACAAAAGAGGGAAACAGAACACTGAGGGCTGAGTTCCATTATACATTATACATTCTGTTTCTGTGAGTACATTACACAATACACTACACACTCCCCCCTAGTGACAGCGATAATGTCCTAGAAACGTGCAGGGAAGTGGACCTTGCATCCTGATCTGGTGAAATGTCCAGTCACATCCGTACGAGTATCTTGTTGAGGGTTAGTAACAGTATGGGGACCTTTTTCCAATAGAAAAGCTGGTTTCAGGCGGTCCACTGAGATTCGCTTTATTAACCCTCCGATATTAATGTTGAAGAACTTATCAGTTCGACTCTTTACTGGATAGGGGCCGTCGTACGCACGTTGGAGTGAGGATAATGGAGGTCCATGATGTATGAAAACATGAGAGCAGTCGGCGAGATTTTTGGACACAAAAACGGGTCTTTTGCCATGGGTTGATGTCTGACTTGGTTTAAGTCCTCTTATTGTCTCCTGGAGATGTCTCACGAAGTCAGACTGTGATACGGTAGGCTGGTCGGTGAACAATTCTCCTGGAAGACGGAGAAGTGTACCATAGACCAGTTCGGCGGTCGAGTGACCCAAGTCTTCTTTTACCACAGTTCGCATGCCCAATAAGACTAGAGGTAATGAGTCTACCCACGACGAGGATTGTAGTAGATGGCATTTGAGTGCTGCTTTCATAGTGCGGTGTTGGCGTTCGATAAGACCATTACTTTGTGGATGGTATGCGGTTGTCCTGATGCTCTGGAAACCTAGGTACTTGCTTAGGGATTTGAATAATTGGCTTTCAAACTGTCGACCTTGATCAGTAGTTATTCTTACAGGAATACCAAATCGTGAAAACCAAGTGGTTATTAGTGCCTGTGCCTGTTTGGTTTACTATTGGTACAGCTTCCATCCATCTCGAGTATCTGTCTATAGCAGTGAGGAGATATCTGAACCTTTGGCACACAGGTAGAGGTCCCACAATGTCGACATTTATGTGTTTGAATCTGTCATTGGGAACTTGGGATTGTCCAACTGGAGATCTGGTGTGTCGATGAATTTTTTTATCTTTGGCAGTCGATAAATGCTCGTGTCCACTGTTGACAGTCTTTCTTCATATTGGGCCAGATAAATCGTTCAGTGATCATTTTGGTTGTTGCTCTGATTCCTGGGTGAGAAAGGCGATGAACAGATGAAAAGGCTGCTTGTCGAAAGTTGCGTGGAATATACGGGCGTATATGCTTTGTTGATATGCTTTCTACTATCCTGCAAACTGAATTTTACTATTTTCATTCCTGGATTCTGTTGCAGTGATTCGAGGTCTTCATCCGATTGTACATCTGCCAAATGATCATAATTTAGAGGTGAGGGAGATTCTATGGTGGCTAAACGTGACAATGTGTCAGCCACGATATTGTCTTGGTCAGCAACGTATTTTATTGTCGTCGTGAACTGAGCAATATACTGTAATTGACGAGCCTGTCTGGGTGATGCCTTGTCCAAGTCCTGTTGAAAAGCATACACCAAGGGTTTATGGTCCGTGAAAATTACAAAAGACTGGCCTTCTAAAAGATGCTTGAAATGTTTAATGGCGCTGTATATTGCTAATAGTTCGCGATCATAAGCACTGTATCTGGACTGTGCTTTAATGAGAGTTCGTGAGAAGAAACTGAGAGGTCGGGCTGCACCGTCAGTATCCTGTTGAAGAACTCCTCCTATTGCGATGTCCGACGCATCTGTTACCAAGGAGAGTGGAGCACCGGGCCGCTGTGTTGCAGAAGGCTTCCTTCATTGCAGCAAAAGAGGTTTGTGCTTCTTCGTTGCAGTCCAGCAGTTTTGTGCTATTCTTCTTGTGTCCGCTAAGTAATTTTGAGAGGGGCTGTTGCAGCTTGGCGCATTCTGGGATGAATCTGTGGTAGAAATTTACCATTCCCAAGAAGCGTCGCAATCCAGTGGCTGACTGTGGTTCTGGAAAGTTCTTAATGGCACTAACTTTCTCAGGTAGAGGCTTCAGACCTTGAGGGCTGATTTCGTACCCTATGAATTGGATCCGCTGCACACCAAAAATGCATTTGGCAACATTGATGCATAAGCCGTATTCATTTAGTCGTTCACAGAGGATGTGGATATGCTGAAGGTGCACTTTATCATCTGGAGAAGCAACCAGAATATCGTCTAAGTAACAAAAGACAAGATCTAACCCTTTGAGTACCATGTCCATAAATCTTTGAAAGGTCTGTGCTGCGTTTCTTAGTCCGAAAGGCATGAATGGAAATTCAAATGGTCCAAAAGGTGTTGTTATGGCCATCTTCGGTATGTCCGCTTCTTGCACAGGTATCTGTTGGTACGCACGTACAAGGTCAATGGATGAAAATATGGAAGCTCCATGTAGGATGTGGTTGCAGTCGGTTAAGAAAGGTATAGGGTATCTGTCGGGTACTGTGATATGATTGAGTTTCCTATAATTCCCGCAAGGTCTCCAATCACCAGATTTCTTCTGAGTTAAGTGTAGATGACTAGCCCAACAACTTTTCGAAGGTCTACATAACCCTTGCTGGAGCATGAAGTCAAATTCCTTTCAAGCTGCTATGAGTTTTTCAGCCAAGAGTCTTCTAGTTTTGGCAAACACTGGTGGGCCTTTCGTTTCGATGAAATATTCAATGTGGTGGCTTGCGATTTTTGTGTTTACAATGTTAGGTCGCAGAATGTCAGGAAATTCATGTATAATCCGCTGATATTGATTAATTTCCGTTAGCTGGACCTGAAGTCTGTAGTTGTGAGAAGAGGTACCATACGCTGTCAAGCGTGTGTTCCCGTCTATTAAGCGATGTTGAGAACTGTCGACGAGTAAATTGAAATGCGACAGGCAATCGACTCCAATTATAGGTTTACCTACTTCTGTGATTATGAATGGCCAATTGAATGTTCGACGTAAACCAAGGTCAAGTGTTTTAAGTCGTTGACCATACGTATGGATCCTAGTACCATTCGCTGCAAAAAGTTCAAGTTTATTTGATGACTTCTTTTCACTGTGTGTTGGTGGCACTACAGAGACATCTGCACCGGTATCAATTAGGAATTGGGTTGCTGTCTCTTCGTCACTAATAAAACGGCGACTCAGCTCTAACCCCCGGCTCCCTGTCGCCGTGGAGAGTTGGGGAACTAGTTTTCCGGTCCATTGTGAGGTGTAGCTCGGAGGGACATGCTGCACGGCTGTAGACATCTGTATGCCTACTCGCCAAATTTAGTGTGGTAGTAACATTTCCCTACCTTTGTTGACTGTCCAGTTTCTACATTCCAACTCTGGATCTGGACCTAGACTTTGGTCTTCCCTGTCGGCGGCGGTCGGTGAAAACATGCTTACTCAACTCTGCAACATGGAGTGAGAGCTCAGAAACTTGCTTCCTCAGTTCCTCTATTAAGTTGTTCATTGGTTGCGTAACAGCAATAGGAGCAACATGGTACGAGCTTGTGGGTTTTAGCTCCCAAATCTGGTCTGCCATGGTCGACAGTTTCGTCAGATTGTCACTACTCACTGACAGGATAGCATGCATTTCTCTCGGTAGCCGCTGTAACCATAAAGTTTTAAGAAAATACTCGCTTACCTTGTCTGAAGCTAAATTTCTCATTTCACAAAGTAATTGCGACGGTTTACGATCCCCGAGTTCCATGTCTGTTAATAGTCGCTGTGTTCGTTGCGTTTCACTATCTGCGAAAGTTGAAATAAGACGCTTTTTGATTGCATATTAGGATTCGTGAGAATATCGGCCACTTGTGTCAGAATTTCTGAGTCAATTGAACTCACCACAATGTCATATTTAGTTTGGTCCTGGGTGATCTTCGAGTTACGGAATTGTGCTTCGAGTTGCATGAACCATATCCTATGATCAGGCTTCCAAAACGGCGGAACTTTGATAGATACGCGGGCCACTACGGTTTCTTGGCTTTCCTGAGCAGTTCCAGCTGTAGTCTGTTGTACTTCTTCCATCGGGGTCACCACTGAATTGATTTAATAGTATAAGAAATATCTTCTAAAATTGTATAATCACATTTATTCGTGTTCTTTCGTATTTACAGACTACCGCGACTATTTTCGCCGTATCTTTATTTTCAACAATCTCAACAGAGAGAAAAAAACAAAAGAGGGAAACAGAACACTGAGGGCTGAGTTCCATTATACATTATACATTCTGTTTCTGTGAGTACATTACACAATACACTACACCATCTTCAAGTGCCGAATGTCTCAAATCTGTGAACCTCAACTTCCTGGAACCCTCAGGGCCCCCATGACTTGTATAAAGAACACTGTACTTTTTATTACTTTACCCACGCGCATCTAATTGCTACCTTGGCTTAAATCGTAATTGAATATGAAAACATAAAATAAAAGTAAAGACACAGGTAAGATTGAAATGGTAAAATTAACTAGAAAATATGGTTATATTCTATGTATACAATAATAACTATACATAAAGTTTAGAGGCTTTGATATAATGAAAGAAATATATGCTGCAAAGAAAGAAAAGATGCTGGTAGGTTAGGACCGGTACTATATACAGGAAGTTTGAGTTTACAAAATGCTACCATGATCGGGAAATGGATAAAAGCACTATCGTAGAAAACTTTCGCTACATAATGTTATGATCTCTATTATTAAGGGGAATGGAATTGATTTTTGGATGAAAATTGGGATTTTTTGTTTATTGTTGTATTATATTCTCTGGACTTTCCTCTTTAAAATGATTTATCACACTCTTCTAATTGTCCCACATATTTAATTAAAGTATTGTGGTTTTCTTTGTTGCTTTAATTGTCATGTGTTACCAACTTCACAGTCTAAATATTTAAAATCTCTTACTTGTTCTATTATGTTATTATCAGGGCCCGGATTCTAAAGACATGCCATCTTTTTATTGATGCTGCATAGACATTGTCAACGTGTAGATAAATCCTAATCATGGCCTCTAGATTATAGAAATACATTTTATTAGGTAATTTTTTGTCATTGTATGCAATTTTATATTTTTAGGGCATTTATTTCAATTTTAGGTAATTATTTTGTCATTTTCGTGTCATTTGCTTCCTTATTTAGTCATTTTCATGTATTTACATTGAGAGTATTAACTTTTCTTCGTCGCTAGTGGTGCTGTCTTTGAAGTGTTATTTGCTTAATGCAAGAAGGAAAAATTCGGCGTTAAAGTGTTGTCATATCTCAGTCGGAAATGAGAATCAAAGAAACACCAAAATTTTGTATTATAGTACTATTGTTATTAGATTGACTTGACACCAGAGTCTGCCACCTGCTTGGATTTCAGAGTGCAAATTACGGTTTACCCTCAATAAACAACAATATAATCCGGCAGACGTCCAGTGGTTGGGGTGTTGAATTCGGAATTAATTGGGGGAAAGCTGGAAATCGTTTCAATCCCTTCAGTTTAGGTCTGTAATAAACACACTAAGTTTTCCCCCTCCTGCTAGGTGAGCTTTAGCTGTAGCGTAGTGATTTATAGTCGGAAAACAAGTTTTTTTAAACTAACATAACAATATCTCAAAAACAATCAACGCTATGAAAACCATTGACCATACAAATTTTGTAGAGCTTGAAATTCTGAATAAAATGAGTACCCACACTTAATACCTTCGCTAAAATTAAGGTGACAAATCTTTTTTAAAGTTTTGCTTAAATTGCTAATCATGCGTTTCGAGCCAGAATGTACCAAGTTACCATTCCACCTTGCGCCCAGTTATAATATATGTGTTTCTATATAATTGTGTATAACTATATATAATTACCTGTACTGTTATAACTATATATGTAAAAGTAAAGTAAAGTGTTCCCTATTACAGGCCATGGAGGGCCAGAGGGTTCCAGGAGGTTGAGGCTCCCAGATTTTTAGACATCGGCACATGAAGGTGGTAAGGTTGTCAGCTTTACGCACCGGCCGCCTTTACCCCCAGGATTGCTCCTGGTACTCATTTCTGTTAGAGGTTGAGTCGACCCCAGGGCCATAGTGCCACCAGAAGGATTAGGCCAATTGAAAAACTCCAACGACCTCATCGGGGATCGAACCCGCGACCTTCCGGTTTGTAGCGCAGCGCCTCAACCACTACGCTACGGCGTACCCCATAACTATATATGTAATTATATATAATTATATATAACCGTATATCATTATATATTTAATTTATTGAGACCTTCACGATGTTTTTGTCATTAGTTCAGGCCTATATTGTGGATATTTTGAGGAAAATGGTGCTGAAATGATGTTACATACATTAAAGGAGTGGTTACATAGATTCTTTTTGTGTACAATCCTTTTTGCACTTGCACAATATCATCGAGAGCACTGCTGAAGGAGCTGGTTTTTTGAGGGTAGTGATTGGGAACAGTCCATGTTTGTTTTCATTCCAACCCCAATCCAAGGTTTTTTTCCCCAAATCCACTCGAAAGTTGAACTTGTAAGTATGTATGGAGAGAATGTTCACGTGCAGCTGCTGTAGTGGGAGGCAGAGTTGCTAAATTGAAATTGCTTTTTATTAGTAATTTCTGAAAAAGGTGAAATCTCAAAGAATCTAATGTGTTTTCACTGCCCTTATCCCCATACATGGCTACAAATTTTTTTTGTCCTGCTTGATCGATGTCATCCGGGCAAGCATTTTCATCACGGAAAATGTTCACAGCTTCTTGCGGTACAGTACTGTTCAGAGCCTTGACAGATTTCATCTTCCTCTGTCTGAAAAGTGCGGATGTGGTATCACAGCCACTGAACGCATGAAGAAACAAAATGTTCTCCCTTATGTGTGGAGGAATGTTCAGAGTTGCTGCACAATATAAAGCATCTTCTGCCTTACCTCTGCCAGGCTTCAAGAAGAACATATTTTTGGAAGTAGTAGATGCTGCCATTATTACCAAGATGTCATTATCTTCACCAACAACTGCAACACATTGTGATCCGTTTTCCATTTCCAAAGCAGTTTTGATTATCAGACAGTCAGCTTGCTTCACAACAAAACCTTCTTTTTGGTACTTCACATATAACATACTTATAAGCTGTTATTTGTTCTTATCATTTGATAGAAACTTCTCTTGAGACATAGGAACTGTCATAGATTCGTCAAACATAACATACCACCTATGTGTTTCTTTGCTCGTCTGTTACGTTCTGCTGATTTTGTACTTTTTTCTGCAATATCTTCACGGTACCCATAAAAAACTATTGTGGCCCTTGCACTAAAGTGTCTTTTGGCGTAATCAACATATTTTTGCCGGATGGAGGAAAATGAATCCCCTTTCTGCCACATGAACCGATGCTACAGAAACCCACCATCAACAACATGACAAGCAGTATTGACACGCACAACATCAGTCGTAGTAGAAAATGTAAAAAAAATACTGGCTTGCGGGTCTTACGCAGTCCTCCTTCATCGAAGAGTGACAATGGTAAAGGAGCCAACTCAAATTTGAAATATTTTTGTAACTCTGCATCCGACTTTTTCAGTAGGGAGTTTCTTCTGAAAATTGTGTCAGGATTTACAGGAATAAATTCATCATGAACTTTCACCTTGGAACTGGGACCACGAATAGGCATTACTCGGTTTTTCCTTTTAAATTTAACATCGGCAAAGTTATTACCAACAATTTTTGACAGAAGAATCAATTCCGATTTCATGAGCATTGTGACAATTTATGCATTCATCTGCCACAATACCACTTGATATTGGCATGAGATGTTCACAACTTGGAAATAGGTCATGGGATGAAAACCAGTTCACTAGTTTCTGTACATCTGCTTCGTCTCTTGCAATTCTTAAATCCCTAGCATCCACATGCTGGTCAGTAGAGGCAAATGATAAGTTACAAAACTCTACAAGAATTGGCATTGAGAGAATCCACTATAAACCTACCCATTTCAAACAAATAAAACACAACCAATGCAAATCACAGAAATTTTCGGTTTTGCTTCTACAAATGTAACCTAGGTCCAAAATAAGTTAGTCCATGACAAGGTGCTATAAGGTTAAAAATGTCTGTGCATATACATGTTAGAGAACCTAAGATCGTTTGTAATTACTTTAGTGATTTATATGTTGATGTGCATGTGCCAATTTATTTTGTGTTTAATACATGTTGGTGTATTGGCTGACAAAACATCGTGAAGGTCTCATATTAAATATATAATGATATATGGTTATATATAATTACATATAATTACAAATATATATTTATAACAGTACCGGCAATTGTATATAGTTATATATAATTAGATGTACACATATATTATAATTGGACGCAAGGTGGACTGGCAACTTGGTACATTCTGGCTCGAAATGCACGATTAGCAATTTAAGCAAAACTTTAAAAATGATTCGTGACCTTAATTTTCAACGAAGGTATTAAGTGTGAATACTCGTTTTATTCAGAATTTTAAGCTCTACAAAATTTGTATAGTCAATGGTTTTGATACCGTTGATTGTTTTTGAGATATTGTTATGTTAGTTTAAAAAACTTATTTTCCGACTATAAATCACTACGCTACAGCTAAAGCTCACCTAGCAAGAGAGGGAAAACTTAGTATGTTCATTCCTGACCTTTACTGAAGGGATTAAAACAATTTCCAGCTTTCCCCTAATTAATTCCGAATTCGGCTTATTTATACTCCCCAACCACTGGGCTCAAAAGGAAATGCCGAATTTTGAGTCACCAGTTCTTCAGTGCCAGTATAAATTTCCGTGAGAGAAGAACATTGACAACATTACAGTTATTTTCAGTTTTTCTAATTATGTACAAACTAGTCTATAAGTTTGTGTGTAAAATAACAATATTTTTATAAATAGAATATCAGTTTTTAGGTCATTTTTTATAATTATTAAGTCATTTTCTTTAAAATTTAGGGTCATTTTATAAGTCATTTTTCAAACAATTTTAGGTCATCAGAATCCGGGCCCAGGTTATTATTAACTAAAATGTTACACCTTAGTTGTGTTTCACCGTGAAACGCTGTAAGTTTCGTTTTTGTTAGGGACATTTTTAAATTATACTTCAATGCTATGAGTTGTAACTCGTATATCAATTTTTGGAGAGTTTCTTCTGATGCAGCTAATACTAATTGGTCATCATCGAATAGAAGCGTCTTTAAATTAGGTTTATAAAATTTATTTATAGAATATAGCAACTCATTAGTCACTTGGTCAATATATAAATTAAATAGCATGGGTGATAATGGGCCCCCTTGTCGAGCCCATAGGTTTATCATATATTCTTAGTTTTTCCGCCATTAAGTATTTTGTATAATTTTGTTTCTGAATAAAGACTCTGGTTAACACTTATTAGATGTTGTGGAATAGCTTTCATGTTTAATACATACCATAATATATTCCTTTGTACATTGTCAAAGCCTTTCACATATTCTATAATAGCAATTTATACTGGGAGATTATATTCCCTTCTCTTTTCTATTAGTTGAGCGATTACAAATACGCAATCTGTGCATGATCGTCCTTTTCTAAAACCATGTTGTTGTTCTAAATAAAATGGCTTCATATATTGCATTTAATTTTTTAGTTAGAATATTTGCGTAAATTTTATAAGCAGAATTCAATAAGCTTATCCCCCTGTAATTTGAACAATTCTTCCTATCTCCGTTTTTATATAATGGTAATATTATGACTTCTTTCTATTTGTCTGGCACAAATCCATTTTTCCATTCATGAATTCTAAGAACTTTTCTCGGAATGTTTCACTTGCATATTGTAATAATTCATTACTTATTTCATCTGTTCCTGGGGATTTTCTATTTCTAATTGTTTCTAGGGCTTCTCTCAATTCACATAATGTAATTGAGTCTACATGTGGGCAATTCTCTGTTAATATCCAAAGAGAATAGTTTGTATCTGTCCATAATTTTGTATAATATTATTCCCACTCTTCTAGTGTTATCGGGTTCAATTGGAGTGTATCTCTTTCATTTTTATTTGAATATTTTATAGCTTTATATGCTTTGTTTTGAGGTCCATGTACATCGTGCAATGTTCTTTTCCCATTGCTGTCTATTTATCTTCCTTACCTCTCTTTTAACTAGAGCACTTTTAAATTTATAGTTGGTTCTATCTTCATCCTATTTATTTTGTACATACTTGTGATATGCTTGTTTCTTTTTATGTATTTTCTCTTTCAGATGACGTAAAAACTTTAAACGAAACAGGTAGATCCGGTAGTACAGTTGTTATGTAAAAAGCTATTTTCCTTGAGACCCATTATACTTCACTATTAAGCCCGTGGAGAACCGGAAGAACAACTTGAGTTGATTTGTCTATAGTAGGCGTCTGCCCAGTGGTACGGACAAATCAAGTTAATAGCTATCAGAGAACAAGTCGCATTTCAATCGTCTCCTGATAAACTAGGCAACACGCAGTACCTCCGTGTTGAAGAAATGGCCGCATATGCATGGCTTATATGCTACACTAGCGGACAAAACACTCCGGGAACTTGGATTTTATATCTTAAATGAACAGAAAATGTTTTAAATTAAGAATAACCTTACATTTTGAACAAAGCTGGTAATTTTAAATAGCAGAAAAAACCGTTGCCTTTACAAAAACAAACATTATAGTAGTTTTTTCATTATAAGCAAACAAATGTTCTTTAATTTTTTTAACTTTTTTTTTTTACTTTCTCGCATCTACGTAGTATAAAGGAAGTATTGTGATCGTGAGAAAAAATTGAAATCGAGATAACACCGGGAAAACGTGTTTCACGATGCCTACAAACCAACAAAAAGTGTTTTTGGGATGACGTCAGTCCATCTGTGGACAAGCACAGAGTGTAGTAGGTTCATTGTATTTACTTCATTTTTTAACTAAGGAAGGAATAAGTAAGATAACTATGATATTAACAGAACGAATTTAGAATACATCAACAGTAAGCCTATTCCTTTATTTTTGTCAAAACATCTGAAGCCGTACAAATACTCAGTCAAAAATTTCAACAAAATTCATAGTTTATTTTGGAGGGGAAAAATAATCAATTTGAGGTTTTTGGAATTCTTCTATCGGTTACAGGCTAAAAGCTATAAGTTTTCCAAATTTAAAGTTTCTTACTCATCTGGAAGTGAGTAAATATCAATGTTCATAAGTGCATGATTAGATTTTGTAGCTGTGAATGAGATCAGTTTTTCCACACCTGTGCATCAGCTAGAAACACCAAATTTTGTGCAGTTGTGACTGTTGTACGCGTATGTATATATATATCTTTACACGCTAGTGGCCGTAATTTTGAAGATATTTGACCCAAATTTTATTATGTTATTTCAAGGCCCAATAGTTCGGACAAGTTCGTTAATGAGCAAAATTAGCCTAAGGGGTTGGTCGGGGGAGGGGGTTGAAATTTTAAAACATTTATATCTCGGCCCCTATGAAGTATAGAGGGAAAATTTGTTTGAATAAATTAGAGTACTCCTTATGGAGTTCACAGTGACACCAACGATTCGGGGGTTTTGGGGGTACGAGTTGGGGTGGGGTGGGAGGATGGAAATTCGAAATTTTTTTAACTACGTCTTGTGGGGTATCGTTGAAAAGCTCTTGATGAGTACTCTACAAATCAATAACTAGTTTCTTGATAGTTCTCATATAAGGCGAGATTTGAATGTTTGAAAAAGTTCTCTTTCCTCTATTTTGCAGTTATTATTGCGGGTTTGTCATGCCAAGGCTAAAGAAGAAGAGTGCTACGCAGCGACAGTAAATTAAATCAAAAGCACTTCGAAATCTACCTCAGCCTAAAGGGATTTTTGTTATTGTTATTATTGGTTTTATGATGTTTTCTCGAAAATGTTTGAAAATTTTTCCTATGCCGGACTAGTACCACATTTTAGTTTCTCCTCGGCTTCCTTCAGGGTAAAATTCTCTAAACACATCTGAAGTTCCTCAACTAAGTAACTGCACGACTTACCAGTGCACTGATATACCCAGTTTCATATTCTTTCCGCCAGGCCTTGCAGTTTCCTTAGGCCCCGTGAAACCCACCAGGTTTAGAGGAGCTTGTGCCTCATAGCGACAGTATTGCTTATCATCGTAGTAATCTGGCTTGCTCACTTGTCAAGCAAGTTAAAAGCTGTGACTGGTTGCAGAATTTCAAAGGGGCAAGCAAGCTAAAATCAGAATATGTACACCTCTAACACAGACCTTAAAGTTGGGTCCGCCATTTTGAATATTTTTCGGGGGCAAAAATACAAAATCGGATCGTTTTGAAATATTTCCGTCGGTTAAAAGCTGTAATAAATAAATATGCCAAATTTCAAGTTTCTGACTCATCTGAAAGTGGACAAACAATGTGGGGAATACAGCTAGCTAAATCCTGCGTTTGATATTGTTCATAACAGATATTCTGCTAACTGTAACAGATTTATTGGAACTTGACTTGTGTGTATAATGGTTTTTCTAAACAACAATAATAACCGGGATATGTGAGTCAGTTGCAGAATTTAATGATTTATCGGCATGTTGCCAGTGGTAGAGCAGCGGCACGGAGAGCCGAAGATTCTGGTTCAAATCCCGGTTATACCATTGCATTTTTCAGTCTAACTCTAACTGTCCACCTTAGCCTACACACGGTCAGTGTGAAAGAATTATCATTCCAACAATAAAAGAATCAGGTAAACTGATGTAACAAAGTGCCAGAATGCTTTTTTAATAAGTGAAAATTGCAATTATGATAGCCCCATAAAGAAAATAAGTTATTTGTTTAATAGATCTCCGAGTTAAGCTCCAGATCGATTCATTAAGCAGGGCTTACGGAAGAACTGAGGTCTAAAGTTTGATTCTTATCCTTAATTCATATTGGTATACACTGATATAATAAATTATTAAAATATGTAAACATTTAGAAGAGAACATTAGAAGAGAAATTAACTCTATCTCGGAAGCTGAACTTACGCGCGTGAAAGAAAATTTTCTAAAAAAGGTGCCAGTATTGTGCGTATGCAAGAGGAAAACATTTCCAACATCTCTTGTGATGAGGTACGTGGTTATTTTCACTGTAATTTTAACGGTAAATGTGAGAATCTGAATCATTACACCGATCGCGGCTTTATTAGCGTAGATATTTCACCCGATCGCTCGGGAGTTGGCTGTGCCCGCCGCGACACAGAAGCCCGCGTCATTGGCCAACTCTTGCGTGGGACTCACTGTATTTACAGAGTTAATTACATGAGGAATTAGTTACGGCAGCTCAGCCGCTGATTGGTTGGCAGCGAGCCAATCAAAATGCTTCGAATTGTCGGAGAAGGAAGATTTTATTATAATAGATGTGACTGTTAATTACTCTTTATTTCGGTACCGGTCAACCGATTTGGTCCAGAATCAATAGGCTTTGTCCTGTGAATGTTATGAATGCGTATTCTAAGGGTGGCGTGCCCGAACCAGGAGTAAACTAAACTAAAATAAGAAACAGTTTGTCTGTCTCACTCTTAAGTAATAGGAGTAATGTGATAGAGTGAGACAGATGTACTGACTTTTATTTACTTCAGGTTTCCTTCTTAGATTTACTGTTTTAGTTTGATTTACTCCTGGTTGGTGCACGCCACCCTAAGTGCCATGAAAATCTGATAAAGCGTATTCGAATTACCACGGGTACGGGCAGACAATTTTCCCGTCCACCATATAATTTTAGAAAAGTACCATTCTGGCAAATTATTGCAGTGATTTAATCTAAATAAATAAAAATAAATATAATATAAGTTTCCAGCACATGCTCTGCAAAACAGAAGCTTGTTAGCACGCCGAAAAGTAGCACTTTACCAGCCTAGGCCGGTGAAGTGGTAATGGCAACTGAAAAATCCAGATGGCAGTGACCAGTCATACCAACCGTAACAGAGTTTGAAACAAAATACTTGACCATAAAACAACAAATATAAGGCAAGATTGTTTCTTTACGTTAATAATAAACTTTACCAGGTTTTGTTTACAAAACACTTAATAATATAACAAAAAATATAGGCCTAAGCCAACATAGCTATATTATTCATATGAAACCCACAGTGTCATCTACATCCGCATTTCATTCATATCATAGGGTTCAGGCAGCTATGAGAATATGGCGTCAACAAATGGCTGACTATGCCTTTTATAATTAATTATACGGTATTTTTGTTTCATTTCATAAAATTTATAAATATTTTACTAAAAAAATATTGTATTCGCCTCGTACGCAAAAGCTTTAGCGGACTCATGCAATATTTCGGCCTCGCCTTATGCCTCGGCCGCAATACTAGATTCGTCCGCTAAAGCGTTATTTTGCGCACTTGATACATAAATAGCTAAAAGGAATTCCTGCTGATAAATACTGAGACAGTGAAGTATTATGAAGATGTGTCTAATGTCAGAATTGCTTAAAGCAGGTATAAGTTATGTCTTGATTGTTTCAGGTATGCTCCTACAAGTTGTCTGTCAGATATCAAGACCGGGTAAATTAGAGAACATATTATAATTATACAAAAACTCAGAAAGGACTTACGTAAAACCAAGGAAAATTTGTCCTTTGTGAGTTGGGTAAAACTCGTGAAGGATCTACACGAGAGGGCCTCGTGTCGGATATTATGCATAAACAGCAATAACAATTTATCAAACATTATAGGCTTTCACGGCCGGAGTAAATATTAAAAAATCCCTCTAGGCAGGCCTAGAGGCTGAGGTAGATTTCGAAGCACTTTTGGTTTAATTTATTGTCGCTGTGCAGCACTCTCCTTCTTTAGCCTTGGTACGGCAAACCCGCAATAATAAGGACTGAATTCGGCAAAGAGCAAAAGCCTACAATCATTTGTTTTGAAAACAAGAATAGGATATAATATTCTGGGAGGCCGTGCGCAAGATCAGCAATGAATAAAATTAGCAAAATTATGATATTATAATAATTCTTTCAAGTGTTATTATTTTCAAACATTAAAATCTCGCGTCATATGAGAGCTATCAAGAAACTATTTATTGATTTGTAGAGTACTCATCAAGAGCTTTTCAACGATACCCCACAAGACATGGTTTCAAAAGTTTCGAATTTTCATCCCCCACCCCCACCCTCACTCGAACCCCCGAATCGTTGGTGTCACTGTGAACTCCATAGGGAGTACTCTAATTTATTCAAACAAAGTTTCCCTCTATACTTCATAGGGGCCGAGATATACATTTTTAAAAATTTCAACCCCCTCCCCCGACCACCCCCTTGGGCCAAATTTGCTCATTAACGAACTTGTCCGAACTATAGGGCCTAGAAATGACAAAATAAAATTTGGTTCAAATATCTTCAAAATTACGGCCGCTAGCGTGTAAAGATATATATATATATAAATATCACAAAATTATTTTTTGAACGGGCGGTGGTTTCGTACTTAGGGGAGCATGAAACGTAAAGATATGAAAGAATTTTTCGAAAATCATGACATGGTATCCATTGCAATAGGTAGATTTTTCTTCGGAATCTACCTAAAAATATTATCCGGGCTTGTAGGCCGTGGTCCATTTGACATTGATGTGCCAAAGATTCGTCCACAACTACGGCGGCCATCTTCAGTGGTGGTGGAGTCAAGGGCGATACATATGATCGCCGCCGGCCAGAGAACTATAACAGCTTATGGCATGGGTTGTCTGCTTAATCAATCACGAGGTATTCTAAAACAAACAAACAAAAACTCAAACAATTAATTATGGTCGGACAAAAACAGGCGTAAGGAACTTGCCTGTAATGGCAATTAAGACGCATGAAAATTATGAATCGAGCAAAGCAAGTTTCATGAAAACATACTAGTATCTTAATAAATGCCATTACAGGCTTGTTGCATAATGTACTGTTGAAGGTGTATATGAGAAATGATACGTGGGAGTGGGAGGATCTTGTAAGTTTACAGGAATCAAGGGGCTTGGTGTTATGAATGGGGGTATTATGTGTGGCCGCCATTTCTTTTCTATGGAATATATATTTGAATAGTAAAATAGTCCGCCGCCGTCGGTGAGTTGGTAGCGTGACTGCCAGCCACCTGGGCGGCCCGGGTTCGGTTCCCGGCCGGGTCGAGGATTTTACAGAGATGTAAAGATTCCTTCCTGGGTCAGGACCGGGTGTTGTGTCCTCATTCCCATCCAGCCCTAAGCGGTTTCAATCGGCGGAGTGTCCCAGGGCAGGACCGGCCTCCGGGCCGAACACTTCATCATCATCATCATTATAATATAATTCAGAACAACTGAAAATGTGAATTTTTGGTTAAAGCCCGATATCAATTATATCAGAGTCAAGTACGATACCTCGTGTGTAACAAATTATCTATCAATAAAGAATATATAGTCCATATATATATTCGACACATCACAATAAGAATTGTCTTTTAATTGTACAAATGTTAATAAGCTTAGTTTCTATGATATATGACATGTGAAATACATGATTGAATACTGCTTTGTGACCACATTTTCAGTGGAAAGTATATTTTTAGTCGCATGTTGACACTGGAGCTGTGATGCACGAAATGCGAATTTGTGGGCCGACACACCCATCTTCGTGACTGCTCATCCCAATCACTCAATATTACACGTCAGTCCATCCGCTCTACTTTCTGCACTTCATAGATTTAGATAGAGTGTAAAGCATGAAATATAAGGTTAGGCAAGATTACTGAAAAAAGTTGCCCAACATTAGGCTTCTTAAATAAAAACTTAACTTAGGCATAGCAAATTGATGCAGATAGCATTAGATTGTCCACAGATATTTATCTATTTCATCTCTAAGAAATTTAGTCCCTAGCTTTCCATTAAAATATGCTTAGGCTACCATGATTTTCTAAATAGTATTGTGATTTATACAATCGTTTTTTAAATAATGGCACAGGCATTAGGCCTACTAAAGTTCTCAGCTTATAAAAAAGCTAATATTAACAGGCTCTGGATACAATGGTTACTGCCGTCATTTATTAATAGATGTATCTTAACAGCAATAAATATTATGTATATCTTTACTTGTCTGATTCACATAAAGGAAAATCTTGATTCTGTTACTCTCAGGAGACACATAAATATCACCCAAGAAATAACCATCTTATAAATCAACCGCTCGTAAGATTAACAAAAACAAAATTCTGGTTACTCACTACAGCAATTCCAAACTTTAATAGACCACTATTCAAGTCTCATCATGTTCCTCATAATAGATTTCAAAGTGTTTCACATAACCCCTTATGAAGGTACATTACTACTGATTTTCTTGTACTACCTGTAACAGATAATAACAACCTGATGTTTTCAGTCAAATATTGCATTTATTGTATTAATCTGTATTGATTTTGTACTTTTGTAAGAACTTCTGTAAACTTAGTTTATATAGTTCATTCTACAGCATCACCCACGATACTCACGACATCGATGTTGGTAAATAAATAAATACATAAGTAGACTATTCGTTCTGAAGGGAATCTAGTATTGACTCCTTGGCGTTAAATTATACATTAACTGAACTTAAGTTGTGCCGGGCAGGTTAATGACAACACTTAACTACATTTGTCTGTACAGAGGTCTGTTGAAAACTACCATATACAGTCAAAGCTCTGTACAACGAAGATCGATATAACGATAAATCCGCATACAGCAATATTATTGCTTGGCCCCGGCGAATTCTTAATGATGTTAAATGTAATTCACTATTACTATGAAGATATTTTTGAAACCCACTTTTATAACGATACTTAGGGGTTTAATTGTTAGCCCTGAATATGGTAGCTGGTATCAGAGTAGTATTCTTTCCAGCCACCAATATTTTTTTCTGGGTGCCTGATATCTGTTACATTTCTTAGAAATTCCAGAAAAGAAAGGTTCATGATCATGGGCGTCCGCAGAAATTTTGTCAAGGGAGGGCAAACAAATTACTGCCACTTCCACTCCCATTACTATGCTGCTACTACTACAATCCCATTATTATATTATTATTATTATCATCATCATCATAATCATTATCATCGTCATCATCATCCACATCCTAGATTTCCTGTATATACCTTCCAATTTCATAGGTACTATTCATATAAAATTCGACACTTTCATTGCCTTATCGTCATTACAGTACAGTGTTTGTCTGGAAAAAAAAAAATTCAAGTTTAGCGAAAGTAATTATTCCTAAATACAAAATCATTTAGTTTATCGACTTATGTGTAAAGAAAATTTCCAGAGGGGGGCAATGGTCCTACCCTGCCCCCCTTCCGGACGGCCATGTTCATGATGGGTGGAAAATAGGATCACTGAGGCTAAAGTTATCCCTTACGTGTGCAAAAATGTACTGAGAGTTAGGTTGTTACTTCAAAAGTACATAATGTGCAAGTAAAACACCCTTAAGGAGCAACTGTTTTAGTTCTGCCTTATCTATGTGGTGAATTGACTGTATTTTACTTCCTTCTTCCCACCATTTAAGAGTTTGAAATTTCTGACATGGCTAGGCTCAAAGTGTGGAGTGATCCATGATGTTAAACCAGTCTGAATAGTATTTGTTTTAGTATGCGGGTGTAAAGTAGCTATGGTTACAATTCAACGAAAGTCTGTAAGTTAAGTAACAAAATTAGCTTTTCTTGTGATTCATTATTTTCCACTTCTTCCTATGTCCGTTCCATGAATTATCCTGTAGATTACACAGTTTTCTGCGTGCAGTCTTTCTAACGTGTGGCAAATTACATCCCCTCAACAATAACCTTCATATAACAATACAGTCTGCTAGGGCCCATACATATCGTTATACAGAGGTTTGACTGTAAGATGTAATGAATGATGATGTGTTGTCAACTAATGTTCTGTACAACACCGATACAATTCAGCTTTAGTGAAATGGAAGCAGCCCACACTTAGAATAAGCTGTTAAAAGTGATTATGGTTTAGGGCCTCTCGTTTTCAAAATATTCACGATTACTCCGTTCCTCATAATTTTTATAATTTATTATTATAATGTGTAGTCTTCAAAGAGGCAAAACTGTCACAATTTTTACAATCCATATTACTTTTCTTTTACAATTATTACACATTTGAATGTAATACAATGAAAGTTGTTGTTATTATTCAATTTCAATATCAAATGGTAAAATGAAAATTTATACAAACAATGCACGCGGTTCATCTCATGAAAAAGTTGAAGTATTCCGTTTCATTCACTGCACTTAGCAGCGTAATAAAACAAACGCTTTTTTTTATTAATTAAAAATTTCACTGTAAAAATTACAAAAATAATACATACATTTGAGTTTTTTTGAAGTGAAACTTCTTTAGCGGCGGTAGGGGTAAATCGGGAACTTGTGTCATGCTAAAACCGTCACGAAATTAGTGTCACACTCAAAACCGCCACGAAATTACTAAGGTGTTTCGGAGCGGACTGCACAGAAAACAATCAACTCAAAGCAAAATTTTTTATACCTAGTATGAGGACCTGCAAATGGGAATAGTAGTAGTAACAATAATAATAATAATAATAATAATAATAATAATAATGGGCGGCCTTTGGTCAGCGTCTGTTCCCCAGGTTAGGGGCGACTGAGAAAAACCTCCAGAGCTAGCAATCGTGGTTGTAAACTAGTGGCTCGTAAGAGTCACCCCATATACAGTATTATCAATCATGGAAGAGTGTGATGTGAAACAAATTACCCCATGTGGACAATCCACCGCACCAACGTGCGCAAGCAGACAATCAGATTCTGGGGAGTCTGCGGCATTACACAGAGACGAGTCGGAGCGTCTTGGAACCTCGAGCAAGATGAAATCCAAAAAACCGAGTTACATAGCTACCTTCAATGTAAACTCCCTTCTAAATACAGGGAAATTAAAACATCTTACAGACACCCTCAAAAACCATAAAATTCGTATAACAGCCCTACAGGAAACCAGATTCATAGATGAAAACAATTTTGATTCAGGAATATACAAAGGAAAGTTGGGAAAAAGAATTATGAAGAACACACCGCACCTTGGAACTGGCTTCATAATAGACAAAAATATTTTGGACTCCATTATAAACTTTGAATCTCAATCTGAAAGGTTCTCAACACTTACTTTCAAATCTTCTAACAGAGTATACACCATCGTAAATGCACATGCCCCCATAAATGAAGACAATAAGAAGGACAAAGAAAAGGTGGAACTCTTCTGGGACCAACTAGATGATGTCATGCAAAAAATTCCAGAAAAACACAACGTCCTACTTATGGGAAACTTCAATGCCCAGGTAGGGAAGGAGAAAAAGTACAAAAAAATCGTTGGAAACTACCCGGCACATCATAGAACTGATCAAAATGGCACCCGGTTGATAGAACTGTGCGAAGCGCATAACATGATCCTGAAATCCACAGCCTTTAAAAAGCTACCTACAAAACAGAAAACATGGATCTCACCAAACCCACACTTAGGTGAATTCCAAATCGACCACGTGGCGATCAAACAGAAGTTTCATAAGGAAATACAAAATGTCAGAGTCCTCAGAGGAGCCAACCTAGATTCTGATCACTACCTTTCTAAAATAAAATTAAAAATACTCCCCAAAAGGAGAAACAGTACCAACAAATCCAAAAAAGGCCGAAAATACAATCCAAAAAAGATAATGAACTCGAAAGATTTCCACCTCGCAACTGAATACTTGCAAAACCAAAACTGGGATAAAATAAAAAGAAAGTTTAATAACTACAGCTCCCACAGATATAGAGGAATAGATCGGCAGCGTCGTATCCTTAACTGCAGGTAGCAGTGAAGCCGACTCAGGGGCGAAGAGGGGCAAGGGAAGCAGTGCCGACGCCATATTGGTATCACCAACGTGCCCGCTTAAGTAACACGTATTCATTACGGAAAATTGTTTTTCTTCCTACATAATCCCGAATACATAGTGAAATGGTGAACCACAGTGTTGTTTGGGAATCCCTGTAATTTGAAATACATACTACACTACTATATTGGAGGTCAAATTAACATTCACTTATAAATTTGCCAAATTACTATTGCTTAAACTGGGTCTATTACAGCTATTTTCATTCAATACTGGTTTACGGGATAATTGTCTAGGAAAACTGCAGCAAATGGGAAAGCAAAAAAAAAAAAAAATTATGACCCATCCTACAGGGAATCATGAAGGCCACTCTTCAGAAATGTACAAATATTGACATTTCCTTGAATATATTTACTAGAGCTTCTAACTCATGTACACATTAATTTTGACCAATACAACACCCAACATACTCACGAATACAACACCAGAAACAGAGTTGTTAAAATTCTGTTCCCATAGATTAACCCACCTACAGCATACACCACAATAAATGGGCATAAAAACATGCAATAACATTTCAAACGAAACGAAAGCATTAAATAGCTGACTATTCAAAATTACGAATAAAAATGGTTCTTGCAAAGAACATATTACTCAATCAGAGAATTCCTTGAATATGAGGTTAACATATAATTATAATAAATAAAAAAAGGTTTGCGTGGAACGCCACGCGACAGAAGTGAAACTAATTTTAATTTTTTGATTTTTTAAATTTTGGATTATTACATTTTTTTAAATTTTGGATTGTTGGACATTTTTAATATTGGGTTTTTGGACTTTTTAAATTTTGGATTGTTGGACTTTATTAATATTGGGATTTTGAACTTTTGAATTTTGAATTTTTAGAATTTTTAAATTTGTGATCTTTTAATTTTTTAAATTTCTAATTTGTGATTTTTTATTTTTTATTTTATCTTTTTTATTTTTTGGATATTTTAATTTTGGACCTTTAGATTTTTTAAATTTCGGATTTTCGATTTTTAATTTTAAATATTTTATTTTTTAAATTTTGGATTTTTAAATTCTGGATTTTAATTTTTTTAAATTTTGGATTTTTAAATTTTAAATCTGATTTTTTATTTTAGAATTTTGGATTTTTTTATTTTTGCATTTTTAAATTTTGGATTTTCGATTTTTAATTTTGGATTTTTAAATTTTGGATTTTCAATTTTTAATTTTGGGTTTTTTTATTTTTTAAATTTTGGATTTTTAGATTTTAATTTTGGGTCTAAATTTTGGATAAGCTTAATCATTGAGTTGATTGTTTTCTGTGCAGCCCGTTCCATCACAGATCCATTAATTTCGTGACGATTTTGAGCGTAACAATTCCGTGACGATTTTGTCCGTAACGCAACTTTGGGTTAGCTCTCGATTTACTCCTACCGCAGCTAAAGAAGTTTCACTTCAAAAAATAGTAAAAGAAATCATTCCATTTTCAAGCACTCATTAATAGCATTAGAAAAATAATTACATTAGTGTTAGATTTTCCTTATTTGTAATCGTGATTTACAAGTAATATAGTGTAGGCCTAAGCTAGAATATTCCTAGTTAGTAACTGTAGCAAGTAAGCTCAAATTGACAAGTCACCAGTTTACCAGCCAAAGCTGAATAAATGTAAAAGATATGTGACTATAAATTAACATTAACAACATTAACATTAATCCAATAGAAGCATCTTCTGTATACAGACTTAAGACCAGGAACTACATGCACTTTGGCACTTTTGTTATATCAGTTTACCTGATTTTATTATAAGTTAGTACCTAAGTGTGACGTCTACTGCTGTAATGGCCGAATGACATTAAACTGTATTTATTAATTTATTTACTGGATTGTGAAATTCCAATTTAAACAGCTTTAAAAAACATTTCTTGTTTGATTCCCGCGCCCGCTTCCCTTCCATTCGTCAGATTGTTGGTGATCGCAATATGGCGACGCAGCGAACGCGTTGGCATCAGTCCCTCCCCTTACGCTGCCGATCTATTCCTCTATATCTGTGACAGCTCCCATAACCAAAGCCAAAAAGCATGCATGGTGGACGGAAGAATGTGACGACCTTAATGAACTAAGAAAGAAAGCATGGCAACTGTGGCAATCACAGAAAAACGAACATAACAGACAACATTTTTTAAGTGTAAGAAAATTAGTGAGCAAAAATCTCAAAAGAATAAAAATACTAAAGAAGATCAACTCATCTCTCAGGTCAATGAAGACTTCATCAGGAACAACACAAGGAACTTTTATAAAGCTTTCAAACAAAAAAATAACCAAATACAACCCACCGATCCTACAACTCCAAGACAAAAACGGAAATATTGCTCATAATAATAAGGATAATTGCAAAATATTGGCAGAATATTTCGGAAATCTCAATTGTAAAGCACCCATAGAAGTAGTATGGTTTTGTTCATGACGTCACAGGAGGATTGACAGGAGGATTGATGACGTCACAGATCACGTGACAGGAGGGGAGGGAGGGGAGGGAGGATTGATGACGTCACAAGTGGGCGTGGCTATGACGTCAGTGGCGGATTGTATGACGTCACAAGTGGGCGTGGCAATAACCACGTGATTCAAAATGGCGTCGGTTCCGGTTCCTATTGCAAATGGCGGCGGTTCCGGTTCCGGGGCGTACGAAGCGCGAAATTTAAAATTTGAAAATTAATAATATAAATGGCGTCCGTTCCGGTTCCTATTTCAAATGGCGTACGAAGCGCGAAATTCAAAATTTGAGAATTTATAATGTAATTGGTTACGTTTCCGGCGCGAAATTCAAAATTTGGAAATTTATAATGAAAATGGCTACGTTTCCGGTTCCTATTTCAGGTGGGCGGATGGCGGTTGATTTGAAAATTGCAAAAGGTGGAAATTGAATATTACAACTGCAAATAGCGGATGGTGGGAAATTTGAAATTTGTATATTGGTATTGTTTTACAACATGGCGGCATCGCTTACGTCAGAGGAGGATTAGAGGAGGATTGCTATGACCTTCCTCAACAGTGGAATGTTTTATGACGTCATCGCTTACGTCAGAAGGGAGGATTGGGTCGCTTACGTCACAGGAGGATTGACAGGAGGATTGCTATGACCTTCCTCAACAGTGGAATGTTTTATGACGTCATCGCTTACGTCAGAGGAGGATTGGGTCGCTTACGTCACAGGAGGATTGACAGGAGGATTGATGACGTCACAGCAGATTTTAATCTTTATGTCTTTTTAGCATGGAAGCATATAGATCACGAAGCGTAAATACGTCATATTCCTACACATAGGTTTTCTGTAAGATGTTTATTTCACTATGGTCCTGGGATCGACTCAACCTGGATACCTAAGGCTGTTAACCTTATTATTATTATTATTATTATTATTATTATTATTATCAGACGCAGTTGGAAATGTAGAGAAGCGTTTTTTTATACCTTCAAGTATTTTTTTTATAATTATATTTCACATACAGTTTTTTCCGTAAGATGTCTACTTATCTAAAAAATAGCCCTGAGGTCAACTCAGCCTAGGTTTACCGATTAGCGTTTAATTTTTACTTTGGTCCTATGGTAAAGGCGGCCGGTGCGTAAAACTCATGCTGGGGTCTTTAGAGGGGATATATTATGATAATAATTACAGGATTTTATAATGTCGATACAGAAAGCCAGTGAATGTTTAATCATATGCGTGCAGTGATTTTGCTTAGGTAGCAGTAGTATCATCTCGCCCTCCATACATGTTATCTCTCTTACTATGCAGCGGTAATATAACGCTGTACGCTTATCGCTATCTTACAACGTCATTCATTGAGACTTCCTTTTAAATCCCAACTCTATCATATTATAAAGTCGCAGGCCAGTACTTTTAAATATTAAATCCTTAATCATAGCACATGTCTTATGTAGTATTAGTCAACAGTATTTTTATTGTGGAATATTGTAATATTTCATCGCAGAGTGGTAGTGAACTTATTTTGTAATATTCCATCGCTGAGTGGTTCTGAGTTCGATTCAAAGTCAGTAAAGGCATATTCAGCTTTTCACACATTGCAGGAAACGCGAAATATCAAATAACTGCTGATAAGCTTTAGCATATATTTCTCCCAGTGTTTCATCTCTGATGGAACCTTATATTATTTTTAATGTAGTTTCATACAGAGTATGTCAGCATTTATTGCATGAAAATTAATATTTTATTTCCGCACCAGAATTAAATATCGGATATCTGTTGATGTCATCGTAAATGAATATTTTTCGCATACGTCATCGATTTAATGTGGGAATTCGCGAAATGAATTGTTCACAAAGATGAAAAGCGAAATATCTATTTACTGCTGATTTAAGCTTTAACGTATATTTACCAAGTCGTGAGGCTAGTCAGCATTTTTTTTAAAACTCCAATCATGTCATTGGTGTAAAATATATTTGTCCTGTTGCGAGCCTATTTCAAAACGATACTATATAAACCAATGACGTCATGCTCCAGGCTCACTTCTTATTCAACAGTCAGCAGCTGTCAGTGAAGATTGAGTGTATGAAAAAGTATATTTCATCAACCAAAAATAATCATTAGCTTCATGGGTAAGTACATAAAATATTTTTTACAATGTTTATAGTGCTAGCATATGTTTTTATTCCTCAATATGTATAGTACACAAGTCTAGTTTAATATTATGCAGCTATTATTCAAAATTCATTTTAGCTGTTAACAATGTCTTAGAAAATTTATAAATCACATGTGTATTATTCCTCACTACTGGTTCTCTTCTCACGATGAAACATGTCACACCCTAGGTCCCAATCATATGAATAGAACTTCACTAGATTTCAAGTTTACACAGAATATGATTACATCTGAAAATATTAACAAGCGAATTATATGCTTAAAAGTAACCTTCATCAAATTATGTAATGTTATCACGCTTCACCGTATGGTTTTAGAGTAAGGAATATTTTCGTACATGAAACAGATCTTTAGTATGCGATCTATAGATATCAACTATAATGGTACTTCTATAAGATATCATCTTGTGCAAAATATTTTAAGTTATTACACACACACACACACACACACACACACACACATAGGCCTACATGTTACAAACACTTTCACTATAGTTTTCTCTGAATGCTAAAAGTAGAGTGATGGATAGGAATGAATATATTGTTTCATATGAGAAGTATCTATAGTAAAACGCAGTATGTACATATGCAACGAAATATAGTTATTATTAATATCATTACTATAATCATAATAATTATTATAGGTATACATTCTAAGAGGTTTGAAAACATAGTAATTGCCGGATATTTAGTATAAATATTAATATTATATTATTTATAAGATGTTATAATATTATTTCATTTCCTAGATTGTATGGATCAATTGTGGGAGGAGATCCCGGATGAAATCATCGCTCAGGCTCCTACGGGGGAAGAATTTTTTATCGTGCGAGATGAGGAGCCTCCTTCACCTGGAACAGATCCCAAATCTATAGAGTTAACCATACACGACATCAAGGGGTTACCGTTAAGAACACTCGACTTTCCCTTAAGGTACGAAACCATCTTCGGCCACAACCAGGAACATACAGATGTGTCCCTAGTGCTCCCATGTGGAAATACCTTAACAGATATGATTGGAGATGACTACCAACACAACGAGATGTATCATAAAGAAGTCTGCGATGGATTCAGACATTTTAGCCATTGCAGAGAGCCAAAGGAGGGATACCTTACCGTTTGGAGTGCTAAATGCGACAGAAGATGCAAAATGTTCTTCACACTTCAAATAGCAGTAAATATTATTAGTATTATTATCACATACCCATCCATCATTTAATATCGTAACTTGTTGTTATAGTGTACTGATTTATTTGTTTTCAGGCAAGGGAGACATTCTTCCATGGCATCTGGTGCAATCATGGGTCTAGATGTACAAATCCAAAGCACACTACCAAAAAGAATTTTGGGAACTGTTTAAATATGTAAAATAGTGAATGAGTATGTGTATGTTTTAAAGAATCCAATATAATGTTTTATTTCAATCCAATCTCTTTCATTAGAATATTACGAGTGAAATAGTTCGGGGATCCTAACCATAAATATATATCAATAAAAAGTTAAAGGAAAATCCGGTATCAGTGAAAATTATTTCAAACCGATTTCTTTTATTCATCGAATAAATGAAGTCGGATATATCCTAGAACCAAAGACACCTCCATACATCCATCACGCATCATATCATATCTATTTTTTACAGGATGCTGTTCAACCTTACATATTATTATATCTGCTTGAAAATCAAAATAGTTTAGAAATTCTTTCATTCCGTGTATTGCATGATGTTGGTTCTTGTTTAAAAATGTAGTGATAGAAATAAATATCTAGTGAGAACAAAATTTGTGTCAGCCACAAGTAATTGAAACCAGAGCTATATTTCTATCCTGATATTATTTCTTCATACTTCCTTTTTGTTTCAAAAGTATTACTCTTTACACATTTCCACCACTAAATCAATATTCTATGTCTTCTGAGTCATACTCGTTAATGTATTAAAGTTATAGAGTTTTATCTAATTTTCATCATGTATAAATTATTATCTTAACTTATTACTACTATTTTCCTTCATTTTTTGATTGTTATCACAAAATTTACACCCAAGTGAGGTACTCTTCACATTCTGCTTTTCCTATATTATATCACATACTTTATTTATTTATTTATTTATTCAAAATCTTAACATCAGTAGAGTAAGAAGTAAAATATGTATTATAAAGAAATCTTTTTCGTTACAACTTCAACAGAATTTTTTCATCTCATAATGTATACAAAAGTTCAGTCACATCCTTAAATTATATTCCAAATTCATCTCCCTCATTACATAACCTTCCTTCAAGATGATTATTTATTTATCAAGTCATCAAATATCAAAAAAGTTAAAAAATCTATTTAATTAATTATAATCATTGAATTTTAGCTAATTTGTGACATCATATGTGAAATATTTTTCTTAGCTTCTGGTAATATGCACATTATATTTTATGTATCAAATGATTATGCAAATATCAGAGTCAAGAAAATAACATACATCTTCTAGCATATAGAGAGTAAGTTTCACAACGCAAAACGTACACGTGAGAAGGTGTTGTTTAGTCAGCAAAGTATATCAGGATCCAAGTCTCTATACCATACACCTTCATTAAGGAAAAAAGATATCGCGTATAATTTTCATAATAAGCATTTATATTTTGCATGCTTTTTCCCTAACGTCCTGATTATAATATTCAATTAGATATAAGTTACCATAGCTATGTTATCAATACAATGTTGAGGTTCAGGTTTTACATCTGCTTCATGTATGAAACTTGGAAATAAGACTTAGATATCGCATAAATTTCATAACCTGTTCATGTTTCGCGGCACCTAATAGTTATTGGTAATATTGTTTTAAATTTAAAGTCATTGCCTAAGTTCTCATCATTACTTAAAATACATTTGAACTCAACCAGTCTTAGTCCCATATTTTATAAACACTTGACACAAGTAATATTTTTACGAGATCTTTATCATAATTTACAGAACACCTTGCTTCAAAGTGATGTTCTTTACGCATTTCTTTTATAATGTGGTACCATCTCCTTAGTATGCAAAATGTCATAGATTTTTACCTAGTTTGCACCATCATGTTTGAATTAGTTTCTCAGCTTTCCACTGATGTTTAACTGAACCTATACAATAGTCCATCAATTTTTTCTTTTTATCATACAACCTACCTAATTATCCTAACAAAATGGGATTATTACCAAGTTAACATACATTTTTTATATAATACATCACAAGTTTAGCTTTTAAAGATAATATGCTTAAGTTCTCATCATTACTTAAAATGCCTTTGAACTCGACATGTCTTAGACCCATATTTTAAATGCACTTGAAACAAATATAATTTTTTTGCGAGATCTTTATCATAATTTACAGAGCACCTAATAGTTATTTGTAATATTGTTTCAAATTTAAAGTCATTGTATCCGCTAGTCTTCACAATATTTCATTTTAATTTTTCGGATATGCTTGTTCTATATAGGTATTCCATTTCTACAGTCAAACTATCCCTAAGAAGTACTCTTTTATTACTTCAGGTTTGGTATAGAACATTATGAAAGATATTCTTCCATAACTTTTCTTAGAGTTCTTTGTATGTTTTTCCTTAACGCTATGGTAATAATATTCTAGTAGATAAGGGTTCAGTTTTTGCATTTCATTCATGTATGTGAAATAGAAATAAAAATTATAAATGAGTTTCTACAGGTTCTTGCACATAATATACATCACATTTCAAATATTATATCAAGATATTCATCGGAGTCCATCAATCTCTTACCTTTATCCCACAATCTATACATCTTTTATATATTGTACAGTATAGTGGATATCATTTTGAAATTACTTTTTACATATAAAATTATCAACTATTTTATGTTCACGCTATATGTTTAAGTACGTGCTCTACGTTTTTACATAAATTCATTATAAGTACCAAATTTTCCACATAAATTAGCGAAAATAACGAAGTTTGCTCGTAAAATAACTATAAATATCGACTTTTATACATAGAAAGGTGAAAAATTACACATTCACATACACACATAACACAATCACTTCATTTCTAGGAGAGTAGACCTTCATTTCACATACACATATATAGACCTAGACCAAGATGCTGGATACCAGTGTATACCCACCCGAACATCCCTTGTATTCAAACGAAAACAAGGCGGTGGTCGGGAAATTCAAAGACGAAGGAGCTGGTCACTCCATAAAGGCGTTCGTAGGTCTGCGAGCGAAAATGTACGCCATAAAATTTAATGATATGGTCATCAAAAAATTGAAAGGCGTTAAGAAAAACGTCATTGACAAAGATGTCAGCTTTGAAGATTATGTTGGTTGTCTACAGAGCGGACAGTCAACATTCTCGTTAAACAGATCCATCAGATCATACAAACATAACGTATTTTCGATTTCGATGAATAAATTAACTTTATCTGGCAACGACGATAAGCGTCATATTATGGAAAATGGCGTGGACACTCTCGCTCACGGACACTATAGAATCAGGGAGGATGAGGAGTGTGATGATGAGCCTCCTACTAAGAAATGCAAACTGTAAAAAATGTATATTTGTATGTATGGTATGTGTATATATGGAGTGTATATTTGTGTGTGAAACAATACTTGTAATTTTATATGATGTGTGGTGTTGGAGAACAATACTTGTAAATTTATATGATGTACTATTGATTTATGACAACTTTGGGTTCATATGGGTTATAATTAAAAGAAAAAAGTTATAAAAATGAATCTATCTTTTATTTTCCCTAATCACATACAACATCCCTAATATTAACCCCAAGCTAGGGAACCCTAACCACTTTACAAACACCTTCTGTCCTTTGTTCTTTAACACCTTTTCAATTAAATAACAGTCTGGAAACTTAGTTTTCTGGAGTTCTTCAGCATAAAAAGCACCTTCAATACTCCCACCCTGCAGATACGTAGGAGGAAAAGTCGTTTGGATCTTCCGTATTTTGAAAATCTCCGTAGTCGATGATGGTAAGTATCCTTTATTAAATAATTTCCAGTGTTTTGAAACTCTTACATAGTTACAGTCATTCTATGATTTTTCTCCCCCGCAATTCAGATATGATTTCTTGTATCTCGCTGTGATGAGAATAATTCCCTACTGCAGATGATGACAAAAGTATACGTAATCTGTCAATGAGCTCATTCGGATCAGGCCAGCATTTATAATCATATTTAAGATTCGTATGTACTTCTCCTGTATGGTGCGACGAAGCCTCGTTGGAAGAGTCTAAATCTTGTTCTTCTTTTTCATCATCTTGTTCTTCCTCTTCTTCTTCTTCTTCTTCCTTATCCTCTTCAGGAAATAATTTCTTAATGACTTGTAGATATTTGTGAGTATTATCTCTTCGAATGTTTTCGCTTTCGTCATAATTTACTTTGAGCGCGCTAGTTTTTTTCAAAATCTCCTTATACATGGCTAAGTCATAACAGTCATATAAATGTTTATTAGGATTACTTTTCATCAATAGTTCAAGTAACCCAGAACAAACGATATATCTCTTGTCACCAACATAGAGGTTATCATTTTTAATGGTAACGGGGAATTTACCAATGTTGAATACCTGCCTATCAGGATCCCATCTCATACCGTAAATATCGTCATCATTATTTCTCGGTCTATGTTGAACGAGTTTCTGGACATAAGGCGCTGACACTTGACCGTAGACAATTTCTAATAGGTATTTATATTGCTTCTGCAGAGTGTGATCAGAGGAGTGAGCAGATTCGCATTCCATCTCCGACTCTTCAGATTCACAATCACTGTTGTGTATGAACTCTTCCAGGGGGAGAGTTATCGGGTTTCTAATTTCATCAATTTCTTGTTTAGACTGAAGATTTGATTTTTTTATCGCTAAATATTTATTCCGTAAAGTTTTATCTTGTTCCACATTATCTATCGGTATATTTTTATCTTTTACTTGTGGGAGGAGTTTATGTACCATTATCAGATGCTTCCTCAGACCTGTAGTATTATGGTTTTTCATTTTTAATTCAACATTCTTATGCTTTAGCTTTTCACAAAGTTTGCACAGAGCATACGGGTGCTCAGCTCCATCAAATAACACAAAAAAATTAACATATTTACTGTTTGATAGTCTCGATTGTGTGCATACAGCATCACTACTTTGATCAGAAGTGATCTCGTCACTCATTTCGGAACCTAACCTTCACAGCTTCAAGGATGAAAAGCAACTAACTCTATTTACCATAGATCCATTATTTATTGCTAAAAATCATAGTGTTCGAAAAAGGATATGCCTGATGTTTTTAGACAGAGGATCGGGATGGTCTTGGTCTTGGTCTTGGTCTTGGTCTTGGTCTTGGTCTCGGTCTTGGTCTCGGTCTCGGTCTCGGTCTCGGTCTCGGTCTCGGTCTCGGTCTCGGTCTCGGTCTCGGTCTCGGTCTCGGTCTCGGTCTCGGTCTCGGTCTCGGTCTCGGTCTCGGTCTCGGTCTCGGTCTCGGTCTCGGTCTCGGTCTCGGTCTCGGTCTCGGTCTCGGTCTCGGTCTCGGTCTCGGTCTCGGTCTCGGTCTCGGTCTCGGTCTCGGTCTCGGTCTCGGTCTCGGTCTCGGTCTCGGTCTCGGTCTTGGTCTTGGTCTTCTAGGAATGGACTTGTATATTTACCATACATCAACTCTCAGGATGTCTAACAAAAAGATCATTTTAATCATATCTTACACATATTACTTGATGAATCATGAACGCATTGGACTTTCAGGAATTACTACGTCCCGAAGTACTGCCATGAAATAGTATGTTGTGCATGCATTCGTCTTCTTCTCGACATAAGCTAACCATTGGGAGGATCCCCAGAGACACGTTTTGCTTCTCAACCTTCATGACTGTAAATGGCATTTTTATAATGAAGCGAATGTTTATATATAAAAAAGTTATAACATGAGAATGATTTAATCAGTATGACGTCGCGAGTAGAACGAAGCAGACGTCGACACATCACTCGTGGGAACAAATTAATAAACACACTGATTGATAAATTGCTTGGGTATCGCTTTTGTGGACCTGGAACTAAATTGGAAAAACGAGTGCAAAGAGGTGATAAGGGTATCAATCCTCTAGACGAAACCTGTAAGGTGGACGATATAAGTTACACACAGAGCTCAGATATAAGCGATCGACATAAAGCAGACTTGAAATTTTTAAAACAAGCTTCCAATCGTGACAAGGCTATCGACGCGAGTCTTGAGGAACGTGCCACAGCTTATTCCGTTTCTAAAATTATGAAAGGAAAAGTGAAAATGGAAATGGATACAATTAAAAAACTAAAAGCTGCATATAAAAAGTTACTATCGAATAAGAAGAACAAGAAAAAGAAGAGAGTGTTGAAATCGTCAAAGAAAATTGGTGGTATACTACCTCTCCTACCTATATTTGCAGGTTTATCTGCACTTGGGGCTCTCGGTGGTGCAGGAGCACATATCGCTAAAGCTGTAAATTCTGCAAAGTCCAACAAGAAACAGTTGCTAGAAAACATTCGTCATAACCATATGATGGAGAGCATAGCCTTAGGGAAAAAAGGATCTGGTATTGCGATGAATGGAAAAGGAATGTATCTAAAACCTTATGCGACTGGTAAAGGACTTCGTTTAAAAAAAAAAAAGCTCTAAGTAACTACGACTTGGAACGGTACGCTAACCAATTAGGAAAAAATGGGTCTTAATTTCAACAAATACTTACCCACCACGAAGCAATCTCATAAAAGAAGTCTTGACACCGTTAAGATTAAAAAGGATTATAACCCTACGCAATGTGAAAGGGGCTATACTAGGAGTCTTATCTTCGATATGTTATCACCTATAAGTAAAAAGTATCTCAAGTCTCTAGGACACAAAGTGTGTTAATATGGATATCCTTCTCTGAAATCGGGGGACTGAATTGAAATTTCTGCAGCAAACAATATACAAGCAAACACAAAGGCTTATTGCTTAATTCTACACGATCGAAGTGTAGAGTATACTGCATTAACCAACATCGTTACCAATGTCTTGTAACAACATGATTATAATCGACTGTCAAGGATATCAGTCAAGGTGCAAACAATTTATAGCTAAAGAGGTTGCAGTGTCTTCGGTGGATGATAGATTTGCACATTTTGTTCTCCAACCACCTAAAAACAATTACCCAGATACAAAGTCGCAGCGGTACATCGAATCTAACATCCATGGAATTCCGTGGCAGAGTGGATACTTACCCTATGACGACTTGAAGCCTGTTCTTGAAAGTGTATATGTTCTTCATTGTAAACTGATGCATAGACCTGTTATAAACATGCATGATATTGGTGTTTCAAAGCTTGATAAATTAAGAGACTGTGAAACCAAATGACTTTTTCATAATGAGATGCACATTGCGAAATGTTAATGTGTTTATGCTGTGGATGAAATCCCAGTAAGATTGTAATAAAGTGAATAAAATTCTATAATCCTGAGTTGTATTCTTTATTTCACAGTCCCTCATCCTAGGAATTAGGAATAGGAGATGTTAGGGAAAACTGGACTTTGTCAAACATGAGAAAATCCAGCTATGAAATAACTTACAAAAGAATACATTTTTTATCACTTTGGTTTTATTGAATATTTACAAGATGAATTTCACTTGAAAGTCTCCTATTTCTAAAATGAATATCACTCATGATCTTGAGAGTCTCCAACTTCTGAAACACAGAAAAATAAAAAACACATAAGAATTTAGCTTATGATGGATAAGAATGGGAAATGGTCCATGTTAATAATACATACCTTTCTAGAGAAGTCGATAGAGTTAGGGTGTTGGTTGTTGTGTTGTATATTCACTTTTAGTCTGTTACACACACTTCACACTGAGTCTAAAATCTCAAAAAGTTTCCCATATTACACAAAGTTGAGAACGTGGTAGTAGTATCCATCTGACTTCGGCTCCTTACCATAGTACACCAATGAAAGTTTCTCCTCATTCATCTGTTGAAGCTGATCTTCACTCAACTTCCCGAACCTTGGTGGTAGAAAAACACTGCATCCAATCATTAAGTCTATAACGATTCTCCTTCCATACCTTGTATACGCGGAACGAGCTTCCTTTACCGGATAAGCAAGTCCAATTTGCAGCTCGCTCAAGGGCTTGGTACAATTCACATCGGGGATGTTTACAACTGAATACCGCTCTAGAGTAGATACTATGGGTGTCTTCTTATTCTTGTTTTCCTCCGATTGAAACTGTGTATTTGGTAAATCCGCTTGTGATGGATGTATGGTGGGGGACTGCAGCGCATCCAACAAGTCTTGCGTTGTAATATCCATTATATCAGCAGCAGCAGCTGTAGTAGATTTAGGTGCACTTTTACGACCACGCTTTGTTGTTGACATCTCGGAGGTTTGACGATCACTAAACTATGCATACACACAACTAAGTATTATATACTATCCACCTTCCCCTCACTCTTGCTGTACACAATCATGCTCGTCAGGAACATGCATCATTTCACCTGTGCCACAAACATCTCGTCCCATATCGATGAGTACCTCACCTTTAGTTTTACTTATAAACCTGCAGAAGGGGGCCCATCTTCTATGTTCATTTGCTGGATCGTCCGTTTTTTCCCATTGTCGTATCTGCGTATGACAGTACGCGCACTCGACTACATCCTTGTATCCAATATAGTAGAATCCAGCTTCGCTCATTTTGTCCAAGTCAATAAACGTCAATGGCCAATCTTTAAAAGTTTTACGTCGATCAGATTGTATATGCATATCAAGCATTGTTCCATAATACAGAGCCATCCTGCGCGTTATGCTTCACACTTACGACTAGCCTTGAACCGGTCCTGCACGTGCCGTGTAAGACCTTGAAACAAGTTTGAACAAGTCCGAGTGATGACGTCATACATAAAGAATTCATGATTCAGTTGTAATGTAAGATGAACTTCCGGCCAGGTGTTCTGGCGTACGTGACAAAACGTGGGAACAAAACTGATGATGTAGAGGATTATGATAAAATGCTAACATAGTTCTGTATTGAGAAAACATTTGTATATACTGACTTTGAATAATGAAGTATGATATAATATTATTCCGACATTATACTGGGGGAATTGAAGATAATTCAACATGTAAGATTATGCACCGATCATGATAGGAAAATTTACGACTATCCGCTGGAGCATGACGTCATTGGTTTATATAGTGTTGTTATAAAATAGTCTCGCAACAGGACAAATATATTTTACACCAATGACATGATTGGAGTTTTAAAAAAAATGCTGACTAGCCTCACGACTTGGTAAATATAGGTTAAAGCTTAAATCAGCAGTAAATAGATATTTCGCTTTTCATCTTTGTGAACAATTCATTTCGCGAATTCCCACATTAAATCGATGACGTATGCGAAAAATATTCATTTACGATGACATCAACAGATATCCGATATTTAATTCTGGTGCGGAAATAAAATATTAATTTTCATGCAATAAATGCTGACATACTCTGTATGAAACTACATTAAAAATAATATAAGGTTCCATCAGAGATGAAACACTGGGAGAAATATATGCTAAAGCTTATCAGCAGTTATTTGATATTTCGCGTTTCCTGCAATGTGTGAAAAGCTGAATATGCCTTTACTGACTTTGAATCGAACTCAGAACCACTCAGCGATGGAATATTACAAAATAAGTTCACTACCACTCTGCGATGAAATATTACAATATTCCACAATAAAAATACTGTTGACTAATACTACATAAGACATGTGCTATGATTAAGGATTTAATATTTAAAAGTACTGGCCTGCGACTTTATAATATGATAGAGTTGGGATTTAAAAGGAAGTCTCAATGAATGACGTTGTAAGATAGCGATAAGCGTACAGCGTTATATTACCGCTGCATAGTAAGAGAGATAACATGTATGGAGGGCGAGATGATACTACTGCTACCTAAGCAAAATCACTGCACGCATATGATTAAACATTCACTGGCTTTCTGTATCGACATTATAAAATCCTGTAATTATTATCATAATATATCCCCTCTAAAGACCCCAGCATGAGTTTTACGCACCGGCCGCCTTTACCATAGGACCAAAGTAAAAATTAAACGCTAATCGGTAAACCTAGGCTGAGTTGACCTCAGGGCTATTTTTTAGATAAGTAGACATCTTACGGAAAAAACTGTATGTGAAATATAATTATAAAAAAAAATACTTGAAGGTATAAAAAAACGCTTCTCTACATTTCCAACTGCGTCTGATAATAATAATAATAATAATAATAATAATAATAATAAGGTTAACAGCCTTAGGTATCCAGGTTGAGTCGATCCCAGGACCATAGTGAAATAAACATCTTACAGAAAACCTATGTGTAGGAATATGACGTATTTACGCTTCGTGATCTATATGCTTCCATGCTAAAAAGACATAAAGATTAAAATCTGCTGTGACGTCATCAATCCTCCTGTCAATCCTCCTGTGACGTAAGCGACCCAATCCTCCTCTGACGTAAGCGATGACGTCATAAAACATTCCACTGTTGAGGAAGGTCATAGCAATCCTCCTGTCAATCCTCCTGTGACGTAAGCGACCCAATCCTCCTCTGACGTAAGCGATGACGTCATAAAACATTCCACTGTTGAGAAAGGTCATAGCAATCCTCCTCTAATCCTCCTCTGACGTAAGCGATGCCGCCATGTTGTAAAACAATACCAATATACAAATTTCAAATTTCCCACCATCCGCTATTTGCAGTTGTAATATTCAATTTCCACCTTTTGCAATTTTCAAATCAACCGCCATCCGCCCACCTGAAATAGGAACCGGAAACGCAGCCATTTTCATTATAAATTTCCAAATTTTGAATTTCGCGCCGGAAACGTAACCAATTACATTATAAATTCTCAAATTTTGAATTTCGCGCTTCGTACGCCATTTGAAATAGGAACCGGAACGGACGCCATTTATATTATTAATTTTCAAATTTTAAATTTCGCGCTTCGTACGCCCCGGAACCGGAACCGCCGCCATTTGCAATAGGAACCGGAACCGACGCCATTTTGAATCACGTGGTTATTGCCACGCCCACTTGTGACGTCATACAATCCGCCACTGACGTCATAGCCACGCCCACTTGTGACGTCATCAATCCTCCCTCCCCTCCCTCCCCTCCTGTCACGTGATCTGTGACGTCATCAATCCTCCTGTCAATCCTCCTGTGACGTCATGAACAAAACCATACTACTCATAGAAAAAATGGATTTTAACCCTCAACAACTACCAGCCCTAACTCGGAATCTCCCACCATTGAGGAACTAGAGACAGTTATAGCGAACCTAAATAACTATAAGGCATCGGGAGAAAATCAAATTACAGCTGAACTTTGGAAAAATGTCAATAAAAATGCCATAGTCTCACTCAAAAGCATCTTTGATGAAATATGGATAAAGGAAAAAATCTCAGATGAATGGAAGATGGCCCTCATCCACCCACTCCATAAGAAAGGTTCCAAAACGGATCCCAACAACTACAGGGGGATCTCACTCCTAGACGTAACATACAAAATATTTTCTAAAGTACTACTAAACTGAGCAGAACCCCAACTAGACCATCAACTTGGAGAATACCAAGCGGGCTTCAGGAAAGGAAGGTCCTGCCCGGAACAAATCTTAAACATAAAAAACATCATGGCCTACCAAAAATCAAGAGCGAAGTCATATGTTATCACTTTCATTGACTTCCAGAAAGCATACGACTCAATAGATAGGGAATCCCTCTTCTCTATACTAACAGAACTAAACCTAGACAACAAAACCACGAACCTAATCAGAGAAACACTTGCCAATACATATTCTAAAGTTAAATTCATGGGAGAACTCTCCGACCCATTCGAGATTAGAACTGGTGTTCGGCAAGGAGATGGACTCTCACAGCTGCTATTTAATTGCGCCTTAGAAAAAGTAGTAGAGAGTGGAGCAAGAAGACTCAAAGTGGAATCAGGTTTGGAACAAAAAACAAAGGCATAAAAATCAAATGCCTAGCCCTCGCAGATGATATGGCCCTACTAGCTGAGACCTGGGAAGAAGCCAAAGAACAAGTCTTCGAACTACAAAAACAAGCAAGAAAAATAGATCTCAACATTTCTTTCAGAAATTCTCCGAAGCATGTCAAAGTGGGACATCAGAACATAGAAATTGTCAAAGAATTCAAATATCTTGGAGAATGGATCAACTGGAATCCCCTCGAGAAAAAGGCAATAGAATCTAGAAGAAATAAAATTGAACTGGCCTTCCAACTAACCAAAAACACATATAACAAAAAGTCCCTCTCATGGAATGCAAAAATAAGACACTATAACACGTAATCAAACCAGAAGCCCTATACGCAGCCGAAACACTGTCCATCACTAATCATGGTCCAATTGAAAGACTTGAGATCAAAGAAAGAAAGATATTAAGGAAACTCCTAGGCCCTAAGTTCCATAACAACAAACTAGTCCATATCAGAAACGAAATACTCTGCCAGAAGACTGAAAAACTCTCGGACTCAGTGAGGAAAAGAAGAATTGATTTTAATGGACACATCCTCAGAATGGACCCAAATAGACTGACCAAAAAAATCTTTGAATATTTTCGCAACAAAAAGACCAAACCAAATTGGTTTAAGGAAACGGAGAAGGTCTTAAAAGAACTCAAAATCACAGGAAAATGCTCATAGTTAAAACTGAAAAAAAAAAAAAAAATCAGTCAAGAAAGAGAGGTTCCAAGTCAAAATCAAAACCAAACGAATGATTCAGATCAGTGAAGACGAGAGAAAAGCAAGATCAGAAAGAATGAAGCAATACTGGGCTAAAATTAAAACACAAAACATTAAGAAGTGATTGATTCAACGTACCCCAAAGTTGGGTGAAACGGAGAATAATAATAACAATAATATTAATAATAACAACAACAATAATAATACTTACTTGCTCAATGGCAATAGACAATTCCTAAGCAATCTAAAGGTATATTTTCTATTTTATGGAACCCGGAGGTTCATTACCGAGCTTAAAAAATCCAAACAATAAAAAAATCTAAGATACAAAATTTAAAAATTCCAAAATTAAAAAATCAAAGATCCAAAATTAAAAAGTCAAAATATAAAAAAATTAAAAAATAAAAATCCAAATATCCAAAATTTAAAAAAATTAAAATGCAAAATCAAAAAAATAAAAAATCCAAAATTTAAAAATAAAAAAATAAAAAATGGAAAATCCAAAATTGAAAAATCTAAAAATCCAAAATTAAAAAAAACGTAAATACAAAATTAAAATATCCCAAAAATAAAAAATTCAAAGAATCAAAATTTAAAAAATCGAAACATCCAAAATTTAGAAAATAAAAAAATTAAAAATTAAAAAATTGAAAAAATGCAAAAATCCAAAATTAAAAAATTAATAATCTAAAATTTAAAAATCCAATAAATAAAAATTTAAAAAATTCAAAATTTAAAAAATAAAAAGAATAAAAAAATTCTAAATTAAAAATTCAAAGATCCAAAATTAAAAAATCCAAAAATCCAAAATTAGAAATAATAAATAATCCAAAATTAAAAAATCCAAATTTCTAAAATTTATAAAACAAAATTAAAATTCATAAATCCAAAATTTTAAAAATAATAAAATCCAAAATTTAAAAATCCAAATATCCAACATTTAAAAAATAAAAAATTTCAAAGATCGAAAATTTAAAAAATCTAAAATTTAAAATTCAAAGATACAAAATTAAAAAATCCAAAATTTAAAAAGTCCAAAAACCCAATATTAAAAAGTCCAATGAAGCAAAATTGAAAAATTCCAATAATCAGAAATTGAAAAAATAAAAATTAAAACAAATTTCACTTCTGTCACGTGGCGTTCCACGCACACTTCTTTTAAAAATTTAATTGGCTACTACTATCCGCTTTATTTTCCATGAAAATTATCACACAGCCGGATCAACAGTACAAGCCTGTACTGTGGTCTATTATAGACCTTAGAAGTTAGAAGTTATAGAAGTTATAATAACTCAGTATTTCCACGCCTTACCACGATACTGAATCACGCTGCAATAAGGGTAACTTCTCTAGTATCTTAATGTTCGAGAGGAAAGTCGATCGTGAATGCATCCTGGGTTGGTAAAAAAAGCATGGTAAGCTTACACTTACTTGCCACCCCCACACTCTACGTAGGCCTACTGAGTCAGATATTCTTACAGTTTATCGAATTTAAGACTAGGACACTGTCTTTTCTTACTTACTAGAACGCCTGGAAGGGGCCAATTTTACCCCTAGTAATAAAATGCAGTTTTTTAATATTATTATGCATTTATTTTTAACAATTAACACTAGAGCGCTATTCTTAACAATTCCCCAAACAATACAGGAATTTAGAATAAAAAATCAAACAGTTCTGGTAAAAGAATATGCCTGCGTACATACCATTCTTTCCAGATTTATTTATATTCACAGATAATGAAGCAATTCAGAAACTCTGAAGAATATGACCACGTCTTGTATGGCCTGAAACATATAAATAAGTTCAGTTGGAGTGCCTCACATTGAATAAAAAGGGGAGCTTCAAAAACTCTAAAAAAGGAGAGGAGAATTTTAATAACAATTCTATGACCACAGAGGACTGCTGATGGGACATGAAAGAACAGGAAAAATGACGACCTCTACAAGCACACCGAGAAAATCACATTCACCATGCGGAAACGGACATCTGGCGAGAATGGATGAGAACTGGCTGACTAAGAGGATATTCAAGTACATCATTGGAATGAAAACGTCTACGAAGTGGGTAGAAGAGGTAAAAAACGATGCAGTGGAAAGTGGACTTACAGCAGACCGAGTTTAGAAACCGAGTTGTCAGCATCAAAACATTCAAAGAGAAAACACCAAAATGTAGGGCCAAGCGGGTAGTATCTGAGGAAGAGAAAACTATCAGAAGTGAAAGAATGAAGAGGTTCTGGGAAGAGAAGAAAAAGAAATTACACAGAAAGCCTTAGGTTCCATGTGGTCCACAGACGACCAAAATCGGGGTAAAGAAGAAACCATTCTTTTCAGACGTATTTGTGTTCACATTTGAAGCAACTACTTCATTTGAAGACTTCTGAACATCCAACATTGCCTATTTTAAAATCTAAAAATAACTTTCCAGTATCCGAGTTATCATCAAGAACATTCCTTAGTTCTGTATTTCATGTCCAAATAAGGTTGCCCAATTATAAAAATTTTTCTTCATCTTACAAGATTTTACTTCTTTTCTACTTACAATTGACAATGAGTTGAACGAGGAATAAAATATCTAGTGAAAGGGCATTGTTGTTGTAATTTTAATTGTTCGTATAAATTTGCCTAACACTAACAAATTAATTGCATTTAGCATGATAAGTATGAAGAAATAGTATATTGCGATACGAGTGCCGTAAGGCACGTTTACGGGTCGAGGAAACAGATTGAAAACCCGAGGCGCAGTCGAGGGTTTTTAAGTTTTCGAGACCCGTAAATACCTTTACGGCCCGTGTGTTGCATGGTATTTTTTGCACGATGATTATTTATATCAATTTAATTATATTAATTGTGATATTACCTGAAAATATTATGTAAATACATTCTTGAAAATAGATGTTTATTTCAGAAAGTGATTCGCATGTGTTTGTTGTTATGGGAACCGAATATTTGTCCTGGGGGCCGTGCCCATAAAGGCTTGTATTATGAAGTGTATCGTAATGAATTATGACGTAGCGCTTGGACCGTAAGTAATTTAACCTCATCGCAACCGCCCTTAGCAACAAGACTGTGTGGGAATGTCAACTTACGACCCATGTAAACAACGTTCGTAAGTACCACTTGGAGTGCAAAAACATAGTAAAGGTGTCAATATGACCTCTCCGGGCGTTTAGGGTGAATGACGTCATAGGTTACAACCGAATACCAGTAAAAATTCATTTTCTGCCTGTGTACTGAGTACATAAAAATAATAAAAGTCACAAGAGGAAATTGTTTTGAATTAACTATTAATACCAAAAATAGAAATTAGATTCTATGTAGGGGTCAAATTGATCCCTCCCGGCGTTCTGGTGTTAATAAGTAAGTGATGAAATTAAATGGACGTTTACATAAATATAACTAAGGAAATTTACGCTATAAATAAAATCAGGTAAACTGATAGTGCCAGATGGAGTTGATAGGCAATATTTCAAATTCTTCTAATTTATATGGCACATACTTTGTACTGTTAATATTGTTATATAGGCCTTAAAACATAAATGCTTATTATTAATAGAGTACCCTATTTATGTATTATAATTCAATTAATTAGTAGTAATGCTAATAAATACCCTTGACAAAATATAAATCACAACTACTACCACCGTATGGGTTTGTTCACTTACCGTCAGTTATCTGAAGGTATAACATTTTCTCTGTGAATTGTAGATAGGCTATCCATTTAAGCCGTCTGGATTTATTTTTGGGGAATTTAAACACTTGGACAGACTCTTCATTAGCAATATTAGGCCTATTGCTATAGTACAGCCAGGAACACGACACTTATTAGGTATTTTCTCTATTTCTGTTTAAAAATACAATTTTCATAATGACTCATGCATTTGGCCTGCTATGATGGTCTTATGGATGTACAGGATGATGGATGCTATGATGGATGTATTATGGCGTCTTAACAGAGCATGGAGGCCGTGGCCATGGCTAGCAACGCGGCTTTGTTGTAGTACTGATGATTTCCCATTTGAAAAGCATGTGAGCGTTAATTGGTCGTTACTCCGGTACTGGTCAACGATTTGGTCTAAAATCAATTGGCTTCTTCCCATGGGCATTAAAAATGTGTATACTAACTTTCATGAAAATCGGATAAAGCGTACTTGAGTTTTCGCGCGTACAGAAACACGGGCAGACAGACGTACAAACATTTTTCCCGTCCAACATACAGTCTCAGAAAGTAGGCTACCATTATGGCACTTAATAATACTTTATTAAACGTAAAATATAGTCTCGCGTTGACGTGCAATTAAATTTTCGATGAAGATTTTATTGAGCAAAGAGGGAATGTAAAACTGGACCACCGTGCGACTGGAAACGGATTACGTTTTTAATTGGCTGAAACCTCACAATTGAGTTTATATCGATCTCCTGCCACTACAGTATGTGTTAATCTAAATCTTTCCCGCGGTCACCATTTCTATTCCAGTTGCCAAATAGCAAACTTTCCTGCCTTTACAAACTATACTCCAGGAAAGGAGAGTGCGTTTTCAGTTTTATGTTATAATGGGCAGTAGTGGCGGTAAATTACGTCAAATATCAGACAGAAAAAGGGACTCTATTTCTGTTACTAAGTCTGATGGATATTTTATTAGTTGCAGAATACCCAAGTCTTTGTCGTTGACTGTCTCAACGTTGGCGCGAAGGACACTATTTTCTACGTGGATACTACTTTAACAATTTCCTAAAGAAGTATACGTAAGATGCTTACAGAGTGATGAGTCCAGGATTTTAGTAATTAATAGGCCTAAACTAAACTCCATCTTGTGGGTCTAGACCTACATAGGCAGATGGCAGGATTTGGGGGCTTTTGGGCAACATTCCAACTCTCACCGGAGCCGCTCTTCTTGATCAAGTAGCATCTCAGTTGGTGTCGCAAGACTGAGTACATACCGTTCCAGACCTTCCTACCCCAGAAAAATCCCAGGAGGCACCGGGGATCGAACCCAGAGATTCGTATCCCTAGTCAATAATGCTAACCAGTAGACCACGCAGGTGGTCAGTTTTGAAATGTACTTCAAGAAATAAAATGTGACATCATTTCTATGAAAATGGTTTATTTCAACATGTATCCTGTTCCCACTGGCTACAATAAGATTGTATGGAGAGTACATTGTACAAATAGACCTACTGTAATTTTTGTTACGGTTAGTGACTATTCATGCACCACGTAGATTAAACTTAGTAGTTATGTGATCAGCAAACCTCGCATCCAAAGAATATGACAGTTAAACCTCTGTTTAACGATATTTTTGGACCCTATCAGATTGTATTGTTATGTGAGAGTTATTGTTATATTGAGGGGTTATAATTAGCCACACATTAGAAAGATTGAATGCAGAATACTGTGTAATATATAGGATAATTCATGAAACGGACATGTGAAGAAGTGGAAAATAATCAATCACAAATCCAATTCTGAATAATAAAAAAATCTAATTTTGTTACTCAATTTACTGACTTTGGTTGAATTGTAACCATAGTTACTTTACACCCGCACACTAAAAAAATTACTATTCAAACTGGTTTCATATCACGGATCATGGCACGCTTTGAGCCTAGCCATGTGTCAGAAATTTCAAACTCGTAATTGGTGGAAAGAGGGAAGAGAAAGACAAGCAAATTCACCACATATCTAAGACAAAACTAAAACTTTTGCTCCTTATGGTGTTTTAATTGTACATTATGTACATGTTGAAATAACATCCTAACTCACATAAAGGATGATTTTAGCCTCACCCTCATGAACTTTTCTTGTACTGAATTTCTAAGAAATGTAATAGATATCAGCCACCCAGAAAACTATATTGGTGGCTGGGAAGGATACTGATCTGATACCAGCTACCATCCATAGGGCTAAGCAGTATCAATTCAAACTCCAAATATCGTTATAAAAGGGTGTTTCTAAAATAGTTTCATCGTTACAGTGAGATAAATTTAACAGGATATTCGCCGGGACCAAACAAAAATATCGCTATATGCGAGTTTATCGTTATATCGATCTTCGTTATACAGAGGTTTGATTGTATTATAAGATCTGCGCTTCATCAGTTAAAACTGCCACCATCTTGAAATAAATATCCTTACACATACAGAGTTTTGAATGAATTCAAGAAACATTTATTTTTTATTTATTTATTTTATTAAACTGTTACAATCCCTGAGCAACATGCTCATATTGGGACAGAAAAGATTAGAATACAATGGCGACAACAAATTACCATAGTCAATACAAAACATAGACACAAACTAGAAATTGAAACAGAATATACATAGCATAGTCTCACACAAAGAAAGTAGTACAAAACAAAAATATAACCAATCTTGAAACAGACCTCATTAACAATTCTCAATCTCAAACTTCTTCCACAGTATTTCTTTCACCTCTCTCTTATATCTATGAATATTTGTGATTAGCTTAATATTGTCAGGAAGTTGATTATAGAGCTTAACGCAATGTTTTATGATATTCTTGGTACCATGCCGGGCAGTATTAGATGTGGATGTGTGAATGTCAAGTGGGCGTCTCAAGTTGTAATTATGTATATCAGTACAGTGTTTTAGAGAAATATTACTATGAATCCTGTGATTGATAACCTTATATATGTGAACTAGACTAGAATAAGATATTTCAAGGCGTAGGGGTAAAATTTTCAGTGATTGATACATTGCATTTCGATTGTACATATATGGAAGACAAAATAAAGTACGCAAAGATCTATTTTGTAATACTTCTAATCTTTTTAGTAAGGTGTCAGTACATGAAGACCAGATAATATTCATGTAAGAGAGATTGGAATGAATGAGAGCATAATAACGGCTTTTGCAGAGATTTGTAGGTAGTCCTAAGTGTCTCAACCTATTAAATATTGAAATTATAGGGGTTAGTTTGTTATATAAATTATTAACATGTACAGACCAGGTGAGACAAGAATCAAGCATCAAACCTATATATTTATACGATTTAAAAAATTCAACTACGTTTGATTCTATAGTGATATTATAAGGTATGATAGGAATACGAAAAAGAGAGTGAAAGAGCATTGCTTTAGTTTTCCCAGCATTTAAAGTAAGTCTATTAAGGTACAGCCACGTTACAAGTTTATTTACATCCTGTTGCATAGCAGTGATAATTTCGTGTTCAGTATTACCTTTATAAAGAAGCGCTGTATCATCAGCATACAGCTTAAGGATGCCATTCAGTTCCAAACAACTAACATCATTAATATATGTCACAAATAATAATGGTCCAAGAACTGACCCCTGAGGGACTCCTATGGTTACATTGGCAACATTGCTGATAACATCTTGGTGTATTGTTTTCTATTGGTTAAGTAACTTTTAAACCAGGCTTGGCAAAGACCTCTCACACCAACCATTTCTAACTTATAGAGCAGAGCTGAGTGATCAACAGTATCAAAAGCTATCTGCAGGTCGATAAACAGAGCTCCACCTGTATCAAGAGCATTTTGAAGGTAGTAGACAGTGTCAGTAGCAATGCTGAGCGTTGAAGAATTTTCAATAAATCCATACTGGGATTTGGAAAAAAATTTAGTTTCAGTAAAGTATTGCATTAGTCTCCTTTTAACAACAGTTTCCAGAAATTTTGAGAATACAGGCAGGATGGAGATGGGGCGATAGTTAGTGGGGTGATTTTTTGTACCATGTTTATAAATGGGGACCACTTTTGCAATTTTTACCCAATCAGGGACTACTCCACTTTCCAATGATAGATTTATAAGATCAGTAATAGGTTTCATTAAGTATACAGCAAATTGATTTAAAAGCTTACTTGTAAGACCATCATCAGTGAGGGAACCACTACTTTTTAACTTAACAAGTATGTCGCCAACTCATCTACATGAGTGGGAGTAAAAACAAAGAATTTGGCACATTTAGGGGAGTGTGAGTATAACTGTTACATTCAGGAATCCTTGAGGCTAAGCCATTAGCAATACTAACAAAGTGGGCGTTGAAAGTATCAGCAATTTCTTTAGGGTCCTCAATGATTGAGTCATTATATTCAAGTCTGGGGACGTTTACAGAGTTAGTTGTGTTTTTACCTAGGAGATCATTAGAAATTTTCCAAGCAGACTTGATGTCATGTACATTACTTAGTCTGTCAGTAACATATTGTCTTTTTAGATGTCTTTTTAACTTAGTAACTTCATTGCACATCTGTTTATAAATAAGTTTAGTTTCAGGAGAGGAATCTTTCTTTTTACATTTTTCATACAGCTTTTCTTTACTTTTAATTAATGAAAGTAGCGAATTATTCATCCAGGGTAAATTTCCAGTATAGTTATTGTATTTTTTCTTCCTAGTGGATTGTTTCACTCCATGTTCAACATAATTCAGAAATTGAGAGTAGGCTATATTAACATCATTATTACTATACTCAAAGGGATTATTTTGAAAATACAACTCAAGTTGATTGTGATCTATGTATGAGACAACCTCTATAGTTCGACGTTTGTCACGACTTTCATGTCAAATTGAACGTGACTGCGAAACAAACAAATTTACAGTCAACACGAAATTCCGGCAAACCATTAGATATAGGCCTACGTCAAAAATATACAGGAATAAAGTTGTAGACATTTATATACTCGAACATGGAAGCAGACGTCAAATCTTTACAGCATTCACCGTCTGGCTAAACAGTTGAAAGAAGTTGAATATTGCTATGGCAATTAATTTCACAATTGAATACTGTCTTATTAATAATACCTTAATGTCTTAAAGTATTAATATTACATATAGAGGGTGTTAATGAATAACACCGAAATATTTTACCTGTGTATAGAGGGGACATAAACAAGCAACTTTTATTAGGAGATTTTGGCTCTGTGACGTAAAATGTTTATGATGGACGGCATTAAAGTCATTGCAATTTTGGGCTCATCTCTATATATATATAAAAGGCTTTGTCCTGACTGACTGACTGACTGAATGACAGGAATCAACGTAGAGCCTAAACTATAATAGGTAGAGACTTGGAATTTTGACAGTAGGCCTACCTTCGCTTCATAATGTAGGTGCTCACTAAGAAAGGATTTTGAAAAATTCTTATTCTAAATGCCAAAAATTACATGTTTTTGAGAATACTTAACCCCTTTTTACACAGAATTATCGAAACAAAATCACAGAACACATTGTTGCCAGTTTTATCAGATGGGTTTGGATTAAATGAAATGGAAGTTTGACAAATTAGAGAAGGTATCAATACACGGCTTCCTTTATTGTATGCCTCCTTTAGGAGGCCGTGATCAATATAATTCATGTTATCTATATTAATATTAATTGTCTGTCTGTCCGCGATGCCCAGCGAAATCTACTGAACGCAGAGATCTGAAATTTTAAACATAGGTTGGCTGAAGGGTCGAAAAATGCACCTCGAAGCCGGAATTTTAATTTTAGCTTTCGTTCGTGAGTTATGAGTGAAAAACGGGCAAAAAACGTGCATTTTTTGCGTTTTCGAAACATCAGTTTTCAGTTATACATTTCAATGTCAAATCAATTACAGTTGGCTTTGGCTATTTTTGTCATACCTTGAAAATAAAACTTTCGCGATCGCTTGAATGTTGTAAGCCCTAAATATGGTCAAACATTGTTTTATTTGGACGAAACTCACTATACAGAGGTTTTCTGGGCCAATAAACTCGAATCTGAGGTCGCTTTTACCAGGCGACGCTATCTAATCGTGGTATGTTGTCCACGTGATTTAGGTGTTAATAAATATAATGATTTTACTATTATGCTCTTAATTTTTAATTTTTGAAATAATTATCGCGGGCCATCGCTTGATTTTGTAAGTCCATCCTGGACGATTCATTTGTTTAGAATATCAAGGCACGCAGACATATGAAATTTTCAACCTACACGGAAGGGGGATAATCAATATAGGCCTAAATATGGTCAAATATTGTTCGATTTGGACGAAACTCACTATACAGGGATATTCTGGGCCAAGGAACTCGAATCTGAGGTCGCTTTTACCAGTCAATGCTATCTAAACGTGGTATGTGGTCCACGCGATTTAGGTGTTAATAAATATAATGATTTAACTATTATGCTCTTAATTTTTAATTCTTGAAATAATTATCGCGTGCGAAGCCGCGGGCACATGCTAGTAAGTCAATAATTAAGCACAATAGGGTTAAAATTTTCATTAAATTGACTTCGTGCCTTCTTAGCGTTAGATAAAAACCTGATTCTTAATCAATTCATCAACAGCTATATCATTATTTAGAGATTTCATAATCTGCAAAATTTACAGAATAATCACATGACTGTTCGCCACTGATTTAGTTCGTCTATTCATAACTCCAGTGTGAAGTTCCTTTGTTTTGGCTTTTTTCAAATGTTAGAAGTCAGTGGTGGCCGTGCCCTTGGATATTTTATGCTATAACAGGAAAAATTGAATCCATAAAGCATAAATCTCCTAATAAAAGTTGCTTGTCTGTGTCTCCTCTATACACAGGTAAAATACTTCGGTGTTATTCATTAACACCCTGTATACCACCTAGGATGGTGTTTATAATGTTAGATAATAGTGTAGTAACAATTTTAAGCTTGAAGAACGAAATTAATTTTTTTTTAGATGTTTTTGGCATCAGCAGTCATAACACTTCGGGAGGACTGATGTAACACTTTACCAATCAAATAAAATCAGGTAAACTGATATAACAAAGTGCCAGTATGTTTTGTTTAATCAGTTATGATTGGAGTTATGATATGCAGAATATTAAAAAAAGTCAAATTGGCCGGTTTCGGGATTTGAGCCATGGAACTCCAGAATGTGACGCCAAGACGTTACCATCTCAGCCACCTGGGTCAGTTATGGGATAAGCGCATTTAAAGCAATAGGTTTGTCATAGCTAACTGTATTTTAATTGCCAAAGCCTTAGAAATCACAGTAAAACAATAGGTTATGTTGTCAAGACAACTGATTTTCATTTTTTTAAATAAATTCTTTCGAATACGTATATTACCATAAAATATTCACTAAATTGAGCATAACTCCGAAACAGGTCAACCGATTTTATCCAGTATCAATAGACGTCTTCCCATGGACATTATAAATGTGTATACCAAGTTTCATAAAAATCCGGTAAAGTGTATTTGAGTTACCGCGTCTTTAAAATAGACACTAAATTGAGTTTTACTACTGTACCGGTCTACCGATTTGGTCCAATATCAGTAGACTTCTTCCCATGTACATTATAAATGGATATACACAGTTTCAAGAAAATCCAATAAAGCATATTTGAGTTATCGCGACTTCTTATATATTAACATAAAATGCACTAAATTGGGCATTATTCTGGTACTGGCCAACCGATTTGGTCGAATATCAATAGACGTCTTTCCATGGATATTATAAATGCGTGTACGAAGTTTCATAAAAATCCGAAAAAGCGTATTCGAATTATTGCACCTTTAAAATATACACTAAATTGGGTATACTCCGGTACCGGTCAACAGATTAGGTTCAAATTCAATAGGGCACTTTTCATGGGCGTCATAAATGGGTATACCAAGTTTCGTGGCAATCGGATACAGCGTATTTGAGCTATGGCGCCTTTCTAATATAATCTATTAAAATAGGCACTAAATTGGGCATTACTCCGGTACCGGTGAACCGATTTGGTTCAATATCAATAGGGTTCTTCCCATGGACATTATAAATGTGTTTTCAAAGTTTCATGAAAATCAAAAAAAGCACATTTGAGTTATGGTGCGTACAGACACACGGACAGACAGACAGACGGACAGACAGACAGACGGACAGACAGACAGACGGACAGACAGACAGACGGACAGACGGACAGACAGACGGACAGATATTTTTTCGTCCACCACACAATCTCATAAAGTACCATACTGGCACTTAATAATAATCCTCTTCGGTGTTGGTTGAAAATTTCATATATCTGCGTGCCTTGACATGATAAACAAATGAGTCGACCAGCGTGAGCTACAACATTCAAGCGATCGTAATGGTTTTATGACAAAAATAGCCAAAGCCTACTGTAATTGATTTGACATTGAAATGTGTAACTGAAAATTGATGCTTCGAAAACGCTAAAATACACGTTTTCTGCCCGTTTTTCACTCATAACTCAATAACGAAAGCAAAAACTAAAAATGTAATATGCCGAAAACCTTCCCGGGAATGTACTCAACAACTTCCCAAAGTTTCATGGCGATCGGATGAATGGTGTAGTAATGCATAAAGGACACACACACAGACACACATACATTCATTTTTATATATATAGATAAATAGACGTCTTCCCATGGACATTATAAATGCGTATACGAAGTTTCATAAATATACGATAAAGCGTATTTGAGTTATTGCGCCTTTAAAGTAGACATTAAATTGGGGTTTACTCCGGTACCGGTCAACAGATTAGGTTCAAATTCAATAGGGCACTTCTCATGAACGTCATAAATGAGTATACCAAGTTTCATGGAAATCCGATACAGCGTATTTGAGTTATGGCGCCTTTCTATTAGAAAGGCGCCATAATCTATTAAAATAGGCACTAAATTGGGCATTACACCGGTACCGGTGAACCGATTTGGTTCAATATCAATAGGATTCTTCCCATGGACATTATAAACGTGTATACCAAGTTTCATTAAAATTCGACAAAGCGTATTTGAGTTATCGCGCGTACAGACACACGGACGGACGGACGGACGGACAGACAGACAGACGGACAGACATTTTTCGTCCCCACACACAATCTCATAAAGTACCATACTGGCACTTAATAACGTTACTGTCACATTCACAAGTGCAGGAAAACTGGACTCTTAGGTAAATGGTTAATTTACTCTTATACAGTCGTGAAGAGCAGGCATGCTTCCTAAATCTAGCGCGCATCGTATGTTACAATTTGTTTTCATGTGTGCAATAAACTCTCTACTTGTGTGTTATAGAGTATTATTTAATTAATATTTCAAAATTCATTTAACTATAATTTAAAATATATTAACTGTTAAAGCAAGACGCGACATAATCAATTTACAAACACCATTATAGTCTATGCCCTCTCTATTAAGTATCAAGAATAGAATGAGCCTACTGAAGCCGCGGTTTCTACATTAATTTGGCCAGAGTTGACGTATTTCCGTTACATCTATTTCCCTTACATGCAGTTTTCAGAGTAACCCTCATAAGATCGAATTTATAGACGTTTTCACATCAAAATAATCCGTTAGAGAAAACACTAATATTTTCACATAAGTAAAGAGTTAAATGCAGATAAGATGAGATGATATGATGTAAGCTCGCAGATCACGATCGCTGAAATGCTACGTTATCATCTATTTTAGTTGTTATGAATCTGACTTTAATTAACTCCTACTCGCTTCGCTCGTTGGGGGCTCTTCCCCCAAGACCCCAGTCAGGTTCTCGAGAAAAGCTTTTTTTCATGAACCGACATTGTATCAGAGATGGGGTCCGTGTATTTAGATTTCCGTAAATTACCATATAGCCACAATAAACCTAAAAATGTGTGGGACGTCTTTAAGGCTTCTATCTAAGGTGAAAAATTAAGAGATCGAACTTTTCGTAATTATTCCACCGGTTACAGTCTAAAAGTCATACGTTTGCCAAATTTCACGTTTCTCTCTCATCTAGAGGGGGGATAAACATTAATGTCAGTGAGTGAGGAAAAACATTTCTAAGTTATTTTGTAGCTATATGTTTGGCAAATTTGTAGTTTCTGGCTCTTATGTAAATGGGCAAACATTAATGTCAGTGCGTGAGGGAAAAGCTTTCGAAGTTTCTTTGGGAAGCAAAAAAATTTTAAATTTGAACTTATTGGAATTTTACCTTCGGTTAAAGGAAAAGGATTTATAAGTTCGCCGAATTTCAAATTTCTTGCTCATTCATCTGGATGTGGGTGAACGTTAATGCCAATGTATGAAGGAAAGCTTTCAAAGTTTTTTTTCGAAATAAAAAATTGAACTTTTTTGAATTTTTTCCATCAGTTACACGCTAAAAGATATAACTTAGCCAAATTTAAGTTACTAGTTTATGAGGAAGTGAGTGGGTGGAGGATCTAAGCTGTCGTACTTGAGATTGACAGTTTTCCATACTTGTAGCTTAGATAAACTCACCAAATTTGACAAGCTTGTGGCAGTTGGATGTGCTGATATTCCTGCCAAATTTTATGATTCTAGCTGCCCTATGAATTTATAAAAATACATAAAATGTGCAAAGTTTACTTAAAATAAAAAATCGAACTCTGTCTGAGGTAGGCCTATAACCGTTGGAGGCATGACAAAAAGGCACAGGACTAAAACTGTAGATCTGCAATGGGATGGTTAATACTTCTTATCGTTAAACTACTTGTAAACCCAAAAAGAAAGTCTGTACAACCACGCGGCGTATGAGTGGAATAGTCCACCATTTTGATTGGTTTTCTGAGGAAAAAAATAAAAAAATGAACTTTTTGGAATATATTCGTCAGTTATAGGCTAAAGCTATAGGTGTGCCCAATTTCAAGTTTCCAACTCATGTGGAAATGAGTAAACATTATGTCAGTAAGTTCCTAAGGGTCGGGCCGATAGTCGTCTGCCAGGTAAGCATACTTACCTACCTAGGTGGCAGATGATTAATAGAGGCCTGCCAGCTGGCAAACCCATACAACTGTCACCAACACGTTTTCCGTCTGCAACCCACGTGGCACGAACTTCCCGCGTCAACTATGTCGATATGTTGGAGTTTGCGAACTATGTGATCATGGCGAGGAAGCGAGAAGAACGTTGCTGTAGCTATACGTGACCGACATGGAGGATCCTCTTCACAAATATAGGGATCGCAAATTAAAGGTGCAATTCAGATTTGAAAGGGAAGCAAATGATGCAGACCAGTTCCTGCTGGCCTCTCCCCTCTACCTTGAACACGATCTTTGCCGAAGGCGTTCGTAGCAGGTGAAGATAATAGGCGCGACCATCTTAACATATTGCCAACATCCACTTTGAATAATATTAATACAATGTTCTTATGCTCAAAACTATTAAGATCATCTTTTATAATAGTAAAACTAGATGATTTTGTTCAGAAAAGTTTAGCATTCCTAAAAAATGTTCTTAAAAATACAACTGATTTTCTCCTTATCATATTGGTCACTATGAAATAGCCATTCTAGCTCGACCGTGATGCATCTACACGGTTTCCATTCACTGCAAAATCCGAACTCCTGCCGGAACCTCCTCCTGGAACTTCAAGAGGTCTGCCAGCTGGGTGTGGGTAAGCCCCCATACCTGGCCGAGCTTTGTAAATCTGCACCTAAGGGTCGTATCGATAGTCGTCTGCCACGTAAGCAAGCTCACCTACTTAACTGGCAAGCGATTGATAGAGGCCTGCTAGCTGGCAAACCCCTAGCGCTGTCAGACGGTCACCCAGAAATGTCAACAACACGCTTTCCATCTGCAAGCCACGAGTCACGAGCTTCCCGCGTCAACATTGACGACATGCTGGAGTTTGCGAACTATGTGAGAGATCGTGAATATCATGACGAGGAAGCGAGAAGAAGGTTGCCTAAGCGATATGTGAAGGACATGGAGTATCCTTTTCACAAATATAAGGATCGCGAATACAGATTTGAAAATGAAACAAAGAATGCAGACCATTTCCTGCTGGCCCCACCACTCTGCTTTGAACACGTTTTGTTCCCAACAGTCTTTGCTGAAGGCGTTCGTAGCAGGTGAAGACGTTCGGACTCGGTCATCTTAACATACTGACAACATCCACTTTGAATAATACAATGTTCTTATGCTTAAAACTTTTAAGATAATCTTTTAAAACATGATTTTGTTCAGAAAATGTTTAGTACGCCCCATAAATGTTCTTAAAAAATACAATTGGTGAAAATTTATACTGACTTTCTCCCTATTATATTGGTCACTATGAGGCAGCCATTTTACCTCGACTGTAATGTATCTACACGGTTGCCGTATCACTGCAAAATAACCCCTGCCTACCCCTGTCGGAACCTCTGCTGGCAGAGCTTTCTCAATACCGTACTTCAAGGGGTCTGCCAGCTGGGTGTGGGTAAGCTGCCATACCTGGCAGAGCTTTATAAATCTGAACCTGAATCAATTAGCCAAGCAGCTTTATAGTACACGGATAAGGCATTAGTATATCAAAATCGAGGCTTCGAGTTGATTTTTAACGACTATTCCAATCATACGTCGCTTGTTTGATATTGACCAATAACGTTTAACAACTCCTCGGATAAGTTATAGACCAATCACGATCGTTTATCTTATAAAATGCTTGCTATTAATATGATAGGATTTTTTCTGACAAAACGCCAGCTCGTTACTGGGCACGTAAGGCATCAACACGCGGTGATTAATATGTCACATGCTACCACTGAGCCCAATGAAAACACATTATTTTATACAACCTAACTGATCCGCCGCGATGGGTGTATAGGTAGCATACTTGCCTTCTACCCTGGCGGTCCGGGTTCGATTCCCGGCCGGGTAGTGGATTTTTCAGCAACGAAAAATCCCCCGGGTTCAGGACTGGACATCACCCAGGAAAATTAAAGGCTATATTAAAAAGCCTAAATTAAAGTGTGGTGATGACTGCTAGAAAAAGAGTAGAGTAGGGTATTCACAATAGATCTATAAAGGTCGCAGTGTTGAGAAGCCGGCAAAAGGCTTATACTACCCCCTTTTTTTTTTTTTTTTTTTTTTTTATTGTATAACATCAACATGCTCCATTACAATAGTAATATTACATGTTTTGGTGTAATCCTTATGTTGTTAATTAATACAATATTATATTTCAATATGGCTTAGTTTCTAATTTTGTTCTACTTTATCTACAGTAATTTACAAATTTACAGATATCAGTCTCATACTTATTAGTTATGTACTACATCTACTATATAACTATCCTAGTCCGTATATTTACTTATCTATTTATTTGAAATCCATTGATCTATTTATTTTAAGTCCATTGCTTTAATAAATGTGTTAAAGTCTTTTAGGTATTTTATGACTAAATCACCCCCTTGTAATCTAATCTAATCTAATCTAATACAACCTAACTTGTTTGGAAATAATATACATGTACATTGATTAAAAACACAATTTCGATTCGGTGCAAGTCAGTTCGGGTGCTTTTATTCTGTTCTGCTGTTAGCTTACCTGAATTAGGTTAACTATGTCTTATATGCACCATTGGTATAATTGGTCACAACATGGTAACTCGAATCCATTCATGGATGGTTGATTCATAGCATGCCGTGATCTAGTAGGTGTTAGTTTGTTTTTATACAGGCTGTTAATGAATAACACCGAAATAATTTGCCTATGTATAGAGGGGACATAGACAAGCAACTTTTATTAGGAGATTTTTGCTCTATGACGTAAAATGTGTATGCTATAGGACATTAAAGTCACTTCAATTTGGTGCTCATAAGTCAATAATAAAGCAAAAAAGTGTTAAAATTTTCATTAAATTGATTTCATACCTTCTTAGTGATCGATAAAACCAGATTCTTGATCATTCATCAACAGCTATATCATAATTTAGTGTTTCCATAATCAGCGAAATTTACAGATTAATCACATGACTGGCCATTCCGTGGGTGATTTTATGCTGTTATAGGAAAAATTTAATCCACAGAACAAAAATGCCCTATTAAAATTTGCTTATCTATGTCCCCTCTATATATAGGTAAAATATTTCGGTCTTATTCATTAACACCCTGCATAAAAAAAGTACGAATATAATTATTATTTGTCAGTTAAAATCCGTTACATTGTTATTCATGGAATAGTCTTAATAAATCCAACTGGAGTTTACGAGTTTCATCAGATAAATCTATCGATCGTAAACTCTCATGGGATTACCTATGATACATTTTAACATATTATTTTAGCCAAAATTTATATTCAACACAACATTATGTAATTCTTCAAACTGTAGTGAAGAATCTTTCGATTTACATTTTATTCATACGTATTGGTTCAGTTTACGCTTATAAAAAGTATAATGACAACATGACTATAAAACGAGTTACTATGACAACACAACGGTCCCAGTTGTCAGTTGAATGTATTGGCTAAGCTGGAACAGCGGAGAAAGAGAATATAACAAATGTCTACCACAGAGTTATTAAACATAGTTTAACAAGGGCTGCTACACTGCACATTTGGGTCAGCTTAGTACGTGTGTTTCAAACCGTTAATCTTATTTCCTTTCACTTCACATACACTGAGATTATGGCTTGCTTTTGTAACAACTTTCTTCACCAATAAAGCAGCGGTTTTGTGTCTGATAGTCTGTGGTCAGCAACTCATAACGGCAACGGGAAACATTATAATCGATTCAATTTTATCTCTTAACTATATAATTATTGGAAAGCATTGGAGTAGGAGACTATGAAACGAAGTTATTCATATTTACAGGATAATAGATCGAGGTAAATTCATCCTGTATCAATAAAAACACTAATCAATAAATTAACTCAATGAAGAAAGAGTTCACTGAATAAAATCTAAAAAGTAATAAAAAAATTAACAGTTAATAACTTAATAAGTAAATATCTAAATAAATAACTTAAGTAAACAAAAATAACTCATAAGTAAATAAATAAATAAATAAATAATTAAACCCAAATGTGTCATCTTCAGTAGTGTAGTGTTCACGCGTTCGAATCCATCTGCGTAAAATCACACATCCCACATCTTGGTAACATTGTTTGCCGGGTCCTCTTTTCACCCGATGTCAATGTAGTTCATACTTTCCAAAAGAACTTTTACAAAATCAGCAGACATTTAATGCAGAAACATAGTCTTTCCGTAGGCGATAGGCCAACCCTTCATCCGTAGAGGGTATGCTGTTATTAATTCACTGTAATATCACTCACCAGAGGTATTGAAAAAAGCCCAGAAAATTGTAGAGGATCAGAAGACGCAAGGAACACTCGAATTGTGGAGAGAAAAACGAGGAAATGTTGAATTCTAAGAACTCATTACAGTTTTTCCTATCCTTCCTTATACGCTTGTATGTCGTCGAGTATTAGAATTTACTTGGATTTGCTCCTTTCTATACATAAAAGCATTTCTGGGAACTGATTGAAATTTGTATTCCGATACGAATAGGCATTGTAACAGTAATCCATTTTCCTCGGATATTATCTTTAAATAAAAACGAGGCATGTGACTGTATGATGAAAGTTATTTCATATCATTTGTACGTTCTCGGAAGCAGATTGTACCAGTAACGCCAATGCTACTATACTTGATCCAAGATGTGTGCGGAGCAAAAGTAAACAATTCTGAAAGTACAAGCACAGTTCACAAGAGTTCGTTTTTGAGACAGTTTAGTCGATTACATACAGTAAAGTCAATTCAACTTTCTTTTTCATACTAAGCGCCAAGGGTCCCGGGTTCCATTCCCAATATTTTGTATATATTTACAATCAGTATCTTCTCGCCGCTGGACAAATCTTTTCCTCGCACGTTTCTTCATTGGTGACGTAAGTTCTGAAGACCCTGGCTTGCAATTTTTTTCTATGATACGAATTATTTGAGGCTATGCCTATTATTTTTACTTATAATATGTGGTGTCCTTCATCACACATTATCTAAATGAAAAGTACAACGAATTAATTAATTATTATGCTATAAAATACGTAATGTATTTAATAACTTGTGTTTTTCTTCAGAATCAACAAATTTGCCAAGGCAACGATACAAACAAATGAAATATTGTTTGCTATATACACGTACGGTATAAATACGAAAGCAAACAACTCACTTAACAGAACTTATGTCTTCACAATTACATAAGATATAAATAATTATAAGATGTGTGCGGAACGGAACTAAACATCTGACTGAGCTTGTCGCACTATCGTGAAGTATGCGCTGGTGGGATTGACCAATGTAACGACTGGACACAGTTAGTCAAAGCAAGTCTGTTGTTTACTTTTGCTCCGTACACATCTTGGATCAAGTATAGATGGAACTTCATATCGCCCTCAGTCTGTGATACAAGATACCAAAAATCTTGTAAACCATCTTAGAAACAACAAACATGTACTTAAATCCTTCCTTAACACTCACATTTTCAGGGGACAAACAAGTTTCAGCAAGAAAACGAAATTAAGGCTAGTATTTTTGTTCTTAGCAATTAGTGAGTCATTCACTTTGCATTTTATTTGCTACTAGCTTAAAGGGCCCGGCGTCGCTCGGGTTTTGTATTTTGTAAATTCGAAAAAAACTTATGAAGGGTTTTCAATTTTCAAACTCTAGGTCTTTATATAGGTATTTAGAATTTGAAATGGGGAAGAACGACTTATCATACTCAAACTATTCCCTCAGAAAATGCTAGATATAGCTTTTTATAGGTTATAGCAGATCCCCGCGGATTCGCCCACGATAATTAATCGGAAGATTAAAAATCCCTTTAGGCAGGCCTACAGGCTGAGGTAGATTTCGAAGTGGTTTTGGTTTAATTTATTGTCGCTGCGCAGCACTCTTCTTCTTTAGCCTTGGCATGACAAACCCGCAATGATAACTGCAAAAAAGAGGATAGAACACTTTTCAAACATTCAAATCTCGCCTTATATTAGAAATATCGAGAAACTAGTTATTGATTTGTAGAGTACTCATCAAGAGATTTTCAACGATACCTCACAAGACGTGGTTTCAAAAATTTCTAATTTCCATCCCCCATCCGTACCCCCAAAACCCCCGAATCGTTGGTGTCACTGTGAACTCCACAGGGAGTACTCTAATTTATTCAAACAAAGTTCCCCTCTATACTTCATAGGGGCCGAGATATAAATTTTTCAAAATTTCAACCCCCTCCCCCGCCCCCCCCTTGGGCCAATTTTGCTCATTAACGAACTTGTCCGAACGAACTATTGTACCTAGAAATAACATAATAGAATTTGGTTCAAATATCTTCAAAATTACGGCCGCTATCGTGTAAAGATATATATATATATATATATAACTATATATAAATACCGGTATCACAATTTTTTTTTTTTTTTGAACGGGCGGTGGTTACGTACTTAGGGAGGCATAATACGTAAAGGTATGAAAGAATTTTTCGAAAGTCGATTGCAAAAGGTAGATTTTCTTCGAAATGTACCTAAAAGTTAAGAGCAAAATAATTAAAATATTATATTTACTAAGACTTTGGACGCAAAACATTCATTGGTCTAAACTAAACGATTGATAGGCCTAATTAATGAAAAAGCTAAAATTCTGGCTTGGAAGTGAATTCCACGATTAGAAAGCGCAGCATGGGAAAAATAACCTCAGATTCGAGTTTCCTGGCCCAGAAAATTCCTGCATAGTGAGTTTCGTCCAAATCGAACAATGTTAACCCATTTAGGCCTATGGTTAATTATCCTTCTTCCGTCTAGGGTAAAAATTTCAGATGTCTGCGTGCCTTGACATTATAAACAAATGAATCGACCAGCGTGGGCTTACAGCATTCAAGCGATCGCAATGCTTTTATTTCCAAGGCATGACAAAAGTAGACAATGCCACCTGTTCATTGATTTGGCAATTGAAATGTATTACTGAAAACTGTTGCTTCGAAAGCGCAAAAAAAACGCACGTTTTTTGCCCGCTTTTCACCATAACTCGCGAACGAAAGCTAAAATTTAACATGTACTATGCCAGAAACCTTCGCGTGTATTCAACAACTTCTCAAAGTTTCATGGTGATCGGATGAATAGTGTAGTAATGCATAAAGGACAGACAGTCATACATTCGTTTTTATATAGATAGATGTTTACAGTTCATTACTTATTAATTTTAGATTTATTACAAATATAACCATTAAGGGTAATTATTACAAAGAAGTGGGTGTTTTTTGTACACTGATTTATCATTTATGTAATGACAATGACTGTATTGTTTCCAATGCACAGAATATACATTTTTTTTACAACGTAACTTATTTTGAAATTGAAACTATTTAAATTTGCATTGATTCAAAACACAGTTTTGATTTGCTGTAAGTCGCTTCATATGTTTTTATTCTGTTTTAATGATAGCTTACCTTAATTTTGAGATTAACCTGTTTTCCCAATTCCACTGTTGGTGTTAGTAGCGATTCTCTTTATTCCGTAACTCATTCGAAAATTCATATTTTATTGATCATGCCTTGATCTGACAGCTGACACAGTACAGACTCCATTTTAAACAGTTGGCCTACAAGGGACGAAAGTAATTATTACTTACATATTTTGTTAAGCCTATATTTTATTTATGGAGCAGTCCTAATGTATCCCACACGAGATTACGAGTTTCATGAGATAAATTCGCTAGTGATTTGCATTCTGGAATCTATGATAAGCTCGTAATCTCTCATGGGATTACCTACGATAATCTCCACAGATATCAATATTTAGTACTGACTTTTAGCTCATACGTCTTTCTATAGATTTGGACCAATAAATGTAGGAATGAGTTTGAAATCAGCCAATCACAGACCTGATTCACTCAATATTTATTTATCACCTCCTACAAAAGTGACAAAGAAACGTCCTTTTTTCTTTATATTCTAATCAGGTCGGAGACTATAGACAGTGACTTACGCATGCCACCATTGTTTCGGTACCGGTACGTTAAGATTTTCTCTACAAATGCAGCGAATATTATGCTCATATTCATTCAGGAATCAGTACTATAATATTTTTGTGGGAAAAGTATTCTATAGTTGAAGAACGTTAGCATTTAATAATAATTGCAGTCACCTCCTGTAAACATTACAGCATTAATGTACGTTGCGGGAGAAGGAAATGATTTTGTGAGGTTGGAGATGAATTGAGAGAGACAAGCTAAACATTCTCCCCCTTTCGATTTGGAAGAGTCCAAAATGTCCACCTGAGCATCTGCATATGTCGATACGTGCCTACAAATGAATAACACCGAAATATTTTACCTGTGTACAGAGGGGACTTTTGAGGAGATTTTTGTTCTTTGGATTCAATTTTTCCTGTCACAGCATAAAATCTCCGAAAGCATGGCCACCACTGACTTCTAACATAGTAAAAAAATGCAAAACAAAGGAACTTCGTTAATAACACTGGAGTTATGAATAACAGAACTAATGCAATGGCGGCCAGTCATGTGATTAGTCTGTAAATTTTGCAGATTATGGAATCACGAAATTATGATATAGCTGTTGATGAATGATTAAGAATCATTTTTTTTATCGTTCACTAAGAAGGCATGAAGCCAATTTAACGAAAATTTTAACCTTATTTCGCTTCTTTATTGACTTATGATCAAGAAATTGTAATGAGTTTAATGCCCTGTAGCATACACATTTTACGTCATAGAGCAAAAGTTGCTTGTCTATGTCCCCTCTATACACAGGTAAAATATTTCGGTGTTATTCATTAACACCCTGTTGATTAACATGAACTACAGATCCGTCGGCTGGGTTCGATCCCCGGTACCTCCTCGGATTTTTCTGAGGTAGGGAGGTCTGGTAGGGGTGCACTCAGCCTCGAGACAGAAATTGAGGAGCTACTTGATAGAGAAGTAGCGGCTCCGGTCATGGAAACCACCATTAACGGCCGTGGGTGTCGGCATGCTCACCACATGCCCCCAATCCTCCCGTCTGCCTATGGTAGATGACGCAGCGGTCGGGTGATAGGCCTTGTCCCTTCTGGGATTCTCGCGCCACGGAGTTAGTTATATTAACATGAATTTGTAGGTTTACACACGTAACTTCTTAGTATCCATTAGGATAATTAGAATCTTAAAACTCATGACTACCAGTTGATAATGTAATGTATATCAAACGTGTGAGTTGTTTCCCGGCATTTTCATGTACTCTTGAGACTCTTACAGAGAATGATTGCGATCTTCCTGTTTCTTGTAAAATATACATGCAATGGCACGATCTGAATGAGTTTAATGCAGGTTGACAGCGAATCCCTTGGGAATGAGGGGGTAGAAGACAGCTGTGGATGACGCGGACAGTGAAAGCTTTGGATCTGGCATTTACATAGCGAGTGGGCTGGAAAAGAGATAGACAGCAAGATGCTCAACAAAACGATTTGCATTTCTGAATGTACGTTAAGTCGTGTCAATTCATTTGTTAATATTACAGCCGGCCATGGCAGCTCTACGCTTTCTACTCAGAGACTGTGTGCGTTTTATTCCAACAGGAATCTCTACAAGCATGTGCTTTATTAAGTGCCAGAATGCTACTTTCTGAGATTGTGTGGTGGACGGGAAAATGGCCGTCCGTCCATCTGTCTGTCTGTCCTTGGATTACTCAAATGAGCTTTATCGGATTTTTATGAAACTAGGTATAAACATTTATAACGTCAATGGGGAGAAGCCTAGTTATTTGGGACCAATCGGTTGACCGGTACCGGAGTAATGCCCAGTTTAGTGCCTATTATATGGTAATATATTAGAAAGAATTTATCAAATCCAAATCAGTTCTCATGACAACATTTGTTTTACAGTGTTGATATATGACTTTGGAAGTTGCACTACAGTTAGCTTTAACAAATAATACTACCCACGTATTCCTTCACATATGATTATCAAACTTGACCTATGTTCTTCCGTAAGCCCTGCTTAATAAATCTATCTGGAACTTAACTCGGAAATCGATTAAAAATAACTTATTTTCTGCATATCATAATTGCAATTATCACTGTTTAAACAAATGCATTCTAGCACTTTGTTACATCAGTATTTTATTAAGTGTAAATGTAATAAATCCAGTGCCAAGAAGTGTCAAATACACTAAAACCAGTATTAAATACTAACTCTTATTAAAAAAATTCCTCTCTCTCCAAGAACCAACATTGAAGCCCGTAACATTAAGAGATCATCCCTCCTCCCGACCAAAGCTCAATATTTCTGTTGTTCTTAAGGTATGTATTCACGTTGAAAATAACATTTTTGGTCAAAAGTCTATTTTATATTATTTATGGCATAAAATAGCACCATAGCACCAGGGGAAAGGCATTAAATTAGTTTTAGTTCCATTAAGAGAGATTAAGTTAACATCCAATCACTTTTTAAGATATTCATAGCCGCATTAGCATTCTAGGTAGGAATCCTTCCACGTTAATCTACTAAAGATCATCACCGTATCGTCAGCATAAGAATATGAGCTACCATTGAACTTCTTCAGGTCTTACTTACTTACTTACTTACTTACTTACTTACTTACTTACTTACTTACTCAATGGCAATAGACAATTCCTCAGCAAGCTAAAGGAATATTATATATTTTATGGAACCCGAAGGTTCATAAGCCGCGCTTACCTGAGCCCGCATTCAACCATATTCTGTGCTAACTCCATCCAATCATCCCTCGCAAATCATACTTCCCTTAAATCTATCCTAACATTGTCCTCCCACCTACGTCTAGGTCTTCCAGGTGGTCTTTTCCCTTCGGGTCTCCTAGTCAATACTTTTGAGATATGTCTTTCCTCCCCATGCGCGCAACATGTCCAGCCCATTTCATCCTATAAAGATTAATCCCAGAATTGTTCCTAGAGAACATTTGCTTAAATTTTTTGGTTCACTGAAGCTATCCTCCATAGTGCGTAAAATGCGTTCCCAAATTTTTTTGTTCTTATGTTTTTAAGAAGATTTCATAAAAATTACACTTTATAAACTATATATAATAAATAACTACTAGTTCATAATTGTGTATTAATTACCTAGATACGAGATACATTATGCATGAACACTCACTGCTTGCTCCACCCACAAAAGTAATATGTTAAAAAAGGAGTAAGGCGTGTTTATCCAATGCTCCCATTCTGGAGCATATTCACAAACATTTGGCCTATTTTCAACTGTAATAGATTTCAGCAATATTGCGAACTAGGGCAGTCTAAGTAAGCAATAGAATCTAACAGCACTCATTAATTATATTACGAACAGCATGGCGTATGTTCCACATCATTCCAACTCAACCCAAGTCCCTTATCTCTAACGAGCGTCAGCTTCGCCTAAATACTGACACTACTCAACTAATTAAGTTAAATATCCAACAAAATAATGAACTCGCTGCTAGAATAGTAAAGAATCCGAGAGATCAACACCGCAAGCAACAAATATTTTCCCTATGTTCTTTCCCCTAATTCCTTCTGTCAGAGGCCTACGATCTCTCTGGATTTCGTTCCCAATATTACCATTTACAACCTTATACCTTCGTATACAAGTATTTCCTTACCTTGCATATATTATTTCTGTATTTTTCTGCTCTCACACTCAACCAGTTTTAATTAAAATAATCGCTTTAGGCAGGCCTACAGGCTGAGGTAGATTTCGAAAGCAATATCAAAGTGTACAATGCACCATATGAAATATAAATAAAACTGAAATATTTTTTTTATAAAAAGATAGTTGTTTATAATGTTTTAAATTGGTATTATATTTTATTTTTTATTTTGCCATGCATTATTGTTCTAAAGGTGTGTGATAATTTTATCCTTAGTCGATCCTCACACATTCCTTTCGGCAAGCCTTCAGGCTGTGGTAAATTTTTAAGTGTTATTGTTTTTCAAACATTCAAATCTCGCCTTATATGAGAGCTATCAAGAAACTAGTTATTTGTAGAGTACTCATCAAGAGCTTTTCAACGATACCCCACAAGACGTGGTTTAAAAAAAATTCGAATTTCCATCCCCCACCCCTACCCCCACTCGTATCCCCAAAACCCCCGAATCGTTGGTGTCACTGTGAACTCCATAGGGAGTACTCTAATTTATTCAAATAAAGTTTCCCTCTATACTTCATAGGGGCCGAGACATAAATTTTTCAAAATTTCAACCCCCTCCCCAGACTCCTTCCTTGGGCCAATTTTGCTCATTAACGAACTTGTCCGAACAATTGGGCCTGGAGATAACATAATAAAATTTGGTTCAAATATCTTCAAAATTACGGCCACTAGCGTAAAGATATATATATATATATACACACACACACATATATATATAAGCAAAAAAAAATTGAACGGGCGGTGGTTTCGTACTTAGGGAGGCATGACAAGTAAAGATATGAAAGAATTTTTCGAACATCATGACATGGTTCCGATCCCAATAGGTAGATTTTTCTTCGAAATCTACCTAAAAAGTGTTAAAAGAAATTAAATTTCTCGGAACAGAGATGAATTTGAAAGTACGTATGATTTTCGCTAAAGTTAATTCCCATAGGTTGACCCAGTATCGCAGTACCTCAACTCATGAACGCTTCGTTTTTACCCACCTCCTCATTTACGATTTTGACCAGACTAGGCACGTTTGTACAGGACATCATCCTCTTCAAAAAACGTAAGGGCAGCGACCCCCTGTCCACTCCGGAGATATCTTTAAATATATCGATAGAATTTTTCACGTCAAATATAAAACTTATTTGATTATTTTCTATAAGTAAATTAAAGGTTAGTTTTAAATAATTTTTTACCTAAGAGTTCAAGCACGGGTACGCTAATAACATAGCTCATAATCCTTTCTTTACATTCCGTAATAAATTGTATAAAACATTTATATTTATATAATACATTAGCATTTGTACATAATAAATAAATAAAACCCCTAGGCCCTATAGCTTATATTTTGGCATCTGAATATTTAAGATTTTAAGTGTTCCACAGATTTTATTTTTCCTTTATTCTTTATTATCCAAATTTTTCAATATCCATTGATTGTAGTTTTAAAACATACATTTCCAAAATTGCTAATATGTGAAATATAGAAAACTACAACTATTGTCTTTTCTGCTGGAGTCCAGCAGTAGAGACTTACAACAAATACTAACTTCATTAGTGTACTAATTTTGAACTAATACTTGAAACGCAGTGCTTTAAAGAAAATTTAAGGAGTACTCTCGCTTTTGATTTGACGGAACATTGCCAGACTCACCCACATATTTAGAATGAGAGTTGAATCGCACACAATATAGCCTTCATAAGGTTATACGATTTTAAGTCATCCGAGGATAACTGCTTTGTGGAGCTAGGTCGATCACAGGCACACACACACGCACACACAAATACATGTTTCTGAAAACAGTCTTTTTGGATTAGATCTATGTGTATTTTAGACTTTGTTAAAAACTCAACTTCGAATTTCGGGGTCGAACACCTCGTCTGCCTCTATTTATGGTACAGGCAGACCAAGTAAAAAAGGTCTAATGGATTTTAGTATTCACGTATGCCCTCGTGAGGTCACCAGTTGGAGCCTGGTGGTACTCTCTTCCTTTCTTGGTCACTTAGCTGCGTTTTTTACTTTCCTTTTGCATATACGTAATATAGAGCAATTATAAATTGTGATTGTGACAAAAAAATAGAAACCGAGATAACACTGGGAAAAATGTTTCGGGATGCCTAGAAACCGAATAAGTTTTTTTGGAATTACGTCTGTCTGTCTGTGTATCCATGGACATCCATAGTGAGTAATCGGTTTGTGTGTTTACTTATTATTTTAACTATGGGTTTTTAAGAAATATTATCCGATTGCCTAGAATTTGGTTTCTACAACTGAAATAATGAGACTTTTCATAGATTTTTTTCAACATTTTGATCTTCGAAAAAAATGGCACTGACGATTTTCATACACATGTAAATTTCCAGACTACTGTCTATGACTAATAAAATGGCTATATTCGTTCCTCTGTAATAGTATATTGCGATACAAGTGCCGTAAGCGATGCATACGGATCGAGGAAATAGTTTTTCTAGTTCCGAGATCCGTTATGCGCTTACGGCACGAGTATTGCATGCTATTTTTTGCGCGATGAATATTTATATCAATTTAATTATATTAATTGTGATATTACCTGAAAATATTATGTATATACATTCTTGAAGATAGATGTTTATTTCAGAAAGTGATTCGCATGTGTTTGTTGTTATGCGAACCGAATATTTGCCCTGGGGGGCCTGTCCATAAGGCTTATTATGAGGTGTGGCGTAAGTAAATTCATAACAGCACTGAAACTCTTACCGCACATAGCAACAAGATTGCGTGTGGGAATGTCAACTTACGATCCACGGCAACAACATTCGTAAGTACCACTAATTAGAAAAGTCGTGCAAAATAGTACATTGCGATACAAGTGCCGTAAGGCATGCATACGGACCGAGGAAATAGTTTGAAAAAACGAGGCGCTCGCGCCGAGTTTTTTTCAATTTTCCATGCTGTTTTTTACACGATGATTATTTATATCAATTTAATTATATTAATTGTGATATTACCTGAAAATATTATGTATATACATTCTTGAAGATAGATGTTTATTTCAGAAAGTGATTCGCATTTGTTGTTGTTTATGGGAACCGAATATTTGTGCTGGGGGGCCTTGTCCATAAGGCTTGTATTATGAGGTGTGGCGTAATATTCATAACAGCACGGAAACTCTTACTGCACATAGCAACAAGATTGCGTGTGGGAATGTCAACTTACGATCCACGGCAACAATATTCGTAAGTACCACTAATTAGTTAAGTCGTGCAAAAACATTATTACAGTAGGCGATACATGAAAACCTAGCACAGTAAGGTTTGTAGAGAAAATAAAAAGGAATGTTTTTGACATACACGTTTCTTTATAAAATTAACAGACTGTATCAAGATAAAAACGCAATAAGTATGATTTAAGTGCAGAATTGTTAGAAATTAGATTAATTTTAATATTAATGACGATAGTCTTTTGTTTCCTATAGTGACAAGAAAACAATTAACTTATTGTTGTGAAATTCAGTAACACACACATTAAAACCAATTCGAGGTGGCCGATGTAAGACGTCCTTAGGTTCAGATCTCAAACCTCGTGGCCGGCCAACTTCGGTTCTCAAGGTTTCGTCTTTTGTAAAGGCAAACGCCGGGCTTGCAGAACTTGTTTACTTCCCATAATTTATCTGTGTCGTCCAATGTCATAATCCTTTCAACTGAATATCAGTGAAGAAAACATCATCGAACTATAGAAACAGATGTACGTGAATAAATTATTGCAAGAACCAACTAGTACACCCAAACAATCTAAACACATTATTTGAACTATAAAGCATGCAAAATAAGCTAAATAATAAGATTAATAATAATAACGAAAACTATACATATGAATTCATGAAATACAGATTAATGTCTCTGTTGGACATTACATGAGAATATTATAGGAGAAAAATTCCTCCGACACTGGGATTTGAACCTAGGACCTTTGACTATCCGTGCCAAGAGAAGTTCCATTCAACGCTGTTCACTCAATTGGTAGAGCATTGACACGGATAGCTAAAGATTCTGGGTTCAAATCCCAGTGTCGGAGGAATTTTTTCTCCTATAATATTATCATGTAATGTCCAATAGAGACAATAATCTGTAGTTCATGGATGCATATACGGGTGTTTCAAAAGAGTCTCCGCAGTGAGGTGAATGCGCTAGCACGCTCACTCACCACAGTTAGTTGGCAACGGATCCCGCTAATTAAAGCCGATCTCCGTAGCCGCGGTAGCTAAGGGACATATCGAATGTGGTGTTGGAGAAAGCTATAGGTTTTACTAGCATTTTTCCACATGTCTAGTTACTCTTTATATTCAAACGCTCCGCTAAATCTATTCCTGCTGAGCCAGCAATCTCAGCGCATTGATACTAGTTATTTCCGCCTTTTCTGTGGTCTCCCGCCACCGCAGGTGTGGTGCATTGTGCAATCCCACGAGGTCACAGTGAATCGGCTATTTTGTGTATTATTCCAAATATATCAGTGTTAAATCAGATTAAAAGGAACACAGCAATCCTTACGAGTATTTTGAGATATAATTCATTGCTGGCAGAAATACCTCACATTTATCGCCACGTGACCAGCTTACCGCCAAAACGCATTCCATTGTTCAGTGCAAGTGTATTAATATCAGATTTCAGTTTATTTGTCATATCTTTTATCATTTATTATTCAGTGCATTATTTAGCCTATATTGTGAGAATAAAGTTCCATCGTTTATTACATGTTAAAGGTTTTGTTCCAACATTACATGCCGCGGACCTCTGAATCCAGCATCCTGCGATATAAGTCCACTTAGCTCTATTCCTTTTATTATTGTTTTAAGGCAATAATTGGTCCTCCTAGCTCCAGAGATTCTTTCTAACATCCCTACCCATCATGTCCCTCTTCGGCAGGGTCATATGCCGTTCTTGTACCCAACATGTGGAAACCGTTCACGAAATTTAAGTTTTACGTTTCCCGTAAACTTATCACCCTCTCGGAATACATGTTCAACTTTCTTCGATGTTCTTTCTTCGATGGTTAAGACAATGATTTTACAAGCTCAATCGCACGCTTTTAACTAAACATGCACTCAATTCGATGGTTCACACAATCACTGCACTTCACTGCAAAAGCATACAACCGCACAGTTATCATCAGTTATCTTATCACAGTACTACTGTTTCAAAGGGATGAGGACACTACCTTCTCCAAGGTCAATGTAGTCCCGCTACCAACCTAACCACACCCGCATGCGTCTGAGTTCATTGCGGAGACTCTTTTGACACGCACTGTAGCCTATATCCGTCTTAAACGTTACTGTGCAATAAAGGTGGAAGCCCGGTCACAAAAATCACTAATTAATGTGCCTCACAGTACTGCATATGACATAACTTGTCTGTCAGTGAGGTAAACCATTAAGGGTAATCAGTCATAGGAGAGAGGTTCCATCTGGCGCTCTGAAGTGCACTTTGGCTTAGATCAGTTGGATAACCAAAGATCCTGGGTTAAAATCCCAGTGTCGGAGGAATTTTTCTTCTATAATATTCTAATGAAAAGTATCTTAGTAAATGATATTAAAATAAAAATAGTAAGCTTAAATATAGATTCTACATTTTCTTTAATAAAGTTGAATTTAAAAATAATTTTAAATATGCGGATATTGACTTATGTAGGTCCATTCAAGTATCTCTACATAAAAACACTTATATATGTGAAAATGGTGGAAGTGTGATTGATTTTATTTTGGTAAGTCAAGGTTTAATAGAGAAAATAAGGGATTTTTGGGTTGGGGACCGCTTGGAATCGCATCACTGTCCTATAGTATTGGATCTAGATGTAGGAAAAGAATCTGACATACATATTGACGAGGGGGAAGGACGGTTGGGGGGGAAAGTGGTATGTAGATTTGGGTGGCGGCCGGATAAAGCGGAAATGTTTCTTAACGTTTTAAGAGACGAGCTAAGGGGGAAAAACATCGAAACGGTGGAACTTCTGACGGAAGCAATAATTAAAGCTGCTGCAGGGATGAAGTGCCGAACAAACAAGAAGAATAGGCGATCATTGGGGTGGTATGACCAAGACTGTAGAACCGCAAAGAAACGAGCATTAGTAGCCTTGAAACAGTTTAGATGGGAGAATACTGAAGATCGAAGGACAGTGTATACTCATGCTAGAAAGGAATATAAAGTGATTTTAAGGGAGAAAAGAAGTAATTGGCAAGACAAAATGGTTAAAGAAATTCGGGAGGTCGCTTCGAGGGGAGATAACGCTATGGTTTGGCGACTGGTTAAAGATATAAAGGGTAATCGTCAGACAATTAGTGAAATATCTCCGGAAAAATGGCTTCAACATTTTATAGGAGTTTTCGGTGGTGGGGAATGGGGGGCGGGAAAAACAATAGAGATTCAAAGGCGGGAGTGGCTGGAAGTACCAATGTTGGATGAAGATATTACTATACAGGAGGTCATAAGGGCAATTAAAGGATTGAAAAGTGGGAAGGCTCCGGGTTCTGATGGGTTACCGCCTGAAGTATTTAAAGCCGCTGCAAGTGTTAATGAGTTTGGTTTGGTGATGCTCCAGATTTTCGAGAAAACGTTTCGTGGTGGGAATTATCCTCAGTGTTGGGGCAAGGGAATAATTCAGCCAATTTATAAGGGGAATGGACCAAAAAGAATTCCGGACAATTATAGGGGAGTCACTCTGTTACCTATTATGGAGAAAATATATTGCATAATACTGTATAGCAGACTTAAGGACTGGTCAACGGAATTTAGTGAACTTTCAAAATTTCAATTTGGCTTTAGAGAAGGACATAGTACTATAGATGGGGTATTTATTTTGGACACATTACGTGGGAGACAAATATCATTAAAACGTGGAAAACTGCATTGTGCTTTTGTAGATCTGAAGAAGGCGTTTGACTCAATTAATCGTGAGGCGTTATGGCATAAATTGTGGGTGAAAGGGATTACGCGGAAGATGATTGTAGCATTGCAGGCGATTTATAAAAATGTGGAATTTTGTGTAAAGTACGACAGTACAAGGGTATCGGAAAGTTTTGTCAGCAAGATGGGGGTGAGGCAGGGTTGTATTTTGTCTCCTTTATTATTTAATATGTTTATAGACGATATTGTTGATGTAATGGGACAGATAAATATGGAAGCACCTGAGGTGGGGAACGTACATGTTCCTGTGCTTTTATACGCAGATGACATGGTGTTATGTTCAACGACGATTCACGGACTACAACTGGGACTAGACAGGCTTCAAACTTACTGTGAGGAATGGTCCCTTACTGTTAATACAAAAAAGACTAAGACTATGACCTTTAAGAACGGATCAGTTTATAGCAGGGAAGAGACATGGACGTATGCGGGACAATCTTTGGATAACGTGAAGAACTTCGTGTATTTAGGATTGACGCTTACTATGAACGGACGATGGGCAAAGCACATTGAGGTGACGAAACATAAAGCGGGACTGAAATCAGCTGAAACTCTTCGGATACGTAGTAAAATTCCAGACATGCCAATAGGTGTTATGGAAACTCTGTACGGGGCAATAGTGAGATCGACGATGACTTATGGGGCTGAGATATGGGGTTGGGAAGAAACAGGGAATCTAGATCAGGTCAGGACGCGTTTTTTGAAAGGGATTTTGGGGGTAGGGAGGGGTACTGCAAATTGTGGCATTATGAGAGAGTTTGGAGCGCATAGTGAGACTATAGAGTGTAAAATTAGGGCGGTGAAATATTGCTTAAAACTTATGCTGGGGGATCAGTCTCTAATTAGAGCAATATGTTATCAAGAACAGCTAAGAATAGGAGGAAATACATGGGCTTCCAAATTAAGAAAGGGATTAGAAACAATTGGGATGGGATACGTTTGGATGGATGGGCAGGGAAATAGGAGAAGTGTGTGGAGGAAGGTTAAGAACCGTTTGAAGGATATTGATAGACAACAGACAAATGCACAATGTCAGACTATGGTTTCACTTGAATTACAATCGCGGTTAAAATTGCAGTGGGGGAAGGAACACTACATACGAAAAGGATCTAAAGCCAGTAAACTAGGCCTCGCTTGGATTAGACTCGGTGCGTGGAGAATGTTTAAGGTCATAGATGAAAACGGAATGAGAGTTTGTCCATTATGTAAGGGGGAAGAATCATGGTTTCATATTTTGGCGAATTGTGAAGGTTTGGAAAATTGGAGGGGAAAATATTTACCATTATCTTTTATGGAATCAAATAGGGATCAACGGAAATGTTTGGAGTTACTGACGGGAAAAACCGTTGAGGAAGGCATTGGGAAGTTTTTAATGAAGGCGAGACAGCTCAGGTTTGAAAAAGCGACGAATTGGAGAGCGGGTGTGGAGGGTGAGGAATAGATTTAGTTTGTTTGTGTTATTTTGTATTTATATTATTTGTTCTTTTTTTTTGTGTGTTTTTGCGTAAGCATGTACGGTCCATGCGGACCCATGCGACTGTTTGCATTGGAATTTGTAAAAAGTTAATTATTGTAATAAACACTTACACGTAAATAAACATAAAAACAGTAATAAGTAAAGCGGGCCTAAGTGATATATTAGGCTATATTGGGTTTGTTGAATTTGCATTCTTTATGGTTTATTTTCTTGACCTAGAAAATCTAAGTCTATTGAATAGACGGAATAGTTATTTAGGGCTTATTCAGTTACTGTGTGATATTACGAAGAGAATATTATAAGAAAAAATCTGTAAGTTTCTTAAATCAATTTAACCTGAAGGTTGTACATTAATTTTTGAATAGTACAAAGTCACCGGTTTCTTTCGTCAAGATAAAAAACCTCAAAAATTGAAATCTTAACACGTATATGTGAGAAAGTTTATAAACATATTTTGCACAGTTTATTTGATCGAGAATGATGGCCCTTATTTCTAAAACCAGCTAAATGCCTCCGTTTTTTATAACAAATGAAATATTTAGTAAGCTATGTCATTATGAGTGAGCTCACCCTGTATGTATGTCTTTCTCAATATACTATACCAGAACGTTCTTAAAACTTCCCCGGCATATTACCAATACAAATTCTCGGACAATCATCCGGTATTGTTGCAACTCTTCTGCGTGCGGATCATGCATGCTTGCTTGCTTTCTTGTTCTGCCCTACATAAGGGAGCGAGTATAGAGTTCACCCGCAAACTGAAAGCATGGATCACGTCATAGACAGAGGCGGTGGGAATTCGAATGCAAGCGAAACGTGCTGAGTTGAAAACATGACGGAATCACGCTAATATCCACGTGATTAACTAAAGCGTGTGTAGCCGTGGCCAGTTTTTCACTGTGGACTTTAGCACTCCACGCATGCGCACTGCCAACGGTAAGTTCGAATTTTAACGGCCGCGAAGCTTTCAGATTCCAGGCGATCTCTGTAAACGAACTGCTCCTCTCCTTTCCTCTTAATTCATGCGCAAGCGGAGACTAGAAGGATGGTTGTTATTTCGCGTTTATCTTTCTCATTGCGAATAAAACGCTTTGCTGAGAAGTTATTTGGCTGCTAAATAATAAACTGTTTTGAACCTAATTCATAGCACCTGTGTCGGCCTGGGTGGCGCACCTAGTATCGCGCTGGCTTCCTGTGCCCAAGGTTGCGGTTCCGATCCAAGCCCAGGTCGATTGCATTTATGTGTGCATAAATATGACAGGCCCATGTCAGTACATTTACTGGCATGTAAAAAAACTCCTGCGGGACACAATTCCAGCACACGGACGGCGTTCATAGGCCTAAGTTGCAGTACATCCCCGACGGTTAATTAACCTATACCAACCAATAGCACCTGTATTTCAAAATGGTAAGTTAATGATATATAGCACAGAGGGTTACTTCTATGAAATAGGGCCTAGACAATACACTTGGCGTACAGTTAGTTTCATAGTTTTTATTGTTCCATAAGCTGACCGGACGTCCAGCTTTCCAGCACCGGATAGCGGTGACGAATGTATCGTCGGAACTTCCTGTAGTTGAGACTAGGCGACCTGCCAACACATCCTTCTCATCTAGTACTTCTGTAAGACAACAGCCCCCTCCATTATTATGTCAAATTTGATTGAGAGGAGTACAAAAGTTCATAAGAAACAACGTCCACATGATTAAGATCTGCTGATTTAACAATATAATAATGAACCCAACTTTCAACTTGAAATGGAACTGTATCACTAATACAAAGAAGCTACAGGTATGAAGATGTTGCAGTGTTCAATCCTTGTGAATTTACTTTAAAAAACAAGCGAAAGTAGATGCGATAAAATGAAAGTGACAAAAATAAAACTATAAAATTATGACGATAGACACTTGCGATTGGTTAAAATTTCCACTTATTCTTATACCGGATTGGTCACTGATTCAGGAGCTATATATTCCAAGAAATAACATTTTTCCCTCGTTAAAGATTTAGTATTTTAAGTTAAATGCAATAAATTAATTTATTTTGTTCATAATAACATGAATTTTGTTTATTAAATTTTATTAGAAGAAATAAGAATATCTGGCGCCGTGAATCTAACTCTGACTAGCTAAATTGGGAGAGGAGGTAGCTGATTCATTTGAATTTCTCCTAAAACATTCCTATCAATATAAACAAGATACTTTGATATCACGAATATTTGTATCTTAATATTCTTTCGTTAATAATGAAGATCGAATTAATTTTCTAAATTATAGGGCAGTAGCCTATTTTGTTACGACTATATTAGAAACTGAGTACAAAGAAATGTCCTATGTAACTACGGAAATTTAATTTGATATATATATAAATAGATTAAAATACTGTAATATGGATTCATTAAATAAAGAACAAGTAGTTCCTAGTATTACAATACTTAGTAGCACCCAACCTTTCTAAGAACCAGTCTATGAACATTAATAATGTTCATTATCTTGAATCAAGTTAGACGCTACTAGAGAAAAGTGTTTCAATTAATAGATTGTAGATGTTAATACAATTAGTTACTATGCTAAATATAAAAGAAACAGTAATAGGTGTTTTAGAAAAAAATTGAAGGGACTAGATGTTTTTTCATGTAAAGTGGTAGCAAAATAAATTCATCCGTATGTTTCATGTAATATCCTGGGATACTCCTAATTTGAAAATATGTGTGGTGAAGTATTATACTTTTCTTCGGGACATATAATAATACCACACAGATTTTAAAAGAGTCTTCGCAAATAATTCAGAATTAGTTACCGGTAGCTTCATCCGACAAATCCATCTGATGGTACCTGGAGTTACATAGCCTACAGATTTAGATTGGAACGGGAATTCCTCTTGAAACCAAGTCAGGCGTCATTTGGAACGGGGTTCCTTCTTATGGAGCTGTTTTGGAGACTATTGAAACCTCAGAAATGAAACCAGGTTTAGAGGTGTACAAAACTAGCTTTTAGCTTGCCCATACCCGCTTGCACGCCAGACAAGCAAGTTGCGAGAGTCGCAGCTAGCAAGCAGGCAGGCTTCTTTAGACCTGGATGGGTTGGATTGAACCTAGCCCATGCAAGTCTGAATAAGCTTGCGGCATTCCGATGAGCTGTTCATCAGTCGTTTAGTCGCTAAGTGTAGGTAGCTCCTTCTAACTTTTTCACAAGATAAGACTTTTGTCGCCTTAGATAAATAGGGGGTGGGATATAGTAATGCGCATTAATATTATATCCATTATTGTTATTAATATTGCTATTATTAATTAAAAGTATATCGAAAGTTGATTGGGGGGGAATTCTTTAAACATATCTTTATGCTTTGATTGATTTTTACCAAACTTTGCGCTTAGACACTCTTCTACAAGGAAACTCTATAAATTAAAATTCAAAGAAACTATCCCTTCCCTTATTATCAAAACCTGTCCCAATTTTTTCCCTTTTAAAATCTACTTACTCTGACCGTTGTACTCCAAATTTTACACACAGAGAATGTAGAACCAGGTTAAAATTGTAGGCGACAATAATACTCGAACAAGCCCCCCGGACTTATTTTCAACCCCTATTATGTGATTTCTATACAATTCTACATTCTTTGACCGATTTTTACCAAACTGCATACACAGAGCTTTAGAACCAGGAGAAAATTGTAGGCAATAATCATACTGGAACAAACAGTCCCTTACTTATTTTCAGCGCCTATTAGGCCTATGTAATCTCTAAACATATAAATTTTTTGACAGATTTTACACACATACCCCTTAATAATTGAAAAGTTCTAAGAAACGATATACAAATCTATATTCTTTGACCGAGTGTTACCGTATTTGAGAACCTGAAGAAAATTCTAGGGAACTTTAATATTAAAACAAACCACCCTATCTAACCATATTATGTTATCTCTTACGAATCTAAATTATTTGATTAATTTTTGACAGGTTTTACACACAGACTCCATAGAACCAACAAAAATTCCCTGGCAACCTTAATATAAGAACTATCCTTCCCTTACCTGTATTCAGCGCCTGTTATATGACCTGTATACAAACCTAAATTGATACAAACATACGCAGCTGTAGAATAATGAAAATTTTAGGCAAAATGATTACTGTGTTTTATATATGTGTAAAAACCTACATTCTCTGCCAATTTTTATCAAATTTTGCACACAGACCCTGCAATGCCAGTGAGAAATTTGAGGAAACATTAATATTCAAACAAATCACTCTATACATATTTCTACCATTATTATCTATGCAAATGTACATTCTGTAACAGATGTTACATGTCATGTGTAACCAGTAAAAAATTCTATGCAACATTAAAATTCTAACTTCATACCTGTTCCGTATTCAACCTCATTATAATAGCATAACATCTATACAAAATCTACTTTCATTGACCGAATTTTACAAATTGTTACACACCGATAATCGAGAACTAGGAAAATTAATAATGTTAACATTCGAACAAACTAACCCTTCTCACTTCAAACCCTATTATCAATTCTCTATACATATCTGTATGCTTTACTTTTCATCCCCTATTTATATTTTCTCGATACCAATCTAAATCCTTTGGACGGTATTTACAAAAGCTTACACATAGACCTCTACAGCTATAAAAAAATCTAGGCGAGATTATATCGCTATAAAAACACTAAGTTGTTTTCATCTCCTATAAGATTGTTTCAAGTTTTGAGAATAGGTGCTCTAAATACAGGTGAATCTACTCTTTATGTTATACACGCCAGGTTCAAATGAGCTTAAAGCAAGCAAAAGGAGAATGAAAAAGTCTGCATTACAATAAGTTCAATTACTTGCATACTGCTCTGCAGTGCTCAGTCAGGCCTAGCAGGCTCTAGGTCCTGTCAAACCCACCAGGTTATAGAAGGCTTGTGGCTCATGGTGATGACTTTTTAGACAGCCACTGCGATCCAAGCCTGTTATCTCGTCAAGCAAGTTAAATGCTCTGGCTGGTTGCAGAATAACACAGGGGCAAGCAAGCTAAAATCAAAATATGTACACCTCTGACCAGGTTACTCAGCCATAACCTTTGATATATGAAACAATTTACTGTGATTTCATTAATAATTGAAGAGTGTAACCCAAATAGCTGGTAAGTGCCATTTTTGTAAAAAATTAGTTTTTGCATCAAAACCCATCTACAGACATCGTATTATATCTCTGCCGGTCTGTCAAATGACTATTTCCTGGTAGGAGAAGAGATTCTACTAGCGTGCACAAAAACATGTCTTAAATTTACAACGGGCAGCAGATTTGAGATCGGACAAGCACTGACTAGAAAGGGAACTGGATGTCTTTTGTATTGGAATACACGGTCTACCTGCTCCTTGTAACAAAATTCCAACGGTCGGCGAGAGGCACAGATATAAAACGACAGCTGTACATGTCATTGCCAATTGACCCAAGACACGGCTATGTGCTACAGTATTTAGTTTAGTTCAAACATTGATCACAAGATGGAAGCTCTGCTATGTCCCTCATTTATTTACCCAGAAGTCTGCTAAGTACCAACAGCTGATAATTTCAGAAATAGAGGGAAGTAGTTCAAGAGTTTTACATGTTGAAAATAATGTTGAAATGGGGGAGAGAAGAAGAAAGAAAGGTTCGGGATATAGGTTAGATGTGCAGAAGAAACTAAGAATTAGTGGCAAAGTTCTTGTTATCCGGCCATAGCTACTTGCCCTGCGATAGGGACTTCGCCCAGATAGAGAAGAGGAAGAGGCTGTGCAAGGCATATGTCCTTAAAGAACTTCATGATATTGTCAGATCTGCTAAACATGATAACAAATTTGAAGTCATTGACATGACTGAAAACAAAATTCAGGCCGCTTCTGATTTCTTGATAACAATGAAGAATTTGCAGATTTCTAAGGTAACATTGTTACTCTTCTCAGCAGAGAAACCTGGGGTCGTAGGAGTGAAATATAGCTACAGCGAAGTGGAAACTTGGAAAATCGTTTGTAGTCTAAAAAAAGGAGTGAAGGTGTCTGCCATCAGAAATGTAACATTCAACGTAATTGAAGGGCCAAGAATATTTAGCAAAGGAAAAAAATCTTGTTATCAATGTTACCTTATTTGGATCAAAAATACAGATCGTTTTATGAGAACTTGTGTCGTACTGTTGTAGACTGATTTTGTTTTTAAGTTTCTTTTAAATGGCCTACCTGTAGCCTACTAAGACTGAGACTACCTCTGGCACTTACCTGAGTTTTTAGTCAAAGTGTATTGGCACTTAGCTATGTTTAGTATTTTTGAAGTTAACAATTTCATACTACTTATATTATATGTAATATAATTAATTAAACATAACAATCTAATTACAATTATCCTTCAATTTAGTGTACACTATATTCTATATTAAAATTTAAAATCAAAACCTCTGGAATACATTTTTTCACTGTAACTTCTAAACAACTTTTTGGCACTTAACAGGTATTTGGGTTACACTCTTCAATTATCTATTGAGCCGTAAAAACTCGGCTCATGCTGATTAAGATGCGTATAATATCCGAGTATGAATGTGAAAACGATGTGCTTAGGTTAAATTTCAAAATACACCCGCTTTTAACGCTCCTGGTTTAGCTGAACGTGCTCTGGCGATCCCAGAGTCCTCTTTTTAGCAGGAGAGCTGAAACACTTTTTCGTCTCGAGACATTAATCTTGAGCATGAATCCGTAATGTGAACCCGTACTAAGTTGTGTTAGGGAGCATTCACACCGAAGCAGCGTAGCATGCGAGTCGCAATACTTGGATGCAGGTTGTGCGCTATTTCATTTAAATCCCAAATAAACAAGTTCAAGTCTTCACACCGAAGTAGCGTGGCAGTAGGGCAGCTCGCAGAGTGCGACATTAATTTCTTCAGATAGATCTGGACTTATTTCATGCGACGCTACCCGGGATGACGCGTGCATACAGTTGCCTTTTCAGCTGTTTTTCTGATTGTTAAGAAAATTCAACACATATTCGCTTGTGTAGATTATAGCAAAGATGTCATGAAAACTGCTGGAAAGAGAGCTATTTAACACACAATTTGTTCATGCGTAGACTAGCCTATACGATATGGAAATCGAAACTAGTAGGAAAAAAGCCTGGATTAAAATTGATGAAACTATATCCTCTTTAGGTAAATTACATTATTTTAAATGGGTTTCTCAATTGATCAAGTGAAAATATATAATTTACGTTAAACTGCAGGTCTCATATATGCTACTTCGGTATCAATGCAAAACTGTGAACCATGCAACTCGATATGCAGCCTGCATCCAGGTAGTGCGATTCGCATGCTATGCTACTTCGGTGTGAATGCTCACTTAGTGAAAATGTGGGCGTATCCAGCCGGCGAGTACATGACCGTTTCGTAACTGAATGGGTGAGCGTCTTCCATTTTTCTTCTCCTAGTAATTTAAAGTCATCAAGTAAATTGCAATAGCAGTGCTCATTCAGTTTTGAGTCTAAATTCCGTTCTGTCATCATAATGTGTTTCTGAAATTATTTAATACTTGTTTTTCGTGCACTATTGGTTTGGCTTTGAATATTTCGCCCACATAATGCACCATATGCCCTTTTGTTTGTTTCGAAGTCCACAGCCAAGTCCGTCTACGTCACTCAGTCTATTGAATAAGATTATAATGTTGAAATACATTTCAGAACATTGTCAATGGTTTGTGTTTACATACATCTGAGTTCTCATAATAAAGCTAAATCTAATATAGGTTTGTTCGCAAAGCAGTCAGAAACCAGGAACATATCGTTCGCGCATGCGCTCTTTCTCCACACGCGTTCGCAAAGCGAGAATCCGTGATTCTGATTTCAATCTTCTGTTCGCAAAGCTCTCACGGACAGTTTCTGTACTATAAGAAAAGTTTGCAGGCTCTAGCATGAATTGTTATCAGAGACATGCGCAGTAACCTATTTTCACGCGCCTGACTCCTCCCTCCTATAACATTGCGCCAGATTTATAAACATAGGCTACTTATATGTATGAATAATGCAAGATAATTAAAAGTTTCCCAAAATATAGATTATATTGTCGATGTATATTACATTTATAACATGTCAAAGGGAAATATATTTTTTATTTGCATATCATATCGATTAAACGCAGAAACTATCGATTCCAAATTCTTGTAACCGTTCGCAAAGTGCAAATCACGGGTAAGTTACAGACTGGACATGCGCAGTACAACAAATTCTCAAGCGGTCACGGATTTGCTTTGCGAACAAACCTTATATAAAATCGAAATGTATGTATGTATGTACGTATGTTTGTTCCCTACACAAATCTACATTTCTTTACCAATTTACACGAAATTTTGCACACATACCCAGTTAAGCCCGGGAAGTAACGCGGTCAACATTAAAATTGAAACAAATCAGTACTTCCCTTGAAAATTATATAATTTCTGAGAATATTATACTGAAAAAAATGAAATGCTGTCCAGTTCACATGATCACATAGGGCTTTGTCAACTATATAATGCTGGACTTTAACGAATTATGATTCCATCGACGTATACATTGGCGAAAATAATTGTTGAAAAATGAATTCCACGAAAATAAAGCACAGTGTGATGCAGTCAAATAACTTTCTCTACCCTCGACATAAGAAATATTTTCTCACTTCATATTTTGATGTAGAATAAGAGGTCGTATTGCAGGGACAACTAAAGTGTGTGAGTATGCTATATCAGAAGTAGGTAAATAATCCTTTCCGCTGATACGTTATCAATAGCTGTAAGCTTTGTATTAGTTGAGATTTATCATAGGCCCTAAGCATGGGATGGAACATTTTGAGTCCTATGCTCGCAATATATTATGTCCCGGGTTTTAGGGGAGGAAAGTATGAAAGTGATACTGCATTTCTCTTTTATTTCAGCCCCGAAACGGTTGTAACATGAGAATGATAAATAAAATTTTCCGTCAAGCCAATACAATCTTATGAAATTTATGTTTCTTCTTATTTCAACCCCTCCCAGGCATGATGTGTAGAAGCAACGGAATGCAGCATTCGACATCCTCTATGAACCATAAAAAGCTATATCTAGCGTTTTCTGATGGAATAGTTTGAGTGTGATAAATCTTTTTCTTCATTTCAAGTTTTACATACATATTATATAAGGACCTAGTGTTTCAAAATCGAAATAAGTTAATTCCAAATTACAAAATACAAAGCCCGGGCGACGCCGGGCCTTTTCAGCTAGTATAACATATAACATAACATACCGGTACCATACATCATGCATACAATCAGCACATACCCAATTCCCCATACCATAACACACAACCATATTCATAATTGTGCGAATTTCTTCATTCATTCATAACATACCTACTATACATCATATATACACTCAACTAATATCCAATTTACCATACCACAAGATACATACTCAGCACATACCCAGTTTACCATAAAACATTAAATACATCAGGGAAATTCTAAGCATGGCTACATCGTTTTCCTGGATCATTTGTTTTCGTCAATGAATTCTTGGACGCTATAATATTATTTATTCACTAAATAATTTACCAGTTTTGCCTTAAAATTGGAAATAGTGTTTCAGTCCTCCTGGTTTTTTCAGTCTTAAAGAAAATTCTATTTTAAAGCAGGGAAGCCCCAAGTGCATAAAGTGAAAATTAACAGACATTCAACCTATAGGTCAATTAGAAGCATTCCATTTTTGGTACCAAATGAAAATTTATTTCTGGACCTCAGATCCCCCTGGTCAAGTAGGGATAGTTCTGGCCAATTTTGTAGATTATAAATATAGTAACTTGCACATAAAAATTCATTTAAAAAAGTGTTAGCAAAATTCAACTTTCGGTCGCGTAGCAGCGATCTACTCCCGCTCTCGCCCGCCGGCTGCTTTCCCTTGCTTCCGAGCTTTGCACGCGCACCTCACTACAGTACCCTTCACCATATACGCATAAAAATATACAAAATCACAGCGTCACGAAAATGACCCTTGCACCATATCAATAGTACACAAACTAAAATAAATGTTCCGAAAATGACCCTTGCACCAAAATTGTTAGTAGTGTGGTTTTCATCATGACATCACCGGAGGCACATCCGGTCACGTGATCCAAGATGGCGGCGCTTCCGGTTCCGGTTAAAAATGGCGGCGCTTCCGGTTCCGGGCCAAGATGGCGGTAGTTCCTGTTTTTGTCACAATACGGCGGCGCTTCCGGTTCCGATTCAAAATGGCTGCGGTTCCGGTTCCTATTGCAAATGAGGCCCACGGGCGAAATTGAAATTTAGAAATTCAAAATGGCGGTAAATTTGTAAATTATATATGGGGAATTCAAAATGGCGACGCTTCCAGTTCCTATTTCAAATGGCGGAAGGAGGGAAATTAGAAAATTGAATATTATAAATGGCGGTAAATTTGAAAATTGCAAATGGCGGACCAAGCGCGCGATTCAAATTGTAAATGACGGAAGGTAGGTGTTTTGAAAATGGTTATTTTATAATGGCGGGAGATTTAAAATAACGGAGGAAATTCAAGATGTCGGCTAGCGCAAGATTTTAAATTGTATATTTCGAATTTATCATTTCTAAATCCGATTTCACATTGTGCAAGACTTCCATTTATATTTCACATTTAGATTTAATGTTACATTTGTACATCAGGAGTAAAATGTTTGTAGTTTTTACCTTATCACCGTAACAGGAAGCGATCAAGGTCACGCGTCAGCATATTTCGCTCGCATGCGCGTAGAGTTACATCCGATGTGTGTTATATACGACACCTTGTTTTACAATTCTCACTTATGACATTACAGCCTACGTATGTGGTCACGTGATTCAATATGGCGGATGGCGCCCAATTTGAATATTACAAATGGTGGAAGGTGTGGGAAATTTAAAATTATATTTCGACTTTGGTTATTGAGTACGCCGTTTTTGTATGTAAGCATATTGCAGCCGTAACAGGAGATGTTCAAGGTCACGCGTCTCATACCACACCGGGTGATATTACGCATCGTCATCAGTTTTCTAACATACATCATTGCATTCTATGATTATCATCCTTCTCTCTCTCTCTCTCTCTCTCTCTCTCTCTCTGCCTCTCTCTTTCTTCCTTCGGCTTCACACGAGATTTAAAAATTCATTTATTATGAATTGGAGCGATGGCCACTCAAGTGTCCTTTATGACGTCACAAGGATATTGCATCACTGCAGACTTGCCCGAACATGCATCGGTATGCTTGATCATACTTGTTTCAAGGTCATGCGTCTCACATTACAGCTGACTAATGAATTCTTTATTTATGACGTCACGGCCTACGTAATGGTCACGTGATTCAAGATGTCGGACCACGCGCACGATATTAAATTACAAAATGGTGGAATACGGGAGATTTGAAATTGTATATATCAAATTAATGTGAAATTCTTATAAGAGATGTCAGAAAAACAAAATGGCGTCTGGCGGGAGATTTGAAATTGTATATTATGAGATAATGCATAATTCTTATAATAGATGTCAGAAAAACAAAATGGCGTCTGGCGGGAGATTTGAAATTGTATATTTCGAACTAATACGTAATTCTTATTATAGATGTCAGAAAAACAAAATGACATCTGGCGGGATACATTTCGAATTAATGCGTAATTCTTATTATAGATGCCAGAAAAACAAAATGGCGTTTGGCTGGAGATTTCAAATTGTATATTTCGAGTTGATGCATTTAACTATTATGGTTGTCAGAAAATTCAAAATGGAGTCAAGTTGAAGATTTAAATTTATCAACAAAAGACATTGTGAAGGACTTGAAAAAGCTAATATGTTAATATCCTTACGAGGGAGTTCTATACATTTTAAAATTTATTCTGCGAGAGGTTTGAAACCGGATGTACTTCTCATATTACAGATCAAGTCTGTACACGTTCTGGCCGGAAGTTAAGTAGGTCACGCGACTCATATTACAGAACAAGCCTGTGCAAGTCTCTTGAGCGAGGCTAACTCATAGCGTTACTACATAAAGCGATGCCACATCATCATTCTTTTAAGCTTTCTATCATCTCATTGGTTGAATAATTTTATTCCGTGGTGAGGCTAACTTCATAGCGTCACTATATATAAAGCGATGACGTCGCGGCATGATACAATGGTCACATGATACAATATAAAAAACCAAGCGCGTGATTCAAATTTATAATTTCAAAATCAAAATGGTAACATTGTGCACGATTTGAAAAATGTTATATTATAATTTCAAGATGGTCTGTGTTAGGGCTTGTTCCGTGAATATCAACATCAGATCCAACTGCGTTTTCACTTTTTCTTACGTCCATATATATTTTCATTGTATAATCCTCATGTTCTTCTACTTTGCTAATTACTGTTAAGTCCGCTGGATGAGGCCAGGTTTCTAATGTCATCGTTAGATCAAAAGGTTGGTTTAACTTTTCTCCTTGTTGTATTGCCTTGTCCGGTTGTACTGTCTTGTCGAAACATTTATTCAAACTGGAGCTTTGAAAATACGTGGTTTGATATCCTGTTAACTAGTTTTCGATAACTTTTCCTGCGACATTTAGCAAGCTATTTGATCGAAATTTTGGGACTTCACTGCTGTTTTCTTCTCCTGGTTTTAATATTGGGATTTTTTTTTTTTGCTTTTTGTCCGTAGTTTTATGCAATTTTATATTCGTTAAACATCCGCTGTACATCGTTGTTACATATTTTGGTAAGATTTCAAAAGTACATCGTAGTATCTTGCTCATTATGCCGTCTTCTCCAAGAGCTTTTATGTGGCCATTATATTCTAAAACATTCCTAATTTCTGAATGTGTAAATAACTTATTATCTCCGGTGTTATTGGTATCTTTGTTTCTTCTCTTAATCTTCTATGATACTGACTATCTTCTTCTTTATTATCAGCTGGTGTGAAGTAGTTCAAAAGGTGCCTCATGGTATCTTCTATACCAGTTTTACTCGCTCAAACGTTTAACTAAGGTCAGATGTCAGTTTGTATATTTCATACCATGAATTGCTTGATGTGGTCATGTTACAATATTATCCCCATGAGTTAAATTTCTCTCTTCGTATTGTTTCTTCGAAATTCCTTTCTGCTTCAAAGTATTGTTCTTTACGCATTTCTCGCACTAAATCATTATTCTTTGTCTTCTGGTACCTTCTCCTTAGTGTATGAAAGTCACAGACTTTTATCTAATTTGTACCATCATGTATGAATTAGTTTCTTAGCTTTCCACTATTGTTGATCTTAATCCCCACTATTTTCCATCAATTTATTTCCTTTATCATACCATCTACCTAATTACCATCACACTATAGTTTTATTACCAAGTGAGGTACTCTGTACATACAATTGTTTCTATAATTCATCACAAGCTTGGTGGTTAAAATAATATGCTTATTATTTTTCCAAGTTCTCACCATTACTCACACTACCTTTGAACTCGACCTGTTCAACATTCGAGTCTTAGACCTATGTTTTATAAGCACTTAACGCAAGTAACTTTTTTACGGGGTCTTTATCATATTTTGCAGAGCACATGTGCGTTTATACTAGTTAATATTGTTTTAAATTCAAAGTCGTAGCATCCGTTAATCTTCTTGGCGTTAATATCATTTCATTTTACTTTTTCGGTTATGTTTCGCTTTATATATAGTGACGCTATGAATTAGCCTCATCGCGGAATAAAATTATTCCACCAATGAGATGATAGAAAGCATAAAAAATGATGTGGTATCTCGTTATATAGTAACGCTATGAGTTAGCCTCGCTCACGAGACACGCAAAGGCTCTTTCTGTAATATGAGTAGCGTGACCTACTTAACTTCTGGCCAGAACGAGTACAGACTTGATCTGTAATATGAGAAGTACATCCGGTGTCAAACCTCTCGCAGAATAAATTTTAAAATGTATAGAACTCTCTCGTAAAGATATTACCATATTAGCTATTTCAAATCCATCACAATGTCTTTTGTTGATAAATTTAAATCTTGAACTAGACTCCATTTTGAATTTTCTGACAGCTATAATAAGAATTACACATTAACTCGAAATATACAATTTGAAATCATAAGCCAGATGCCATTTTGTTTTTCTGACATCTATAATAAGAATTACGAATTAATTCGAAAGGTATCATTTTCAAATCTCCCGCCAGAAGCCATTTTGTAATTTCTGACATCTATAATAAGAATTACGCATAAATTCGTAATAAACAATTCAAAGTCACCCGCCAGACGCCATTTTGTTTTTTCTGACATCTATTTTAAGAATTACACTTTAATTTGAAATATACAATTTCAAATCTCCCGTCTTCCACATTTTGTAATTTAATATCGGGCGCGTGGTCCGCCATCTTGAATCACGTGACCATTACGTAGGCCGTGACGTCATAAATAAAGAATTCATGACTCAGCTGTAATGTGAGACGCATGACCTTGAAACAAGTATGATCAATAGGGCCTGGATTTGTATGTAAAAAAAATATTTTTTTTTTCCAGACGCATACATTCCTAAAACAAAGTTTTTTTTAATCCAAATCGAGGTCCGGCAAACGGAAATTCCAAATTTTATTTCACATAAAAACACATATTTTACAAAGAAAGTTATGTGAATAAGTATTTTTGATATTTTCTCCATAAATACATATTTTAGTACTTTTCCGGATTTTTTATGTATTTTTTTCCTGATGCTCATATCAAAGTCCGAAAACCGCAAATTCTAAATTTTATTTTACATAAAAATACATGTTTTACAAAAAAGTTATATGAATAAATATTTTCGATACATTCTCCATAAATAAATTTTTAGTGCTTTTCCTCATTCTCTTTTAACATTTTACAACAAAAATTGGTATCTCGAATAAATTTAACACAAATGCTTCACTTGCAATGAGGTGAGAGTGATTCACTTGCACTTACTTATCGGGGAAGAACAGAACCCAATCTCAACATTGCGTAGTTCAGTTAAAGAAATACAATATGTTGAAAGGCAACTTAACACTATCTCAGGTTCAAAAATAGAAGTTCTAAGAACAAAAATTAAAGGTATGTTTGAGAAAAATGGTGGCTACCAATCCCTCTGCAAAGTCGCTAAAGTTTTGGAAGGCCAAAACATAAGTGAACTTGATCGTGTGTGTGTTAGTGATATACAGTACACCTCTTCAAATATGCAAGGTTAACATTGTGTGATGTAGAACGTTCCTTTCCTCAATGTAATGCATCATTCTCGGATAATAGGCAAGGATTTGTGATCCATAATTTGGAGATGGCATTTGTTTCGGACAGCGGCTCCAGTCACCATTTTCCATCTGATGTTTAGCTGCAATTGGTGAGTTTCAATACACATTCTGGTGTTTTTGTTTCTTTTTCACAAAAATATTTTCTTTTAGTTTTAGCACATATTCTTAAAATTTTAGCACTTGTTTTAAACATTTTTAGCACATAAGAAATAAATATTTTTAAGTTTTTTAGCGCATAAAAATCCGGGCCCTAATGATCAAGCCTACCGATGCATATTCGGCCAAGTCTGTAGTGTTGCAATATCCGCTGACATCATAAAGGACACTTGAGTGACCATCTCTCCAATTCATAATAAATACATTTTTAAATCTCGTGTCAGAAGCCGAAGAAAGAAAGAGAGAGGCAGAGAGAGAGAGAGAGAGAGAGAGAAGGATGATATTCATAGAATGCAATGATGTATGTTAGAAGACTGATGACGATGCGTAATATCACCCGGTGTGGTATGAGACGCGTGACCTTGAACATATCCTGTTAGGGCTGTAATATCTACTCTTATACAATTCAACGGCCCGAAATAGCGTGCTTGCTCGCTCGCCCGCTTCGTGAGACATCGGGTATACTCGGCGATGTTCGTCTCTCGCAGTCTAAACTTTCATGACGACTACAAATTAGGAAAACCGTGTCTTTATTATATAAGGCCTAAGTGAGATGAACACAATGAACAGATATTCTAATTTTATTTTTACTTACAATTTTCATAGCTCTGAACCACAAACATTTTTAATAATCTGCCAGTGTAATTTTCTTAAAAATCCTGGAGGCAATGAATAATGGCGGGCGAAGCCGGGGGCAACAGCTGTAAAATATTGATGGTTTTATCTCTTCAAATATCGCTGATAATAATAATTCAAACAAACCATTCCTTCCCTTGAAACATTATATAATTTCTGAAAATTACACTGAATTGATAAAATAAAATTCACATCATATTCATATAATAATAATGAAACAATACGTATTATGTGTTCACAGGTTCTTTGGAACTGCATAATCGATTCTGATATAGTTTTCCCAGGGGGCGCTTTCATGTCGTGGAATGTACTCTAAAGCAGGAATTTTAGCTGTTTCATTAATTATTAATGGCTTAGTTTATGAATGATTCGCGTGCAAGTGTTAATAAATATAATGCTTTAATAATTATTATGCTCTTAATTTTTTATTTTTAAAAGAATTATCGTGGCGAAGCCGCGGGCACGTCCTAGTGCTTACATACAAATCGGCGTACTCACTAACCAAAGTCGAAATATAATTTTAAATTCCCACACCTTCCACCATTTGTAATATTCAAATTGGGCGCCATCCGCCATATTGATCACGTGACCACATACGTAGGCTGTAATGTCATAAGTGAGAAATGTAAAACAAGGTGTCGTATATAACACACATCGGATGTAACTCTACGCGCATGCGAGCGAAATATGCTGACGCGTGACCTTGATCGCTTCCTGTTACGGTGATAAGGTAAAAACTACAAACATTTTACTCCTGATGTACAAATGTAACATTAAATCTAAATGTGAAATATAAATGGAAGTCTTGCACAATGTGAAATCGGATTTAGAAATGATAAATTCGAAATATACAATTTAAAATCTTGCGCTAGCCGACATCTTGAATTTCCTCCGTTATTTTAAATCTCCCGCCATTATAAAATAACCATTTTCAAAACACCTACCTTCCGTCATTTACAATTTGAATCGCGCGCTTGGTCCGCCATTTGCAATTTTCAAATTTACCGCCATTTATAATATTCAATTTTCTAATTTCCCTCCTTCCGCCATTTGAAATAGGAACTGGAAGCGTCGCCATTTTGAATTCCCCATATATAATTTACAAATTTACCGCCATTTTGAATTTCTAAATTTCAATTTCGCCCGTGGGCCTCATTTGCAATAGGAACCGGAACCGCAGCCATTTTGAATCGGAACCGGAAGCGCCGCCCTATTGTGACAAAACAGGAACTACCGCCATCTTGGCCCGGAACCGGAAGCGCCGCCATCTTGGACCGGAACCAGAAGCGCCGCCATCTTGGATCACGTGACGACGTCATTAAGAAAACCACACTACTACTGTTATTTTTCTTGTAGGCCTACTATAATGCTCTCTTAACTTAAATAGATGAATTTTCCCTTCGCCGCTCAGCAATCGTTTCTGGAGTAGTGGTTAAGGCTGCTGGTAACGGTGCTAGTGGTCATCAGTTCGTATCCCGTTCGATCCAAAATTTACAGTTATGAATAGGTCCACAAATAAGTAGGTAGGACGAGGGAATGGTGAGAAAGAGAGAGGAAAAGGAAGGAAAATGTAGAATAAAGCAGTCATAATTTATTCCCAGTATCACCTTTTGCATTACTAGCAACGCCACCTAGAAGGAGACATTCGAAGCCCTAAACCCCTCCTACCCAGGCGGGTCCCACAAGAGAGTTGGTGGTAAGAGCCTAGTGCGCGACCTACATTTTTTCCCCAAAAATGTTTTAGTAGTTTCAGATTTATACGAAAAAATGTAGTTTATGGGAAAATTAAATTACACAGGTGACAGACGGCTACTTATGGCAAAGTGCAGCATTTTGCAAACAGAGTTTTAAAACAAAACTACCATTTAAATATTATTTTTTGGCCAAAATGAACTTAAAAATTATTGCATATTTTAACAATTATTTTCAAACAATTATTTTTTAAGGTGGTAAGTTGTACCTACCCCCTTTAAATACAGCCCGCCATGCGAATGAATCTGTTCAGTTTAGTACGTTCCCGCCCATAAAAAGAAATGGAGCAATAGTTTGACAGTCGTCTGTTCTTCATTAATGGCACTGTCCCTCCCCCTGAAGGGCTTCTGCAGACGCCTATCTTAGGCCGCAATAAAGAAAGGGAACATTTCCTTGGGAAAACTTAATCTTGGCAATCTGCCCGTCTGTGCAGCCTGACGCCCACCCCTGAACTCTTGCAGCAGTCTGCAATCCTCGGAAGTGGAGCACCAAAACTGAATCGGAAATAAAGACATTTGTCAAGACAGCACACTACGGAGTCGGAAATAAAAGATTTGTCAAAGACGTATGTTAAAACTAGGTCGCAAGAAGGCAAGGAAGGTGTTGTGAGTAATTTGTATGCTCTCTCAACCTTGACACTGTCTTTGTCTTTGAAAGATGTTTTTTAAAGTTTTCTCAGCCTACGTAAAAATTAATTCATTAAGTGGTTGTATTAAAATACATGTCAGATGCTGTTGAGCCCGATCAATTAAATAAAATAAAATAGATGCGATACCAGCTGATCAACGATTATTTATTTTATAATTCGCCGCCTAGGCCTTTCGGTGCACTTAAGCCATCTTCAGGGCATCTGAAATTACAATGTTTTTAACCTTGTAGGCCTAATAGTTAATATGGGATATATTATAAACAAGGCATACACATGTTGTGCAGGTAAACATGCTCATAACTATTATAAGGTTAAAAACATTGCAATTTCAGATGGCCTGAAGATGGCGTAAGTGCATCGAATGCCTAGACGGCGAATTATAAAATAAATCATCGTTGAGCAGCTGATATCATTTCCATTTTATTTTATTTCATTTGGAATTATGTTAATATCTCATGTGAAGCATTGTCATAACTTTTCTCTTATTCGTTCTTATTCACTGTATCCACATATGGAATTCTATCCCATGCAATGCCGGAGGTTGTCGGACGTTAAATTAAAACAGAATTAATTAACAGAAAATTAATTCGAAATAATGTAATTTAGATGTTCTCTTTTTATCTTTAATAATCCGGTAATACTGATTTTTTTATGCATATGAAGAGCGAATGAAATATCAAACCACCGGACTTCTAAAGTTCATAGCGGCAATCGGTCGTCTGATCGCTGCAGCAATTTTTAGCTCCTTTCACTACTTCCATCAAGTAAGGGAATTTCCAAATGAAAATAAGAATTTCAGTACTAATTTTTTTTTAAGTAAAACTTCTTTTCTCGCGGTTGGGGTAAATCGGGAAAATCAGTCACACTAAAACGAAATCAGTCACGAAATCAGTCACAAAATCAGTCACACTCAAAACTACGTGTTTCGGAGCGGACTGCACAGAAAACAATCAACTCAATGATTAGGAGTAATCAAAGGAAATTTCTCAGACATTACTTCCTCAATGGCAATAGACAATTCCTAAGCAATCTAAAGGTATATTATCTATTTTATGGAACCCGGAGGTTAATTACCGCGCAAATCCAAAATTAAAAAATACAAATTTCCAAAACTAAAAAAAAAATTAAAACATCCAAAAATTAAAACAATAAACTCAATGATTCAACTCAATGATTAAGCTTATCCAAAATTTAAATAAATTATCCGACATTGGTAAAGTGTGTTAAAATCACCGCCTTCTCGAGAATTACATTGAATCTTTCTTTTCGTTTGACTGTGTACATTTTGAAAAAAGTTGAAGAGCACTAGCCACCGCCTTCTCGAGAATTACACTGCATCTTTCTTTTCGTTTGACTGTGTACATTTTGAAAAAAGTTGAACAGCACTATAATCAACAAAGTCGTAGCAGAAAACGCATACGATTTTAAATGAAGTGCATGATAGAACTGATAGGCCTACGTATGAACCTATATTAAAATCTATTTTGCCTTATGCAAACAATAAATCTCATAAAGAGGCACACACAGACTTTAAAAAACCGAAATCAATTGCAGAAAGAGCAAGAGGATACCGTGAGAGGATGAAAGTGACAAAGAAAAGGAAAATTGAAGAAAATACATGAAGTGTAACGGCCAAAACTGCAGCAGAACGCAAGAGAGAAAGCCGATCACGATGAATAGCATTATAAAATGCTCGTGAACCATCAGTAAGTGAAGTGCATGATAGAACTGATACGTGTGAACCTATGGTAAAGTCTATTTTGCCTTATACAAACTATAATTCTCATAAAAAGGCACACACAGACTTTAAAAAACCGAAATCAATTGCAGAAAGAGCAAGAGGATACCGTGAGAGGATGAAAGTGACAAAGAAAAGGAAAACTGAAGAAAATACATAAATAAATAAAGTTTTACTTCTGTCGCGTGGCGTTCCACGCACTCTTTTTTTTACATTTATTAATATTACTTACTTACATTACATTATTATCATTATTACATATTTATTACAAGTAAAATTAACTAAAACCAAACATGCCCCTATTTGAGCAACGCTCGTGTTTAGGGGATATAGTAGATTAATATAATATAATTACATATCACTGCACAGTATACTATACACGAAAAAGTTCTAAGTTTATGAGTACATGTAAATAAAAATAATTTTTTAGCATTAACCAGTGGTTAAAAATAGCATTTACAACAAAAAAATAGAATCAATTGGACTGAAACATTGAAAGACCAAACAAAATTAATTCACTTATTTTAAATTATATGTTAAAAATGCTGTCCCCTATGATTTATACGTTTCTGATAATGACGTAGGCCTATAAATTTTACATGGACAGAATTCCAAACTTTTAAGCCCCCTTAACACTGATGTTTGAAAATCCCAACTTCCTGAGCTAAACGACTTTTTATTTATAGACCATGGGCTACCAATATGAAACCCTCCCCCCCCCCCCCGTGGGAATTTCCGACACATATATTATTTTGTTCGTATTGTCATCTAGTTTAAGATTTTAGTTGTTTGCCCCTTATCAATTACAGCATTTAGCCGGAAACCCCGGAAAACCCCGGAAATTCGCAGAAAATGGATTTGTTTTAATTTTTCATTGTTCTTTGCTCCTAATGTTCCCAGGGAATTTCTGACTCACACATTTTTGTTGGTATTGGCATCTAGTTTAATGTTCCAGTTGTTTGCCCCTTACAAATTACAATATATCCCCGGAAAACCCGGAAAACCACGTATATACGGTGAAAATTACTATGTTTAATTTTTTAAATCTTTGTTCTTTGCACCTAATATTCAAAGGGAATTTGTGACTTACATGTTTTTTTGTTGGCATTACCATCTAGATTAAGGTTTCAATTGTTTGCCCCTTATCAATTACAGCATATCCCCGGAAAACACCGAAAACCACGGAAATCCGGAGAAAGGGACTTCGTTTTATTTGTTAAAAATCTTAGTTCTTTGCTCCTAGTATTCAAAGGGAATTGGTGAACCATATGTTTTTGTGTTGGTATTCCCATATAGATTAAGGTTCCAGTGGTTTGCCCTTACCAATTACAGCATATCCCCGGAAACCCCGGAAAACCACGTATATACGGAGAAAATTACTATGTATTATTTCTTAAATCTTTGTTCTTTGCTCCTAATATTCAAAGAGAATTTCTGATTTGTATGTTTTTTTGTTGGTATTGCCATCTAGATTATGGTTTCAGTTGTTTGCCCTGCATATCTCCAGAAAACTCCGAAAACCACGGAAATCCGGAGGAATTGACTTTTTAAAAATTTCTTTAAAATCTTTGTTCTTTGCTCCTAATATTCCCAGGGAATTTCTGATTCATATGTTTTTTTGTTGGTATTGCCATCTAGTTTAAGGTTTAAGTTGTTTTCCCCTTATCAATTACAGCATATCCACGTAAACCCTGAAAACCATGAAAATCCGCAGAAAATGAGATTGTTTTAATTTTTAAAAAATATTTGCTCTTTGATACTAATATTCCCAGGGAATTTCTGAATCACATAATTTTTGTTGCTATTGCCATATAGTTTAAGGTTTCAGTTGTTTTCCCCTTACCAATTACAGCATGACAAAGAATACTGGAAAAAATCCTGATGATGAAGGAATGAAGGCGATTGGAAACCTGACAGAACACACTTCATATTCTAATTTGACATCTGTGAATGCTAATTAATTTATCTTACCAAACCTTCCACAGTCACTACCAAACTTTCTTGACTGAAGTTAGAGAAGGGACATTCGGTAAAACAGCACAATTTTTTAATGGTAATATGGACAAAGTGTCATTGATTTTGAGATTTCAGCGAGCAACTAAAGAAAACAACTTTGACTTACACTTGGCATGTTTAGAAGATATGATTCCCCTTTTCTTTGCATGTGACCATCACAATTATGGCAGATATCTCGTAGTCCATATACTCACCCTTTTGAACCTGCAAGGGACACACTTGAAGCAGAAGAATTACTTCGCAATAACGGTTTCAGTGACCGTAGATCAAAAGTTCCGAGTTCTAGAAATTCTGTGGATTTCCGTGGTTTTCCGGGTTTTACGGGGATATGTTGTAATTGATAATGGGCAAACAGCTGAAACTTAATCTAGATTACAATGCCAACAAAAATAATCTAAGTCAGAAGTTCCCTGGGAATATTAGGATCAAAGAACAAAGGTTTTTAAAAAATTAAAACGAACTCATTTTCTTCGGATTTTTTAGGTTTCCGGAGTTTTCCGGGGATATGCTGTAATTGATAAGGGGCAAACAACTGAAACCTTAATCTACATGGCAATACCAACACAAAACCATATGAGTCACCAATTCCCTTTGAATACTAGGAGCAAAGAACTAAGATTTAAAAAATTAAAACAAAGTCATTTTCTCCGGGCTTCCGTGGTTTTCAGAGTTTTCTGGGGATTTTCTGTAATTGATAAGGGGCAAACAACTGAAACCTTAATCTACATGGCAATACCAACACAAAACCATATTAGTCACTAATTCCCTTTGAATACTAGGAGCAAAGAACTAAGATTTAAAAAATTAAAACAAAGTCATTTTCTCCGGGCTTCCGTGGTTTTCAGGGTTTTCTGGGGATTTGCTGTAATTGATAAGGGGCAAACAACTGAAACCTTATTCTACATGGCAATACCAACACAAAACCATATGAGTCACCAATTCCCTTTGAATACTAGAAGTAAAAAACTAAGATTTAAAAAATTAAAACAAAGTAATTTTCTCCGGGTTTCCGTGGTTTTCGGAGTTTTCTGGGGATTTGCTGTAATTGATAAGGGGCAAACAACTGAAACCGTAATCTGGATGGCAATACCAACAAAAGAACATATGATTCAGAAATTCCCTTTGAATATTAGAAGCAAAGAACAAAGATTTAAAAAATAAAACATTGTCATTTTCTCCGTATAAAAGTGGTTTTTCGGGTTTTCCGGGGATATGTTGTAATTTGTAAGGGGCAAACAACTGAAAACTTAAACTATATGACAATACCAACAAAAAATATGTGAGTCAGAAATTCCCTGGGCATATTAGGAGCAAAGAACATCGAAAAATTAAATCAAACTAATTTTCTCCAGATTTCCGTAGTTTTCCGGGGTTTCCGGGTAAATGCTGTAATTGATAAGGGGCAAACAACTGAAGACTTAAACTAGATGGTAATACCAACAAAAAATATGTGAGCCAGAAATTCCCTGGGCATATTAGGAGCAAAGAACAAAGAAAAATTAAAACAAACTCATTTTCTCCGGATTTCCGGGGTTTCCGGGTAAATGCTGTAATTGATAAGGGGCAAACAACTGAAAACTGAAACTAGATGGGAATACCAACAAAAAAATATATGTGTCGGAAATTCCCACGGGGGGGGGGGGATGGGGGGTATACAGTAGCCTACGCTCTATTAGTTTCTATACATTTTTATTTTTCTTTCTACAAACTTGCTTTACATTATGCTTTGACCATTATGGCAAACTTTCCTGTGGACAAAGTTGAAAGCTCTTGGTTTTCAGTGGACTAGTAATACATATACGAGTTTCTATCTTATTTAAATCGATAGCTTTATATATATATATATATATATATATGTATGTATACACACACAAAAGAATATATAATAACCTACCTTAATCTCAACCCTTTTCTATTTATTTAGCACAGGCCTTCTTTCGGTTTCATACAACCATCATCAGGGTCTCTAATTTTATACGTATACACTAGTCCAGTCACCAGGTACTTTTGCCTGGAAAAAGGTCCGAAGTTAATTTTTTTTAGTATGTTGTATATGGGTATTCTGTGGTGTAGAATCTAAGTTTTCCAATTCGAGAACCCTGTGCGGACTTCAGGGCAGCCGAAAAACCCGGAAATGTTGGGGCTTTTTTCAGTATTTTCCTTATAACTCCTAAACAATGCATTTCAGCCTAAAACACTCCATTACAAAAGTTAAAGAGCATGATATTTCCTATTATTTGCACTTTTCACACGTTTTCTAAAACCAACTACGTACCAAGATATGGCGCTTCAAAGTTTTTTTAAAAAATTCAAAATATCGAAAAACTGCGAAAAATGCAGCATTTTCCCTAGTAACTTTCATCTTTAAATATTTATGTATGAATAACGTTCAATAACCTACACAATAGAAAATCCATTCTTAATGAGATGTTCATTTAAGAATAAAGTATACAATTAAAGATGTATAAAAATGTATTTTATAAAAATGTATACTACATGTGATGATATGTGGATATATTAACTAAGTAGAAAATGTGTAAATTATTACAAATTATCCATTAACATTGATTCATAAAAGCTGCCAATGGCAAATCGGCATCACCTCTCGGTAATTCCTCCTGAGCAATGATCTTATCGATGATGTCCTCCTTTGCTGCCATTTCAGCATTCACTCCTTACAGGAAGAAGACCTTAGCAGCAGAAAATGTGCAGTAATTGACTGCGTACACTGTCAAAAGAAAAATGTCTTTCCGACGACAACTTTATTTCAATGCTGGAGACTGAAATGGCAGCAAAGGGTATCGAGGTTAAGCAGGCAATAGAATAAGCCGATGTCATTATAGTGAAAACTGCAATACGTAAGGTTGCTGGATTCGATAGTGTTACTTTCACAGGTGAAGACGTCGATCTCTTAGTCTTGCTGACTGCATTAGGCTCTTCTGAAAAGAACGTTTATTTCCAAAAGATAAGGGATAGGTAATGCCCCCAGTGTTTTGTCTTCGTCAGCTTCGTGCAAATATATTACTCAGGATATTATTTTCCTTCATGCAGCAAGCGGGTGTGACAATACATCAAACCCATTTGGACAAGGAAAGAAGAAAGTTTTCACTATTTATGAGAAGAACCTTTCTCTGTCTGACCAAATTTCGAAAGCAGGGGGCAAAGTTTCTTGTGATACTGTACGGTGGAAACATGGACACAGATACTCTGGACGATCTTCACTACCGAATATTTTCCAACTCCATGGCAAATCCAAATCCAACCTTGCCAGATTTCCCCCTGCACAAGACGCTGCCCGTTACCATTCTTTTCGTACCTATCTGCAAGTGCAGACGTGGCTTGGCTACGAAAAGTTACTGTCAATTTAACGAAACGAGGGCTGATCCCCATAACAAAGACCATGGATGCTGCTCAAGAAAAGTTGTTGTACATGTTATAATGCAGATGCACGACAGGGTGTAGAACCGGGGCTTGCAGCTGCAAAAAAGCAGGACTCCTGCATTCAGTCATCTGCAAAAATTGTGCAGGAAATGCTTGAGAAAATTCGTCTGAGACCAACATCAACGAGGGAGATGGACGTTGTGAGCGACGATGAGGAGGACATCATCGATGAGATCATTGCTCAGGAGGAATTACTGAGAGATGATGCCGATTTGCTATCGGGAGCAAAGAGGTCAAGGCTTTTATGAATCAATATTAAAGGGTAATTTGCAATAATTTACGCATTTTATACTTAGTTAATATATCCACATATCATCACACGTAGTATAATCTCTATATATATATAAGAGGATTTGTCCTGACTGACTGAATGACTGACTGACTGACTGACTGACAGGAATCAACGTAGGATTTTTGACAGTACCTTCGTTTCATAATGTAGGTGCTCACTAAGAAAGGATTTTGAAAAAAATTGATTTTAAATGGCAAAAATTATGTTTTTGAGAATACTTAATCCCTTTTTACACAGGATTATCAAAACAAAATCACAGAACATATTGTTGCCAGTGGTATCAGATGGGTTTGGAAATAACTGAAATGGGACTTTGACAATTTAGAAAAGCTATCAATATAATAATGTTATAAATAAATATTAAATAATTAAATCCACGAAAATAATGCAGTCACATAACTTTCTCTAGCCTGGAAATAGAGAAAACAATACGAGGCAAGGTAATATGTTTTGGGAAGAGAAGTATGAAAGTGATATTGCATTTCTGTTTAATTTCATCCCCAAAACGGTTTTATGGTAACATGAGAGTAAGAAATAAAAATTCTCTGCCACGATAATACAATTTTATGTTACCGGAATTTCTGTTTCTTCTTATTTGAACCCCTGCCAGGCTTGCTGTGTACCGTACAAGCGATGGGATGCAAAATTCTACATCCTCTATGAGCCATAAAAAGCTATATCAAGCGTTTTCTGAGGGAATAGTTTGAGTGTGATAAGTCGTTCTTCCTATTTCAAATTATAAATACCTATATTAGGACCTAGAATTTAAAAATCTAAAGTCCTTCATAAGTTAATTTCCATTTACAAAATAAAAAACCCGGGCGACGCTGGGCCTTTTAAGCAAGTTTTTTTTATAAAATACATTTTTATACAACGATAATTGTGTACTTTATTCTTAAATGAACATCTCATTAAGGATGGGATTTCTATTGTGTAGGATATTGAACGTTATTCATGAAGAAATGTTTAAAGATGAAAGTTACTAGGGAAAATGCTGCATTTTTCGCAGTTTTACGATATTTTGAAAATTTTTCAAAATTTTGAACCGCCATATCTCGGTACCGGTACGTATTTGGTTTTAGAAAACGTGTAAATAGTGAAAATAGTAGGAAATTGTATGTTCTTTAACTTTTGTAATGGACTGTTTTAGGCTGAAATGCATTTTTTAGGAGTTATAAGGAAAACACTGAAAAAAGCCCCAAAATTTCCGGGTTTTTCGGCTGCCCTGAAGTCCGCACAGGGTTCTCGAATGGGAAAACTTGGATTCTACACCACGAAATACCCACATAAAACATACTAAAAATCATTAACTTCGGACCTTTTTCCAGGCAACCCCAATTTTCAGTACCAGGTGACTGGACTAAACGTAGAAGAAAGAAGAAGTGAATTTTACTGATGTTTTAAGAACTTTTAAGTTTTATTGATTTTAATCAATAATGGCATGGTTATTTAAATGGCTCAACTCTTTTTAGATGTAACTAGCATGTGCCCGCGGCTTCGCCCGCGATAGTTATTTCAAAAATTAAAAATTAAGAGCATAATAGTTAAATCATTATATTTATTAACACCTAAATCACGTGGACTACATACCACGATTAGATAGCGTCGCCTGGTAAAAGCGACCTCAGATTCGAGTTCCTTGGCCCAGAATACCCCTGTACAGTGAGTTTCGTCCAAATCGAACAATGTTTGACCATATTTAGGCCTATATTGATTATCCCTCTTCCGTGTAGGTTGAAAATTTCATATGTCTTCGGGCCTTAAATAATCTAAACAAATGAATCGTCCAGGATGGACTTAGAAAATCAAGCGATCGCCCGCGATAATTATTTCAAGAATTAAAAATTAAGAGCATAATAGTTAAATCATTATATTTATTAACACCAAAATCACGTGGACTACATGTCACGATTAGATAGCGTCGCCTGGTAAAAGCGACCTCAGATTCGAGTTCCTTGGCCCAGAATACCCCTGCACAGTGAGTTTCGTCCAAATCGAACAATGTTTAACCATATTTAGGTCTATGTTGATTATCCCTCTTCCGTGTAGGTTGAAAATTTCATATGTCTACGGGCCTTGACATTCTAAACAAATGAATCGACCAGCGTGGGCTTACAGCATTCTAGCGATCGCGATGCTTTTATTACCACAGTATGACAAAAATAGCCAAAGCCAACTGCAATTGATTTGACATTGAAATGTATTACTGAAATCTGATGCTTCGACAGCGCTAAAATCACGTTTTCTGCCAGTTTTTCACTCATAACTCGCGAACGAAAGCTAAAATTAAAAATTCGGCTTCGAGGTGCATTCGCCTACCTTTCAGGCCATCTATGTTTAAAATTTCAGATCTCTGCGTTCAATAGATTTCGCTGGGCATCGCGGACAGACAGACAAACACGTCCTTTTATTATTATAAGATAACATGTGCCCGCGGCTTCCCCCGCGATAATTATTCCAAAAATTAAAAATCAAGAGCATAATAGTTAAATCATTATATTAACACCAAAATCATGTGGACTACATATCACGATTAGATAGCGTCACCTGGTAAAAGCGACCTCAGATTCGAGTTCCTTGGCCCAGAAAACCCCTGTATAGTGAGTTTCGTCCAAATTGAACAACGTTTGACCATATTTAGGCTAATATTGATTATCCCTATAATAATAATAATAATAATAATAATCCTCTTCGGTGTAGGTTGAAAATTTCATATTATGTTTGCGTGCCTTGACATAAAAAACAAATGAATCGACCAGCGTGAGCTACAACATTCAAGAGATCGCGATGCTTTTATGTCGAAGGAATGACGAAAATAGTCAAAGCCTAGTGTAATTGATTTGTATTACTGAAAACTCATGCTTCGAAAACTCAATAAATACACGTTTTCTGCCCGTTTTTCACTCATAACTCACGAACGAAAGCGAAAATTAAAATTCCGGCTTCGAGGTGCACATTCCGACACTTTAGTCCATCTATGTTTAAAATTTCAGATCTCTGCGTTCAGTAGATTTTGCTGGACATCGCGGACAGACAGACAGACAGACGGAGGACAGACACTTCCTTTTATTAATACTAGCATGTGCCCGCGGCTTCGCCCGCGATAATTATTTCAAAAATTAAAAATTAAGAGCATAATAGTTAAATCATTATATTTATTAACACCTAAATCACGTGGACTACATACCACGATTAGATAGCGTCGCTTGGTAAAAGCGACCTCAGATTCGATTTCCTTGGCCCAGAATACCCCTGTACAGTGAGTTTCGTCCAAATCGAACAATGTTTGACCATATTTAGGCCTATCCCTCTTCCGTGTAGGTTGAAAATTTCATATGTCTACGGGACTTGACATTCTAAACAAATGAATCGACCAGCGTGGGCTTACAACAATCTAGCGATCGCGATGCTTTTATTACCACGGTATGACAAAAATAGCCAAAGCCAACTGCAATTGATTTGACATTGAAATGTATTACTGAAATCTGATGCTTCGACAGCGCTAAAATCACGTTTTCTGCCAGTTTTTCACTCACAACTCGCGAACGAAAGCTAAAATTAAAAATCCGGCTTCGATGCGCATTCGCCCACCTTTCAGCCCATCTATGTTTAAAATTTCAGATCTCTGCGTTCAGTAGATTTCGCTGGGCATCGTGGACAGACAGACAAACACGTCCTTTTATTATTTTAAGATAGCATGTGCCCGCGGCTTCGCCCGCGATAATTATTTCAAAAATTAAAAATCAAGAGCATAATAGTTAAATCATTATATTAACACCTAAATCATGTGAACTATATATCACGATTAGATAGCGTCACCTGGTAAAAGCGACCTCAGATTCGAGTTCCTTGGCCCAGAAAACCCCTGTATAGTGAGTTTCGTCCAAATCGAACAACGTTTGACCATATTTAGGCTAATATTGATTATCCCTATAATAACAATAATAATAATAATAATAATAATAATAATAATAATAATAATAATAATAATAATAATCCTCTTCGGTGTAGGTTGAAAATTTCTTATTATGTTTGCGTGCCTTGACATTAAAAACAAATGAATCGACCAGCGTGAGCTACAACATTCAAGAGATCGCGATGCTTTTATGTCGAAGATATGACAAAAATAGCCAAAGCCTAGTGTAATTGATTTGTATTACTGAAAACTCATGCTTCGAAAACGCAATAAATACACGTTTTCTGCCCGTTTTTCACTCATAATTCACGAACGAAAGCGAAAATTAAAATTCCGGCTTCGAGGTGCACATTCCGACCCTTTAGTCCATCTATGTTTAAAATTTCAGATCTCTGCGTTCAGTAGATTTCGCTGGGCATCGCGGACAGACAGACGGAGGAAGACAGACACTTCCTTTTATTAATATAGATAGATTTACAAAAACAAATGCCATGATGATGGTTGTATGAAACCGAAAGGCCTAGTCTAAATAAATAGTAGAGGTTGAGATTAAGGTAATACAATTAATTTATTGATCGAGCTCAACGGTACAACCAGCTTGATATTTAACGCTTTATATCAACAGTTATTCTATCTAGAGATCAAATGAGGGCAATGGAATTAGCCCATATAGCAATCAGTAGATTGACTGAAACGATGGACTTGTCTTTTTGACATAAAGAAAATTCGTAGGAAATTGAGGAGACTGTCTTTTTAAAATAAAGAACATTAGTGTGGAATTGAGGAGACGGCAGTTTACTGAAAGATAATTCCTTGCCCCCTAAAGGTTTTGAAATAGAACTACTGCATTTATTTTACTATTTATTTAATACTTTAATACTTATTGGCCCCTGTCCTGGATTCCTATCAGAGGTCTCTATATGCACTATCATTGCCTTCTATATAAGAAACTAGCGTGTGCCCGCGGCTTCGCACGCGATAATTATTTCAAAAATTAAAAATTAAGAGCATAATAGTTAAATCATTATATTTATTAACACCAAAATCACGTGGACTACATACCACGATTAGATAGCGTCGCCTGGTAAAAGCGACCTCAGATTAGAGTTCCCTGGCCCAGAAAACCCCTGTAGCCTATAGTGAGTTTCGTCCAAATCTAACAACGTTTGACCATATTGAGGCCTATATTGATTATCCCTTTTATAATAACAATAATAATAATAATAATAATAATAATAATAATAATAATAATAATAATAATAATAATCCTCTTCGGTGTAGGTTGAAAATTTCATATGTCTGCGTGCCTTGACATTATAAACAAATGAATCGACCAGCGTGAGCTACAACATTCAAGCGATCGCGATAGTTTTATGTCCAAGGAATGACAAAAATAGCCAAAGCCTACTGTAATTGATTTGACATTGAATGGTATTACTGAAAACGATGCTTCAAAAACGCAAAAAATACACGTTTTTTTCCCGTTTTTCACTCATAACTCACGAACGAAAGGAAAAATTAAAAATGTAATATGCCAGAAACCTTCCCGGGAATGCACTCAACAACTTCCCAAAGTTTCATGGCGATCGGATGAATGGTGTAGTAATGCATAAAGGACACACACACACACATACATTCATTTTTATATATATAGATATAGAAGGCAGTGGCACTATACAGTTTGCAACTTACTAATTTATAATTACATAGGTTATCTAAACTGTTTATAACTTAATCTAAAGAATATATATATAAAGAAATAGAGAGAAAAAAGTTTAAAATTTAAGAAGAAAAACAAAACATTGTTAAATTAATAATATACTAACTACAGTACATGTCGAATCCGGGTTTTTTTAAATAGATTTGTGATGATGAATGGGAGGTTGCTCCTACACTCACAGGTGCAGTACACTCCCGCGTCCTCACTACCATCTCATCATCAACCAGGTGAGTACCAGCCGCCACCGGAATCCATAGTCTGGAAGTCAGACTTCAGGCGTCGGCGTCGACCAGTAGGTCTTCCTGGCCCCACGAAGTCATATCTGGGTGTTCTTTGTCTTTTATTTGTAATTTGTCTTACGTCGTCATGTGCCCTTGTGTATCTTATATCATACATCTTATTGCCTTCATCCGTGCCTGCTATTTATATAGTCTTCTTTTACTTTCTGTGAAACTCTTTTTGCTGCTTCATCCAACAACTTCCACGAGTAGGGGTCTCTTATTATATTCCCTACTTGCCTACCTTGTAGTAGTCTCTGAAAGGGCTCCCTCAACTGAGCAGAGTTTTGGCATTCCCAAACCACATCCTCAGGAGTGCCTATTCCCCCACACGAGCATGCGTTAGAGTCTGCAGTACCCTTTTCCTTTAAGTAAACCATATAGGGTCCATGGCCCGTCAGATAGTGGATCAAACCTTTGGACGGTTGTAGATGTCGCAGTTCCAGTCTTTCGTTTACGTTCATGAAAATATCTTAAGTCCTACGTCCTGTGTTACTTTCTTCCCATCTGTTTTGCCACGTATCCAGTATCACATTCTTGACATCCCTTGTTGTTTCAACTCGAGTGTCAAGTATGAATTACTGTATATAAAAATACACTCCTGCCGATAACTGGCTTAAAGATCATAAAGGCCTCTCTTGTACTGAATGGCAAGTAGTCATTAAAATGACGGCCGCATTGCGGGAGCGAGTATTCTAGTTACCTCAGCCCTGCCTCAGCTTCAAATAAGTGGGGAAAGGTCACGAGGGAAAATAACAGATTGAGTTCCTTCAATTGATGGTTGGCATATACAAGGGACATATTATGGTGGTCGCATATGCATGATGTGGTGAAATATTTGCTTTCTTATAAAATCCGTTTGATGACTCACGGTGTACTTCTTCGTGAGTTTCCCAACCTACAGCTCTTGATGACAATACCAGAATGCTTCTACTGTGTTTATCAGCAGGTCATCTTTGCGGCGATTGCCTTCATCGTCTAGTGGTTAGCTTTGCTGACTACGGATCCGCAGGTCAGGATTCAATCCTCGGTTCTTCCTCGGACATTTCTCAGGTAATGAGGTCTGCACAAAAACTCAGGAGCTTGTTAATGAAGTGGCTTCGGTTCAATAAGCCATCAATATCGGCCGTGGGAGTCGGCATGCTGGCCACATGCCTCCCAATCCAGCCTGTGACCCAGGGCCGGATGGCAGGACTAGTCCCTTAAGAGAATGTAGCGTCATTGGGTTTAGTTTTTCGTCTTTTCTATTTAAAATCATTTACGATTTTCGGAGTCCCTGAACGCAAGCCAAAAGAATATGCTCTTAAAATTAACGCTGTAATATTTTAATTGTTACTGTGACCCATAGGCGTAATCAGGCCGACCATATGGGGGGGTTATAACATCTGGAGAGGGGGGTTCCGGGGTCCTCCCCCCGGAAAAATTTAAAAATTAAGATGCACAATAACGAGTTTTAAGCATCCCACGCTTTAAACTCATATTAAGTAATTTATAAGCAGATTTTTAAAAAAGGTGATATATCACAATAATGAAATAAATAGTACAATTTTCCCTTTTTTAATCAATGGAGGGGGTTCAATCGTTACGCCTATGCTGTGACCATCTTATTCTTCTTCATAATCATCAATGTGTTCACACGCTCATTAACTAAACAGCATTCCAGTTGAAATCCCGGAGCAATCTCTTGATGGTTGTAATGGATTGGCTGCACATATGGGTCAGTATTCACTCCCGCGCGGGGTTTGTCAGAACATGGCAGATTTCCATTACACTTGCTTCACTATGAAAAGTAAATTACATGAACTGGAAGGCGTAATGAATTAATGACTAGCATTTTCAAATTTAAACTACTATTAGTTATAACTTCTGTTATAACTGTTGTTACTATTATTATCATTCCCACTAGCTTTTCTCAATCATGACTTCTGGCTAAATTTAAGCAAATGTTTAAAAAAATACGATGTTTCTTATCTTATGATAATTATAAAACAAAATGAAAATTAATAATAATAAGTTAGTAATAGTTATTTACGATATATGACCGTTGTATAGAACTTAACAGACATTGTTAAGTTCTTATGACGGTCGGACAGCATGTCGGGGGAGACATTGGTTCCTACCTCCATAAGCTAAGTATTTCCATGAATGGAAAATGAGATATTAGGGGTACCAATTTTTCTTTCTAGAACAATAATTTTTATTTTAAGTATGCTATATGAATACAGAAAATCTTTACAGTAACAAAGCATATAATTATCGTGATAATTATAAAACAAAATGAATATTTTTTCTTCTGATAAGAAATACAAATGAAAACTTTCTTAATACAGACCAAAAAATGGTCACGTAAATTATAACATAAATCTTCTTGATGAAAACATTGAATGCTGAAAATACAGATAGGCTTATGACAGGCCTAGAGCTTCTGAAACAAAAGCATTCATACATTAGATATATAAATTTCTCACAAAGTACATATATTTGATAAGAAAAATAAAGGATATTCACAAAGTATGAATAATATTCTTTTATATAAATATCTGAATTTAGTTCAGTAGCATAGACTGACAAAATAGTCAAAAGATCAAAGTACAGAGATAATGATTATTTGCACGACTTAACTAACAAATGTTGTTGCCGTGGCTCGTAAGTTGACATTCCCACACGCAATCTTGTTGCTATGTGCGGTAAGAGTTTCCGTGCGGAAAGAATTTACTTACGCCACACCTCATAATACAAGCCTTATGGACAAGGCCCCCCAGGACTAATATTCGGTTCCCATAAACAACAACAAATGCGAATCACTTTCTGAAATAAACATCTATCTTCAATAATGTATATACATAATATTTTCAGGTAATATCTCAATTAATTTTAATAAATTATTATAAATAATCATCGTGCAAAAAATAGCATGCAATACTCGTGCCGTAAGCGCATAACGGATCGCATACGGCACTTGTATCGCAATATACTATAACAATCATAGCATGTGAGATTAATTACTGTACAAATTGAGAACATTAATACAATTAATGTTTTGTTACAGTAGTTGTATAGAGTAGGCTTTATGGTGTTCTTAGACGCACATTCTGTTCTGCGTTAAAAATAGAACAAATACCATAAGACGTAGAATAGCAATTTCTGCAATGTTTAGAGTTTATTAATTCAAGAGTTATTATCGCTGCAAGAATAATACTTAACTTTAAGAATCCCAGACAGCAATCTGCAAGAATCCCGTTCGCCCATGACGTCTTGAATGCAGGTCGACGAGCATCTGTGTACGAACAGAGGATTTGAACCCCAGCTCTACACATGACGAAACAGCGCGGGGCGCATAATAATTGCGACACGCTTTGGAAAGATCTAACCACGTGATGCGTAGCAGAACGAACTAGAAACATATGTTTACGTGATGAACTAACCACATGGAGATGAACTATCTCAAATATCACATTCCATATAGCGTTACGTCACGTAACCACAGCGTACGACGTTTTATGTTATTTTGAATCGTAAATTTTAAAAGGAAATTAATTTCAGTTCGCTTGTGCTTAGGATAGTATTAAAAAAAAACTCTTTGGCAATTTTGTATGTAGCGGAATTCAGGCTCTTTTGGTAGGCAGCAATTTGTTTGAAGCAAATCACTGTTGGAAACAGTTGAACAAAGCAGATACATTTCCGTAAAAGATTGACCTATTTGTAAAGAAATGTATATCTCTCTTGAAGTATAGAAAAGGCAAAATAACGAACTAGTATTGAAAAATCCTTCGTTATGATAAAGAATTGCAGACCTTGAATGAATGGGGAGAAATGTAATGTTTTGCGAAAACTAAATATTGTGTTGGCTTACGTTTGTGTTTAGTTAAAAACGTTTGAAACTACCAGTATGTAATGTATGAAACAAATTTTTATTGTCGAAATAGTTATTTATGTTATTTTGAATTGTAATTGATTAATAAGTAGCCTAATTGATTAATAAGTAGCAGTAGTAGGAATAATAGTATTTGTAGTAGTTAAAATGAAGGAAATGGATACATATTTATTTGTACGAAAGGAAGGAGAACAAAAGTGAATCAGGTGATATCTTCAATAATCTCTGTAACATGATAGACCCTTAATGGTATCACCCCTTAAAATGAAACTTAACACAGACGGAGAGTTCTTGTTCCATTGTTTATAACTATTACACTCTAAAAAAATAACGTATATAGCTATTACACTCTCTCGGCTGCTCTACAGTTTAGTTTATAACTATTACACTCCCAAAAATAGCTATTATACACTCTCGGCTATTCTATTGTTTATAACTATTACACTATAAAAATAAAATAAATAGTTATTACACCCTCGCGACTGCTTTATTGTTTACACTCCCAAAAAATAACATAAATAGATATTACACTATCTCGGCTGTTCTATTGTTCATAACCATTACACTCTCAAAATATAACATATATAGCTATTACACTCTCTCGGCTGTTTTATTGTTTATAACTATTATTACACTCTCAAAAAATAACAAATAGCTATTACACTCTCTCGGCTATTTTATTGTGCTTTAGGGTGGATATTTAAACACCTCCCAGCCGAACTTCTGCAGGAGACTTGCTAGGAGGTATTTAAACATCCACCCTACAGCCCGGACTTCACTCCCAGTGATTTTCATCTTTTCCTACACCTCAAGAAATGACAGAGAATGACAGAGAGGAGATGTTTGTCACAGGGTGGTTCAAATCCCTGGCGGCAGACACTTACGACACAGGTATTCAAAAGTTGGTCCACGGTATGGCAAATGTTTCAATTCCGGTGGCGAATATGTTCAATACATTCAGAAAAACTTGTAACTGTTGCAATATATATGTCCACGAAGTTGTGTTTTGTTTCTGTTAACTGAACCAGGGAAACTTACTTTGTGGACGTACCTTGCATACTAATGAGGAAAATGTATCCTGGGCAGGAATCGAACTAGGGATTTTACGTACGTAGCCTACTTAGACGCCTAGTCCACTAGGCTCGCACATTGGAAATCCTCCTCTAGACACCAATCGCACATCTAGTGTAGGGGAGAAAAGAGCCTACTAAGAGCTAAAGCTTTTATTTGAAACGTTTTAGTAAAAATCTTCTGAAGGGAGTTGTAAGCCACCCTAAAGTTTGCATGGTGACAATGAACGTTTGCTTGAGGCTAAGACAATTGAATATTGAACTCCTCTAATACGGTATCTTATTCTATTTCAGAACTTGAAGTGAGAAAAATGTATTGCCCATGCTGATAAAGTTAAGTTAGTGTATCACAAACGTTTGTTTTTGTCTAATTATTTCGTCCATTTCTTATGCATATTCAGTTATTTCACTTTGCAACTCCCTATTTTTCTTTCCCTATAGCTTAAGTAAGTATGACGTCTCTGTCTTGTAAGACGTGGGGCGGGTAATGGCGACATTGCTCAGGCTGGATAATAAAGTTACCCCGTCTTGTGATCGGATGTAATTATGTGCGCTCCTTCTTCGTGCCGATACAAAATCACGGGAGAGACTTCTGCATCAGTGACAGTTTAAAGACTTCAACAGTCTGTGTAAGATTCCAACGTTAAATAACCTTTATATGTTTTTCTTCATTTAGTACAACTGTCCAGAAAGTGAATGTTCAAGTGAACAGCCTTGATGAAATCAACAACATAGCTGCAGAAACGCTCCCAGTGATTTCCATATTTTCCTACACCTCACGAAATGAAAAAGAATCACATAGAGGCGAAGGTGGTTGTCACACAGTGGTTCAAATCCCAGGCGGCAGACTTCTACGACACAGGTATTCAAAAGTTGGTACACGGTATAACAAATGCTTCAATTCCGGTGGCGAATATGTTGAAAAATAGTTGAACGCTGGCTGTGTCTGTTGCAATAATTATTTACTTGAAATTGTGTTTTGTTTCTGTAAACGGACTCAGGGAATCTTACTTTGTGGACATCCCTCGTACAATGAATTTACCTTCAGTGATACAAGACTAAAGTCCTATCATTAAAGTCATTAGAGCCTTTTTTCTGTCAAATTGAGAATAACACATTTTTCTTCAAGTGGAGCGGTAGTAAAAGTAAGAGAAAGTCGTTCCCATTCTTAGTGTCACATGCTGAGATTAAATGTAGCCCAAATAATTTAAATTTAAACGATGTTTATTTTACAGTTATGCTGTTCACAGATGCACACACTGATACACATAACTTAAAGATATACACATGTTTCTGAACTTTGTGTTTTTCGAATTTGGCTTATAAAATAACATTACAAGTTCTTATATTATTGTGTAAGTTGATCGCACGTAAAGTAAAAAGTTGAGAAAGTATTGTGATCGTGATAAAAATAGAAATCGAGATAACCCGGGAGAACATAAATCACAATGCCTACAAACCGAAAAAAAAGTGTTTTCGGAATCTTGTTTATATGTTTGATCGTCTGTACAGCTCTGTTGTTATGAACTTTGTTCACTTTTACATCTCCTAGAATTTTGTTTCTATTTTTAAAATATTAAGTCTAAACTGAAACTAAACTCCGTGGCGCTACATCCCTGAAGGGACTAGGCCTACCACCCGACCGCTGCGTCATCTACCATTGGCAGATTTATGAAATTTAATTAATGAATTAATTACTGGTATACTAGTGTTCAATTATATTTTTCTTGGCTATTTCAGCTACTAGACGGGCCAATTTAGTGAAAAAAAAGTCCCCCAACATAGAACAAATTGCAACAAAAGGTGTATTAACGTTTTTTGGCATTACTAGGTGTACTCATCGACATAAAAAAGTCTACTGGAAGTCGGTTATTTCCAAGATGACCGCCGCTATCCTTGAAAATCGCCAAACTCCTGTAACTTTGTTAATTTTTACCGTAGAACAAATTACTTTTGTTTCTAACTTACGGTTTTTACGGAAAAGGAATTCATTATACCAATAAATGTTGTTCATGGGATCAAAATGGGGGCAATCAATGAACAATGTAGGTACAATATAAGTTTTAGGTCAAAGAATACTAATATTAAGTTGTATGTTTATATTATCGTAACACATTGTAACTACACTGTATACATTACTATTTTTTAAAAATATTTTCCTGTAGTTCATCAGAGGAATAGTCACAATGCATAACTTCACAAGATCCACATTCAGAATTGGATGGAAGCCCGTATTTTCTGCAACTGCAACGTGTACCACTGCAACTTTTAGACCTGTGCTATCCATTAGTGTACCTATTGCTCCAAGCAAATTCATTAAGGCGTGGAAACTGCCAAGCATGAGTACAATATTTTTCAAGTGGGAATCCTGTAGTTCAGCTTTGATGTTTTCACTAGATTTCAAGTACATGGGCTGGTCAAAAGTTATTATAGGAGGGACATGGTATTTGCTGGCTAATTGGCTGATAAATTCTAACGTTGATAGAATGCAAGTTTTGTCACCGGGAGATATATCGATCATGGGCAAATATTGGATGGAGGACTGGCCAGGATGAGTATTCCCTTCGTGAATGACATTCACTATTCCCTGCCAATTTGGTACTTGCTGTTTGAATCGCAATGAAAGCTCCCACAAAATATCAGCTGTAATGTTACAGCCTTGATTAATTGCAAGATCTTTAAATTTGATTTCTCTTAATGTACTTTTAGCAAAACTGTACTCTATGATATTAATACTTGACTGCTCTGTTATGTGGAGTTCTGACATTTCTTTCCTATTCACAAGATATGTCTGATTTTTTCCTGCTGTCAGTGCCGCAATCATGCCCATCCCATGAAATGTTGCTTTACCGTCTAAGGTAATAGTATTGTGATCTACATTGTCAGCAAAAAACAACCACGAAGACTCGAATAGTTCACTATACGATGAGCTGTATCCCATCTTATTAAGGGTTTCCAAGAGGAATTTAGATCGATAGTGGTGATGCATCTGTACAGCTAAACCAATCTTCAATGGAGCAATGACGGCCCTGGGTCTTGCTGCTTGTACTACAACTTGTTCCTTGCTAGCTATATTCTGTTGAATTTGTTTCCCCACCGATATTTTGTTCAACATGTTTCGTAAGGTTTCTGGAATGAAATGGAGTGTAGAGTCGAGTATCAGATCCTCAACTTTTGGGTAGTTATCAGTAGCGGATACTACATTTTCTTTCATTTCGCTCCTGATCAATTATGGCTCTCGTTTGCGCTTTTTCATTACCTTGTACTTGTGAAGTCTTCTCTTTAAAGATCACAATGTTATTTAAGCCTTTTCCCTTAGCGATGAAGATTATGTCCCCAAAATGTTCTATCAGGTTGTCCTTCAGATATTTCCTGCTATAAGGAGGCAGATCATCGTTATTCAAGAACTCCATCTTTCCTTCAAGGTCTAAAATGGTCAAGTGTTCATCATTCATCTCAAGAAAACCACATATTCTTAAGAAAGCCTGTTCTTGAGCAGCATCTTTAGGACGCCCACATTTTCTACGCTTTTCTTGAGAACCAGTTGAGGCATCCCGAAATTGATGTGGCAATTTATATCCAGTGCGAAAATTCACGCTACATATGTGGAGCTTGTTTCCAAAAGGTACCAAATCCACCTCAACAAATTTTACAGGAAATGAAAAAAAACGTTATACAGTTGATAAATTAACTGATATCGATAATTAATTCCTTACATGTGCAGGTAGACCTAAGAATCATATTTACATAAGAAACTAAGATATTCATTCATTATTATGCTGCTTATCAACAAAATAAACTTGGATTTGGTACTTTTTGCAAGCAACTTGCGATTTGGTACTTATTGGCAAGAAAATATCAATTTTAGAAATAGTTACAACGCATTAAAACAGATTAAACTGAAGCTAATATTTATTGGATTAGGTCTTCCTAAATATCCTTAATTGCTATATTATAACTTGCTGTGATACACCTATTACCGTATAAAAAACAAGAGCAAAACAAACAAAAATGACTTGACCCTACTTGATTTTAAAATCAACAATACACAACTAACAGAATCAAGTTTCTGGAGCTTGTCTTAGCTTCATATGAACAATAAAGCTCCTACTCATCATAAAAACAGAAACATTTTCACTGTCATTTTCTTCCACTTCATCAGCTGAATTGCAGTAAAACATGCCTTTGTAAAATGGCAACTGATTCAAGTATTTGTAGACCATTGCTGCTAAAAGTGCCACCATATCTTTCTTGTTAGCCTCTTTCACATGGCTCTTACTCTCAACTTCTTTCAGGCTTCCAACCATTCGATCTAACCCCAGTCCTACAGTTTCAAAAACTTAATCATATTGCTCAGGTAATAAGATGGTTTTTATTTTCCTTAACTTTTTCTCCACAATGCCAAAGGACCTGTCAGCAGGCAATGTAAGAGAGGCCACGTATAGGGAAAAGTCGCTCAAATTGAAAATCATGAATGAATGAATTTAGCCGATGGCCTCCTGTCTAAGGGAAAGCTCGTTCAATGTCCTCATGTGGTGAGCTGGTCCACATGACTTTAATCTATTTAGTTTCTTCCTTTCGAAAGTGCACATTTGATAGTCACTACACTTAAAGATTTGGCACCAAGTAATCAGTCTTAGATGTCACGTTCGTATTAGTTTCTTCCATTTGTCTCGGCTCCTTGCTATCCTGGAGCAGTGTACCCCCGCGAGGTTCGTAAATCCATCTGTCCATCTAGTAGCCGGCCTGCCTCGCAATCATTCTTATCCTGATGTTTGGGATCTTGTCTCTCAGGGATATTCCTAAGATTTTACGTTCCATTTTCCGTTGGCAAACCTCAATCTTTTTTTCTGTGTTTCTGTTAGCTTCCAGGTTTGGCATCCATACAGTAGTGCTGGGAAGATACAGGAATGAACAACATATAGTACTTTTATTCTTTGAGGCACATCTTTCGCAAAACACTCTAAAGACTTTGATACTGTTTGCAACACAGTATGGTTTCAGAAAGGTGTTAAATGCATGCCATACACAAGAACTGATTTCCATAGGTCCTCTACCATCTTCACATTCAAGCCATCTACAGAAGTGGGTAGTCTCAGGAGAAATCTTTTTGTCTTGCTTGTGAATGACTATAGCCAATATACAATACCAAACCTGTCTTGCATAGTAGGCCTGTCCTATCTGAGTTTTTGGGAAAGGCTGATTTTGCATAGATCAAAATTTATAGTTATTGGATCTGATGGACACTGTTCATGTTTTGAAAGAAAGCTTTAGCTCTATGCTTGTGGAGAAGTTTTTCTACTACAAACTACAGACATGTGACATCACATAGCCAATGAGAAGCAAGAACGCTCTATGACGTAATTGTTCGGCCATGATATTTCACCTATGGAACATGAGAAACGAAACTTTGGAGGGATGTGGTACTTTTTGCTACAAAACTCAATCTTCCAAGCCCTCTAGCAATGGGATTTGGTACATTTTGGTGATTTTAAGATTAAGATTTTAAGACTAAGATTGTGTGGCTGGTCAAGAATGTGTTGCCACCTGTAACTCAATTTTCGAATTTTTTGGATTTGGTACCTTTTGGAAACAAGCTCCTCATATATCTCCATATATATAAAAGGCTTTGTCCTGACTGACTGACTGACAGGAATCAACATAGAGCCTAAACTATAACAGGTAGAGACTTGGAATTTTGATAGTACCTTCGTTTCATAATGTAGGTGCTCACTAAGAAAGGATTTTTATTTATTTTTTATTTTAAATGCCAAAAATCAAATGTTTTTGAAAATACTTAATCCCTTTTTACACAGAATTATCCAGTTCAAATCACATTTGACATTAAAACATATTGTTGCCAGCGGGTTTCAGATGGGTTTGGAAAAAAAATGAAAGTACAATAAATTTGACAAATGAGAGAACTATCAATATCCACGAAAATAATGCAGTCACATAACTTTCTTTACCCTGGACATAGAGAAAACAATACGAGGTATGGTAATATATATATTATTATATCACAAAATGAAATCCACAAAAATAATGCAGTCACATAACTTCCTCTAGCCTGGAAATAGAGAAAACAATACGAGGTAAGGTAATATGTTTTGGGAAGAGATGTATGAAAGTGATATTGTATTTCTGTTTAATTTCATTCCCAAAACGGTTTTATGGTAACATAAGAGTGAGAAACAAAATTTTCAGCCACGATAATACAATTTTATGTTACCGGAATTTCTGTTTCTTCTTATTTGAACCCCCACCAGGCTTGCTGTCTCCAAGCGATGGGATGCAAAATTCTACATCCTCTATGAGCCATAAAAAGCTATATCAAGCGTTTTCTGAGGGAATAGTTTGAGTGTGATAAGTCGTTCTTCCTATTTCAAATTCTAGGGTAAATACCTATATAAGGACCTATAATTTAAAAATCGAAAGTCCTTCATAAGTTAATTTCCAATTACAAAATAAAAAACCCGGGCGACGCCGGGCCTTTTAAGCTAGTGATGATATATGCAATCAGCTGCATGAAGATCTCCTCCATAGTAATCAATCCTTCCCTTTACTTTAAATGACCAGTCATCTGATCAATTTTCACAGCATTCCTTGATTATTCTCGCAAATGCACCTGTCCTTACATGGCTGTAGTCAGAACCTTCAAGGGAAACAAGTCCTATGCGAAACACAGTTAGCGTAAGCACATTTAAGTTATAGGATAGGAACCCGTTTTCATTTCCAGCAATGGATTTCGTATGCAGGTATGGAATCGGAGTCGAGATCATCGCATCGTGGGCTTCGCTTATTTGATCTGGTCTGGTCAGCAATAAATTAATAAAACTTGTTATAATAATCTTATTGATTTTACTAACCCCAATATTGAGTCCGAGACAATATGCCATTGTGTAATGATACATACATAACAATGCTTCACTCATACTGCATAATTATGAGTTCCAGGCCTCGCCATACGCTGAAAAATTTTAAATAAATTTATATGGCAAGAAAATTATAAGTATTTAGCCTTATACTCTCGTAAATAAGCAGGAACGAAAGAAGCCATAAGCAATAATAATAACGTGGAATACCTAAGAAATATGAAATTAGTATATTGACAAACTATTGTAGAAAGAGCTTAATTAATAGCGTGATAAAACTTATATGTGAGAAGTTTCAACAATACTATTTACAAGTTAGGTTAGAATAACCAAGTTGATAAAGGTACAAAGATATAAGCTAGTCTAGATGTTAAGACAAGCCAAACTATACTTATGAACAATATACTAGATAAACAGATCCTTTATAGGTATTAATATCAAATTATGTTTGAAACAGACAAACAATTAAAATTAGTATGACGGTCTAGAATAACGGTGGGAACCATGAATAATTGGATTTAGTTTATTGAAATCAAACTATTTATAACCATATCATAAGTAATAAGGCTTGGTAAAACCATATAAAGTACACATATAAGTTATAAAAGTATCTACAAATTATAGCAGATTAGGCCTAGTATAATCAAAGAAGGTTCATGACTGATTTATTAAGACTCAACATGGCTACATCAAACTGAAAGCATAAAATTGCAACACAAGATTTTTAGAATGAAGATGGTATAAAGATATATACCAGAATGTACAGGTAGGGGAAAAAAAGCGGACCCACTAAAATATCTAAGTTGTCGATATGAGCCAGTGCGCATGCCTAGAACCCACTAGGCAAGCGCATATCGGCAACTGAAATATTTTAGTTGTCGATATGAGCCACTGCGCATGCCTAGAACCCACTAGGCAAGCGCATATCGGCAACTGAGATATTTTAGTAGGTCCGCTTTTCCCCCCTACCTGTACATAATTATATAATTAACTAGCAATACAACTGAGAAGCGATCGACTACATCTACTCTTCCATATCCATCTTTAATTCATGTGGAGTACCTATAATATTTCGAAGGATAATTACTGACATTCTTACTTCAATTATATATATCTTCTATGACTGTAATCTTTACACGTGTTAATTATACGCCTATTTTCAACTAAGGTTAAAATTACTAGAAATTTTTTTACGTATATCATATAATTATGGTATAATTATATTCTGATATCCGTGTATTTGACTGCATGTAATTTTTTAATCTATTTTTAACTTACTAAAGAATAATAGGCCAACGAAAGTAATTAATAAGTATCCTAAAAAATATTTGCAATTGCCTTAATTATACATACAGAGTTTTCCACAATTATATGAATTGGCAAGAAAATATGCCTATTAGATACTTTGTACTATTGAACTACAATATAAAACTAACATGTAATATTTGAGTTACTTTTATACTACCAGTTGTGGATACTTTTAAAATCAGCTATAATTTTTAGATAGTTTTATAACTTATATGTGTACTTTCTATGGTTTCACCAAGCCTTAGTACTTATAATGTGGTTATAAATAGTTTGATTTTAATAAACTAAATTAAATGATTCACGGTTGCCACCGTTATACTAATTTCATACTAAGTTTAATTGTTTGTTTCAAGCATACATTGATATTAATATCTATAAGGGATCTATTTGTCTAGTATATTGTTCATATGTATAGTTTGACTTGTCTTAACATCTAGACTCTCTTATATCTTTGTACCTTTATCAACTGACTTGTAAATAGTGTTGTTGAAACTTCTAATATATTTTAGATCAATAAATTTTATCACGCTATTAATTAAGCTTTCTAGAATAGTTTGTCAATATACTAATTTCATATTCTTAGGTATTCCACGTTATTATTATTGTTTATCGCTTCTTTTTTTGTTGCTTATTTACGAGGGTATAAGGCTAAAATACTTATAATTTTCTATTCAAGCTCCCCTCGTATACAAGACGAAACACATTAATAAATTATATAGAATTTTACTTATTTTCGTCATACTATTATAAAAGTATAATTTACTACGGGGAAATTTTGTCTTGTAGCATGATGATGCTGCATTTATTTATATGTTCTTTCGAGTGCACCTTTCTTCTTTAATAATAATTTGTTTATATGCGCTTTCCTTCTGAAAGTGAATGAATAATAGTAACCTGAAGGTTATTATTAAGTGCCAGAATGGTACTTTATAAGATTGTGTGGGAACGGGAAAATGTCCGTCTCTCTGTCCGACCGTCCATGTGTCTGTACGCGTGATAACTCAAATACGCTTTATCGGATTTTCATGAAACTTGGTATACGTGATTATAATGTCCATTGAAAGAAGCTTATTGATATTGGACCAAATCGGTTGACCGATACCGGAGAAATGCCCAATTTAGTGCCTATTTAATGGTAATACATTAGAAAGAATTTATCAAATGCAAATCAGTTTTCATGACAACATATTGTTTCACACTGTTCAGATACGGCTTTGGAAGTTGCAATTCAGTCAGCTATGACAAAATAACACTATCCACATATTCCTTCACATATGCTTATCTAAGTAGTCAGATGTTTGTTTATTTCGCTGATCAAGTTGAAATTAATACTACATGAATACTGTTATATACAGAAGGTACATTATTGCGAAATAATTAGGCCTACGTACATTAAGCGGAGTTCTTTGCCAGTGCATTTTGTGAAATGTTGACATATTCTAAGAATTTCTTATATCAAGTGTATACGAGTATGCATTAAGGTTAAATATCAAAATTTAGACCTTTGTTCTTTCGCAAGCCCAGCTTAATGAATCGATCTGGAGCTCGGAAATAGATTACAAAAATTACTTCTTTTCTGCATATCATAATTGCAATTATCTCTGATTAAGCAAAAGTATTCTGGCACTTTGTTATATCAGTCTACCTGATTTTATTTTATTGTTATGAATATATTATATAAAGTCCCGAAGGATAACTCACCTGTGTGGTAAGTAGGATTTAGGGAAGGATATTTAAAACTAAAGACTGGAACATTTCACGCAGTTGTTTTATGTTCTTGTGGGTTGCTTCTAGTAAAATAAAGCATTCATGTCTCCGAGAATAAAAACATGTACATAAATCGACAGAATAATCAGGAATGGAGTTTCTTAAGTCGCTTAGGAAGCTGATTTTTTAAGATTATTACACCCACGACGAATTTCTCAGTAGAGACGACAATTTGAATAAACATTATTTCTCGGTTGGCCGCATATTCACTTAATGATTGATAAATTATCTGGGGGCATCTGGCATGAGCTCCCACACCTCCCCCTTTCTTAAGAGTACGAACACTGCGAAGAAGCGAGTATTCTGGTAAATGAACTAAAGTAGAAGGCTGCCCCTACCAAAATATTGAAAATATTGTTTAAGGATGAAAAAATTTAGTTATGGTGCAAACCAAAGCAGCAGTGGTAGTCGGAGTATATTTCCAACACACACTCCATGAAATATACATTATCGAGTGCTTGAGCCAGGCTCTCAATGCAATCCCAGTAATTATTGCGGGAGATTTCAACTGTCCTATAGACAAACCTGGCAAGAACAAGCAGTAAAATACATTTGTGGAGAAGGCCTAGAACTATCAAACAGCAACCAGTGGACATATGTTTGCCCGAACGGAGGCAGTACAGTAGACCTCATATTTGTTAGAGGCTTCGAATTTCATAAGCAAGAAATGAGTGGAAATACCGATGGCCCGATAGTCAGGAAACACTTCCCTGTCATAACATCGCTCACTAGCAGAGACTTACGCAAAGACAGGGAGATGTCATGCCATATTAAACTCAATAAGCACCTGGACATTAAAAAGCTAGAAGAGACTAGATGGCAGCTAGACGAAGTAGTAAAGACAGGCAGGTATGGAGAGATTGGGAAAGCAGATAAAGGTATAATGGCTTGGATAAAAGGAGCAGCAGTGGAACAGAGAGAGCGGAGAAGCAGGGTTTAATTCGAGAGGGAGTGCTACGAGGAGAGAAAGAGAACACTAGAAGCACTCCATACAGCAAGGACTGTGAGGGAAAGAAAGTCTCGGGAAATATATCATGTGGCAAGGAATAAATACAAAACCTTGCTGAAGGAAAAAAAGGAGGCCTATATGGCCAAAAGACATGAGCAGCTCGTACAAGAAATAGAGGAAGTTCCTTTCAAGGCCATACGCCCAAAACAGCCACGTTTCCCATCAGAAATACCGATGGAGACATGGGAGGAACATGTAAGTCAGGTGCTAAAGAATAGGGAAACAAGGCCAACCCCAGATGAAAAGGATCCTGAAAACTGTATACCATTTTCCAGAGTAGAAATAGAGAGAGAGAGAGAGAGAGAGAGAGAGAGAGAGAGAGAGAGAGAGGGAGAGAGAGAGAGCAAATGCAGCCAAGAACAACAGGGCACCAGGACCCGATGGACTTAGAAACGAACACCTCAAAGAAACTGCATCCTATCTGATTGACATTTGGAAGGGGCTACTGAACAAGTATTTGGAGACGGGAGACATACCAGATAATTAGAGAAAGTTGAGAATGAAGCTGTTATATAAAGAAAAAGGGCAGACGAGCGACCTAAACGCGTACAGAGGAATACCCTGGAGCCGACGGGATTTAAACTTCTTTCTAGGGTAATTACAAACAGAGCCAGCAGGATGGTGGAACCCCTTCTTCCCGATGAGCAGTTCGGGTTTAGGCCGAGAAGATCCACGCTTATGGCTATAGAAAACTTGCTGCTGGACATAAAACAAGCACTGGAGAATCCACGAGGAAAACTGTATGTAGTATTTGTTGACTACATAAAAGCGTTTGATCTTAGTAAACAGACAGATACTCGTGAGTAAACTAGAGTTACTAATAGGAAGGACACGGATTACCCGACTAATAAGAAAAATTCTGGAAGAGAATTACATCCAAATTGAAGATGGCGTAGGACTATCGAACTGGATCAGTCAGACAAATGGAGCCCTGCAAGGAGATCCTATGAGTCTGGTCCTCTTCAACGCCCTGTCGTATGACGTAGGATGAGACATAAAAGAGAAAACGAATAAGAGAATGTACATCTATGCGGATGACATGGCGCTCGCATCTGAAAGGAGGCAGTCAACCATCTTTCGTCGTGGGCACCGGTGAATGAAATAACAATAATTAATGAAAAGAAAACAGAATTGGTTATCTTCAGAAATGGTGGAAGAACGATGGAACGAGGAAAGATAAGCTGCAAGGAAAAGAACTCAAAATCAAAGGCTCCTTTAAATATCTGGGATGGTGTTGCAAGTAACCGGGAAATCATTTGCCATACACATCAAGGAGAGAATGGTCGCAGCGATTAAAGGGATCTCCAGTATGAGAGTTTTAAACCTGATATAGCCGGCGCGATGCTCATGCTGCAGCGCGTGAGCCTGGCAAGCTTGCGGTCCTGAGTTCAAATCTCGGGGCCGGCGGGTGTGTCATTCGTGGTGGACGAAGCCGTGCTTTAGGGGGTTTTTCTCGGGGTTCTCCCGTTTCCCCCTTTCATTCCACCAACACTCTCCACTTCATCTCACCTTTCCCCCTTTTCATCCTCATCCCGTTTCCACTTCTGGCATCGAGTCTGCTTCGGCAGTCAGAGCCCTTTGGGGGCCTCTCCCGTTCTCCCCGCTGCTTGTGGTCAAGAGGTTGTTGGTGGTGTGTGTCACGAACCTGTCGGGGCTCCCGGTTGGAGGTACCGCAGGGGGTGGCGCACACGTGGTATGGTACTAGGCTTTGTTGGATGTAGGGGAGTTCCGTGAGGGCTCACGGGGGGCTTTGAGGTCCGGAGCGGCCTGTGGGCACGCAACTCATCCCATCCCGGACGTAGGTACAATAAGTCGGCAACGGCTGCGGTGCTTAGGGGCGTTCCCACCCCGCCTCCCCGCCTTAAGGGTCACAAAATAGAATAGAATAGAATAGAATAGAAACCTGATGTCACTCACTACAGCAATGAGACTGTTCGAGGCGAAGATAGTGCCAGCAATAGCGTATGGGATCAAATATGTCTGGGATCACATCACAACGAACCAGATGAGGGAAATAGAAAGCGTAAAGGCGAGATATTTGAAGAGAGTCCTGCGTCTATCAAAGGTCGCGCCCTCTAGGCTAGTATACTTCCTAGCAAGAGAGACATATTTTGTGGAGGACTTCAGAATCAAGCTGCACCTACCATCTACGGACATCTGGTACCATCTGATACACAGTCATCAGGGAAAGGGAGGATAAGAGGAAAGGCATATGGCAAGAGTTCTATACGACGGACGCCATGATGATATTAGATTGGACTCGTACCAACTACGAGACGAGATATATAGTGACTGGCCTGGCTGTACACAGGTTCCACTTTAAAATGTGTATGACGAAACTGTTTCACGATCCAGGAGATTCGTGCGTGTGTGCAATGTGTGGGAAGGAGTGCGGTAGATACCATTTAGTGGAATGTGAAGCAAGGAAGATTGCAATCAGCGAGTTCCTTAAATCTAACTGAACAATGCACATTGTGCACAATTATTACTATTATTAAAGAAGGCTCCAACCATTTTTCAGATCCTGGAAAGACGCGAAATTTCAGCTAGGAAAATAATCGAGTGGAATTCGTGGAAATATGGCAAAAGGCTTTTTGCGTTGTTTGCGAAGAATTTCGATGATTACAGGAGCTTCCAGAGCGATTGTTGAATCTAACTGTGCAATGATGCACTGGTCACGAACTAAAACTAACAACTAATGTAATTTATTGAGGTTACCTAACAAATCATGATAAATGGTAAACTAAATTGAGTGATAACAATGTATAGCTTAATGTACCTATAGGGCTAGTGACTTACTAATTACTATATTGTCGAGGGGGAAATTTAACGTGGGTCCAATGCATGGCAACAGACGTTGCGTATTCCGGTGAGTTTATAGGACGGGGCTGCGGCGAGCAGCCTTTAATTAAACCTTGGTCGGATTCCTGTGAAAACCTACACACAACAACCCTACTGATTGTTAAACCAGAGCCTTAAAAATCGGACAAATGTTTTTATTTCAATTTATAAATATCATCAATTAGACAAAATTCATGGAGGGTGAAGCAAATTTGACTATGCGAGAACTTTTTTGTGTCCCAAAAAATCTTCAGGCGAGAAAGTTTTAGTGAAATGCTTGAATTTAATTGTAAAAAAGTATCACCTTTATATCTTAAATGGTTTTCAAGTAATTGAGTGGTAATTTTTCCGGGAGCTACAGCTGTCTGAATGATTGACGCTTCGAGCACGGGCTTGACACTAGAGAGCATGGGGCCGCTGCACATATTCTTTTACGATAGAAATTAATAATATATTGAGTTCAGTAGTACAGTATGGCCATTTATTTAATTATGCATTTTGTAATATTATTAATATATCCTGTATTAATATTATATTATAGAATATTGTAGAGTATTAACTTGTAACTTATTAATATTGCATTAATATTAATATTGTCAAAGTAACTTATTAATATTGTAAAATATTTTGAAGAATGTAGATTTGTACAGAGATCACAACATATGGGTAGAAAACAGCTAAGATATGGATTTTACTGTTATTCAAGCTGCCTAAAATGTTCTTCTGATTCTACAGGATTTGTCTGTAATATCTGGTAAAAAGCTGTCAAAGTATGTAGATTTGAATAGAGTTTATATAATATAGGTATAAAACAGCTAGGGGTGATTTGATCTAATATTTTGTTGCCTAGAAAATATTCCTCATTCTGGAGGGTAGAATTGCTGAAATTTTTTTACAGAATGTATATTTGCATAGAAATTACGCCATACAATAAGGGTAGAAAACAGCTAAGTGATAGTTTATTGTGACCAGATATTTTCATCACAACAAATGGTTTTAAGATTTCACAATACAAAAGAATATTTTCATTGAACGAAGAAAATTAATTGTCTGGTGGAAAATAGAAAGCACATTTAATAAAAATTCCCACAAAACAGGATTTCTGAAAGAAGTAAAAAATGAGCCGTACCAGTACCTACCACGTCAGTGTGATGCGCAATGAACAACTAAATTCTTTTCAAAATGCTCAGAAGTCATGTAGAGTTGTGTGTCAGTCAGGTTCCTTTTGCAGGTGGAAAATGATCTTTCTACATCGCACGAAGTCACAGGTGCATACTTCAACATATGGCAGTTTCCAGGTGAAATATCCTCAGGAACCTCCGTCTCTTCTCCGTCGAGAATTCTGCATATAGTCTTGAATGTAGCGTAACCTCGATTCCTCTTCAAAACTGACTGGAATTTCTGGACAATTTTCATCCCCATTTCTGCCTGTGCTGTGTAGAGTTTCATTTCCGCATCTTCTATAATGTTCATGGATTCTTTTAAGGAAAGTCCTGGCGTTTCCAGCTTCTTGATACTCTTTGCGATCCACCCAAAGTTGCTAACAATATATGCCAAGGAACATTCAACTCCAGGTTCATTGAATGCATTTTGAGACTCGCGCACTGCGGCACCAGATTCTGCAGGAAATTATGTGACAACTGACTACGGCAACAAAGTTTTCGTTGTAGAACTCGACAGCCTGTATCCAGGTGCCCCACCGTGTCAGTACGGGCTCTGGTGGTAACGGCACATTTAATAACGCTTCTCGGTAGCACTGTACACGACTAGGAGCTTTCACAAAAACTTTCTTAGTGGAGGACACAAGCACATTCACTTTAGGGAAACTTCCCCACACCTCTTCTCCCACACGATGTAATCCATGGGCCAGACAGGACGTGTGAATAAGATTAAGATAAAACACTTTCAAGGCAACTGCGGCTTTCAGCATGTACGCCATAGCATCAGAGCACATCACAAGCACTTTTTCCGCAGGCACACTTTCAGGCCAAAACACTTTCAATCCATCATCCATCGTGCAACTGTGGAATGGTTCGTTTTTTCTAACACTTTTGAAGAGATAAGAAATGATCCTGAAGGTGAATCGGGTTCAAGTTTTCCTACCACCAGGTTTGCATCGTAGCGGCCTAACGTGTCTGTTGTTTCGTCTACTGCCAGCCAAATGTGAGAAACACCAACTTCATCCCGGATACGTCTAATTGTATCTTCGTAGCACACATCCAAATATTTCTGGCGGAGGGTCGACTCGTCAGGAATCTTCCGCTTACAATATTTTTCCAAGAAGGACGAAAGTTTTGGGAGTTGCAATTTGTGCCATGGTATATCTGCGGCTATGAAAGCTCTGGAAAGATCTTTGAAAAATTCGCTTAGGTGTTCAGAGGGCCAGAATTCTGACCTGCTTTTTGGGACACTATAGGTCTTTGTTATTTTTGTGAAGACCTGTTTTAGTGTGTTGTTCCAACTGTGATTTCATAGAAGAACTCACTTCTTTTGTCGCACACTTGGCACACCACTACTTTGCCGTCCGTGGTATAAGCGTCGTCGATTGTCACCCACGATTTGAGTTCTAATGTTACAGAGTTTTGATGAGTTGCTAAGTGCAACGAAATGCAGGCTACTCACGATAACAACTTCCCCACAGTAACAAACGTGTCACACAGTGTTTGGCTGACTGTCGAATAACTTAAACCGTTCTTCAAAAGGAAGCCTCTTGTGTATTGAGGGACAAACTAGAAGGTAGTGGGAGGGGAAGGCATTGGACTCAAGCGGAATGGAAGGAGAACTATTTTTACTACAATAGCTTCCCTTTCATTCCACTTGTGTGGGTTTCTCGGAAATTCTGATTTGCAGTCATCCGGCAGGGATTATCTGCAAAATTTGACAGTAGTGAAAAACAAAGTACAACGGAGTTCGGTTTTCCATGGTGTGATTTTAATGTCTTAAAACAAAATTAAGTAAAAGCAAATTTACGGCCTTGCCACAATCAGATAAAAATTGCCTATTTTTTTGGAGGTCATGTTTTGAATGATACTCTCTCAAATACAATAATTAATGACGGTATTACTAAATGAAAACTAGATAAATTTAAATTATTGTGCATTTTATGTCAAAATATCTACTCTAAACGAAAAATATGTAATAGACCTCAGAATATGTAAAAAGATGTAACACTAGATTCATGTATGTTGTTCCTAACATCGTAATTCGCCGACATTTCTCATTTTTGCTTGGCTACATGCAAAGCAAAAAATAATGTAATTACATAAAATCCGGGTCCTACTAATCAGATCGGAAATCTCTATGCAGTGACTTATGAATAGATCACCTTTGTCGCGATACGTTAAGATTTATTCTGGAAATTAGTGAACTACGCTTATATATGTTAAGAATTCAGCATTATAATGTTTTACGAGAAAGGTATTCCGGAGTTCAACAACGTTGGCATTCATTTGTAATCATCTCCTGCAAACGTTATAAAGACATAACCTCAACAGCGTGAATGAACTACATATGCCCTTACGTGCTTAATATCTTTCAGGAAACAGTACTTACCACTATGCGTCGGTCGGAACTACAACAATAATATGTTTTACGCAAGATCTCATCAATGTTTCAGAAAACAATATTTGAAAAAATTGATGTTTATTAACTATTAGTTTCCACTTGGTCTACGATAGTGTTGTGTTCAGAGAAAACCACATTGATTATAACGCACCCCTGGTGGAAGACTGCCATAAGTCAAAAAAATTGAATTTTTAGATAACTAGTACTTATAAGTACTTGTCATCATGTCCATGTCCTGGAAAAGTGCCACAACCCAAATCGTAACGATAAGGATTCTACAGCATATAATTCAATTTTCTTCTCACTAGCATCTGATGTTCCAAATAGCAGAAAACTGCCACATATCAGTTTTTTTTATCATACGCAAGCCCGTAAAACCGAGATTATGGCAGTGTTCTTTTCCGGAAGTGGCAGCAATTTTGTGTTAAAGTAATATTTACTATTTTTCATATTGAATCAAAATCTTTAAATGCTCCTCCTGAAAAAATGTTATTTTTGACTTGTGGCAGTCTTCCACCAGGGGTGCGAATGTCACGAATGCCTCTCAATATAAAATTTTATTCAAAAAGATCGATTTCAATATATTTTATAAATTAATTATTACATATTATGTCATAGTCATTATAAATGGAACTCGTGATTTGGAACTCCCTCGCAACTTCGTCGCTCGTAAATTTATCGGCGATTTCCAAGTCACTGTGGTTTCACCTATGATAATATATCCTGTAAGATTTAGTACCCAGTTTTACATTTTGTAATAAAATATCGAATAAAAACAAAAATAAAATCAGGTAAACTGATATAACAAAGTGCCAGTATGTTTTGTTTAATCAGATATGATTGCAGAATACAAAAAAAAAAAGTCAAATTGGCCGGTTTCGGGATTTGAGCCATGGAACTCCAGAATGTGACGCCAAGACGTTACCATCTCAGCCACCTGGGTCAGTTATGGGATAAGCGCATTTAAAGCAATAGTGTTGTCATAGCTAACTGTATTTTAATTGCCAAAGCCTTAGAAATCACAGTAAAACAAAAGGATATGTTGTCAAGATAACTGATTTTCATTTTTTTAATAAATTATTTCGGATATGTATATTACCATAAAATAGGCACTGAATTGAGCATAACTCCGAAACAGGTCAACCGATTTTATTCAGTATCAATAGACGTCTTCCCATGGACATTATAAATGTGTATACCAAGTTTCATAAAAATCTGGTAAAGCGTATTTGAGTTACCGCGTCTTTAAATTAGACACTAAATTGGGTTTTACTACGGTACCGATCTACCGATTTGGTCCAATATCAGTAAACGTCTTCCCATGTACATTATAAATGGGTATACAAAGTTTCAAGAAAATCCAATAAAGCATATCTGAGTTATCGCGACTTCTTATAAATTAACATAAAATGCACTAAATTGGGCATTATTCTGGTACTGGCCAACCGATTTGGTCGAATATCAATAGACGTCTTTCCATGGATATTATAAATGCGTGTACGAAGTTTCATAAAAATCCGAAAAAGCGTATTCGAATTATTGCGCCTTTAAAATATACACTAAATTGGGGTTTACTCCGGTACCGGTCAACAGATTAGGTTCAAATTCAATAGGGCACTTTACATGGGCGTCATAAATGGGTATACCAAGTTTCGTGGCAATCGGATACAGCGTATTTGAGCTTTGGCGTCTTTCTAATATAATCTATTAAAATAGGCACTAAATTGGGCATTACTCCGGTACCGGTGAACCGATTTGGTTCAATATCAATAGGGTTCTTCCCATGGACATTATAAATGTGTTTTCCAAGTTTCATGAAAATCCAAAAAAGCATATTTGAGTTATGGTGCGTACAGACACACGGACAGACAGACAGACGGACAAACAGACGGACAGATGAACGGACAGACGGACAGACATTTTTTCGTCCACCACACAATCTCATAAAGTACCATACTGGCACTTAATAATAGCTTAAATTTAATATAAAATTATAGAACTAATCTTTGCAGTCAGTAACATTGTGTGAATACCTGAGTCTCTTAGAATTAAAGAGCTCAAATAACATGAAAATAAAATCTTCATCTAAAATGTGCCTAAAACATGCTTAAATTTCAAATCATTGCACTGGTCAGAATTGAGGAATTTTGACTTTTTTATAGGCTTACTTACTTACTTAGTCAATGGCGATAGTCAACTCCTAAGCAAGCTAAAGGAATATTATCTATTTTATGGAACCCGAAGGTTCATTGCCGTGCTTACCTGAGCCCGCCATACAACCCTATTCTGTGCCAACTCCAACCATCCCTCTCAAATCCTACTTCTCTTAAATCTATCCTAATATTGTCTACGTCTGGGTCTCCCAGTCAATACTTTTGAGATATGTCTTTCCTCCCCATGCGCGCAACATGTGAAGCCCGTTTCATCCTCCGTGATTTAATTACCCTTACTATATCCGGTGAAGAGCACAGGCCATGAAGCTTGTCGTTATGCAGTTTTCTTCAATCTACATTTTCATCTCTCTTAGGCCCAACTATTTTCGAATACTCTCAGATAATTTTTATTATAGCCTTGTCTTAATAATTTAAGAAAATATATACGTTGCTTTTTCATGGTTACTTAACGAGTGTTGTGACCATAATGAACTGTAGTACTGGCTTTAGGAGGTTCAGTTTCATGTTGTGCCACATTTGCAAGGTGTACTTTGAAAAACAAGCTTGTAGCAGAGTTCACAGGTGCCATCCAGGTCTTTTCACAATGCAAGGACTTTATTTTCGAAAACAAAAGTGATATTGTGTAATGTTCTAGTGTGTCCAGGGTTGACGTCTCTCCTAATGACCGAGGCGAATAAGCATCTCCAGTACACCTGTGTTATATATCGATCCCACACACAGCGGGGGTGTGCCCGGGGTCTCCTAGGCGACGCTAAATAAACCACACGCGGGAATGACGAAATCCTAGTTCGTCTAGCAATGAATTATGTTGATTTTGTTCGTTAGGAAGTATCCTTTCGAAGTGATTGCTTCTTCTTCGTCTTCTTATTGTTTTCCTTACTTTAACCTCTCCCTAAAAGGGTCGCGGCCTGTCGAGAGAGAGATTCTCTATTGATCACATACATACATTTTTACCAAACAAGGACATGGAGGACCTCCCCGGATGGGTGATCAGCCCAATGCCGGAGTCACTTCCGAGGCAGCACGAACACATAGGACGAGACACACCATTGCCACACACACATTCACTCTGAACAAGCCGAGGGTGGGATGAAGATGATAATGACGGTCAGACGATATCCTGGGACCACAAGTGCCTAAAGTTATCCGAAATTTGTGTCACAAGTGAGAAAAACCCCGGAAAAATCTTAGCTACGTGAGAGGAGCGCATTCCCTGTACCACAGCGATGGAAGGAAGTGATAGCGCTTGTTTAATATATTGTCGCATTTGATATGCACATGTTATTTTTCTTTCTGTAATTGCTGACTAGAATTCCGTTACTATTAACCATCCAGAAGGTCGTAATATTAAAGAATATTTTATTAGCTTCTTTTTTACTACAAGTAAGCAGTGAAAAATGTACATGTAGGGGAAAAAAAGCGGACCGACTAAAAAGTTGCCCATATGAGCCACTGCGCATTCACAGGATAGCAGGGAATAGGCTATATTGAAATTTGTTCTAGTGCCGACTGTTGACTTAGCCCATTCCAAAACCCAGAATATGGTTTCTAATCGAATTGTTTTATAACTGAATATATTAATTATTAGTATTATTATAAAATACTAACACAAATTATATTATATTCAGTTACAAGAGTCGGTCCCCTTTTTTTCTGTACCAGTACACATTAACCACTTTTAAATACATTCTTTGATCAAGAGAGGTTGACACGGGTCGTTGTAATTGGCACCAGACAAGATACTGACAGCTTTCTTTTGTAAACAATTTTTTTTGTACCATTTCCATTACTCCATACAGGAGTAGCCTGTGTTATTAAAAAATGCGTAATAAGCGTTTTTTGACATAGTTCATTGGTATGAGCTTTTTATATGACGCAGGACATAGATCACTCGTGATAGTCTTATACATATTCTGTCAATGTGTGGTTCCCATGATAGCTTATTATCAAGTATGATTCCTAATATCTTTACAGTAGGAGAATCACAAGTGTTTTTAAGGTAAACAGAAGTTTTTGTGTCTTTTCCACATTCAAAGCTAGCCCATTTGACTCACATCAATTTGTGCCCTCAACCATAACGTTGTCAAGTAAGGCGTTAATAGGGTAAATCCGGGTGAGATGGCCATGCTTTTTTTAATGCTTAATAACTTGAAGGATTTTCAAGATAATTCGTGTGCAAAATGTTCAATTAGGTCCTTGGATATCACATTCTCATAGCATAATTTTTTATGGAGAAAAAATTTAATTTAGGGTGAGAAATCCCAACATTTAAAAAAATGGTGCGTTGGCCATCTCACCCGAGGTGTCAGGGGGAGATTGCCATAGGACATAGGGGTAGTTTTCGAAGGTAGAAAGTATAGGTAAAAAAATAGAAATACTAGTTAGCTCTTCTCCAATAAATATATACAAATAAAATAAACTTAAGTGCCAAATAAGTTATCACAACGTAAAAATAAACATATTTTGGAAAACAGAATCAATTCTGAGTAACTGAAAAGTTCTGATACATTTCTGAAAAGATAACTAAACTCTACTGCATGCCACTACTGCATGAATGGCGGGGAAGGGCATACCATCTAACCTCTACATCATTTATCTCCGTCTTTCGACTTTGTTAGTTGATGACAGGAAAACGTAAATATGAAAAATAATACAATATTATGGAGCCACCTTTGGCATAGAAACATGAGTCCAATCCACTTTTTAAGCACATAAATAATTTTGAAAATGAATTTAATAATGTATTTAATTAGGGGTACACTGTCAAAGTCGTCTCTATTTACATACATCTTTCCGGATTGGATTTTCAAAATTGTTTCATTAAGGTATACGTATTAATATGTTCGTTTATGTCAATTCCCTAGCAATAAAAATAAATAAGTAATTGAGAAGCGATGGAAATTAGTCTTAAATGAAAATTTTTACATTTCGCGTTAGAAAAAATCAGAAGATCTTGAAAATATGGCTATTAAGTTGTTGGCCAACTCTCCCGGAAAAGAAGTGGGCCATCTCTCCTATTTGTAAAGGTGAGATGGCCATACTCAGTAGTTAAAAATTGAAACGTTTAGAACAGAACACGTAATACAAGTGAAGAATATAAGGTTCACTCACCTCACACAGTGAGTATCGTTTAACTGTTAGTAATAATGTCGGACTTCTGCTTATTTCATTCGACATACAAAAAATAAATGACCAGTTAGAAAACAGTAATGTTAAATCAATCGCAGATTTCTAATTATAAACAGCGCAGGTGTTCAACAATCGACTCTTAGGGTGGCGTGCACCAAACTCATGCAATTTACTCTTTTAGTAAGCCTTACTTCTTTAGTTCTAACTACTTTAGTAAGCTACTCTTTTAGTAACCGTACTCTTTTAGTAAGGACGGCGTGCACCAACCAGGAGTAAACTAAACTCGGCGGCTTTCAACATAGGGGAATGTACTAAAGAAGTAAAAATTGTATTTACTCCCAGAGTAAATGAACTTACTCCACAAGTGGTGGAGAGCACCAACACGGAGTACGTTACTAACGTAGTAAGTTGTGGAGTAAATAAGGCCAATATTTACTCCTACTCAGGGGGTGGAGTAAAGTTGTGGAGTAAGTGTGTTCTGTGGCATTTGGGTGAGTTATGAGTTACATATCACATTAAATGGATTACATCGTTCAAACTGAGGATAAGTTATTGAGATGAAGAAGGTTGTATACCAAAAATGAGAGTTGTGGCAGGTGATTTAATAAATATTAAGCGAACCATACCTAGTAGGGCATTTAATAACGTAAATAATTAAGCTCATAAATCCTTACATGAAATTTTGGCGTTTGGAAGAAACGATGTCAGATTCTCACTACATCCATGTGATTTCAGCCAGTCAAATGTGGAAATATCATTGCGGAGAGCGATCCAATTAGGAAGACGTCCACCAAAGGTGAGGGGAAGAGTGAGTGGAAGGGACGTTTGCATTGCACGGTACAAGGAGCTCATGTGCTCTTAAATATCTTCCTAGCTGGATCGGCCTTTAGATGTTGCAGTTCTCCCTAACTTTGGGTCAGAAAACGACGATGTATTTCAAGCTAATCATATGGATACAGATATCGGCGAGGTATAGTACATTCCAATACATGAAAGCCTCCGTTCTTGGAGCTACCCAGAAAACACTTCCCCCTGCTACTTAACCATAGAATTACTGAACAATAGGTGATTCTCATTGTTAAACGATTTAATGTAATTATTGTAAATTAATTTTATTACATTACACTTCTATAGCTTAACTTAAAGCACAACATTGCGAATGCCAGATTATAATAATAATTATAAGAGCTAAAAGTTCAATAGTTGCACCCGCAGTGTTAATGAATAATATGTCCTTTTTTCTAACCCAGGTGTAAAAATGTCCAAACAGGCCACATCGGAAGAAAATTTGACTGACTCTGGGATTAGCGTACATTGAGAAGGGGACACATTGTAAAACCATTCCTTAAAGACTCCCCAAGTCTCGAATGGAGGAGTGAGACGAGACTTTCATGTTTGGGAATAAACTATAGCAGATGCTGCAGGTCTATAGTATGCTGCTAACTATTTTAATTAACCCTGTGGACAAGAAAGTGAGAAGCATTATAAACTATATAGAAAAAAATGCCAACATGAGTGGCGAAAGAAAATTTTAAGGAGGGGCCCGGAGGTTGAAGCTGCACAGGATCTAGAGAAGTAGTCACTGAAATTATTTTTAAACACACAACCATCTACATAATTATTATTGGAGTTCATAGCTTCCGAAATATTGTACCGCCATTTTTTGTTTAAATATTACATTTCTCAGTTGTAATATTATTATTTTTATAAGGTAATATTTTTTAAGTAAATGTTCTGTGCATTTGAAAAAGGACAGAAACATAATGCCCCTTATTAGTTTTGTTATCCTTTTTATCCCCCCTTTTTCATGATTTTGTGTAATACTTCTTATTAATATTGTTAAACAGTCAATAAGTATTAATAATTCATTATAGTGAGATTTATGATAAACAACTATAGAATAATTGATTTATCGTTTTTGGGGAAGAATATGTAACTTTAGGAAGTATAAATATTTTAATATATTTTAGAACTTTATTATTATTATGAGAGAAATAATTATAATATTGACAGTGAATCAATTATGAAAATCAACTGGAAATTCCAATGTTTGCATTATAATACAGAAATAGTTTGCACAAAAATTGTAATCACAGTACCCATACGTAGGCTACTAAACTGAAAATACTCAATTGAAGGAATTAAAATTAGTAATGAATAAAACATTACTATTAGACCTATTTTAAAACATGAAGATTGTCATTAGTAATATTTGGAACAACCCAAATTCATATTCATTGTTTCAGCGAACCTTTCCTTTTCATTATCTGGCACTTGAATAATACTGGCAATTGAAATGCACGTGTTCTGCTGCGCTGCACTAACGTTTCTGCTCTGTTCTGCGCAGAATTCGACTACTTCTTTAGTAAAAATCGCTTACTACTTTAGTAACAACTAAAGAAGTAACTATCAATTGAGCTCTCCAACACCAACTAAAAGAGTAAGTTACTAAAAGAGTAGCACTAAAGTAGTAAATTTAGGAAGGGAACCTTACGTAACAAAAACCGGTTTGTCTGTCTCACTCTAGCACATACATTAGTATGACTTAAGAGTGAGACAGATGTACTGGTTCTTGTATACTCCAGGTCTCCGTCTTAAATTTACTACTTTAGTAAGATTTACTCCTGGATGGTGCACGCCACCCTTAGTACCAAAAGCTTGCCGCCTACCAAGTTACGTTCAAATATGTTTATCGGCCTTGAAATCAGAGCGATTGGTCGTCTCCCCCGCATGGCCGTCTCTCCCGGAATTACCCTATTATTATAGAATTCCTACTCGGTAAAATGAAAATTGAATCATCAGCAAATAGCACAGTATTGCTGTTAACATTTGAAGCTAAGTCATTTATTAAAATGAGAAATAAAAGTAGCCCCAATACAGATCCCTGCTGGACATCAATATCTAACGGAAGTACATCTGAATATTCTCCATTAAAACTCACAATCTGTGACCGATTACATAAATATGACTTGATGAAGCTTAGTTCACTCCTTTTAACGCCATAATATTTGAGTTTAGCTGCAAGAATATCTTGTGGCCTTAGTTTTATCACTCATTACAGTCAATGTACATTTATGATATTCAAATCCGGAAATAACAGAAGAAACTAAAGTCTCCACTGCGTCTACAGTTGACAGTCCGTTTCTAAAGCCATATTGAGACTCCGTAAACATATTATTATTTTCAAAGAAATTCGTTAATTAATTTTTCATTACACTTTCAACAACTTTGGAAAAAATTGGTACTATTGATATAGGTCTGAAATTTCCAGGTTTCGATGGATCACCTTTCTTAAATAGAGGTATTAGCCATTTTTAGAGATTCGGGGAATTCCTCATTTACCAGGCATTGGTTAATGCATTGTGTAAAGGGCACCACAATATAAGAAAATATAGTTTTTAAAAAGGTATTACTAATGTCGACATACTTAGACATACTTAGACATACTTAGACATACTTAGAATTTGAGTTTTTCATATCCTATACTATTTTAAAAACTTCTTTGCAAGTAATCATTTTCCATCTAAAACTAATATCAGGTATCTTAAAATTCTGTAGGCCTAGTTAACTCATTGCATTGTTAACAGCAACATTATCATTAGACAAATCTTTAACCATATTTATAAAACAGCTATTAAAATCATTAGGGATAAGATTATAACTTTGTTTATTTGAGTGCTGCTTTGCTGCAGCATTAATTATAGTCCAAACTGCTTTAACTTTGTTAGATGCAGAACTAATATAATTTACATTGTAATTTAATTTAGTTTCTAGTAAAAGTTTTTGTATTCCTTCCTAGCTGTATCATATGCCAATTTAATCTGTTCAACACAAACATTGTAACGACTAGCCCACAACAAACGATTAAGCAACAACATCACATGTTCTTTCATACTGCGACATTCACTAGTATACAATTTTAGTTTTAAGGTTTTGTTTGAATTAGCACATGTGTTACTTTTTATATATTATATTAATGTGGGAAGTTAATGTCCATTTCATGGCAAAAACTGTCGAAGTCAAGGTTAAATATACTTGACCAATGAACAGCGGCTAAATACTCTATAAACTTCACAACATTTTCCTCGTTGAAACAGCGAGTTTTTATAACAGTTTCAAACCTAATACTTCGTTCACAGTCATCGGATTTATTTACCTGTATGGCCAGAGCATCGTGGTCAGACAGCATAGGTTTACAAACACTTACCTATATTAATTCATCTGGCATATTCGTGGCGATGTTGTCCAGCAGGCTTTTCCCCTAGTTGTGCCAGTATTGAGACAGCGAAAATTTACAGATCTCAGTATGTTTAAGATCAGAGCAACCAAAGGCGACTTATAATCATTAACGTCTAAATTAAAATCACCACACATAACAACGGGCATATTAAAAGAGCTCAAGTAAATTAAAACCTTATCTTGTCTCAAAAAATGAGTTTATATCACCACTAGGTGATTTATACAAGGACATCAGAATTAATTTGCTAGTAGGCCTATTCAAATTTACAGTCACTACTTCAATATGTTTTTCTACACAAAGCTTATCAACATTTATAACTTTATATTCACAATTTGACTTTAAATATAGCCACACCACCATGTAAGTATGTAGATCTGCAAAATGCATCTGTGCGTACATAACCTTCTAGTTTAGCCAGATAGTAATTATTCTCATTGCACCAGTGTTCACTAATACAAACTACAGTGAGTCCCACACAAGAGTTGACCAATGACGCGGGTTTCTGCGTCACGGCGGCCCCTGCTCTAACTCCCGAGCGAACGGGTGAAATATCTACGCAAATAAAGCCGCTAACGGTATTATGATTCAGGTTCTCACATTTATAGTTGGAATTACAATGAAAATAACCATGTACCTCATAACAAAATATGTTGGAAATGTCCTTCTCTTGCATTCACACAACACTGGCATCTTTTCAGGAGATTTTCTTTCACGCACATAAGCTCAGCTTCCGCGATAAGAGTTAATTTCTCATGTGATATTATCTTTAAGTTCTTCTAATGTATGGGAAATCGACCTATACACTTTATTTTTTAAAGTTTCCCGATAAATAATAGTCACATACTCTTTGAAGAACTTAAAGAGAATATCACAAGAGAAATTAACTCTATCTCGGAAGCTGAAAAGATGTGCGTGAAAGAAAATTTCCTGAAAAGATGACTGTATTGTATGGATGCATGAGTAGAACATTTCTCAACATCTCTTGTGGTGAGGTACATGGTTATTTTCATTGTAATTTCAATTGTAAATGCGAGAACCTGAACCATTACACCACTAGCGGCTTTATTTGCGTAGATATTTCACCCGATCGCTCGGGAGTTGCAGCAGGGGCCGCCGCGACGCGGAAACCCGCATGATTGGCCAACTCTTGCGTGGGACACACTGTACATCAATTTTATCCTCGTTAAGAATGATTTTCAGTTTATTTGTTTTATTTAGTAGTGATTGAACATTTATGTAGAATATACTAGACCTGTTTCACTAGCAATATCCGAACCCGGTTTCAGACTTAGCTTTTTCTTTAAAAAAAAAAAAAGAACATTCTCAGGGTTGGGATGGTCATTTCTTGGTTGATAAAATTTCTTAACTAGTGTTCCCAGTGGCCAGTAATTTGCATTTAGTAAACTATTTAAAATGTTTTCAGGTAATCCAATCTTAAAAGAATTGTAAGTATTATATTGAGTCTTTAGTTTCTCACACTGAACTTTCTCATTTGTCCTTTATGTAGGCAATTATTCATCAGTAGTGACGTCAGGTGAAAACCGCGACACGAAGATCCAAGATAATCTACGATTTTCATTGAGTTGGTTGAGGTTAATCTTTTATTACCTATTAGGCTATAGTAGTTTTAAATTCCTTCGCCTTACTAGCATATGTAAGTTTGTTAGAGGAGTCACTGCCATAACCTCACTTTCACTCACAATCTTATTCCCATTGTCATAATTATTTACTTGTTCATTTTTAGTCCTTTTCTTTGGATTAGTCTGTATCAGCATACAACCACACTGTTTAGTTTTTAACAGATGAATCAGTAGTTCCTGCTCGTTTAATCTCTTTTCCATTTGTTCATTTAGTTTACATACCAAAGCCACTTCCTGGATCGACTGTTGTGTTTCCAACGGGCATCACTCGAGGGAGACGCGAGTTTCTTGAGATCTTGTTTGATGATTCATCGTCTTTATCATGGTTGAATATTTCGTTGAAATAATCTTTCACTGTATCACTCACATTAATTCCTACTAAGTCTGTTAAGTTCATTTGCTTACAGCTCATTTTTACCATGTAACTTATAATGTCGGGAGCCATCTTAGAGCCATTCTATGGCAGTGCAGTCAAAAAAACCTATCATGCTATATGCAAATACTAGATGTCGTAATTGTTTTAGCTATGTCTATGCAACAACTGCATACAATAACAGAGATCCAGTATACAATAACTCAAAAGTAGTAAGTAAATTCTTGCTCTAACAACCAGTATGTATGACTATATGATTAATCAATTCATACGCCGCGTGTTTGATATTCACCAATAACGTTTAGCAATTCCTCGGATATAGTCCAATCACGATCGTTTATCTTTTAAAATGCTTCCTAGGGCCGCAAGGATGCAATTTCATCTGATAAAACGTCAGCTCGTTACTGGACACGTAAGGCATAAAGCATGCAGTGATTAATATTTCACATACTGCCAGTGAACAGAATGAAAACACATTATTTTATATAACATAACTTGTTTATAAATTAAATAATGTAAATATGTATTTACTAAAATACAATTTCGATTAGTGCAAGCTAGTTCATGCTGTTTTATAGCATTATATTTTATCGATTCATCGAATCGTTGCATGAACTGTTCATTCATTTAGTATGCCGTGAACTCACAGCGGGCAGATTATTAACAACAAATTAAGGAAATAAGTATTATTTACAAATCCATTACATTTTATGCATAGAATAAATGATTCTTTTCGAGATTAAGGGTTTCATCAGATAAATATATCGATAAACTCGTAATCTCTCGCGGGACTACCTATAACAATTTGTTATTTTAATAGAGTCTGATATCCTGAAAAATTTCCGTTATCAATAATTAAAAATCTTTTTTAAAGGAAAATAGGAACTTCGGTTGGCTATAGTGGCACGCAGGAGCAGGATTTCAACGTTTTTATTAGAGGAGGAATTTGATTGGGAATTGAGGGGGAAATATTAGAGTGCGGAATTTCTGGAAAAAAAAAAAACTCTCTTTAATTCAGGATCGGGAACGAAGGCACTGAAGGCGCGAAGTTACCCTCCCTCTCGCCCCCACTACTCTATATCAGGAGCGAGGTAATGACAACTAAACCGGTTGACTCAGGGACTAGTCGCGTGGCAGCAATCCTGTTCAGTGTTGGCTTGTGTGCAACGTGAGTGAACGAAGAGTATCTAATCGGGACTGGGAGAGCAAGTATTTTTTTTCTTGAAGATGATAAAGCACAGGGTTTAATATGTCCTACTATTATTGACTACATTACAAGCTTTACCATCAGGAGAAATTTCAATTCGGCTCATGTTGGAACCTAAGGCGAGGTCCTATTACCAACAGAATTGTTGATCTGGGCAAAAGTTTGGAGAAACGGTTGATAGACATTGTTCATTTTCCCTTGCCATGGACGAAACTACTGAAAATAAAGATACTACTCAACTTGCTGTGTAGACGTGTAGATATAGACTTAGCTGTGATCGAGGAGCTGCTGGACATTTATTCAATGAAAGATCACGCACGCGGTGAAGATATTTTTGAGGCAGTGATGATGAAAGCGTGAAAGTTTAAGCTTGAATGGGAAAAGTTGGTCTGCGTAGCTACAGATGGGGCTCCAGCAATGGTGGGAACAGGAATGGATCTAATAGTGAGACTGAAAAAATTCCTTTGTAAAAATGGATTTTGTTCTAATATCTTTGTAGCCATTCACTGCATTATTCCCAGGAAAGCACTGTGTGCAAAATCAGCTACTTTGAATAACGTAATGGATATCTGTGTTAAGACTGTGAAACTAATCAGAGCGCATGCTCTGCGGCATAGACAATTTCAGGAAATTTTGATACTCACAGATTCCGAATACCTAGATTTACCATACTTCTACCAGGTAAGATGGCTAACCAGAGGCAAAATGTTGCAAAGAATGTTTGATCTACGGAAATACATACTTTCCTAGCAACCAAAGGGATTGTAGTTCCATAACTTAAGATGATCTTTTCGTTTGTGATTAAGTGTTCTTAAGCGATTTAACGGTTCACGTAAATGAACTTAACCTTTGTTTACAAGTTAAATACAACACGATTGTACATTTAAGTTTTAACAGACTGTGTGAAAACATTCAATCAGAAATTAAATATGTGGCAGATAGTGATGAGCGAGACCAGTCTTGGTCTTGCAGTATTGGTCTTGGTCTTGCAGAAAATGCAAGACCGAGACCAAGACCAAAACCGCATCAGCGTTAGCAAGACCAAGACCAAGACCGACCATGCAAGACCGAGACCAAGACCAAGACCAACCCTGCAAGACTCTGGCAAGAACAAGACCTAACTGCAAGACTCTTGCAGTCTTGCTATTTGAAAAAGTTTTATAAAGCCCCATTGTGTATGCAGCGAGCCAGCGACCGCTACTCAAAGGCGCCGCAGTGTCGCTAGCCGGGGTAGTCCCAAGGCTGGTAGGCCTATAATGTAGAGGTTGCCTCATCGTGCGGTAACCAATGAGAGCAGACCCGGTGCGTGACGCTGTCCGTATCCAAAAACGAGCGCACCATTCAAATAATACATATGAAATCCGTATACTACCTCTCTCACCACTACGTTAAAACAAATTACTGCAATGAAAACTTACAATTAATCTCACGGATTTCCCTGAATGGTATTCCATACAGCTAGTTCCTTCAATTGGTGGAAGTTAAATTCACGATAAACACTCCATATTCATTTTTAAAATGTTTAATTGCAATAGTTCTCTAGTATTAAAGTACGAAAGACAAACAGATGTAACAAAGGTACAAAGCCATATATGAAATTTCATTTTGCGTACAATATAAAAACTGACCACATAATTTATCAATAAAACTTAAAAATTCTGCCATACAGTTATTTAATAACTAGTTTCTCTAACCTCTCACTGGGAAAAATAAAGCTATGATTGAGGATTTATAATAATTCTTTATTACAACCAAATGGTCATACACGATGAATGGAGCAACGATGGAATTACATATGGCAGGGGAAAACGGAGCACCCCGAGAAAGCCTGCCCCGACCCCACTTTGTCCACCACAAATTCCACATGGATCCATCGAGATCCGATCCCGGGTCTCAGCGGTGGAGGGCGAGCGCTCTAACCATTCAGCCATGGGGGCGGCCTATGACTGAGGAATTGAAACTTTAAACAGTAGTCCCCGTAACGTAAAACGCCTATTAACATGCTCAGTATCCTATTCATTAACGATGGTATCCTTTTTTACACCTATCATTAATATTCATGGCCTACTCTCACATAGAATCTTTCCTGTCTACTTGAACAAAATATAACATAGCTATTCAGCTCATTCCATTCTCTTTGCAGAAAATTTCAAAATAAAGTGAAGTCTGAAAAAAATCAGGTTATACGCCCGGTATTCTTCATAATTATTCAATAAAACACAATTAAACTGTAGATTAATTAAAACAGGAACTTATTTGACGGGTATTTGCTAGTTATTACATTACAGTTATGTATATGATTGTACTGTAGCTATACAGGCCTACATTTTGCTGATAGATATGAGATCCACTGAAAACCTTTTTTTACTACTACAATTTTGTTATTGACACATGACGGTGGCGGTGTTTAAGTTCTTGCTGCTGATTCATATTAAGGATGCATATCGAATGGGAAAAGATACTAAAAGTATCTGGTCTAGAAATATTTGCTTGCATGAAGAATAATTATAATTATTTATGACCCAATTAATTGAAGGCCCGAAACTTTAAAGTAAGTAGAAAGTAATTTATGGGAGGTAGCGGAAATCTTTAAAGTGCAGAAATGATCTTTTCACAATGTGTTATAAATTAGAACTAGGGTATATGAAAAGAGAAATATTATTTATTGCAGCCTATGGGTTTGGATTTCGAATGGACACTGTGTGATTTTCTATAGATTGCACAATTTCTAAAGCATCTGCTTCAATGCCGTTATGTTTTGTTACTATATTATACTGTTTTAAACAGGTCAGATAGAACCTCTCTCCTAAGCGGAAATCTTTTAAACATTTCATACACATTCTGTTAATATTACTTCTTGTCTCCACAGCCGCTCAATTTGAAACTTTACAATATAATATTCATAATTTTACACTCTGAAATAGTGAATAGCATCTCGTGGATTTTGGGTTTAAAGTTCTGCAATAGGATAACAGAGAATATTTAAATTTACACTCAAAGTTTACTATTCTAGCTTATATCACCATGGACGTTTCGGCAAACAGCGTGACATCACATTACTGTTTACTGCAACTAAAAGCAATTAGCTTTCGTTACTTTCGCAAGCAATAACACACATGTAATCGGTGTAACTTTAAATCATGTGAGATGCGTAAAAGAAGACTGCAAGACTCTTGCAACAAGACCAATATCGAGTATGCAAGACCGAGACCAAGACCAAGACCAGGGTTACCTATGCAAGACCAAGACCAAGACTGAGAGTGCAATACCAAGACCAAGACCAAGACCGCCTTGGTCTTGGTCTTGCATTTTCTCATCACTAGTGGCAGAGCCAAATAGAAGAGAATAAATTGCACCATTTCCCATCCTTAAAATCTGTTATGAAAGATAAATTGCTTGATATGAAAGAAAAATATATGGCACTATTATAGGAGCTATCAGGAGCATTCTCAGATAAATTTGTAGTCATGCAAGCGTTAGGCAATGACTGCAGGCTTTTCGAAAATCCATTTACATTATGATCCTTTGGTGGGCCATGACGAACTGTAATTGGAATCAATTAACCTTCAAAGCAGCACACCATTGCGCAGTTCAGGAAAACATGGTTTGGATTTATACACTTCACTGCCGAAAACATTTCCCAAGCTGCGCCTTTTTGCATGTAAATTATTGGCCATGTTTGGTACTACTTATCAATTTGAACAACTTTTCAGCCTACCGACCTTGAACAAGAGCTTGCTGGGAAGACACATTTCTGATGAATATCTACGATGTGTTCTATGTTTAAGTTCATCGAGTTTGCAGTCGGATATTAAAAAGATAATATCTGCAAACAGACTAAAAAGATGCCAACTGTCTAAATTAACACAGTGCCATTAAGAACACGCCAATATGTAATAATCAGGCTTTAAAACTTAGTGCCCGAACCCACAGAGGGAGATGATTCCGGTTACCAACAACCTGAGTATAGGGGGTGGGGGCGATTGCGTAGGCTGATAAGACAGTCATTGATGGTAGTACTGAGAAGTCAATACGCTCGTAGTACGGTGCCTCTCAAATTGGTCAACAGTGTACCTTGTCATTATGCGTGTTTATAAATGTATAATACGTGTTCGGAATACCGAAAGTAAAGTGTTCTAAAACGCAAACATATATTGAAACATTTGGGAGGGACAATTACACACAAACAGGAAAACGTAACGTTTTGCATGCTTGTAATGTGAGTTTAGAGAATGAGAAGTTATTTTGTGGTCTTTCTACACCTGTAATCCGCTTTGTTTACTATCACGTGAACTAGCATATGGTAGCTACCGCATACGCCGAGCAAAGTCTGTACAGTACAGTTGCTGTTAACATATTCGATCGGGCACTAAGTTTTAAAGCCTGGTCATAACGGCCTCCCAGATGTGACATCATTGCTGCTCCTCGGGTGTGACGGCATTTCAGTAATGTAGCTCTCTACGTTACGAGTCTACTGACTTCGGTGGCTCAGGGAACAGGCCTTCGACCAAACTACTACTGATATGGAGAAAAGAGATAAAGTAATCTTGTGTCCGTTATTGGCGGAATATGATTTAAGGAAATAAATAAACTAAACGTGTATCTGCTATAGGCAGCATATGATTTAGCTAAGAAATAAACTATAGTGGCTACTGGAGGTATTTAATTTGGAGAGAATAAATTACGTAAGTTTAAGTATTGGTATTATATGAATGTCATTATACAGAGGAGGAGTACTTCGTAATCTAACAAATGAATTAACAAAATATAAGGTTAATATAGCAGAAATTCAGGAAATACGATGACTGCGACAAGGAATTATGAAAAGGAAACAAAACACAATATATTACAGCTGTCACAAAACTAAACATGAATTCGGGACAGGGTTTATAGTGTCAGGAAGACTAGAAAAGCTTAAATCGATTTTAAACCAATTAATGAGAGAATATGCGTATTACGAATCAGAGGAAGGTCTCAAAAATACTTATTCATTTTACCTATTTATTGATGTTCTTCCACATTGCAAGATTCCGTCTCCATTTCCTCGAGCATTCTGGGGATGGTTCACTACAGAAGTCCCAATTATCATAATCACATAATTAATCTTGTCCACCTGATATTATGTGAAAACAACTGCTGGTGTACTTCTGATACCTTATAACATATAAATCTACCACTAAACCCACTTGTATTAAATGAAATATAAGAGAAATTGCTGAAAATATCAACACAGGCGACATTCTTAGTGCATTATTTTTAATAACAATAGCCACAATGAAAATGGAGTAAAGATAACTTCAGGGTTGCCTGTTGATTCGCTAATGCTTAAAATTTATTTGCATTGAAACTTCTGTTGATTCCGTAAAATAATATATGGTTTCTCTGGTCTAAATAATATCCTATAACGAAGCACTTGATATAGTACATTATGGTACAAAACGAATTACAGTATTCTTTATTCAAATTATAGTATTTCTTGTCACAAAACTGGATGTAGTATTTTTAAAAATAACTACTTGGATGGATATAGTAACTTACGTTTTGGGAAAAGTTACATTCTAACTGTTAAATTTCATTAGATTTAGTATTTTGTCGCTCGAAATAAAGGCACAAACCGAATCAGTTACATGTGAGTTATGTGAAATATAAAAATATTAAAGTTAGCTAAAAATGGATATAGTACCTTTTGGAACTAAGCTTCTAAATTGTAACTAGAAGAATTCTGCACATGGAATAAATCCAGGACCTTTTAAGAGGAATTAATAGTCTAAGGAAATGATATATACCTCAAATCTCTCCCTGTAGAAATTCAAATGGGGAACTGATAAACAATAAAGAGAGCACATTGAGAAGATGGAAAGATCATTTTGAACAATCCATGGGGGAGACAATGTTAGAAACAGAGGATGGGGATGAAGAGCAATCAGGGAGAAGACCTGATGAAACTTATGGAACTGACCGGATGATTGGGAAGAAGGGATCATTTGCCCTATTTTTATAAAAGGGAGTTATGTTGGATTGCGATATCTCTGGGACTATCTTTGCTTAATACATCTTACAATTTTTTTTTAAACATATTATTTCAAAGACTGAGCCCGCATGTAAATAGAATTACTCGCAATTACCAGTGTGACTTCAGACAGGGTATGTCCACAATTAACTAAATCCAGTCACTGAGACAAATATTGGAGAAAACGTTGGAACTTAACATTAGCCCTTTCCACCTATTTGTTGATTTAAACTCTGTGTATGATTCTAAGAAATCCACTATTTGAAGCAATGTATGAATTTCGTATCCCATCAATACTAATTAAACTAAGATAACTCTAACGTGAGTTAAAAAGAGTAAAAATTCAAGCGATTTGTCTGAAAAAATTTGAAACATTTAAGAAGCATAAAGCGATGGACTATCTTGCCTACTGTTTAATATTGTCTTGGGGAAAGCAATTAGAAATGCACACTTGAATACCCAAGGTACAATATATAAAATTAATCAGTACAGATACTGGCATACGCAGATAATCATGACTAGACTTCGGACTTTTAGGTCGCTAAGAATGCTGTTTTAGGTACCTAAAATAGGCTCTAAAAATTGGAAAATATGTTTTAAAAATCGTAAAATAGTCTCTTATAAAATCGTTAAGTTGCCAATTTTCTGAAAAATCTCAATTGCAATGCAGATTATAATATTTATTGAATTCACCATTAATCAATAATCATGATAAGACACAGATATAGGCCTATGATACACAGAATTATATAGACCTATTACTAGGGCCTGTATTACTACCATAACAATGAAAACCTAATTCCTGCGTCCAGAAGAAGCTACGCATGCTAGCATATTCAACCCCTTGTATCCCTCAGTGATTCAGAGAGCTACTTTTTTTTCTTACTGGATGTGGGAGTCTGGAGAAAAACACTACATTTTCTTTTGAATTCCAAGGAATTTTTCTACTGAAGACGAAACATTTCTTACTATTTAACCACGTCATAAATGTGTCATGTACTGCACATTCCGAGCTAAAAATTTAGTACGTACTGAAAATAAATTATAGAATTTATAACAAAAAATAACTTATTTAGAGCTTTAGAGGAAAAATAAGCAAAAAGGCAATATTAGGCTCTAACGTAAAAATAGACTGTTTTAGGTCCTATAAAAGTTTTCGTTTTAGGCATAGTCACTTATGAAACATGCATATGCAAATTTTCGTCCATATATCACTGAAGGATTAAAATAGGTTTTTACCTAAAATCCGAAGTCTAATCATGACATTGTGGGTCGAACAGTGAACTCTGTTAAATAAACTTTTACTGCGCTTTCTGTCGAGGTCGAGAAATTTGGACTGAAGGTCAATGAAAAGAAAAAAAAATCCATGCAGGTAACTGATAAATACAGATGCAATAGTAATTAACAATACAATAGTAATTTGAAATTATACAAGAATTTAAGTATCTTAGTATCATTGGAACGAATAACATAGATAAAGAAATAAGAAATATATTTTTTTTTATGGCGAACAGATCCTATTATGGTGTAAAAACGTGTTGAAATCACAATACTTCAGCTTGAGAACCAAACTGTCTCTGTATAAAACTCTCTTGAGGTCTGTTATAAGTTATAACATACGGCAGTGAGTGCTGGACACTCTAAAAAATAACGAATACCTCCTTAGAACATTTGAATGGAAAGCCCTCAGGTAGACTAAATATTTGGACTATGAATGATAATGGGACCTGGCGAATAAGATACAGTAATGAATTGTACTTGTTATTTTCACACATATCAAGTTTATCAAAATGGCAAGACTGCAATAGCTGGGCCATATTGCAAGGATAGCAGAGGACAATTCTACCAAACGACTAACCTTCTTCAAACCGGAAGGAACTAGAAGAACAGGCAGACTAAAATTGAGATGGTTAGATGGAATAGAGGAAGACTAAGAAGATTGGGATGAGAATGTGGAGAAGGAAAGCGTTAAGCGGGGATGAATGGAGAACAGTCTTGGCAGCGACCAGGACCCAAGGAGGACTGTAGGGCCAGATGTGATGGTGATTTTATGATTGGAGAAAACATGTGTCTGCAATTGCTAGTATGATTTGGAGAAATGAAATAAACTACACTTGTGTCCGCCAATAGCAGAAGAAAAGAAAATCATAACCTAAAATTGTATCCGCCATATGCAAATGACTTGACTTGCATTCTTGTTTGTCTACATTTACTGTTTACGCATGCCTGCCGGAGTGTTTGTCATGGAATTTCGATCTGCCTATTTTAGTTTTTTTAGATGAACTGAGACGAATAGCGATTGATTCAAAATTATACAAAAGGTGTGACTAGTGTCCATTTTTTCGTGTTTTCGATGACGTCTGCAAACACTTTCGTAACGTCCAAATGGTTTTGCCTTCCTTCTTTCGAAGTTAGACCGTTACCTACTACGGTACAAATCACCAACAGTATGCAAGTGGCGTGACTTGCCTCCTAATTTTTGCGCATTTACGCACATTTTTACACCTCTTCGTCACGCGAACGTGCAGACAGACAAGCATTTCCTTGTACAACTACTTGAGTGTAACATGATTACATGTATTTCTACTGTATGTAAATGGTTTGACCCTTTTTTGTCGTTGACTCTTGGTATAAATATTTCTTTTAAAATATTTTCATACAATATTTACAGAAAAAATATTCTGTGGGACCGCGTGCGTGGTCTGCGTGGTCCCCACCTGGAGTCTGGAACGGAGTACACTCAGCCTCGTGGCACAAACTGAGAAGCTACTTGTTAGAGAAGTAGCAGCTCCGGTAACTGAAACCACCATTAACGATAGTGGTTGACGAAATGCTGACCACATGCCCCAATCCTGCCATCTGCCTATGGTAGATGACGCAGCAGTCTGGTGGTAGGCCTAATCCCTTCAGTGATGTACTCCACGGAGTTCAGTTTAGTAGTACTCTGTGGTTTCATGTGTCTATATATACTTCAGTAATATGGATTTTCCAAGTTCAATCAACGCTTTATCCAATGGTCCATTTTAAATCTTTAATCAAAACAAATTCCGTGAACACAATGTTTTTACAATGTTCATAATTACTTTAATTATTGGCATTAGACCAATCATTGTTATACGTATGCTTTTTTGTTACAGGCAGTAAAGTACCATTCCATTCTATTATTATATTTATTATTATTATTATTATTATTATTATTATTATTATTATTATTATTATTATTGCTGCTGCTGTGATAATACTTAATGTTCAATTCAATTTCCTTATCAGTAAGTTTTCCGAACGCTGCATGAAAGGAAAGCACTACGTTCTGTCTGAAGAAATGGAAACTCATAAAATTTGAAGAGATACATTACTTCAGAGTAAATGGAGCACAAGATTCAATTTAGGTCCAGACATATTGGAAACACACGAAGTTCATTACAAGAGAGGGGTTTCAACTACTGGTACATTCTCACAGAGCACATTAATAACATCAAGTTTCTGTCTTTAGTCCCGAGAAGGGAATTTGATATAATGCACTCACAAAACTTTCTCTATCCTAAGTTTGGGCAATACAACATTCCTACTTCACAATCTCATTTAAAATATGTATTATTTTTTCAGAGAGTCCATATTCAGATGTATCAGCCTTATAGACAAGGTAGGCCTAGCTCAGTTAAGAACTTGGATGGGTGAACGCTGATCTAAACTCAGACAATTTATGTTATTTGAATCGATAATAGGACAGTCAGTAGAGGATCGAAACAGGGGGATATGATGCAAAAGGTGGTGTAGTAGCTTTTATTTTTTTTAACTTGTATATATGCATACAACATGTAAAAAACAAAAATGCTAACACATGTGACCTCGGGAAAACTTTTGGCAGCCAAAAAACCTCGAAATATTAGGATTATTTTTTGTTTTTCGCAAATAACTCCTAAACGGTGCATTCAAGCGAAAGCGTTATTGTATAACTATGTAAAGAGCATTAAAGTCTGCGTCGAATAAGTACCAGAAAGTAATTAGGTCAAGTGATGTGGTCGAAATCCACTAACAAAGAACGACGATTTTTTCCAACTTTGTCAAAAAGTGAGATATAGTATTATATATGAGCCTGCAGGTTGGAAATGAGTACTCTAAGAGAAAAACTCATAAAATAGAAAATTATAGATCATCGGATTCTGCGTTCACTGAGTAAAAAATGTTTACTTTCAGTCAATTAGGCCTACACCTCTCGAAATTGGCAACCTCCCGATGTCTGGCAATTGGCATACGAAGGTACCTATGAGTTACAGCGCTTCAACAGTACAGGTGTATTTTCTGCAGAGTTATTCTTTCTTTAGTATCATCAAATAATCATTTTAAAATGTGAAACAGGAGAAGTCAAATATGAAAACTCTTGAGTAAATAAGAAAACACGTGAGTATAATTTAAAAAATAAATAAGAATTTAATACTACATAGCCTATTATTAATTTATTTGGTGTAAATCTATTTAAAAACTCTTAGTAACAGAAATGAAGTGCTAATAGGCCTGATCAAGGGTAAGCGTGGCTAAGCCCGAAACCGATCGCCAAATAAAGCCATCTTAAGTGCCTGAGAAACCATTAGTATATAAATATAACTTTAAAAATGTGTACAATATAAATAAGTGAACGGTCGACCTGAAAAAAATCTTCATGGAGGTAAGGTACGTGGTTTGAGTTAAGTTGAATTTTTATCTATTTTGGAGTCTTCTTTTAATTTCTTATTTTCTTCATTATTCTAATCTGAGTTCTCCCTCCAAAATTAAAAATGTTTCGGTGATTTATTTTTAACCGCTTTTTCTAAATTTAGTCTTGGCCATTTTTATATTACGTACCTCTCCGGCAATGAATGTGGGTGTGTTTGCATGAAGGCTGTTAAATTTAGAATAAACTGTTTTATCTAGAACTGTTTATTAAATCAATATTATCGCCGTAATGAAATAACTGAAATTGTGCTTGGATCTGAGCCAATTTCTTCGATGTTAAATTGTCTTAAATCCAGTTAGCAGTAATATTAAGCTTAAGACATTTTTCAGTAAAAGACAAAATTTAACAGTTTAATAGAGGAACTTATGTTTTACATAACAGAGTACATCACCTTGTGAAGAACTGTACATAAACCTAGTTGAAGGCTCAAAGTACTCCTGTAATAGTAACCCTATTCAAATGTAGCATGTAGTATATTTAATATCAAAGTAAATCTATTGCACAGCATAATTATTATAATAACGATATTATTTAACTGTCACATTAGAACTATTAATATGTATTTACTGAAAGCTGATTGTTATTTTCAGAAAATATAATTTCGTCACTTCATTTTTTTAGTGATTGTTAATATATATTGCAATGTAGCAAACTTTTGAAAATATTTAATATAACTTATTGTGAATAAATTGTTCTAGAAAATTTCCACGGCCTTATTAATATGATTGGGTTGGCCTTCAAATGCACCTTCCATAAATATAACTAAGTAAACTGCAGCTTGGCACTTACAGTGTTAGTTTTGGATTATATTATTAGTATTCAAAAAAATTATTACTTAACAACCAAAGCTGTAGGGGTAGCAGCAGATAATAACCTAACCTTTAATAGTTTATTTGCTGTAAACCAATGGTTTACTTTGATATTAATACCACTTCTTGCGTGAATTATTTTGAGACACATTTCGCATTTATATTATGATATTTTGCTTTAATTATTCACTTTATGCAAAAAAAAAAATAAAAAATTGTGCCCACCCTTACCCCCGGAGTGTCCAACAATGAAGTTGATTACCTCCGGTCAAACCAAATTTTGGTAACCATTTGTTTGATGTGTGTACCTAGGGTTGCCCATTTTTAATTCTTATGAGTTATGTGGTGTTCATGACATGTTAGGGCTGTGTACTTGGTTTCAGATTTGGCGCAAGTTTGACTTTCTCGCAGTAATGTCAGTTTTATCTTTCTCGGTGTGTTGATTGTTTTGTATAGATATGTTTTCTACTGTATGTTGCAATATTTGTGTGTGAGGGGAATATTATCCAGTCCGGCATTCGCCTAAGAGCGAAGGAGACTCCTCAAAAACCTCGCTTGGACTGGGTAGTGGCCAATTGACCATCCACCATGAATGTGTTATTCTATGATTTCTTTTTCGAGCAGTGTTTTTGTGAGTCCAGAACTGTAGATTCGGTGCCCATTCTTCGTCCTCCTCCCTCGCAGCTTCGCGTAGGTAGAGTCTGGCTTCGCGATAACGAGGGCAGGTATATACCATGTGGTACACTGTATCAGGCTCGCTGTCTTCACAGGCGCATAGTTCATCATCTGCAAGGTTAAAACGCAATAAGTAGGCGGGAAAGTTGCCGTGGCCAGATAAGAATTCAGCGACGTAATGATCTAATTTTATCCAATACGTCTGTTATGTACTGTTGGGAAGTGTGTAACACGACGCGATATTCTTTCCTTGAGGAGGAGATCGACAGGTACGTGGAGTGCATCATGGGATATGGTGGAGTAAGCTTTGGTTGTGCGGAGTAGAGATTGCCTTTGTTTATGCTACATTATGTATAAGGTAGATCCAGTTCCATTTTCTTGCCGATTTAAGTTACTTGGTAGGCCTACCGAGGTTGGATTTTGCTCTAGATCTTCAACGCCGGTGAGCAGCTGCTGGTTTTCTGGGCAATATCTTACATTCCCCTTCTTCATACATTGTTTTCTCAGTACTTATATATTTTTGGAACTTTTATTTATTTCACATTCCCATTTATGCTACTCTTTCTTGCACAATTTTGAGGGGAGGAGGTATCTATAACTTTGCATTTGACCGTATGAATTTCGCTAATTACTTACAGTTCATAATTTGTTATATGCACTGTTTTCATGTGATAGGCCCATTATATTCATAATTTAATGTTGAAATGTCAACTTTTGTAAGATTATAATTGAAGCGTTTAGTTTTATAAGGGTCTAAGTGCCAAAATCATGATTTTTCAGCTGATAATTTAAATGGATCTTTGTACCCAGACCAATGCATTTCAGGGAAAGCCACGTTAGTAACAATAAATTCCAAGATATAGCGCTGGGTCTATCTCCAGCACGTTTTTCTGTGGGTCTATGTCTTGTTTTCTACACAATCATGATTTTGGCACTTAGACCCTTATAAAACTAAACGCTTCAATTGATTTTCTCGAGTCTGTTTTTTAATATTCAGGATATTTTGAGGTTAGTTCAATTATTCATGAATGATTCTTCTTTAACATACTTCTTAATTTCTTCTATTTGTTTTCTTTTCATGATACATATGCCTCGTGAAAAGTTGTTTTGGAAGAACTGAAGAAAAAAGAGCTCTTGTATGAATGTGCCATTCCGGATGTTGGGATTATCCTCCATGGAGGTGGACACGTTGTTGGGTAAACTTCGAGAACTGGCTGAGGTGCAACCCAATCCTGCTAGTGTTCCCACTTTGGAACCAGATTGTTCAGCAATTCTGCCTAAGATGCCGGAAATTTTGCTTGAATTTGAAGAGATTCTTACAGGTTTGCGACGCGATTATAAACTACATATTAACCCTTCTGGCTACTTTTGAAAAGTATTTAGAAGAGATAGAAACTTAATCGATTCGTATTAATGAGATCCGCCCTGTGGCTGTTTCTATTAGTCCTACGTTTTCTCGTACACCCACTACTTCAATTGCTCATTTCAATTACCGTACTTATCAGCACCCCCTAGATCCGCTCCACAAGTTTCTGCTTTTCGAATTTGTGCTGTCTCGCGTTTATTACACACTTCCTTATCCCCTCACCTTCTTCGCGTGCCAGTAACGTGAGGTAGTACGTAGCTCTCCATTTGACGCTGAAAAAGACTGCAGCAGATACTTTTCCCACCATTCTTCCATTCCCTTACATTTCGCCAGGATATGAACCCAAGATTCCTTCCTTTACAGACAGAACAGATTATCATTTTTTGTTTTGTTTCATCAATTATCTGACACGAACCAAGTATGATCCAAGCGAGCTCCATTTTATTGATTTTGGTTCTTTGGTATGTATTGCTCTTTCCTCCACTCCAATTTCAGCCGCAAATGTAACTAAGCACTGTATATGAATATCACCTTAAGTAGTGCAACAGGACCAAGTATACAGCTTTAATTGGTTGGGTTGATCATCCAGAACCATGCTTTCTCAACAAAATTATAAAAAAACATTTTGGTCTGCCGCCGTGGGTGTGTTGGTAGCGTGACTGCTAGACACTTGGGCGGCCCGGGTTCTATTCCCGACCGGGTCGTGGATTTTACAGAGATGTAAAAGTTTCCTTAAAAGACTAGGATGTAAAATGAAAAGATGAAAGATGTGTCCTCATTCCCATCCCACGAAAGGACCTGGCCATCCTACGCGGTATCATCCGGCCTGTCCCTCGGTTGGGCCGTGGGCCTCTCTCCCACTTCTCTGTCCCAGGACAGGACCGGCCTCCGGCCCTAACACTTCGTCATTAAAATCAGCGACATTTGAGATACGAGGAAAATAGCTTAGCATTATTCAAATAACCTCTATTCGAAAAGCCCCTCTTCGCCCTCAATAAATATTTACTTTGTCGAATGAATTGGAATAACTTATGTAATTAGTAATTACTAAGTTCTATCTTTCTTATGGTGTCCCCTGAATACTCTCCACATTAATTTGCACAGTGGATACTCGTAATGTGTCCACCGTTACCGAAGAGTTGAGATAATTAAATTATCAAGCTCAGTTAACTGTGTGAGGTTTTACGAGGTGGTACACGAGGTGCTATATGTTGATTTATGGAAATGAAGTCGTACTACCATCAAGTTCCCCATCGGAATCACATGCATATGGAAGGGAATTCGTAAGTCATCTGATCCCAGGGATGCGCGACTCCTTCCCTTCCTACGTTTTAAATAATAGGCCTATGTGATATTTTGAACTACAAACATATTTGCCTCTCGATCCCCGGTACCTTTTCTGATTTTGCTGATTAGGGAGGTCTGGAACGAGGTGCACTCAGCCTTGTGGCACCAACCGAACTACTAAATAAAATAATAATGATTAATGACAATAAAAAAGTAGCGGCTCCCGTTAACGGCAGTGGAAGTCGTCATACTAACCACATCGCCCAATTCTTCATTGTCGGATAGAGAGCCTTTTCCCACAAGGCGTGAAGCGCCACAGGGTTTAGTTTTTTATATCATAAAGTCATTAGTTTAATATCTGCATTAAAATAACGCAGCTTTTTAGCGCTACACATAGTTACAAGTTTAGAAAAATCTCACATCACTTTTTCTACCATAAGCAAGCACATCAATATAACTTTCTGACTTCGTACTGTATTCTCATTCAGAATACGAGGAAGTTTGCAGTGAATACATATTCAGTTGTCTTAGCTTCGTGTGATGCTGACGTCTGTTTGTTTTGTACGAGTTACAGATAAGGTCAATGCTCGGCATCATCGATCTGGCAGTGCGCTGTTGCAATTCTGCAGACTAATAATTACAATATTTATTAGAGTATTATCTTGTTATCTCGATATTAACCTCTGCTGACGTGAATAAAAATTGATAACGTATATTCTTATCATATAAAACCAGGTCTGGATCTCGAAGAGGGGCCGAAATAAAGGAATGTTCGTATTTACTAGGGGTAGGGAATTTCCTAAAAATGAAGGGGGTTCGGAGGGCATTCCAAGATAATTTTTAAACCACTTAGTCCATAAGTAACTTATTGTGAAAAATTTATGAAAATATTTTATTTCTGTATTGTGCTATAGGAATGCACATCTTCAAGAAATCGTAATACAATCCTATTAATATCATTATTGACTATTTCATGTATAAAGATTGCAGCACTTTAATTTATGACTATCTCTAATGGAAGAATTTCTAGTTGTTCATATAATATTTTGATTGGTGTTAAGTAATGACAGCCTGAAAGATCTTGTGTAGCCCTATTTTGAAGGATTTTTATCTTATACAAATCTCCCTTTTTTGAACGTCCCCATATAAATACCATATACAATATGTGTCAATGAACAAGGTAATAGTAAAGAGATCTTATACTAGAATTTGATAATATTCCTCCCAACCGTTGTGTCACACCGATTGGTGAAACTTTATTGCATAGGTTTTAAATGTGCATATCCTAGTTTAAATGTTCATGTATTACAATTAAACCTAAATACTTTGCACTTGATACTTGCTGTATAGGTACCGGTACATTAATTATTGTAATTACAAAATCAACGGTTAGGTTTAGTAAAAAGGTTAAACTGTTAAGGAATTCAAAAGGAAAATCGAAACCTGATAGAGAGTTTAAAACGTCTGGTAAGGATAGAATTTGAGGACAAGTTGAGATCAGGAAGGTGGATGAGGTTAAGGAATATAGAAGAAATTTGAGGAGGAAGTTTATAGGCCTAAAAAGAAAAAAAACTTGCTACCCTAGTAAAAGCAAAACTTTTGACAGATTAGAAGTAATAGGCTTATTCTGTTCGAGGCTGCTGAACTAGTAAGTTAAAACCTATTCTTGGATCGGGGCATTTTCGCCCTCTTCTTCAAGCCAGGCCGACTCTATTTGCTTCTTAAACATTTTAAAGTGTTAACTATGAGGATTGTAGATATCAGGATGTTTTTGGAATATACAGTTTTAATAATTAATTGTTGGTATCACAGTTCCTCTGTTTTCACTAGTCATACTTAAATTATAGCTGTTTTCTGTTGGTAATAAATTTGTACCAAATCACTGTTCCCGGGCTATTATTTCTGCTCTAATTTATAATTCTTCAATGAAAAGCAAACCTCTGGGCAAGTCATTCATTGCGCGCAGCGCATAAGATACTTTGTGTTTCACTATTTAGGGAAAAAACTAAAATCAATTTTGAAAAGTCTGTTACGTCATGTAATACCTACTCAATGCTTGTCATGAATTTAGTTTAGATGGCTTTGGTTTTCATTTGTCATTTTTAAAGGCCTCATAGTTTTAATTATTCAAGGTATGTCTTGACAATTGTTGCTAATAACCTCAATACCAAAATAATTTTATTTATTTCTAAATACTTGCTCATTTTAACATTTCTTTGTTTATTTTTATTTTATCTTGCAATTATATATTTAGTATAGTGTTTTTTCATGTATTGATTAATTATTTTAATGTTTAGATCAAGCTATGATTTTGGGTTAGCGATTTTTTAATTATTTCAATCTTCTGTTGTTTTTTAATATCATTCTATTCTCTATTCTTCAAAATGGACAACCAAATGTATGTTCCATTATTCCTATTCAAGAGCAATGGGCTCTTTTTAACCTACAAGCTTTCTACCACTCAAACAATGCTAATTTCGGGCGGAAAGCCTTTCATCTTCAACTTTATTATGGATTAAGCAATCCAACTACCTTCAAGATCGCATTCAACGAAATTTAAGGATCTCAAGGACTCCTTTACGAAGTTTAATAGTGCTTCGTCAATTCTCTGGACATTTGTAATTTCAAGGGGAAATCATTCATTCCGTGAGTAATCTCATAACCACATACCAAAGGTACGTTCCAAGGACCAAGGATTAGTTTGGCTTCGATGAGACTGGCAGTCCTAAGGGAATTTATGTAACTGCGAATTATAAATAAATGTAGACATTTTATCATTTAGAAAGCAAAGTGTAAGTCGTTTATTTTCAAATCATTGTTTTGAACTTCTTGTGCTGTGAATAGTCAAATTCATCATTTGCATAAACCATTAAATATACTATTTTTCTAGCTGTTGAAGTAATATTTTCAACAGGCTTATCTTTGCGACGATTTAATACTGGGCCTCCGATTGATACATTTATATGTGTAATACATTTATATGTGTATCTGGATAAGGTCATAACTTCAAGATTCACGAAGAACATTTTCAACTCAAATCGCATGTTTATGTTAACCAAGCAGCATCATCACTCTACCTAGGTATGTGTATATAAACTGTTATTCTTTCCTTTGTGATTGGAAATACAATAGAGTTTGTGTTTCGAACCGCAAATCACTCCAATCCATTTATCTCCATATGTTATCGCCGGGAATCGCACCCATGATTATTCTATGGTCCGCTATTCGTATCAGAGGCCGGGTCGCCTGGCGGTAACAACGTCGAATGTAGTCTATAATTTAAATATATTTAATAATTATAATTCTAGTATGTGGAACTAGATCCTTTTGAGGTGTGAAAACATACATTCCCATGTGAAATTGAGTTGATACTTTTATTGATGTTGTTGCAAAAATTGAAACCCCTGCATGAGTGGATGCCTCCTTAAAGCTGATTAAGTACCATTCTTGTTCAGAAAGCAAAAGAAACAAGGTTCATAGCAGTAAAGCAACTATTTTGCACACTCCTAGCTCGAGAGGACTTGGCCTATTTGGAACTACATTATAATTCATTTATTCTGTTATCTCATCCAGTTAAACAAGTGTTCACGTTATACAAGAGAAACTAGAAGCCAAGAAATTACAACCCTTCAAGCAATACAAAGCATATTGTGATAAAACGCACTGCAGGGGGCCGATGCATGATTTGCTGAGCACATTTCCTTCTACATGGTGGAAATAGTGTAGAATAACTGTGCAGATGTTAACAGTTTGCTTCTTCGGTAAAATCAAGCAAAAATCTCGAATACTGAAGAACTGACTTCCCCACAACACGAGCAATTGCTCTTTCGGGTTCACAGTTAAAATTCTTAATCGCATATTATGTACTTAAATCATATTTTATATTAAGTAATATCTATTTTACATGAAGTATGAAGTAGAAACCGCCTCAAACCACTAACAAAAACAAGACGAGTAAAATAGTAATTGAAAACAAGTATATTGTGAAATCAAATTATACTATATTTACTAATTATGCTATATAGTACTCCCCCTAAAACATTTTTTTAAACAAAGGGGGATTTCATATATATATTTTATATATATATATATATATATATATATATATGTATGTATATGCATTCAGAAAATCAATAAAATAAAAATTTAAAAGCATAAAAGGCACACGTATAATAGTCACAATGATATAAAAGTATATACAAAATATATTGTATTATTTATTCATAGGCGGGTACACCAGTCAGGTTATTTAAAACGATTGCAACTATAATCTTCAATTCAAGTAATTATGTTATACACATTAAAAGCTAAATATATATAATCTTGTTTTCAAGGTCAATGTTCACACACCACCAGATGGATGTTAACCTCACAGTTGGTGTCAGTAAGTGTTCCACCCTTACAAAATGGTAAAAGTAAAGAAATCACTGTTACACCTATATTCTTGAAATAGTCCAGTTTTAGAGCAGACGTGTTCGTGTTCGTGGATGATGTTCCGTTGACCAAAATAACTCCTATTGGGTTTAGGTGCTGTTTCATGATAGTCTATTGTATTAAATTCAAATTCAAATTTAATTACAAGAAATTCAAAATTTTTATTTTAAGAAAGGGCTACAAAATAGCAGAAAAGAGAAGTGGGCAGTAAACAATCACACTATAGAAACATCCATAGAATGTAATTACTTAGGCATAACTTTTTAATACGCACGGGACTTGGCAAGAACAAAATATAAACCAGGCACTAAAGAAAGGAAACCTAGCTTTGACAGCTATTGACAAGTGTCTATAAATTGCCTGATACGAAGGTAAGACTCCTTTACAGTATTTATAATGGTTTAGTGGATTCAAAAATGTGTTATGGCATTAAGATATGGGGAATTGAACATGCCTGGATAACTGTAGACACTATACTGTCTCGATTCTATAAAAACTTACTCGGAGCCCCGCTGAATTCAGCAAATGGGGTGGCAAGATACTATTTAGGAATTGAAAGTAGTAGCAGTAAATTAATGTGCTGAACAATGAAATATTTAAACCGGATAAAACATCACAACTCTGGTAGTATTCTATATGAATGTTTTAGCTTTTTAAACAGGAATAGTTTTCATAATAATCGGTTAAATAAAATTAAGGAAGAATTCGACGACTAGGTCTCATGTGGTTATGTTTAAATCAACACACATGGGAATTCACTATATAATTGGGAAGAGATGGTGCAATGATGTAGGAAGACAAATATTAGCACAGGGTTTATAAGAACTAGATCTCTTGTGTTTTATATAGACATGAAAACCACATGGGGCAAAGAAAAATATGTTGAAGTATGCAACTATAAAGAAAGGGTAGGCATTGGTTGGTGGAGACTGGGGATATGGAAACTAAAAGGTAGAAGAGGAAACGTTGGAAAAGGCTTTTGCCCTTTGTGTAGTCAAAGGGAGGATACCAAACACATTTTCATTGAATGCAATAGGACTAGTAAGTTTAGGAAACAGTTGCATGAATCATATTTTAGTAATACCTGTACTAATGAAGAAAATTGTTTATATTAAAATAATTAATACACTTAATGCTGTAATCCTCAGACAAGTAGGAAAACATACATTTCCAGAGTTAAAACAATATGGGAATGCCTAGTTATTAGTGGAATTTTGTTCTGTTTTATTTTGTTTTGTATTGTAGGCTACTGTTTTTTTAGTTAGTTCTGTTTTTGTTTTTCAGACGTACAAGCATCCCTGTAAATAGCCCAGGGATGTTGTGGGTACTAATGCATGTAAAATTATGCTTGAAAATAATTATTATAATTTATTATTATTGTATTATATGGATGTGAGATAAGGTCGCTTACTCTTCGGAAGAACATAATCGGAGAGTGTTCGAAAACAGGGTGCTTAGGAAAGTATTTGGGCCTAAGAGAGATGAAAATGGGACTGGAGAAAACTGCATAACGTCGAGCTTCATAACCTGTACTCGTCACCGGACATAGTAAGCGTAATTAAATCACGGAGGATGAAATGGGCTGGACATGTTGCGCGAATGGGGGAGGAAAGACATATCTCAAAAATACTGACTGGGAGACCCGAAGGGAAAAAGACCACTTGGAAGACCTTGACGTAGGTGGGAGGCAGAGGTATACAAATCTCGATTTTAGCTTGCCCATACCCGCTTGAACGCCAGGCAAGCAAGTTGCCAGCGTCATAGCTAGGAAGCAGGCAGGTTTCTTTAAACTTGATGGGTCAGGTAAAACCTAGCCTAGGCAAGTCAGAATAAGCTTGCGACATTCCTATCAGCTAAACAACTGTAGTTGCTAGTGTAGGTAATACTTTCTTGCTTTTCTACATGCTGGTAGAAGAAATTCACCATGCAGATAAATAAAAGGTGGATAAAGTATTAAAATCCTTTTAGCGTCTTAACACAATTATTATTTTTATTATTAGGTAGATTTCGAAGAAAAATCTAATCTACCTAATCTACCTAATGACTTTCAAAAAATTCGTTCATATCTTTACGTTTCATGCCTCCCTAAGTACGAAACCACCGCCTGTTAAAAAAAATTGAGATATTTATATTTATATACAGTATATGTATATGTATATATATTTATATATATATACTTATATATATATCTTTACACGCTAACGGCCGTAATTTTCAAGATATTTGAATCAAATTTTATTATGTTATTTCTAGGCCCAATAGTTCAGACAAGTTCGTTAATGAGCAAAATTGGCGCAAGAGGGTGGTCGGGGGAGGGGGTTGAAATTTTAAAACATTTATATCTCGGCCCCTATGAAGTATAGAGGGAAACTTTGATTGAATAAATTAGAGTACTCCTTATGGAGTTCACAGTGACACCAACGATTTGGGGGTTTTGGGAGTACGAGTGGGGGTGGGGGTATGGGGATGGAAAGTCGACATTTTCGAAACTACGTCTTGTGGGGTATCGTTGAAAAGCTCTTGATGAGTACTCTACAAATCAATAATTAGTTTCTTGATAGTTCTCATATAAGGCGAGATTTGAATGTTAGAAAAGTTCTCTTTCCTCTTTTTTGCAGTTATTATTGCGGGTTTGTCATGCCAAGGCTAAAGAAGAAGAATGCTACGCAGCGACAGTAAATTAAAACAAAAGCACTTCGAAATCTACCTCAGCTTGTAGGCTTGCCTAAAGGGATTTTTGTTATTGTTATTAATGATTTTATGACGTTTTCTCGAAAATGTTTGAAAATTTTTCCCATGCCGGACTAGTACTACCTTTGTTCATTGATAATTCAAACTGTCCACATTTTAGTTTCTCCTCGGCTTCCTTCAGGGTAAAATTCTCTAAACACATCTGAAGTTCCTCAACTACGTAACTGCACGACTTACCAGTGCACTGCTATACCCAGTTTCATATTCTTTCCGCCAGGCCTTGCAGTTTCCTTAGGTCCTGTGCAACCCATCAGGTTATGAAGAGCTTGTGACTCATAGCGACAGCATTTCTTATCATCGTTGTAATCTGGCTTGCTTTCAAGTCAAGCAAGTTAAAAGCTGTGACTGGTTGCAGAATTTCAAAGGGGCAGGCAAGCTAAAATCAGAATATGTACACCTCTGGTGGGAGGACGATATTAGGGTAGATTTAAGAGAAGTGGGATTTGAGAGGGATGGTTAGATGGAGTTAGCAAAGAATAAGGTTGAATGGCGGGCACAGGTAAGCGTGGCAATGAACCTTTGGGTTCCATAAAAGAGATAATATTCCTTTAGCTTGCTTAGGAATTGTCTATTGTCATCGAGTAAGTAAGTAAGTATTATTGTTATTGTTATTATTATTACTAATTAAACGCTCATCCTCCCCCCCCCAAAAAAAAAGCAGTCTCACCTGTTGAAGAATCACAGAGCCGGGCGAGATATGATACATAAACATAGCTGCAAGGACTGAATGTTTGTTCCGGCATCCATACGCAATTTTAAGACAGAAGTATCTGGGGTCCTGTAGAGACATGGGAACTGCGCCACTTTGCCTCTAAATGAACGACAACACAAACAATTGTGCCCGTACTTCGGAGTAAATCCCCAAGGTAACAACAGAAACAAAACAAAAATACTTGTTTTGCATTAGAGATGCTTCTACAGCATATTTTTACTGTTTCTTTAAAAATAAAGCAAACCGTTCTAGCGAATAGAATAAGGCCTTGATTTATAACAGAATGTGTTACAGTGCTCTTTACTGATCAAGACTCTCGAATGACTGGTCACTACGTTTTAACTTAAAATGTTTTGTTGGACCATGAGATAACTGTTGAGTGGTAAATGTTCATTGTGAGTTTCTGTTATGATTATACTCTTCAAATGACCAACAATTATTGTACGACTGGCACTTATCTCGGGTGTTCAGAAGTGTGAATTTCACTAATAATAACTATTCTGTCTAAAAATGCAATTTTTTAAAGCATAAAACATACGAATAGTCTCACATGCTTACTATAATCACAATTCTCTTCCAGAAATTCTTTCAAAATTCCAGGGACTTAGATCATTCTTTGTTATATTTCTGCTTGACGGAACACTATTGTCAAATATTTTATCTCTCTATTTTCCTATATCCCCTAGTGGTGGGGTTTAGGGCCTCCAATTGGAGGTTTCTGTTACCTAAGTGAATTTTGTTACGCTCATTTTCCGAGAGAGGGCAGAGTGACACTAAGGTATTATTTGGACGTGAAAGGGCCAAGAAATTTTGTCCAGAGGCTTTAATTTAGGCTTGGAGTCGTTTTACGTGCTGTAAATCTACGACACGGGCCCCCCTGCTTAAAGTCCTCCCGGAGGACTCCGTGCCCAGGAATTTTACGTCCTGAAAAATCCATCGACCGCGATCTTCGGATCTAGAGGCGGGCACGCTACATCAAGACCACCGCGGCCGACATCAAAGATTTTATGGCTATCACAAAAAGTCAAAGATGGCAGAAAACGTCATCTGTTTGAAAGATACACTTGACTCCATAATTGAAGAGCTTTTGTTTTTCATTCCGGTACTGCAGCCGCTTATATACCGTTTATACCGGCCATGTTAAAAAATATTGTAGAAATAATTTTAAATTGTGAGTCCTCAATTTATTCAGATTTGTTTAAACATAACACAGTGTAACATTTAAACGAATTTAAGATTTTAAATTGAAACGAAATTGTATAATTTGTATAATGTATAATGCTATAGTGAAAGTTTCAATCACCTTAGTGAAAGTGGATTATTGATCCTAAGTTTTGCCAACTATACATTCACTGGGAATAGTGAACTATCGCTAGTGATTGTAGCGACCACGTTTATGCAGGGAATTTTAACCAATCCACTACAGTAATAAAACAAAACCAATTTTATTTTATAACATGAAAAAGTCAGATTTTAATACAAAAAAAAATCCCTTTAGCTAGGCCTACAGGCTGAGGTACATTTCGAAGTACTTTTGATTTAATTTATTGTCGCGGCGCAGCACTCTTCTTCTTTAGCCTTGGCATGACAAACCCGCAATAATAGCTTCAAAAAATAGGAAAGAGCACTTTTTAAAACATTCAAATCTCACCTTATATGAGAGCTATGAAGAAACTAGTTATTGATTTGTAGAGTACTCATCAAGAAGTTTTCAACGATACTCCACAAGACGTGGTTTCAAAAATTTCTAATTTCCATCCCACCCATCCCCCACCCCCACTCGTACCCCCCAAACCCCCGAATCGTTGGTGTCACTCTAAACTCCATATGGAGTACTCTAATTTATTCAAACAAAGTTTCCCTCTATACTTCATAGGGGCCGAGATATAAGGTTTTCAAAATTTCAACCCCCTCCCCGACCCCCTCCCCCTTTGAGCCAATTTTGCTCATTAACGAATTTGTCCGAACTATTGGGCCTAGAAATAACATAATAAAATTTGGTTCAAATATCTTCAAAATTACGGCCGCTAGCGTGTAAAGATGTAAAAAAAATTGAACGAGCGGTAGTTTCATACTTAGGAAAGCATGAAACGTAAAGAAATGAAAGAATTTTTCGAAAATCATGACATGGTATCGATTGCAATAGGTACATTTTTCTTCGAAATCTACCTAAAAGTCATTTCTAACAGCTTGAATTAAAAACATAAATTCTAGCACGTGAAACACGAAGTAGAATTATTACATTGCAGCACAAAGAATCCATTGTAAACAATATAGTTTTCAGTCACATGAAAAAGTTAAGTATGTTTCTATGACTATTTAATACACTCATTTTGATAAGAATTGAAAATATTAGAAATTCATTAAGCTTTTCTAAATGTTATATTTCTCATGGTGGTTGCAAATTTGTTGGTGGAGAAGAGTAGTTGACTCCATTCCTTATGTTGTCAGTCATGCAACAGAATATAAATAATATCTGTTTGTGCATGTGCACGTGAATATATGACATTAGATCGTAAAGCATTATGTGAGACAAATATGGCTCCACGGTACGCAGTTCATTAGAATAAATTTAATATGTATTATTATTTCACAAATACTGTATTGACAGCTATATAAAAAGTACTGTATGATAGGCCTACACATGGCAAAATGATTTTATTTTGCACTTCAGATTGCTACAGTTTCGCAAACATACCTACTCGCAAAATAAAATTTATCTTTCACCAAACTGTGTTATAAAATAACTATTAATTCATAGTCTTTAATCATAAGGGATATGTCAATGTTTTTTAGATTGAATGCTAACGGACATAAAAGACAGTTTCATTGTTGGACGTTAATATATGGCCTGTTGTAGCCTACACGTCAACTGATCATGTGTGTACTTTCCCTAACCATCAACTTTCACTATAAAATATACTTCAATTTATTATGAAACTAAAAACAAAAAGTACATAAATGAATTTGGAGTTTACAAAAGTGAAAAGCGCCAAAACAGTTGCATTGGAGTCTATTAAGTATGGGACATGCATTTGAATTAACACTGTTGTTTCCAGGGCCTTCTATAATAATAAAAACAGGCTTTGGTCACAATGTGTAATAGTATCTTTCATTCAAACATCACCTCAAATTATTTCTTACGTATTGAGGAGAGAGAGGATGGGAAGGGCAGAAAGAGACGTGAAAGAGTCGTCCCACGATTCACATGTTCATAACAGTCGATTAACGGCAGGGGGAAGGTACTTTCTGCCCTCCCCAGATATTTTAAGTTTCATCACATTTAAGGCCTACGTACAATATAACTACTAACAACCCAATTGTTGCCCCCCTCCTATAATACGTTCATGCCTGCGCCGTGATTAACAGTGAAACAAAAGTTAAGCTCCTATACTTGATCCAAGATAAACTTAATTTGTAATTTGTAAAAAAAAAAAAAAAAAAAAAAAAAAAAAATGTGTACGGAGCAAACGTAAACAACAGAATGGCTTGACTAACTGTGTCCTGTCGCTTCAATCGCACCAGAAAATACTTCACGATAGTGCGACAAGTTCGGTTAGAAGTTTACTTCCATTCCGCACACATCATACGATTATTTATGTCTTATGTAATTTTGAAAACATAAGTTCTGTTAAGAGAGTTTCTTGTTTTATTAATATTATACAAGTTTTACAACTTAATCTCAGAAAACATAATTTCTTTTGTTTTTATCGTTGCCTCGGCAAATTTGTTGATTCTGAGGAAAAATAAGTGACACAAGTTACGAAATACAAGAAGTACTTTATAACATAATTAATTCGTTTTACTTTTCATTTACATAGTTAGTGATAATAATTGAAATGTGTCAATAAGTATTGTATAAAGTAAGTAAAAGTAATAGGCATAACCTCTAATAATTTGTATTATAGAAGAAAATTACGAGCCAGGGCCATCAGAACTTACGTCACCAATAAAGAAACGTGCGAGGAAAAGTTTGACCAGCGCCGAGAAGATGCAGATTGTAAATATATACAAAACATTGGGAATCGAACCGGGACCCTTGGCTCTTAATCTAAAAAAGAAAGTTCAGTTGACTTTACAGTATGTAATCGAATAAAACGTCTCTGTGCAGTGTACTTTCATATTAGGTTGTTTACTTTTGCTCCGTACACGTCTTGGATCAAGTATAGCAGGCTCTAACATCTGAGGGTTGAATTCATACCATACGGTCCCGGGTTCAAACCCCGCGAAAAGACAATTTTACTTGGTTTTCTCAAGATTTCCCTAGTCTCAAAAGGCAAATCCCGGATTCAATATTTACTTAGCATAATTAATCGTGGTTATTTTACCAAATACTTAAATATGAGTCAAAATGAACACGTTATTTCACAAGGACAATAGTAACAGATGAACATCAGTGGTTATTAATTGATCATCAGTAGTTACACTGTCTATTGGAACACCCACAGATCTTAACACGTTATATGACTCCTGTAGTTAATGCCTGTATAAACAAAACTGAAAGAACTAAAATTGGAAATTCGAAAATCTAAAATCATATCATATGACGTATTATTTAGTAAAAAATATATACTCACTCATTGAAAATGTACACATTAACAGATATCATCTGATACATTACCAGAAAGTGGCAGTACTTATAGAAAAGAAATGGATGAAGAAGTTAAACTCTTATACTTGGGTAAATGATAGAATCATAGTGACAAGGTTTAAAATAGCAAGAGGATATATCACTATCATAGGAGTTTACGCTCCCGAGGAAGGCAAAAAAGAAGACACTGAAACATTCTACGAAGAACTACAGAAACAAATTAATTTAAGTTGTAAGAATGATTATCTGGTTATATGTGGTGACTTAAATGCCAGGGTGGGCAAAATACCAATATAAAAGATAGTGGGATGTTTTGGAGAAGAAACAATAAATAACAATGGATACGAGTTAAGACAATTTGCTACATACAATGAATTAAAAGTAACAAATACTTTCTTTAGAAAGAAGGATATACATAAATATACATGGAGTGCCAGGGGGCAGAGGTCATTAATTGATTATGTGATAGTAAATCAGAAATTTGCTGCTCAGGTCAAAGATGTGAGAGCTTTTAGAGGAAGTGACATATCCTCAGACCACTATCTAGTTTTATCAAAAATAGACCTCTTAACAAGATGGACAAGAATAAATTCAACATCAAAGAAAAGCGAACAAGTTCTAAAAGTATATTTATTGCAAGAAGAAAGTCTAAAATCTCTCTATCAAAACAGGTTAATGAACTATTTAAAAACTATCCCAATAAGCAAAAATATTGACGAGGAATGGCAAAATATAGTGACAGCCCTGAAAAAAATTGGACTAGAGGTACTTGGAAGCAGGAGGAAATACCGAAGAAGGAAAGCATTGCAAATATGGAATGAAGATATTAGTCAGGCAATTAAAGATAAAAAGAAACCTTATAAAAATATGTTACAGCAACAAACAGAACATGCAAGAAAAACGTATCAAAATATCCGAAATGAAACAAAAGCTTTAGTTAGAAAAGTTCAACAGGAATCCTGGGATAGACTGATTAGTACAATAGAACACGATGTACGTATATGGAAGGCAAATGGTAGCCTATAACTGCCTTCCACTCCGGCGGCCCGGGTTCGATTCCCGGCCGGGTCGGGGATTTTTCAGTAGTGAAAAATCACTTTCCCGGGTTCAGGACTGGGTGTTTGTCAGTATGTTAAGTCTTAGGTTAAGATAATGCACATTGTGCGCGATTCCTTAATTATTATAGTAGCCTATAAACTGTTAAAACATTTAAATAGCGAAGAAAGAGATTTAGCCCAAATGCAGATAATCACTGAAGAAGAATGGATAAAACATTACAAACAACGTTGGTATAATGATCAGAAAGGTGTAGTGGGCAATGAAAGAGAAGAAGTTATAAACGGAGAAATAGATCCTATTACAATAGAAGAGTTACAAACTTCTTTAAGAGAAATGAAAAATAGAAAAGCAACAGGAGAAAATGCAATAAACACAGAACTTCTAAAATATGGAGGGCAAGAGTTCAATTATAGACTTCTGAATTTTATGAATATGTGCTGGAAATCGTGTCAGATGCCCAAAACATGGTAAAGCACAAGTAATATCTATTTTTAAAAAAGGAGACAGAAGAAATTGTCAGAATTATAGAGGAATAAGTCTCCTTAATACTGGCTATAAATTATATGCAAGAATCTTGAACAGGAGGCTGAGAAGCATTTCAGAAGTTTTGATACAGGAAGAGCAAAATGGTTTTAGAATAGGTCGTTCTTGCACTGATACCATATTTACAGTGAAACAGATGATAGAAAAAAAGAGAGTTCAACTTAGAAACTCACTTGGCCTTTGTAGATTACGAAAAGGCTTTTGATAGAGTAGATAGGGAAAAGCTCTGGAATATTATGTATCAAAGAGGTTACCTCATTCACTTAATCAATGCACTCAAAAACTTATATAAAAATACAAGTATTAATATAAACATTGGACTCGGAATATACAGCAGGGAAATATTAATAAATCAAGGTGTAAGACAAGGATGTAGTATCTCACCAAGCTTATTTTTAATATACATGGACGACATTCTTAGAGAATGGAATAATAAAACTACTGGAGGTATAGAAATTGAACCAAATTTTATTATAAAGATGATGCTTTTTGCAGATGACCAGGTTTTAATGTTTAAAACTGAAAATGAACTGCAGAAAGCAATTTATGAAGTAGAGAGAATCAGTAAAAATTAAAATTTCGACACAAAAAACAAAAACAATGGCTTTTCATGGAAAATATAGTGTAAGAACGAAAATTGCCTTGAATGACATTCCAATAGAACAGGTTACAAGTTTTAAATAGGAGCGGAAGTCACTTATAAATATACGAGTGATTGTATGAATAGACTTCCTGAATTCCAACATATATGCGGCACAATAAATAGAACACTGAAAGGAAAATCAAGGAAAGAGACTCAGATAAAATTTTATCAGTAATGGCAGTGCCTGTTCTATTATACGGATCCGAGACTTGGACTATGACAAGCAATGATAAAAAGAAACTACAAGCTGCAGAAATGAAATTCCTTAGATCGGTTGAAGGTTGCACCAGGCTAGATAGATTTAAGAATGAAGATATACGGAAAGATTTACAAGTAATATCATTAGAAGAAAAAATTTATAATTACAGAGATCAATGGATTCAGCATATCTCTAGAATGGACTCTAACCGTATTCCAAAAAAAAATTCTCAACTATAGACCAAGAGGAAGGAGAGACCTGGGACGACCTAGAAAAAATGGACTGATGCAATGTGAAGCCGGAACAGGCTGGAAGCCTAATCCTTGTATTGAAGAAGACGAAAAAATGCAATCAATTATGGAATATAGAGCAATTTTCACCGGCCTTAACACTAACCTCGCCTCGATTACTATTCTATATTATTATTATTATTATTATTATTATTATTATTATTATTATTATTAATATTACCATTTTCATCATTATCATTATTGTTGTTCTTCTCAAATACAGTTCCTGCTGACGATTAAAATAAATTATTACACGACGAATTTTAAGAAGTTTATTAACCAAATTAGATTCAGCTAGAGCATATTAGAATATGCATATATATCTTCAGCTAGCTTGTTTTAGCTTGAAATTCGTCATATTATACTCTGAGATGCCGCGAATTCAATTATCCGCTACTCAAAGCTTTGTGCGACAATTACATCATTCTAGATAATAAAACGATACACATGAATTCACGGAAAGACTTCAATGGTTGGTTTTAAACGGATTTTTACAATCACACGAGAGCGAGTAATCGCGGCCCCATTTACACCGAATCGGAATGTCCTGGAAAAGTTATTGTAGTGGTATTTGCGCATACTATACAGTCAGATACAAAAGAAGAGAGTTAAAATTTACAATGGCTACAATCAGGAAAGAAATGTCAATATTACCTTTATCAAATTTGAATATTCGTGATAGCACCATGAACGAAGGGTTATTTAGTATATGAACCAGTTAATAAACTGAAATATGCAGACGAATCCATCGTACTTATCGTGCACCGGGGATAGGGCGTCCGATCGCCTCGACGTCTAGATGTCTCTGTTAGTACCATCTCTCGTCAAAGATTCAAGTAAGGGAATATCCATGAAAAGAACAATCTCTGTATTTTGCTCACCTCTATCTTAAAGTATATGTTGAAAATACTGTCCTCTCTGATTTATAGATATCTGAGAACAAGGTATAAATTTTGCATGGAGAGAACTTCGAACTTTTAAGTCCCCTTAAAACTGATGTTTGAGAAATTCCAACTTCGTGAAATGAACAAAGACTGGACTTTTTAAGGTAATCGCTTGTTTAAGTGTGGCAAGGACTGACGCAATGTTTTCAACACTATTAACTAGAGAAAGGTTAAATAATTTATGTTTTAATTAGGATGTGTCTCTTATTTGAATCTTCAATGAAAGGTGGAAGTGGAGACGTGAAGTAAAAATTGTCACTGCCATCAGTCGTCCAATGCCCGATAAGAGCCGCGCGCGGAGGTTTCACTTTTGGTCAGCACTGTATAATTCAGATATAGGCCTCCTCTCAATTTTGTATGTAATGATACAAAAATATATTTAACACTTCACGCTCTTTTGCTTCGCAAACCACTAAGGGGACGGAACCCTTATGTGGGTTGTTTAGCTTAGCTTAGGACACATACAGTGCGGGATTTCATAAGTAGTTGTGCCGTATTTCGTATGTAGTTGTGTCGGTACAACTACATGCGAAATCCCTCACTGTATGTGAGTTAAGCTAAATTAACTTAAGCTAAGCTAACTTAGCTTAGCTCTTGGTCTACAACCGGCTTAAGGTTCTGTAGACATTATTTCGTGGTTCTTTATGCCGGTTGTCGACCAAGAGCTAAGCTAAGGCAGTTTAGCTTAGCTCACATACAGTGCGGGATTTTATATGTAGTTGTGCCGACAAAACTACATAAGAAATCCGGCACAACTATATATGAAATTTTTCAATCAGTTTAGCTTAGCTCACATACAGTGCGGGATTTCATATGTAGTTGTGCCGACAAAACTACATAAGAACTAACTATATATGAAATTCCTCACTGTATGTGAGCTAAGCTAAGCTAAGTTAGCTTACCTCTTGGTCGACAACTGGCATTAATGTGCGCGGTTGTTTTACTAAGCTGGTTGGTAGAATCTTCACCACGCTCTTATTATTAAAGGAAGTGAAAACGTTTATCGTTGTTTTATTGCAGATCCTTAGCAACCGGCCCATGAGCATCGCGACTAACGAAGGCAAGGAGCTGGAGACAGACTGGCAACATAGTGAATTCATCACAGAGTGTCTTAACTGGCACAATGTGTACAGACAGAGACACGGAGCGGCCGCCCTTACGCTCTGTCCGCAGGTACTGTATTTACATCCAGAATAGTATTATTTGAAGGACCCGTAACATAGCCTAGAAATGCCACTAACTGCCTCTAACCTAAAGTTATCTCTAGCAATGGGTGGCGCTAGCGAGCTGAAAGCGAAGTGGATCCTCGCTTTTCGCCTCGTCCAAACTTCATAGGCTCACATTACATGGTCATAGGTTAACGTAACTTTCCAAATAAGATATTTACGGTCTTACTAATAATCCATTTATAACATTTATACCAGGAATATACACAGCTGAGGAGAAAAATGTACTAATATTCCTTGCATAAGGCTGAATGTGTGCAACTCTATACACAGCCTAACACCCTTGTACGAGTATAAGCTTGACATAAGTAATCGAGATGGCCGATATCTGTAACAGCCAGTCGTTTCGTAGATGTCTGAGATTGAATTTTGAGGTTATGCATCCATTCTTAAGTTAATTTGTTAGGCAACATTTGTAGCAGTTTTCAGATAGCCCCTAAATTGCAAATCAAGTCTTGTTACTCAAAACACAGGTGTCAACAAGTGCACGTGTTCACAAGTCCAGGTATTCATTCTGTTCATGTGAAGGGTAGACGTAGTCGCTCGCTGGGTCTCTTCCGAAGAGGATTTAATGTATAATGACAACATTTAAGTGTAAAAGAGTTCTGTGAATAAAAGGCAAGAAGGATATTGTTCAGCCTTTATTGTATTATTTATATAATCAATCCACGATTGATCTTCTCCATATCCGCCCTGGGAAAAGAGTAGCCTTGCTCGTAGCCAACTACGGCAGCTGGAGAGTCATATACAATTGATATAAGAATTATTATATCTGGCGCCCAACTACAAGAAACACGACGTACGACCCGCGATATAGTGGCCCGCCAACGTGGTGCACGAGATACGTGAAGATCTACAACAGATGTGGACTTCAACACAGAAAATGACCTAGTCAGATATGGAGAACTACAAGAGAACGCATCGTGGAGCTTCGACTAACAAGAACGTCCAGACCGTCAACTTTAATTAGGGTACGAGGGAGATTAGGAAACACGTGGTATCATCGAGCGTCGAGGGAATGCACAACGCAGGATCACCCCAGCAACCAGATGGCGACAGCAACACAGCAACAAGTGAAAACAGATAAGACCTTAAAAAAACAATATTTGGAATTCATTGTTGATCATAACAGAACATTAGATATTTTTATATATTTTTAAATTAAATTGTTTTTTAATTTCATTATACAATGGAATAGTAATTGGTAAATATTTTTTAAAATAGGTAATTTCAGATAAATTGAAACTAAAAAAATAGTAATGCTGTGGTAACAGATATATGATAATTAATTACTAAATTAAGAAGGATATAGCCTATTTCTTGTATTTTTCATTGTTGCATTGTTGAGATTTATACATGTTTAGCACAACAAAAGGTAAGGTAAATGTTAAGAGAGAAATATTAAACTGATACATGTTTCTTAGGAGTGGCAAAAGAATTATTACTAATATGGATAATTCAGAGTATGATCTCGGGGACGAGCAACCGTTCTTTATCCAGGGAGATCCAGAATGTGGTGAAAATAGTAGAGAGATTGTGGATGAAAATGTAGGTCTCGGAGAGGTGCACCCTGCTTCTAGAAATGATTTAGTAGAAGCTGAGGAAAATAATCATGGAAATTTAGGTACCATAATGAAGGTGATTGTATGGCAACTCAGGGTAATGAGATAGGACAAATAGCAGATTCTAATCTAGAGGTTGAAAATAATCTAGTGGAATAGGCCTAGTGAACCAAGCAGTATTGAGCAAATGTTGGCTAATTTAGCGACAATGATCAAAGAAAATCAGGATAAATTAGTGGATTGACAGCCAGGCTAAGTTAGCTGAAGAACTAAAAATGAGTCAGGAAGATTTGAAGAAAGAAATTCAGAAAGATATTATGGACAATCGTAAGGAACTTAAGGTAATTAAGGAGAGTCAGGCCAAGTTAGGTAAGGATATTAGGAAAGAGTTACGTGAAGAAATAAATGAAAGACAGGAAAAGCTGAGAAAGGAAATGTTAGATAGGCAGGAAAAGTTCGAAGTTGATATTAATAAGAACTTGAAAGGTATTGATGATAAAATAGGCGTACAAACTAAGAACCTTAGTGAAAAATTAATTCACAATGTTAAAGTTCTTGAGGAGGAAATTAAACAATCAGAGAAGAATACTGGCAAAGTTATTGAAAGTCAGATCAATAAAGTAAAATTAGGGTTAGGTAGTAAAACTTCGGAAATAGGTTCCAAAGTAAACATGTTAGACCAAACTACTAATGGGCTAGCAGATAAGCTAGTAGAATCAAACAACGAAACCAAGGATCTGGATTGTAGGGTAAGAAAATTAGAAAATGATTTTGCCGAAAAAGTTGGACGAATTACAAAGGAAGTGAAATCCTTCACAAAAGAGGTAGGAAGTAGTAGGCCTGTAGGGCAGAATCATGAACAAACCAGCACGATACGGGGATTGGAACATGTTATAAGTAGTTGTGCGATGAATAACACAGAAATTTTATGTAACGGGAACGTAAATTGTTGTATGTCTCCCAGCGTAAGAGCTGAGTCCCAAGTATCTGTTCACGATGTACAACCCCCTAGCACTTCTGCATTCTGGGAAACTAGATTTAACATTAGCGAATTGCTGGGTAATGAAGTATCGTTGCCAAATTTTTTGAGGGAAATAATAGCCCTCAAAGCTACCTACGTATTATGGATGAGTACTTTGAATTAAGAGGTATTCCGCCTCAATACAAGATGTTCCAAAAGAAAACAAAAATAAGAAGAAGAGAAAGAGGAACAACCTCCAAAAGAAAACAAGAAGAAAAAGAAAACTGCAGAAGAAGAGGAGGAGAAACCTCCAAAAGTACACGAAAATAAGAAGAAAGTTGCACGAGGAGGAAGAAGAATCTGAAGAATAAGAGGTGGATATTCTGTCCTAACATGTTTAAGCTTGCTTAATATTTCTTGTTTTATGGGACATACTAATGATTCCTAATAAATAGAATGCAGGATTGCTAGGTTAAGTAGTTCCACACAGGGTATAATGTATGGAAGGGTGACGATAGAAATAAATTATAATGTGTGATTACTGTACATTTTACGCAGTTGATGTCAATTACGAACAGTGAGGTAAGATTTTCTACTGTGTAATTCGACGGATAAATTTATTTCTAATATAGTAACTTGTTTTGGGGGGGGGGTATGAACTGGCGAGGCAGATTTTTCTCAGTATACTCCATTTATTATATCATATCTTATTATATTCTATACATTGTTAACAGGAACAGTTGGGTTTAGATTTTCCACTGTATGTTTAAAAGAAAGGTGTTATAGGAACTGCAACGAAAGTATTTATTTAAAATGTATAGTGAAAACGAGAATCTCGTCCTGCATATTAAATAAGTGTAAAAACTGGGAGTGCCGAACCCAGAAGCAATTAAAATTCTTGGTGCTGAAGTATGAAACGCAAATACCTCAAGTCGGAATGCAGAATGAATGCACTTAGAATGTAAACTGTGGAACTAATTTTAAGGGTAGTCACAGGCAGAAATAAACTACCAAGTATTTATATATATATAACATTATAAGGCAGGTATACTTTGTTGCCATACTGATTCTTAGAACTTCAATCAAGGTCGGAGAGATGTAATGTGCCGTATATAAGTATCTCACTGATATTCAAGCTTACATCCTCGCTACATTAGGGCACTATGTAGCAGTTTTCAGATAGCCCCTAAATTGCAAATCAAGTCTTGTTACTCAAAACACAGGTGTCCACAAGTGCACGTGTTCACAAGTCCAGATGTCCATTCTGTTCACGTGATGGGTAGACGTAGTCGCTCGCTGGGTCGCTTCCGAAGAGGATTTAATGTACAGTATAATGACAATATTTACGTGCAAAAGGGTTCTGTGAATAAAAGGCAAGAAGGATGATTGTTCAGCCTTTATTGTTTCATTCATATAATCAATCCACGATTGATCTTCTCCATATCCGTCCTGGGAAAAGAGTAGCCTTGCTCGTAGCCGACTACGGTAGCTGGAGGGTCATATACAATTGATATAAGGATTATTATATCTGGCGCCCAACTACAAGAAACACGACGAACGACACATATTGAGCTGCTTTTCTGGAATTGTTCCTTATTTGCTGGACATATTTCCATAATTTTACCCATGATTAGCTACAGCTTTCTGAAAACAATATAATGAAATACTAAAGTTCTCGGCAGACAACACACTGCTGTTTGTTCACTGCTGGGACAGATGGCGACTTTGGCGTTCTGCAGTCCTTCATAGCAGGAACGTCATCAGCAGCGTGATGTGTTTGATGACGATTCACATTCAAACCCGGTGTAACCCTTGGCAGTTATGCTGGGTTTGTTAGTAACACGGCTTGTGTAAAACTTGCGCTGTGATCAACGAAACAACTGTTCAATGCAAATATAAGCAACTTTTATTAGTAAGAGTATTTAAATCGAAATAATAAACACGAGCATGAGAAATCCAACTGTTAATACCATTGGTATTGCTAAGAGAAAGAACTATCATGAGTAATTTAGAAATGGTCACTATTAATGAGCACTGTATCCCAAGTCGCGATGATCTTGTCTATAGACCGTCCCAACCTTAAAAAACAGTATTGGTCTTATGCAGCGCACTGATGCCAGATCTACTCACATTACAAGGCCCGGCACATGATGTGAAAAAGCTCTTAAACCTCGTGAAAACATCGAAATTTGTTTCTTGTACATAATAATTAATGTAAATCATGCCCTGCAGATAGATCGACGGCACACCCTTCTTCCCTTATTTTCAACCCCCATGAGTAATATTTTCTCTATAGGCCCACAAATCTACATTTTCTGACCAATGTCTACAAAATGTTACACATGTACCCTGTGGAATCAAGTAAAAATTCTACGAGACAATCATTCTCGAAAAAAACACCCCTTGCGAAATTTTCAATCCCTACTTTGTGATCTTTTTACTAGTCTACATTGTTTGAACGATTTTTACCAAACTTTACACACAGACCCTATAAAACAAGAGAAAAATTAGGCGAAGTTAATTTTGGAAGAAGCCACCCTTTAAATGTTTCTACCCCTATTACACCACCAAAATTTAGATCTACATTCTTGACGTGTTTTTAACAGACTTTGTACACAGAACGTATAGAATCAGGAGAAAATGGTAGGAAAACTAATTTTGGAACAAACCACATTTTAGATCTTTCACCCTTATTTTGTGATATATATTTATCTACATCCTTTGACCAATTTTATCAGACTTTATACCAAGAACCTATTGAATCAAGAGAAATTTTTAACCAAAGTTGATTTGGATGAAACCACTCCTTAAATGTTGCAACCCCTATTATATAAATGTTATTTAAATCTAAATTCTCTGATCAATTTTTGCCAGACTTTACACAGAGCTAACAGAAGCAGGAGAAAAACTTAGGTAAAACTAAATTTGGGGGAAAAAAGTCCCTTAAATGTTTTAATCCCTATTAAATGACGTTTAAATCTACATTCTTTTGGCTCATTTTACGACTTGACACACAGAAAAGAAAGACTAATAGGAATTTCTGTCTCTTCTTACCTCAACCCCACCCTCCAAGGTCTTTAGAAGTAATAGGGTCCTTGAGTGTGACAAGTTGTGCTTTCTCTAGGCCCTAAATTTTGAAAATTAAAGGGGCTTCCTCCAAAATTGACTTCGAAGTACAAGTAAAATACAAAACCAGGTGACGCCGGGTCCTTTAAGCTAATAATTTATAAATGTTAAATTTAATATTAAATTTCATTTCGATAATATTATTTTTCATCATTATTATTATTATTATCATTATTATTATTTATATTATTATTACTATTATTGTGTTATAATTTTCAAGAATATAATTATAAAGGGAAGTAATAAGTTAGTTAAAATACATTACATGCCTTTAGGCCTGTTCACTATCCTCAGAGAGTAGTATTATTCCTTCTCAGAGGGCCTTTCGTTTTTTTCTTTTCTTATTCTATACAGTAAACTTTCTGGACACCCGGTAGCTTCTGCTATCTCTTTAATTGCCTGGGTAACGTTCATTTTCTTCAAGAAATAATTAAGTATATTTAATACTATAATTCGCTCTTTACTGCGCAATTTGTCAACACTAAGATTTCTAGTTCCTCTATTCATAATTAATATAAAATATTAATTAATATAAAATTTAATTTTTAAAAACACAAGAACCACTTCACATCAAAGTTAAACTTCACTAAACAGCTACTATATAACAATGAGCTCTGAAGAAGACACGATAGTCTTAGAAACATCTGAGTACACAAAATCTCAAAGCAACCAAGTCATGAGCGCGAGAATGCTGAGCTCGGGAAAACTGTGATAATTTATTAATGCTACATGATAGAGAGCTCTGGTTTGTTTTAAATACTTTTTCAGACATTTATAAACATTTATTCTCGCTTAGTCACCAACGTAAAGTCAATACCAAAGTATGTTACTCACTACCTAACTTTTCTGTGTTGCCGTCCGAGAATTTTCAGGTAGCACTTAATAAAAAAATATATAGCTTTCTTCTTATGTAAAATTTATTGCCGACGGAAAGGGAGTACTTTCTTTCACCATCAGGCAGTCCAAGAAAAAAATCTTTACTTGTTTTGATTATTAGTTTTCTGTCTATCGCGTGATAAGTTATTAATGTGCAAAAATATTGACTTCCGCCAAAATAACGTAATTATGAAAAATAGGCCTCATATTAATTATTTATGGCTTTACAATTGACATCATTAGAAAGGGCGGAAAATTCCCTATCAGACCACGCAATCACATTATTACATTTATCACTTTGGAAAATGGCAACATTGTCGGGATAGAAAAGGACGAAGCTAGTTGCAGAACGTACGAGTGCAAGTGAGATGCAAATACTACATTTAACTCAATACTGTCTTTTAAGGCTGGGACGATCTATAGATGGAGATTCCCACCACAATATACCAGGGTTCGTGGTTTCATAGTGGCAACTACCGTAGAAACTCGCTGAAAAAGAGGAAGTTTATGGGGATACGGAATGGGTTTTCTGATGAAAAAGTGCAATTTTTTATTTCAATTTATTAATCGTTGGAATGTTCTGTTTAATTTGGTATATAGAACATCTTGATATGACCATTGCAAGTATATAATTTTTGTATTTTTATGGGATGGTGTACACATGTATTCTGCTCTCTGTCATGTTTGATCTGACAGCTGTCAATTTTTGTATTGAATTACTGTTTTAAAAATTCCGTCATTCTAGTGGTAAGTTTAGCTGTTGGAGGGATATTATGTTTTGTGTTGTACATCCTGTTCAGCTTGCCTTGGCTCCAAATGTTTGTTATGGAGGTGATTGTTTCAGTCTGTTAGTTATTCTCGTGTGCAGTTTTATTTCGTGAAAATGCCAAAATTTAATGGGAAAGTTTTTAAAAAACGAGTGAACTGGCAGAAGAAACGCAGAATTAATATAAATATTAAAGAATCGACATTATCTTCATCCTCAAATGCAACACATCTTCCTGGGACACCTAACCTCAATGCTCAGACAACACCATGTGAAGAGAAAGCCCCTCATTGCACATCTGAGAGTGCTTCCAATAAAAAGCTTAGTGGTATAATAGAAAAGTACAGTGAATTAAATAAAGGAATTGAACATTTTGAAATTATAGATACAAGTATACTTTCAAATGTAGTAGAAAACAATTTTCTGTGTAAACAGTGTGCTAGAGGGGGCGTGTCGTTGAAAATCAACAGACATATTGGGCTAGCAGCCGAATTTAACTTGTTCTGTACAAACTATAAATATAGTTGTAAGTTTTTTAGTTCCTCATTTGTAAATATTAATGCAAATAACAAAGATACTGAACTTTACAGTGTAAATGTTAGATTAGTATATGACCTACGTGCCATTGGTAAAGGTAAATCTGCAGGTGACATATTCTGTGGTGTTATGAATCTTCCTCAACCACCAGCAAAATTTGATATATATAACTGCGCAATAGGCTCAGCTGTGGAAGATATTGCACAGACATCAATGAAGGAAGCTGTTGAAGAAGCTGTTATAGAAAATGATAACAATCGTGACCTCACAGTAGCCTTCGACGGATCGTGGCACAAAAGGGGCCATACTTCATTGAATGGTGTAGTTACAGCAACTAGTGTAGACACAGGCAAAGTTATTGATGTTGCTATAATGTCTAAGTACTGTAAATGTCTAAATAGATTAAAAAACCAGCATGAGGAAGACTGTATTGCCAATTATAGTGGGTGTAGTGGAGGTATGGAAGTTGCAGGAGTGAAGAAAATTTTTGAACATTCGATGCAATGGTATAATGTAAGATATGTTAATTATTTGGGGGATGGTGATTGTAAGGCATTCAAGGAAATCCAAGAATGTAAGCCCTATGGGGAAAATGTAAACATTAACAAACTGGAGTGCGTGGGACATGTGCAGAAGCGAATGGGTTCCCGACTAAGGCGACTGAAATCTAGCCTGAAAGGGAAAAAACTGAGCGATGGAAAAACATTAGACGGTAGGAACAGGTTGACTGACTCTGTAATTGACAATATACAGACTAATTATGGTCTAGCAATTAGACAAAACAGAGGAAATTTAGAATTAATGAAAAGAAATGTGTGGGCACTATTCTTTCATATTGCGTCGAGTAATGAAAATCCTCAACATTTCTTGTGTCCTTCTGGTGTAGAGAGTTGGTGCAAATTCAATAGAGGAAAAGTAACTGGTGAAAAATATAATCATCATCATAGCCTACCTGCACCAATAATAGAAGTAATAAAACCTGTCTTCAGAGATCTAGCTGAACCTAATCTCCTAAAAAAGTGTCTTCATGGTCGAACGCAAAACCCTAATGAATGTGTGAACAGTGTGATATGGAACAGAATTCCAAAAACAGTGTTTGTGGGGATAAAGACACTTCACATTGGAGTGTATGATGCGGTGGCATGTTTCAATCAGGATGTCTAGTTCTACAAGAATTGGGGTTGACTGTCGGTTCTCAGACTGCTGATCCCATGCTGCGACTAGACTTAGAGCGACTAAGATCAGCAGATAACGTTGTTAAAAACTTTGTGCAAAAGGCTAGGCAGGAAAGAAGGAGTGCCAAGAGAAGACTCCAGGATGAGTATGAAGATGATCCAGACAACCCGAGCTATGGAGCAGGCATGCATTGATGTTACAACTTCGAGGCTCGTTTTCCGTAAGTTTACATTTTTCATACAAAAGGAAGGTTTTCTCAGCTCCTAATAGACATAGAGGTTTGAAATTTTCAGTACTTCACCATATTATTACTTTACACATACTGAATCAACAGTTGTGGAATATAGTAATTTTTAAGAATTTTATACATGAAAATGCATTGAAGTTATGATCTTTTTAAATTCATAAAAATAGAAAATTATCTCAGCCAGTATTTAGTTTTATGAAAAACTGTTGTTTCAGTATTCATATAAGGTCTGTGGCTATAACCTGTAAAAAAATCAAAAGACTAGCTACAGTAGTTTCTCAGAAAAACTTCCTTTTCTAAGGCATAATTTAACATTGTAAGGATAGGGCATTCCGTATCCCCTTAAGCCACATTGACCTAATATTGGTTGGATACCCAAAATATATCTGGGGAAAATTTATTGTTTCTATCACGATACATGCCTTAACAATAACGAGAACTGAATGAGCTGTGTTTTCTTATGATGTCTAAAATTGTATTTTACATTTCTGGATAACCTTTGAATATTTTGGAAAATGAAATTTTCCAAGAGAATGTTGACGTAAAGACGCTCTTAAGGGAACTGCATGATAGAGGCCTAGACAAATTTACAAAAACACTTGTGACTAACACATGTAGCAGGGAACAGAGCAGTGTATTATATTTCTCCCACAAAAGAATATATATACAGAAGAACTCCAATTATCGGAACTCCAACTATCCGCATCGCTTTCAGGAAAGAAAATAATCCTGCCCGAAAACGATTTCAGACAGAAAAACAACTGACTGACTGATATGTTCAAGAACTGTCACTTCATGTAAGTAAAATAATGTACAAAATGCAAACAACATTGTTTTTGTACGTGGTTGAAGGTTCCCGCGATCTCGTGTCCTCTCGGCTCATTTTTTTGGTCGCCATTACTGTTGGTGCTGCTATCTGCGTGTCTTGGCGAGGTACTATCCTTTATGGCGAAGCATTAAGAAGATCGTCTTAGGCCATTGCCTTGTGAAGTTGGTTGTGCTTCTAGCCGAGGAGGGGACCTGCGCCTTGCACGTTGTAAGTTAAGCATACCACTATGTTTTAGTAATATTAATATATCATAGGTGCCTTCTGTGCCAAGAAACATTAGTGATCTATTAGAATGACAATATGCACTGAAGCAGACAGACATAAAAGATATCCCTTTCTATTCACACCAGATATATGGGTGTAATTATTGCCTTAATAGGTTGTTCACAGGCATGATTTTCAATTATCAGAGAAGGGTTTTAAATATTAAGCATTGGATAGTGGAAAGGTTTGGATATGGAAGAACTTTCACCTATGCCATGTTTCTGCATGTATGACGTCATGCTTGCTCGATTAAACCGGTTGAGTATTGCATGAGGTGACCTGTGACGTCACATCTAGTTCAGCTTAATATGTTCCTTAACGGCTTTATCTAAATTTCGTTAGTTGCCTTAAGCTTATTGATTTTTCTTATATTTTTCTCAAAAGAAAATAAGACTATCTTGGTATTTATGTAATTATTGCCTTTTTCGACTCAGATATAACTACCGTCTTGCCAAAATGCTCAGTATGCAAAGTTGAATGTCTTGCTATCCCAGTAGTAACTCTCCGTGTTCTTATAGAGTAAAAGCTATCGTGATCAAATGTTAAGATGCTATTTTGATGACAGATATTTTCTTCTCTGTTTCATGGGATAATATCGAAGTTTTTGATCTCTTAAAGAATTATTAAGTGCAGTTAATTGCTTAGGTTTTGAAGTCTCGGCGTATGCAAATTTATGTGGATTTTGTGCCGAAGCACAGATTATTTTTAACTTCCTATAAACCAAGGAAAATTAAGGAATGTGGACGCAGGTCAGAGAGGTACTTAAGTAAATAGTGAGCGACTCTGAAAATACTTCACTGGTAACTGGGCCCAGATCCTAATCAAATTCAAATAATTAATATTTCAAATTAATAATAATTCAAGATAAATTCAATTTTGTAGATACAATTTATTCTGAATCAGGTAACAATTATTTCAAGCAAAATTTAAACATTCTGAAGAAATAGCATCTAGCACATCTTACTTATTCTGTGGTTTTTCGCCACACTCAAAATGACCCTTGGGCTTTTAATTTAATATACAATAACCCCAAACATTCACATATGTACAATTTATTTACAAAGCTTAGCACAAGAGGCGCGAAATGCCTGTTCAGAAAATTCACAAATTACAAGAAATTATTTATTAACAGATTAAAAATTTATTTACATGTATTTGCAAGTACTCTACAGGGTCTGACCATAGTTTATTTATCTGGTTATATCCATTACTACAGGGATCAAACTCGAAATTGTCTAAACTCGGTTAGGCTAGTTTTATTTTAAATTCGGAACTGAATTAGTGCCACCTTGCGTGTTTTAAATCTACAGTGCCTTTGATAATCCACGGAGCCTACCGATCATTTCCTAGTTAGGGCTAAGCCTACACAGCATATAGAGATGTAATGAGAGAAAACCATTTAATTTTGTAAGGTTCATCTTTATTTCCCGACTGAACTGTAGAACAAAACTACCACCCCTTGAATTAAATTAGAAAACTTATGGGAGGCAAATTTCCAAAGCCAAAAAACTAGAAAAACGCAATACAAAATTCCCCAATATAAAACCCCAAAATTACAAACTGAAACTAACAAATTTTGATGGCCGAAAATTCACAGGTGAGCATTAGTTAATTACAAACAAATCCATTTAAAGGAAGACTCACCTGAGAAAATTGTCTCCATGACAGGCCTCCACACAACACAAAAGAAAAAACAACTAGACACTTCGAACTCCAGCAATAGACTGAGCTCCACAAATAGTACACGCATAGCGCACCAACCGGCTTCCCCCTCCCACTCATTACCATAAGTCCCCTTTACGTAAGTAAACACAACGCCACATACAGGGATTCAGGCGAATTAATATCAGAATCAGAAGAGAAACGCTACAGAGCAGGAAAATACAAGCTTAACCAGTAAAATTATTACATTTAACTGCAGTTTCAATACGATAAAAATGGAGGTAAGAGTGAAACATATGCAAATTTGATATGACCGTAAATATTACGGCTCATATACTCCCCTCTTTGCTCCAAAAAATAAAGTCTGAGACTTTATTTTCTTAAAATTTACCAAAATGTACTGCAAACATCTGAAAGTTCCTGTGCGGAACAAATACACCAAAAATCATTTTTAAAATATTTGACACCGTGCAACTAAAAGAGTACCATTTTCTTGGCCTAGAACCACAGTCTCTTCTTAAACACAATCTCTTCACTTCTTGAGTGTCTCTTGGTGACATATGGAGTTTCTCCCCCAGCGCTAAGGGGAGAAATGTGAGAACCATGGAACACCAGAAGACCAGAACCAGACGACAGGATGAAGTGCAGGGCCTTGGGGTTCCATGATCCATGGGAAGCAGGATCTGACCACCATACATGTGTCCACCACGGAGTCTGGAGAATCTCGGCTGTCAGAAGGTCAGGCTAAGTGTGATGACCAACAGGAGCGAGCGAGCGTCTGTTCATCTCGGCTTCAGCATCTCAAGCGTTTGACTCATGACGCAATTTTGCAGAACCAAATAACCACATGGAGCTCGTGTCACACCTGGACAGAATGAAAGAATTATAGTTTCTTTTGCACAGGCCACAGCATCTCAGCGCATGTTCAGAAACATAATAGATGAAATATAAGGGATTGACTAGGAAGAAATAACGACAGGAATAGTGAAGCAAATTGGACACTTAAGGAAAGAAGATGGCGAAAATTCCGGAACGACAGGAGAATCACCAGAAGGTAAGAAAGGAGGGAACAAACAGCAGAAAAGTGGCCAGCTTGACTGATGCATGCCACCCCACACTCTGGGTTTTTGATTGGCTAATCTTGTCTCACTGTCTTTTCAGTCGTGAAAGCTTCACTAAAATAATCAGTAGCTTGCTTAGCCATTTTCTAACAGTGTGGCCAGCAAAAACAGTGACTGAATCTTTACTTGCTCTATGACTAGTCCCACATAAAGCATGTTTTACTCCAATATAGCTAACATTATGCCTTTCAGTGAACTATATTCTCGCATCACTGAGAACTGATCCTTCCAGGCTTCTCCATCAGCAGCTGCATGGACCCCAGCCTAGAATCCACACCATAGATTCTGTGTCCACTAACGGCCTTCCTCTTCATTATCTAGAAACCGGGTTGCCGGAATCCAGAAAAGGGGACTAGGCACAAGAAAAGGTCTCCAGAAGCACGATGACCAACTCTAACAGCCACCAACCAGTGGACCCAAATTACGCCCTCTTACATCACCTCAAAGGTTGTACCAGCTCAACCGGAAGCTTAATTGAATTTCTGAAACACAAATAATACACACACAGTATCTGGCATTCTGTATACATAAAAATAAGGTCAGACCCTCTATAAATTATTTTATTAATGAGAAATTTATAAACAAGATTTAATTTTGTTTAGTCATACTGCAGAGGAGCTCGAAGAATGAAAGGTTGACAATGGCTTTCTCTCACACACCTTCCTTTTTTACAAAATTAACCAAAAAATCCCGAGTACTCGTTTTACAAAAGTTCGCCTAAGGTGCAGTTTAAGACAGATTCACGACTTTACAGCAGATGTATTTTCAGAGTTGATACCAGGGAAGGATCTCAAGGAAAAGGAAACTAAACTAAAGGCCAGGGACTCTGTACAGAATACAACCTGCCAACAAAAACAAATCACAAGGTTCGGCTCAGTGAGTCCTAGGATTTCTCAACAAGCCGAACCCTGCGAAATATCTAAAACGCGACCTTCTGCCAGAAATTAACAGAGGGGCTTCAGGACGTCTGACGTAATTCGACCCATCCTCCCTGACAGAAGTAAGAGAGAACCAAACCCCAGATTCCCTTCAACTCATGCTTAGGCATGAAGAACAATACACTAACTTTAAATAACCTTATGCTACTCAAAGCGCTTATCTACTCTAAAATAAAACCTATTACATAAAATGTGTTCCCTAAAAGTTTGTCCTCCGTAGGGAGCAAAATATTTAATTCCTTCCTCAATAGCAATGTTTGTTTTTGTCTAGGGCCCTAGAAATAATATCTTAAATAAAATTCCTAGCACATCTACCTGCACCTACAATTATAGTGAACTTTAAATTTACTGCCCACTGCACCTTTCAGCTGGTACAGCCAAACTAGATTTCAAATGAGAAACGTGGCATCGCCTTTCTCTTCCATCATCACAATTCTGTAATAATACAGTTACTGGCGTTAGGAAGGCAACGATCCTATAGGGGCCACTGAACCGAGGAGCCAATTTAGCGGCAAAACGATTAGCTGCGTTACTCCGCGGAAAATTCCTAACCCACACCGCGTCTCCTATTCTGAATGGGACCGGTCTCCTACCCTTATTATACCTAGCCGCTGACCTACCATGGGCAATTTCCAAATTCCGAGCCGCCCGCTTCCACACCTCCTTTACTTGTCCTGCATTGGCTGGATTGGGCAACAACTCATTTATTGTCCACAAATTGGCCAAAGGATTGTTAGGTTTAAATGCAAACATGAGAGAAATGGGCGTACACCCATGAGCCTCATGTCTGGCAGAATTGAACGCAAATTGGAGCCAGAATAAATTCTGGTCCCAAGATGCGTGATCCTGAGAATGGTAGGCAATAAGAGCACTCCTAAGGTTCCTGTTAAACCTTTCAGCCAAGGAAGCTTGAGGATAATATGGGGACGTAGTGCAATGCTTAATCCCTAAATCAAAGCAGAAATGGCGGAAACTGGCTGAAACAAAGTAACTGGCGTTATCGGATACAATGGTACGCGGAAACCCAACCACAGAGAAAACGCGCTTTAAGCACTCAATAGTGTTACTAGAGTTAGCATCCCGCACCGGATACAGCCAAACGAACTTCGTAAAGGCATCAATAATAACCAGAACATACAAATTACCATTTCTGGATCGAGGAAATTTGCCAACTTAGTCAATAAACAGACGCTCCAGAGGAGCCTTAGGGAGCTGAGAGCTCAAAAACCCAAAATTACTGGCCTGAGTAGGTTTAGAGATAGCACAACGATTGCACGCCCGTATTCGCGCCCGAATATCAGATTCCATGCCATTCCACACAACATTTTCATGGATTTTAGCACGACTTTTATACAGTCCCAAATGACCACCCACTGGAGACTCGTGAAAATCGTAAAAATCATATCTACTAGGACTGCAGGCAAGACGATCTTTCCACCCTCAGAACCACGACTAACACTGTGAAGCACCCCCATTTTTAGGTGATATCGAGGGTGATTTTTCCCACTTTGAAGATCACGAATAATGGATCCCAAGATCGGATCAGATTCCTGATGTTGCGCAATAGATCTGAAGGCCAAAGGCATCTCAGACAATATTGCCGTAACCAGATGCATATCATCGAGGAAGGAAGGTAAGGAAAGAGAGTCTAAACCCTTCAACGGCCCCAAGAAATTGGAAATATCACAATCCCTAGATTCTACCAAGTTGGTTTGGTCATTGGAAAACATCCTAGACAGAGCACCCGCTACTGCATTTTCCGACGCTCGGATATGCCTGGCTGAAAATTTAAAGGCAGACAGACGGACTGCCCAACGGGCAATTCGTCCAGTGGCACGGGGTTTCGCCAAGACCCAACTTAGGGCCTGGCAGTCCGTCTCAAGATCAAATTCTGTGTGTTCTAGATACATCCTAAATTTCTCAACGGCAAACAGGACCGCCAAAGCCTCAAGTTCGTAAGCAGAATAGGCTCTCTCTTGGGCCGTGAGGGTTCTAGAGGCATAAGCTACTGGCTTACGCCCATCACCAAAACACTGCAATAACACGGCCCCTAACGCCACTGAGGATGCGTCAGTCTGAAGGATGAATCTCTTAGTGAAGTCCGGTATGCTCAGAACAGGAGGGTTCATGACCATCTTCTTTAGCAACTCAAAAGCCTTCTGTCGTTCAGGCCCCCAGAGAAACATAACCCCCTTCTTGCGAAGAGCATTAAGGGGAGCTGCCCGATCAGCTAAATTTGGAATAAACCGATGGAAAAAATTGACTATCCCCAGGAACCTAGCAACTCCTTTTACATCTGTTGGAGGAGCGTATTCTCTAATGGATTTCGTGCGATCAGGATCTATGGTAATGCCATCTGGAGATATAACATGACCTAAGAAGGACAAACGAGAAGACGCTAGGGTGACCTTAGCTGGATTAACTGTCCACCCTGCGTCCTGCAGACGGTTAAGTACAATACAAATATGATCGATATGCTCTTCAAAGGTGTTAGAATAAATGACTAAGTCATCCAAATAATGAAAAACGAACTCAAACTTTACATCTGCAAAAATTTGATCTAATAACCTCGTCAACACCTGAGCGGCAGTGGCGAGTCCAAATGGTACCCTGGTAAATTCGTACAAATTCCAATCGGTACTAAAGGCAGTAAGCCTACGAGACTCTTTTGCCAAAGGAATTTGATAATACGCTTGATTTAAGTCGAACGAGGCAAAGTACTTAGCCTTCCCAAACCAGCTAAAGGATGAATGTATATCGGGCAATGGAACGGAATCAATTTTGATCTTAGAATTCAAATACCTATAATCCACGACGGGTCTAAACTTCCCTTCCCCCTTCTCAACTAAGAAAATGGGACTGCTATAATTTGAACAAGATGTAGTAATGACGCCATCATCCAACATTTCCTGGACTATTTGCCTCATAATTTTGACCTTAGGAGGAGACAATCTATACGGCGGCCGACGAACTGGAACCTGGTCCAATAATTCAATTTCATACTCGAGCAAATGAGTAAGACCCAATTTAGATGTCAGTACCTCAGGATAAAGTTCTACAATACCGCTCAAAATTTCTTTTTGTTCCTGTGACAAGTGAGCTAAACAAATCCCTTGTGGGCCAAGATCAGTTCCCGAAAAGGTTTCTGCACCAGTCGACAAAAGAATTTCTTTCTTTTTGCAAGACAACCCCGCCAGAAAATGGATCCTTAACAAAAGGAATTTTAACCTCAGGTGAGAATTTGAAGTATACATGTTCCTTGCTAAAATCCAAAATGAGACCGGAAAATTCGCTAAATGGCACCCCCAAAATTAATGGTACAGACAAATGAGGAGCAATCCAAAACTTTATTTTCCAGGAAAAGCCAGCAATTTTGATTCTGATTACGGTCCACCCCAAAAATTTCATAGGCAAGGAATTAGCAACAAAGCAAGAAATGTTAGCCTTTTGTAGAGGCAAACGTTTATGATTCTTTCCCAAATTGTGATAAATAAAGTCTGACATGATGTTAATTGTTGAACCACTATCGATCAAGGCCATGACATCCAAATCACCACACTCAGTGCGAATATAGGGTAACGATTTTCCCGAAAATCCCTGCACACCGGCTCTGTCCTCCACACCAGTAGAAAGACAGACACTTTCTGCCAAATGTCATGGGCGCCTGCCAGAAGGCCCATTCTGTTGTCCCCCACGAGGTGGTCTTTGAGGACAATCTCGCAAGATATGTCCAGTTCTACGACAGTAAAAACAGGATCTGCGTTCAGTGGCATTAACTGGCTGCCTAATAGGCAAGATGTCCCGACTGAGAAGGAAAATTAGAACGAGTGTTTTCGGACCTTAAAGAGTCAGAAAACGCAACTGAATTCAATTTCGCACACAAGGAATCTAGTTCCAGAAAATTATTAGGTCTTTTTTCAAAAACTACCATGCTCCTTTTACGTGGTGACATACCATCCAATATATTTTCAACTACCTGAGCTTCGGACTCAACCAGACGGAAAACGGCTGCATAACCCCGAATGTCTTTCACAAACTCTGAAAGTGGTTCTCTTTCTCTTTGAACTCTATAATAGAATTTATTCACCAAGCCAGATCTAGCCCGAGGCGGAAAATAGAAATCTAATAGAATGTCATGAAACTGGCACAAATTCATATTGTCCCTCACAGCCTTTCCTGCTAGTTCTTTTAAACTCCCTTTTTATCTGGCAAAGCATAGGGCCAAAACCTGGGTCTGACTGAGAGCAAAGATTTCCACCTGAGTTCTAAGCTCTATGAGGAATATCAAAAACTTTACAACTGCGTCCAAAGAATGGTCACTAAATTGCTCTAACTCATCTAGTAATTTGCCGAGAGGATGTGGTAATTTACTAAAATCTTGAATTGGATTAAATTCAGAAACACCTACAACTTGTGCTGGAGACTGTTCAGAATCAAGGCTAGCTAACCGCCCACTACCAACAAATGGATTTGGGGAACCCGTATCAATAGCAGGAGGGACCACGGACTGGCTGGTGTACAAACCACTAATTAAATTTTCCCCTGATTGCGGTTTAATTTTTTCTTTTTCCTGACAAATCTCTTCACGGAGTAACAGTAAAGATTCGGAAAAATCGGCGGACATCTCTAACTGTAATAAGTCAGTTATCCTATTCAGAATGTGGTTCAACTTAGCTTGAAGTCGTTTCACTTGCTTTGGTGAAAAACACCCTTCCTCTCCTAACTCACGGCACTGGTCAAAAACTTCTTCAGATTTTGCGATAAGCGCTGGAATTTCAGTCTGAGGCTTAACATTCTTTAAATTCGCCGGATCTACAGGCAAAGTTATATTATCTTTCAATAATTTAGACAGATTAGAAACTGGGTCATCTGGATCCATTTTCACTCCCCGAACCAACAGTTCGTAAACCAAATCTGCCTTCAAAAGAAATTCAATTGGGACGTAAGTTCTATTACTCATTGCTAAATCTAAGACTGCGCAGCGAAAAGAGAAAATCTACTCCAGAAGGCTATTAGTATAGAATAAATTCAACTCTAAATTAGTTTAACTATTACAAAAATTTCAAAGACTATGAAGATAGTATAAATCCAGCACGATATTTACTCTTAACCAACTGTCATCACTTGGCAATTTAAATTTATCTTACATGCTCTGAATGCTGGTTAGGATAGAATAAATTCAACCCGGAAATTATTTTTTGAACTTCATGTCATCAAATCTTGCAAAAGCTATGCAGACAAAGAATCCAACTGACCTTTTCTATTATCGAAGATTGAAAACTGTTTAAGATATAATAAATGTAACAGAGAATTTATTTTCAAATCACTGACATCAAAGTTTTCAAAACTTGTTAAGATAGAATAATCCAACCCTGAATTTCTTTTTAGCTTACTATCACCAAATGTTTCAAAAACTACTAAGATTGAATAAATGCAACCTGAAATCTATTTAACTCAATGTCAGGAAGAAAAAAAAATCCCAGTTATGATGAAATAAATCCAACCCAGAATCTATGTTTACTGTAATCGAATACGTCAAAATCTATTAGCATAGAAAAGATTCACTGGCCAAGTTATTTTAACTAACTGTCATGTAAAAATTCAATTAAACAAGCCCACATCACACTGAATTAAATAAATGAAAAATAATACTGAACTCCCCAAAATGTCAAACTTCAGTCAAGGCAAGTACAACTCAAGAAAATCATAAGTTTAAGATAAAGTTACTCAGACTCATTAAGGCACTTTCAACTAATTAAGCTGAACTTCATAAAAAATATTTGAAAAGAAGAACTACGAATTTTATATCATACAAAGATGTTGATCTACCCTGCACTCAGGAACTAGACCTAATAGCAAATCATGGAAATGTAAGTTACTACATAATGAGCAAAGAATATTTTAAATAATGCTTAGAATAGCACAAATGCATTTTTAAGCCGCAAAAAGTAATTAATGAGAAATGCAGAGCCGGAAATTTTACAAGAACCTAGCTACTAACCTAACCACGCTCTGCAGTAACACGTACTTTGTGCCGAAGCACAGATTATTTTTAACTTCCTATAAACCAAGGAAAATTAAGGAATGTGGACGCAGGTCAGAGAGGTACTTAAGTAAATAGTGAGCCGACTCTGAAAATACTTCACTGGTAACTGGGCCCAGATCCTAATCAAATTCAAATAATTAATATTTCAAATTAATAATAATTCAAGATAAATTCAATTTTGTAGATACAATTTATTCTGAATCAGGTAACAATTATTTCAGAATTTAAACATTCTGAAGAAATAGCATCTAGCACATCTTACTTATTCTGTGGTTTTTCGCCACACTCAAAATGACCCTTGGGCTTTTAATTTAATATACAATAACCCCAAACATTCACACATGTACAATTTATTTACAAAGTTTAGCACAACAGGCGCGAAATGCCTGTTCAGAAAATTCACAAATTACAACAAATTATTTATTAACAGATTAAAAATTTATTTACATGTATTTGCAAGTACTCTACAGGGTCTGACCATAGTTTATTTATCTGGTTATATCCATTACTACAGGGATCAAACTCGAAATTGTCTAAACTCGGTCAACAGATTAGGTTCAACTTCAATAGGGCACTTCTCATGGACGTCATAAATGGGTATACCAAGTTTCATGGAAATCCGATACAGCGTATTTGACTGATGGCGCCTTTCTGTTAGAAAGAAGCATTTCTATTAGAAAGGCGCCATAATCTATTAAAATAGGCACTAAATTGGGCATTACTCCGGTACCGGTGAACCAATTTGGTTCAATATCAACAGGGTTCTTCCCATGGACATTATAAATGTGTTTTCCAAGTTTCATGAAAATCCGAAAAAGCGTATTTGAGTTATCGTGCGTACAAACACACGGACAGACGGACAGACAGACAGACGGACAGACGGACAGACAGACGGACAGACATTTTTTCGTCCACCACACAATCTCATAAAGTACCATACTGGCACTTAATAAATCTTATTATTTGTCCCTTTGACAGAATACAGAATATTAACGGACAGACGGACAGACAGACGGACAGACATTTTTTCGTCCACCACACAATCTCATAAAGTACCATACTGGCACTTAATAAATCTTATTATTTGTCCCTTTGACAGAATACAGAATATTAATTTTATAATGAGTGTAACATGCTGGGACAATATTACATGGCCCTCAATATCCCAAACATAAAGTATCACCTGCTGTTGATATGATATTGTGCATTCTACCGAAACTGTACGGCTGCCTATATCTACATTATATTTTAATGTATTTTTCAATTTAAACGCTCCTGTGCAAGTAATAGACCTATGTAGGCCTAATGTTTCACAGATTGTTTTAGATTGACTTCAATTCATTTATAATCTATACAAAAACATGCCAGTGAATCGTAGGCTTACACTTAGGCCTACACCATTAATACCTGTATTATTGCCAGTGCATTTTGTGAAATTTCTTATATCAGTGTATAAGAGTATTAATTTTACTTTTTGCTTGTTATTTGTTATTGGGGGCTGTGTTATATACATATAAACACTTACGAAATGAAGGTTGTTTAAAAAAAAAACAAGATACGGAATACGCGTATATATGCATTCGTAAATAGGACATCTGACCAAACAGGATTTCACTTATTTCTAATGAAGGATTATACAAATGATTGTAAAAAATGCTCAATGAATGACGAACAGTTTGTAGAATAATGTAAAAATGTAGAGTTCCGTGACAAACCGTTGTGGCAGATTAACAGTATTGTCACAATGCCGAAAAACTACGAGAAATCGACTGACGTCGTGAAAGATCGCGGCCCTCTTAATGGAGGGACTGTGGCCGTGTGCCGGTGGGTGTGGCTTAGTGGAGACTCGTCGCAGTGAGTAGACTTTTTTTTGTTGTTGGCCCGCCACCACCCACGGAGATCCACGACCATAGGCCATACTCCGCTCCCAACAACCGTTCGGCGCATAATGTTCTGCTGCTCGGGTCATTCTAGCGTGTACGTAGCAAGTGGGAAATGTGTTTGTTTGAGCTGGCTGCTTGTTTCAGCACTGGCAGAACTGTGTAACCTTGTTTGTATCGTCTATGTGTCTTGCGGGGGTGTGTCTCTGATCCGGCATTCACCTGTAGGGTGAGGGAAACCCCGTAAAAACCTCACCCGGACCAGCTGCTGCGAGAGTTCTCGCAGCATCCCGGCACTTAGGCTGAGGGCCCAAGCGCTCGGTTCGATCCCGAGGGTCTGAGCTACTCCTCAGGATAAGTCTCATGATTGGTAAGTCTCGAGTTTAGGCGTCATCTAATTCTTGCTGCTTTCGTATACCGATTACTGTTGTTGCGAAGTTTTGTAATGCTGTGTATGCTGTTTTTGTGGTCCAGTACTGAAGGTCTGGTGGCCACAATTGGTTATCTTGTGTTGCTACTTGTCGTAATTCTCTTCTAGCTTCCCTAAAAAATCTCGGTGTTCTGATAGACAAAAATTTAACTTGGGAAAATCACATTAACGAAACATGTAAAAAAGTAAACTCGTTAATTCATATGTTTAAAAGATTAAATATGCCCTTACCTACTGCTGTAAAAAAGACTCTAACACAAACCCTGGTCATGCCCCACTTCGATTACTGTGATGTCCTGTTTACGGACTTGAGCTCTAACTTATCCCAAAGGTTGCAACGTGTTCATAATATGTGCGTACGATTCATTTGTAATGTAGGTCTGTTCGATCATGTATCGCCTTCCTTCGAAATGTTGTCATGGCTCCGTCTGAATGACCGAAGAAGGTTTCACTGTCTTTGTCTCCTCTTCAAGATTCTTCATACTTCATCACCATCATATTTATCTAGCCGCTTCCTTAACCTGTCTTCTCATCACACCCTAAATACAAGATCAGAACATAGTCATGTACTCTCTATTCCTCTCCATCGCTCTTCATCCTATTCATCCTCATTCTCTGTATCAGTAGCTCGCCAATGGAATTCCATCCCCCTCACGGTCAGAGGCTGTCGAACTCTTGGTAAATTTCAGAGAGAAGTTAACATATTAATTTTAAACCATGTAATTTAGTTTTGCTTTTCATCGTAGTAACTAGAAATCTTAATTGGAGCTCTTTTTGATATTTGTAACCCGTAGCCTAACTTCTTGTAACTATACGTTTTTCTCTTTAGTATTAGTTAGTATAATTTTAAATATCTTAGGCTATAATCCTAATTATTTTCTTTAGTATTTTTATATTTTGTAATTTAATTTTGTAATTTAATTTTGTAATTTAATGTTTTATAGCACTCTAGTTTATAAATTATAACTATGTTTAGTTCTTGGTATTTAATATTAAGTATTAATTAATTATCTGTAATATTATGTATTTTTGTTATGTAATAGTAATGTAGTTTTTTTTACTGGTAGAGCGGAAGAGAAGGCCAAATGGCTTTAGCTCTGCCAGAATAAATAAACAGAATAATAATATACCGGGGACATGTGTAGAGTGCATGGTACATTGTGTCATGTTCACAGTCTTCGCAATAGCAGAGGTAATCCTCTGCCAGCTTGAACCTAAAGAGGTTTGCCGTGAAATAACCGTGTCCTGAAAAGAATTGTGTTGTGGCATAATCTACCTTTATATGTTTTTTCCTAAGTCTTTCAGTAGCGCTTGGGAAGAAGTCTTTTGTGATTAGTCCCTTTGTGGACTGTCTCCAGCGTTCGTCCCATAGGGCTAACGTGTGATTCCGTAGGTCGGAGTGAAGCTCCTTGTTATTCCGGATGTTGTATGTATGCCGAGTGATTTCAGTATCGCCAATCCTTGTTGGTATCTGTTTCCTGATTTTGTATGAAGTGACCCTTTCTTCAACGTATAAGTCGGCTGGTATTTCTCCAGCTATAATTTGTAGCGCGTTATTCGAAATGGTTGAGTATGCACGTGCAACCTTTAGTAGTGCTTTCCTTTGTGCTGAAATTAGTTTGTTTTTATGTCGAACTAGTAAATATGGGGCCCAGCCATTTGCTGGGTACCCTATAATACTTTCAAATATAGCTCTATAGAGGCGTTTATAGTTCGTGAATTTGTATCCCCATGTGAGGCCCGACAGGTAGCCTAGTCCATGAAAAAGGCGAACTGCCGTATTGCAAACTTTGTTTACCTGATTTTCTATCCTGTTCCCTGCTTGTAATTCTATTCCTAAATACCTAAGTCCTTGTACGTTTCGTAAGTTCGTCTGTCCTACCCTAATTGTTGGGGGTCGCCGAATGTTGAGTCTCCCCTTGAGAAGCAGGGTTTTCGTCTTCTCCGTTGAGATTTTAAGCTTGGCCTCTTTGCACCAATTGGTGAACCTTAACATGGTCGCTGTTCCTTTTCTTTCAAGTCCTGGTCGGCCATTAGATTCTATAAGAAATGCTATGTCGTCAGCGTATGTGACTACTGTGGCTTGTTGTGTCCCTTCAACCGCTCTAATGGCTTTGTCGAATATAATGTTCCAAAATTTGGGTCCGAGGACCGATCCTTGGGGACAGCCTTTTGTTACCCGTTTTGATTTTGTTTCTTGCGAATTCCGCATTATTACCTCTCTGTCCGAAAAGTAATCCTTGATTAGTTTATAGAGGTCTATCGGGCAATTTATTTCCTTGAGTGCGTGTAGAACAAGGCCACCACACGTTGTTGAAGGCCCCTTCTATGTCGACAAATATGCCTAACACGTATTTCGCTTCGGAATTTCGTACGGTATCTTGCAGCTTCGATATTGCATCCTCAGTGGACCTGTGTGGTCGGAACCCAAATTGGGCTTCTGAGGAAGTTTCTTCTAATCTTTGTTCTATTCTGGAGAGAATCAATCTCTCCAGTATCTTTCCTAGGACCGGGAGTAAGCATATTGGTCGGTACGAGTTTGGGTTGTTCGAGTCTCTGTCTGGGGCTTTGAGTATTGAGTCCCTTTTTCCACGCTTTTGGAAACATGTGTAGTCTTAGGCATGCATTGTATATGTGCAGGAGATGAGTGTGGAGTTCCGCACCACCTTGCGTGATCAGTTCTGGGTTAATGTCATCGTTGCCGGGCGCTGTTTTGTGTTTCGTTTTGTCTATTGCGAGTTGCAAATCTATGGGATCGAATGATTCGGTTTGTTCGTCGTTGTCTACATCTTGTGCTATGTCTGCTCGTACTCTATCCTGTTCATCTGTTTCGTTGTCTATGTCATCGTCTGGAATTAATGTCGTGAGCATAGTGTCTGCAATTTCGTCCCAGGTCTCTGCTTGGCTCCCGTCCCCTTTCCTAAGGCTACTTGTTACTGGTTTTGTCTTTATTTTGTCCGCTTGTATTCGGTAAGCTATTCCCCAGTCATTTATGGCGCTTTGTTCTGTGACAAAGTTGTGCCAACTTTCTCTTTTGGCGGTACGGACCGCCTGCGTATATGCTCGTCTGTGTTGCCTGTATGTATCGTATAGTCTTTGTCTTTCCGGACCTACTGCTCGTTGGAATTCACGTCGTCTAGCGTATGTGTCGCGTTTTTGTATCGTCAGTTGTGGAGTCCACCATCGGACTGTCGATCGTTGGGGAAGCGACTTACCTATTGTTGTGCTCGCTGCTCGTTTAATGTGCATGCTAATGTCCCTAATTTTGGTTGCAACGTCTCTCTTAGTAACAAGTGGCTCGTTAGGTGGAAGTAGCTCACCGAGCCTCGTTTTGTACTGTGTCCAGTCAGCGTTTTTGAAACAGTATCGTCTTCGAATTGCTATGTCTGTTCGTCCTGGAGTCCCGAGTTGTATTTGGAGGACTCGGTGAGAGCTTGAGGTCACGTCCAGGATTTGCCATGACCGAACTCCACGGGCGAACCCCGGCGTAGTCACCGTGATGTCTACATAAGAAGTTCGTGTTTGTTCTCGTGTGTCTAGTTGGTATGTGGGTCCTTGGTTTGGCTCGTTGAGGACGTGCCAACCGGTGTGAAGAATAAAGTTTTCTACTGTGTTATCATCAGGAGTGATAGCCGGGTGGGGTCCCCATAGGAGGGACCGTGCGTTAACGTCTGCTGCTAGTATTATGGGGCCTGTGAGCGCGGCTGATATTCTGCGGATGGCGGCTACGTAGATGTCTGGAGGGTTACTGTATTGGAAATATGCCGATACTAGATGCATTTTTTCATTTTTTGTGATTATTGTTACGCAAACTACGTGGGAGGTACAAAGGTGAGTTTGTTTATGATGTCGATTTCTGGGTTGACTATTATTATTGCCGCTGATGGCTCTTCGTTAGGTTGTGTTCCTGTGATTACCCTGTCGTGTATTCCGAAGCCTGGAATGTATCCTTGGTGGGTGTAAGGTTCTTGAATTAAAAGTATGTCTATTTCCGCGGAGTGTGTATGATTTCTTAGTTCATCGGTGACTACCCGGGAACGGTCCGCGTTGATCTGCCACAGCTTAAGGTTGGGGATGTTATGTCCCATAGTCTATCTTATCACGGAGTCTTTGTTCCGCATGTAGGCGCGAAGGGCAGTTGACGTGCGAAGCTTCGTGAGCAGATGGTAATTTGTAGCGTGCGCATGTTGCACAGCGTGGGGGCTTGTTTCGGTTCCTACATGTTCTATATGTGTGGCCCTGCTCACTACAATAGGAACAGGTGTCCACCTCATCCTTACATACCCGGGAGGTGTGACCTATGCCCTGGCACTTATAGCATCTTGTGATTTGTAGGAAGTCCTGCACGCGGCACGTATTGTAACCGACGTACAGTCTTCCTCTATCAAGTAGCTTGCGTCTGAGGGTCGGACTAACTTCGCAAACCCAGTGATCACTGTCTGGGAGCTTGCGGCCAAGCTTGAATTTTAGCTCAAGTGTCTGCCAATCTGGGTCATTGCTATCGGAGTTTTGGTTTTCTAGGGCCTTTACTAATTTTTCCTCTTTTACTCCCCGGGGGACATTGAAGATGATTACCCGGGGTTTCAGCTTAGTTGTTTTTTGGGCTCTGAACCCGCGATCTTTCAGCGCTTTGGAATCTAAAATTTTCTTGGCTTGCTCTTCCGTTGGCGCCTCCAGGACGACCTGGTTTTTGCTGGTCTTCCTAAGCGCGACTATTCGCCAACCTTCATCTGTGGCGTCTACCGCGTCTCGTAAGGCTGCTTTAACTGCGTCAGCGGTATCTGACTCTTGGGTCGGCCTATCGATTAGAATTGTGTGTGTTGTTGCTATTTTGTTTTCTGTCCGGGGAAATGGCGCGGGGGTGCTTGAGGTGGAGGCATGTTGGCTGTTAGAGCCCTACTGTAACTGGGTGTCTTTTGTTGTTCTTTGAGGATGAAGTTTTCAGCCTTGAGCGTAACGATCTCTTTGATGAGATCGTCCTGGATTCTGGCTAGTTGACCAATTAGGTCTAGGAATTTATCCCTAGACCCTACTCCAATTTTGGACGTGGCTACCACCTTAGTCACATCCATCAGTATATCGAGGGTCGTTCTCCCATCTCTCTGAGGGAGAGGTGGAAGGTCGTGATCCTGTCTGTCATGCTCAAGGGCCGACGACATGCTCGTGACTGGGCAAGCGTCATCCTCTTGAGCGGCGGCTTTGTGTCGGAAGTTGAACCGGACACTTTGCCGGAGTTCTGATAGGGGTACTGTATCTAGCGGGGTTTGAGGGTTTGCAGGATTTAACCCACCTGCAGGGTTTTTTGTTGAGGTTTCCGAGGCCTCAGAAGTTTCTTTTTGGGGGGGGGGTGATCGACTGACATAATGAAAAGTACAAATGTTAGTTGAGCGGCGCTCCGACACGCTGCAACCGAAGGGATCACTCCGGACGAGTGCGTGTAATTAAGGGGGCGGTTCCGAATTGCCGCTAGTCGGCCGACGGTAGTTCTCTGGCGCCGGCTTACGTGATACACTAGCTTCAGCCCTAGCAAACCGGAAGGGGCCATCTGCCTCAAGGGCAACTTTCCCCTCGAGCCGGCGGGCCTACACACTAGCCACGGGTTACGTGCAAGTCCCAGGAGAACTACCGTGTAATTTTGTGCCCATGTTTACGCGAACACCTTAATCCACGGCCCGAAAGAAGCTACTTCCCCTGGCGTCCTAATCTATTGACCCTAGGTCTGCGACTCCGTCGGTGCAGAACAATCCCACTTCAGAGGGGAGGGAACGCCTTATGCCGGTCCCGAACGAACGTCGATCAGTGGATCCGCCGGGTAAAAACTTTGGCTACCCGACATAAGGCTATGGCCTCCCATAAAGGAGGGGATGTGCCCTTTCCCTTCATCGTCGCATTCCATGATCGGGCGAAAGTTTGGAAGATAATCAAATAGGGAATAGATGACAGAAAAGAGTGGAGGGCCGTTGCCCAATAATTTGATTACTGGGGTGTTAGTGGCGAAAGAAGTTTTCGCCCACCGGCTTTTAGACGATGGGGGGGTTGCCTAACGTATCCTATGAATCTCTCTGCAGCGCCGCATCATCACCGTTCATAGAGGCCCTGATACCGATCTCGCCTTAGGGTATAATTAAAGACGACAGTAAGAGAATAAAATACAATAAAATTGGGAACAACAAAAATTAGTATGTGGCGCAATGTCGACAAACTGGCCCGTGCTCAGTGACCGACCAGTCTGCCGTCCACATTCCTGTCAAAAACTAAACCCCGATGCAACGAGCTGCCTCTGAAGCAGGCCGTGGTCAAGCAGCTCTCCGAAATTCCATGACCCCCCGAAGCACGGGTAAGAAAGGGGAGACCGGCATGGTGCGACTACTACGTGGTGCAGACTTAGCACAGTTTGAACTTAAGTTGTATGAGGTTTCCCCGCTTTCCACTACCGATGGAGGCCAACGGCAGGGTCAGGGGGGAGGGGCTCGGTACGCGTGACTGATTTACTCGGTTCTATGGGGCGACTGTAATCTACGGGTAAATTCGAACTTGAGTTTGTGTGGGGTGGTATGAAGGCGTACGTAGGTCTTTATGAACATTTTTGTTTTTCACGCGATTGAAGAGAGCATGTGAGAGGCAGACTACTTGGAATTTCTTCTAAGTACAGTTTTGAAAAAATTTTGTCAGGCTTAGGCCAAAAAGTGGGGGTAATATCGTCCCCGGTGTGGTTATCTCTAAAGTGTGTTTAATCAGCATGGGATGGCCATCAGACGCTAAAGCGGGATTCGGATAGCCAAGTCAGGCCCCCATGGTGGTTCTATTCCGTACAGAGGATTTAGGATCGCTACCGCAATGCGGCCTGTCTCAACATCCTCTGCGGGAATTCGCCCCATGCACTTTGAGGGTACTGCCTGCTCTCGGCCGTCCGGTTGCTTCGCCCTCCTCTGCTAGCCATTGTCCCCATGTCCTCGCAGTCCTTCGCTCACACAGTCTCTTCAAAGTTCGGCAATAATCCCCACTGGGGTGACGAGCAGTTAAACACCTAACACTCTATCACCTCGCAAGCGAGGATCAGACAGGGTGGGGGACAGGGCTAGGACTATGGTGACAGAAGGAAAATGAGGATGGGGAGGCAGTAGGGTCTTGCAACTCCACCAGGAGGCCAGGTGGAGAAGATCGCCCAGGAGGTAGCCTCGTTACGAGTAGGGGCGGGCGTGTGTATCGTGGGAACTACACTCACGATGTGCACCGCCCCAAACGCGCCTTAATGGTGTGCACCTTCACACGGGCTCGACGCATCCACACGTCCCGTGCCCGAGCTGCAGTGCACACAGTGCCTCCAGGGAAGGGTTAAAGACCGACGACGATGATCTCACCCAGAGAGGGGCGCGATCGGGACGCCTGCGGAGGGTGAGGCACGGTCCACTGGAGGATACTGCTCTTGGCATGCCTCTAAGCTCACGAGCTACCCCCGAGGGGGCCTTTGTGGCCTCGTCAAGCGCCAGAGCTCGACCCAAGACTCGTGGTCCTTGGTGTGCAACACCTCCCCGCAAACACCCCGATGACGGGATTCCCCTAACCAGATTCAACCAGTCCTCGTCGACCTGTGGGATTCCGTGCTCGGAAAAGCAGCCGGATCGAAGCGGTCAGAGAGAGGGCCGTGGCCCCTCGTCTGACACAGCCCAACCCGGCTACTCGCTCACTGTGGGACTTTCCTCTGGCTAACCGTGGCCGCCTGGAGTACTAATCCCCCGAACACAATTCTGGATTGGAGACGGGCCGCCAGGGCCTAGCCGGAGCGGTCTTACCCAGCCCGACCTATGGGCGCTTCCACACGCTCCATCGCCAAACTCCCCAGTTGGAGTGGAATGTGGGGAGGAATAAGGATGAGGTGGGTGGGACGGGTTGAAGCATTCCAGGTGCTCCAACGAGGGATGACCTTTAAGCGCTAAAGCGGGTTTCGGATAGCCAAGTCAGGACCCCACGGTGGTTCTATTCCGTACAGAGGATTCAGGATCGCTACCTCGCAATGTGGCCTGTCTCAACATCCTCTGCGGGAATTCGCCCCATACACTTTGAGGTTACTGCCAGCTTTCGGCCGTCCGCACCTTCGCCCGCGCCCTCCAGTCATGGACCCCATCTTCACCTCCCGTACTCTTCTCCCCGGCTCCTGCATAAGATCGCAAGCGATCGCAGGAATGCTGTTTTTATCGTCACCTCATGTACGACGAGTGCCAATTAATATTGGCGGTCAGGCTCTTGGCCCCCCCCAGAAAATCCAGGGGGGTTTCCCAGCGGTCGCCACGTGGAGGCGTCCTGACCATGTAGCTATGACTTCTGCGACTTTCTGACAAAAATAGGGAGCCAAGGCACCCTGACATACCTGAAGCAGATCCCCCAGGTGGGAAGCCCTATAGCTCCGAGGAGCAGGCCAAACAACCCAGCTGGGGGCAAGAGTCATAACTACTCCCGCCCGCAGTGAGTAGAATATGCGCTCCGGAGGGAAGGCCTGTGGGAGGGGATGCGCTCTAAGGGGTGTGACTGCGCACCGCCACAGACTTCCAGATTGTGCGCAGATGGAAACTTCAAGACGATTAGCTCCAGAACATTCGACAGCCCTATATAAACTCAGGAGCGAGCCGTGGGAAGATTAATTGAACTGAACTTAACTTAACTGAGACTGTGAGATCTGGTGAACTCAGCGCACAGCGGAGCGCGACGGGTGGATCGTGTGTTGTCAGCGACGAGCCAGCGAGGACTGTGGACTGACCGACGTGGCATCGAGCTGCCGTGACTTGGGAGTCAGCACAGTGGAAGTGTGCGGCGAACAGTGAAGTGAACTGGAGAACAATCAGGAGTTATCTGCTTGTGTATTGAATATTTCTATACGAAATAAAGGAACCTTCCTTCTTCAATCAGAAGACAAGTGTTCTGATTTCGAACCCCCGACGAGCCCTTGTTACAGTATATTTAATTATCACTCCACGAGCAAAGTTTCTTTTCTGTATTTATCTCCTTAATATACATAATTATAATATGATAAATTTGAGTCTTGCCTATTTAAGAGATAGGAAAAAAAACCTTAAATAGAGCAAAGATTGAAGGTTGAGATAAGAAATTTGATCAATCTGTTTCTTTAAGATGTAATATAAGACAGGAAGAACAAGAAAATAAAATAATCGTGTAAACTGATATAACGAAGTGCCAGAATGCTTTTGTTTAATCAGTGATAATTGCAATTATGATATGCAAAAAAGAAGTTTTTTGTAATCTACCTCTGAGTTAAGCTCCAGATCGATTCATTAAGCAGGGCTTGCGGAAGAACAAAGGTACTTAACCTTAATTCATACTCGTTTACACTGATATAAGAATTCTTAAAATATGTGAACATTTCACAAAATGCACTGGCAAGAATTCCGCTTAATGTACATAGATCTGAATATTTCAGAGTAACATACTTTCTGCATACAACAGTATTTATGTAGTACTCATTTCAACTTGAACAGCGAGACTCCATTGGACTGCATGATTAGCAAAGCGGTTTTGTAGTATAGTAGTGATTTCCCATTTGAAAAGCATGTGACCTTTAATTAGTCGTTATTCAGGTACCGATCAACCGATCTGGTCCAAAAGAAATAGTCTTCTTGCCATGGATGTTATAAATGCGAATACCAAGTTTCATGATAATCCGATAAAGCGTATTTGAGTTATCGTGCTTACAGACACACTGACAGACAGACAGACGGACATACATTTTCCCGTCCCGCACCATACTGGCACTTAATAATGATAATTACTTTTATACGAAAAGTATGTTTAGTAAAGTATTCATTCTGTGGAATAAAATAGGAAATAGAGAAGAATATTTTAAAATGCTAAATACCTGCTCTAGGGAACGAGGCAGAATTCACATTTATTTCAGTGACAGGAGAGAAGCAGATGGTCAGCTCTCACAAGATCGCTGTACCATTCATATTAATGAGCTTCCACTTGTCCATCTGTGGCTATTCAAAGGGCAAAGGTCGGATTTATCCAGATGTTAGCAAAGAATAGATAACATCAACTCATGCAAGCACACCGAAACCAATATGGTATGATATTTATTGTACCAAGAAAATTACAAAAGATTCGACTGAATTCAACACTTGTCATTTTAACAATAAACATATTTTAAAAACACAATAATACTTTTTAATTGGAGGAATGTGTAGCTAAATGCATATAAACTGATTTCCCTTCTCTACAATAAGAGAAAGAGAAAAAACACTAGGAAGTAAGAGAAACAAAAACAAAAAAAGACTATTTTCTAACAGATCCATCGTAATACGTTTCTTCTCTGTTTTTCCTATAGGCTCTCTCCGTAATTTCGCATCGTACCACCATTAGGCCACTGTTCTAATGATATTGATAAAGGAACACTAAATATTGAATAAAACTGGGATTGTAAGGGATTCATTAATAATGAACTGGACTTATAAACAAGCCTTACAATACAAATATTTGTTCAAAACCATTTAACTGGAACTCATTTGATTTCGCCACTGGTTTGTTCTCGCCACTATACGGTTCTTGCAGTACGGGTGGGGATTTAGAGGGACCCCCGCCCGAACGAGTAACGAATGATAGTGAGGCAACGTTGCCGGTTCAGGTAACAGAACTAACAGAAACGTCACGTTGTGAAATGTCAATTGCGCGCCAAAATATTATACATAAAAAAAGTCAAGTGTACCACAAAAAAGAAGGAAAGAAAGAAAAAAATATAAAAGCAACTGTAGAAGAACCACGTTTTTATGACACTTGACTGTAGAATTACGAGGTTTTGAACAATAAGTTTGTTGAGCAATCATGAGCCTGCCGGGAAATGTACCCTCTGATTATTTCTCTCTTCCAACAAGTGTGGCAGCAGCGCACGAAGAATCGGCAGAGATTGGCTAAGACCATTTTTCTTTGTATAGCGTGAGCCTTGTAGGAAGCTTTGTATTGTTAGGTTGCGACAGTACTGTAGTCCAAAGCAGAGAACTTCCCTGCGGGGTGGCACTGCTGTTTAGAGGGGCGAGAGGCGGTATATTGCTGCGGGGCCCTGTTTCACAGAACTTGCTAATAATATTAGTTAATAATATTAGAACTCATAATATTATTTATTAGTTATCAAAATCTTCTTTCATAAAGATATGTATACTTCTCATAAAATCACTTCACAAATATTATTAGTTCATTAGTTAGCTGATTGATTTGGAGATTATGCCTGGATTGTTGTTTGTTTTTTTTTTCATTTTTAGTCTTTTTGTCATTACTATGTCAAAGCAGAATCGCCTACATATATCTTCATAAATGTAACAAATAGCTCTAAGACACGAATAAAACTGTCAGGCACTTATTCAAGATAGCAGTAGGCTTATGTAATAAAATGTAACCTCAAATTCTGAAAATTTATTATGACCAAAATTCTTTTGATAGCGAATGTAAGCCTTTTCTAAATTGATAATTAAATCAGAGTGATTCATTTTCCACAAATTTAAGATCACGAAATCTGAATTACATAGGTCCAAAAACACTTAAAGAAAAACACCTATTAAACTGTATTAGTTCTGCAGTCCATGAAACAGTTTACTAATAATATTAGCAATACTTACTAATAATTTAGAGTCACGAACTCATAACTATTATTATTAGAATTTTTTCAAACAGAAAACTAATAATGAAAACTAATAATATAATGTATTTGCTAATAGTGTGAGTGTGAATGTTCTATGAAACAGGACCCAGTGGTGAATACCGGTGGTGAGGTGGTGAGGGGTACCATCACTGGGGACTATGCCCGAGACGAGCTAAGAAGGAAACCTGAAGTAAACAAAAACAAGTATGTCTGTCTCACTCTTGAGTCATACAAGAAATGTGAAAGAGTGAGACAGATTTACTGGTTTTTGTTTACTTGAGGTTTCTTTCTTAGAACGGCCAGACTTTAGGCAGATTCTTATTAGTTGCCGGTTTGCTTGCTCGCGTAACGGTCACATTCCTTGCATTCCTCACAGAGAAGTTCTTTGCTTTGCACAACAGTATTAGGCTACAGCCCAGTCATTTCTCATGAAGGGGAAGTGTTCTGTTAAAATGATAGGTTTGTTCCTGAAGTCACGCATGTGCACACAGATAATTTAGTATTCTAACAGTCACTTCATAATACTCAAACAGTTTCAAACTTTGAGCAACATATACTAGTTATCTTCCGGACTGTAGGCCATGATCAAGGGCGTATTTATCACCAGACGTTTCGTTCCTACCTACGGGGAAATTCCCAGTGGTTGCTTTTTCTTTCACTTAGAACTCTATACCATAACAATTTTATCAGGAAGGAATATGGTCGTAAGCTTCCACAATCATGGATTCCAGATTTCATAAATGAAGGGCCTAGTTCCATAAGGGCGTAAGGCACAAATCTTTAATTTTGAGTTTTTTACATTTTAGCCTTCTCCTCACATCTCTTAAATACTCAGTGAACAATTTGTACTTGTACCTTAAACCTTTGCTCAGTTATAAGAAAATACCTGTGAGACTGCACATTCATTCTACAGTTCCATACAGGCGTAAGGCACACTTCCTATATGTTGTTGAGGTGTGTTTACCAACTGTTTTTATTTTCCGTTGCATGGTTGCATGCATTTTCCATTGGTTGCATGTTGCAATGTACTATGGTTTTATTCGTGATACTATATGACAGAAGCTTGAATGAGTGCTCCACATTTGATTTCCATCGGATTACACCAATGAGGAAGTGCACATGAGAAACCTCAGTCTTACAATCACTCCGGAGATGCTGAACATGACTTCATCCTGGGATTCCCTTCTCTCTTTGATTTTAACAAAATTAACAACAACAATAATGCTAATAATGATAATACAACAACTTACAAAATTTTCCTTTACAAAACTTTCTTTTACTCATTTATTTACAATGTTATTTTTTCTTAAACATAGATAATAATGCATCAGAAATCCAGTATTATCTGTTCTCCGTACGTTTCCTTCTTTCTTCATGCTTAAGAGCAGCAGCAAATACTTTCCACTCGTGACAAGTAGCTTATAGTACGAACTACCGTTTGCAGGCATGCTCTGAATTATGAACAAGTTCCACGCATCTATCTCTTAATGTGTTAACTATTACCTATTATTTTTCTCGGAAAAGAATACAGTTTTGTATTTTTTCTTTCTTTCTTTTTGCAGTCTTATCTTGTCTGTCTGATGTTTTCGTATTCTGAATCACGCCAAAAGGCTTCTCTTAACGAAAAGCCTTACTCTGAATTGGTACACTACTGGAAATATTTTATGTTATAATTCATTTATATAGTAGTAAAGGAAGATTTATAATGTCGAAAAACAAAAGCTGCTATATGACTTGTACCTGTAAGATCATGGTGCACATTTGATCGGTCACAGGAAATCAACGAAACAAGATAGAAATGTGAAATCTTCACCAATTGAAAGGAAAACTCTCCAAGTTTTGTACCTATGCAATGCAGTTCGATGTGGCTGTCATTTATTGCCCTACACACAACTAAACGATATTCAAGTTTCTCTAACACCTTATGAATTGTAGTCTTGCATAGGTGTAATTGTCAAGCACATGCACGCACATATCTATTAAGGCTCTTTAGGTAGCTCTCCAGTATAGCTTCTAGAGACACGTCACTTACCGATGGCCTACCAGAACGGGATTTGTCCAACAAACTGCCGGTATCCTTCAACTGCTTATCCCACCGAGTAATGTTATTCCTATGTGGTGGCGCTTCGTTGTACCCGACGATATTCACGTTGCACTTTGGTCACGGATTCGAATTTAGCAAGCCACAGAACACACTGAACTTTCCTCTGTACCGTCCACATCTCGACTGGCGTGGGCGTGGGCTGATCCGCAGCGCAGTTCGTGGTGTCGCGTCATCACCTGTGTGCGCACGCGCTTGCACATCATATTACGGAAACTTTGAGAGTTTTCCTTTTATTTGGTGATGAATTCACATTTCTATCTTGTTTCGTTGATTTCCTGTGACCAGTCAAAAGTGTATCATGACTTTACGGACACACGGTATAACAAGAAAGATTAAAGCAGACCAGAGAAGTGGACCGTAATAAAAAGCTCCCCCTTCACATCTTGAATGATAGAGTTGTTATGAAAGACATAATAGTTAATCTATTCGGCCTTCCATAAACAACAATAATTAAAACAATAAATATACACTTTACCACCTTTAATTCGATGCTTTTTGAATGAAAATTTAATACGTTGGTGAATCCTGAATTTTCAGATAGAGAAGAGCAGGAAGCGTCACCCCACCTATGGGATGTGTGGAAGGAGAACCGGTAACCGCCCCTTGGGATAGCTAATATATTTCCTGCAAACGGGCCCCCAAAGGTCATGGTTATTCTTAGTGGGACATAAATATTACAAATGAAAAGTTTCTGATTTTTCTACCTTGCCAGATAATTATTAATTAAAATAATTTTATCAAAGCTACAATTAACTGAAAATGCACATTAAAATTAATGGTTAAAGTACCTGAAGGTATAATTTAAACAAACAAGTTCATTTTTAAAAACCAAAATAATTATTTAAAGTTAACATTAACATTGTAATAACATTATTTCATATTTTATAACAGCTGAAAGAAAGAAAAAGAAAACATAATTTACAGGTTTATTTTAATAATGAATTAAAATTTTCATTTGAAATGCACTTGAAGAAAAATTTCCTGAAGGGCCTTGGAAGTTACTTTTGCATGTTTATAACAATAAATTGGCTATACCCATAAGGGGTCAATAGTTTAAAAAACGTTTGATGTATAATTCATACACATTGGAAAAATTGCAATACTTTTAAAGGGAAGAAAAATTTAGTTTGAGGCCTAAACCAAACGTTTCTGTAGTTGAACTGCCTTCATAGTTCAAACTACAAGAGAAGAAGGTGACTGTAAATAAAAAGCGCGGAAAACAAATTTACTTAGAAATAAAAATATTTTTTAAATAAAGTCCGGAGAAATGTACCAAATAGCCTAGGTTCGGTTTCCAGGAAGGAAAAGCAAGTTACTAAGAAGACTGCTGGAAGAATAAGCAAAGAATGTAGAAAATCCTAGGGGACGCTATGAAAAAATGGGGAGGAAATTGAATTAACAAAGGCATGCTACATTTATACAATTTAGAAAAGAATAAGAGTAAATGCTAAACTAACTACAGCTGTAAGCAAAGCACAGTATTCATAAAAAAGTCAAAAAGAAAGATACGTGCCTAAAATCAGAATGCTACACAAACTGCGTACCCCATGTCATGCCTAGCAACACAAGCCAATTAAAAAACATATCTTTTGAAGCAGCAGAAAAAAGAAAAGGCCTGCAAACCCACACCACACTTTTTATCACACTCAAATTGGAAACATTTTTACTACAGTGACAGTATTAATAAAGCTCAAAACCGAAAGTGACAACGCGAACGAAAACAACGTGTGTATGGAACGGCA